>JASDDO010000012.1:258874884-260124884 GCA_030015575.1 Agapanthus africanus | reverse complement strand
CGTAACAGCCACCCAGGTATTAAGCGATCAGAAGATAAACAAGCAATCCAATACATTCTCCCGCGAATCGAATCAGTAACACTCCCGTACAGTCCGATCTCTTCGTCTGATATGTCGCATATTTAGTCTAGCGGTGGTAAACGTCAGACCCCAATAACCGATAAGTCATGTCGATATGAGATCCATAACAGTTCGAGAAACTACAGATAATACTTACCAGTAAATCTCAGCAACCCTGGCCAGGGATTTCTAGTTATAGCCAATCGAACACAGCGCAACATCAACTCCCTATACCGGGAGAGACGAAACCTCTCCTATCGCTCATTGCCTCCATGAGATTCGGGACTGTACCCAAAAGCCACCGTTTTTCACGCCCTCTTGGATGTGGTTAAGGTGGAAATCAAAGCTCAGTAGGAATCAGACAAGACTCTATGACGATCACGGGTCTACAGACTAACCTGTACCGGTGTCACCATAAAACTGCCATCTGACGTGAAGTATACTACCATCTGGGAGTTCTCGGCGAGTCCATCCAGTGTACCCATTCTCTACTGAGCACCCGTATACCTTCTCTGATGTCAAACACCAATGGATATGGGATCATCCATCGCCCGTCATATGGGTCAAGAAGCGCATACGCTAGTCTACTCTGGTATATCGATGCCCTGTCTCGATACACCTACGACTAGAAACATTTGAAGGATGTACTTAGCGACTACACTGTCCCCACTAGCATGATCTGCATCATAGTCCTGGTAGTCAAGTACTCATCCTAAGGGCTTTATCAACATGTAACATAGAGACAATCAGAGTACATGTTAAGATAAAGAGCAACCAGATAGCATACTATCATGTCGAGCAAGAAAGTCCTCCCTATATATGTCCAAGCATCCACTACAATATACATCGTATGTACAGTAATGGCCTCTAGGGTATACATATCACCAACAATCTTCCACTTGCACTAGGGCCCTCTGTTGTGGTATCGCATACCCAACAATCAACTGTGGTTGAAGTATCTCATACTCAACCATCCCATAAAATTCTCTACTGGGAAATAGACCTTTGTGAGTGGATCCGCGCTGTTGTCCTCTGTGTCTACTCTCCTAACCTCGATCTCCCTGGAGATCAACCATCTCCATGATCAGGTGATACTGCCTAAGAATACGTCTGGATCTCATATGGGACGGGGTTACCTTGGCAAAAGCCAAAACTCCATTGTCACACAATAGTAGGAACGAAGTTCATCTCATGAACTAGTGTGCATCCAGACTATTTCTTTGGTAGCATCCTTGGTAGTGATTTATCTTGCCTTTAATCGTCTAGTATGTCATGGTATATAGCTTGGAACTCTTCCAACATACCGTCCCTCCACTGAGGGTAAAGACAATGCATGTGACTGACATTCAGTCGTTCTTATCACCCTGGAACCTATCCAGTGATTCTCCCTAGGATCGATTGATACCATCTCACTATAACTAGTGAGAATCCTAACATCCAATTAGATCTATCTTATAGATACAAAACCCTGGATTTAGGAGGTACCACCTTGATCCTATATGGAGAATCCTTGTGATAAGAAGAGATTGACCGAGCGTAGCATAGGAAACTCCTTCTCTATCAAGAGCATGTCACCCACGTACAATACGAGGATCACCACCATACTCCCTACTACCTTTTTTGTGTATACAAGGTTCATCTACCATTTTGATGAAGTCAAACACTTTGAGTACTACATCGAAACAGACGTTCCAACTCCGCGATGCCTGATTTATCGCATAAAACAACTTGCACACGTTTCCGCTGCTCCCACTGTTTACGAAGCCCTCTGGCTGTGTACTTATAGACGCTATCTTCCAAATCATTATTTAGAAAAGCAGTCATGACACCCAACCGCCAGATATCATAGTCATGGTATGTAGCAGTGGCATGTAGGATCTGGATGGACTTAAGCATAGCTTTGAAAGTCTCAACTTTTCCATGTTCACCAGGCAATCTTCTCAAGATATACTTGATCCTATGGGGATTTAACCCTTCAGATAAAGCAACCAAAGTCCATACTTTGTTGGTGTATAAGGATTCCATCTCAGATCGCTAAGCATCCAGCCATTCTCAAAGAGTCCCCACTCCTGATGGCCTGCTCGAAACTAGTTGGGTCATCATCTCATGATGCAATCCTCGCTCCCACTGTTATAGAGAAACCGAAGTATCTCTCAGGTGGATGAGGAACCCTACCAGATCGGCGGAGAGGTTGAGGTTCGTTGTAAACTATTGAATCCTGCGGTCCTACCAAATCATCAATTGTAGTTTGTATGGCTGGAACTCCTTCCAGTTTACCTCATGTCCTTTAATTTCTTCACAAGAAATTCCCTTTCCAAAAGGTGGCATGCTGAGAATCAAAACATCTTTTGTTCCTCAGTTTGGTAGAAGATATTCCCTCGCGAATGCTTGGGATATCCAACAAACTTCCACAGAACTGACCTTACCTTGAGTTTATCCGAATTTTGCTTTTAGGCATAGGCTGGACAACCCTAAATCTTAACATACTTAAGATATGGGCTCTTCCCATTCCATATCACATATGAAGTGGTAGGCATCTGATTTGATTGGAACCCTGTTCAATAGGTATGCAGCTTCTCAAGTGCATAACTTCCAAAAGGAAATAGGAAACTCGGTAGTACTCATCATAGAGCGCACCATATCTAATAGGGTGTGATTGCTCCTCCCCGATACACCGACGTGCTGTGGTGTATACAGAGGAGTAATGCTGAGAGAGAATCTCATTCTCCTTTAGAATAGTCCATAAATTCCGTGCTCAAGTATTCT
Organism: Agapanthus africanus; assembly: GCA_030015575.1. Taxonomy (NCBI): domain Eukaryota; kingdom Viridiplantae; phylum Streptophyta; class Magnoliopsida; order Asparagales; family Amaryllidaceae; genus Agapanthus; species Agapanthus africanus. The sequence continues at coordinate 260,122,058 of JASDDO010000012.1, read as the reverse complement.
CCTCCCTGATCACATCAAAGGACATAATACTTATACCAGTTTTGGTTCTCTACTTCTAACTCATATTCATTGAATTTCTCAAAATGATCATACTTGTGTTTCAACAGGAACATATGTCCGAACCTTGAGAGATAATCAGTGAATGTAATGAAATACAAAGAACTGGTCCTGGCATATGTAGACAGGGGACTTTCATACATCAGCATGTATCAATCCCAAGAGTTCAGTAACTCTTTCTCTGTTTCCAGTAAACGGATCTATGGTCATCTTATCTTTGTGACATGACCGTCAAGTTTTACAAGATGTAAATTTAAACTGATTTAAATATGCATCTTTATGTAACTTTAGCTAGTCGGGTCGCATCGATATGACCTAGTCTACAATGACCCAAGAAGGATTCGTTCATTTCTGAACTCTTCCTTTTTTGTGTGTTCTGTACGTTAAGAACTGTGGTTTGATTTAGAACGTCTATGCTTTTAGACAACGTGCCTGAACCGATCAACTCTTGATATAGGAAATGTTCAAAACATTATCCAACAATACAAAATTATATCCTTCTTTACTAATAAAGATAATCATATGATGTTGTATATCAGGTTCGGTATCTAATAACATTCTTTCAGAATCAATGTATTCTGGTAATACAGGGTGATAACTGCCAATAGACTTGGCTGCATGTCACGACCCGAAAGAGCACGTGACTAGCCCTTGAACCATATGAAGTCTATAGGACCCAATCTGATCCAAATAAGCCAAAAGCCCAAAAATCTAATACCATTTTAAGAAGTAATAAGGAAAACTGGTTTTAAGAAGTAAAGAAATCTTGTTTTGAAAATCAAAGCTTTTAAATAACTAAGCCGAATAATGCATTTTTAAAATGTGTAACCTTTCCTGAAAATTTCGGCAGAGTTTCCTTTGTAAAGACTGGCCCCGAACGGGGTACAGCAAGAATAATATATATTAAATTATAAATGGCATCCCCAAGCGGGAGCTAGCTCTTCGTCAATCGACGGTCACAACCATGCAAGAAATAATAATATACAACGCCAAAGGGCGAGGATCAAAACCCAAAAAGAAACTCAAAACAGCCAGAAAACCGTAATACTACAAGCGCGACTCTAAGGTCAAAATAATACATCACTGTTTTCTAAGTCTGAAACAATATACAAGTTTTGGTTGATGAAATTTCTAGATACAACTGAAAAGTATAAGTACAAGGGTGGTTCTGATGCAAAAGAACCCACCTACCAAAGCAAGTCACCCGAATGGAAGCAGTGTGCCAGAAAAGCCGCTATGGAATCTGTACGGCAAAAACCTGCAAGGACTGTGGCACAACGGGGGTGAGTTGCCAACTAGTGAATAGAAAATATCTACCAGCATAGATCGAATGTATGACCCATCCTAGGTCAATACAATCAGATATAAATAAACCTCAATATGAATAAGTCTGAAGCATGCTAAACTGGCAATGTAATCTCTATACATGAGTGTAGTGCCAAGTGCTCGTGCCAGTTCCTCAGGTAATAACATATCATAAATGTGAGGTATGATCAATGTAATCAAATCTGCATGTACGTGGATCCCGTCCACTCGTCACCCAATGACAATAACCATCATGCATGTAAATATCATCAGCATATGCATGGAAATATGAGGATATAAACCACGTGTGTCCCTCACGACACGTCAAAATCATGGAACCAGAGTGCCCAGCATCGACACTCGAAAACATCATGAAAACTGTACGCAGCATCTGTAGGGTTCCTAGGCACACACTAGAGGTCTCACAAGGCATCAACCATGCCAATTTATAATTTTACAAGTGCCGAGAAACCCTAATACGGATCGTTAACTTGAATTTTAGGCGAAACAAAGAAGCTAGTTTACAATTTAACTTAGTGAACGGAAATACAACCTTTGAAGATCCGGTTCTCCACCTCCATAGCTCCATGATGAAGTCCCCTTGCTGTCCAAATCCAATCCCGGGCTCTAGCGTCGGCTTCATCGGAGAAATGGGCGGGCTAGGTCATCGACAACGATGCCGAAGATGATCTACGTCGAGGCATCACAAGATCAACCACCCACTTCACCAAGTCATGAAACTTGTGAAGAAAACACCCTATACTACTAGGAAAGAGGTAGAGGATGAAGAAATATGAGGTGGGTTCACTTTAGAATTGGATTTCTCACTCATTTTCACTAGTTGCCATTGTTGATAGCAAGCTTTTCTTTATGTGAAGAAGAAGAAGAAGCAAGAATATGATAAGTGTTATCTCAAAATAATAAAATAATTGAATACTTATCATATCCTAACTATGATTAAGTGTAGAGAATCTACTAGGGTTAGTGAATGGTTAGGTTTAGTAGATGAAGACAAAATGGTCAAACCTTCTTGAAACTTCAACAAGCATCATGATATTCAAGCAACCATTTTGTTTTCTTCTCTCTTTATTTGTCCAAAAAATAAATGGATAAACAAATAAATGAATAATTCAAAACCCAAACCATTATGATAACCATGGTATAAGTCTTTACACAAAATCAAGTAAGCATGTATCATCAATCATGATACAATCAAGTGCACAAAAGTATATCACATATACAACTTGTGTACTACAAGTGAGAAAAACCATTTAAAGTGAACCAATACTAGTTAATGCAAAGTAATATATCAAATATATAATTATGCATTAAATCATCAAATCAATACTTGATTTAACGATTCGGTCATATCGTATATGACCGACTAATATCGAATGTATCGATTTATCGAATCAACCCTTGATTCGATAACTAGGTTATATCGCATACAACCAATCGATACATTCATCGCGAGAATGGAATACGGTATCACATACACGTATTATTCTCGGTCCCGCACATATCTCATATGCGCTCCTATTTCGTTTCGCTTGAGCCAGGAAACCTCCGTGTAGGACTCTAAAGACTCGTCAATATGCCGGCAGCAGATGATAATCATATCAAACACCCACAAGCCGCAAGCGGTCTGCTAAACGTAATGGCCACCCGGGTATTGAGCGATCAGAAGATCGACGAGCAAGCCCGCTCACACTCCTGTTAATCCAACCAGTAACACTTACCGTACAGTCCGGTCTGATCGTCTGATATGTCGCATATCTCGCCTAGGGGTGGTAAACGTCAGACCCCAATAGCTCGATAAGTCGTGTTGATATGAGGTCTATAACAGTTCGAGAAACTACTGGTAACACTAACCAGTAAATCTCAGCAACCCTGGCCAGGGATTTCTGGTTATAGCCAATCGAACACAGCGCAACATCAACTCCCTATACCGGGAGAGACGAATCCCCTCCTATCGCTCATTGCCTCCATGTGATTCGGGACTGTACCCAAAAGCCACCGTTTTGCACGCCCTCTTGGACGTGGTAAGGTGGAAATCAAAGCACAGTGGGAACCACACAAGACTCTATGACGATCTCGGGTCAACAGACTACTCTGTACCAGTGTCACCAGAGAACGGCCATCCGACGTAAGGTATAATACCATCTGGGAGTTCTCGGCGAGTCCGTCCAGTGTACCAAGTCTCCACTGAGCACCCGTATATCATCTCTGATGTCAAACACCAATGGCTATGGGATCATCCATCGCCCATCTGTATGGGTCGAGAAGGTATACGCTAGTCTACTCTGGTATATCGATGCCCCGTCTCGATACACCCACGACTAGGGACCGTGAAGGATGTACTTATGGACTACCATGTCCCCACTAGTATGATCCGCATCATAGTCCAGGTAGTCAAGTACACATCCTAAGGGCTTTACCAACATGTAACAGAGAGACAATCAGTATACACGTTAAGGTAAAGAGTAACCAGATAGCATACTATCATGTCGAGCAAGAAAGTCCTCCCTATATATGTCCAAGCATCCACTACAATATACATCCTATGTACAGTAATGGCCTCTAGGGCATACATATAACTAACAATCTCCCACTTGCACTAGGGCCATCTGTAGCAGTGGTTGTAGTATCTCATACTCAACCATCCCATAAAAGTCTCTCTCTAGGAATAGGCCTTCGTGAGTGGATCCGCCGTGTTATCCTCTGAGTCTTATCTCCTAACCTCGATCACCCTGGAGATCAACTATCTCCATGATCAGGTGATACTGCCTCAGAATTCGTCTGGGTCACTGATGGGACCGGGGTTCCTGGCATAAGCCACAACTCCATTGTCACACAATGGAAGGAACCAAGTTCATCTCATGAACCTTTATACACCCAAACTGCCTCTTTGGTAGCATCTTAAGTAGCGATGTATCCAACCTTTATCGTCTAGTATGCCACGATATCTAGCTTGGAACTCTTTCAACATACCGTCCCTTTACTGAAGGTAAAGACAATGCCTATGACTGACTTTCAGTCATCTTTATCACCCTGGAACCCTTCCAGTGATTCTCCCCAGAATCGTTTGATATCATCTCACTACAACTAGTGAGAATCCTAACATCCAATTAAATCTATCTCATAGATCCAAAACTCAGGATTTAGTAGGTATCACTTTGATCTTATATGGAGAATCATTGTGATAAGCGGAGATTGATCGAGCGTAGCATAGGAAACTCCTTCCTTATCAAGAGTATGTCATCCACGTACTCTACGAGGATCAATACCATACTCCCTACTACCTTTTTGTATATACAAGGTTCATCTACCATTTTGATGATGTCAAACCCTTTGACTAACACATCAAAACAGACGTTCCAACTCCGCGATGCCTGCTTTATCACATAAAACATCTTGCACGCGTTTCCGCTGCTCCCACTATTTACGAAGCCCTCTGGCTGTGTTCTAATAGACATTCTCTTCTAAATCATTATTTAGAAAAGCAGTCATGGCACCCAACCACCAGATATCGTAGTCATGCTATGTAGCTGTGGCAAGTAGGATCTGGATGGACTTAAGCATAGGCACTGGAAAAGGTTTCATCATTATCCACGCGTGGTTGATGACGAAAACCTTTAACAAGTCTAGCTTTGAAAGTCTCAACCTTTCCATGTACACCAAGTAATCTTCTCAAGATATACTTACTCCTGATGGGGATTTAACCCTTCAGATATAGCAACCAAATTCCATACTTTGTTGGTGTATAAGGATTCCATCTCATATCGCTAAGCATCCAGCCATTCTTACAGAGTCTCACTCCTGATGGCCAGTGATTGATTGGATACGTGCGTGTCAAGTTTAGTTTTAAATACCGCAATCAAGACGGTTTCGCTTGTAGCTAGCCGGTTGAGTACGGGTCGTCCGCAGGGAGATGGGAGTCTTTTTCAATGTGTATTAACGAGTTAAGTCCGGTTGTTCAGATTTTGTTTGTGATTATCTAAGTGTTGAGTTGATATTTAAAGAAAGCTTGTTAGGGTTAGGATTAGGTTAGTTTGAGTTAGGAGCCTCCACATCTTTCGTTGCCCCTCTTAACATCGGTGTTACGGTAATCGGCAACAACGGGGATTAGCACGACTAGGAAGGAACTTGCGAGTATAAGCTAGGCTTTCCAACGCAAGTCCTTCCTTTTGGTGCTTGTCCGTCCATTCTTTGCTCTTAGCCATATCCTCCGGTTAATTCAACCACAACCAGTCTCACTACGGAATCACCGCTATCATGTAGGATAGGGTGCCGTGAGGAGCGGATTGTGGTTGAATTAACGGGAGTCAATTTAAGCTGTTGGGCAAGGAAAGAGTGAGAGAGATTTCCTTCTCTCAAACTTCCCTTATCCTACCCTAACAAGTATAAAACTACTCACACATCATAATACGGAAAAAGAAAACAAAACAAAAGAAGAAGATAGAAAGAAGGAGATTAGAAGAATACGACTAACTATTTGCGACCTCACCTTGGCGAGGATCGAGCGTAAGTATCATTGTCGTATGAATGATAAAGAAAAAGAGAGAAGAAAGAAACAACAAGAAAATAACAACAACTACTTAACAATTAAAATTACAACAAGTAAAGAAAGAGCAAGACAAGCATGATAATAAAATTATCTTCTTTATTTACCATTCCTCCCTCACAAAGCTCACTACAAGTTTAATGGAGATGAGATGAGAAGAAGAAGAACATGTGAACTAAAACCTAGAAAAAGAAAATACAAGAATGGACCCTTCCTTCACAAAGTTCTGGGCTATTTATAAGCCAAAAAATGAAACTCTAGGGCAACCACCAGAACCCTGATGAAAATACCAAACTACCCCCAAAAGCCCTGCAGACTTGGCGCCTAAACGTCCGCCGATCCGCGGCCTAGACCCCACTTTGGCCGCGGATCCGCGGCCTTCTGGTCGAATTGGCCCCCCCAATTTGCTGTGGTTCCCTGGTTTGATGTGTACATTATTCTGGTACATATATTTTCTCAATTTAGCTCCACGATTTTTCCAGAATTTCTGTTGAGGGAAAGGTGGACTTTTTGTCAAGATTTTGTCATGATTGCCTCGAGCTCCGCGTAGATCTCTTGGATTTTGTGCTACTATTGAGCCTTGTGCATGAGAATGACATTGATTTGACATTTTGTCTTCCTAAACTGGTATCTGGCAACATACGGATGAAGAGCGGAGACCGTGTTTTATCTGTGGTTGGCAGGAACCCGGATTTTGTCGTGTTTTCCATGAATTTCACCGTTTTAGAACCGAGAACATGTATCCTGCAATTGACTAGCAAACACGGCTCAAGAGTATCTACGGATATGCAATGTAATAAAAATTGGGCGGTATGAAAATGCAAAAATCTGATATGAACAAATACCCCCAAACTTATCATTTGCTCATCCCGAGCAAAGCCCATTTATTCACAAAAAATTTCCTAACTTCACTTTCGCAGGGAACGCGATTGCACTGAGCCTGTGCAACAAGCCGTTAAACCTCTAGGTGTCCCTAGTAGGAGGAGTGTTGTCTACTGAGGGTTTTCAGCGGATACTACCCACAAAATCCGGTCAAGTTGGTTTTGTAAAATAACTAAGATTCAAATCCTAAAGTTTTGTTTTAGAAAATAACAATTCTATAATCCTAAGTCTAGACCATCGAACCTTTATTTTTCACACCTCGAATCTTATTTAACTACAGATTTTATATGTCTTTACGTGCAGTGCAAATAGTGTCGTTAAGTTCCCGAGAGGTCGAATAAAGTCATCATGTCGCACAATAAAGCCCAGATAACAATTTTAAAAGGATCACATAAGTTTTATAAAGAGTTAAGCATTTTTCAAGTTTCGTTTTCCAGTAAGGTTTCAACTTCAGAATTTCTATCTTCTTTAACAGGAAACTAAGTCGTATTTTTCACTCCACATTTTTCTTGTTTTCATTTCATACGCACCTCTGTGAACGTGCAATAGTCTTTATCAAAGAGTAAAACCTTCATATCTCCGTTAAAATTTTTTTTAAAAGCCTGTCTTTTATCAAGATTATTCTCACACAAAGAACCGTTAGGAATTTTAACTCGGAGAGAACACTTGCTTGACTTTGTTTTAAACTGGACTTTCTAGGCTTCTTAGCGAGCATTGGGCCAATGCACCCAAACCAGTTGATTTTAGGGCATTAGGTGTAGAAACACCCCAGCGGACTTAATTACTCAAGTCACCTAGGTCCAAAAACAAAAGACAGTTTGTCGTGAAAATCAGATGATTTAATACGAACGGAGATATAACCGGTAGTTCAAATATTTTTTTGGATAAAAGACGTGTTTAGTGGGTTTGGTGTGTAATCATTCCAACCAAGTTTTAGATGGGTTATTTTTCAGACTTAGCTCCAATTACGGCATCAATAACATTCCTTCATATTCGCTTTACTTCATAAACTATTCTTGACATTACTTATTTCAGAACAAACCTATTTGATCCTCAGAAAATCATTTATCTGTTTAAAAGTTTAAACATGAAAGACTTGTTATCTAATTCCCAAAATCTTACGACACGTGTAGTGTGATGTAAAGACGTATATCAGCTATAGTTAACTTCAAAGGAGACTTATCTTTCAGGTTTTCAAAATCCAAACATAAGATCTAGTTATTCCTATTTTTTCAAACAAAAACCGTCGAATGTTGAATCAGAGTTCTTCCACAAGCTAACTTGACAAAAAAAGTTTTTATATTTTTTAGAAAATTTTCAAATTTTTATGGATTTTATTAATATGTAGATGCAAAATATACATATGAATGCGAAGGTAAGAAATGCGTACCGAGCGTACCCCCAAACTTAAACTGGACAGTGTCCTCACTGTCGTTGCATGAAGAGATCATTTGAAGGGTCAAAATTTTCGGTTAGCGATACACATATTTTTATTTGTTTTTGTTTTTAAAGAAAAGAAAAAGAATATACACAAATATATACAAAATGGTTTGTACATACCCCCAAACTTATTTGGAACAGTGTCCACTGTTCTTGGCTGGATAACCGAAGTTTGGAGGTAGGCAGAGGAAGATCATTCAGGGTAAACCGGCTCCTGTAAGAACAGGAGCTCCTCTGTTGGTTCGGCGCTAAGGTACGGTTTGCATCGGTGTCCGTTCACTTTGAAAATTGAACCGTCCTTTGGATTTTCCAAATCCACAGCGCCCTGCGGATACACATTCCGCACAAAATACGGCCCTTTCCAGCGAGATCTGAGCTTTCCACGATGGAAGTGAAGTCGGGTGTCGTAAAGCCGTACCTGCTGACCAGGTACGAAGGTTTTGCGCCAAAGGTGTTTATCGTGAAACACCTTCGTTCGATTCTTAACGACAACCGCGTTGTCGTAAGCCTCATCCCTAAGCTCGCATAGTTCGTTCAGCTGCAGCTTCCGATGGCTGCCCGCATCCTCAAGAGACAGATTCAGCTCCTTTATCGCCTAAAATGCGCGATGCTCTATTTCGACAGGAAGGTGGCAGGCTTTTCCGTACACAAGCCGATAGGGAGACATGCCAAGGTCGGTCTTATAAGCGGTTCTAAATGCCCAAAGGGCATCAGTGAGTTTCAGAGACCAATCCTTACGGTTCTTGGAAACCGTCTTCTCCAGTATCTGCTTGATTTGCCGATTTGAAACATTGGCCTGCCCGCAGGTTTGGGGGTGGTAGGGCGTAGAGAGCTTATGATTAATGGAGTATTTCCGCATCAAGGCTTCGAAAGTTTTATTGCAGAAATGACTTCCATTGTCGCTAATGATCGCTCGTGGGTGCCCAAACCGGGAAAAAATATTTTCTTTAAGGAACCTGACGACAACCTTGTTGTCGTTAGTCCGGCTGGGCACAGCCTCGACCCATTTAGAGACGTAATCAACAGCTAGAAGGATGTACAAGTTCCCAAAAGAGCTGGGAAACGGCCCCATGAAGTCTATCCCCCAAACATCGAAAATCTCCACAACCAAGATCGGTTGGAGCGGCATCTCGTTCCTCCGGGATATCCGGCCCATGTGTTGGCACCGGGAGCAAGTCTTGCAATAGTCGTGAGCGTCTTTGAAAAGTTGTGGCCAATAGAAACCACATTGCAAGATCTTCTCAGCTGTCTTTCTGGGCCCAAAATGCCCGCCACACGCTTGATCGTGGCAAAATGACAGCACACTCTTGAATTCCTCATCAGGGACACACCGACGAATAATCTGGTCAGGACAGTACTTGAACAAGTAGGGTTCGTCCCCGTAAAAGTGTTTTACTTGGGATAAGAAGCGAAGTCTGTCCTGACTCGACCATTCAGTCGGTAGTAATCCCGTGGCCAAATAGTTCACAATATCTGCGAACCAGGGTTCACATGATACTGTCAAGAGCTGTTCATCCGGGAAAACGTCGTTGATCGGAATTGGAAGCGAAGGCGAAGAAGGAAGTCGTGAGAGATGGTCGGCAACTACGTATTCACATCCTCTTTTGTCCATAATGACAAGGTCAAACTCTTGAAGCAAGAGGATCCAACGTATTAACCGAGATTTGGCATCTTTCTTCGCAAAAAGATGGCGCAGAGCAGAATGGTCAGTGTAGACAATGACTGGAGAGCCGATGAGGTAGGGCCTGAACTTTTCTAAAGCAAATACAACAGCCAAGAATTCCTTCTCAGTTGTTGTATAATTGAGTTGGGCGTCGTTCAGGGTTCGGCTTGCGTAATAGATTACGTGCGGCATCTTGTTGATGTATTGTCTAAGGACAGCACCAATGTCAAAGTCGGATGCATCGCACATAATCTCGAATGGGTGCTTCCAGTCAGGTGAAGAAAGAACGGGAGCAGAAGTGAGTGAGCGTTTCAGTGACTCGAATGCAGTCACACAGCTCGAGTTGAAGTCGAAAGGCGTGTCCTTGGCCAGCAAAAGCGTCAAGGGCCTAGCAATCTTGCTAAAGTCCTTGATAAACCATCTGTAGAAACCGGCATAGCCAAGGAAGGCTCGGATATCTCTGACGCATCGGGGAGGAGGCATATTGGAAATGACCTCAATCTTTGCTTTGTCAACCTCTATGCCATTTTGCGAGATGATATGTCCTAAGACAATACCTTCGCGCACCATGAAGTGGCATTTCTCCCAGTTCAAAGTGAGATTCTTGTCCTTACATCGGGTAAGTACAGCGTCAAGATGCAGCAGACACTCGTTGAAAGAGTCGCCAAAGATGGAGAATTCATCCATGAAAATCTCCAGAAATTTTTCCACCATGTCCGAAAAAATTCCCATCATACACCGCTGGAAGGTAGCTGGCGCATTGCATAACCCAAAGGGCATGCGTCGATATGCAAACGTGCCGAAAGGATAAGTGAAAGTGGTCTTGTCCTGGTCTTTTTCGGCGATGGGAATTTGATTATAGCCAGAGTAGCCATCAAGAAAACAATAGTACTCATGTCCGGCCAATCGTTCCAGCATCTGGTCAATGAAAGGTAGCGGAAAGTGGTCTTTCCGCGTTGCGGCGTTGAGTTTTCTGTAATCAATGCAAACTCGCCACCCAGTTTGGGTGCGAGTAGGGATTAACTCATTCGCCTCGTTAGTGATGACCGTGATGCCCGACTTCTTGGGGACAACATGAATGGGGCTAACCCACTGGCTATCAGAGATAGGGTAAATGATACCACTATCAAGACTTTTGACGATCTCCTTCTTCACAGCCTCCTTCATGACTGGATTAAGACGTCTTTGTGGATCCCGGGCTGGTTTGGCATCATCCATCAGATGAATGTGATGCTCTACGATCAGGGGACTAATCCCCTTGATGTCCGCCATGGACCAGCCAAAATCTTGCCTGTTGCTGTGCAAGACCGCGAGAAGGGCTTTCTCTTGCTCGGGAGCTAGAGAAGCCGAAATGATGACAGGGAGGGTCTCGTTCTCACCTAGGTAGGCATACTTAAGGTGAGACGGCAACGGCTTGAGTTCGAGCGTTGGAGGTGAAACGATGGATGGCAAGACTGGTGCAAAGGTCTCGAACTCAAAGGACTCCAGCAAAGGTTCAAAGCGAGTGTAAGCAACCGAGTTGGATGGTTCAGGTGACTCATCCGGAAAGTCGAAAGATTCAAACTCGGGTTGTGCGCGGCTAAGATCGTTCGAGAACGTGAAACACTCGTATTCGTTGTCGGGTGCAGAAACAGCAGCAGGTTCGAAGAGAAACGCACTAGTGGCGTCAAGATTATCGTGGTCAAACAGAAACTCCTCGAATTCACACTCTTCGGGATTGATCTCCTGGATCGAGCAGACGTCCAGTATATGAGCATTAGGTTCGGCGGGCTGATTCCCTAACCTAAAAATGTTAAGTTCAATCGTCATATTTCCAAAAGAGAGGTTCATTGAACCATTGCGACAATTGATCACAGCATTTGAGGTTGCGAGAAATGGGCGACCGAGTATCACCGGAATTTGATTCCGGGGGTTAGCTACAGGCTGTGTGTCTAATACAATGAAGTCGACGGGGAATATGAAGTCCCCGACTTTGATTAACACATCCTCTAGCTCACCCCTAGGATGGGTGATCGATCGGTCGGCCATTTGGAGAGTGCAGTGTGTGGGTTTCAGCTCTCCGACGCCTAATTGCTCGTATACTGAATACGGAAGCAGGTTAACACTGGCACCAAGATCTAGTAGTGCGCGGTTGATGTTCTTATCCCCAATGGTAATTGAAATCATAGGACAGCCAGGGTCCTTCCGTTTTTCTGGTAAAGATTGGGTAAGGGCATCACTCACAGCACTAGCCAAGAAAACTTTCTTGGGTACCTGAGACTTCCTCTTTTTCGTGCACAAATCCTTTATGATTTTCGCGTAGGACGGGACTTGTTGGACAGCATCTAAAAGAGGAATGTTAATGTTAACCTGCTTGAATAACTCCAGAATCTTCTCCATTTGAGGATTTTGTTTGTTAGATCTCAACCAGTTTGGAAATGGAACATTTTGAAAATTGGTTGAGTCTAATGTTGGAGAAGGAGATTTTGGAGTTGGAACGGATCCCAGAATAGGTGTTTTCGTGGAGTGAGAAGTGGGTCCGTTCAGAGCAGAATAAGAGGAAGGCGAGCCTGTTGAAGAACGGAGAATAGGCTCGGAAGACGAAGAAGAAGAAGAAGAAGAAGAAGAAGCAGCGGCCGGGGTGTCATCGTTGATCCGTTTGCCAATGTTGTTTTGCAGCATCCTTCCCGATCTCATTGTGGTCACGGCACTCACATTATGGTTCTGTTGTTCAAGAGCAACATGTGCATTATGTGGGTGACCGGGATTTGGAAGTGGCTGGGACGGGAGCTTCCCCTTCTCTCGCTCGCTTAAGGCCGCGTTCAGCTGTGCAATCTGGGCCTCGATGCTCTTGATGCTTTGCCCGTGTGCGGCAGTGTGTTGCACTAAAGATTGAATCGAAGACTGGATGTTGGCGGTGGATTGAGTCGATTGTTTAACAAACGCCTCCAAACTTCGTTCGAGCGAGGAAACCTTATCGTTGTTCGACGGAACAAAGTTGTTTGGTGGAAAAGAATTGTTGGGTGCAAAGTTGTTCGTCTGATTTTGGAAAGGTTGGGGTTGGAAGGGCTGCTGATACTGAGTTTGTTGTTGCGCTTGTTGTTGCGGCGGAGGGGCCCTTTGGAAATTGTTGCCCTGGAATTGATTCTGATTCTGATTCCAGGCGAAATTGGGGTTGTTCCTCTAACCGGGATTGTAGGTGGAAGAGTATGGATCATTCCTCGGTCTTTGCTGGAATGCATTAACCTGATCCTGTCCTTGCGATGGTGGATTGTAAGGACACTCTTCGGTCAAGTGAGAAGGATCGGAACAACAAGCGCAGATGGTACGAAGGGGGAGAACAAGGGTGGGGGCAGGAGCAGAAAATTTGCTCTCTATTGCTTCAAGTTTTTTTGTTATTGCAGCCATTTCAGCTCTCATCGCAATAGAGACATCAAGCTGGTGAATTCCTACCCTAGACTGACCGGTAGAAGTGGAGGTAGAAGAAGAAGAAGAAGTCGGTCTGGTGCTCTCCCACTGTAGCGTTTGCTCCGCAAGATCATCAAAGAACTGCCACTCTTCCTCGTCAGATTTCGATAGGAAGTGGCCCAGACAGATGGTTTCCAGCAACTGCTTCGTTGCTGGGTTCAGTCCCTCGTATAAGGTTTGGCAGAGCTGCCATTTCTCTATACCGTGGTGAGGACACTGAATAAGAAGGTCTTTGTATCGGTCAAAGTACTTCCAGAAGGGTTCAGAAGGAAGCTGGGAGAATTGGTTGATTTCATTTCGAATCCTTGCGGTCTTATGATTCAGATAGAATTTTTTCAGAAACGCTTTAACAAACTCGTCCCAGCTGGTGATTGAGTGGGAAGCGGTGCTATACAGCCATTTTTCAGCAAGATCGCATAAAGTGAACGGAATGACCCATAGACGTATAGCATCGTCCGACAGCTGGGTGGTTTTCATCATGGCACAGACGTTTTGAAATTTGTTGATGAAGATATAGGCATCTTCAGATTCAAGCCCATGAAAACGTGGAAGCATGTTGATGAAATGGGGCTTAATTTCAAAGTTGTCCCCATTGGCCGGAGGAAGAGAAAGGCAGGTGGGAAGTGCAGAACGGATGGGGTAGAAACGATCCTCGAGCGCGATTCGCTGCGGCGCTACAACAGGCGGAGGTGGTGGGAGATTGGTCTCCGTAGGAGGTGGAGCCAATCCAGCGGTGGTCAAAGAGATGTTCGGATTAAATCCCGACATCGCGGAAGAAGAGGTTGGTGAAGGTGAAGGTGAAGATGTATGAACAGAATTCCGGTCAACGTCGGAGTTGGCCGGCAAAGGAAGGGGTGAAAGAGGAGTGGACGGAGTATCGACTTCGGAGTCGATCGCGTAGTCGGTCGCGACTAACGTAACGCTGACTAGACGGGCGCTAGTGTCCCGAGTCCAAGCGGACATACACTAAACAAGTTTAGTATAGTCAAAACGGAGAAGGTGAGGGTATGAAAACGTCAATGGAGAAAGGCGACAAAAGGGCAAGTTTTTATAAAAGTTTTTGATGATTTTTTTTTTTAGAAAGATTTTTTTTACAGAAATATGTACGGAAATACGGCTTAAGCAATCACAAACAAGATATGCACAATCACACATAGATCTAGGGTAACCTAGGTCTACTAGACCTGCTCCTGAACTTGATTGTCGAAGTTAAACAGTGTCGAGAAACGGGCTTAACAATACACCGATCACGAAGCCAGGTAAGAGCAGAGATAAAGGGAGGTTGTCCAACGCTTTCGCGAAGTTCCTTAATTAAATAACCTTTTCTCTTTCGGCGGTTGCGCCTTTAACACTTTCCTAGACACCCCGTAAACAATATACGGTTAAGCGAGGTTCTAAACACGGTTTATCTTCTCCTAATGAGCGCGAAGTCCTTAGGGCTGAAGTCTAGTATTTTTTAATTTACAATGGTCAATGCATATGCTTTAGTGATTTTTGGGGTCCTGGGAAGGGTGATGAAATCCCTACCCAATCTGGATTGGTTTCAAGCCCCTTAAGTCCGTATTAAAGAATGCAAAACAGTAACAAATCAACTGCAAACAATTTTTATTTGTGGCGCAAAGAATCCTGCACAAGAACAGTTTATTGGAAGGGGGAGAAGAATTTGCGCAAAGATGGCTGCAGAAAACACAATTCAGTGGAGTCCAGAGGAGTGGAGAGAGGCAGAGGGACTTACAGAGAGAATTTGGCAGCCCAAGGGCACCAAGTGGCCGCGGATCCGCGGCCTAAGCCCTCTATTGCCGCGGATCCGCGGCAGGAACAAGGACTTGGGGCTTCATTTTTTGTGTGGGTGCTTCTGTGGGTCTCCTCTGCTTGTCTGGATCTTTGGAATTTTTACTTGCTCACTGTACTAGCTCCAGATCTTGACAGTAGACCGTATGCTTCGTTATGTCCGTCGCGGTGTAGCCGCGAAATGTGGGTCTATCTTCCCACGTCTTTGGCACTGTACTTGAACTCCGTATTTTCAACGTCCTTGGCATTGATCTTGAACTTCGTATTTTCCTGCACTCTTGCACAAAAACTAATCAAGAATAACAAGATGGTTTCTTTTACAAAGTATATTTTTTTTTCGTTTTTTTTTACTTACAAATTAACCCGAAATTACACAAGGAAATAAACTACCGTCTCCCCGGCAACGGCGCCATTTGATTGATAGGATACGTGCGTGTCAAGTTTAGTTTTAAATACCGCAATCAAGACGGTTTTGCTTGTAGCTAGCCGGTTGAGTACGGGTCGTCCGCAGGGAGATGGGAGTCTTTTTCAATGTGTTTTAACGAGTTAAGTCCGGTTGTTCAGATTTTATTTGTGATTATCTAAGTGTTGAGTTGATATTTAAAGAAAGCTTGTTAGGGTTAGGATTAGGTTAGTTTGAGTTAGGAGCCTCCACATCTTTCGTTGCCCCTCTTAACATCGGTGTTACGGTAATCGGCAACAACGGGGATTAGCACGACTAGGAAGGAACTTGCGAGTATATGCTAGGCTTTCCAATGCAAGTCCTTCCTTTTGGTGCTTGTCCGTCCGTTCTTGGCTCTTAGCCATAACCTCCGGTTAATTCAACCACAACCGGTCTCACTACGGAATCACCGCTATCATGTAGGATAGGGTGCCGTGAGGAGCGGATTGTGGTTCAATTAACGTGAGTCAATTTAAGCTGTTGGGCAAGGAAAGAGTGAGAGAGATTTCCTTCTCTCAAACTTCCCTTATCCTACCCTAACAAGTATAAAACTACTCACACATCATAATACGGAAAAAGAAAACAAAACAAAAGAAGAAGATAGAAAGAAGGAGATTAGAAGAATACGACTAACTATTTGCGACCTCACCTTGGCGAGGATCGAGCGTAAGTATCATTGTCGTATGAATGATAAAGAAAAAGAGAGAAGAAAGAAACAACAAGAAAATAACAACAACTACTTAACAATTAAAATTACAACAAGTAAAGAAAGAGCAAGACAAGCATGATAATAAAATGATCTTCTTTATTTACCATTCCTCCCTCACAAAGCTCACTACAAGTTTAATGGAGAAGAGATGAGAAGAAGAAGAACATGTGAACTAAAACCTAGAAAAAGAAAATACAAGAATGGACCCTTCCTTCACAATGTTCTGGGCTATTTATAGGCCAAAAATTGAAACCCTATGGCAACCACCAGAATCCTGATGAAAATACCAAACTACCCCCAAAAGCCCTGCAGACTTGGCGCATAAACGGCCGCGGATCTGCGGCCTAGACCCCACTTTGGCCGCGGATCCGCGGCCTTCTGGTCGAATTGGCCCCCCCAATTTGCTGTGGTTCCCTGGTTTGATGTGTACATTATTCTGGTACATATATTTTCTCAATTTGGCTCCACGATTTTTCCAGAATTTCTGTTGAGGGAAAGGTGGACTTTTTGTCAAGATTTTGTCATGATTGCCACGAGCTCCGCATAGATCTCTTGGATTTTGTGCTACCATTGAGCCTTGTGCATGAGAATGACATTGATTTGACATTTTGTCTTCCTAAACTGGTATCTGGCAACATACGGATGAAGAGCGGAGATCGTGTTTTATCTGTGGTTGGCAGGAACCCGGATTTTGTCGTGTTTTCCATGAATTTCACCGTTTTAGAACCGAGAACCTGTATCCTGCAATTGACTAGCAAACACGGCTCAAGAGTATCTACGGATATGCAATGTAATAAATATTGGGCGGTATGAAAATGCAAAAATCTGATATGAACAGCCAGCTCGAAACTAGTTGGGTCATCATCTCATGATGCAATCCTTGCTCCCACTGTCATAGAGAAACCGAAGTAACACTCAGGTGGGTGAGGAACCCTACTAGATCGGCGGAGAGGCTGGGGTTTGTAGGTTACTATTGAATCCTTTGGTTCTACCAAATCATCAGCTGCAATTTGTATAGCTGGAACCTTTCCAGTTGTACATAACTGACCTTGCTTCGAGCTTGTCCGGATTTTGCTTTTAGACATAGGCCGGACAACCCCAAATCTTAACTAGCTTAAGACATGGGCTCTTCCCATACCATATCTTATATGGAGTGGTAGGCTGTGATCTGATTCGAACCTAATTCAATAGATATGCAGCTTCTCAAGTGCATAAGCCCCAAACGGAAAAAGGTAACTCAGTATTACCCATCATAGAGTACACCATATCAAATAGGGTGTATCTGCTCCTCCCCGATATACCATCGTGCTATGGTGTATACGGAGGAGTAATGCTGAGAGAGAATCTCATTCTCCTTTAGAATAGTCCAGGATTTATGTGCTCAAGTATTCTCCTCCCTGATCTCATCAAAGGACATAATACTTATACCCGTATTGGTTCTCTACTTCTAACTTATATTCTGTGAATATCTCAAAAGGTTCGGACTTGTGTTTCAACAAGAACATATGTCTGAATCTAAAGAGATCATCAGAGAACGTAATGAAGTATAAAGAACCAGTCCTGGCATG
Source organism: Agapanthus africanus (assembly GCA_030015575.1). NCBI lineage: Eukaryota > Viridiplantae > Streptophyta > Magnoliopsida > Asparagales > Amaryllidaceae > Agapanthus > Agapanthus africanus. The sequence goes on along the minus strand of JASDDO010000012.1, from coordinate 260,104,190 downwards.
TGTAGACAGGGGACCTTACATACATCAACATGTATCAATCCCAAGAGTTCACTAACACTTTCTCTGTTTCCATTAAACAGAGCTATGGTCATCTTATCTTTGTGACATGACTGGCAAGTTTTCACAAGATGTAAATTCAAACTAATTTAAATATGCATCTATATGTAACTTTAGCTAGTCGGGTCGCATTGATATGACCTAGTCTACAATACCACAAGAAGGATCCATTCATTTCTGAACTCTTCCTCTTGTGTGTGTTCTGTATACTAAGAACTGTAGTTTGATTTAGAACATCAATGCTTTTAGATAACGTGCCTGAACCGATCAACTTTTGATATAGGAAATGTTCAAAACATTATCCAACAATACAAAATTTTATCATTTCTTTACTAATAAAGAGACTGATATGATTTTGTATATCAGGTTCGGTATCTAATAACATTCGTTCAGAATCATTGTATTTGCAATACAGGGTGACAGTGACCAACAGACTTGGCTGCAACACTTGCCCCGTTTTCTGTCTCATGAAACTTATCACCCGTTCTCAGTTCTCTACCTATCTGTAGCCCTATGTAACAGATTACATATCTGGGATCCTGATCCGGTATCATATACCCAGGACGTAAAGGACATTGAGAAACAGTTCTGTATAATGAACACACCCGAAGATGATGCATCAGCATGCACTCCCTTCGTTTGGGCGGCACGGGAAATCTGGTATTCCCGAATTTCCTGCACTGTCTTATAACAATTATAAGTTGGAGCGGGATCAACGTTCCCCAGCTCAGTAAAACAAGCGGGTTCGGACAATATTCCGTATTATTATCTTGATTAAGGCGTGTTATGGTCGCTACCTGGAAAGAGAGAGAAGAAAACACTCAGCGTATGCTCTTGCAAGATCAGATTGGTTATTATTTTATCTAATCAGGATGGCTCCCACTGCTTTTTTATCAAATCTTCCTTCAAACCCTAAAAGGAAAGACTAGCCGGGATTAATTACACGCTACAAGTTCGCCAATCTTTCAGCCAGGCCAGTGTCGGTAATTTGAGGGAGGTCCCCCGTGCTTTCGTACGAACCTAATTATGTAAACCTCGTTTTCCCAGAGGCGTAACCCCGTTAACACCTTTCTAGACACCTACTTGATCGGCTAATTGTAATGTGTAAAACTCTCCCAGGTGTAACTCTTACTTGCAGCGGGTATCGGGATCCAACTATCTCATAGATGGTATGCAATCTCATTGCAAATTTCAACACTTGAAATTCTCGATAATACTTTTGCCCCTAACGTACTATGACCTTGACGAATGCCAAACAACCCATAGTGCGCTAGTCAAGTTCAACCCGTACATTTCTTGATTGAATTAAACCCACTCGCACGACCCTTGACGAATGCCAAACAACGCCATACGAATACCCTAATCCAATCTGCATCATATGCATAAGCAGATAAATACTAGTTAGCTACCGTACACTACGCCTTGCCGAATGCCAAACTACCGCAGCACGAATACTAAATAGTACTTATCTGAAATGACGGAGGGCTACGACAGGTTTTTAAGAAAACCTTTTGCGTAATGAACTTGATATCATTGTAGGATCGAATGAATTTTGAAATGGAGTGTTTTTAATGCTTTTCTAGTTTTGCTAAAGGAGTCACTCCCGGTGAAGGGATCGTCGGTCCTTTCCTCGTCGAAAGAGGTGCAGGATATATCATATATATCACTGTGCAAAGCAGAACTCTTAAAAGCGATCAAAAGACAAACCGAGTGTGTAGCATCTGCCAGTTATTGCTAAAGGAGTCACTCCCGGTGAAGGGATCGTCGGTCCTTTCCTCGTCGAATGAGGTGCGGAATATATCATATATACCGCTGTGCAAAGCAAGAACTATAGCTACCTATTTTTAGAAATTCGATTCCACAACATCTTAGGTTTCTTTTCTTTCATTAATCACATTAATGAAGTCCCATCATTTACTATACCTAAACATCACAGATAAATACGACGTACACTTAGGCCATCCGCATTCGCCTCGATGTCCCCTCATGCACCGTTAGGTTAGGTGACTAACGGCAGAGTGGGGCAGGGCTAGAGCGGGTGTAAAACATAAGTAACACCTATATAATATATCATATATACTATATACAGTATTTATCACAGAACATCAAATGATCACATCACAGCTAACGCAGCAGAAAATATCATATGAAATATTGGATATACTAGGACGTCCATGTTTTTAATACGAGCCAGTATAAAACACGGATTCCACGGTCGTGATGAATAGCCAATCCCACACCCCTAGACCCCTACGAGAGCGGCAAGCAACCCTACCAATTCTAGGGTTAGGAGACCCGGACTCGACTCCTCGAGTTGGTCTCCCACTGGTCTCCGTACAGTCCGGTCTGTTCGTCTGATACATCGCATGGCGGGCCTAGGGGCGGTAAACGTCAGTCCCCTAATAGCGGTACAAGTCGTGTCGGAGTGAAGTCCAAAACACCCTGAGATAACACTGGAAACCTACCAGTATATCTCGATTGCCCTGGCCAGGGACTACTCGTGTAATGGCTCTCCTAGACACAGCGCGATGTCAACCCCCAATACCGGGAGAGACGAATCCTGTCTAACCGTCACTGCCTCCAAGTGCTTCGGTACTGTACCCAACTACTACCTGTTTGCACGACTCCTTTGAGCCGTGGTAGGGTAGTAATCAAAGTACAGTGGGAACACACTCGAGACGAAGTGACAGTGTCAAGTCAGCGGACTAAGCTGTACTCATGTCACCTGGGAACTGATAACTGACGATAGGTATAATACCAACCTGTCAGTTCCCGACGAGTCCTGTCCAGTGTACTCGTAACCCAACGAGCACCCGTATACTATCTCCAGTACGACGTACTGATGGCTGTGGGACAGACCATCTCCCACACTGGGATGAGAAGCGCATACACTAGTCTACTCCGGAGTATCGATGCCCTGTCTCGATAGTCCTGCGACTAGGGACCTGTATAAGGATGTGCTTATAGATTACCCAGCCCCCACTAGTGTGACTGCCATCACAACGCTGGTAATCAAGCAAAGATCCTAAGGGCTCCACTAATATGTATAGGTGATATACTAAAATAAACACAAGTACACATTGAAGTAGAAACAAACCAAGTAGCATACTACTATATTGAGCAAGATTGTTTATACAAGGTGAATATCCCAAGCTTCCATCAAGTAATATACAAACTAGTATGATACAGTAATGGCCTCTAGGGCATATACACTAACAATATCCCACTTGCACTAAGGCCATGTACTGGCGTATCGAAGACCTATCATCTCGATCAGCCGCTCGAACTGAGTCTGGGGCAAGGCCTTGGTGAATGGATCTGCAGTGTTTTCTTCTGAAGCAACCCTCCGAACCTCGATCTCCTGGCGATCCACGATCTCCCTGGTCAGGTGATACCGCCTCAAGATGTGTCTGGATTTCTGATGGGACCTGGGTTCCTTCACTAAAGCTATAGCCCCGTTGTTGTCGCAATACAGAGGTATTGGATCAACAATGGACGGAACCACCTGAAGTTTTTCAAGAACTTCCTTATCCAGACAGCTTCTTTTGCGGCATCAGATGCAGCGATGTATTCCGCTTCCATCGTCGAGTCGGCAACGGTTTCCAGTTTGGAACTCTTCCAACACACCGCCCCTCCATTGAAGGTACAGACAAAACCCGACATGGACTTGGAATCATCCTTGTCACTCTGGAAGCTGGAGTCAGCAAAGGCCTCGATCTGGAGGTCTTTTCCGCCATACACCAAGAACATCTCCTTAGTCTTTCTCAGGTACTTGAGAATGTTCTTTACCGCTATCCAGTGCTTCTCCCCGGGGTTTGACTGATACCGGCTTACCACACTCAGTGCATAAGCTACATCCGGTCTGGTACACAACATCGCATACATTATAGAGCCTACCGCAGAAGCGTAGGGTATAATACACATGCGATCCCTCTCCAAATCAGGCTTGGGAGACATCTCTTTAGAGAGGGTGATCCCGTGACAAGCCGGTAGGTTATCGCGCTTGGAATCTTCCATACCGAATCTTTTCAGTATGGTGTCGATGTACCTGGACTGAGAAAGTCCTAATATCCTCTTGGATCTATCACGATGGATCCGAATCCCCAGGATGTATGAGGCATCACCCAGGTCTTTCATGGAGAACCTGTGCGACAAGAACCCCTTGACAGATTGTAGCATAGCAATGTCATTTCCTATTAAGAGAATGTCATCCACGTATAAAACGAGGAATACTACAGTTCTCGCTACAAATCTACTATAGATGAATGGTTCATCTGGATTTTTGATAAAGCCAAATTCCTTGATCGTCTCATCAAAACAGATGTTCCAACTCCGCGATGCCTGCTTTAGTCCATAGATGGACTTAAGCAACTTGCACACCTTTCCGCTGCTCCCACTCTGAATGAAACCCTCTGGCTGATCCATATAGACACACTCCTCTAAATTTCCATTTAGAAAAGCGGTCTTTACGTCCATCTGCCAAATCTCATAATCGTGGAAGGCAGCAATGGCAAGAAGGATCCGAATGGATTTCAGCATAGCCACTGGAGAAAAGGTTTCGTCATAGTCCAAACCAGGTCTTTGACGAAAACCCTTTGCAACAAGTCTAGCTTTATAGGTCTGAACCTGTCCATCTACACCAATCTTCCTTTTGAAGATCCACTTGCATCCTACGGGTTTTACCCCGTCTGGAGCAATGTCCAACGTCCATACTTTGTTGGTGTACATGGACTCCATTTCGGTCCGCATTGCATCCAGCCATTTTACCGAGTCAACGCTCTGATCGGCCTGCTGGAAGCTAGTAGGCTCATCATAATCTATGATGCAATCCTCTCTATCCCCATCTATGAGAAAACCGTAGTATCTCTCGGGCGGATGAGACTGCCTACTACTTCTGTGGAGCGGCATAGGAATGTCCTGTTCTTTTGAACCCACTGGCTCTTCCAAGCTTTCAGTAATAGCTTGTGGTTCTGGAATTTCTTCCAGTTCAATTGCGCTCCCACTTATCTGGGTTTCTAAAAACTCAGTTTCCAAGAAGCGGGCATGTTGAGAAACAAGAACTTTTTGTTCCTCTGCGGAATAGAACAGATACCCCATGGAGTTCTTTGGGTATCCCACAAACTTACACTGTACTGAACGTGCCTCGAGCTTGTCCGCATGCTGCTTTTTTACAAAAGCTGGACATCCCCATATCTTAAGATACTTAAGACAGGGTTTCTTCCCACTCCACATCTGATATGGGGTGGTAGGCACAGTCTTGGTTGGAGCCTTGTTCAAGAGATATGCAGCTGCTTCTAGTGCATAACCCCAGAAAGATCGCGGTAACTCAGCCTTGCTCATCATGGAACGAACCATATCCAATAGGGTTCGATTCCGTCTCTCCGATACACCGTTATGTTGCGGAGTGTATGGAGGAGTAAGCTGAGAGAGAATTCCATTCTCTTTTAAGTAATTCAGGAACTCGGCACTTAAGTATTCTCCACCTCGATCCGATCTTAGAATCTTGATACTTTTGCCTGTCTGTTTTTCAACTTCATCCTTGTAATCCCGAAATTTCTCAAAGGCCTCGGATTTGTGCTTCATTAAGAAGACATGTCCATACCTAGAGAAATCGTCTGTGAAAGTAATGAAGTATGAATAACCGCTTCGCGCATGTGTAGACATCGGACCACACACGTCACTGTGTATGAGTCCTAAGAGCTCGCACGCTCTTTCTCCGTGTCCAGTGAACGGAGTCTTTGTCATCTTTCCCATGAGACAAGATTCACAAGTGGCATAAGACTGATACTCGAACGGATCCAAGTATCCTTCTTTATGTAACTTAGTCAACCGTGTCTCATTGATGTGACCCAGTCTACAATGCCATAAGAAAGCCTGATTTATATCTGGAGACTTTCTTTTGTGTGTATTCTGGACATTGAAAATCTGTGGTTGGTTTAACACGTATTACCATTGCTTAGTGTACCTGACCCAATTAGAACTTGATTAAGGTGAATGTTTACAACATTACTTACAAACGCAAATTCATAACCTTCTTTAGAAACCAAAGATACAGAAATGATATTACAAGTTGTGTTGGGTACAAAAAAGCAATTACGCAAAACCAAAACATGCCCATCTGACATTCCCAGGTGATAGTCCCCCACGGCTTTAGCATCCATGCTAGCTCCGTTCGCAACTCTGAGGGTCATGTCACCTGCCTTCAAAACCCTAGGGTTTCTCAACGCCTGCAAAGAATTACAGATATGAGATCCTGATCCGGTATCCAATACCCAGGAAGTAGAGTTTATTGAAAGACAGTTCTCAATAACATACACACCTGAAGCTGAAGCCGCAACCTGCTTCAGTTCCTGTGTCCTGGCCTTCCAAGCCCTGCAATCTTTCTTCCAGTGTCCACTCTTATGACAATAGAAGCATTCTTCTTTACCTATAAGCTTCCCCGCTATCATTGTTGCCTTTGCCTTTCCCTTCGTATCCACTTTACTAACACCGCCCCTTGGTTTGGCGGGGGCTTTCCTCTTCTTTCCCTTGGCTTTCGCCTTAGACCTAGAAGAAGAAGATCCTCCTAAAAACAAAGTGGATGTTTCCCTACTTTTCTGTAGGGTGCCTTCTGCGCTCCTCAGCATGTTGAGGAGTTCTGAAAGTTCAACCTCTTTTTCTTGTAAGTTGAAGTTCAGTATAAACTGGGCGTAAGTGGAAGGAAGGGACTGGAGAATCAAGTCCGTATAGAGCTCATTCTCCAACGTGGTTCCAAGTTCCGCGAGCTCCTCAATGAAGCCAATCATCTTAAGCACGTGTTCCGCTACCGATGATCCGATGGCCAACTTTGCCGAAAATAACTTCTTCCACACTTCGTATCTTGCGATACGAGATTGCTCTCCATACAGTTCTTTTGTATGGAGAAATATGGATTCAAGGTCCATATTCTCGTGCCTCCTCTGATGTTCATTGTCCATCGAGGCAAGTACGAGGCACTTGGCCTTCGCGCTATCAATCTCCCAGGTTTTACGGATTTCCTTATCCGCGACGCTGGAGGTGGGACTTGGGACGGGGGGAGCTTTGGTGGTAAGAAGATACCCCAGCTTGTCGTAAGTGATTGCCATCTTGACATTCCTGAGCCAATCTTTGTAGTTTGGCCCTGTCAGTATATTTTTATCTAGAAGTAACTTAAGTCCAGTCATGTCGATTGGTCGCTGCAATTAGGAGAGAGAGAAGAAACACTTAGCACGATGCTCTTGCAAGTTTAGAATAGTTTTAGTTTTTCTAAACAGGATGGCTCCCACTGTCTCTCGAATCCCTCCTCAAACCATAAAGGAAGAATTAGTCGGGATCAATCCCACCGCACAATACTTGCTTAACCGTTCAGCCAGGCCAGTGTCGGTACTTCGAGGGAGGTTTTCCAACGCTTTCGTGAAGTTCCTTAATTAAATAACCTCTTTTCCCTCGGGGCGTAGCCCCGCTAACACCTTTCTAGGCACCTACTAGGTTTATAGCATTGATCGTTTAGTGAGAAATTTTCCGAGGAGTAGCATATACTCACAGTAGGATCGGGATCCAAATATCATCGCGTGACGAAACTGAAGGAATCCTACCAGAATCACCGCACTCCAAATGGTATGCAAATCTAGCAAGTTTCAGTACTTATGAAACTCCCGATGTGGATATCTGCCCCATGCTCTTATGACCTTGACGAAGGTCAACAAATCATAAGTCACATGTCAAGTTCTGCCCGTCATTTTCCAGGATAATTTGAACCCACCCGTATATACCCTTGACGAAGGTCAACAAGGCAATACGACTGTCCCAAACCAACACATCTATCTATGCTACATATGAACACTCAACAGCTACCAATCTCTATGCCTTGACGAAGGTCAACAAACATAGCTTGAATACTATTGAATATTCATACGAAACGACGGAGGGCTACGAATGGTTTTGGCGAAACCGTGAACGTAGTGAACTTGATATAATCGATGGAACGAGATAGCTTTTAGAAAGAGTGGCTCAAGCTCCGCAATTAAAAGTTATTTTTGAAAAGAACCGAGTGGTTTTTCGAAAGTGTTCCAACGACTTTTGCTTGGTTTATAATCTTGCATTAGTTCTTTTAATGCGTGATATTCTTGCATTAGTTCTTTTAATGCGTCCCATCATTTAATCCAACCATTGCAGAAAATAACCAAAATATGACGTACGCTTATGCCATTCGCATTCGCCACGGGGCCCCGTCATCACCCGTTAGGTTACTTAACTAACGACAGATCGGGGGCTGGGCTAGCGCGGCTGAAAAACATAAGAAACGCCTAAATAGTTATAAATGTAAAGCAATGATAGACATTACAGATCACAGATGAATACATTGGTTATACTAGGAATCCGCAATCCGTTCGAGCCTGCAACGAAAAACGGATTACACGGTCGCGGTGAATAGCCAAAACCCCACCCAAGACCCCTACGGGTGCGGCAAACTACCCGCCAAGTACCCGAAGCGAAGCAACCTCCCTCACCACCGTGAGTAGGCCACTCGGCACTTCGAGATACCCGGTAGTTTTTGCACCCCCTCCATGGGTCTATCCTAGGAGCAAAAACAGTAAAAAGAATTATACAATGACGGCTACAACCCCGACCCGGTTGTGCGGCCAAACAAATAATATTATTACATCAATTTACATATTACATGAATGAAAGAAAAAGAAAAGCTCGTCTCACATCCACTCCGGCTATTCACCCGCGACAGTCCAACGCATTCATATACACAAACCATCATCAAACACAGATCACAGATATGTATAACCCCGACTAATCGACATATAGCGATTAGCCGACGTTCAATACATATAAACATCACAGATATAACCAATATAGTCAAAGTGTATGGAAGTTCGAACGGAAAAATCGCAAAAAAACCGGAGAAACAAAACCCTAACTTTCTGTTGAAATTTTTCGGGATCTTTTCTAAACTAAACTAGCAAGAAAGCTAAAGAGAGTTAGCTACTCGGATAAAAGGTTATACCTAACTTGAACTCCTTCTTCTTGAAACCTTTGTAGGGTTTGATGATGCTTTCCTCGTCGCCTTCTTCCGTCAAAGATGGATCCACCTGAAGGTTCAACCTTCGGGCTCTTTCTCGAACTTTGAGAGAACTAGGATCTTCGGCTTGCTAAACCTCTAACCCTAGAGTGAGTAGAGAGTGGCTTTGGGGTGCTTTTATCTCAAGGAGAGGGATTCTCAACACATGAGAAGGATTCTCCTTTTACTAGAGGAAGAGGAAGAAGAAGAGAGGAGAGAGAAGAGATATGATAGAAATGAGCTATTCTTTTCATTTTACAACCATAACTCAAATGAAAAGAATTATCAAATTAACAATAATAATAAAAATGAAATAGTTGATGGATGGTTTGGAATGACCACTATCATCACATTCATTAAATGAATTTTGCTAGAATCAAAGAGCATCTTTGATATGTAATGATAATGGTCAAACTATCAACCATGGTCAACAAGTCAACCTTGGTCAACAAGTCAACAAACCCAACCATAACATAATTTCATTTAATTAATATTATTAATTGATATATCACAAATTCATTAGGGTTTGGAAAAAGACGACTGTCAACTGTGCATACACACCCGTTCCGAAACACTAATGAAAATCCTCTTCCTCCGCCTCAAACAACTGTGCATACACACCCGCATTCTTGTTCCGAGGAACATGAACACAAAGAGATAAAACTAACCCCAAAACATATACCAGTATCTGACTCAATCCAGAGTCAGCCAGTAATATCCGTCCGGATTCCAAACGTGCACAAGTGCGCGGATGAGAACGAACCCTGTCGCAAAACCATGCGACCTCTACTCTGTTTTGCCCAAAAGCGAATAGCCCTCTGTGTGGGACTCTAAAAACTCGACACTACGCTGGCAGTGGATTTAACCACAGACCGCAAGCGGCACTAGCTGTGCGTAACGGTCCCCAGGTAGATGCCGACAAGAAGACTGACGAGGTGAACCCCATCTGAACTCCTACTGAGTCTGAATGTGACAATCTCCGTACAGTCCGGTCTGTTCGTCTGATACATCGCATGGCGGGCCTAGGGGCGGTAAACGTCAGTCCCCTAATAGCGGTACAAGTCGTGTCGGAGTGAAGCCCAAAACACCCTGAGATAACACTGGAAACCTACCAGTATATCTCGATTGCCCTGGCCTAGGACTACTCGTGTAATGGCTCTCCTAGACACAACGCGATGTCAACCCCCAATACCGGGAGAGACGAATCCTGTCTAACCGTCACTGCCTCCAAGTGCTTCGGGACTGTACCCAACTACTACCTGTTTGCACCACTCCTTTGAGCCGTGGTAGGGTAGTAATCAAAATACAGTGGGAACACACTCGAGGTGAAGTGACAGTGTCAAGTCAGCGGACTAAGCTGTACTCATGTCACCTGGGAACTGATAACTGACGATAGGTATAATACCTACCTGTCAGTTCCCGACGAGTCCTGTCCAGTGTACTCGTAACCCAACGAGCACCCGTATACTATCTCCAGTACGACGTACTGATGGCTGTGGGACAGACCATCTTCCACACTGGGATGAGAAGCGCATACGCTAGTCTACTCCGGAGTATCGATGCCCTGTCTCGATAGTCCTGTGACTAGGGACCTGTATAAGGATGTGCTTATAGATTACCCAGTCCCCACTAATATGACTGCCATCACAACGCTGGTAATCAAGCAAAAGATCCTAAGGGCTCCACTAATGTGTATAGGTGATATACTAAAATAAACAGAAGTACACATTGAAGTAGAAACAAACCAAGCAGCATACTACTATATTGAGCAAGATTGTTTATACAAGGTGAATATCCCAAGCTTCCATCAAGTAATATACAAACTAGTATGATACAGTAATGGCCTCTAGGGCATATACACTAACACCAATCACATCTCATGTTTTAGCAGATAAACACTACTTAGCTACCGTACACTACGCCTTGACTAAGTCAACAATCATAGCACGAATACTAAATAATATCTATCTGAAATGACGGAGGGCTACGCAGGTTTTTCTGAAAACCTATTGCGTAATGAACTTGATATCGTCGTAGAATCAAGTGAAATTTTGAAATGGAGTGTTTTTTAGGCTTTCATTAGTTTTGCTAAAGAGGTCACTCCCGGTGAAAGGATCTCGGCTCTTTCCTCATCGAATAAGGTGCAGGACATATCATATATATCACTGTGGAAAGAAAAACTCTAAAAGTAATCAAAAGACAAACCGAGTTTTGTAGCATCTGCTAGTTTCGCTAAAGAGGTCACTCTCGGTGAAGGGATCTCGGCTCTTTCCTCATCGAATAAGGTGCAGGGTATATCATATATACCACCATGTAAAGCAAAACTGTAGCTACCCTTTTTATAAAGTATTGATTCTACTACATCTTTTAGGTTTCTTTTCTTTTTATTAGTCTCATTAATAAAAAATCCCATCAGCTTATGCTTCCTAAGCATCACAGATAAATACGACGTACACTTATACCATCCGCATTCGCCTCGATGTCCCCTCGTGCACCGTTAGGTTAGGTAACTAACGACAGAGCAGGGCAGGGCTAGTGCGGGTGTAAAACATAAGTAACGTCTATATAATATATCATATATACTATATACTGTATCCATCACAACATATCAAATGATCACATCACAGATATCGCAACAGAAACATAGATATAATATGGGATATACTAGGACGTCCGTATTTAGTATTTAGCCAACAATAGAAAATACGGATTCCACAGTCGCGATGAATAGCCAAGCCCACTCCCTGGACCCCTACGAGAGCGGCAAGCGACCCTACCAATTCTGGAGTTTAGGAGACCCGGTCTTGCCTCCTCGAGATGGCCTCCCTCTGAACCCCAGAACCCGGTCACCTGTGCTCCCCTCCTTGGGTCCATCCTAATGCGGAAAAGTAAATAATATACAACACTGGTGGCATCAACCTCAACCTGGAAGTGCCCCAAATAAAAGAATATTACATTACAATTGAATTTACATGAATGAAAATATAAAACTCTCATCTCACATAAAACCCCCGGCTATTCAATCGCGACAATCCTGCACATCATATCTCCGCAACACATAATATCTCATATCATCAACGTAAGTAAGTATGCATACACCGATCGTAGTCGATGTATAGCAACGACAACCGGCAATACAACTACATACTACACTTACGGTCACAGAAAAGAAATTGTAAAACTACAATATTTGGAATCCACAATCACTTTAGACATCGTAAATCCGAAATATCACATACTTCGCATTTCGTGCCTAACTCTATGAATTCCACATATTGTATCAAATTTCAGATAAATAGACAGTATTAAACTTTTCGAACAGATAATCAAATACCCAAAATTTCCTAAAGTGCTCAACACTTGAGCGGAGTTCCAAAAATTCCAGAATATGTCACAGTACTAGTGATCCAGCCGTAGAAGGGTCAAGCCAACGCCTCACATGTGGCACGCCGTACTGCCCCAAACCCGAAGGTTCAAAAGACAGTTCAAGACGGTCACATAATCGAGTTAAGGTTTGTTGTCTTCTAGAGGGTCCACCGTGTTACTTGCTTTTTTTTCCGAAAGATTTAAACCCGATAAAAGTTCAACACTTGAAAGTTTTTCGTGCCGGGAAAAATTGAGTTAATGATATCCGTTCGAACATTTTAATAGTTTCTAAATATCCGGAAAAATAACGAATTTAAATTTTCCGATCGAATCTAAGATTACAAAATAAACCCAAGAATACTCAACACTTGAGTAAAAATAAAAATACCAGAAACCTTACAAGAATTCAAAAAGAATTACTGTGAAATAAAATGTGTCACATCAAACAGTACGGCCGCGGAACCGCGGCCCAAGCAGGGTACGGTCGCGATTCCGCCGTCGTCTGTATGGATCAAGTCTTCGTATTTCACAGTTATTCTTATTTTTTTCTGGTGTATTTTTCAGGTATTTTTAATTCAGAAAAAATCGCATTTTTGAAAAATATCCAGAGAGGGGGTTAACTTTGTCGGTTCGGGTTCGATCGGAGTTTTAACTTCGTAAACACGTCGCCTAAAGCTCTAGCTAGGCTCTGATACCACTGTAGGGTTCCTAGGCACTCTTATGAAGGTTCATAGAGCATCAAACATGCCCCAATAAAATTTTAGATATGCCGAACAAACCAAAGACAAGATCTTTGCTAGATTATTAGGGTTTAACATGCAAGATAACATCTTTAAACCTAAGTGTGAGGGATTACAACCTTTGTAGTCCGCTCCTTCGCTTCACAAGCTCCGAGTAGAAGTCCCTTCGCCGCGATCCACGATCTCCCAGACTCAAGAGAGGCTCCACGACTCGAACGATCCATGCTAGCTTGAAGTGTTCCGCTTCTCCGATGATCTACGTCGAAGTTGCTATAACGCAAGCTTTCTCACTCTAAAGATATGAACACCCTAATCTAATGGGCTAGATTAGATGAGGATGATGGAGTAGTATTTATGCTTTCTTTTTAATTCATTTTCTCACAAGAAATCATCACAAAAGAATTAACTAGTAAGCTTTCTCAAAGCTAAGAGAGAAGAAGACGATGAATGAAAAATGATAATCCTTTTGTGATGAATAGTAGTAAAGAATATATGATTGATTATTGAACCATGGTTAAGGATGGGAGGCTTAACCTTTGTAGAGAATAAACTAGAGCTAGGGTTTGGTTAGGTTAGATAATGAGTCATAAGATAATATCAATCATAATATCTTATACTTGACAAAAGAGAATCTTTCTAGAAAGAGCTAGAAAGAGCTAACCATAATCAAACCCTAATCCCTTTTTATTATCCTTAAACATGTTTCATAATAAATCATATCATGTCACAATAATATATATCACATATATATTATATATTTGCAACAAAAGAAAATAATAAAATTAACATATATCGCATATATATCAATGTATTAATCCGGTGAGAAAATGAAATAATAAAGCGAGCCAATATTAGATAATGTAATAAATATATCATTATACATTAAATCATCGAATCAACACTTGATCCAACGATCCGGCTATATCGAATATAACCGACTAATATATCTTGTACCGATTCATCGAATCAACACTTGATTCGATGTCCCAGTTCATATCTAAATATCGCGAGAATATAATACGGTATCTCATATCGCATTATCTTCGGTCCTGCACATATCACATATGTGCCTCTACTCCGTTTTGCCTGAGCCAAGAAACCTCTGTGTATGACTCAAAAGAATCGTCAATACGCCGGTAGTAGGTGATGATCATATCAAACACCCACAAGCTGCAAGCGGTCAGCTAAACGTAACAGCCGCCCAGGTATTGAGCGATCAGAAGATCAACAAGCTAGCCTGTCCTTTCTCCTGTGAATCCAATCAGTAACACTCCCGTACAGTCCGGTCTGTTCATCTGATATGTCGCATATCAAGTCTAGGGGTGGTATACGTCAGACCCCAGTAACCAATAAGTCGTGTCGATGTGAGGCTCATAACAGGTCGAGAAACTACTGGTAACACTTACCAGTATATCTCTATATCAGCCCTGGCCAGAGACTTCAAGTTATAGCCAATCGAACATAGCACAACATCAACTTCCTATACCGGGAGAGACGAATCCCCTCCTATCGCTCATTGCCTCCATGTGATTCGGGACTGTACCCAAAAGCCACCGTTTTGTACACCCACTTGGACGTGGTAAGGTGGAAATCAAAGCACAGTGGGAATCACACAAGACTCTATGACGATCTCGGGTCTACAGACTACCATGTACCAGTGTCACCGGAGAACTGCCATCTGACGTGTGGTATATCACCATCTGGGAGTTCTCGGCGAGTCCGTCTAGTGTACTCAGTCTCCACTGAGTACCCGTACACCATCTCTGATGTCAAACACCGATGGATATGGGATCATCCATCGCCCATCATATGGGTCAAGATGCGTATACGCCAGTCTACTCTGTTGTATCGATGCCCTGTCTCGATATACCCTCGACTAGGAACAATTATAGGATGTACTCATCGACTACTATGGCCCCACTAGTATGATCTCATCATAGTCCTAGTAGTCGAGTACAGATCCTAAGGGCTTTATCAACATGTGAAAGTAAGATAGTAAACCAATACAAGTCAACATGTTAAGATAAAGTGAAACCAAATAGCATACTATCATGACGAGCAAGAAAGTCCTCTCTGTATATATCCAAGCATCCATCATAATATACATCATATGTACAACAATGGCCTCTAGGGCATATACATAACTAAAAATATATGTCGCGGAACATACGTACGGTACGTCACTCTACTCAAGCTACCTACTCCATCAACCAAAGGTCATCCTATGCGACGAAAGTTCGGGTATAATACCCCCTCGACAAAGTCTAAGTTCCGTAAGGTCAAGCCTAAGTTCCGTATATAGATAACGCCCTAGGCTCCACATAGTCAAACTTAGACTCGAACCAAGGTCAACCTAGCGCTCTGATACCAACTTTGTCACGACCCGAAAGAGCACGTGACTGGCCCTTGAACCATATGAAGTCTATAGGACCCCATCTGATCCAAGTAAGCCAAAAGCCCAGAAATCTAAAACCATTTTAAGAAGTAATAAGGAAAACTGGTTTTAAGAAGTAAAGAAATCATGTTTTGAAAATCAAAGCTTTTAAATAACTAAGCCGAATAATGCATTTTTAAAATGTGTAACCTTTCCTGAAAATTTCGGCAGAGTTTCCTTTGTAAAGATTGGCCCCGAACGGGGTACAACAAGAATAATATATATGAAATGATAAAAGGCATCCCCAAGCGGGAGCTAGCTCTTCGTTAATCGACGGTCAAAACCATGCAAGCAATAATAATATACAACGCCAAAGGGCGAGGATCAAAACCCAAAAAGAAACTCAAAACAGCCAGAAAACCGTAATACTACAAGCGCGACTCTAAGGTCGAAATAATACATCACTGTTTTCTAAGTCTGAAACAATATACAAGTTTTGGTTGATGAAATTTCTATATACAACTGAAAAATATAAGTACAAGGGTGGTTCTGATGCAAAAGAACCCACCTACCAAAGCAAGTCCCCCGTATAGAAGCAGTGTGCCAGAAAAGCCGCTATAGAATCTGTACGGTAAAAACCTGCAAGGACTGTGGCACAACGGGGGTGAGTTGCCAACTCGTGAATAGAAAATATCTACCAGCAGAAATCGAATGTATGACCCATCCTAGGTCAATACAATCAGATATAAATAAACCTCAATATGAATAAGTCTGAAGCATGATAAACTGGCGATGTAATCTCTATACATGAGTGTAGTGCCAAGTGCTCGTGCCAGTGCCTCAGGTAATAACATATCATAAATGTGACATATGATCAATGTAATAAAATCTGCATGTACGTGATCCCGTCCACTCGTCACCCAATGACAATAACCATCATGCATGTAAATATCATCAGCATATGCATAGAAATATGAGGATATAAACCACATGTGTCCCTCACGACACGTCAAAATCATGGAACCGGAGTGCCGAGCATCGACACTCGAAAACATCATGAAAACTGTACCCAACATCGGCACGTAAATCCCCATATATCGGGCTCCGTCAGTTCGGATCAGCCCACGGGCTCCGTCTGCGGAATCGGCCCTCGGCCCCAGCAGTACGCCCATATACATCTATCGACTCTGGTCAGTATCCTCCGGATAACCGCCAGGTCCAAACAATCACCGGTAGGTACTCGCCACCTGGCTAGGCTCATCGTCTACTCCACGAAAAACATTTCTTGCCCCGGGAAACCATACCGGGTCCACCATTTACCCGCAATCGGCCTCATCTGCCTCCTCGAGTCGGGCTTCACATGTCGCTCTCAGCACCGAGAAAAAACATGGTGGACGCAATGAAATATCATATCAAGGGTAACCGGATTTTAAAAGAGTTACATATTCCCTTTTGAAACACACACGGTTCCCAAAACCAGAAATATCATGGAAACAACATATCTCAATGCGTATAATCAGAAAGCATGATGTATGTGACATGTAAAAGAGATGTAAGCATATCAGTCTTTCATGCAAGAATCATGTCCTGAATTCAACAGTACTACGGTGTAGTGACATGGCAATTATCGATGATGAGGTGTGTGAGCCGGCAACAAGTGTACGTGAAACATACGCATCATCGATAATGGTGCTGGTGTCCTAGCAGCATGACTGTAATATATATCAATAAACACAAGCAATACAATGCAATTTGCATGAGTATGCGGAATCGAATAATCAACGCAACAGTAAGGAATCTATCTCAAAAAAATTATCATGCAGCCTTGCCTTTTGAAATAAGACGAATACGGGGTTTTTGGTAAAATAAGGGCTACGGTGTTTTATGAAAAGATGTGTCGTTTGAAAATATCCGTAGAATCCCTTTTGCTTATCTTTAAAATATCCTCGATTCGTTAGTTTTGAAATGGGTATGACACGGGTCTAGTCTAACGCCTACTATGCGAACTACGAACCCAACAGTCAAGTCAATCGGGAGGGGTATGAAAACCACCTAAATCTGAGTCAATATACACATTATCTCATCACATAACTGGTATCACTACCATCATCTCACATCTCAAATGCGAACTCTGTCATATCGCCGATCTCACGGGCTCAAATCAAATCTCATCGACTCATCTCAATCCCACGTATCATCCTCAAATCCCGTATATGAACACATAGTCCCATACCCATGTGTAGATATACACACCTCCATATGCGCACAGATAAATGAAAGAATGTATGAAAGTATATTTGTATGTGTATGTGTGAGTGCACCCACTACTCTAGGGTTTCGCACAACTAAACCAATACATCCTTATCATCAATAATTCCATTATCACCATCAATAATCCTAACAACACATAATAAATATGTGTGTGTATACGTATTCGTATACATTACCACGGACTGCGGGAGTGTTATACGCCATCCACCCGACTTCTCCCCGTAGATATAAATCTACTCACCTTGCGTCTTTATCCGTCGACGTCACCACGCGTTTGCTTGTCTTCCCGAGGTCTTCATGGGGTACATCCTTTGGCAACTCAAGAAAATTCTTGAGTTGCTCAAAGTCCTCCAAATCCAATCTTGCTAGGTTCAATGTATAGCTAGTGAGCGCGGGAACATTTTTTGTTAAATGGGAATAGGGTTTTGGGGTGGATTTCATGGTGGATCTAGGGTTTCATGAAGAGGGAGAGAGAGAGAGGGGCAGCAGTAGCTCAAAGAGAGGGAGAGGAGAGAGAATGAGAAGGGGAAAATGATGGGAGTATGGTTCATAAACTGAGGGTTGACTTGGTGTCTCTCTCTCTCTTAATCATTCCAACCTTTTTCTTTCTTTTCTTTTCCTTTCTTCTCACTCCAATAGTGAACCCAAATAAACAACCATGGCAATAGAAATATAACACAAGTGTAACAAGTGTGGAAAATGATATGTGCACAGTTTTGCACAAAAATGCCAAAAATCCGATTAGCGATTTTTAATCGCGATTAGCACTAAATTAGCATATAACTAATCATAAAAACTTAAAAATGGCATAATTCCATAAAATACCCTATTTTAGAATTTTCCATAATTTTTCCCATTTATTGTATTTAATTATACCGGAATATTAAAATATTCATTAAAATAATATTAAATTATAAAAATTCCCAAAAAATAATATTTTATTATTTTGAAACGTTACACTGCAACACTTGCATCATTTCCAACTCTTAAAACTTATCACCCGTTCTCAGTTCTTTACCTTTCTGTAGCCCATGTAACAGATTACATATCCGGGATCCTGATCCGGTATCAAATACCCAAGACGTAGAGGATATTGAGAAACAGTTCTTTGTAATGAAACACACCCGAAGAAGATCCATCAACATGTACTTTCTTCGTTTGGGCGGCACGGGAATTCTGATAATCCCCTATTTCCTGCTCGGTCTTATAACAATTATAAGTTGGTGTGGGACCAACGTTCCCTAGCGCAGTATAACAAGCGGGTTCGGTCAATACATTCGTATTATTATCTTGATTAAGGCGTGACATGGTCGCTACTTGGAGAGAGAGAAGAAAACACTGAGTGTATGCTCTTGCAAGATTAGATTGGTTATTAATATATCTAATCAGGATGTCTCCCACTGTTTTTGTCAAATCTTCGTACAAACCCTAAAAGGAAAGACTAGCCGGGATTAATTACACGCTACAAGTTCGACAATCTTTTAGCCAGGCCAGTGTCGGTACTTTGGGGGAGGTTTCCCGTGCTATCGCACGGACCTAATTAAAATAAACCTCGTTTTCCCAGGAGTTTAACCCCGTTAACACCTTTCTAGACACCTACTCGATCGGCTAATTGTAATGTGTAAAACTCTCCCAGGAGTAACTCTTACTCGCAGTGGGTATCGGGATCCAACTATCTCATAGAAGGTATGCAATCTCTTTGCAAATTTCAACACTTGAAATTCCCGATAATATTTTACCCCTAGTACTTATGACCTTAACTATGGTCAACATATCATAAGCACTAGTCAAGTTCTACCCGTCATTTCATGATTAATTAGACCCACCCACATGACCCTCAACTATGGTTGACATAATCACATGACTGTCCTAATTAATCGCATTGTATGTTGTGTAAGAAGACACCACTTAGCTACCGTACACTACGCCTCATCTATAGTCGACATACGCAGCACGAATACTAAGTACTCTACTTCCTAAAATGACCGAGGGTTACGACAGGTTTATAAGGAAAACTTTTGCGTAATAAACTTGATATTGTTGTAGAATCGAGTGATTTTTGAAAAGGGGTGTTTTTGAGGCTTTCACTAGTTTTTCTAAAGAGGTCACTCTTGGTGAAGGTATCTCCGCTCTTTTCTTATCGAATAAGGTGCTGGATATTCTAAAAGGAATACCGCTATGCAAAGAAAAAACTATAAAAGCAATCAAAAGACAAACCGAGGGTTGTAGCATCTGACAGTTATTGCTAAAGAGATCACTCCCGGTGAAGGGATCTCGGCTCTTTCCTTATCGAATAAGGTGCTGGATATTCTTCAAGGAATACCGCTATGCAAAGCAAGAATTAAAGCTACCAGTTTTTAAACAAGTTTCTACAACGTCTTTAGGTTTCTTTTATTTCATTAATCTCATTAATGAAGTCCCATTTTATCATGCTTCACAAGCATCACATTTGAAACAAAATCAGCAATATAACATATATATATGATATATATAATATAAACGTTCGTCTCAGGCAGTAATATGATCTCATCACAGAACATTGCAGCAGAAGAACATATATGAAATATTGGATATAAAAGGAGGTCCGTGTTTTAATACGAGCCTGTATAAAACACAGATTCCACGGTCACGATGAATAGCCAAACCCACATCCCTAGACCCCTACGAGAGCGGCAAGTAACCCTGCCAGTTCTAGAGTTAGGAGACCCGGTCTCGACTCCTCGAGATGGTCTCCCACTGGACCCTAGAACCCGGTTACTTGTGCCCCCCACTTTGGGTCTATCCTAATGCGGAAAAGTAAATAATATACAATGGTGACATCATCCTTAGCCCAGAAGTGCCCCAATAAAAGAATATTACATACAATTGAATTTTACATGAATGAAAAAGAAAAACTCTCATCTCACATAAAACCCCCGGCTATTCAAAACACGACGATCCAATATAACATATCACAGCAACACATAACATCACATGTCATCAACGTAAGTAAATATGCGTATCCCAATTGTCGTTGATGTATAGCAACGAAACTGGAGATACACAACATATTACACTTACGGTCGCAGAAAAGAAAGTGTAAAACTACAACAGTTGGAATCCGCAACCTCCGTAGACATCACATGCCTAACAATTATAAACCCCGCATTTTAGTCTCAATATCGAAAACACTTTTCAATATCTAGTCGGGCAATTCAACAAGATTCCCGACATGCTGATCGAATGCTCGTCGAAAACTTTAGTAGACGGCCGCACCCCTCGATGCCGTCGACGAAGTGCACTAAGGCGGAACACCGCTGCCGCGAGCACCCGAACGGATGCTTTTGGCGACGGGGTTCTCCTTTAGTCACTTGGTCGGGGTTATGGGGCGTGTCTATCTATTCAGTTTACCCGGCGAATATCCGCGTACGCTACGTGATTGCGACGGACTTTTGATCGCATCAAAATCCCGTGGCAACCGATCATCTGAGACTAAACTGCTAGATTTACAACATTCAAATTAGTTATCTCATAACTACTTGTGGATTCCAAATATTGTATCACATTCCACATAAATAGACAATGTTAAACTTTCCGATCGATTAATCAAACACCCAAGATTTCCCAAATAGCTCAACACTTGAGCGGAGATCAAAAATCCCAGAACATGTCACAGCCCCAATGAACCAGCGGTAGAAGGGTCAAACCAACGCCTCACATGTGGCAACGCTAAACTACCACAAACCCTAGGGTTCAGTGGCAGTTTTGACGGTCACATAATCGAGTTAAGGTTACGTTCTTCTAGAGGGTTCACAGATTCTCTTGCATGATTTCCCGAAAGTTTCAAACTCGTGAAAAAATCCAACATTTGAAAATTTTCCGACAGGGGAAAAAGTGAGTTATTGATATCGTTTCGAACTTTTTAACACGTTCTAAATTACCCGAAAAACTAAACGAAGTTAAACCTTCCGATCGAATCAACGAGTTCCCAATATTTCCCAGAAATCTCAACACTTGAGTAAAACTAAAAATTCCCAGAAGCATGAAAAAGTACCCAAGAATAAACCCCTGAAGTATTGCCCCTAACTCCCAAGGTTGGCCGCGGAACCGCCGCCAAACGCATGGTTTGGCCGCGGTTCCATGGTCCCTTGAGGGTGTTATGGGTTCGTACTTCACAGTAATTCTTAGAATTCCCTGCATGATTTTCTGAGTATTTTTAATATGAAAAAATTCAACTTTTGAAAAAATTTCCAGAGAAGGGGTTCATATCGGGGTTCGATCGGACTTTAAACTTCGTCTAGACAACGCCTAAAGCTCTAGCTTGGCTCTGATACCACTGTAGGTTACTAGGCACTAGAACAAGGTTCTACAGGGCATCAACCATGCCAAAATCAAAATTTTCAAGTGCCGAAGAACCCAAACCAAGATCTTAGACTAGAGATTAAGCAAAACAATGAGCAAGTAAACAACTTAACTTCTAAGAGTTTGGGATTACAACCTTTGTAGTCCGTTCCTTCACTTTATAAGCTCCGTGTTGAGGTCCCTTCGCTGCGATCATCATGTACCCGGACTCTAGAGAGGATCCATGAAGAGGAAGATGCAAGCTTGCTTCCGATCTTCAACAACTAAGATGATCTACCTTGAAGAAACTCAAACCCAAGCTCTTGCTTTGCTAATCAAGTATTAGCAATGAAAACATCCTAATATAAGTGGCAAGAATAGATGAGGATGATGAAGTAGGAATAACTATGATGATCTCTCATTTGTTTTCGATTTCTCACTCATTTTCATCACTTCACAAAAGGCTAGAAAGCTTTTTCAAGATAGAAGAAGGAAGAAGAAGTAGAACAAAACCATTTGTGATGGATAATGAAATCAAGTGTGTGGTTAGAATTGCAACCATGGGTTAAGAATATAAACTTAACCCTCGTAGAGAAATAACTATGGTAAAGGGTTTGGGTTGGGTTAAGGAAATATCTTCACAAAATATCAAGGTCAAAGTCAAAGCTTCAAGAAGCTTCTTGAAAGCTTAACCCTAATCCAAACCCTAATCATATTTAAACTCCACAAAACATGTTGCATTTATAACCCTAACTTGTTACAGTATTATATATCACATATATAATATTTATTGTAACAAAATAAAATAATACAATTAACATATATCATATATATATCAATGTATTATCCAAATGAGAGAAAGAATCTTTAAGTGAGCTAATATTAGTTAATGTAATATAGTATATCAAATATATAATTATACATTAAATCATCGAATCAACACTTGATCCGATAATCCGGCTATTTCATAAATAACCGACTAATATAATCTGCATCAGTTCATCGAATCAACACTTGATCCGATGACCCGGCTATATCACATATACCCAGCCGATATCACATATCGCGAGAATCTAATACGGTATCACATACATGTATTATTCTCGGTCCCGTACATATCACATATGTGCTCCTACTCCATTTTTCCTGAGCCAGGAAACCTCTGTGTAGGACTCTAAAGAATCATCAATATGCCGGCAGTAGGTGATGATCATATCAAACACCCACAAGCTGCAAGCGGTCAGCTAAACGTAATAGCCACCCAGGTATTGAGCGATCAGAAGATCTACAAGCAAGCCAATACATTCACCTGCGAATCCAATCAGTAACACTCCCATACAGTCCGGTCTCTTCGTCTGATATGTCGCATATGTAGTCTAGGGGTGGTAAACGTCAGACCCGAATAACCGATAAGTCGTGTCGAAATGAGGTCCATAACAGTTCAAGAAACTATTGATGACACTTACCAGTAAATCTCAGCAACCGTGGCCAGGGATTTCCAGTTATAAGCAATCGAACACAGCGCAACATCAACTCACTATACCGGGAGAGACGAAACCCCTCCTATCGCTCATTGCCTCCATGTAATTCGGGACTGTACCCAAAAGCCACCTTTTTGCACGCCCTCTTGGACGTGGTTAAGGTGGAAATCAAAGCACAGTTGGAATCACACAAGACTCTATGACGATCTCGGGTCTACAGACTAACCTGTACTAGTGTCACCAGAGAACTGCCATCTGACGTGAGGTATACTACCATCTGGGAATTCTCGGCGAGTCCGTCCAGTGTACCCAGTCTCCACTGAGCACCCGTATACCTTCTCTGATGTCAAACACCAATGGATATGGGATCATGCATCGCCCATCATATGGGTCAAGAAGCGCATACGCTAGTCTACTCTGGTATATCGATGCCCTGTCTCGATACACCTACGACTAGGAACATTTGAAAGATGTGCTTAGCGACTACACTGTCCCCACTAGTATGATCTGCATCATAGTCATGGTAGTCAAGTACTCATCCTAAGGGCTTTATCAACATGTAACATAGAGACAATCAGAGTACATGTTAAGATAAAGAGCAACCAGATAGCATACTATCATGTCGAGCAAGAAAGTCCTCCCTATATATGTCCAAGCATCCACTACAATATACATCGTATGTACAGTAATGGCCTCTAGGGCATACATATCACCAATAGAGCTTGCTTGTTGATCTTCATATCGCTCAATACCCGGGTAGCCGTTACGTCCAGCTAGTACCGCTGATGGCTTGTAGGTGATTGATGTGATCATCACTTATTGCTGGCGTATTGACGAGTCTTTAGAGTCCCACACAGAAGTTTCCTGGTTCGAGCGAAACGAAGTAGGGCACATATGTTGATATGTGCGTGGGCCTGATTAAATATGAGTATGTGATATCGTATTATAATCTGGCAGTTATCTGATGTCGGTCAGGTTATATGTGATATAACCGGATTATCGAATCAAGTGTTGCTTTGATAATGTGATATTCAGATTAATGATATTAGTCGGTTATATGTGATATAACCGGATTATTAGATCAAGTGTTGATTTAATAATGTGATATATATTATATGTGATATAATTATATCTTAACCAATATCAATAGCTCACTAATTGCTTTATTTATTTATATATATATATATATATATATATATATATATTAATGTATATTTGATATATATAAATATATATATTATTATATGAAGCATGGCATGTTTTCTATTTTTAGAAAATAGAAAAATGACGTGTAAATTATGGAGACATATGTGGAATGGGCAAGGCATGAGTTTTATTATTTGTATATTAGTCTTGACTCACTATTCAAGCAAGGCTGCAATTTAGAATTGCAATTTTATTCCATATTTGAATAAGTGAGGAAAGAGAGAGCAATTTTGAGTTTACTCTCATCATTTTTCATTCTTCATGCCTTAGCCATTTTCTTGAGCTCTTGCTTCCTCTTGCTCTCTACAATCTTTCTTCACCTCACTTCCAAGTTCAAACCCTCACATGTGATGTGAATCATTGAACTTGTGAAAACCCTAGTGAGCAAAATAAACCCCTACTTCACCATCTCACATTAGATTAGCAATTTGATGTTGAGCGTTGCCTTCATTAATGTGATTAGTGAAGGGTTAGCTTGAGCTAGTGGACTTCGGGTGGATCGTCTTTAGCGCGAAGATCACGAAGGAGGTTCGTTCAACTCGAAGAAGAGCCTAGTAGAGTCGCGTGGACTTCAACCCGGAGCTATTGAAGAGAAGGACTCGAACTACAAAGGTTGTATGCTCTTTTCTTCTCTTTAGTTCATCACATCATAAAGGAAAACCCTAATAATCTAGTAAAGATCTTGTTAGTCTAGCTTAGCACGTAATAAAAATTAAAATTTGGCATGCTTGATGCCTCTAGAACCTCATGGTGGTACTAAGGTCGACTTTTATGGTATCAGAGCCAAGCTAGAACATTAGGTTACCTTTAGAGGCCATTATTGTTGAAATAGTGGATTCTTGGACATATATATATAAATGACTTTCTTGCTCGACATGATAGTATGCTATTAGGTTACCTTTATCTTAACATGTAGACTGGTATTTATACTGACTGTCTCTTACATGTTGATAAAGCCCTTAGGATATGTACTTGACTACCAGGATTATGATGAGATCATACTAGTGGGGCCAGGGTGGTCCAAAAGTACATCCTTTAATATGTTCCTAGTCGAGGGAATATCGAGACTAGGGCATCGATATTCCAGAGTAGACTAGTGTGTACGTTTCTTTTCCCTTAGAGGGCGATGGTTGATCCCACAACCATTGGTGTGTGACATCAAAGATTGTACACTGATGATCATTAGAGAATGGGTACACCGAACAGGAATCGCCGATGACTCCTATGTGGTAGTATACCTATCGTCAGATAGCATTCCTCTGGTGACACAGGTACAGGTTAGTCTGTAGACCCAAGATCGCCATAAAGTCTTATATGTCTCCCACTGTGCTTTGATTTCCTCCCAACAACGCTCAAGAGGAGTTGTGCAAACAGGTGGATTTTGGGCACAGTCCTGAATCACATGGAGGCAATGAGCGATAGGAGGGGTTTCGTCTCTCCCGGTATTGGGGGATGATTTTGCGCTATGCACTATTGGCTATAACTAGAAGTCCCTGTCCAGGGCTGCTGCAGAGATTTACTGATAAGAGTTATCAGTAGTTTCTCGAACCGTTATAGGCCAGACATCGGCATGACTTATCACGTTACCGGGGTTTGACGTTTACCACCCCTAGATATGATATGCGATATATCAGTTGAAGAGACCCGACTGTATGGTAGTGTTACAGATAGGCTTCATGGAGAGTATGGACAAGCTTGCTTGTTGATCTTCATATCGCTCAATACCCGGGTAGCCGTTACGTC
Organism: Agapanthus africanus; assembly: GCA_030015575.1. Classification (NCBI taxonomy): domain Eukaryota; kingdom Viridiplantae; phylum Streptophyta; class Magnoliopsida; order Asparagales; family Amaryllidaceae; genus Agapanthus; species Agapanthus africanus. The sequence continues at coordinate 260,077,565 of JASDDO010000012.1, read as the reverse complement.
CAGCTAGTACCGCTGACGGCTTATAGGTGACTGATGTGATCATCACCTACTGCTGGCGTATTGATGAGTCTTTAGAGTCCCACACAGAAGTTTCCTGGTTCAAGTGAAAAGATGTCACGACCCGAAATAGCCCGTGACTGGCACTTGAATCATATGAAACCTATAGGACCCCATCTAATTCAAGTAAGACCAAAGCCAAGAAATCTAAAACCATTTTTAAGTAATAAATAAAGGAAATAGTTTTAAGAAGTGAAGAAAACAAGTTTTTAAAACAAGGTTCTTAAAATAGGTAAGCCTAATATGCATTTTAAATCCTCAATAACTTTTCTGAAAATTTCGGCAGAGTTTCCTTTGTAAATACTGGCCCCGAATGGGGTACAACATGATAAAAGCATATATACAATGATAAAAGGCATCCCCAAGCGGGAACTAGCTCTTCGTCAATCGACGGTCAAAACAACGCAAGCAATATAATATACAACGCCAAAGGGCGAGGATCAAAACTCAAAAGGAAACTCAAAATCAACATGAAAACCATAATACTACAACGCGCGACACTAAGGTCGAAATAATACATAACTGGTTTTCTAAGTCTGAGACAATATACAAGTTTTGGTTGATGGAATTACTAGATACAACAGAATAAAATAAATACAAGGGTGGTCACGATGCGAGTGAACCCACCTACCAATGCAATCACCCAGAAAGGGAGCAGTGTGCCAGAAAAGCAGCAATGAAACCTGTACGGCAAAACCTGCAAGAACTATGGCACAACGCGGATGAGTTTGTTAGATATATGTATGCCCTAGAGGCCATTTTATGTATAGTGGGTGCTTGGACATGTATATATGGATTTAGATGGCTTTCTCGCTCAACATGATAGTATGCTATCTGGTTTACTTTATCTTGACATCTTGATTTGATCATACTTTTATTCATTTGCACATGTTGATAAAGCCCTCAGGATATTTGCTTGACTACTGTGACTATGATGCGGATCATACAAGTGGGGCATGTATAGTTTATAAGCATATCCTTGAACTGTTCCTAGTCGTGGGTGTATCGAGACAGGGCATCGATATTCCAGAGTAGACTAGCGTGTACTATTCTTGTCCCATATGATGGGCGATGGATGATCCCATATCCATCTGGTGAGGTGACACCAAAGATTGTATGCGGGTGCTCAGTGGAGACTGGGTACATTGAACGGACTCACAGAGAACTTCTATGTGGTATTATATCGATCGTCGGATAGCAGTTCTCAGGTGACACTGGTACAGGTTAGTTTGTAGACCCAAGATCGTCATAGAGTCTTGTGTGTCCTCCCACTGTACTTTGATATCCACCCTACCACGGCTCTACTGAGTCTTGCAAACAGGTGGACTTTGGGTACAGTCCCGAGGCACATGGAGGCGATGAGCGATAGGAAGGGTTTCGTCTCTCCCGGTATTGGGAGTTGATGTTGTGCTATGCTCGATTGGCTATAACAGGAAGTCCCTGGACAGGGCTACTGAGATTTACTGATAAGCGTTATCAGTAGTTTCTCGATCTGTTATGAGCCAAACACCAGCATGACTTATTGAGTTATTGGGGTCGACGATTCCATCCCTAGACTCGATATGCAACATATCTGACGAGGAGACCGGACTGTATGGTAAGTGTTGCCAGTTGGCTCGACGGGAGTTTTGACAGCTTCGTTGGTTTTATTCTGATCGGTCAATACCCGGGTGGCCGTTACGTTTAGCTGACCGCTTGCGGCTTGTAGGCGTTTGATATGATCATCACCTACTACCGGCGTATTGACGAGTCTTAGAGTCCCACAATTAAGTTTCCTGGCTCAGGCGAAAATATGTGGTGTGCATATGTGATATGTGCGGGGACCCGATTATATACGGATATGTGATACCGTATATTAATCGGGCATTTTCTATTGGTCGGGTCGTATGTGATATGACCGGTTTCCAAAATCAAGTGTTGATTTAACAAATGACTTTTGGATTAATTCTTTAATTAAACCATTTTTCTATTTTTGTATGCATGCATGTATGCACATGATGATGTGCATGGACACATACATACATACATTGTATCATGGTTGTTGATAAATATTTGGTGGCAATGCAAGACTCATATTGTAGTAATTATATATATATATTTATCATTTTGAGTTAATTGAAAGGATTATTCACTCATGGTTAATATTTATCATCTTTGACTAAACCTTACCCAACTTTTAACCATGAGTTAATTCTCCATTGGAAGTTAACTCAATAAGTAAATATCTAAATAATTACTAACCATGGTTGAAGTTAGAAGGATTAATATTGATTATTCTTTCTCATCTCAATTATTCATTCATATCATCATCTCAAGCTTAGCCACCATCTTCTTCTTCCTCTCTTGAAATTTTATTTGAGTGAAGTTGATAAAAAGAAAAGGTTTTGATTATAGAATACAAACCACATCATCATACTACACACATCTAGCCTATTTGTGTAGGGTGTTTGCTCTACTTCATTCACAAATCAAGTAAAGTAAGGAGCTTTGGGCAAAGGGACTTCGGGTGGATCTTCGTGGACTAGGAAGGCTTCCATCGATCCGTTCCAAACTCTCAAAGTGCCAAGGAGTAACCAAGGGACGTCTACAAAGGTTGTAATCTCTACCCTTAGTGATAGTTTTTCTTTTGCATGTGATGCTTAGTCAAATAAAACCCTAAATTTCTAGTTATGATTCTTGTCAAGTTCACTTAGCACCTTCAAAATTTGATTTTAGCATATGTGATGCTTCTAAACCCTTGATGAAGTGCTAGGAAAACCCAACAATGGTATCAGAGCCAAGCCAGAGCTTTAGGCGATGCGTAGGCGAAGTTAAAACTCCGATCGAACCACGAAACACCGTATTAGACCCTTCTCCGGAAATTTTGTAAAAATATAATTTTTTCTGCATTAAAAATACTCAAAAAAATCAGCAGGCAATTCTAAGAATAACCCTGAAACACGAGCTCCCGAGGCTCTCAAAGTGCCGCGGAACCGTGGTAAGAACATGCTTTCCGCGGCGGTTCCGCGGCCAAATGAGTGCATTGGGGACACGTGTTGGTACAGTAATATTCCTAGCTATTCCTGAATATTTCTGGGTATTTGTAATCTGACTCATGTGTTGAGTGTTCTGGGGATTATTTTGAATTCGTTGATTCGATCGGAATTTTTAATTTCGTTCTGTTTTCCGGATAATTTAGAAACTATTAAAATGTTCGAACGGATATCCTTAACTCAATTTTTTCCGGCACGAAAAACATTCAAGTGTTGAGTTTTTCTTGAGTTTAAATCTTTCGGAAAAACGTGCAAGTAACGCGGTGGACCCTCTAGAAGAACACAAACCTTAACTCGATTATGTGACTGTCTGAACCGCCTCTAAACCTTAGGGTTTGCGGCAGTACGGCGTGCCATATGTGAGGCGTTGGCTTGACCCTTCTACGGCTGGACCACTGCTACTGTGACATGTTCTGGGATTTTTTAACTCAGCTCAAGTGTTGAGCTATTTAGGAAATCTTAGGTATATTATTATTCGATCGGAAAGTTTAATACTGTCTATTTATCTGGAATGTGATACAATATGTGGAATTCATATAGTTAGGCATGAAATGCGAAGTGTGTGATATTTCGGATTTACGATGTCTAAAGAGATTGTGGATTCCAAATGTTGTAGTTTAACACTTTCTTTTCTGTGACCGTAAGTGTAGTATGTGGTGTATCGCCAATTTCGTTTCTATACATCAACGACAATCGGGATACGCATACTTGCTTACGTTGATGATATGAGATATTATGTGTTGCTGAGATATGATGTGCAGGATTGTCGCGATTGAATAGCCGGGGGTTTTATGTGAGATGAGAGTTTTATTTTCATTCATGTATAAATCAATTGTATGTAATATTCTTTTATTTGGGGCACTTCCGGGATGAGGAAGTTGTTTCCATCATTGTATATTATTTACTTTTCCGCATTAGAATAGACCCAAGGATGGGAGCACAAGTGATCGGGTTCTGGGGTTCAGTGGGAGGCCATCTCGAGGAGTCGAGACCGGGTCTCCTAAACTCTAGAATTGGCAGGATCACTTGCCGCTCTCGTAGGGGCCTAGGGGTGTGGGCTTGGCTATTCATCGCGACCGTGGAATCCGTATTTTCTATTGTTGGCTAAATACAAAATACGGACATCCTAGATATCCTTTTATTTTCTTATGTGCTTCTGCTGTTGATATTCTGTAATGTGATTACTTAGTATCTGAGACGAATGGATTATTATTATATATATGATATATAATAAACGTTACTTATGTTTTACACCCGCACTAGTCCCGCCCCGCTATGCCGTTAGTTAACTAACTTAACGGTGCATAACGGGACACTATGGCGAATGCGGATGGCATAAGTGTACGTTCTATTTTCGTTTCTTTTCTGTGATGGCTTAGGAACTTAAATGATGGGATTACATTAATGAGATTAATGTAAAGTAAAAGAAACCTAAAAGATGTTGTAGAATCAGATTTGAAACCCACTCGGCCTTTTTTTATGAAAAATGCAAGTTTCAAAAGATGCGGAGCTTAAGCCACTCCTTTTCTAAACTGTTTTGGTTCTACAATGAGATCAAGTTCAAAGCGTTAAAGGTTTTCATAAAAACCATCCGCAACCCTCCATCATTTTAGGAAGCAGAGTACTTAGTATTCGTGCTGCGTATTTTGATCATAGTCAAGGCGTAGTGTACGGTAGCTAAGTGATGTCTTCCTACAAAGCACATGATGCGATCAGTTAGGACATTCATGTGATCATGTTGATCATTGTCAAGGGTCATATGGGTGGGTCTAGTTGATCTCGAAATGACGGGTAGAACTTGACTAGTACTTATGATATTTTGACCATAGCCAAGGTCATAAGTAACTAGGGGTAAAAACCATATCGGGAGTTTCAAGAGTTGAAATTTGCAATGAGATTGCATACATTTATATGATAGTTGGATCCCGATCCCACTGTGAGTAAGTGTTACATCCAGGAGAATTTTTGCACTTTACAATTAGCTGATCCAGTAGGTGTCTAGAAAGGTGTTAACGGGGTTTGACCTCTGGGAAAATGAGGTTTAATTTAATTAGGTCCGTGCGAAAGCACGGGAAACCTCCCTCAAAGTACCGACACTGGCCTGGCTGACCGGTTAGCGAAACTGTAGAATGTAATTAATCCTGGCTAGTTTTCTTTTCAGGTTTTGAAAGAAAATTCGATAAAAGCAGTGGGAGATATCGATTAGATAAGATAATAACCAATATAATTCTTTGCAAGAGCATTTCGCTGAGTGTATTCTTTTCTCTCTCCTAATGGCAGATACCAATGACGGGACTTAAGCTTCTACTAGATAAAAATAAACTGACTCGACCGAACTATAAAGAATGGTTGTGGAACTTGAACATTGCACTTACATATGATAAAGTATCATATGTCCTCACAACCCAAGCCCCACCCGTCCCAGGACCTGAATCATCTGTCTCGGATAGGGAGATCCGAAAAATTTGGGACACTGATTGTAACACGGCTAAGTGCCTCGTGCTTGCTTCTATGGACAATATCCATCAGAAGCAACACGAGAATATGGATGTATAATCCATCTTTCTTCACACAAAAGATTTGTATGAAGAGCAATCTCGTACTTCGAGATACGAGGCATCTCGAAAGCTGTTTCAGATGCGAATGGCCCCTGGTACATCAGTAGGAGACCATGTTTTGAAAATGATTGGTCTTATAGAAGAACTTGAGGAACTGGGATGGACCATGGATAATGAGCAATATACGGATATTGTTCTACAGTCTCTCCCCCCTGCCTTTGCTCCGTTCATAGTGAATTTCAATATGAACGATTTGAAGAAATCATTGCCTGAACTGCTCAATATGTTGAGAAGTGCAGAGAGCACGTTGAAAACAACGAGGACTCCCGCTCTGCTTGCTGGGCCATCTTCCTCTTCAGTCCCAAAAGCCAAGGCCAAGGGAAAGAAAAAGAAAAAGTCCATCAAACAGAAAGGTCGAGTTAAAAAGGCAAAGGAGAAAGACAAATCCGGGGCTGCGGGAAGCGAGAAAGGCGAATGTTTTTACTGTCACAAGTCGGGACATTAGAAACTTAACTGTACTGTGTATCTTGCCGATCTCAAGAAGAAGAAGCATGCTGATGCTTCCACTTCAGGTGTGTTTGTAACTGAAAACTGTTTTTCTTTAAACTCTTCATCTTGGGTATTAGATACCGGTTCTGGTTCTCACATCTGCAATTGTATGCAGGGATTGAGAAATAGTAGAGTTTTTAAGACAGGTGACCATACTCTGCGGGTTGGAAATGGTTCCAATATACATGTTGTATCCGTAGGAGTGTATCATCTTGGGTTGCCTTCGGGTTGTATTTTGGTTTTGAACCCGTGTTATTTTGTACCTAGTATGCTATGTAATATAATATCCGTTTCTTTATTGGACAATGAAGGATATAATTTTGTATTGCAAAATAATGTTATGAACATTAACTTGAATCAAGAGTTGATTGGGTATGGTACCTTAAATAACGGTATTTACGTCCTGAACCAACACACAGTTTTCAATATACAACATACTAATAAAAGAAAGTTTTCAGATATAAATGAAGCTTTTCTTTGGCATTGTAGACTTGGTCATATTAATGAAACAAGACTAAACAAACTACATAAAGATGGATATTTAAATCCTTTTGAATATAAATCTTATGCGACTTTTCAGTCTTGTATCAAAGGTAAAATGACCAAAACACCGTTTACAGGACACGGAGAAAGAGCTGTGGAACTCTTAAGCCTCATACATAGTGATGTATGCGGACCAATGTCTACACATGCTAGAGGTGGTTTTTCAGACTTCATTACTTTTACTGATGGTTTCTCAAGATTCGGACACGTGTTTTTAATAAAGCATAAATCCGAAGCTTTCGAGAAATTCAAGGAGTACAAACTTGAAGTAGAAAAACAAATAGGCTTGAGCATCAAGAAACTTCGATCAGATCGAGGTGGAGAATATTTAAGTACAGAGTTTTCAGACTTCTTAAAAGAGAATGGGATTCTCTCTCAGCTCACTCCTCCTTACACACCACAGCACAATGGTGTGTCAGAACGGAGGAATCGTACTCTATTAGATATGGTACGATCCATGATGTGTGATGCTGAGTTACCGCTTTCCTTTTGGGGGCATGCATTAGAGACAACGATGTATCTGTTAAACAGGGTTCCAACCAAGACCGTGTCAACCACTCCATATGAGATATGGAGTGGAAAGAGACCATCTCTTAAAAGAGTTAGGATTTGGGGTTGTCTGGCTTTTGTTAAAAATCCGAATCCAGACAAACTCGAGACATGATCGGTCATGTGTAAATTTATGGGGTATCCAAAACATTCGTATGGATATCTATTCTACCACAAAGAGGAACAAAAGGTGTTTGTTGCTCAGCATGCCACATTTTTGGAAAATGAAATCTTTACAGATAGTACTGATGGCAATGCGGTAGAATTAGAAGAGGTTCTAGAGACACAAATTACTCAGGACGAATTGTTTGAAACTGATGTTGCAGTAGAACTTCAAGAACCTCAGCCGCTCCGTAGATCTGGTAGAACTTCTCGCCCACCAGAGAGATACTATGGGTTTCTCATTGATGGTGATAGAGAAGATTGCATCATGGATGATGATGACCCTACTAGTTTTCAGCAAGCTATCACGAGTGGTGACTCAGTGAAGTGGCTGGATGCCATGAGATCCGAAATTGAGTCCATGTATACCAACAAAGTATGGACTTTGGACGTTGCGCCTCCTTGGATAAAACCCGTTGGGTGCAAATGGATCTTTAAAAGAAAGATTGGTATAGATGTACAGGTAGAGACCTTTAAAGCAAGGCTAGTAGCGAAAGGTTTTCGTCAAAGACCAGAATTGGACTATGATGAAACTTTCTCTCCAGTAGCAATGCTTAAATCCATTAGAATCCTACTTGCTATTGCTGCTCACTATGATTATGAAATCTGGCAGATGGACGTTAAAACTGCATTTCTAAATGGTGATTTAGAAGAATGCGTTTTTATGGATCATCCAGAGGGCTTCATTGACAGTGGGAGCAGCGGGAAAGCATGTAGATTTCTTAAATCCATTTATGGATTAAAGCAGGCATCACGGAGCTGGAATATCTGCTTTGATGATACAATCAAAGAGTTTGATTTTATCAAAAATATAGATGAACCATGCATTTATATGAAGATTGTAGGGAGTACTGTCACATTTCTCGTATTGTACGTAGATGACATTCTCCTGATAGGAAATGATATTCCTATGCTACAATCGGTCAAACTATTTTTATCACAAAGGTTCTCCATGAAGGACCTGGGTGATGCCTCATGCATTTTGGGCATAAGGATCTATAGAGACAGATCCAAGAGGTTATTGGGATTGTCCCAATAAAGTACATAGACACCATCCTAAAAAGGTTTAGTATGGAAGATTCCAAGCATGGTGCCTTGCCTGCTTGTTATGGAATCACTCTCTCCAAGGACTTCTGTCCGAAAACTGATGAAGAGAGAGCTCGCATGAGCGTTATACCCTACGCTTCAGCCGTAGGATCTATAATGTATGCGATGTTATGTACTCGCCCTGATGTAGCTTATGCACTAGCTGTAATAAGCAGGTATCAATCCAACCCAGGGGAGAAACATTGGATAGCTGTGAAGAACATTCTTAAATACTTGCGAAGGACTAAAGAATTGTTCTTGGTGTATGGTAATGGGGATCTCCAGATGGAGGCCTTTACCGATTCCAGCTTCCAAAGTGATAAGGATGACAACAAATCTATCTCAGGGTTTGTGTTTACTCTCAATAGAGGGGCGGTTAGTTGGAAGAGATCCAAACAGGATACCGTTGCAGACTCTACGATGTAAGCTGAGTATATTGCTGCAAATGATGCTGCCGAGGATGCCGTCTGGATGAGGAAGTTCATCGCGGAACTAGGAGTAGTTCCAACCATTGTTGATCCAATACCATTGTATTGTGATAATAATGGAGCTATGGCGTTTGGCAAAGAACCAAGGTCCTATCAGATATCCAGACACATCCTGAGGCGATATCATTTGATCCGGGAGATAGTAGATCGCCAGGTGATCGAGATTCGGAGAGTAGATACAAAGGATAACACAGCGGATCCACTCACCAAGGCCCTTCCACTGCCACAGCATGAGTGACTTTTTGAGATGTTGGGTATGAGATACGCCAATAACTGGCCTTAGTGCAAGTAGGAGATTGTTAGATATATGTATGCCCTAGAGGCCATTATATGTATAGTGGATGCTTGGACATGTATATATGGAATTAGATGACTTTATCGCTCAACATGATAGTATGATATCTGGTTTACTTTATATTGACATGTTGATTTGATCATGCTTTTATTCATTTGCACATGTTGATAAAGCCCTCAGGATATTTGCTTGACTACTGTGACTATGATGCGGATCATACAAGTGGGGCATGTATAGTTTATAAGCCTATCCTTGAACTGTTCCTAGTCGTGGGTGTATCGAGACGGGGCATCGATATTCCAGAGTAGACTAGCAAGTACTATTCTTGTCCCATATGATGGGCGATGGATGATCCCATATCCATCTGGTGAGGTGACACCAAAGATTGTATGCGGGTGCTCAGTAGAGACTGGGTACACTGAACGGACTCACAGAGAATTCCTAAATGGTATTATATCTATCGTCGGATAGCAGTTCTCAGGTGACACTGGTACAGGTTAGACTGTAGACCCAAGATCGTCATAGAGTCTTGTATGTCCTCCCACTGTACTTTGATATCCACCCTATCACGGCTATACTGAGTGGTGCAAACAGATGGACTTTGGGTACAGTCCCGAGGCACATGGAGGCGATGAGCGATAGGAAGGGTTTCGTCTCTCCCGGTATTGGGAGTTGATGTTGTGTTATACTTGTTAGTTATATGTATGCCCTAGAGGCCATTACTGTACATACGATGTATATTGTAGTGGATGCTGGGACATATATAGGGAGGACTTTCTTGCTCGACATGATAGTATGCTATCTGGTTGTACTTTATCTTAACATGTACTCAGATTGTCTCTATGTTACATGTTGATAAAGCCCTTAGGATATGTACTCGACTACTGGGACTATAATGAGATCATACTAGTGGGGCCATGGTAGTCGACGAGTACATCCTATAACAGTTCCTAGTCGAGTGTGTATTGAGACAGGGCATCGATACACCAGAGTAGACTAGCGTATACGCATCTTGACCCATATGATGGGCGATGGATGATCATATCCATCGGTGTTTGACATCAAGGATGGTGTACGGGTGCTCAGTGGAGACTGGGTACACTGGACGGACTCGCCGAGAACTCCCAGATGGTATTATACCATACGTCAAATGGCAGTTCTCCGATGACATTGGTACAGAGTAGTTTGTTGACCCAAGATCGTCATAGAGTCTTGTGTGATTCCCACTGTGCTTTGATTTCCATCATACCACGTCCAAGAGGGCGTGCAAAAAGGTGGCTTTTGGGTACAGTCCCGAATCACATGGAGGCAATGAGCGATAGGAGGGGATTCGTCTCTCCCGGTATAGGGAGTTGATGTTGTGCTGTGTTCGATTGGCTATAACCGGAAATCCCTGGCCAGGGTTTCCGAGATTTACTGGTAAGTGTTATCAGTAGTTTCTCGAACTGTTATAGACCTCATATCGACACGACTTATCGAGCTACTGGGTCTGGCGTTTACCACCCCTAGGCGAGATATGCGACATATCAGACGACGAGACCGGACTGTACGGGAGTGTTACTGTTTGGATTCACAGGAGAAGTTACAGGCTTGCTTGTTGATCTTCAGAGCGCTCAATACCTGGATAGCTGTTACGTTTAGCTGACCGCTTGCAGCTTGTGGGTGTTTGATATGATCATCACCTACTGCCGGTGTATTGACGATTCTTTAGAGTCCTACACAGAGGTTTCTTGGCTCAGGCAAAATGGAGTAGGAGCACATATGTGATATGTGCAGGACCGAGGATAATACGATATGAGATACCGTATTCTATTCTCGCGATATTTGATATCAACCGGGATATCGGATCAAGTGTTGATTCGATGAATCGGTACGGATAAATATTAGTCGGTTATATGCGATATAGCCGAATTGTCGGATCAAGTGTTGATTCGATAATTTAATGTATAATAGTATATATGATATATTAAATTGCATTAACTAATATTAGCTCACTAAAAGATTCTTTTTCTCACTCGGGTAATACATTGATATATATGCGATATATGTTAATTGTATTATTTTATTTGGTTACAATAAATATTATATATGTGATATTTAATATTGTAACATGATATGAAAACTAATGCAACATGTTTAGTAAAGATTAATCAAGATTAGGGTTTGATTTGGGTTAATGGTTTCTAGATGATTCTAGAAGGTTTTTGTTTTGTCATGGAAAAGATATTTACTTATGACTCATTCTTAACTCAACCCAAAACCCTAACCCTTGGTTAATTCACTACAATGGTTAAGTGAACCATGGTTGCATAATTGATCATTATCTCCTTTTCCTATTCATCACAAAAGGATGATCAATATTGTTCATCTTCTTCCTTCTTCTTCTTTGCTTGAAATCCTTTCTTGCTTTGATTTTTGTGATGGATAAACATGAGAAAAAGATAAATAAAGAGAGCAAAAATCCTATTTCATCATCCTCATCTTCCCTTGCCATTTAGATGAGGGTGTTCACATCATTTCATGAGTGTTAGCTTGTGTTAAAGAAACTTCAAGGTAGATCATCTTAGTATCGAAGATCGGAAGCAAAGGTTGCGTCTTTCTCTTCGTGGAACCTCTCGAGAGTACGTATCCCGATGATAGCAGCGAAGGGACCACAACACGGAGCATATGAAGTGAAGGACCGGATCTACAAAGGTTGTAATCCCTCTCACTTAGTGTTAAAATGTTTAGCATGCTTGTTTTCGCCTAATCTCTAGTTTAAAGTTCCGTATTCGGGTTGTTCGGCACCGCTATATTTTTAATCGGGCATGGTTGATGCCTCGTAGACCCTTGTGCGCGTGCATAGCAACCCTACAGTGGTATCAGAGCCAAGCTAGAGCTTTAGGCGAAGTCTAGACGAAGTTTAAAGTCCGATCGAACGCCGAAACCCCGATACGGAACGCTCTCTGTCCATTTTTCAAAAATGTGGTTTTTTCTGAATTAAAAATTCTGAGAAAATTAAGCAGGAAAAACTAAGAATTACTGTGAAGTACAGACCTCTAAATCGAAAATTTGACCGCGGAACCGCGGCTAAACCATGGGTTTTGCGGCGGTTCTGCGGCCAAAATTTGAACTTAGTCCCTGAAATTTCATGTAATTATTTTTAGGCCCTTTCTTGTTAATTTTTTCTGGGAATATTTTAATTCCACTCAAGTGTTGAGTTTTCAAGGGTTGTATTGGGGAATAGTTGATTCGATCGGATAATTTAACTTTGTTTAGTTTGTCCGGATAATTTTTAAAAACTGTTAAAAAGTTCGAACGGATATCAATAACTCACTTTTTCCCCTGTCGGAAATTTTTTCAAAAGTTGGATTTTTTGTCGTGTTTAAGAACGTTCTAAGTCGTGCAAGTAACGCGGTGGACCCTCTAGAAGACAACAAACCTTAACTCGATTATGTGACCGTCTTGAACTGCCTTTTGAACCTTAGGGTTTGGGGCAGTACGGCGTGCCACATGTGAGGCGTTGGCTTGACCCTTTTACGGCTGGACCATTGGTACTGTGGCATGTGATGGATGTTTTTAAACTGATTTCAAGTGTTGAGATATATTGGGGAAATCTTGGGTGTTTGATGATTCGATCGGAAAGTTTAACTTTGTCTATTTATCTGGAATGTGATACAATATTTGGAATCCACAGGTAGTTTTGAGATAACTAATTTGAATATTATAAACATAGCAGTTTAGTCTCAGATGATCGGTTGCCACGGAATTTTGATGTGATCAAAAGTCCGTCGTAATTACGTAGCGTACGCGGATACTCGCCGGGTAAACTTAATAGACAGCCACGCCCCATAGCCCCGACCAAGTAACTGTAGGAGAACCCCGTCGCCGAAAGCATCCGTTCGGGTGCTCGCGGCAGCGGTGTTCCTCCTTAGTGCACTTCGTCGACGGCATCTTGGGGTGCGGCCGTCTACTAAAGTTTGCGACGAGCATTCGATCAGCACGTCGGGAATCTTGTTGAATTGCCCGACTTGATATTGAAAAGATTTTTCGATAATGAGACTAAAATGCGGGGTTTATAATTGTTAGGCATGTGATGTCTAAGAAATTCATTTGGTTAGGCATGCGATGTCTAAGGAGGTTGCGGATTCCAACTGTTGTAGTTTTACACTTTCTTTTCTGTGACCGTAAGCGTAGTATGTGGTGTATCGCCGGCTTCGTTGCTATACATCAACGACAATCGGGATACGCATACTTGCTTACGTTGATGATATGAGATATTATGTGTTGCTGTGATATGTTATATTGGATCGTCGCGTTCTGAATAGCCGGGGGTTTTACGTGAGATGAGAGTTTTTTCTTTTTCATTCATGTAAAATTCATTTGTATGTAATATTCTTTTATTGGGGCACTTCCAGGTTGCGGAAGATGTCACCGTTGTATATTATTTACTTTTCCGCATTAGGTAGACCCAAGGAGGGGAGCATAAGTAACCGAGTTCTAGGGTCCAGTGGGAGACCATCTCGAGGAGTCGAGACCGGGTCTCCTAACCCCAGAATTGGCAGTGTTGCTTGCCGCTCTCGTAGGGGTCTAGGGATGTGGGTTTGGCTATTCATCGCGACCGTGGAATTCGTGTTTTATACAGGCTCGTATTAAAAACACGGACGTCCTAGTATATCCAATATTTCATATATGTTCTTCTGCTGCAATGTTCTGTGATGAGATCATCTTACTGCCTGAGACGAATGTTTATATTATATATATGAGATATATGTTATATTGCAGATTTCGTTTTCAAAAGAGATGCTTGTGAAGCATAATAAAATGGGACTTCATTAATGAGATTAGTGAAATAAAAGAAACCTAAGATGTTGTAGAAACTTGTTTAAATTAAAAACTGGCAGCTCTAGTTCTTGCTTTGCATCGCGGTGTTCCTTGTAGAACATCCTGCACCTTATTCGATAAGGAAAGGACCGAGATCCCTTCACCGGGAGTGACTCCTTTAGCAATAACTGGAAGATGCTACAAACTCGGTTTGTCTTTTGATTGCTTCTATAGTTCTTGCTTTGCATAGTGATATTTTTGAAATATCCTGCACCTTATTCGATGAGGAAAGGGCCGACGATCCCTTCACCGGGAGTGACCTCTTTAGCAAAACTAGAAAATCCTCAAAAACACTCCATTTAAAATCACTCGATTCTACAACGATATCAAGTTCATTACACAAAGGGTTTTCTTAAAAACCTGTCGTAGCCCTCCGTCATTTCAGATAAGGACAGTTTAGTATTCGTGCTGCGTTTGTTTGCCTTTGTCAAGGCGTAGTGTGCGGTAGCTGAATAGTACTTATCTGCTTATGCATATGATGCAGATTGGATTAGGGTAGTCGTGCGACCTTGTTGGCCTTTGTCAAGGGCCGTGCGGGTGGGTTTACTTCAAATCAAGAAATGACGGGTTGAACTTGACTAGCAGCCTATGGTTTGTTGGCCTTTGTCAAGGTCATAGGAGGCTTGGGGAAAAATATTATCGGGAATTTCAAGTGTTGAAATTTGCAATGAGATTGCATACCTTCTATGAGATAGTTGGATCCCGATACCCGCTGCGAGTAAGAGTTACTCCTGGGAGAGTTTTACACATTACAATTAGCCGATCAAGTAGGTGTCTAGAAAGGTGTCAACGGGGTTACGCCTCTGGGAAAACGAGGTTTACTTTAATTAGGTTCGTGCGAAAGCACGGGGGACTTCCCTCAAAGTACCGACACTGGCCTGGCTGAAAGATTGGCGAACTTGTAGCGTGTAATTAATCCCGGCTAGTCTTTCCTTTTAGGGTTTGAAGGAAGATTTGATTAAAACAGTGGGAGACATCCTGATTATATATATTAGATAACCAATCTAATCTTGCAAGAGCATACGCTGAGTGTTTTCTTCTCTCTCTCTCCAGGTAGCGACCATATCACGCCTTAATCAAGATAATAAAACGGATATGTTGACCGAACCCGCTTGTTATACTGAGCTAGGGAACGTTGGTCCCGCTCCAACTTATAATTGTTATAAGACAGAGCAGGAAATTAGGGAATACCAGATTTCCCGTGCCGCCCAAACGAAGAAAGTGCATGCTGATGCATCTTCTTCGGGTGTGTTCATTACAGAGAACTGTTTCTCAGTATCCTTTACGTCCTGGGTATGCGATACCGGATCAGGATCCCGCATATGTAATCTGTTACATGGGCTACAGAAAGGTTGAGAACTGAGAACGGGTGATAAGTTTCATGAGACAGAAAACGGTGCAAGTGTTGCAGCCAAGTCTGTTGGTCACTATCACCCTGTATTACCTGAATACATTGATTCTGAACGAATGTTATTAGATACCGAACCTGATATACAAAATCATATCAGTCTCTTAATTAGTAAAGAAGTGATATAATTTTGTATTGTTGGATAATGTTTTGAACATTTCCTATATCAAGAGTTGATCGGTTCAGGCACGTTATCTAAAAGCATAGACGTTCTAAATCAAACTACGGTTCTTAGTATACAGAACACACACAAGAGGAAGAGTTCAGAAATGAATGAATCCTTCTTGAGGCATTGTAGACTAGGTCATATCAATGCGACCCGACTGGCTGAAGTTACATTTAGATGCATATTTAAATTAGTTTGAATTTACATCTTGTGAAACTTGCCGGTCATGTCACAAAGATAAGATGATCACAGCTCTGTTTATTGGAAACAGAGAAAGAGTTAGTGAACACTTGGGATTGATACATGTTGATGTATGTAAGGTCCCCTGTCTACACATGCCAAGATCGGTTCTTTCTACTTCATTACATTCTCTGATAATCTCTCAAGATTCAGACATATGTTTCTGTTGAAACACAGGTCCGAACCTTTTGAGATATTCACAGAATATAATTAGAAGTAGAGAACCAAAATACGGGTAAAAGTATTATGTCCTATGATGTGATCAAGGAGAAGAATACTTGAGCACGGAATTCCTGGACTATTCTAAAGGAGAATGAGATTCTCTCTCAGCATTACTCCTCCGTATACACCACAGCACGTCGGTGTATCGGGGCGGAGCACTAGCACCCTATGTGATATGGTGTGCTCTATGATGAGTACTACTGAGTTTCCTATTTCCTTTTGGGAGTTATGCACTTGTGAAGTTGCATACCTATTGAATAGGGTTCAAATCAAATCAGTTGCCTACCACTTCATATATGATATGGAAAGGGAAGAGCCCATATCTTAAGTTTGTTAAGATTTGGGGTTGTCCGGCCTATGTCTAAAAGCAAAATCTGGACAAGCTCGAGGCAAGGTTTGTTATGTAGAACTGGAATGGTTCCAGCTATACAAACTGCAGCTGATGATTTGGTAGAACCAAAGGATTCAATAGTTTCCAACGAACCTCAGCCTCTCCGCCGATCTAGTAGGGTTCCTCACCCACCTAAGAGATACTTCGGTTTCTTTATGACAGTGGGAGCGAGGATTGCATCATGAGATGATGACCCAACTAGTTTCGAGCAGGCTATCAGGAGTAGGACTCTGTAAGAATGGCTGGGTGCTTATCGATCTGAGATGGAATCCTTATACACCAACAAAGTATGGACTTTGGTTGCTTTATCTGAAGGGTTAAATCCCCATCAGGAGCAAGTATATCTTGAGAAGATTACTTGGTGTACATGGAAAAGTTGAGACTTTCAAAGCTACACTTGTTAAAGGTTTGCATCATAGACCAGGTATGGATTATGTTGAAACCTTTTCTAAGGATCTATGCTTAAGTCCATCCAGATCCTACTTGCCACGGCTACATACCATGACTACGATATCTGGTGGTTGGGTGTCATCACTGCTTTTCTAAATGATGTTTTAGAAAAGAGCGTCTATAAGTACACATTCAGAGGGCTTCGTAGACAGTGGGAGCAGCGGAAACGTGTGCAAGATGTTTTATAGGATAAACCAGGCATCGCGGAGTTGGAACATCTGTTTTGATGTGGTAGTCAAAGAGTTTGACTTCATCAAAATGGTAGATGAACCTTGTATATACAAAAAGGTAGTAGGGAGTATGGTGGTGATCCTCGTAGAGTACGTGGATGACATACTCTTGATAGGGAAGGTGTTTCCTATGCTACGCTCGGTCAATCTCCGCTTATCACAAGGATTCTCCATATAGGATCAAGATGATACCTCCTAAATCATAGGTTTTTGATCTATGAGATAGATCTAATTGGATATTAGGATACTCACTAGTTGTAGTGAGATGGTATCAATCGATCCTGGGGAGAATCACTGGAAGGGTTCCAGGGTGATAAGGACGACTGAATGTCAGTCGCAGGCATTGTCTTTACCCTCAATGGAGGGACGGTATGTTGGAAGAGTTCCAAGCTAGATACCGTGACTTACTAGACAAATAAAGGCAGGATACATCGTTACCAAGGATGCTACCAAAGAGGCAGTCTGGATAAATATATAAGTTCATAAGATGAACTTCGTTCCTACCATTGTGTGACAATGGAGTTGTGGCTTTAGCCAAGGAACTGACGTCCCATCTGAAATCTAGATATAATTCTTAGGCAGTATCACCTGATCATGGAGATAGTTGATCTCCAGGGAGATCGAGGTTAGGAGAGTAGACACAGAGGACAACAGCGCGGATCCACTCACAAAGGTCTTTTTCCCAGTAAAGACTTTTATGGGATGGTTGAGTATGAGATACTTCAACCGCAACTAATTGTTGGGTATGCGATACCATAACAGATGGCCCCAGTGCAAGTGGGAGATTGTTAGTTATATGTATGCCCTAGAGGCCATTACTGTACATACGATGTATATTGTAGTGGATGCTGGGACATATATAGGGAGGACTTTCTTGCTCGACATGATAGTATGCTATCTGGTTGTACTTTATCTTAACATGTACTCAGATTGTCTCTATGTTACATGTTGATAAAGCCCTTAGGATATGTACTCGACTACTGGGACTATGATGAGATCATACTAGTGGGGCCATGGTAGTCGACGAGTACATCCTATAACAGTTCCTAGTCGAGGGTGTATTGAGACAGGGCATCGATACACCAGAGTAGACTAGCGTATACGCATCTTGACCCATATGATGGGCGATGGATGATCTCATATCCATTGGTGTTTGACATCAAGGATGGTGTACGGGTGCTCAGTGGAGACTGGGTACACTGGACGGACTCGCCGAGAACTGCCAGATGGTATTATAGCATACGTCAGATGGCAGTTCTCCGGTGACACTGGTACAGAGTAGTCTGTTGACCCGAGATCGTCATAGAGTCTTGTGTGATTCCCACTGTGCTTTGATTTCCATCATACCACGTCCAATAGGGCGTGCAAAAAGGTGGCTTTTGGGTACAGTCCCGAATCACATGGAGGCAATGAGCGATAGGAGGGGATTCGTCTCACCCGGTATAGGGAGTTGATGTTGTGCTGTGTTCGATTGGCTATAACCGGAAATCCCTGGCCAGGGTTGCCGAGATTTACTGGTAAGTGTTATCAGTAGTTTCTCGAACTGTTATAGACTTCATATCGACACGACTTATCGAGCTACTGGGGTCTGACGTTTACCACCACTAGGCGAGATATGCGACATATCAGACGACGAGACCGGACTGTACGGTAGTGTTACTGTTTGGATTCACAGGAGAAGTTACAGGCTTGCTTGTTGATCTTCTGAGCGCTCAATACCTGGAAAGCTGTTACGTTTAGCTGACCGCTTGCAGCTTGTGGGTGTTTGATATGATCATCACCTACTGCCAGCGTATTGACGATTCTTTAGAGTCCTACACAGAGGTTTCTTGACTCAGGCAAAATGGAGTAGGAGCACATATGTGATATGTGCGGGACCGAGGATAATACGATATGAGATACCGTATTCTATTCTCGCGATATTTGATATCAACAGGGTCATTGGATCAAGTGTTGATTCGTTGAATCGGTACGGATAAATATTAGTCGGTTATATCCGATATAGCCGAATTGTCGGATCAAGTGTTGATTCGATAATTTAATGTATAATAATATATATGATATATTAAATTTCATTAACTAATATTAGCTCACTAAAAGATTCTTTTTCTCACTCGGGTAATACATTGATATATATGCGATATATGTTAATTGTATTATTTTATTTGGTTACAATAAATATTATATATGTGATATATAATATTGTAACATGATATGATAACTAATGCAACATGTTTAGTAAAGATTAATCAAGATTAGGGTTTGATTTGGGTTAATGGTTTCTAGATGATTCTAGAAGGTTTTTGTTTTGTCATGGAAAAGATATTTACTTATGACTCATTCTTAATTCAACCCAAAATCCTAACCCTTGGTTAATTCTCTACAATGGTTAAGTGAACCATGGTTGCATAATTGATCATTATCTCCTTTTCCTATTCATCACAAAAGGATGATCAATATTGTTCATCTTCTTCCTTCTTCTTCTTTGCTTGAAATCTTTTCTTGCTTTGATTTTTGTGATGGATAAATATGAGAAAAAGATAAATAAAGAGAGAAAAAATCCTATTTCATCATCCTCATCTTCCCTTGCCATTTAGATAAGGGTGTTCACATCATTTCATGAGTGTTAGCTTGTGTTAAAGAAACTTCAAGGTAGATCATCTTAGTATCGAAGATCGGAAGCAAATGTTGCGTCTTTCTCTTCGTGGAACCTCTCGAGAGTCCGGATCCCGATGATCGCAGCGATTGGACCACAACACGGAGCATATGAAGTGAAGGACCGCATCTACAAAGGTTGTAATCCCTCTAACTTAGTGTTAAAATGTTTAGCATGCTTGTTTTCGCCTAATCTCTTGTTTAAAGTTCCGTATTCGGGTTGTTCGGCACGGCTAAATTTTTAATCGGGCATGGTTGATGCCTCGTAGACCCTTGTGCGCGTGCATAGCAACCCTACAATACTCGATTGGCTATAACAGGAAGTCCCTGGCCAGGACTACTGAGATTTACTGATAAGCGTTATCAGTAGTTTCTTGATCTGTTATGAGCCATACACCAGCATGACTTATTGAGTTATTGGGGTCGACGATTCCATCCCTAGACTCGATATGCAACATATCTAACGAGGAGACCTGACTGTACGGTAAGTGTTGCCAGTTGGCTCGACGGGAGTTTTGACAGCTTAGCTGGTTTTCTTCTGATCGCTCAAAACCCTGGTGGCCGTTACGTTTAGCTGACCGCTTGCGGCTTGTAGGTGTTTGATATGATCATCACCTACTGCCGGCGTATTGACGAGTCTTAGAGTCCCACAATTAAGTTTCCTGGCTCAGGAGAAAATATGTGGTGTGCATATGTGATATGTGCGGGGACCCGATTAAATACGGATATGTGATACCGTATATTAGTCGGGCATTTTCTATTGGTCGGGTCGTATGTGATATGACCGGTTTGCAAAATCAAGTGTTGATTTCACAAATGACTTTTGGATTAATTCTTTAATTAAACCCTTTTTTCTAATTTTGTATGCATGCATGTAAGCATATGATGATGTGCATGGACACATACATACATACATTGTATCATGGTTGTTGATACATATTTGGTGGCAATGCAAGAATCATATTGTAGTAATTATATGTAGGGTTCCTAGGCACACTAAGGAGGTCTCACAAGGCATCTACCATGCCAATTTCAAATTTTACAAGTGCCGAGAAATCCTAATACGGATCGTTAACTAGATTTTAGGCGAAACAAAGCAACTAGTTAACAACTTAACTAAATGAACGGAAATACAACCTTTGTAGATCCGGTCCTCCACCACCATAGCTCCATGATGATGTGCCTTCGCTGCGATCATCGGATCCCGGACTCTAGCGTCGGCTTCATTGGAGAAATGGGCGGGCTAGGTCATCGACGTCGATGCCGAAGATGATCTACGTCGAGGCAACACAAGATCAAGCTCCAACTTCACCAAGCAATGAAACTTGTGAAGAAAACACCCTATACTACTTGGCAAGAGGTAGAGGATGAAGAAATATGAGGTGGGTTCACTTTAGAATTGGATTTCTCACTCTTTTTCACAAGTTGCCATTGATGGAGGCAAGCTTCTTCATCTTGAAGAAGAAGATGATAGAATATGATAAGTATTTTCTTTAAAATGAAAATAAATAAACAAAACCCTAACCATTCATATAACCATGGTTTAATCTTTACACAAACTCAAGTTAACATGTATCATCAAACATGATACAATCAAGTGCACAAAAAAAAATATATCACATATATAATGTACACATCAAGTGAGAAAATCCTTTTAAAATGAACCAATACTAGTTAATGCAAAGTAATATATCAAATATATAATTATACATTAAATCATTAAATCAACACTTGATTCAATGATCCGGTCATGTCGCACATAACCTACTAGTATACAATGTATCGACTTATCGAATCATTCTTCGATTCGATAACTAGGTTATATCGCATACAACCATTTGATACATTCATCGCGAGAATAGAATACGGTATCACATACACGCATTATTCTCGGTCCCGCACATATCTCATATGCGCTCCTATTTCGTTTCGCTTGAGCCAGGAAACCTCTGTGTATGACTCTAAAGACTCGTCAATACGCCGGCAGCAGGTGATGATCATATCAAACACCCACAAGCCGCAAGCGGTCTGCTAAACGTAACGGCCACCCGGGTATTGAGCGATCAGAAGATCGACGAGCAAGCCCGCTCACACTCCTGTGAATCCAACCAGTAACACTTACCGTACAGTCCAGTCTGATCGTCTGATATGTCGCATATCTCGCCTAGGGGTGGTAAACGTCAGACGCCAGTAGCTCGATAAGTCGTGTCGATATGAGGTCTATAACAGTTCGAGAAACTACTGGTAACACTTACCAGTAAATCTCAGCAACCCTGGCCAGGGATTTCCGGTTATAGCCAATCGAACACAGCGCAACATTTACTCCCTATACCGGGAGAGACAAATCCCTTCCTATCGCTCATTGCCTCCATGTGATTCGGGACTGTACCCAAAAGCCACCGTTTTGCACGCCCTCTTGGATGTGGTAAGGTGGAAATCAAAGCACAGTGGGAATCACACAAGACTCTATGACGATCTCGGGTCTACAGACTTACCTGTACCAGTGTCACCAGAGAACTGCCATCTGACGTGAGGTATAATACCATCTGGGAGTTCTCAGCGAGTCCGTCCAGTGTACCCAGTCTCTACTGAGCACCCGTATATCATCTCTGATGTCAAACACCAATGGATATGGGATCATCCATCGCCCATCTGTATGGGTCGAGAAGGTATACGCTAGTCTACTCTGGTATATCGATGCCCCGTCTCGATACACCCACGACTAGGGACCTTGAAGGATGTACTTATGGACTACCATATCCCCACTAGTATGATCCGCATCATAGTCCAGGTAGTCAAGTACACATCCTAAGGGCTTCACCAACATGTAACAGAGAGACAATCAGTATACACGTTAAGATAAAGAGTAACCAGATAGCATATTATCATGTCGAGCAAGAAAGTCCTCCCTATATATGTCCCAGCATCCACTACAATAAACATCCTATGTACAGTAATGGCCTCTAGGGCATACATATAACTAACAATCTCCCACTTGCACTAGGGCCATCTGTAGCAGTGGTTGTAGTATCTCATACTCAACCATCCCATAAAAGTCTCTCTCTGGGAAAAGGCCTTTGTGAGTGGATCCGCCGTGTTATCCTCTGAGTCCGCTCTCCTAACCTTGATCACCCTGGAGATCAACAATCTTCATGATCAGGTGATACTGCCTTAGAATACGTCTGGATCACAGATGGGACGGACGTTCCTTGGCATAAGCCACAACTCCATTGTCACACAATGGCAGGAACGAAGTTCATCTCATGAACAAACATACACCCAAACTGCCTCTTTGGTAGCATCTTAAGTAGCGATGTATCCAGCCTTTATCGTCTAGTATGCCACGGTATCTAGCTTGGAACTCTTCCAACATACCGTCCCTTTACTGAGGGTAAAGACAATGCCTGTGACTGACATTCAGTCTTCTTTATCACCCTGGAACCCTTCCAGTGATTCTCCCCAGGATCAATTGATACCATCTCACTACAGCCAGTGAGTATTCTAACACCCAAATAACATCTATCTCATAGATGAAAACTCAGGATTTAAGAGGTATCACTTTGATCCTATATGGAGAATCCATGTGATAAGCGGAGATCGACCGAGCGTGGCATAGGAAACTCCTACCCTATCAAGAGTATGTTATCCACGTACTCTACGAGGATCACAACCATACTTCCTACTACCTTTTTGTATATACAAGGTTCATCTACCATTTTGATGATGTCAAACTGTTTGACTATTACATCAAAACAGACGTTCCAACTCCGCGATGCCTGCTTTATCATATAAAACATCTTGCACGCGTTTCCGCTGCTCCCACTGTCTACGAAGCCCTCTGGCTGTGTACTTATAGACGCTTTCTTCCAAAACATCATTTTAGAAGAGCTGTCATGACACCCAACCACCAGATATCGTAGTCATGGTATGTAGCCGTGGCAAGTAGGATCTGGATGGACTTAAGCATAGATCCTTAAAAAAGGTTTCAACATAATCCATACCTGGTCAATGATGCAAACCTTTAACAAGTCTAGCTTTGAAAGTATCAAATTTTCCATGTACACCAAGTAATCTTCTCAAGATATACTTGCTTCTGATGGGGATTTAACCCTTCAGATATAGCAACTAAAGTCCATACTTTGTTGGTGCATAAGGATTCCATCTCAGATCGATAAACATCCAGCCATTCTTACAGAGTCTTACTCCTGATGGCCTGCTCAAAACTAGTTGGGTCATCATCTCATGATGCAATCCTCGCTCCCACTGTCATTGAGAAACAAAAGTATCTCTCAGGTGGGTGAGGAACCCTACTAGATCGGCGGAGAGGCTGAGGTTCGTTGGTTACTATTGAATCTTTCGGTTCTACCAAATCATCAGCTGCAATTTGTATAGCTGGAACATTTCCAGTTCTACATAATAGACCTTGCCTCGAGCTTGTCCGGATTTTGCTTTTAGACATTGGCCGGACAACTCCAAATCTTAACTAACTTAAGATATGGGCTATTCCCTTTCCATATCACATATGAAGTGGTAGGCAATTGATTTGATCGAAACCCTATTCAATAGGTATGCAAGTTCATAAGTGCATAATTCCTAAAACGAAATAGGTAACTCAGTAGTACTCATCATAGAGCACACCTTATCATATAGGGTGTATCTGCTCTGCCCCGATATACCATCTTGCTATGGTGTATACGGAGGAGTAATTCTGAGAGAGAATCTCATTCTCCTTTAGAATAGTCCAGGATTTCCGTGCTCAAGTATTCTCCTCCTCGATCACATCAAAGGACATAATACTTATACATGTATTTTGGTTCTCTATTTCTAAATCATATTCTGTGAATATCTCAAAAGGTTCGGACTTGTGTTTCAACAGGAACATAGGTCTGAATCTCGAAAGATCATCAGAGAATGTAATGAAGTACAAAGGACCGGTCTTGGCATGTGTAGACTGGGGACCTACATTCATCAACATGTATCATCCCAAGAGTTCACTAACTCTTTCTCTGTTTCCAGTAAACAGAGCTACGGTCATCTAATCTTTGTGACATGACTGGCAAGTTTCACAAGATGTAAATTCAAACTGATTTAAATATACATCTAAATGTAACTTTAGCTAGTCGGGTCACATTGATATGACCTAGTCTACAATACCTCAAGAAGGATTCGTTCATATGTGAACTCTTCCTCTTGTGTGTGTTCCGTATACTAAGAACTGTAGTTTGATTTAGAACATCAATGCTTTTAGATAACGTGCCTGAACCGATCAACTTTTGATATAGGAAATGTTCAAAACATTATCCAACAATACAAAATTTTATCATTTCTTTACTAATAAAGAGACTGATATGATTTTGTATATCAGGTTCGTTATCTAATAACATTCGTTCAGAATCAATGTATTGGTAATACAGGGTGACAGTGACCAACAGACTTGGCTGCAACACTTGCCCCTTTTTCTGCCTCATGAAACTTATCACCCGTTCTCAGTTCTTTACCTGTCTGAAGCCCTATGTAACAGATTACATATCTGGGATCCTGTTCTGGTATCACATACCTAGGACGTAAAGAATATTGAGAAACAGGTCTGTGTAACGAACACACCCGAAGAAGATGCATCATATGCACTTTCTTCGTTTGGGCGGCATGGGAATTCTGGTATTCCCCAATTTCCTGCTCTGTCTTATAACAATTATAAGTTGGAGCGGGACCAACGTTTCCCAGCTCAGTATAACAAGCGGGTTCGGTCAATATATCCGTTTTATTATCTTGATTAAGGCGTGATATGGTCGCTACTGGAGAGAGAGAGAGAGAAGAAAACACTCAGCGTACGCTCTTGCAAGAATAGATTGGTTATTATTTTATCTAATCAGGATGGCTCCCACTGTTTTTATCAAATCTTCCTTCAAACCCTAAAAGGAAAGACTAGCCGGGATTAATTACACGCTACAAGTTCACCAATCTTTCAGCCAGGCCAGTGTCGGTACTTTGAGGGAGGTCCCCCGTGCTTTCGCACGAACCTAATTACAGTAAACCTCGTTTTCCCAGAGGCGTAACCCCGTTAACACCTTTCTAGACACCTACTTGATCGTCTAATTGAAATGTGTAAAACTCTCCCAGGAGTAACAATTACTCGCAGTGGGTATCGGGATACAACTATCTCATAGATGGTATGCAATCTCATTGCAAATTTCAACACTTGAAATTCCCGATAATATTTTGCCCCTAGCTTCCTATGACCTTGACGCAGGCCAACAAACCATAGTCCACTAGTCAAGTTCAACCCGTCATTTCCTGATTGAATTAAACCCACCCGCACGACCCTTGACGCAGGCCAACAAAGTCGCACGACTACCCTAATCCAATCTGCATCATATGCATAAGCAGATAAATACTAGTTAGCTACCGCACACTACGCCTTGACGCAGGCCAACAAACGTAGCACGAATACTAACTACCACTTATCTGAAATGACTGAGGGCTACGACAGGTTTTTCTGAAAACCTATTGCGTAATGAACTTGATATCGTTGTAGAATCAAATGATTTTAAAATGGAGTACTTTTGAGGCTTTTCTAGTTTTGCTAAAGGAGTCACTCCCGGTGAAGGGATCGTCAGTCCTTTCCTCGTCGATTGAGGTGCGGGATATATCATATATATCACTGTGCAAAGCAGAAACTATAGAAGCAATCAAAAGACATACCGAGGGTTGTTGCATCTGCCAGTTATTGCTAAAGGAGTCACTCCCGGTGAAGGATCTCGGTCCTTTCCTTATCGAATAAGGTGCAGGATGTTCTACAAGGAACACCGCGATGCAAAGCAAGAACTGTAGCTACCTGTTTTATTTAGAAATTCGATTCCACAACATCTTAGGTTTCTTTTCTTTCATTAATCATATTAATGAAGTCCCATCATTTAAGTTACCTAAACATCACAGATAAATACGACGTACACTTATGCCATCCGCATTCGCCTCGATGTCTCCTCATGCACCGTTAGGTTAGGTAACTAACGGCAGAGCGGGGCAGGGCTAGCGCGGGTGTAAAACATAAGTAACGCCTATATAATATATCATATATACTATATATAGTATTTATCACAGAACATCAAATGATCACATCACAGATATCGCAGCAGAAAATATCATATGAAATATTGGATATACTAGGATGTCCGTGTTTTCAATACGAGCCAGTATAAAACACGGATTCCACGGTCGCGATGAATAGCCAAACCCACACCGCTAGACCCCTACGAGAGCGGCAAGCAACCCTACCAATTCTAGAGTTAGGAGACCCGGACTCGACTCCTCGAGTTGGTCTCCCACTGGACTCCAGAACCCGGTTACTTGTGCTCTCCTCCTTGGGTCTATCCTAGTGCGGAAAAGTAAATAATAGACATCAACGGTGACAACTTCCGCAACCTGGAAGTGCCCCAATAAAAGAATATTACATACAAGTTTTTACATGAATGAAAATGAAAAACACTCATCTCACATAAAAACCCCCGGCTATTCAAACACGACGATCCAATATAACATATCCAGCAACACATAACATCACATGTCATCAACGTAAGTAAACATGCGTATCCCAATTGTCGTTGACATATAGCAACGAAACCAGCGATATCACATATTACACTTACGATCACAGAAAAGAAAGTGTAAAACTACAACAGTTTGAATCCGCAAACTCTTTAGACATCGCATGCCTAATCAAATTAATCCCTTAGACATCGCATGCCTAACAATTATAAACCCCGTATTTTAGTCTCAAAATCGAAAACACTTTTCAATACAAAGTCGGGCAATTCAACAAGATTCCCGGCATCTCTGATCGAATGCTCGTCGCAAACTTTAGTAGGCGGCCGCACTCCCGACGCCGTCGACGAAGTGCACCAAGGCGGAACACCGCTGCCGCTAGCATCCGAACGGATGCTTTCGGCAACGGTGTTCTCCTACAGTCACTTGGTCGGGGCTATGGAGTGAAGCTGTCTATTAAGTTTACCCGGCGAGTATCCGCATACGCTACGTGATTGCGACGGACTTTTGATCACATCAAAATTTCGTGGCAACCTATCAAGTGAGACTAAACCGCTAGATTTATAATATTCATTCCGTTATCTCATAAATGTTTGTGAATTCCAATTATTGTATCCCATTCCGGATAAATAGAAAATATTAAACTTTCCGATCAAACATTCGAACACCCAAGTTTTCCCAAAACCGTTCAACACATGAAATAAGTTCAAAGACATTCACTTCATGCCTCAGAACCAACGGTCCAGCCGTAGAAGGGTCAAGCCAACGCCTCACATGTGGCATGCCGTACTGCCCCAAACCCAAAGGTTCAAAGGGCAGCTCAAGACGGTCACATAATCGAGTTAAGGTTTGTTGTCTTCTAGAGGGACCATCGCGTTACTTGCACTACTCAGAACGTCCTTAAACCACAGAAAAATCCAACACTTGGAAATTTTCCGGCAGGGGAAAAAATGGGTATTTTTATCTGGTCGAACTTTTTAACATATTCTAAAATATCCGGAAAGCCATATAGACAAAATCTGATAATCCGATCGAATCATCTACGCTCCAAAACATCCCAGAAAACTCAACTCTTGAGTGAAAATTAAAAATTCCCAGAAAACTCAGAACCTGAAAACATGAATTACTGTGCAAAATTTGGAGGCTAATCTCATTAATTGGCCGCGGAACTGCCGCAGAAGCCAGGATTCTGCTGCGGTTCCGCCGCGCTTTAGACACATCATGAGTTAATTTTTGCACCGTAATTCTTAGAATTCCATGCTGAATTTTTTAAGCATTTTTAATCTGGAAAAAACCCAGTTTTTGAAAAAAGTCCAGAGAGCATTTTGGATTTAGGGTTTCGGTTCGATCGGACTTCAAACTCCGTCTGTGCATCGCCTAAGGCTCTAGCTAGGCTCTGATACCACTGTAGGGTTCCTAGGCACACTAAGGAGGTCTCACAAGGCATCAACCATGCCAATTTCAAATTTTACAAGTGCCGAGAAACCCTAATACGGATCGTTAACTAGATTTTAGGCGAAACAAAGCAACTAAACTTAACTAAGTGAACGGAAATACAACCTTTGTAGATCCGGTCCTCCACCTCCATAGCTCCATGATGATGTACCTTCGCTGTGATCATCGGATCCCGGACTCTAGCGTCGGCTTCATCGGAGAAATGGGCGGGCTAGGTCATCGACGTCGATGCCGAAGATGATCTACGTCGAGGCAACACAAGATCAAGATCCAACTTCACCCAACAATGAAACTTGTGAAGAAAACACCCTATACTACTTGGAAAGAGGTAGAGGATGAAGAAATAGGAGGAGGGTTCACTTTAGAATTGGATTTCTCACTCTTTTTCACAAGTTGCCAATGATGGAGGCAAGCTTCTTCATCTTGAAGAAGAAGAAGAAGAAGATGATAGAATATGATAAGTATTTTCTTTAAAATGAAAATAATATGAATACTTATCATATACTAACCATGGTGAAGTGTAGAGAGTAAACTAGGGTTAGGTAAATGGTTAGGTTAAGGGAATAAAACAAAAATGGTCAAGCTTTCAACTCTTCATGAAGCTTCATGAAAGAAACAAAGAAAGCCACCATTTCCATTTTCTTTTCCAAAATAAATAATAAAAATAAATAAACAAAACCCTAACCATTCATATAACCATGGTTTAATCTTTACACAAACTCAAGTTAACATGTATCATCAAACATGATACAATCAAGTGCACAAAAAAAAATATATCACATATATAATGTGCATATCAAGTGAGAAAATCCTTTTAAAATGAACCAATACTAGTTAATGCAAAGTAATATATCAAATATATAATTATACATTAAATCATTAAATCAACACTTGATTCAATGATCCGGTCATGTCGCACATAACCGACTAGTATACAATGTATCGACTTATCGAATCATTCTTTGATTCGATAACTAGGTTATATCGCATACAACCATTCGATACATTCATCGCGAGAATAGAATACGGTATCACATACACGTATTATTCTCGGTCCCGCACATATCTCATATGCACTCCTATTTCGTTTCGCTTGAGCCAGGAAACCTCTGTGTAGGACTCTAAAGACTCGTCAATACGCCGGCAGCAGGTGATGATCATATCAAACACCCATAAGCCGCAAGCGGTCTGCGAAACATAACGGCCACCCGGGTATTGAGCGATCAGAAGATCGACGAGCAAGCCCGCTCAAACTCCTGTGAATCCAACCAGTAACACTTACCGTACAGTCCGGTCTGATCGTCTGATATGTCGCATATCTCGCCTAGGGGTGGTAAACGTCAGACCCCAGTAGCTCGATAAGTTGTGTCGATATGAGGTCTATAACAGTTCGAGAAACTACTGGTAACACTTACCAGTAAATCTCAGCAACCCTGGCCAAGGATTTCCGGTTATAGCCAATCGAACACAGCGCAACATCTACTCCCTATACCGGGAGAGACAAATCCCCTCATATCGCTCATTGCCTCCATGTGATTCGGGACTGTACCCAAAAGCCATCGTTTTGCATGCCCTCTTGGACGTGGTAAGGTGGAAATCAAAGCACAGTGGGAATCACACAAGACTCTATGACGATCTCGGGTCTACAGACTAACCTGTACCAGTGTCACCAGAGAACTGCCATCTGACGTGAGGTGTAATACCATCAGGGAGTTCTCGACGAGTCCGTCCAGTGTACCCAGTCTCTACTGAGCACCCGTATATCATCTCTGATGTCAAACACCAATGGATATGGGATCATCCATCGCCCATCTGTATGGGTCGAGAAGGTATACGCTAGTCTACTCTGGTATATCGATGCCCCGTCTCGATACACCCACGACTATGGACCTTGAAGGATGTACTTATGGACTACCATGTCCCCACTAGTATGATCCGCATCATAGTCCAGGTAGTCAAGTACACATCCTAAGGGCTTCACCAACATGTAACAGAGAGACAATCAGTATGCACGTTAAGGTAAAGAGTAACCAGATAGCATACTATCATGTCGAGCAAGAAAGTCCTCCCTATATATGTCCCAGCATCCACTACAATATACATCCTATTTACAGTAATGGCCTCTAGGGCATACATATAACTAACATTATATATATATATTTATCATTTTGAGTTAATTGAAAGGATAATTCACTCATGGTTAATGTTTATCATCTTTGACTAAAGCTTACCCAACTTTTAACCATTAGTTAATTCTCCTTTGGAAGTTAATTCAATAAGTAAATATCTAAATAATTACTAACCATGGTTGAAGTGAGAAGGATTAATATTGATTATTCTTTCTCATCTCAATTATTCATTCCATCGTCATCTTTTGAGCTCAAGCTTAGCCATCATCTTCTTCTTCCTCTCTTGAAATTTTCATTGAGTGAAGTTGATAAAAATAAAGGCTTTTGATTATAGAATACAAACCACATCATCATACTACACACATCTAGCCCATTTGTGTAGGGTGTTTGCTCTACTTCATTCACAAATCAAGTAAAGCAAGGAGCTTTAGGCAAAGGGACTTCGAGTGGATCTTCGTGGACTAGGAAGGCTTCCATCGATCCAGTCCAAGCTCTCAAAGTGCCAAGGAGTCACCAAGGGAGGTCTACAATGGTTGTAATCTCTACCCTTAGTGATAGTTTTTCTTTTCCATGTGATGCTTAGTCAAATGAAACCCTAAATTTCTAGTTATGATTCTTTTCAAGTTCACTTAGCACCTTCAAAATTTTATTTTGGCATATGTGATGCTTCTAAACCCTTGATGAGGTGCTAGGTAAACCCAACAGAGTTGCCAACTCATGAATAGAAAATATCGCGGAGTAGAAATCGTATGCATGACATAATCCTAGGTCAATACGATCAATAATAATATATCCTCAATATGAATAAGTCTGAAGCATGATAAGGTGGCAATGTAACATCTATACATGAGTGTAGTGCCAAGTGCTCGTGCCAGTGCCTCAGGTAATAACATATCATAAATATGAGGTATGATCAATGTCGACAATATCATGAAGTCTATGAAAAGGTGGATATCATCCAACTATGTAATCAATGTCATCAATGTCAATATATGTATATGGAAATCGTCCACGTGTCACCCAATGAAAATAAGCATCATGCATGTAAACATCATAAACATATGCATGGAAGTATGAGGATGTAAATCAACAGGTGTCGCTCGCGACATATCAAAATCATGGATCCAGAGTGTCAAGCATCGACACTCGAAAACATCATGAAACCTGTGCCTACCATCGGCACGTAAAACCTCATATATCGGGCTCCGTCGGTCTGGATCGGCCCATATCATCTCTCGACTCCGGTCGGTATCCTCCGGATATCCGCCGAGCCCAAATAATATCACCGGTAGGTAGTAGTCCCTCTGCCAGGCTTACCGTCTACTACACAGCGATCCGTTCTCACCCCGGGGTACCATACCGGGTCCACCATGTACCCGCAATCGGCCTCATTCGCCTCATCGAATTGGGTTTCACATGTCGCTCTCAGCACCGAGAAAAAACATGGTGGACGCACTGATATATCATATCAAGGGTAACCGGGTTTTTAAAACAATTACATACTCTCCTTTGAAATATCCACGATTTCCAAATCCAGAAATATCATAGAAACAACATATCTCAATGCGTATAATCAAAAGCATGATGTATGCGACATGTAAAAGAAATGTAAGCATATCAGTATATCATGCAATATGGAATAGTAATATACACATATTGAGGGAAAACCGCTCTTTTAAAATGAATCAGTTTTAAAGAGTATCTTGCGCTTCCCAAATCTCTAATCAAGCCAGAATTATCTATGTATGTGCAAATACTTATGTATGTAAGTATGAGTATACAATAGGTATGTACACAAGTATGCCATGCAAGGGATCATATCCTGAATGCAACAGTACTACAGTGTAGTGACATGGCAATTATTGATGATGAAGTGTGTAAGCCGCAAGCAGGTGTACGTGGAACATATGCATCATCGATAATGGTGCTGGTGTCCTAACATCATGATTTTTATATAACAATAACCAATTCCACATGCAATGCGACGCGAATAACAAGAGTATGCAGAAATCGACTAATAAATGCAACAGTGATGCATCTGCATCAATATAAAAGTCATACAGTTTGCCTTTTGAAATAAGACGAATCGGTTTTTTTAGTAAAGTAAGGGCTACGGTGTTTTAAGAAAAGATGCGTCTTTTGAAAATATCCGTAGAATCCTTTTGCTTGTCTTTAAAATACACCCGATTCGTTAGTTTTGAAATAGGTATGATATCGGCCTAGCCTAACATCTACTAGCAAAACTACAGCTCTAACTAACAAATTGTTGGAGATAGTGCCCTCAGAGTCAATTATTGGATCACAGGCACGTGATTGCAATGATTGAGGGAGGATCTATCCCGGTAGGACAGTCTTACTCGAGATGATAGTATGCTATCTGGTTTATCTTTATCATCGTGTACTGCTTTAGGTGACCTGACAGGTCACTATTGCACGTTGATAGAGCCCCTAGGATTCTTGCTTGACCACCAGCAGTATGAGGGCGATCATATAAGTGGGAGCTGGGGTATATAAGCACATCCTTAAAAGGTCCCTTGTCGTGGGAGTTTCGAGACAGGGCATCGATACTCCAGAGTAGACTAGTGTGTACATTCGAGACCCCGGCGAGGGGCGGTGGCCGGTCTCACAAGCCACTGGTGTCTGTTGGTTCACCTAAGATGTATACAGGTGCTCATTGGGTTATGAGTACACCGGACAGGACTCGCCGGGAACATGCAAGTTGGTCTTATACCTGACGTCAGATAGCAGTTCCCTGGTGACATATGTACAGGTTAGTTCATCGACCTGGGGATCGTCATTTGTCTCGTGTGAGTTCCCACTTTACTTTGATTACTACCCTACCACGCTCAAAGGAGACGTGCAAACAGGTTTTAGTTGGGTACAGTCCCGAGCCACATGGAGGCAGTGAGCGGATCTTCAGGGGTTCGTCTCTCCCTGTATTGGGGGTGAGGTCGCGCTGTGTCTAGAAGAGCCATTACACGAAGCCCTCGGCCGAGGCAGGAGATTTACTGGTAGGTATTCCAGTAGTATCTCAGGGTGTTCTGGGCTACACTCCGACACGACTTGTACCGCTTTTGGGGGTCTGACTTTTACCAACCCCCTAGGCCCGACATGCGATGCTCATAGACGAACGGACCGGACTGTACGGATATTGTGACTGACAGGCTCAGTAGGGTGTCAGGATGAGTTCGCTCATCGACGTCCCTTTTGGTCAATAGCTGGTGGCCCGTCACGTATGGCTAATACCTCTGACGTGCTAGTGGTTAAATCCACAGCCCTAGTATTGATGAGTCTTTAGAGTCCACCACACATACAGTTACTCAAGCTTTCAGGCGAAACGCTGTAGAGGCCGTATGGAGATATGGCACGGTTCGATCAGATACGTGCGGTATTGCACGGATCAGGATCGGACGGTATGTACTAGAGGCCGTATGGATATATGGCAGGGTTCGATCAGATACGTGCGGTATTGCGCGGATCAGGATCGAACGGATATTACTAGCCGTCTTTGGTTTAAGCCGGATCCTAGTATAGTACAGTGTAGATTTTGTCTCATTGCATTTGTATTTCGGTTGGAATACGAATGCGGGTGTGTATACACAGTATCGGGGTTTTTCCTGTAATTTATTACGGGACCAGTTTTCTAGAGTTGCCAGTTTGCTTTCCGTTTCGGCCAATTTCCTTTGTATCGTTCATTGGCCGAAGATTGGTGGAGGGGGGCTTATTTGCATTAGTGCAAATAAGTATTTGTGGAGGGTGTTCTTTGCATTTTGTTGGATCATGATGGTTGCACCATCCCTTGACCATTTGACTTATTCTTTAATGATTGCTTGACTTTTTGTAGCAATCATGGTTGTTGATTAGTTGATAGAGTATGGATTTGTTTGTGATGATTGTTTCTTATGATGACCTTTTCTCTCTTGCATTATGAGAGTGGTTCCATCATCCATACACCACTCTCTCATTTTCTCACTCCCACCTTGAGCCATGGCCGGCCAATTCTATGAGGGGGCTGTCCCATTTTGTGGGGGGTGATATTTGGATGATCTCATATCATTTTCCTTCACAAAACTCCCAAGAAAAACTCCATTGTTCATCCCTCCACCAAAGGCAACATTGTAAACCCCAAAATGAGACATGAGCACTATACATTCTACAGCAAATCTTGGGCACGTCGACTCGCCAACTTCATGCCCGAGTTGCCTCGGTATAGAGGCGGGAGCCCGTAAAAGAAGCAGGCGACGTGGTGCCCATTCCGGCGAGGAGGTGGAGACCGGACATTCCGCGGGAGATCGGGACGACAGCGAGAAGACCGGAGGACTCGGATCACTCGGTATATCTCTCTTCCCCATCTTGTAGTTAGCTAGGACTAGTTAATGGCCCAATCCGGGTTTTAGTGCGCGGTGGTGCCGGTTCAAGAAAACTAAAGTTAACCATCGCTTTCGCATTTGGCCTCGGGATGGAGGCCAGGGCGCCGCCGTGCACTTACAGTGGTATCAGAGCCTCGCCATTAACATAGTCTAGCTTTGTCTAATGTGTTTTACATTTCCGATCGAACAATTTTCCAAAAACCGTATTTTTCTTCACATCAGTTTCTGTCGAAATTTTTTGAAATCCAAAAATTTTTCAGGTTGTCTCAGAATGATGTGCAGGGTTTTTTAAGAGTTCTGTGAAAATTTGGGCTCGTGAACAGTCTAAACCACCGCGGAAGCGCGGCCAAATCCATGCTTGGGCCGCGGTTCCGCTGCTACTTTAACTGTTCAGTCCCCCAAAATTTTACAGAATGCTCCTGAGTGGAAAATAGGTTTTCTGGAATGTTATTTTTTGGGCCCAGATTTCTTGATGTGCTACAGTAGTACTTGGGGCCCACTTGGTAAAATTTGATCGATCGGATATTCTAAACACATTATTTCACAGTATTTAAATTATATATGCGACGTGAATGTCACTTGATCGGTAAATCCAGTCTGACTGCTATAGCCCGGTTAGACGGATTTGCGAACGTGACTTTCACGTTGATGTTCTGTATATTGCTGTGATGTTGTGGATTGGTCGTGGGGATAGCCTGGATGCAATGCTAGTACAGTTGTGGTTGTATTATGTACATTTGATATTGCGGGGCGAGCGTCCGACATGTGGACTGCCGTCACTGCCTATTTGTATTATTATTTTGGGGCACGGCCAGGTCGCGGTCGATGTACCCGTTGTATGTATATTTTACTTTCTGTACTAGGATTACCCCAAGGAGGGGTACACGGATAGCCGGGTTCTAGAGGGCAACAAGCCCGCATCTCATGGCATTGAGATGGAGGGGGCTTCACTCTAGAATTGGCGGGCTGTTCGCCGCACTCGTAGGGGGTACAGTTTGACCCAGGAGGGGTGCCCAAGTTACCGGATTCCGTGAAGTGCTGGGTGGTCCATTCACGGTGCTGAAGAGGGCTGCCTCGCTTCAGGTTTTGGCGGGTGACTTGCCGCGCCCGCAGGGGTCTAGGTTTTAATTGCACGGGCTATCCACACGACCAGGGGAATGTCGGGTTTCAGTAGTGGCTCTGTGAAACCCGGGGATCCCAGATATCTGTATTGTTCTGTGATGCTGTACATTTTTTTGATGTTGCATTTTATCACGCCTTGAGCGAAATATAATATATTGGTATATATATTAGTAGATGTTGTATATGTTTTGTATCCGCGCTAGTCCAGTCCCCGCTCTGTCGTTAGTTAGCTAACCTAACGGGTAATGACGGGACCCAGTGGCGAATGCGGATGGCATATACGTACATCAGTATATTTTCGTTCTTTGTGGTGTGATCAATTGATGGGACTGCGTTGATTCGGATCAATGCAAGTTAAAACAAACCTATTCTGATGTTGTTGGAACACTTTTCAAAAGGGCTGTTATTGCAAGGACATTCTCTTTTGTTTTGCATCGTGGTATTCAGTTGGAATATCCTGCTCCTCAGTCGACGAGGCAAGGGCCGAGATCCCTTCACCGGGAGTGACCCCTTGGACAAAAAGTTTGCGTCAGGGCAATAACTTCACTATAGCCGATTACTTTTACTTCGCATCGTGGTATTCAGTTGGAATATCCTGCACCTCATTCTACGGGGAAAGAGCCGAGATCCCTTCACCGGGCGTGACCTCTTTAGCAATGGTTTTCGTCACTATATTTTCAAAAAGCTATCCTGTTCCTTCAACGATATCAAGTTCTTTACGTTAAAGGTTTTCGCCAGAAACCATTCGTAGCCCTCCGTCGTTTCAGACGGGTAGCACGTAGTATTCATGTTATGTTTGTTGACCTTCGTCAAGGCATAGTGAATGGTAGCTGCTTGTTACCTTTCTGCTGCATAGATAGATGCGTTGGTTTGGGACAGTCGTATAGCCTTGTTGACCTTCGTCAAGGGCTTGTACGGGTGGGTTCAAATTAACCTGGACAATGACGGGTAGAACTTGACATGCGACTTATGATTTGTTAACCTTCGTCAAGGTCATAAGAGCATGGGGCAAAAATCCACATCGGGAGTTTCTAAAGAAACTGAAACTTGCCAGATATGCGCATACCTTCTGGAGTGTGATGACGTGAGTGGATTCCGTCACGTTATCATGCGATGATAGTTGGATCCCGATTCCTACTGATGAGTTAGTTTACTCCTCGGGTGACCCCGACTAATTCTTCTTTTAGGTTTGGAGGAGAATTTGAGGTAACAGTGGGAGGTTTCCAGATTAGATAAATTGGTAACCATTCTGATCTAGGTTAGAGTGCACGCTGAGTGTTCCTTTTCTCTCTCTCTTCGGCAGTGACCATTGACCCGACCCTAAGACTATGACTCAGTGACCAAAATTGACCGAACCCTCTTAACACTGGCTTTTGGATTGTCAGAGTTGCAAACCTCATTGCCACTCCTACTTTTACCCTTTCTCCAGGACACCCCGTATTACTACGAACGTCCACTTCCATTGGACAAAACCATCGTATGGTTAGATACGAACTCGAAGGAATTTATTCGAGGATGGTTTCCGGTTCTGGAGAAAACGGATAGGACTATTCAGTTGTCTTTTCATTTTTACCTTCTCTCAGGTTGCGAGTACTCCTTGGTTTAGGAGTAGTACACCTATTACACAAATTGGATAGTTTTCTTCCAAACCTTAGGCTGGCGCCGAACGGTGGGGAATGAAGAAAACCAATTAGCATAACAATGGTGTGCAGAAGGTATTAAGTTAAGACAAAGAAAGGGATTAGTAAAAGGGCAAAGTAAACTGCGACTGCTATTCACGACCAAACCAAGTATTTCATTACCACTCCCATTTCGCCTTTGTATTTCTCCAGGACACTCCGTATCACTACGAAGATCCACAGTTTATTGGATACTCCATCGTATGGTTATATACGAACTCGAAAGGAACTTGTTCTAGTTCGGGGATGGATTCTGGTTCAGGAGAAATAGGAATAAGGTTTATTCGGTTGTCTTTTATCTTCACCTTCTCTCGCATTGCGAGTGCTCCTAGAATTAGGACAGTACACCCATTATGCTTATTGGATAGTCTTCTTCCAAACCATAGGCCGGTGCCGAACGGTAGGGAAGGAAGAAAACCATTTGGCCTAAAAGGGTGTACAGAAGGTAATGACTAAAGACATAAATAGGGATTTGGAGAGGTGGCGAAGAATTACACGGTTATAGTTGTGAATCTGGATAATGGAAGAGGCATTACTAGGAATACCAGGATACCCCTACGAAACATTTCAATGTTTCAGTTTCACTGTATACTGTTAAAGGAAAACTGATTTCCCAATTAGACACTTTCTCCAGGGTATGTATTTACCAGGTATGATTATCACATCTGTATGGTTTTACAGATGATGAGTGGGAGTAAGTTATTGGGAATTGGGTGATCATCCTCATTATATCGGGATTCGTTGTAATCGGTGATATTTGATGAAATCACCTGGGCTGTTTGCCGGTCGGCAAATATTTGGTTTTGAATATCCGCTGTTGTGCACCAATTTTAAATCGATATATCTGTACGTCTATTTTCATAGAGTGAGATATACCTTTTTGAAATTATGTCTATGACATTTACCTATATCAGTGGATGGTTAGGTAAGGAGCATTAAACAACGGTGTAATTATTCTTAACCCTAAGTACAGTTTTCAACCTACGACACATAGTGAATGAGTTATCAGACTCAAGGGACTTATACAGAGTATTGTATGTTGTCCAGGGTCCATCAGGACAGAGGGGTTGGCCCTCGTACTATATTCGGTTTACTTATGACTTCTCTAGTTTTTAGACAAGTGTTTCGTGGGAACACAGGGTCCGAATTTTGAGAAGTTATAGGTATTTGAATAGAGTAGAGAATCAGGTGTAGCAAGTGTCGGGATTCTTCAAAGAGATCGAAGATGTAGATACTTGTATATGGTATTCAGTTGATAGTAATGGTTAAGAAAACTTGCTTCTCTTTCAGGTTACTCATAATTGGAAGCATTCCTAAGTTGAGTAACGCTGATAGGCCTTCTTCCATTTAGTTGACATGCACTAGAGACAGCTGCATGATTTGAATCTGGTTCAATTAAATCAGTGCCTCTGGTTCTATATTGGATATAGTACAGTTCATATCTTAACGATGTTAAGGTACGGGGAGTTGTCCGGCTTATGATTAAAACCAGACACTGGACAACTCAAGGCACGTTTCTGTAATGGCTGTTTGTGGGTTGACCCAGGCTATGACGAGGGTTGACTTTCTACCATCTGAAAGATCAATAGTGATATTGTTCTAGACTCGACACAGTTTTATTAAAAATGGATTTTTTCAGAGAACAGTAGTGGGAGTATGGTAGAACTGGAAGTGATTCCAGAACCACAAACGATTAGTGAAGATTTGATAGGAACCTAAAGATTCAATCTGATTTGACATTCTATTAGCCACTCCGCAGAAAAGGTGGGTAACTTCAGGCACCCGAGAGGTACTCCGGTAGCCTCAAGGACGGTAACAGGGAAGTTCTTGTTTACCCACACTTGCCACTGCTGTTGTTCCACGCTGCGAGACCCGACAGGAGGATGAGTATAGCATCGTTCTAAACTAGCTTTAGAAGTGTACGTGTATATGACTCTGCCAGAGGGTTGTCGTAGTCAGTGGGAGCAGCGGAAGCATTGGTGGACAGGTGGCTTATGTCATTTATAGACTAAAGCAGATATAGCGGAGATAGATCATCAATTTTTGATGTGACAGTCATAGGTTTGACTTCATCAGAATAGGGGATGGATCTGTTGAGAAGGTAGTAGGGTGTGATGTCATGGTATTTGGATAACATACACAGAGTAAGAAAAGAAACTCCTATACTACGATCGGTAATACTTTGGTCGTCACACAGTGGTTTCTCCATAAAGGAATTGGATCTTATATCGTACATACTGGTTACTAGATCTATGTTTTTAGATCTAGATTTGGGTGGTTTCCCAATTAAGGGTACTTAGACAGCATTCTAAGAGTATTTAGAATGGACGACTCCTGGCACGGTAGTGTACCTACAGGTGATGGAGTCACCCTCTCTAAAGGTGTCTTACAGACTAAAGGGGAGAGGGATGTGCATGATTGGCAGATCACTTGCTCAGGCAATTGAGTCAATCATGAGATGTCAAGTACCACACCAGACATTGTTCTTGCACTAGATGCAATAAGTTGACATTGATCCAATCCTGGAGAAACAGTCGGAGGCAGTTTTATAACATAAGTGAATGTTCTAGGGATATGATAACGACAGCCTCTTTAGGGAGACGGTTATCATTCCAGGCTTCCAAGGTGACCTGGACGACAAGGAGGTTGTCAGAGTTATAGTTTTCCTTCTGACGAAGGGCAGTATTTTGGACAGGTGGTCCAAGGCAATACTGAGGGAGGCATGGCGCAGGATACTGATTGAGTTCAGTTGACGATACAGTCTAAGAAATTTGGATTTGGAGTTCATTTATGAGCTAGGTCCCATCAGACATCCAGACCCATTCTAAGACAGGTATTGCTCATTTCGGGAGATGGGTTTCTCCGCGAACTTGAGATATGGAAAGACATAGGAGAAACATCAAAGTGGATCCACTCACTGAGGCTATTCCTCGAACGCAATAGTTTCGCAAACAAGCTTTGTGAGACTGACTTGTAGAGGAGTTGGGTGTTCGGTATCACACGGGCTGTGAGTATGCGACATCGCAATAATTAGCCTTGAGTGCAAGTGAGAGATTGTTGGAGATAGTGCCCTCAGAGTCAATTATTGGATCACAGGCACGTGATTGTAATGATTGAGGGAGGATCTATCCCGGTAGGACAGTCTTACTCGAGATGATAGTATGCTATCTAGTTTATCTTTATCATCGTGTACTGCTTTAGGTGACCTGACAGGTCACTATTGCACGTTGATAGAGCCCCTAGGATTCTTGCTTGACCACCAGCAGTATGAGGGCGATCATATAAGTGGGAGCTGGGGTCTATAAGCACATCCTTAAAAGGTCCCTAGTCGTGGGAGTTTCGAGACAGGGCATCGATACTCCAGAGTAGACTAGTGTGTACATTCGAGACCCCGACGAGGGGCGGTGGCCGGTCTCACAAGCCACTGGTGTCTGTTGGTTCACCTAAGATGTATACAGTTGCTCATTGGGTTATGAGTACACCGGACAGGACTCGCCGGGAACATGCTAGTTGGTCTTATACCTGACGTCAGATAGCAGTTCCCTGGTGACATGTGTACATGTTAGTTCATCGACCGGGGGATCGTCATTTGTCTCGTGTGAGTTCCCACTGTACTTTGATTACTACCCTACCACGCTCAAACGAGACGTGCAAACAGGTTTTAGTTGGGTACAGTCCAGAGCTATATGGAGGCAGTGAGCGAATCTTCAGGGGTTCGTCTCTCCCGGTATTGAGGGTGAGGTCGCGCTGTGTCTAGGAGAGCCATTACACGAAGCCCTCGGCCGAGGCAGGAGATTTACTGGTAGGTATTCCAGTAGTATCTCAGGGTGTTCTGGGCTACACTCCGACACGACTTGTACCGCTTTTGGGGGTCTGACTTTTACCAACCCCTAGGCCCGCCATGCGATGCTCATAGACGAACGGACCGGACTGTACGGATATTGTCACTGACAGGCTCATTAGGGTGTCAGGATGAGTTCGCTCATCGACGTCCCTTTTGGTCAATAGCTTGTGGCCCGTCACGTATGGCTAATACCTCTGACGTGCTAGTGGTTAAATCCCCAGCCATAGTATTGACGATTCTTTAGAGTCCACCACACATACAGTTACTCAAGCTTTCGGGCGAAACGCTGTAGAGGCCGTATAGAGATATGGCACGGTTCGATCAGATACGTGCGGTATTGCACGGATCAGGATCGGACGGTATGTACTAGAGGCCGTATGGATATATGGCAGGGTTCGATCAGATACGTGCGGTATTGCACGGATCAGGATCGAACGGATATTACAAGCCGGCTTTGGTTTAAGCCGGATCCTAGTATAGTACAGTGTAGATTTTGTCTCATTGCATTTGTATTTCGGTTGGAATATAAATGCGGGTGTGTATACACAGTATCGGGGTTTTTCCTGTAATTTATTACGGGACCAGTTTTCTGGAGTTGCCAGTTTGCTTTCCGTTTCGGCCAATTTCCTTTGTATCATTCATTGGCCGATGATTGGTGGAGGAGGGCTTATTTGCATTTGTGCAAATAAGTATTTGGGGAGGGTGTTCTTTGCATTTTGTTGGATCATGATGGTTGCACCATCCCTTGACCATTTGACTTCTTCTTTCATGATTGCTTGACTTTTCGTAGCAATCATGGTTGTTGATTAGTTGATGGAGTATGGATTTGTTTGTGATGATTGTTTCTTATGATGACCTTTTCTCTCTTGCATTATGAGAGTGGTTCCATCATCCATACACCACTCTCTCATTTTCTCACTCCCACCTTGAGCCATGGCCGGCCAATTCTATGAGGGGGCTGTCCCATTTTGTGGGGGGTGATATTTGGATGATCTCATATCATTTTCCTTCGCAAAATTCCCAAGAAAAACTCCATTGGTCATCCCTCCACCAAAGGCAACATTGTAAACCCCAAAATGAGACTTGAGCACTACACATTCTACAGCAAATCTTGGGCACGTCGACTCGCCAACTTCGTGCCCGAGTTGCCTCGGTATAGAGGCGGGAGCTCGTAAAAGAAGCAGGCGACGTGGTGCCCATTCCGGAGAGGAGGTGGAGACCGGACATTCCGTGGGAGATCGGGACGACGGCGAGATGACCGGAGGACTCGGATCACTCGGTATATCTCTCTTCCCCATCTTGTAGTTAGCTAGGACTAGTTAATGGCCCGATCCGGGTTTTAGTGCGCGGTGGTGCCGGTTCAAGAAAACTAAAGTTAACCATCGCTTCCGCATTTGGCCTCGGGATGGAGGCCGAGGCGCCGCCGTGCACTTACACAAATCACTCGGGAGGGGTATGGAAACCACC
Source organism: Agapanthus africanus (assembly GCA_030015575.1). Taxonomy (NCBI): domain Eukaryota; kingdom Viridiplantae; phylum Streptophyta; class Magnoliopsida; order Asparagales; family Amaryllidaceae; genus Agapanthus; species Agapanthus africanus. The sequence goes on along the minus strand of JASDDO010000012.1, from coordinate 260,034,013 downwards.
TAAATCTGAGTCGATATATATATATATATATAATAGTCGGTGATCCCGCCTCAAAGGTATCGCGTACTATACAATATCATATGACATCCTCGAGTCATGAGTGCGGATCTATCATCAATATAAAGCTCGTACGGTAAATCATCATACGACATTCCAAAAGCTGGGTACGGGTCAATATCATATCATCTCATCAATTATCTGGCATCCTTATCATCATATCACAAGATCTGGGGTACTGATCTAAGTCTAGCACAAATCGACACCATCTATATAAATATAAATGCTTGTGTGAAACACACGTCCCAAGGCCCGCTAAAATCTCATGTCGTATCCCAATTACGAATCATAATATATCACCGATCTCATGGCACTCTGCCCAATATCATCGACTCATCTCCAAATATCATCCACTATCCTCGTCATCTATGTATATGTATAACGAATATGCATGTGTGTGCGTGTGGGTATAAGCCTATTCTAGGGTTCGCAACTAGGAACTATACTAGTTTACTTCTACGCCCTAATCTAACCATAGTACACCTAATCTCATCTCAACTATCTACGACACACTATAAGCTATCATAAATAGTACATATATACTATACTAAACATCGAACTGCGAGGGTGCTATACGCCATCCACCCGACTTCCCCCGTAGATATAATCTACTCACCTTGCGTCTTGCTTGTCGTTGTTGATGTCGCCATCATCTTCTTCATCATCTCGAATCGTCGTGGGGGTACCTACATATCACACTTAGCGCATCGCATTAAAACCAAATCAAGACTAAAAAGACAAGCGAAAAACAAAACGATACGCTAAGGCCTATAGGTTAGAACCTATAGACTACGCTTTCAAAACCATCAAATAACCCTCGATGTCGTCGCGCATACGTCAAGCGATCGAGGTAAAACACAAATACGCAAATACAGAATTCAAAATACGAGAAACGAAACACGAATCCAAAACAGCAACTACAGAAAATGGTCCCAGATTCTACCCTAAGTCAAATTGGACAATTTTGCACATGCCAGGGGTCTAATTTACTGGAGATGGGGCTAAAGAACAAATACGAGCCAAATCCACCCTGGTCTGGCTGTAATTTGAGGCTAGAATGGATTTAATTGCGGCCACAGTTGGGAATTAGGGGCTAGGATTTTGGTGGTAGCTTCCTAGGTGCCTGCACATCTCGATGTGTTCATAAAAGAATTTTCAGAGTCTCGGGGTGATAGCAGATTCCATTTAACCCTCACAGATTCCACAATTCTTCCGATATCGGTTTCTACATCCATATTCCGGGTTTCTAGTCTCTGGTTTGAGTCTTAATTATAGCAATAGGGATTGTGTGGCCTCTACTGAGCTTAATTGTCCAACACAACTCTCAATTTCCACTAACCCTAACTAGGTTTTTCCTAAGTCCACAAAACCACTCGATATCGGTTCAAATCTAACATGGGGGTAAAAGTAAAGGAAACACTAAGCTTATGGTACAAAAATTACCTTATTTGGCAACTCAAGAAAATTCTTGAGTTGCCCCAAGTGGCCAAAACCTTTCCTTTCTTGGTCCAAAGCGTTCTCCATGAGCTTGTGCACACTTTTTGTGAAATGGGATTTGGTTTTTGAGTTGTTTAGCATGGAGTTTTGGGGGATTTTGTGGACAAGAAGTGGAGGGGCAGCAGCAGCAGCAAAAATGAGGAAGAGGGAGAGGAAATGAGGAAAAATGATGGAGGAATGGCTCATAGGTCAAAGATGAACCCTCACCTTTCTCTCTCTTCACCATACCTCAATATAATACTCTTTTCCTTTACTTTTCTTTTCTCTTCTTTTCCTTTTCCAGTAAATCCATTGTCAATAAATCATCAACCATGATAAAAACATGTAGGAAACCCATGGAAAAATGTGTGACAAGTGTAAAAATGATACGGTACATGTTTTCCACAAAATACGCTTAAAGTCCGATTAGCGATTTTTAATCGCGATTAGCACTAAATTAGCATATAATTAATCATAAAAACTTAAAATTTGCATAATTCGCATAAAACACCCTCTTTTTAGTAATTTCTATAATTTTCCAAAATTTTCCCCAATTTATCGGTATTTAATTATACCGAAATATTAAAATATTCATTAAAATTAATATTAAATTATAAAAATTCCCAAAAATAATATTTTATTTTTCCGAAATGTTACAAGCTTCCCCCATTAAAGAAATTCGGTCCCCGAATTTAAATTTAAACCCCCAAATTCTAAAACATTTCCATAAACGTCTAAGTCGTCGGGGCTCCGAAATCATCAATACATAAAACGCATCATAGCGCAATGCACGCGCATGAGTAATGAGTAGATAACTTAAATTCAAAACTCCGTCAGGCATCCCGCAATCATCGGAGTTATGGTACAGACACATTTTCAAATCCAAAACAAAACCATTATGATATAAATCAGAACTATACATGTAAATATCTGAAGAAAATGCATGAAAAGTATATCCAGGCACTGTCCTCTGACTAGTCCTGCTCAGTATGAAAAAAAATAGCAAATATCATAAAAACGTACTGGTCCATAAGTAATAAATCCCAAACATGTATATAAGAATACCCTGTGCTTCTGGTGCGCACGGAAATCAAAATCCATTTATGTGACATACATGTGCACAGAAACATCATCTAGGTGCAACGGGTGTGCACGAAACATCTTTCATAGGCAGCGTATGTGCCTGACAGCAAAATCGGGCGCATCTAACCTGCACAAGGAATCCCGATTTAGCGCATCCGGTGCGCACCAAAATCGTATCTCAAAACATGCGCCTAACACGCGCGAAAATCCCAATCAAAACACTAAAAGTGCATGAAAACTATGCTGGAAGCGTAAATCAAATCACCGGCATAAAATAGGCATGAAATCACAATCAATACCTCAAGCGTAAAAACTATGCACAACATATAAATACCCAGTAGGTGCAACCATGGTGCACGAAAACAGAAATCATGAAACTCAGCCATTAAGACCAAATCATGCGAATAGATCGTCCAAAATACCGAAATCCAAGATGACGGATACATGATAATAGAATCATAAAATCATAAATCATAAATACCGTCGTCGGTATATCCTCCTTCAAAGTCAAGAAGGTTTCGGTGCATCCAATGCTAGCAGCGCAAGATATCTACTGGCCTCTTGCTCGCGGTCTGGCGTCCTCTGTCTCTGGGTCCTTATCTTCTCTGTGGATTACCAATCTCGCAATCCATCGGCTCATCGGCCCTGTCAGGTGTGCTAGCGGGGACTATTCCGCTCTAGCACCTCACTGATCAGCTCTTGGTCAATCCTCACGACCACTCGTAAAGAAGCACGCCACTGGCGCCGACCTCTGCTCCTCTGAATATACATCACACATCTGATCCTAGGTGCAAATCTTATCGCAGCAGTGTCCTGGAAAGAATCCTGCTCAAGGTCTCTTCCGATCCCGTCTATGACGAACTGTACGGAGGATGGTACTCTTGCATAATCTTTTCTCGCTCTCTGGACATCTGCGTTCTCAGTACAAAATTTACTCGGAAGCTGGTCTCATCCCAAAGCCTCTGTAGACATATCTGACCTTAAATCTTGACGGTGAGTAACAACAGCTCGTCAGCATCTCGTATGAACCTCTTGTCCCGCTTGTCTGTATTATCGTCCACTTCGATGTCACATCTCTATCTGTGCACTGCAAATTTTCTCGGCTACGGTCAATCCGAAGTCTCTCACGCGGACTCGAAATCACGAACTCGGTATCTTCATCACTCTGTGGAAGATATCTAGCCTAACACGTCCTCAGGAACTCATCCCAATCTGCGGAGATATACTCCATACTCGTCCGTTCTTGACCAATTCATAACGTATCTGAGTGAGGTCCTCTATCCGAACCTGGTAAACTATCTCGTCAACGATGCCGAACTCTGGCCTGCTAGGTGTGCGCAATATAACCACTCCTGGGTCCATGTCTTCTCGTATAGTATTCCAGAAATGTCCTATCGAGGTCTCTCTCAATTCTCGTTTCTGCCGAATTGCTCGGATGTTACTACCCTTGCTATATCTGTTTCTTGTTCCGGAACGGCTGCATACTCATCACGACTCGTTCTGGAAGATATATCCTTATACAACGCCTCTGCATGCGTATCGCATCTCTGATGTCAGCAGAGTGGAACGTCATCCCGTTGAATTCTCGTGCGACCTCTTTACACCACTCTGTTCCAATGTTGACTAATTCGGACTCGTCTTCTCGTGGATTCATGGACTGCGCTCCAACGGCTATACTCGTATCTGGAGTCTTCAAGCAATGTATCCCATCACATGATATCCGAATGATGTCGAACCATCCGATCGATTTGTCGGAACCTCATAATCCCCCAAGAGATCAACATCTTGAGTACAGTTTAATAGTATTCCGGTACATACCACAGCACCTGTGGACCAACCGTAGAAGGGAAAACCCAAGCCTCACAAATGGCACCGCTAAACTACCGCAAACCCTAAGGTTCGGAGGCGTTCCATGGTCATTACGTCGAGTTAGGGTTTCATTCTTCTAGAGGGTCCATAGTGTTGGATATAGTACCCTCAGAGTCAATTATTGGATCGCAGGCACGTGATTGCAATGATTGAGGGATGACCTATACCGGCAGGACAATCTTACTCAAGATGATTGCATACAATCTGGTTTGTCTTTATCATCATGTACATACTTTAGGTCACATTGTTGTTCACTATTACACGTTTATAGAGAATAGTATGCTACTCTGGTTTATCTTTATCATCGTGTACAGCTTTAGGTGACATTACAGGTCACTATTGCACGTTGATAGAGCCCATAGGATTCTTGCTTGACGGCCCGCGGTATGATGGCGATCATATACGTGGGAGCTGGGGTCTATAAGCACATCCTTAAAGTGGTCCTTAGTCGTGGGAGTTTCGAGACTGGGCATCGATACTCCATTAGTAGACTAGTGTATACAGTCGACACCCCGACGAGGGGCGGTGGCCGGTCTCACAAGCCATTGGCGTCAGTTGGTTCATCTAAGATGTATACAGGTGCTCATTGGGTTATGAGTACACCGGACATGACTCGCCGGGAACATGCTAGTTGGTATTATACCTGACGTCAGCTAGCAGTTCCCTGGTGACATGTGTACAGGTTATTTCAGCGACCTGTGATCGTCATTTGTCTCGTGTAAGTTCCCACTGTACTTTGATTACTACCCTACCACGGCTCAAAGGAGTCGTGCAAACAGGTTTTAGTTGGGTACAGTTCCGAGCCACATGGAGGCGGTAAGCGGATCGACAGGGGTTTCGTCTCTCCCAGTATTGGGGGTGAGATCGCGCTGTGTCTAGGAGAGCCATTACACGAATTCATTGGCCAAGGCAGGATATTTACTGGTAGGTATTCCAGTAGTATCTCAGGGTGTTCTGGGCTACACTCCGACACGACTTGTACCGCTTTTGGGGGTCTGACTTTTACCAACCCCGTAGGCCCGACATGCGATGCTCATAGACGAACGGACCGGACTGTACGGATATTGTCACTGACAGGCTCAGTAGGGTGTCAGGATGAGTTCGCTCATCGACCTCCCTTTTGGTCAATACCTGGTATCCCGTTATGTATAGCTAGTACCTCTGACGTGCTAGTGGTTAAATCCACAGCCAAAGTATTGACGAGTCTTTAGATTCCCCCACAGACTGTTTCTCAAGTTTCGGGCAAAACGATGTAGAGGCCGTATGATATATGGCAGGGTCCGATCATATATGTACAGTAGTGCACGGATCATGATCGGGCGGATCATACTAGTGGGCTTTGGTTTAAGCTGGATCCTAGTATTAGATTTGTTGGATTACTATAGTCTCGTCGCATTCGCATTCAGTCGGAATGCGGATGCAGGTATGTATATACAGGTGAGGGGTATCCTTATTATCCGTCACGAGTTTACTTTAGATGTTGCCGTATCTTTTTATTGTTGCAAACATTTGGATTAATGTTTGTTAATGGAAATTTTGAGCACAAAATCATGATTAAGATCATTAATTGTGACACATGCATAAGTGATGACTTATGGTCTCTTTTCTTGTGCATGTGTCACATTATATGATGGATTTGTGAGTTGATTTGATGAGAGGAGAGAGTGGGGCAGCCAAGGGCAAGGTTGGCTCTTGTATTATTCTCTTCTTGCTCTCATTATTCTTCTTACAACAACATAAAAGAAAAGAGAGAGGAAACTCCTTCTTCTTCCTCTTTCTTCTCTAGCTCAAATCTCCATTAATGGAAACACCTCTAACCTCCATCCAAATCAATGGATGCAAGAGACAAAGTGATCACACACATTCTCTACATCACCTTGGACACGTCGGCTAGCACACTTCATGCCCGAGTTGCTTCGGATGAAGCGGGTGATAGTGTTTATGCCCTAGAAGGCCATTACTGTATCATACTAGTTTGTATATTACTTAATGGAAGCTTGGGATATTCACAGTTGTATTGACAGTCTTGCTAAAAATGGTAGTATGCTACTTGGTTTGTGTCTACTTTAATATGTGCATAAGTTTCTTGTAACGTATCGCTTATACATATTAGTAGAGCCCTTAGGATCTTTGCTTGATTACAAGCGTTGTGATAGTAGTCACACTAGTGGAGGCTGGATAGTCTATAAGCAACATCCTATACAGGTCCCTAGACGTAGGATTATCGAGACAGGGCATCGATACTCCGGAGTAGACTAGTGTGTACGCTTCTCATCCCAGTTGGGGAGATGGTCTGTCCCACAGCCATCAGTACGTCGTACTGGAGATAGTATACAGGTGCTCGTTGGGTTACGGGTACACCGGACAGGACTCGCCAGGAACTGCAGGTTGGATTTATACCCATCGTCAGATAGCAGTTCCCGGGTGACATGAGTACAGCTTAGTCCGTCGACTTGATACTACAACTTCACCTCGGGTGTGTTCCCACTGTACTTAGATTACTACCCTACCACAGCTCAAAGGAGTCGTGCAAACAGGTAGTAGTTAGGTGCAGTCCCGAAGCACTTGGAGGCAGTGGCGGTTAGATAGGATTCGTCTCTCCCGGTATTGGGGGTTGATATCGCGCTTTGTATGGAGAGCCATTACGCAAAGTCCCTGGCCAGGGCAAGCGAGATTTACTGGTTGGTTCCAGTAGTTTCTTAAGGTGTAATGAGCTGCACTCCGACATGACTTATACCGCTATTAGGGGTCTGACGTTTACCGCCCCCCTTGGCCCGATATGCCATAGTCATAGAAGAACAGACAGGACTGTACGGAGATTGTCACATCAGGCCCAGTAGGAGTTCGGATGGGTTTCCTCATCGGCCTTCTTATCGACATCTACTTGGAGACCGTTACGTACAGCTAGTGCCGCTTGCGGTATGTGGTTAAACCCACTGCCAGCGTAGTGTCGAGTCTTTAGAGTCCCACACAGAGAGTTTCCCTGCTTCAGGCGAAACGATATAGAGGTCATATGGTTTTACGACAGGGTTCGGACGCATACGTGTTTTAACGCACGTACGATGTTCGGAAAGTTTTTACTAGTCGGCATTGGTTTAAGCCATATTCTAGTATCGGATTATTGGATTTATACAGTCTAAAGTTTTTCCGTGTTTTCACGGATAGGAGGGGCGTTCTCCTAATTTGTCAGGAAGTTTCTAGAAGGATGATGACTTGGAGGCTAAGGTGGCATTTGCATTTATTGGATTAATGAGTCATGGTGTGATTCATACATGGAGTTAATGATTCATTTATGATTTATATGACTCATGTGATGAATCACTAAGTGTATTAATGAAACATGATGATATATCATTATTTGTTATTTGTTCATACCAGAATATTGCATTTTATACCGCACATTGTTATGCTCGTTTGTTTATAGGCAGGTGCTTTTGATCAGTGTTTGCTACATATTTGCAGAATACTGGTTCTCAGCTCTAAACAGTGAAATCCATGGAAAAGTACGACAAATTCTGGATTACTGCCAACAACAGATAAAACACGGGTCTCCGCTCTCTATCCGTGTGTTGCCACATACCAGTTTAAGGGACAAAATGGCAAATCGATTGTCATTTTCATGCACAAAGCTCAATGTCAACACAAGATCCAAGAAATCTATGCGGAGCTCGAGGAAATCATGGCAAAAGATCCACATCACATCACCTTTTGTTCTACTGAAATTCTGGAAGAATTGTGAAGAGCTTCTGAGAAAAGTACTATACCACACTGAAGAGGACCACAAACCAGGAAAACCCACCAAATCTCAGGGCCCAAATCCCCAATAAGGCCGCGGTTCCGCGGCATAAGCGCTCTTAGGCCGCGGAACCGCGGCAATGTGGGCTCCGCACTGGGTCACCTTCTGGGGGCTTTTTTGTAACTTCCTATAGTGCCTGAATGTTGCCCTAGGTTCTCTGTTTCCTGCCTATAAATATCCCAGAACTTGCCAAGCCAAAAATGTTCTTTTTCATGCCCTCTTTTTGTTAGTTTTTAGTTTACTTCTTCATCTTTCCTCCATTAAATTGTTGTGAGAGCTTTTGAGTGGATGTTAAATGAAGATGAGGGTTATTGTAACATCTTCAAAATAATAAAATATGATTCTTGGGAAATTTTATAATTTAATATTATTTTAATGAATATTTTAATATTCTGGTATAATTAAATACAAATAAATGGGGAAAAATTATGGAAAATTCTAAAATAAGGTATTTTATGGAATTATGCCATTTTAAAGTTTTTAAGATTTGTTATATACTAATTTAGTGCTAATCGCGATTAAGAATCGCTAATTGGATTTTTAGCATTTTTGTGCAAAAATGTGCACATATCATTTTCCACACTTGTTACACTTGTGTTACATTTCTTTTGCCATGGCTTTCTTTTGGGTTCACTATTCAAGTGAGAAGAGTTTAGAAAAAGAAAAGAAAAGAAAAGAAAAAGGTAAGTGATGATGAGAGAGAGAGAGTAGGTGGCTTTTGGACTTGGACCCTTTCCTTCATCATTTTCTCCCATCTCATTTCTCTTTCCCCTCTCCCATTAACCTGCTGCCCTCTTCCCCTCTCTCACCCTCTTCACTAAAACCCTAGATCCATCAAGAAAACAATGCCAAAACCCCATTCCCACTTCACAAAACTTACTCCCAAGCTCACTAGCTACACATTGAACCTAGCAAGATTGGATTTGGAGGACTTTGAGCAACTCAAGAAAATTCTTGAGTTGCCAAAGGAGGTAATTTCTGCACCTATTAGAGTAGTATTTCAATTTCTTGTGTATCTATTCTAGTTTCATATCGATATTGTGTTGTTTGTGGACTTTGGAGAATTCAAGTTAGGGTTTAGGGTAAAACTGAAACTTAAGATGAAATTGAGGATTGTGGTGACCTTAGAATCCCTTGTGTGATGCTAATTTGAAACCAAACCTGAACTTGAAACCAGAATACGGAATTACGGAATCGATATCGGGGGAAAACTGTAAATCTGGAAGTGTTTTGTGGAATCTGCTATCACCCCGAGACCCCTAAAATGAAACTGAGATAACAGTGAGATGTGCAGGCACCAGTGAACCACCACACCAAACCCTAGCTCCCAACTCCACTTTGAGGCCGCCAATTATCCCATTCTGGCCGCAATTTGCGGCCAGAGCAGGGTGGATCTGCCTCGTTTTCTGTGCTTGCCCCTATTTCCTCTATTCTTGGCCCTGGGTACTTCTAGTTTTGACTGATTCCATCTAGGGTGAAATCTGGGTTGATTTTCCTATGTTGGTGTATGATTTACGACTTGATTTAGCATGGATTTTAGTGTTTTGTGATTCATTCCTGTCGGGTGGCGTTTGGACGTCAACGACAAGTGGATATTGATCGTGTTTACATGCTAGTCGATAGGTTTTTACCTATGTGGGTAGCGTGTGCTATTTTGGTTTCCGATGTGATTTTCATGTGCTTTAGCATTGTGATATACTTGTAGGTACCCTACGAGATGTTGAAGCAAAGAAGATGAAGATGGCGACATCGGCACCGACACATGAGAAGCAAGGTGAGTAGATTATATCTACGGGGAGAAGTCGGGTGGACGGCGTATAGCACCCCCGCAGTCCGTGGTGATGTATACGAATACGTATACACACATTTATTTATTATGTGTTGTTTAGGGTAATTGATGGTAATAATGGATTATTGGTGATAAAGGATGTATTGGTTGAGTAGTGTGAAACCCTAGAGTAGTGGTTGCACCCACACTCACACATACACACATACTTGCATACATTCTTTCATATATCTGTGCGCACATGATGGTGGGTATATCTACACATGGGTATGGGACTATGTGTTTATATACGGGTTTTGAGGATGATACGTGGGATTGAGATGAGTCGATGAGATTCGATTGAGACCGTGAGATTTGGCGACATGACAGAGTTCGTATTGGAGATGTGATATGATGGTAGTGATGCCTATCATGTGATGAGATAGTGTGACATCGACTCAGATTTAGGTGGTTTCCATACCCCTCTCTTTTGACTTGACTGTGGGTTCGTAGTTCGCATAGTAGGCGTTAGACTAGACCCGAGTCATACCTATTTCAAAACTAACGAATCGGGGATATTTTAAAGACAAGAAAAAGGGTTTATACGGATATTTACAAAGGCACATCTTTTCTTAAAACACCGTAGCCCTTATTTTACCAAAAGCCCTGATTCGTCTTATTTCAAAAGGCAAGGTTGCATGATATATCTTTTGAGGCAGGTTCTCTACTGTTGCGTTGATTACTTGATTCCGCACATTCATGCTGTTTGCATTGCATCGTTTGTATTGTTGATATATTTCAGTCATGCTGCTTGGACACCAGCACTATTATCGATGATGCGTATGTTCCACGTACACTGTTGCCGGCTCACACAATTCATCATCGATAATTGCCATGTCACTACACTGTAGTACTGTTGCATTCAGGATTTGACCCTTGCATGACATATTGATATTCTTACTCTTCTGCTATATGTCGCATACATGTTGCTTTCTGATTATACGCATTGAGATATGCCGTTTCCATGATATTTCTGGTTTTTGGGAACCGTGGGTGTTTTCAAAGAGGATATGTAATTATTTTGAAAACCCGGTTACCCTTGATATGATATTTCAGTGCGTCCACCATGTGTTTTCTCGGTGCAGAGAGCGACATGTGAAACCCGATTCGAGGAGGCGGATGAGGCCGATTGCGGGTACATGGTGGACCCGGTATGGTTCCCCGGGGCAAGAAATGTTTTTCGTGGAGTAGATGATGAGCCTGGCAGGGTGGCGAGTACCTACCGGTGATTTCGTTGGACTTGGCGGTTATCCGGAGGGTATCGACAAGAGTCGATATATGGATATAGGCGTACTGCCGGGGCCGAGGGCCGATGCCGCAGACAGAGCCTGTGGGCCGACCCGGACTGACGGAGCCCGATATATGAGGATTTACGTGCCGATGCTGGGCACAGTTTTCATGATGTTTTCGAGTGCCGATGCTGGGCACTCCGGTTCCATGATTTTGACATGTCGCAGGGACACAGGTGGTTTATATCCTCATATTTCTATGCATATGCTAATGATATTTACATGCATGATGGTTATTGTCATTGGGTGATGAGTGAACGGGATCCACGTACATGCAGATTGATTTCATTGATTGTACATCACATTTATGATATTCTATTACCTGAGGCACTGGCACGAGCGCTTGGCATTACACTCATGTATAGAGATTACATTAATAGTTTAGCATGTTTCAGAATTTTTCATATTGAGGTTTATTTATATCTGATCGTATTGACCTAGGATGTGTCATGCATTCGATCTCTGCTTTTAGATATTTTCTATTCACGAGTTGGCAACTCACCCCCGTTGTGCCACAGTTCTTGCAGGTTTTTCCGTACAGGTTCCTTTGCGGCATTTCTGGCACACTGCTTCCTTGCGGGTGAATTGCATTTGGTAGGTGGTCTCTTTTGCATCAAGAACCACCATTCTACTTATATTATTTATTGTATCTAGTCCTTCCATCAACCAAAACTTGTATATTGTTTCAGACTTAGAAAACAGTGTTGTATTATTTCGACCTTAGAGTCGCGCTTGTAGTATTACGGTTTTCTGGCTGTTTTGAGTTTCTTTTTGGGTTTTGATCCTCGCCCTTTGGCGTTGTATATTATTATTGCTTGCGTGGTTGTGACCGTCGATTGACGAAGAGCTAGCTCCCGCTTGGGGTTGCCTTTTATCATTTCTTATATTTTTCTTGTTGTACCCCGTTCGGGGCCAGTTTTTACAAAGGAAACTCTGCCGAAATTTTCAGGAAAGGTTACACATTTTAAAAATACACATTTGGCTTAATTATTTAAAAACTTTGATTTTCGAAACATGTTTTCCTTACTTTTCAAAACCAGTTTTCCTTATTTACTCTTTAAATGGTTTTAGATTGCTGGGCTTTTGGCTTACTTGGATCAGATAGGGTCCTATAGACTTCATATGGTTCAAGGGCCAGTCATGTACTCTTTCGGGTCGTGACAAAGTTGGTATCAGAGTGCTAGGTTGACCTTGGTTCAAGTCTGAGTTTGATTATATGGAGCCTTGGGCGTTATTTATATATGGAACTTAGGCTTGACCTTACGGAACTTAGACTTAGTCGAGGGGGTATTAAACCCGAACTTTCGTCGCGTAGGATGACCCTTGGTTGATGGAATAGGTGACTAAAGTAGAGTGACGTACCGTGGGTATGTTCCGCGGCATACTTACGACACGCCACTCCGCTTAAGAAACCATAGGTTGTACATTTCCTTGCACCGTATTATATTCCTTCCTATGATCTATTTTCATCGATACTGGTTGTGGTTTTGCTGCCGCGATTGCACGGGCAGAGTGAGCTATGGCTCGAGTTGCGTCAGCGTGAGCTCGTTGTGGATTAGGGCTGAACGGGGCGTGATTCCAGAGACATACGGTTTCATTGAGGCTTCGTATTTTGTGTTTCCGCACTATGGGCATTTGACAGATCGCTGTTGCAAGATTTCCCGGGTGTGCTGATCGGCACCAAAGGATTGAGCCACTGATAGAGGCCAGCCAGGATGTGATGACCGTTGATATATCGCTTATTCATGATGATTGAGGCGCTGTTCAGCGTACCGACGAATGAGCCAGTTGTTGCTGCGAGTGATGAGATATCGCCCAGATGATTGGAGCTACTGCAGCGTGAGCTTATTCTTAGAGATATGATAGTGAGTCGCTAGTCACCGAGGATTAATGACTAGGACCTGTGGTTCGTTCGCTTACCCCGATGCGAGGTCATCAGGTAGATTGATTCCAGCTAGAGGCGACTTCACGCAGATTCGTTGAGAGTCGATTGAGACGATCGAATGTCTGGAACCCATTTTCCAAGTTTAAAGTATTCGGAAAGACATGCAAGCGATTCTATGGACCCTCTAGAAGAATGAAACCCTAACTCGACTTAATGACCGTGTGAAAGCCTTTGAACCTTAGGGTTTGCGGCAGTTCCTCGGCGCCATTAGTGAGGCTTGGGTTTGCCCTTCTACGGCTGGACCACCGATGCTGTGGTATGTACTCGATACTATTAAACTGTACCCGAGATGTTGAGCTCTTGGGGGATTGTGAGGTTCTGACGAGTCGATCGGATGATTCGACATCATTCGGATATCATGTGATGGGACACTGCTTGGGAGACTCCAGATACGAGCATAGCCGTCGGAGCGCAGTCCGTGTAGCCACGATGAGATGAGTCCGAATCAGTCGATATTGGAGCAAGGTGGAGTAAAGAGTTCGCATGAGATTTCGACGAGATGACGTTTCACTCCGCTGACATCAGAGATGTGATATGCATACTGAGGACGTGCTCGGCTAGATATCTTCTACTGAGTGATGAAGATACCGAGTTCTTGATTTCGAGTCCGTGTTAGAGACTTCGGATGGACCGTAGCCGAGGACATTGCAGTGCACAGATAGAGACGCGGCGTCGAATGGTCGATGATACAGACAAGCGGGACAAGAAGTTCGTGCGAGAGGCAGACGAGCTGTTACTACACCCCGTTAAGATTTAAGGCCGGACATGCATACAGAGGCGCAGAGATGCGACCAGCTTTCGAGGAGATGTTGTACTAAGGGTGCAGACGTTCAGAAAGCGAGGAAAGATTACGCCATAGTACCAGCCTTCTTACAGTTTGGCTTAGGCAAGATCAGAAGAGACCTTGAGTAGGATTCCTTCCAGTACACTGCTGCAATAAGAGTTGCACCTAGGATCGGATGTGTGATGTGCATTCAGAGGACCCGAGGTCGGAGCCAGAGATGTGCTGCTTTACGAGCGGTCGTGAGGATTGACCGAGAGATGACCAGGAAAGTGCCAGAACGGAATCGTTCCTGTCCGCACACCTGACCGGGCCGATGAGCCGATGGATTGCGAGATTCGTAATCTACAGGAAAGATCAGGAACCAGAGGCAGAGGACGCCAGCCGCGAGCAAGAGGCAAGTAGATATCTTGCGCCGCTAGCACCGGATGTACCGGTACCTTCTTGACCCTGAAGAAGGATATACCGACGACGGTATTTTTGATTTGTGATTTTGTGATTTGACTATCACGTATCCGTTGCTTTGGATTTCGTTATTTTGGGCGATCTATTCGCATGATTTAGTCTTGATGACTGAGTTGCATGATATTTGATTTTGTGCACCATGGTTACACCTACTGGGTATTTATACCTTGTACATAGTTATTACTCTTGAGGTGTTGATTGCGATTTCATGTCTATTTTATGCCGGTGATTTTGTAACGTCTTCAAAATAATAAAATATGATTTTTGGGAAATTTTATAATTTAATATTATTTTAATGAATATTTTAATATTCTGGTATAATTAAATACAGATAAATGGGGAAAAATTATGGAAAATTCTAAAATAAGGTATTTTAAGGAATTGCCTCGTTTTCTGTGCATGCCCCCATTTCCTCTAGTATTGACCCTGGGTACTTCTAGTTTTGACTGATTCCATCTAGGGTGAAATCTGGGTTGATTTTCCTATGTTGGTGTATGTTTTACGACTTGATTTAGCATGGATTTTGGTATTTGGTGATTCATTCCTGTCGGATGGCGTTTGGACGTCAACGACAAGTGGATATTGATTGTGTTTACATGCGAGTCGATAGGTTTTACCTATGCGGGTAGCGTGTGCTATTTTGGTTTCCGATGTGATTTTCATGTGCTTTAGCGTTGTGATATACTTGTAGGTACCCCGCGTGATGTTGAGGCAAAGGAGGTGAAGATAGCGACATCGGCTTTGGCACACGAGAAGCAAGGTGAGTAGATTTATATCTACGGGGAGAAGTCGGGTGGATGGCGTATAGCACCCCCGCAGTCCGTGGTGTTGTATACGAATACGTATACACACGTATATTATTATGTGTGGTTAGGATCATTGATAGTAATAATGGTATTCTTGATGCTGAGATCCTTGGGTGTAGTATAGTGCGAACCCTAGGGTAGCGATTGCACTCATACCTATACTTACCCTTATATTTACACACATTCTTGCATTCATTCTCTCATATATTGGTGCGTATATCTACACATGGGTATGGAACTATGTGTTCATATACGGGTTTGGTGATGATACGTGGGTTTGAGGTGTTACTTGATGTGAGGCCGTGAGATCGGCGGTGTGACACAGTCGCCTTTTGAGGTGCGATATGATAGTTTAGCGGGCCTTCGGAGAAGTGCTTTACACGCATTCATATTTTTATAGATGGTATCGATTTGTACTAGACTTACAGTAGTACCCCAGATGTGTGATCTGATGATGGTGATACCTGATATGTGATGAGATAGTGTGACATTGACCCCTACCCAGCTATTGGGATGCCATACGACGATTTACCGTACGAGCCGATATTGATGATAGATCCGTCCTCATGATTCGAGGATATCTTACGATATGTTATTGAGGCGAGATCACCGACTATCATATCTATACTTATATATTGACTCAGATTAGGTGGTTTCATACCCCTCCGGTCCAGATTTCTTAGTGGGCATTGGACTAGACCGAGTCATACCTATTTCAAAAGTAACGAATCGGGGATATTTTAAAGATAAGCAGAAGGGTTATACGGATATTTTCAAATGATGCATCTTTTCTTAAAACACCGTAGCCCTTACTTTACCAAAAGCCCTGATTCGTCTTATTTCAAAAGGCAAGGTTGCATGACATATCTTGTGAGGCAGGTTCTGTGTTTTTGCGTTGATTATTCGTTTCCGCATTATTCCTGCTATCTGAATTGCATCGCTTGTATTGTTGTGATATTCAGTCATGCTGCTAGGACACCAGCACCATTATCGATGATGCATATGCTCCACGTACACTTGTTGCCGGCTCACACACTTATCATCGATAATTGCCATGTCACTACACTGTAGTACTATTGCATTCAGTATATGATCCTTGCATGACATGATGATGTACATACATTCCTTCACATGTAGCATGCTTCATGCTTGATTTTACGCATTGAGATATGTTGTTTCTATGATATTTCTGGATTTGGGAACCGAGGGTGTTTTAAAAAGAGAATATATCATTACTTTAAAAACCCGGTTACCCTCGATATGATATTTCAGTGCGTCCACCATGTGTTTTCTCGGTGCTGAGAGCGACATGTGTAACCCGAATCGATGAGTGGATGAGCCGATTGCGGGTGCATGGTGGACCCGGTATGGTTCCCCTCGGCAAGAAGATCGATGAGCTTTGCCGATTGAGCCTGGAGGCGGGCGAGCACCTACCGGTGATTGGTTGGACCTGGCGGTTATCCGGAGGATACCGACCAGAGTCGATAGATGCTTGGGCATACTGCCGGGGCCGGGGGCCGAGGGCCGATACCACAGACAAAGCCCGCGGGCCGATCCGGACTGACGGAGCCCGATATATGAGGATTTACGTGCCGATGCTGGGCACGGTTTTCATGATGTTTTCGGGTGTCGATGCTGGGCACCCTGGTTCCATGATTTTGATGTGTCGCGAGGGACACGGGTGGATTATATCCTCATATTTCCATGCACAGGTTATGATATTTACTTGCATGATGGTTATTGTCAGTGGGTGACGAGTGGACGGGATCCACGTGTGTGCAGTTTTGATTACATTGATCATACCTCATATTCTTGACATGCTATTACCTGAGGCACTAGCACGAGCTCTTGGCATTACACTCATGTATAGAGATTACATTGCCAGTTTAGCATGTTTCAGCTTTATTCATATTGAGGTTTATTTATATCTGATCGTATTGACCTAGGATGGGTCATGCATTCGATCTCTGCTTGTAGATATATCTCTATCCACGAGTTGGCAACTCACCCCCGTTGTGCCCCAGTTCTTGCAGGTTTTTGCCGTACAGATTCCTTAGCGGCTTTTCGGGCACACTGCTTCCATCGGGTGACTTGCTTGGTTAGGTGGGTTCTTTTGTATCAGAACCGCTATTGTATTGGTATTATTCATTGTATCTAGAATTGTCCATCAACCAAAAACTTGTTTATTGTTTCAGACTTAGAAAACAGTGTTGTTTTATTTCGACCTTAGAGTCGCGCTAGTAGTATTACGGTTTTCAGGCTGTTTTGAGTTTCTTTTTTTTTGGGTTTTGATCCTCGCCCTTTGGCGTTGTATATTATTATTGCTTGCGTGGTTGTGACCGTCGATGGACGAAGAGCTAGCTCCCGCTTGGGGATGCCTTTTATCATTTCATATATATTATTCTTGTTGTACCCCGTTCGGGGCCAGTTTTTACAAAGGAAACTCTGCCGAAATTTTCAGGAAAGGTTACACATTTTAAAAAAATGCATATTCGGCTTAGTTATTTAAAAACATTGATTTCCAAACATGATTTCCTTACTTTTCAAAAACAGTTTTTTCCTTATTTACTCTTTAAATGGTTTTAGATTGCTGGGCTTTTGGCTTACTTGGATCAGATGGGGTCCTATAGACTTCATATGGTCCAAGGGCCAGTCACGTGCTCTTTCGGGTCGTGACAAAGTTGGTATCAGAGCGCAAGGTTGACCTTGGTTCGAGTCTAAGTTTGACTATGTGGAGCCTAGGGCGTTATTTATATGCGGAACTTAGGCTTGACCTTACGGAACTTAGACTTGGTCGAGGGGGTGTAAACCCGAACTTTCGTCGTGTAGGATGACCCTTGGTTGATGGAATAGGTGACTAAAGTAGAGTGACGTACCGTTGGTATGTTCCGCGGCATACTTACGACACGACACTCCGCTTAAGGAACCTTAGGATGTACATACTTTCGAGATCAGTGATTCTCTTCATATCCAGGATTATACATCCATTTGAGATCCCCGATTCTATTAGTTTCATGATCATACCTTCATTGATGTTGTTCCTTCCTATGATCATGTATCCACTCTGGATCTGTTGTTTCCCTTCTTGCCACTGGTGTGCTCTCTTGATACTCGATTGAGGTTCCTGTCACCATGTTTGAGCGCAGTTTGGGCTGCTGCTAGGGTTACGGCCGGTGTGAGGTCGTTTGGTACGAGGGCCGACCATTGTGTTTTCTGGTGACATGAGAACGTCTCGAGTTGGTATTGTGGATTGTGACCTCTAGTGGTGGCAAGTGCTTGGTCTTGCACCGGATGATCGGGTCATTGTTAGAGCTGCCAGTTGAGAGAGGACTGTTGATGTACAGCATACCTCAGAGATTGTGATGTCGCCTACCGTGCAGATAGATGGACCAGCTGTTGCTGAGATTGACAGGATGTTGCTTTCGGAGCTTACGAGCTGAGATTGCCGGAGCTTTCAGGTAGATATGCGACAGATGATAGCTAGTCTACCCGATTTGAGAGACGAAGGTGATTCATCCGATTTTTGCGCCGGAGCGGGCCCAGTTGTGTTGAAGATCTCCAGTGTGGAGAGTCTTGCTCAGATCTAGAGCAGACCGATTCTGAGATGACCGCTTATGTATCGCCTTTTCTGGGGGATTGAGGCGTTGTTCGGCGTACAGGCGTATGAGCCAGTTGTTGCTGCAAATGATGAGATATCGCCCAGATGATTGGAGCTACTGCAGCATGAGCATATTCTTGAGATATGATGGTGAGTCGCTAGTCACCGAGGATGAATGACTAGGACGTGTGGTGAGTTCGCTTACCCCGATGCGAGGTCATCAGGTGGATTGATTCCAGCTAGAGGCGACTTCATGCAGATTCGTTGAGAGTTGATTGAGACGATCGAATGTCAGGAACCTATTTTCCAAGTTTAAAGTATACGGAAAGACATGCAGGTGATTCTATGGACCCTCTAGAAGAATGAAACCCTAACTCGACTTAATGACCGTGTGAAAGCCTTTGAACCTTAGGGTTTGCGGCAGTTCCTCGGCGCCATTAGTGAGGCTTGGGTTTGCCCTTCTACGGCTGGACCACCGACGCTGTGGCATGTACTCGATACTACTAAACTGTACCCGAGATGTGAGCTCTTGGGGGATCATGAGGTTCTGACGAGTCGATCGGATGGTTCGACATCTTTCGGATATTATGATGGGACACTGCTTGGGAGACTCCAGATGTGAGCATAGCCGTCGGAGCGCAGTTCGTGTAGCCACGATGAGATGAGTCCGAATCAGTCGATATTTGAGCAAGGTGGAGTAAAGAGTTCGCACGAGATTTCGATGAGATGACGTTCCACTCCGCTGACATCAGAGATGTGACATGCACGTTGAGGACATGTTCGGCTAGATATCTTCTACGGAGTGATGAAGATACCGAGTTCGTGATTTCGAGTCCGTGTTAGAGACTTCAGATGGACCGTAGCCGAGGACATTGCAGTGTGCAGATAAAGACGCGACGTCGAATGGTCGATGATACAGACAAGCGGGACCAGAAGTTCGTGCGAGAGGCAGACGAGCTGTTACTACACCCCGTTAAGATTAAAGGCCGGACATGCATACAGAGGCGCAAAGATGCGACCAGCTTCCGAGGGGATGTTGTACTAAGGACGCAGAGGTCCATAGAGCGAGAAAAGATTACGCCAGAGTACCAGCCTCCTTACAGTTTGGCTTAGGCAAGATCAGAAGAGACCTTGAGTAGGATTCCTTCCAGTACACTGCTGCAATAAGAGTTGCACCCAGGATCGGATGTGTGATATGCATTCAGAGGACCCGAGGTCGGCGCCAGAGATGTGCTGCTTTATGAGCGGTCGTGAGGATTGACCGAGAGATGACCAGGGAAGTGCAAGAACGGAATCGTTCCTGTCAGCACACCTGACCGGGCCGATGAGTCGATGGATTGCGCGTTGGTAATCTACAGGAAGGATCAGGAACCAGAGGCAGAGGACGCCAGCCGCGAGCAAGAGGCAAGTAGATATCTTGCGCCGCTAGCATCGGATGTACCGGTACCTTCTCGACCCTGAAGGAGGGTATACCGACGACGGTAATTATGATTTGTGATTTTGTGATTTGATTATCACTTATCCGTTGCTTTGGATTTCGGTATTTTGGGCGATCTATTCGCATGATTTAGTCTTGATGACTGAGTTTCATGATATTTGATTTTGTGCACCATGGTTGCACCTACTGGGTATTTATACCTTGTACATAGTTATTACTCTTGAGCTGTTGATTGCGATTTCATGCCTATTTTATGCTGGTGATTTGATTTACGCTTCCAGCAGAGTTTCATGTAATTTTAGTGTTTTGATTTTGCACTCGGTATAGCTTATATGTGCTTGTAGTGCATCGATATGTGTTTTGTGCCCGCAGCTGCACACGTTTATGATTTTCTTCATATCTGGATACACTTGGTGTTGCTGCTTATGTATTTGAGTTATTGCTTGGTATTTGTGCATGGGATGCACCAGTTCTATACTTCGTGCATTTGTCGCACCAGTTTTATGTTTCTTGCGTTTATCGCATCAGATTTATATTTCGTGCCTTTGTTGCACCGGATTTATATTTTGTGCATTACGATTGCACCTGACTTCGATTTGATGCCTTCCGGTATGTCGATTTTGATTGTGATATTGATGTGGATTCTTGCATTCCATGCTTTTGACTGGACTTACGCATATTCGACGTTGCTATTGGATTTTGTGATTCCGTGCATATTGAGTGCGCAGGGTCTAGATTTTCATTCGTGCATGATGGATGCACCGATTTGGATTTTCGCGCATGTTGGGCGCATGTTTTGAGATACGATTTTGGGGCACACCAGATGCACTAAATCGAGATTCTTCGTGCATGTCAGATGCACCTGTTTTGGCTGTCAGGCACACATGTTGCCTATGACAGATGCTTCGTGCACACCCGTTGCATCTAGATGTTGTTTTGTGCACATGTTTAGCGCATATATGGATTTTGATTTCCGTGCGCGTCAGACGCACAGGGTGGTGTTATGTGCATTTTTGGAATTTATTCCTTTTGGAGCAGTACATTTTTATGATGTGGGTTATTTGCTTTCATACTAAGCAGGACTAGTCAGTGGACAGTGCCTGGATATATTTTGCATGCATCGATAGTTATCGAAGGGATTTCCGAAAACCGAGCTATAGTCTCAGTATATACCTACGTGTCCGATATGACACAAAACGTTTTAAAAACAAGGAAACCCTTCTGATTATTTTCAAAATGGTGGAACGTGCTTATTAAACAAAGGATATATATACACATATATAGTTATTTTCTTATGAGAAACGTCCGCCACTGTGCAGTGTTACGCGCATCGCACAGCGACTTACAAAGATTTGGCATACAGTTGCATCAGCTAATTACATGTATAGATCGGATGTCTACATGTATAGTCTTGGTCCATATCATATTGATTTTGTATTGGATTTGACATTGTGTCGTTACCATGACTCCGATGATTGCGGATGCTTGATGGAGTGTTGCTTTTGAGTTATCTGCTCAGTACTCATGCGCATGCATTGCGCTATGATGTTTTATGTATAGATGATTTCGGAGCCCCGATGACTTGGAATTTGTATTGAAATATTTTAGTATTTGGGGGTTTAAATTTAAATTCGGGGACCGAATTTCTTTAAGGGGGTAGATTGTAACGTCTTCAAAATAATAAAATATGATTTTTGGGAAATTTTATAATTTAATATTATTTTAATGAATATTTTAATATTCTGGTATAATTAAATACAGATAAATGGGGAAAAATTATGGAAAATTCTAAAATAAGGTATTTTAAGGAATTACCTCGTTTTCTGTGCATGCCCCTATTTCCTCTAGTATTGACCCTGGGTACTTCTAGTTTTGACTGATTCCATCTAGGGTGAAATCTGGGTTGATTTTCCTATGTCGGTGTATGTTTTACGACTTGATTTAGCATGGATTTTGGTATTTGGTGATTCATTCGTGTCGGATGGCGTTTGGACGTCAACGACAAGTGGATATTGATTGTGTTTACATGCGAGTCGATAGGTTTTTACCTATGCGGGTAGCGTGTGCTATTTTGGTTTCCGATGTGATTTTCATGTGCTTTAGCGTTGTGATATACTTGTAGGTACCCCGCGTGATGTTGAGGCAAAGGAGGTGAAGATAGCGACATCGGCTTTGGCACACGAGAAGCAAGGTGAGTAGATTTATATCTACGGGGAGAAGTCGGGTGGATGGCGTATAGCACCCCCGCAGTTCGTGGTGTTGTATACGAATACGTATACACACGTATATTATTATGTGTGGTTAGGATCATTGATAGTAATAATGGTATTCTTGATGCTGAGATCCTTGGGTGTAGTATAGTGCGAACCCTAGGGTAGCGATTGCACTCATACCTATACTTACCCTTATATTTACACACATTCTTGCATTCATTCTCTCATATGTTGGTGCGTATATCTACACATGGGTATGAGACTATGTGTTCATATACGGGTTTGGTGATGATACGTGGGTTTGAGGTGTTACTTGATGTGAGGCCGTGAGATCGGCGGTGTGACACAGTCGCCTTTTGAGGTGCGATATGATAGTTTAGCGGGCCTTTGGACATGTGCTTTACCCGCATTCATATTTTTATAGATGGTATCGATTTGTTCTAGACTTACAGTAGTACCCCAGATGTGTGATCTGATGATGGTGATACCTGATATGTGATGAGATAGTGTGACATTGACCCCTACCCAGCTATTGGGATGCCATACGACGATTTACCGTACGAGCCGATATTGATGATAGATCCGTACTCATGATTCGAGGATATCTTACGATATGTTATTGAGGCGAGATCACCGACTATCATATCTATACTTATATATTGACTCAGATTAGGTGGTTTCATACCCCTCCGGTCCAGATTTCTTAGTGGGCATTGGACTAGACCGAGTCATACCTATTTCAAAAGTAACGAATCTGGGAAATTTTAAAGATAAGCAGAAGGGTTATACGGATATTTTCAAATGATGCATCTTTTCTTAAAACACCGTAGCCCTTACTTTACCAAAAGCCCTGATTCGTCTTATTTCAAAAGGCAAGGTTGCATGACATATCTTGTGAGGCAGGTTCTGTGTTTTTGCGTTGATTATTCGTTTCCGCATTATTCCTGCTATCTGCATTGCATCGCTTGTATTGTAGTGATATTCAGTCATGCTGCTAGGACACCAGCACCATTATCGATGATGCATATGCTCCACGTACACTTGTTGCCGGCTCACACACTTATCATCGATAATTGCCATGTCACTACACTGTAGTACTATTGCATTCAGTATATGATCCTTGCATGACATGATGATGTACATACATTCCTTCACATGTAGCATGCTTCATGCTTGATTTTACGCATTGAGATATGTTGTTTCTATGATATTTCTGGATTTGGGAACCGAGGGTGTTTTAAAAAGAGAATATATCATTACTTTAAAAACCCGGTTACCCTTGATATGATATTTCAGTGCGTCCACCATGTGTTTTCTCGGTGCTGAGAGCGACATGTGTAACCCGAATCGAGGAGTGGATGAGCCGATTGCGGGTACATGGTGGACCCGGTATGGTTCCCCTCGGCAAGATGATCGATGAGCTTTGCCGATTGAGCCTGGAGGCGGGCGAGCACCTACCGGTGATTGGTTGGACCTGGCGGTTATCCGGAGGATACCGACCAGAGTCGATAGATGTTTGGGCATACTGCCGGGGCCGGGGGCCGAGGGCCGATACCGCAGACAGAGCCCGCGGGCCGATCCGGACTGACGGAGCCCGATATATGAGGATTTACGCGCCGATGCTGGGCACGGTTTTCATGTTGTTTTCGGGTGTCGATGCTGGGCACCCTGGTTCCATGATTTTGATGTGTCGCGAGGGACACGGGTGGATTATATCCTCATATTTCCATGCACAGGTTATGATATTTACTTGCATGATGGTTATTGTCAGTGGGTGACGAGTGGACGGGATCCACGTGTGTGCAGTTTTGATTACATTGATCATACCTCATATTCTTGACATGCTATTACCTGAGGCACTAGCACGAGCTCTTGGCATTACACTCATGTATAGAGATTACATTGCCAGTTTAGCATGTTTCAGCTTTATTCATATTGAGGTTTATTTATATCTGATCGTATTGACCTAGGATGGGTCATGCATTCGATCTCTGCTTGTAGATATATCTCTATTCACGAGTTGGCAACTCACCCCCGTTGTGCCCCAGTTCTTGCAGGTTTTTGCCGTACAGATTCCTTAGCGGCATTTCGGGCACACTGCTTCCATCGGGTGACTTGCTTGGTTAGGTGGGTTCTTTTGTATCAGAACCGCTATTGTATTGGTATTATTCATTGTATCTAGAATTGTCCATCAACCAAAAACTTGTTTATTGTTTCAGACTTAGAAAACAGTGTTGTTTTATTTCGACCTTAGAGTCGCGCTAGTAGTATTACGGTTTTCTGGCTGTTTTGAGTTCCTTTTTTTTCGGTTTTGATCCTCGCCCTTTGGCGTTGTATATTATTATTGCTTGCGTGGTTGTGACCGTCGATGGACGAAGAGCTAGCTCCCGCTTGGGGATGCCTTTTATCATTTCATATATATTATTCTTGTTGTACCCCGTTCGGGGCCAGTTTTTACAAAGGAAACTCTGCCGAAATTTTCAGGAAAAATTACACATTTTAAAAAAATGCATATTCGGCTTAGTTATTTAAAAACTTTGATTTCCAAACATGATTTCCTTACTTTTCAAAAACAGTTTTCCTTATTTACTCTTTAAATGGTTTTAGATTGTTGGGCTTTTGGCTTACTTGGATCAGATCACTACTACAAATAGGGGTTGCCCCTACGGATAAAGGAATCCGTAGGGGCAACTTTTTATTGCCCCTACGGATTAATCCGTAGGTGCCCACTGTTGTCCCTACGGTTTTCTATATTTTAATTTAAAAATATTTAATCATAATTTGTTGTTTGGCCCTACGGTGGCGCAAACAAAGAACCTACAGCTAAGTCCGTAGGGGCATGTAAACGGGTTAATAATAAAAAAAAAGGCACAGAAAATCCCTCACCGTTCCCAAATTTTTCTTCTCTCTTATTCTTCCCGCGTCTTGATCCCGATCTCGTCGGCCATCGACGTCCTCATCCTGACCTCGCCACCGCAACCGTGCTTGACTCGTCGACTTCCACGTCGCAACCGTGCTTGACTCGTCGCCGATCGCATCGTCGACTACTGGCCTCCTCCGTCGTCTCCTCCACCGCGGTTAGTAAATTTCCAATTTTTACTTCTAATTTAATACTTTTATTTCCCTCTTTTGATGATGTTAGGGGTAGGGTTCAGGGATCTGGGTTCGGGTAGGGGTGGCATCGGGTCAGTTAGGGTTAGGGTTCGATTGGGGTTGGGGTTGGGGTTAGGGTAAGGGTTTGGTTTGGGCCGGTTGGGGTTGGGGTTGGGATTAGGGTTCGGTTGGGGTTGGGATTGGTGTTGGCCGGGTTGTGGTTAGGGTTAGGGTTCGATTGGGGTTGGGGTTGGGGTTAGGGTAAGGGTTTGGTTGGGGCCGGTTGGGGTTGGGGTTGGGATTAGGGTTCGGTTGGGGTTGGGATTGGTGTTGGCCGGGTTGTGGTTAGGGTTAAGGGTTAGGGTTAGGGTTATGGTATTTAGGGTTAGGGTTAGTGTTAGGGTTAGGGTCATGTTTAGGGTTAGAGGCTATGGTTAATTTGGGTTAATTGCAGTGTAGGGTTAATTTGGGTTAATTAGTGATAATTTGAAAAGGTTAGGGTGTTGATTAGGCTTAATTTGGTTAATTTGGGTAAATTTGGTTAAGTTTGGGTTGATTAGGGTTAATTAGGTTAATTTGGGTAAATTGGGTTAATTAGTGATAATTTGTGTTAGGGTAACAATTATGGTTAATTGTGGTTAATTAGGTTAATTTGGGTTATTTAGGTTTATGGTGCAGTAATTTATTTAGTAGGATACACTAGTTCATTACAATAGGATACTCGATGACAACATAAACGTACAACTTTACCACAAACGCAAGAAAAATTTACCCTAAACATGAAATTTCGAACTCTTAATAACGAAACGTAAACGTAAAACTTATTCACGTTAAATGTTCAAGTTAAAACCAATATATGATACTCGATGATGATATGAAACCTTCATATTCCCATCGATACCCGTATATGAAACTAAAAGCGCCACTTAGTCCCCGTCTATCGGTTAACATACGTGCGATGCTCGTCCTGACTTAGAACTATACGAAGGTTGTTAAATATCGGACAGTATAGCTCGATACTAACAACCGTTGTATAGTCTACGCGACGAGAAAATTCAATCGTATGGTAACACATAGATTTGTCCCGTTTGGACAAGTTAAGAATGTATAAAGCAAACGCCTTTTTTCACTTGTGTTTTCATCCGTTTCGAGATATTTCGTCGGTACCTTTCCGCTGGTTCTCCGTGTACAAAGATAGATTAGATGTTCATTTCAACGTTGTTTCACAGCTTTGAAATGATTATCTATTCTATTACAGTGTACTCGGAGAACAGCGAGGAGGTGCTGCCGAAATTTACTCGAAACGGTTGAAAGCACAAGTGATGGGCGTTCGCTCTATACATTCTTAATGGGATAGAAGCCTACCCCCGACAGCCGGAAGACATACATACAAACGCATAATCAGAGAGCGACTCGAGATGTTCGGGTTAAAACCAATATATGATACTCGATGATGATATGAAACCTTCATATTCCCATCGATACCCGTATATGAAACTAAAAGTGCCACTTAGTCCCCGTCTATCGGTTAACATACGTGCGATGCTCGTCGTGACCTAGAACTATACGAAGGTTGTTAAATATCGGACAGTATAGCTCGATACTAACAACCGTCGTATAGTCTACGCGACGAGAAAATTCAATCGTATGGTAACCCATAGATTTGTCCCGTGTGGACAAGTTAAGAATGTATAAAGCAAACGCCTTCATTCACTTGTGTTTTCATCCGTTTCGAGATATTTCGTCGGTACCTTTCCGCTGGTTCTCCGTGTACAAAGATAGATTAGATGTTCATTTCAACGTGTTTCACAGCTTTGAAATGATTATCTATTCTATTACAGTGTACTCGGAGAACAACGGGGAGGTGCTGCCGAAATTTACTCGAAACGGTTGAAAGCACAAGTGATGGGCGTTCGCTCTATACATTCTTAATGGGATAGAAGCCTACCCCCGACAGCCGGAACACATACATACAAACGCATAATCAGAGAGCGACTCGAGATGTTCGGGTTAAAACCAATATATGATAATATGAAACCTTCATATTCCCATCGATACCCATATATGAAACTAAAAGCGCCACTTAGTCCCCGTCTATCGGTCAACATAACGTGCGATAATTTATTCTTTTCAACGACAAACGCACACACAAAGCATATACATGAATTTTCTTCTTTGTCAGTAACTATCCCGTTCTTATATTTCTCAATATAGTCAGCATAACCTACAATTTATATGTTATTCAGTCTAACATGGCCCATGAGTACGTCAGAGTTAAAGACTGGATGTATGTGGATTGGAAACAACGTAAGCAACCTAAGTTTGTCGCAGAAGTTGCTGCTTTCCTTGAATTTGCACGAGCACATAATAAGATCATAATAGAGAAGATTCTCTGTCCGTGTGATAGATGTGGCAATAAGTACTGCCGGAAGGTAGAATTGGCAGAGCTTCATATTGTAAAATATGGGTTTACTAGACTTTATTCAATTTGGAAATATTATGGGGAAGGAGAAGAATGCAGTACTGCGGTAGAAGAAGGAGAACACGATAATGCGGCAGGAGAAGAAGAAGAATTCGGTAATACGGCAGGATACGGAAATTTATTTCCATCAGAAGAAATGGAGGATATGGTAGAGGCTGCCCTAGGTGAATCTATTCATACCGAAGATGGCATTCCTTCCGGTCAAGGACCGCGTGCGGATAAATATGAAAATTTCATGAATGATGCCAGGAAACCAATTTATGAGAATGCGAAGTATTCCACCCTCTCATGGTTCGTCCAACTTTTCCAAATTAAGTGCCTAAATGGATGGAGCAACAAGTCATTCACAATGCTTCTTTCGTTCTTGAAAGATTCTATGCCTCCGGGAAATAATGTGCCCGAAAGCTGGTACGAAGCCCAGAAAATGATGTCTGATTTGGGTCTAAAGTGCGAGAAGATTCAAGCATGTCCTAAAAATTGCGTGTTGTACCGGAAAGAGAATTCAGATTTGAAAGAGTGTCCAACATGCGGAGAGGCCAGGTATAAGCCGAAAGATTCTGATAAGAAGCCTGATATACCTGTGAAGATAGCACGATATTTTCCCATAACACAGAGGCTACAGAGGCTATTTAGGTGCAAGAAAACAGCCGAGGCAGTGATTTGGCATCACCGTGCTCCTCCAAGCGAAAATGGAAAAATGAGCCATCCAAGAGATTCACCGGCATGGAAGGATTTCGATAGGAGGCACGCAATATTCAGTAGCGATCCTCGCAATGTCCGGCTCGGACTGGCTGCCGATGGCTTCTGCCCATTCCACTATATGGCTGGAAGTCACAGTACATGGCCCGTTGTAATGATAATTTATAATCTGTCGCCTTGGTTGGCTATGGACCAATCATACTTTATGATGCCTCTTCTTATCGACGGACCAAACTCACCGGGGAACAATATCGACGTCTATCTCCGACCTCTGATTGAGGAGCTGAAAACTTTGTTCATTGATGGTGTAGAGACATATGATTCAAACACAAATACAACCTTCATACTGTATGCGGCTTTAATGTGGACAATTAATGACTTTCCTGCGTATGGAATGCTTTCAGGTTGGTCCGTACATGGTCACAAAGCATGTCCTCATTGCCATGAACACACAACATCAAAATTTTTGAATTTTAGCAGGAAGGTTTGTTATTGCGGCCATCGACATTTTCTGCCTCCAGACCACCCCTATAGGTTAGACACGGTTCACTTTGATGGCCATCAGGAGCTTCTTGGGCCTCCATCCCCATTGTCCGAAGAGGACGTGACTGCGAAATGGGATGGTTACAATAACGTGACCTTCGGGAGGGATCCGACGAGACAGGTCAAACCACAATATTGGAACAAGTTAAGCATTTTCTTCGAGCTTCCGTACTGGTCTACAAATTCAGTGCGTCATTGTCTGGACGTCATGCATATAGAGAAGGGAGTATCAGAGCACATACTTAACTTGCTTCTGTGTAAAGACGGGAAATCGAAAGACAACATGAATGCCCGGATGGATCTACAAGAGTGGGGAATAAGAAGTGAACTGCACCCTAAACCGGTAGCGGGTAAACCGGGCAAGTTTTTACTTCCCAATGCCGCTTATCATATGTCACAACCGGAGAAGAAAAGATTCCTGCAGGTGTTGCATGATTTGAAAGTCCCCACAGGCTTCTCAGGATCATTCAGCAAGAAAATAAAAATTGTGAAGGGCAAGATCGATGGGCTGAAAAGTCATGACCACCATGTTATCGTGGAGCACCTTCTTCCATTAGCCCTCAGGACTTCTCTCCCCGACTCGGTTGGTCTGGTAATCAACGACCTATGTTGTTTTTTCAGGGAGTTGTGTGCTAAAACGCTGGAGGTTGCGACGCTGGATAAACTAGAAAATTCTATTGCGTTGATACTTTGCAAGTTTGAGCGTATTTTCCCACCGTCATTCTTCGATATCATAATACACTTGACGGTTCATCTTGCAACTGAGGAGAAATTAGCCGGACCGGTACAATATCGATGGATGTATCCCGTCGAGAGGTACGTTAAATTTTTCGTTTCGCGCAATTTATAAATTTATTTTTGTCATGTATGCCCGTGTTTATTTATTCAACATATTCTCATTAGGTACCTTTACACTCTTAAGAAGTATATACGCAATAAAAATCGACCAGAGGGTTCTATCATGCAAGGTTATCTTCTTGATGAAGCAACCACATTTTGTTCCCACTATCTGGACGAGAACATTGAGACAAGGCTTAACCGACCACGAAGAATTCAAGACGGGCCATATGGTAAAGCCGAGTATAAGAAGGTAGACACTATGTTTATCAACAAGATATACCGGTTTATCTTGCTTAATTGCGTATGTCTTGAACAAATTAGAGAGTAAGTTCTTTTGGATTAATTGTTATATCTGTGTTTGTGTGGATGAAATGACATAATATTAATGTCACAATTATTTGTCGAAAACAGAACTCATTTTAACGAGGTACGTGAGGGGCATCCTGATTGGAACGAAGAGCGTTTGGAAAAATACCATCAGGATAATTTTTGTGATTGGGTCACAGAGCATGTAAGTTATTCGAATTACATTTTATTGCTATCGGTTTTAATCTAAACTTGTATCGTTATGTATTTATCGTAAAATTTGTTTTGTTAGATCCACGATCCGAACTTGTCTGCATCATTTGAGAGTGATTCAAGATGTTTAGCTCAATTTCCTAGTATGGAGGTTGCACATTACAAAGGATTTGGTGTCCTTGGATACAAATTCGAAGTTAAGGACATAGAAACATCTAGAATCACTCAGAATAGTGGGATTGCGACGGTAGGATCGGACGGTGTGATTTACTATGGGTACTTAAATTGTATACTCGGCATCCACTATCCCGGACGATCAGAACCCTTTTATATATTCCACTGTACTTGGTACGATCCGCGAACCGATACAGACAGGTGGAGAAGCAGTCTTGGGACCTGGAAAGATGAATATGGATTGACCAGTGTGAACACACTTCGATTTTACGGTCAGGACGATCCGTTTATCTTTCCGAACCAAGCGTTCCAAGTATACTACTCACAGTGTTTGAAGCATCCGGGGTGGAGTGTTGTATGCCGATGGAAACCTAGAGATGTCTACGATGTCCCAGAATACGAGGACAGCGATGAGGACGAAGAAGAGAGAAGGCTTAAAGTGCTCCGACCGTCTGTTTCGAAGGACGGGTTGTCTTCGACCGATCATGAAGTTACGTGGGTTAGAAATGACATCGACGATGAAATCCAAGTAGATATGTATGATGCGCCCACGAAACGAAAAAGGTTATCAGTAATGTTATATTATTACTTCACATTTTACACTCTAGATCATATATAGTCAATACTTTTAATGATTGTCTAATGCGTCCACGAACCGTTTATCTAGATTTGATGATGATGTCGGGAGCAGCGAGGGGCGGCAGGAGCTCCAGCCGCGGCAGAGGCAGAGGCAGAGGCAGAGCGGTTCTGCCGCCCGGAGAGCTCCGTAGGGAGCTTCAGAGGGCCGGTCTTGCACCCAGATCGGAGACCCCTTCGGATGCCTCCTTCCGTGTTGATTTGGCCACACCTCCAGGTATACTGCACGCATATCCATTTTGAATGTAATATTACAGATATTCTTGCATGTTTATGTAAAAATTACTTATATTGTCAATGTTTGATTGTCTAGTTGTTGGTGATGCGTCCACATCTGGGACAGAGGCCACCCCCGCTCCTCCAGGTATGTTTATATATCATATAGTGTATGTATATTGATTTAGAATGCTATATCATAAATATACACATTCCTTTTGCTCTTACTTAGCAATTTTTATTATTGTCTAGCTGTAGGTGGTGACACCACCGCACCTGCGGGTATGTTTATATGTCCTATAGTGCATGCATATTGATTTAGAACGTTATATTATTGATCTACACATTCTTTTTGCAATTACTTATAAAATCTATTTTTAATTGTCTAATTATAGGTGGTGCGTCCACACCTTCCACAGGGGCCACTCCTGCCGCTTCCATACCCTCCGCATCGTCTGCAGGTTAGTATGAATAAATTTAAAATATTTATTTATTTTACATATGCTCTATAGAATAAATATGAACTTCATGGAGATTTAGCGTCGATGTTTATTTTACAGTTGGAGGGGATGCGTCCGGGACCCCGGTTGTTCCTCACCGGAGGAACTATCGTCCCGCTCGTGCTGCTGCTCGGGCCCAGGCTCGTGTGCTATTCACCGGAGGTATATATCACACTTGAATTCTTAATACAACTGTCTTATTATTGATTGTCTTGATATTTCGTGCAGACGCAGGGCCTCTCCACCCCCAGAGGAGGACTCGAGGCCCGAATCAGTCCCATAGGCTGAGGCCTGATAGAGCTAGGGGGGAGGTAGCATTCCCCCTATTTTTTACCCTTGACTATCGCTATACCGGTCCTCATGCCGAGAGGTTCAGCCGGTATTTGGGGGACGAGAGCCGGATCGTGAAGAACTATCCACTTCACGTTGAGTGGGGCGAGCAGCACCAGCGCTCATTCGCCCTCTTCTTTGAACAGGCTCAGGTATGTATTAATATATATTTTCATTTGATCTATCCAATATATTTATTATTAACACTTGCAATCTAATAACAATGTTTTTTTTGTATTTTCAGTTGGATTACGATTTTCGGCCTGTAGCCGACCTTGATCACCCGGGGAGGGTGCTCGACCTTCATGCTCTGTACAATGGCCTGATGAAGAACATGCAGGCCAAGGTCCGATACAACAGGAATGAGCTGAAGGCCGACTGCTACTCCCTGTGGATAGCGACCCCCGAGGCAGAGAGAGCGGCCCTCCTATCTACTCCGGCGTTTGCGAGAGTCGACGTAGAGACATGGCCTATATTGTGCGCTTATTTCGACTCCGAACGCAAACGAGTATGTATTTTAAATTTAATTCATTATTTATGATATAATTTATTTCTTTGTGTTTCTTAATTAGAAAACTAAATGTTAATGCGTTGTGCAGAAACAGGCCGCTCAGAATACGGAGAACAGGAAGTCGGCGAAGAGGGGTCGCCCCACTTACACAGGTGGCTCGAGGAACATTACTCGAGCCATGGAGTTATCGGTAAATTAAGAGTTATTCTCTAATATTCTGCAATATTAAGAGTTATTCTCTAATATTTCTAATATTAAGAGTTACTTTCTAATATTGCAGACAGCTCGGACCGTGGCGTCAGGTGGTACACCGAGCGTGCTGTCCGCATATCTTGCCGTCCACGGCACCTCGACAGATCCCGCCACGGGCGAGCTTCGATGTCCCGACGTCGCTACCCAGGAGTACTGCGTAAGTGTTAATATTTTTTCTACCCAAATTTGAAAATTTAGTTTTGGAAGGTTCAAGTTTAAATTTTATACTTATACTTTACTGCTTAATGTGGGTGTAGGAGCGGGTGGTTGAGCAGGCCCAGGCCTCGGGGATCGATTTTACCGGACAGAACGATCCGAGGCTGCTGACCCCAGTTCTGGACGCCGCACACGGAGGGCACCACGGAGGTTGGGAGAGAGGCCGGGGATTGGGCCCTAGCAGGGCCCATATGAGGTTGGACTCCACCCCGGCGGTTACTTCCTCCGTCTCCAGTGGCCGGCATGTCCATCAGGAACTGGATAGCTTGAGGGCCACCGTTCAGGAGTTGAAGGAGATGCTGGTATGTATACTACTTTATAGTAAAATATCATTTCATATTATATACATATCAACATATCCATAATTAGTACGTAGCTTGAGCTTTTTTGGTTTTAGAATTAAGTTTGATTAATCATACATACATATGTAATTAAAATAAACAACGCTTTTCCAAACTAGATATCCAAACAGGGTTTCGAAATAACTTAATAATGAAACGAATTCGAATAATACACAGTTCTTACACGCTTCTTACACACGTTATGTCCAGACGCGACAGGGTAGATCGGCCGAGCCTCCACATGCATCTCCTTCGGCTGCGACTCCGCAAGCCACTACATCGGCTGCGGTTCCGCAGACAGCTCCTGTAGCTCCACCGCCCACTCAGACTCCCGCAGCCGCGGCTCCGCAAGCGACTACCTCGACGGCGGCTGCGCAGACCACAACACCAGCTCCACATGCCGCTCAGACTCCCTTATTTGTAGCATTGGAGAGTGTATTTACCGAGGAGCAGGCGCGCGTTATTTTAACGTTATTCGGAGGTGGAGCTGGACCGAACTAGGGTAGCTTTTTGGTTCTTATTTTTTGAAACATGTATTTATTTATATCACATTGTACTACATTTTGAAACGATATTGATATTGGTTTGAATTTATAACATATTCAGTTTTTGGGTTTCTTTTGTATATTATATATATGCGTGGGATGTGATTATGAATACTGCAATATATGATTTGATTGATGTATATAGTATTGTGCACAGGGCGGAAAAAAATCTAGCAGCCCTTTTTTAAAAAAAAATACAGACAAAATGTACCTACGGATTAATCCGTAGGTATATATGTTGCCCCTACGGAGTTCTCCGTAGGGGCAACCTATCAGGAAACCTGATATTTTCCCACCTGATATCAGTGCAGGGGGTTGGGGGTGCCCCTACGGATATGTACGTAGGGGCCACTGTTTATCCCCTACGTATATAACCGTAGGGGCAAAATATCAGGTTCCCTGATATTTTCCCCCCGATCTCAGTGCAGTGTGTTGGGAGTGGCCCCTACGGATAACTGTGTAGGGGCTACTTTATATCCCCTACGGATCTATCCGTAGGGGACTTAATAGGACCTACGGGTATATCCGTAGGTATATACAATATATTCAAAAAAAAAATTAAATATATGATTTTATTACCCCTACGGGGTACTCCGTAGGGGCTATAGCACCTACCGAGTTATCCGTAGGGGCATAAATTTTTCCGTAGGGGCACGTTCAGGACCTCAACTTGCACCTGCGGCCTTTGCACCTGCGGGGTCTTTTTTCGCCCCTACGTACATATCCGTAGGGGCAGTGGTTTGCCCCTACCGATAAATCCGTAGGGGCAACCCCTAT
Organism: Agapanthus africanus; assembly: GCA_030015575.1. NCBI lineage: Eukaryota > Viridiplantae > Streptophyta > Magnoliopsida > Asparagales > Amaryllidaceae > Agapanthus > Agapanthus africanus. Next base: position 259,998,698 of record JASDDO010000012.1, on the reverse strand, counting down.
TTGTAGTAGTGGATGGGGTCCTATAGACTTCATATGGTCCAAGGGCCAGTCACGTGCTCTTTCGGGTCGTGACAGATTTGATTTACGCTTCCAGCATAGTTTCATGTACTTTTGGTATTTCGATTTTGCACTCGGTATATCTTATATGTGCTTGTAGTGCATTGATATGTGTTTTGTGCACGCAGTTGCACACGTTTATGATTTTCTTCATATCTGGGTACACTTGGTGTTGCTGCTTACGCATTTGAGTTGTTGCTGGTATTTGTGCATGGGATGCACCAGTTCTATACTTCGTGCGTTTGTCGCACCAGTTTTATGTTTCTTGCGTTTATCGCATCAGATTTATATTTCGTGCCTTTGTTGCACCGGATTTATATTTTGTGCATTACAATTGCACCTGACTTCGATTTGATGCCTTTCGGTATGTCGATTTTGATTGTGATATTGATGTGGATTCTTGCACTCCGTGCTTTTGACTGGACTTACGCATATTCGGCGTTGCTATTGGGTTTTTGTGATTCCGTGCATATTGAGTGCGCAGGGTTTAGATTTTCATTCGTACACGATGGATGCACCGATTTGGATTTTCGCGCATGTTGGGCGCATGTTTTTAGATACGATTTTAGGGCACACCAGATGCACTAAATCGAGATTCTTCGTGCATGTCAGATGCACCTGTTTTAGCTGTCAGGCACACACGTTGCCTATGACAGATGTTTCGTGCACACCCGTTGCACCTAAATGTTGTTTTGTGCACCTGTATGGCACATATATGGATTTTGATTTCCGTGCGCACCAGACGCACAGGGTGGTGTTATGTGCATTTTTGGGATTTATTCCTTTTGGAGCAGTACATTTCTATGATATTGGATATTTTTTTTCATACTGAGCAGGACTAGTCAGAGGACAGTACCTGGATATATTTGGCATGCATTGATAGTTCGAAGGGATTTCCAAGAGCGAGCTATGGTCTCGATATATATACCTACGTGTCCGATATGACACGAAACGTTTAAAAACAAGGAAACCCTTCTAAATTGTTTTCAAAACGGCGGAACGTACCTATTAAACAAAGGATATATATATATACGTATATAGTTATTTTCTTGTGAAAAACGTCCGCCACTGTGCAGTGTTACGGGCATCGCACAGCGACTTAAAAGGATTTGGCATGCACTTTCATCAGCTATTCACATGTATAGATTGGATGTCTACATGTATAGTTCTGATTTATATCATATTGATTTTGTATTGGATTTGACATTTGTGTCTTTACCATGACTCCGATGATTGCGGGATGCTTGATGGAGTGTTGCTTTTGAGTTATCTGCTCAGTACTCATGCGCATTCATTGCGCTATGATGTTTTAGGTATAGATGATTTCGGAGCCCCAATGACTTGGAAATTGTATTGCAATATTTTAGTATTTGGGGGTTTTAAATTTAAATTCGGGGACCGAATTTCTTTAAGGGGGGTAGATTGTAACGTCTTCAAAATAATAAAATATGATTTTTGGGAAATTTTATAATTTAATATTATTTTAATGAATATTTTAATATTCTGGTATAATTAAATACAAATAAATGGGAAAAATTATGGAAAATTCTAAAATAAAGTATTTTATGGAATTATGCCATTTTAAAGTTTTTAAGATTTGTTATATGCTAATTTAGTGCTAATCGCGATTAAGAATCGCTAATTGGATTTTTAGCATTTTTGTGCAAAAATGTGCACATATCATTTTCCACACTTGTTACACTTGTGTTATATTTCTTTTGCCATGGCTTTCTTTTGGGTTCACTATTCAAGTGAGAAGAGTTTAGAAAAAGAAAAGAAAACGGTAAGTGATGATGAGAGAGAGAGAGTAGGTGGCTTTTGGACTTGGACCCTTTCCTTCATCATTTTCTCCCATCTCATTTCTCTTTCCCCTCAACCATGGAGCTGCTGCCCTGTTCCCCTCTCTCACCCTCTTCACTAAAACCCTAGATCCATCAAGAAAACAATGCCAAAACCCATTCCCACTTCACAAAACTTACTCCCAAGCTCACTAGCTACACATTGAACCTAGCAAGATTGGATTTGGAGGACTTTGAGCAACTCAAGAAAATTCTTGAGTTGCCAAAGAAGGTAATTTCTGCACCTATTAGAGTAGTATTTCAATTCCTTGTGTATCTATTCTAGTTTCATATCGATATTGTGTTGTTTGTGGACTTTGGAGAATTCAAGTTAGGGTTTAGGGTAAAACTGAAAGTTAAGATGAAATTGAGGATTGTGGTGACCTTAGAATCCCTTGTATGATGCTAATTTGAACCCAAACCTGAACTTGAAACCAGAATACGGAATTACGGAATCAATATCGGGGGAAAACTGTAAATCTGGAAGTGTTTTGTGGAATCTGCTATCACCCCGAGACCCCTAAAATGAAACTGAGATAACAGTGAGATATGCAGGCACCAGTGAACCACCACCCCAAACCCTAGCTCCCAACTCCACTTTTAGGCCTGCAATTATCCCATTCTGGCCGCAATTTGCGGCCAGAGCAGGGTGGATCTGCCTCGTTTTCTGTGCATGCCCCTATTTCCTCTATTCTTGGCCCTGGGTACTTCTAGTTTTGACTGATTCCATCTAGGGTGAAATCTGGGTTGATTTTCCTATGTTGGTGTATGATTTACGACTTGATTTAGCATGGATTTTAGTGTTTTGTGATTCATTCCTGTCGGGTGGCGTTTGGACGTCAACGACAAGTGGATATTGATCGTGTTTACATGCGAGTCGATAGGTTTTTACCTATGTGGGTAGCGTGTGCTATTTTGGTTTCCGATGTGATTTTCATGTGCTTTAGCATTGTGATATACTTGTAGGTACCCTACGAGATGTTGAGGCAAAGAAGATGAAGATGGCGACATCGGCACCGACATATGAGAAGCAAGGTGAGTAGATTATATCTACAGGGAGAAGTCGGGTGGATGGCGTATAGCACCCCTGCAGTCCGTGGTGATGTATACGAATACGTATACACACATATATTTATTATGTGTTGTTTAGGGTAATTGATGGTAATAATGGATTATTGGTGATAAAGGATGTATTGGTTGAGTAGTGCGAAACCCTAGAGTAGTGGTTGCACCCACACTCACACATACACACATACTTGCATACATTCTTTCATATATCTGTGCGCACATGATGGTGGGTATATCTACACATGGGTATGGGACTATGTGTTTATATACGGGTTTTGATGATGATACGTGGGATTGAGATGAGTCGATGAGATTCGATTGAGGCCGTGAGATTTGGCGACATGACAGAGTTCGTATTGGAGATGTGATATGATGGTAGTGATTCCTGTCATGTGATGAGATAGTGTGACATCGACTCAGATTTAGGTGGTTTCCATACCCCTCTCTTTTGACTTGACTGTGGGTTCGTAGTTCGCATAGTAGGCGTTAGACTAGACCCGAGTCATACCTATTTCAAAACTAACGAATCGGGGATATTTTAAAGACAAGCAAAAGGGTTTATAGGGATATTTACAAAGACGCATCTTTTCTTAAAACACCGTAGCCCTTATTTTACCAAAAGCCCTGATTCGTCTTATTTGAAAAGGCAAGGTTGCATGATATATCTTTTGAGGCAGGTTATCTACTGTTGCGTTGATTACTTGATTCCGCACATTCATGCTGTTTGCATTGCATCGTTTGTATTGTTGATATATTTCAGTCATGCTGCTTGGACACCAGCACTATTATCGATGATGCGTATGTTCCACGTACATTGTTGCCGGCTCACACACTTCATCATCGATAATTGCCATGTCACTACACTGTAGTACTGTTGCATTCAGGATTTGACCCTTGCATGACATATTGATATTCTTACTATTCTGCTATATGTCGCATACATGTTGCTTTCTGATTATACGCATTGAGATATGCTGTTTCCATGATATTTCTGGTTTTTGGGAACCGTGGGTGTTTTCAAAGAGGATATGTAATTGTTTTGAAAACCCAGTTACCCTTGATATGATATTTCAGTGCGTCCACCATGTGTTTTCTCGGTGCTGAGAGCGACATGTGAAACCCGATTCGAGGAGGCGGATGAGGCCGATTGCGGGTACATGGTGGACCCGGTATGGTTCCCCGGGGCAAGAAATGTTTTTCGTGGAGTAGACGATGAGCCTGGCAGGGTGGCGAGTACCTACCGGTGATTTCGTTGGACCTGGCGGTTATCCGGAGGGTACCGACCAGAGTCGATATATGGATATAGGCGTACTGCCGGGGCCGAAGGCCGATGCCGCAGACAGAGCCTGTGGGCCGATCCGGACTGACGGAGCCCGATATATGAGGATTTAGGTGCCGATGCTGGGCACAGTTTTCATGATGTTTTCGAGTGCCGATGCTGGGCACTCCGGTTCCATGATTTTGACGTGTCGCAGGGACACAGGTGGTTTATATCCTCATATTTCCATGCATATGCTGATGATATTTACATGCATGATGGTTATTGTCATTGGGTGACGAGTGGACGGGATCCACGTACATGCAGATTGATTTCATTGATTGCACCTCACATTTATGATATGCTATTACCTGAGGTACTGGCACGAGCACTTGGCATTACACTCATGTATAGAGATTACATTGCCAGTTTAGCATGTTTCAGACTTTTTCATATTGAGGTTTATTTATATCTGATCGTATTGACCTAGGATGGGTCATGGATTCGATCTCTGCTTGTAGATATTTTCTATTCACGAGTTGGCAACTCACCCCCGTTGTGCCACAGTTCTTTCAGGTTTTGCCGTACAGGTTCCTTTGCGGCATTTCTGGCACACTGCTTCCTTGCGGGTGAATTGCATTTGGTAGGTGGTCTCTTTTGCATCAAGAACCACCATTGTACTTATATTATTTATTGTATCTAGTCCTTCCATCAACCAAAACTTGTATATTGTTTCAGACTTAGAAAACAGTGTTGTATTATTTCGACCTTAGAGTCGCGCTTGTAGTATTACGGTTTTCTGGCTGTTTTGAGTTTCTTTTTGGGTTTTGATCCTCGCCCTTTGGCGTTGTATATTATTATTGTTTGCATGGTTGTGACCGTCGATTGACGAAGAGCTAGCTCCCGCTTGGGGATGCCTTTTATCATTTCTTATATTATTCTTGTTGTACCCAGTTCGGGGCCAGTTTTTACAAAGGAAACTCTGCCGAAATTTTCAGGAAAGGTTACACATTTTAAAAATACACATTCTGCTTAGTTATTTAAAAACTTTGATTTTTGAAACATGTTTTCCTTACTTTTCAAAACCAGTTTTCCTTATTTACTCTTTAAATGGTTTTAGATTGCTGGGCTTTTGGCTTACTTGGATCAGATGGGGTCCTATAGACTTCATATGGTTCAAGGGCCAGTCCCGTCCTCTTTCGGGTCGTGACAGTTATTTTGTATCATTCTTTTGCTTAGCTTCCCCTTAAGATCCTTTCTTTCTCTTGATCTTTCAACCTCTTCATTGAGCTTGAAGGTTTATGGGTTGGTATTTGATCTCAAGGGTTGTATCATTTTGGAAGGAATAAAGTCGCTTTTGTGCTTTATTTTCCCTTGGGTTTTTAGCTCTCTCTTGATCTTGCAACCTCTTAATTGAGCTTTCAAGTTTAAGTTTGGGTTATTAAACCCATGGTGTGTAATTTGTTCCATGGTTTATAGTTATCTTTCTTGCTTATTTCTTTCTTACTTTTTATTACTTGCTTTACATTGATGCTTTACTTTCTTGCACTTTAAATTCCATGTCCTTACTTACTTGTAATCTTTTCTTTTCTTTGTTTATCTTTTCCTTTGCTCTTTTTGGTTCATTTTGTGAATGGTTGTAATACGTTGTTGTTAAGAATAAATACGATATTGTAAGTTAATGTTTCTTTGCTCATTTCCTTTTCCCGTTATTTTCCATTGAACTCCGCCCAAACGATACGCAAGCACTCCGTTAGGCACCCTACCCTACCAAGGTAACGGTGATTCCTAACCGCGACCGGTTGCGTTCGGTTTGGCCGGAGGCGAAAGCAAGAGACAAGAACGGACGGACAAGGGTCAATAAGCCGGATTCCACGAATACCGTGCTTAAGTACCCTAAACCACGTTGTTGCCGATTGCTCTAGCTTCAATTGGTCAAGTCTCGGCTCAAAGGTTTTGAGTACGGATTTCTTTAGCTTACACTTTCGTATCTTTTTCTTAACAACTTTATACTTGCATATAACACATAGGTTAGAACTGAACAAACATATACACATTCTTTATTAACTCGTCTAAAACTCGAACGAACATACAACCATCTCCCTGCGGATCAACCCGTGCTCAACCGGCTAGCTACGAAGCGACAACGTCCTGATCGCGGTTATAACTTTAGAACTTTGAACATACGACACGCTAAAAGCGTGCGATCAAATGGCGCCGTTGCCGGGGAGACGGTAGCGTATTTTCTTTCTTGTTATTCGGGTTAATATTCTTTTTGTATATATTTATAAATAAAAGAATAAAATCTTTTTGTTATTTTTGATAATTTTTGTGTGCAAGTGTGCAGGCTAATCTGGAGCAAGTACAGTAATCAAAAAAGAAAACAGAGCATTTTATTTTGGAGTAGAGATCAAGGGGAGTGCAGGGAACCAAAGTCGAGGCTCCAATTCCACTGTTTGACCGCGGAACCGCGGTCAAAGAGGGGCTGTGGCCGCGGTTCCGCGGCCGTATTGAGGCCTCAGTGCCCCAATTTTTTCCTGCCCTGTCTCTGTTCTTTTATCGTCTCTGTAAATTCCACTATACTGTATTTTCTGCAGATTTTTGCGGATTTGCAAACTGCGATTGTGAGGAGCAAAGTGTACGTTCAAGGCTAAGGTGATTGCAAAGTACAGTACCAAAGATACGGGTAGTTTGACCCGCGCAAGCGAACTTTTCAAGCTTACCGGATTTGATTCAACGGGGGTTTCCTAACCCAAAAACTTAACGGTACGTATTTCTTAAACACCTTCTTCTCAAATCCGACGCATCCAATATACTACTCTTTGCAGGATTCTTTACAAGTTCGCTAGCAAACGCTAAATATTGACTAACCCGTATTTGTTGCAGTGCTGTGCTTAAACTAAAAAAACGATTGTTTGATTCTTTATAGAATTTTTATTGAATTGCGCATTGCATACATTAATACAGACTTAAGGGCAAGCGAACCCCACAACATACGGTAAAGGATTTCATCACCTTTTCCGTGGCCCACAAATCACGAACTTGAGCATAACGTTTACCCGCACAAACTTTAAAAGAAACTAGACCTTAAGCCTTAAGGACTTCGCGCTCACTAGGAGAAGTTAACTGTGTTTAGAACCTCGCTTAACGGTACATTGTTTACGGGGTGTCTAGGAATGTGTTAACGGCGAAACCGCCAAAAGAGAAAGGGTTATTTAATTAAGGACCTTCGCAAAAGCGTCGGAAAACCTCCCCTTATCTCTACACTTACCTGGCCTCGTGACCAGTGTATCTTAAGCCCGTTTCTCGACACAGTTTTACTTCGAAAATCAAGTTCTGGAGCAGGTCTAGTTGACCTAGGTGAACCGTAGAACGATTAGGTGTGTGGTATTTTTGTGTCGTGATTGTTTCTGTCCAGATTCTTTTTGTGTGTATATTTCATTCTTTTGTTAAAAACTACAAAAAAAATCACATTATTTTTCCCATCCTTTTCTCTGCCTTTCTTTCTTTCTCTCTTCATATCATGTGTACCCCACCTCGCAAAACTCTTGCCGAACTTTGGTACCCATAACCAGACATTACTTTTTACGGTTCTTGCTTTGGCCGAACGTCGAACGATCCCTCCATGCCCAAAATATCTTTGAAAGATCGGATAGACGCGTCTAGGACAAACACTTGCCCTCCGCAATCCACTTTGTATCAACCTTTTCAACCTCCCTCACCCTCTTATATTGATACCCCTTTTGCAAGTCGTCCTTTGTCCGTCGCTGAACATATTGAACAATCCTGTAGCCGATCTTTCACTCCTTTCACCACTACAGATTCTTGGGATCAACAATTCCATTCACCTTCTTATCCACATGTTGATCCCGCTCCTATCCAGCCATTCAATTCCTACCAGTCCTACCCAACTTTTGCACCTTCCCTAGACATTGCTTCTGAACCGCCATTTGGGAGTTTTCAATATCCAAACAATTTTAAATCTTTTACTGAAACTCCTTCACAACCCATGTCTAGTCTGGAACAGTCTTTGGAAGACTTTAGGGTAGCGTCATACCAACAGATGATGGATTTGAATGCGTCCATAGCCGCCCTCATACAACCTAGTGACCCGGCAGCTAGTTTTCAACTAGCTCCAAATTTTCCAATGTATGAAGAGGCGGTAGGACAGGTTGAGAATTTGAGTGGAGAGAGTGAGATGTACCCCCTTCCGAATCAAGCCTACCCGTTTCAACTTGAATCCCACAACCCCGGTTTTGGATGTCTATATAGTGTTCCAAACGATTCATTGATTAAAGATAGAACAAATAATGAGTTGTGTGACTTTGTAGTGTTTGATTTGCCCGATTGTGAAGGGTCCTTTTCGAGTGAAGCCACACCCAATCCTTTTGACCTCTACACCTCCAGTCTAGAACCTGAATTGATTAATATCCATGCTTTTGTTGAGGTGTCTGAGAATATTGATTTTCACTTGATTGAGGATATTGACGCCGGGAATATTTTGGATGATGAACCTGTAGATTTGGCATAGTTTTTCTCTCCAATTCGTCATCCCGAGTCATTAACTGTTTTCCCGAACCTCAGATGCGTCTAGATTTTGATGAAATTTGCATGGATAAGCTGAATTTTGAGGAAACTTTTGAGGATATTTTTTAGGATGAACCAGTTTTAATTGATGAGTCGGATTTTCCAATTCATCTTGTCCCTGTCATTGACTGTGTACACCCTCCAGAACCCTTAACCGATAACCTTCCTCAATCACTTCCCCCCATCCTTTCCATCGTTCCGACATTGCAAGAAACCGTATCATTTTCACTTCCTGTGTCTGGTTTACCAAGTTCGGCGTACCCATGGTTTCTCACGAATCTTGAGGGATTTGACCCAATTTCTCGCCATATTGATAGATTAGTACAATCCATCTTTTCATATCGATCATTACAGATTGTACTAATTTATTCAATCCATTTCCACCCTCAAGTTCGTATTCCACTTCTTTCTCCCTTCCGCCATTCTTCTTCTTATATACCTAGACCGTATACCACTTCTATCTCCATACGGTCTCGCGTATTCTCCCTCTCTTTTCTCTACGCCTTCTTCCACCAACCTGTACATTATAGCGATAAAATCTTTGAATGGTTGGTGCTCACTTTTAGCCTGTGTAAGGCCTTGTATAGCTTGATACTGTTATCTTTCCCCTCTATTCCTGAAATTCAACACTGTTTTACTTAAGTTTGGGGAGGAACCTTTTTGTGTATATATTTTTGTTTTGTATATGAAAAAAAAAATTTAGGGAGCGCCGACAATTTTGACCCTCTTGGTGTAGCCTGACAGTGAGGGCACTGTCAACTTTAAGTTTGGGGGAGTGCTCGGTAAGCTTTCTTCCTTCGCATTCATTTGTATATTTTGCATTTGCATACCTTATTAAAACCCCACAAAAATCGAAAATTTTCCAAAAATATAATAACTTTGTCGTCAAGTTAGCTAATAGGGTAACTTAGATTTTTATTCTGAAAGTTTAGTTAAGATGTTAGAAATAACTAAATTCTATGCTTAGGAATTGAAAACCCTAAAAATAACCCTCATTCTGTTTAAACTTGGTGATTATACGTCCTTACAGTTTTTTTTGAGAAATAGGTAATCTTGAGTTCAGTTCTTGAGTTAAGTCAAGATGAGGGGAAAGTATTGAAGCTTTACTGAAGAATAAGTCTGAAAAATAGTTTCTTTTCTTGAGTTCAAATTTAGAAAGTATATACCCTACAAACTGCACTTACACGCACCTTGAAACTTGGGATAGTAGAGGATACCTAGAAATACTCTTGCCTGAAAACCTAGTATGATAGAAAAAACGGTAATTAAAGCTAAACACCAAAAGAGCATCATTGAAAAATATATCCTGTCTTGAAAAAGAAAAAAGAAAAGAAAAGAAAAATAAATAAATAAAGTCAAGACCCGGAAACGGCTATTTACGCTTTAAGCTCACACATTCAGTAATCGGCTGTTAGTGCCCCAAGAAGCATTAATAGTCGCATGAAAGGTGTATGAGCAACACCGTTCATCATAAATGAAAAGAAGTAGTATTAGATATTAGGGCAAGGGTACTATAGCTTGAATTGAATTCTCAAGTGTAGGGGTGAAATAATACACACATGTAGGGGTATACAATCGATGTTTGGATAAAAGATAGAAATAAAGAATAAGACTTGTGTTTTCTGTAAAGTTGATAAAAATCCCTGAATTAAGACCGCACTTTAGAAGGAAAACTCAGGAGATACCAACATCTTTCTAAACTTTTTTGGAACGTATAGGATCTAAGGTTAAATAGAAAGGAGGTGTGAAGTATTAGGGTTGGATATTTCTAACTTAGAATAATAGAGTTTTCTAACGTAGATACTAAACTGTAGGAGTAGAATCGATGTTAACTTATGACACTAGCTTGACAGGATTTTGTGGCTGTAATCCGCTGAAAATCCTCAGGAGACAACACTCCTCCTACTAGGGACACCTAGAGGTTTAATGGCTTGTTGCACAGGCTCAGTGCAATCGCGTTCCCTGCGAAAGTGAGGTTAGGACTTTTTTGTGAATAATTGGTTTTGCTCGGGACGAGCAAAAGTTAAGTTTGGGGGTATTTGTTCATACCAGAATATTGCATTTTATACCGCCCATTCTTACGCTCGTTTGTTTATAGGCAGGTGCTTTTGATCACTGTTTGCTACATATTTGCAGAATACTGGTTCTCAGCTCTAAACAGTGAAATCGATGGAAAAGTACGACAAATTCCGGATTACTGCCAATAACAGATAAAACACGGGTCTCCGCTCTCTATCCGTGTGTTGCCACATACCAGTTGTAAGTGCACGGCGGCGCCCCGGCCGTCAATCCGACGCCGGAATGCGGAAGCGGTGAAAAACTTTAATTTTGCGGACTTAGCAAACCGGCACCACCGCGCACTAAACATCCGGATCGTAACCATTAACAAGTCTAAGCTACTAACAAGAAAGGGAAGAGAAGTATACCGACAGATCCGAGTCCTCCGGTCTTCTCGTCGTCGTCTCGACCTCCTGCGGAATGTCCCGTCTCTTCCTCGTCGCCGGAAGTGCACCACATCGCCTTCATCGTTTACGGGCTCCCACCTCAATGCCGAGGCAACTCGGGCACGAAGCCGGCTACTCGACGTGCCCAAGATTTGCTGTAGAATATCTAGAGAAGAAGTCACATTTGGGGTTTTTGGAGCTTTGCCATTTTGTGGAGGAAGAAGAACTTGGAGAGAGGTGAAGGGAAAAATGTAGCAAACCAAAAGAAAATGAGAGTATCATATTTTCTCCATACACAAGAGAAGCATTTTTTTCTCTTCTTGCCAAAGTGGCCGGCCCCCCCATTTCCATTTGTGATTGGAGAGAGAAAAAGCAAGACAAGGGGGTGGGTGGAACAATGATACAAAAGGGGATCATGAAAGAACATGATAACAAAGCAAAACTAACACTCAACCACCTACCACCAACCTCATCATCAACAACCATGATGATCCAAAGTCAAGCCATCATGAAAAACCAAGTCAAGAAGTCAAGGCAAAAGGTATGGCTATCATGATACAACAAATATGCAAAGACCCCCTCCACAAATACTTATTTACAACAATGCAAATAAACCCTCCTCCACCAATCTTCGGCCAATGAACGATACAAAGGAAATTGGCCGAAACGGAAAGCAAACTGGCAACTCCAGAAAACTGGTCCCGTAATAAATTATAGGAAAACCCCGATACTGTGTATACACACCCGCATTTGTATTTCGACCGAAATACAAATGCCATGAGACAAAATCTCCACTGTACTATACTAGAATCCGGCTTATACCAAAACCGGCTAGTAATATCTGTTCGATCCTGATCCGTGCAATACCGCACGTATCTGATCGAACCCTGCCATATAACCATACGGCCTATAGTACAAACTGTCAGATCCTGATCCATGCAATACCGCACGTATCTGATCGGACCTTGCCATATCTCCATACGGCCTCTACAACCTTTCGCCCGAAAGCTGAGTAACTGAATGTGGGGGACTCTAAAGACTCGTCAACACCTTGGTTGTGGATTTAACCACTAGCACGTCAGAGGTATAAGCCAATACGTAACGGGCTACCAGGTATTGACTAAAAGGGATGTCTGTGAGTGAACTCAGCCTGACAACCCTACTGAGCCTGTCAGTGACAATTTCCGTGCAGTCCGGTCCGTTCGTCTATGAGCATCGCATGGCGGGCCTAGGGGGTTGGTAAAAGTCAGACCCCTAAAAGCGGTACAAGTCGTGTCGGAGTGTAGCCCAGAACACCCTGAGATACTACTGGAATACCTACCGGTAAATCTCCTTGCCTCGGCCGAGGGCTTCGTGTAATGGCTCTCCTAGACACAGCACGACCTCACCCCCAATACCGGGAGAGACGAACCCCTGAAGATACGCTCACTGCCTCCATGTGGCTCGGGACTGTACCCAACTAAAACCTGTTTGCACGACTCCTTTGAGCCGTGGTAGGGTAGTAATCAAAGTACAGTGGGAACTCACACGAGACAAATGACGATCCCCAGGTCGATGAACTAACCTGCACACATGTCACCAGGGAACAGCCATCTGACGTCTGGTATATGACCAACTAGCATGTTCCCGGCGAGTCCTGTCCGGTGTACTCATAACCCAATGAGCACCTGTATACATCTTAGGTGATCCAACTGACACCAGTGGCTTGTGAGACCGGCCACCGCCCCTCGTCGGGGTCTCGACTGTATACACTAGTCTACTATGGAGTATCGATGCCCTGTCTCGAAACTCACACGACTAGGGACCATTTAAGGATATGCTTATAGACTGCCAGCTCCCACGTATATGATTGCCCTTATACTGCTGGTGGTCAAGCAAGAATCCTAGGGGCTCTATCAACGTGTAATAGCGACGTGTCAGGTCACCTGAAACAGTACACGATGATAAAGGTAAACCAGATAGCATACTATCATCTCGAGTAAGACTGTCCTACCGGGATAGGTCCTCCATCAATCATTGCAATCACGTACCTGTGACCTAATAATTGACTCTGAGGGCACTATCTCCAACACCAGTTTAAGAGACAAAATGGAAAATCGATTGTCATTTTCATGCACAAAGCTCAATGTCAACACAAGATCCAAGAAATCTACGCGGAGCTCGAGGAAATCATGGCAAAAGATCCACATCACATCACCTTTTGTTCTACTGAAATTCTGGAAGAATTGTGAAGAGCTTCTGAGAAAAGTACTATACCATACTGAAGAGGACCACAAACTAGCAAAACCCACCAAATCTCATGGCCCAAATCCCCAATAAGGCCGCGGTTCCGCGGAATAAGCGCGCTTAGGCCGCGGAACCGCGGCCATGTGGGCTCCTCACTGGGTCATCTTCTGGGGGCTTTTTGTAACTTCCTATAGTGCTTGAATGTTGCCCTAGGTTCTCTGTTTCCTGCCTATAAATATCCCAGAACTTGCCAAGCCAAAAATGTTTTTTTCATGCCCTCTTTTTGTTAGTTTTTAGTTTACTTCTTCTTCTTCTTCATCTTTCCTCTATTAAATTGTTGTGAGAGCTTTTGAGTGGATGTTAAATGAAGATGAGGGTTATTTTGTATCATTCTTTTGCTTAGCTTCCCCTTGAGATCCTTGCTTCTCTTGATCTTTCAACCTCTTCATTGAGCTTGAAGGTTTAAGGGTTGGTATTTGATCTCAAGGGTTGTAACATTTTGGAAGGAATAAAGTCTCTTTTGTGCTTCATTTTCCCTTGGGTTTTGTAACACTTCAAAAAGATAAAATATTAATTTTGGGAATTTTTATAATTTAATATTATTTTATTGAATATTTTAATATTTTGGAATTATTAAAGGTAAATAAATAGGAAAAAAATTTGAGAAAAATTATGGAAAATTGTGAAAAACCGTATTATACTGATGGATCTCTCTTTGGATTTGCAATATCACCCTCAGTTGTCATTTGAACACAAAAATTATTTACAGTCCAAAGTTCGAAAATAAGATATTTTTATACCCAGCAAGTTTCACAACTGTCAAAACAACCTAAAATATCATTCGTGTCTAGATGTACCGTTGCATGTTTGGGTAAAATGTTAAGACTCAGCAAATATGTTTTCATGTAACAAGCTAAGAGCCTAAGACTAAGGATTTGTAAATCATGATTGTATATGTGAAACAAGCTTTTAGTTTGTTAAAAGTGTCTAAGATTCACTAAGCAGTGCAACCATTTCTTCATCCCATCTCTTTCTTCGATCCACAACTTTATCAGCCTCAAAATCAAAAACAAAAAATTATACTGATTTTTAATAAAGGCATGCACGCGCACATGCACCTACCCAACCAGCCACCCTCGCATATTGCGTTTTTACCAATTTCAAAACCATTTGGGTTTAAATTCAATTTGGTTCAGAATTATGGGTGCAAAAGCAAATCTCCCCCTTTTTAAAGGGTAAATTTCACTAAACTACCATGAGCTTTCAGCATTTTCAAGGTAAATGCCTTGAACTAAATAAAGTGCAAATGAATACCAAGAATTTTTCTGACTTTTCATATGACAGGGATCAAAGCGGGTCGGCTTCGGATCAGATTAAAAGCTCAGATCTCCATTCTTTCTTGTTTCACAGAAGTATATCTGCATCAAAACCCCAATATAATTAATGGCTGCACAGTGTTCATACACATACACTAAGATGAGGTTTCAAACATATGGAACTGGGAGTTATCATCATTTTGCCTAGAGGGCTTCACCAAACAATGCAATAGAGATTAACATGCCAAAAAGCTCCTTCCCAGGTTCCAGCAAATGGCTGCAACGACTGTCTGCATAGATTGCCTCAAGACAGGAGTGAGGAGAAGAAAAAAAAATATAGAATGAGGGTAGGTGAGAGAGAGGGGTATGGGACTTTGACCAAACCCTTAGCCATTGTTTTCTCCTCCTCATTTCTCTCCCTCTCCTTTGGCTCTTGCTGCTGCTGCCTCTTCCTCATCTCCCTCCCCTCTTCAACTCCTCTCTTCATCTCAAAAACAACCCCAAAACCCCAATCTCCTTTCATTAAAATTATGCACAAGCCCGAGACCTACAAGATGGACCAAGAAAGCATGGATTTTGGCCACTATGGGCAACTCAAGAATTTTCTTGAGTTGCCAATGGAGGTAATTACTGAACCATTAGCTTAGTTATAGCATTCCCTTTACCCCATGTTTAGTATTTAATCGATATTGTGTGATATTATGGAAATGAGAATAATCAAGTTAGGGTTTGAGGAAACTTGTGTTGTATTGGGAAATTAAGCTCAGTTAAGGTTATACCAACACCTTAGTGTATGAATTGGAACCCAAAACCTGGAGCTAGAACCAGAATACGGATTTTAGAAACCGATATCGGGGAAATTTTTGAAATCTGTGAAGTTAATTTGAATCTGCTATCATACGTGTCACCTGAAAATAATATTGAGTGGACAGTGACATGTGCAGGCACCATTGAACCAACACCCCAAACCCTAGCTCCCCAGTCCACCTTGAGGCCGCCGGAATTCCCATTCTGGCCGCAATTTGCGGCCAGACCAGTGAGGAATTTCCTCGTTTTGCGTGCATGCCCCCATTTCCTCAATTCTTGGCCCTGGGTACTTCTAGTTTTGACAGATTCCATCTAGGGTAAAATCTGGGACATATATCCTAAGTTGCTATTTTGGTTTCGTGTTTCCGTATTCCGTATTTTTGATTCTGAAATTTGGATTTGTGTTTTGCCTCGACTATTTGGCGTTTATACGACGATATAGAGGATTTATTGATGGTTTTGAAGGCGTGCCATAGGTTCTCACATATAGGCCCCTTATCGTACCGTTTTGGATTTCGTGTGCCGTTTTAGCTTGGATTTGGTTTTAATGCGCATATACGATATTTTGATGTGTAGGTACCCATGAAGACTTCGGGACGACAAGCAAATGCGCGGTGACATCCGCAAATGATGATGCAAGGTGAGTAGATTATATCTACAGGGGGAAGTCGGGTGGATGGCGTATAGCACCCCCGCAGTCCGTAATTAGTACTATGTAGTATATTAATGTGTGTGATAGTTATAGTGTGTTATGGTTAGTTAGGGGTAGAAATAACTAGCATAGTTCCTAGTTGCGAACCATAGGATAGATTTGCACCCACACGCATACACTTGTGTGTTTCTTATACTTGCACTGTGGTTGATGATAGGGGATGACTTTGGAGTTGAGTCGATGATGTGGGCTTTGTGCCGCGAGATCGGTGATTTGATATGATTCGTATTTGGGATACGAAATGTGATTCTTGCGGGCTTGGGATATGTGTTTACCCCCGCATGCATACTTCATTGATGGTATCGTTTTGCGCTAGGCATAGAGTAGTACCCCAGATTTTATGATCTGATGATAGTGATACCTGTTATGTGACGAGATAGTGAGATGTTGACCCGTACCCAGCTATTGGGATGCCGTACGACGATTTACCGTACGAGCCTATATTGATGATAGATCCGCGCTCATGACTCGAGGATGTCAGATGATATACTGTATCGTACGCGATACTATTGAGGCGGGATCACCGACTTATATATATTTATATATATCGACTCAGATGTTAGGCGGTTTCCTTACCTGTAGTTCAGCTTCTTAGTTCAGCCGTATAGTTTAGTGTAGTTGTTAGAGTAGCTTAGACTTCTTACCTATTTCAAAACTAACGAATCGTGGGCATTTTTAAAGACAGCTCAAGGGAATCTACGGATATTTCAAAAACGACGTATCTTTTCATAAAAACACTGTAGCCCCTATTTTCAAAACCCCATGATTCGTGTTATTTCAAAAGGCACCATTCGTAGGACTTATATTAGTTTAATGCAGATAAGTTTTGGTTACGTCTAGTTTCAACTCCCACTCCCTTTTTGTGGTTCGGTTTGCATCGCATTCTTATATTATGTTTCATACTCCATTATTAATATCATGCTGATAGGACACCAGCACCATTACCGATGATGCGTATGTACCACGTACACTTACTTGCCGGCTCACACACATCTTCATCGGTAATTGCCATGTCACGTACACCTTAGAAAATATATTATTGCTTGACATAGCCTATTAGCTAATAGTTTAGACATTGTAGTTATTGCCTTCTACTTCATGCATACTGTTATTCATTGTTATGCCGCATTCATGGATTCTCATGCATATATTCACTATTTTACATGCTATTGAGGTTTGGATTTGGATTTCTATGAGATTTTCTGGATTTGGAGGAAAACCGCAAAGACACAAATAATCATATTTTCTCTTTTGAAATAAAAAGTGCGGTTTTCCCATGATGTATGAGTCATCCACCATGAGTTTGCTGATGGATTTGGAAACCCGATTCGAGGAGACGGATGAACCACATGGTGGACCCGGTGCGGTACCCCGGGGCAAGAGGAATGTGGTGATGACGTTGAGCCTGGCAGGGGAGTACTACCTACCGGTGATTTTACCCGACGCGTCGGATATCCGGAGGATACCGTCGTGGTCTTGAGATTTATGGTAGGGGCCGGTCTGGACTGACGGCGCCCTAGATATTGTGGTTGAGACTTTGAGATATCGGGATATTGGGATTTCGTTTGTGCCGATGCTAGGCACAGTTTTATGCTGATTTCATTATGGTACCTCATTTTAAAAATACAAGGGAAATCTCACTAAAGTTTGAAAACAGTTGCTTCATGTAAATGTATTCTGTTTTCACGCATTCATATCTCATTTATATGCTATATTGTTATCTGAGGCACTGACACAGACATAGGAGATTGCACTCGGGTTAGATATTTACCCCAGCCTTGTTATAGGCTGCATGTTTTATATTGAGCATTCTATATACTGATCGTATTGACCTAGGATTATGTCTTGCTTTCGGTTTCTGCTTGTAGATATTTCTATTCACGAGTTGGCAACTCACCCCCGTTGTGCCACAGTTCTTGCAGGTTTTTGCCGTACAGGTTCCTTGCGGCATTTCTGGCACATTGCTTCCTTGAGGGTGAATTGCATTTGGTAGATGGTTTCTTTTGTATCAAGAACCACCATTGTTCTTGTATTATTCGTTGTATCTAGAATTTCCATCAACCAAAACTTGTATATTGTTTTAGGCTCAGACTTAGGTGATGTATTATTCGACCTTAGAGTCGCGCTTAGTAGTATTGCGGTTTTCTTGTTGCTTTTGAGCTTTCTTTTGGATTTGATCCTCGCCACTTGGCGTTGTATATTTTGTTGCATGTGTGGTTGTGACCGTCGATTGACGAAGAGCTAGCTCTCGCTTGGGGATGCCTTTATCATTGCATATATATTGTTATCTTTGTTGTACCCCATTCGGGGCCAGTTTTACAAAAGAAACTCTGCCGAAATTTTTAGAAAAGACTTTACTGTTTTAAATGCATATTCGGCTTAGTTATTTAAAAACCTTGATTTCAAACATGTATTTCTTCACTTCTTTAAACCAGTTTTCTTACTTATTCTTAAAAATGGTTTTAGATTTCTGGGCTTTTGGCTTACTTGGATCAGATGGAGTCCTATAGACTTCATAGGATTCAAGGGCCAGTCACGTGCTCTTTCGGGTCGTGACAAAGTTGGTATCAGAGCGCTAGGTTGACCTTGGTTCGAGTCTAAGTTTGACTATGTGGAGCCTAGGGCGTTATATATATACGGAACTTAGGCTTGACCTTACGGAACTTAGACTTGGTCAGGGGGTATTAGACCCGAACTTTCGTCGCGTAGGATGACCCTTGGTTGATGGAATAGGTAACTAAAGTAGAGTGACGTACCGTTGGTATGTTCCGCGGCATATTTACGACAGGCCACTCCGCTTAAGGAACCTTAGGATGTACATATTTTCGAGATCAGTGATTCTCTTCATATCCATGATTATACATCCATTTGAGATCCCCGATTCTATTAGTTTCATGATCATACCTTTATTGATGCTGTTCCTTCCTATGATCATGTATCCATTTTGGATCTGTTGTTCTCTTCCTTACCATTGATGTGCTCTCTTTGATACTCGATTGAGGTTCCTGTCACCATGTTTGAGCGCAGTTTGGGCTGCTGCTAGGGTTACGGTCAGTGCGAGCTCGTCTGGTACGAGGGCTGACCATTGTGTTTTCTGGTGACATGGGAGCGTCTCGAGTTAGTATTGGTGATTGTGACCTCTAGTGGAGGCGAGTGCTTGGTCTTGCACCGGATGATCGGGCCATTGTTAGAGCTGCCAGTTGAGAGAGAACTGTTGATGTACAGCATACCTCAGAGATTATGATGTCGCCTACCGTGCAGACAGATGGACCAGCTGTTGCTGAGATTGACAGGATGTCGCTTCCGAAGCTTACGAGCTGAGATTGCCGTAGCTTTCAGGCATACATGAGACAGATGATAGCTAGTCTACCCGATTTGGGAGACGAAAGTGATTCGTCCGATTTATGCGCCGGAGCGGGCCCAGTTGAGTTGATGATTTCCAGTGTGGAGAGTCTTACTCGGATCTAGAGCAGACCGATTCAGAGATGACCGCCAATGTGTCGCCTTTCTTGGAGGATTGAGGCTTGGGTTTGCCCTTCTACGGCTGGACCACCGACGCTGTGGCATGTACTCGATGCTATTAAACTGTACCCATGATGTGATCACTTGGGGGATTATGAGGTTCTGACGAGTCGATCGGATGATTCGACATCATTCGGACATTATGTGATGGGATGGGTTGCTTGGGATACTCCAGATACGAGGATAGCCGTTGGAGCACAGTCCATGCAGCCATGATGAGACGAGTCCGAATCAGTCGACATTGACGCAGAGTGAAGAAAAGAGTTCGCAAGATATTTCGACGAGATGACGTCCCACTCCGCTGACATTAGAGATGCGATATGCACCCAGAGGCGTGGTATATGGATATATCTTCCAGAAAGAAGCGCGATAAGTATGCAGCCGTTCCGGAATAAGCTTTAGCTTCAGCATTGGATGACGACTTCCGGGCAATTCGGCAGGATTGAGATTTGAGAAAGGAACCTCGACAGGACCTTTCTGGAGTACGATACGAGAAGACCTAGACCCAGGGGTGGTCGTATTGCGCACACCCAGCAGGACAGAGTTCGGCATTGTCGACGAGGTAGTTGACCAGGTTCGGATAAAGGGACTTACCCAGATACGTTGCGAATTGATCAAGGACGGACGAGTGATGAGTATTCCTCCGATGGTTGGGACGTGTTCCCGAGGACCTGTTCGGCCTGACATCTTCTGTAGAAGGATGAAGCTACAGAATACGCGATTTCGAGTCCGTGTGAGAGACTTCAGATTGACCGTGGCCGAGAACAGTGCAATGCATAGTAGCTTGGCGTGACGTCATAGTGGACGACGATAGAGACAGGTGAAACAAGAGGTTCGTGTGAGACACTGACGAGCTGTCATTACTTCCCGTCGAGACTAGAGACCTGATATGCTTACAGAGACGTTGGGATGTGACCAGTTTCTGAGAAAACATTGTGCTGAGGACATGGATGTCCATTGAGCGAAAAGAGATTATGCAAGAGTACCAGCCTTTGTACAAATCGGCATAGGCGAGATCGGAAGAGACCTTGAGCAGGATTCCTTCCAGGATATTACTGCAATGATGTTTGCACCCAGGATCAGATGTGTGACGTGCTTTCAGAGAGCCAGAGGCCGACGCCAGTGATATGCTGCCTTACGAGTGGTCGTGAGGATTGACCGAGAGATGACCAGAGAAGTGCCAGAACGGAATCGTCCCCGTTAGCACACCTGACAGGGCCGATAAGCCGATTGACCGCGTGATAGGAAATCCGCAAGGAAGATAAGGACCCAGAGTCAGAGGACGCCAGACCGTGAGCAAGAGGCAAGTAGATATCCTGCGCTACTAGCAGTGGATGCACCGACTCCTTCTCGACCTCGAAGGAGGAACTACCGACGACGGTATTTATGATTTGTGATTTTGTGATTCGATTATCACGTATCCGTCATTTTGGATTTCGGTATTTTGGGCGTTCTGTTTGCATGATTTAGTTTTGATGACTGAGTTTCATGATATTAGTTTCATGCACCCACTGGATATTTATATATTTTGCGCAGAGCTATTACATTTGAGTTATTGATTGAGATTTCATGCCTACCGTATGCAGTGATTTGATTTGCACTTCCAGCGTAGTTTTCATGCACCCCTAGTGTTTTGATATACGATTTTGGTGCACGCCAGATGCACTAAATCGGGATTCTTCGTGCATGTCATATGCACCTGATTTTTCTGTCAGGCACACACGTTGCTTACGACAGATGTTTCGTACATACCAGCTGCACCTAGATGTTGTTTTGTACACCTGTTTGACACATATATGGATTTTGATTCCTTGCGCACCAGACGCATAGGATATTCTTATATATGCATTTTGGGGATTGATTTCTAGTAGAGCAGTACATTTTTATGATATTCTCTATGTATTGATGTTTTCGGAGCCCCGACAAATTGGATTATTACTGAAATTGTTTTAAGTATTGGGGGTTTAAATTTAAATTCGGGGACCGAATTTCTTTAAGGGGGGTAGATTGTAACACTTCAAAAAGATAAAATATTAATTTTGGGAATTTTTATAATTTAATATTATTTTATTGAATATTTTAATATTTTGGAATTATTAAAGGCAAATAAATAGGAAAAAAATTTGAGAAAAATTATGGAAAATTGTGAAAAACCGTATTATACTGATGGATCTCTCTTTGGATTTGCAATATCACCCTCAGTTGTCATTTGAACACAAATTATTTACAGTCCAAAGTTCGAAAATAAGATATTTTTATACCCAGCAAGTTTCACAACTGTCAAAACAACCTAAAATATCATTCGTGTCTAGATGTACCGTTGCATGTTTGGGTAAAATGTTAAGACTCAGCAAATATGTTTTCATGTAACATGCTAAGAGCCTAAGACTAAGGATTTGTAAATCATGATTGTATATGTGAAACAAGCTTTTAGTTTGTTAAAAGTGTCTAAGATTCACTAAGCAGTGCAACCATTTCTTCATCCCATCTCTTTCTTCGATCCACAACTTTATCAGCCTCAAAATCAAAAACAAAAAATTATACTGATATTTAATAAAGGCATGCACGCGCACATGCACCTACCCAACCAGCCACCCTCGCATATTGCGTTTTTACCAATTTCAAAACCATTTGGGTTTAAATTCAATTTGGTTCAGAATTATGGGTGCAAAAGCAAATCTCCCCCTTTTTAAAGGGTAAATTTCACTAAACTACCATGAGCTTTCAGTATTTTCAAGGTAAATGCCTTGAACTAAATAAAGTGCAAATGAATACCAAGAATTTTTCTGACTTTTCATATGACAGGGATCAAAGCGGGTCGGCTTCGGATCAGATTAAAAGCTCAGATCTCCATTCTTTCTTGTTTCACAGAAGTATATCTGCATCAAAACCCCAATATAATTAATGGCTGCACAGTGTTCATACACATACACTAAGATGAGGTTTCAAACATATGGAACTGGGAGTTATCATCATTTTGCCTAGAGGGCTTCACCAAACAATGCAATAGAGATTAACATGCCAAAAAGCTCCTTCCCAGGTTCCAGCAAATGGCTGCAACGACTGTCTGCATAGATTGCCTCAAGACAGGAGTGAGGAGAAGGAAAAAAAATATAGAATGAGGGTAGGTGAGAGAGAGGGGTATGGGACTTTGACCAAACCCTTAGCCATTGTTTTCTCCTCCTCATTTCTCTCCCTCTCCTTTGGCTCTTGCTTCTGCTGCCTCTTCCTCATCTCCCTCCCCTCTTCAACTCCTCTCTTCATCTCAAAAACAACCCCAAAACCCCAATCTCCTTTCATTAAAATTGTGCACAAGCCCGAGACCTACAAGATGGACCAAGAAAGCATGGATTTTGGCTACTAGGGGCAACTCAAGAATTTTCTTGAGTTGCCAATGGAGGTAATTACTGAACCATTAGCTTAGTTATAGCATTCCCTTTACCCCATGTTTAGTATTTAATCGATATTGTGTGATATTATGGAAATGAGAATAATCAAGTTAGGGTTTGAGGAAACTTGTGTTGTATTGGGAAATTAAGCTCAGTTAAGGTTATACCAACACCTTAGTGTATGAATTGGAACCCAAAACCTGGAGCTAGAACCAGAATACGGATTTTAGAAACCGATATCGGGGAAATTTTTGAAATCTGTGAAGTTAATTTGAATCTGCTATCATACGTGTCACCTGAAAATAATATTGAGTGGACAGTGACATGTGCAGGCACCATTGAACCAACACCCCAAACCCTAGCTCCCCACTCCACCTTGAGGCCGCCGGAATTCCCATTCTGGCCGCAATTTGCGGCCAGACCAGTGAGGAATTTCCTCGTTTTGCGTGCATGCCCCCATTTCCTCAATTCTTGGCCCTGGGTACTTCTAGTTTTGACAGATTCCATCTAGGGTAA
Source organism: Agapanthus africanus (assembly GCA_030015575.1). Lineage (NCBI taxonomy): Eukaryota > Viridiplantae > Streptophyta > Magnoliopsida > Asparagales > Amaryllidaceae > Agapanthus > Agapanthus africanus. The sequence goes on along the minus strand of JASDDO010000012.1, from coordinate 259,974,958 downwards.
AATCTGGGACATATATCCTAAGTTGCTATTTTGGTTTCGTGTTTCCGTATTCCGTATTTTTGATTCTGAAATTTGGATTTGTGTTTTGCCTCGACAATTTGGCGTTTATATGACGATATAGAGGATTTATTGATGGTTTTGAAGGCGTGCCATAGGTTCTCACCTATAGGCCCCTTATCGTACCGTTTTGGATTTCGTGTGCCGTTTTAGCTTGGATTTGGTTTTAATGCGCATATACGATATTTTGATGTGTAGGTACCCATGAAGACTTCAGGACGACAAGCAAATGCGCGGTGACGTCCGCAAATGATGATGCAAGGTGAGTAGATTATATCTACAGGGGGAAGTCGGGTGGATGGCGTATAGCACCCCCGCAGTCCGTAATTAGTACTATGTAGTATATTTATGTGTGTGATAGTTATAGTGTGTTATGGTTAGTTAGGGGTAGAAATAACTAGCATAGTTCCTAGTTGCGAACCATAGGATAGATTTGCACCCACACGCATACACTTGTGTGTTTCTTATACTTGCACTGTGGTTGATGATAGGGGATGACTTTGGAGTTGAGTCGATGATGTGGGCTTTGTGCCGCGAGATCGGTGATTTGATATGATTCGTATTTGGGATACGAAATGTGATTCTTGCGGGCTTGGGATATGTGTTTACCCCCGCATGCATACTTCATTGATGGTATCGTTTTGCGCTAGGCATAGAGTAGTACCCCAGATTTTATGATCTGATGATAGTGATACCTGTTATGTGACGAGATAGTGAGATGTTGACCCGTACCCAGCTATTGGGATGCCGTACGACGATTTACCGTACGAGCCTATATTGATGATAGATCCGCGCTCATGACTCGAGGATGTCAGATGATATACTGTATCGTACGCGATACTATTGAGGCGGGATCATCGACTTATATATATTTATATATATCGACTCAGATGTTAGGCGGTTTCCTTACCTGTAGTTCAGCTTGTTAGTTCAGCCGTATAGTTTAGTGTAGTTGTTAAAGTAGCTTAGACTTCTTACCTATTTCAAAACTAACGAATCGTGGGCATTTTTAAAGACAGCTCAAGGGAATCTACGGATATTTCAAAAACGACGTATCTTTTCATAAAAACACCGTAGCCCCTATTTTCAAAACCCCATGATTCGTGTTATTTCAAAAGGCACCATTCGTAGGACTTATATTAGTTCAATGCAGATAAGTTTTGGTTACGTCTAGTTTCAGCTCCCACTCCCTTTTTGTGGTTCGGTTTGCATCGCATTCTTATATTATGTTTCATACTCCATTATTAATATCATGCTGATAGGACACCAGCACCATTACCGATGATGCGTATGTACCACGTACACTTACTTGCCGGCTCACACACATCTTCATCGGTAATTGCCATGTCACGTACACCTTAGAAAATATATTATTGCTTGACATAGCCTATTAGCTAATAGTTTAGACATTGTAGTTATTGCCTGCTACTTCATGCATACTGTTATTCATTGTTATGCCGCATTCATGGATTCTCATGCATATATTCACTATTTTACATGCTATTGAGGTTTGGATTTGGATTTCTATGAGATTTTCTGGATTTGGAGGAAAACCGCAAAGACACAAATAATCATATTTTCTCTTTTGAAATAAAAAGTGCGGTTTTCCCATGATGTATGAGTCGTCCACCATGAGTTTGCTGATGGATTTGGAAACCCGATTCGAGGAGACGGATGAACCGTTTCGGGTACATGGTGGACCCGGTGCGGTACCCCGGGGCAAGAGGAATGTGGTGATGACGTTGAGCCTGGCAGGGGAGTACTACCTACCGGTGATTTTACCCGACGCGTCGGATATCCGGAGGATACCGTCGTGGTCTTGAGATTTATGGTAGGGGCCGGTCTGGACTGACGGCGCCCTAGATATTGTGGTTGAGACTTTGAGATATCGGGATATTGGGATTTCGTTTGTGCCGATGCTAGGCACAGTTTTATGCTGATTTCATTATGGTACCTCATTTTAAAAATACAAGGGAAATCTCACTAAAGTTTGAAAACAGTTGCTTCATGTAAATGTATTCTGTTTTCATGCATTCATATCTCATTTATATGCTATATTGTTATCTGAGGCACTGACACAGACACAGGAGATTGCACTCGGGTTAGATATTTACCCCAGCCTTGTTATAGGCTGCATGTTTTATATTGAGCATTCTATATACAGATCGTATTGACCTAGGATTATGTCTTGCTTTCGGTTTCTGCTTGTAGATATTTCTATTCACGAGTTGGCAACTCACCCCCGTTGTGTCACAGTTCTTGCAGGTTTTTGCCGTACAGGTTCCTTGCGGCATTTCTGGCACATTGCTTCCTTGAGGGTGAATTGCATTTGGTAGGTGGTTTCTTTTGTATCAAGAACCACCATTGTTCTTGTATTATTCGTTGTATCTAGAATTTCCATCAACCAAAACTTGTATATTGTTTTAGGCTCAGACTTAGGTGATGTATTATTCGACCTTAGAGTCGCGCTTAGTAGTATTGCGGTTTTCTTGTTGCTTTTGAGCTTTCTTTTGGATTTGATCCTCGCCACTTGGCGTTGTATATTTTGTTGCATGTGTGGTTGTGACCGTCGATTGACGAAGAGCTAGCTCTCGCTTGGGGAAGCCTTTATCATTGCATATATATTGTTATCTTTGTTGTACCCCATTCGGGGCCAGTTTTACAAAAGAAACTCTGCCGAAATTTTTAGAAAAGACTTTACTGTTTTAAATGCATATTCGGCTTAGTTATTTAAAAACCTTGATTTCAAACATGTATTTCTTCACTTCTTTAAACCAGTTTTCTTACTTATTCTTAAAAATGGTTTTAGATTTCTGGGCTTTTGGCTTACTTGGATCAGATGGAGTCCTATAGACTTCATAGGATTCAAGGGCCAGTCACGTGCTCTTTCGGGTCGTGACAGGTTTTTACCTCTCTCTTGATCTTGCAACCTCTTAATTGAGCTTGCAAGTTTAAGTTTGGGTTATTAAAACCATGGTGTGTAACTTGTTCCATGGTTTCTAGTTCTCTTTCTAGCTTATTTCTTTCTTACTTTTTATTACTTGCTTTACATTCATGTTTTACTTTCTTGCACTTTAAATTCCATGCCCTTACTTGTAATTTTTTCTTTTCTTTTCTTTGTTTATCTTTTCTTTTGCTCTTTTTTGTTTGTTTTGTGAATGATTGTAATACGTTGTTGTTAAGAATAAATACGATATTGTAAGTTAATGTTTCTTTGCTCATTTTCTTTTCCCGTTATTTTCCATTGAACTCCGCCCAAACGATACGCAAGCGCTCCGTTAGGCACCCCATCCTACCAAGGTAACGGTGATTCCTAACCGCGACCGGTTGCGTTCGGTTTGGCCGGAGGCGAAAGCAAGAGACAAGAACGGACAGACAAGGGTTAATAAGCCGGATTCTACGAATACCGTGCTTAAGTACCCTAATCCACGTTGTTGCCGATTGCTCTAGCTTCAATTGGTCAAGACTCAGCTCAAAAGTTTTGAGTATGGATTTCTTTATCTTACACTTTCGTATCTTTTTCTTAACAACTTTATACTTGCATATAACACATAGGTTAGAACTGAACAAACATATACATTCTTTAATAACTCGTCTAAAACTCGAACGAACATACAACCATCTCCCTGCGGATCGACCTGTGCTCAACCGGCTAGCTGCGAAGCAACACCGTCCTGATCGCGGTTATAATTTTAGAACTTTGAACATACGACACGCTAAAAGCGTGTGATCATTATTCATTTTATATACACAAATGATATCATTTATCCAAGAGGATTATCATTCTCACCTTCCGTCTTCTCAATCTCTCTCTCTTCAAACCCTAACCCTAACCTCTCATGTGTTGAGATCAAGGGTTAGCAAGACTAATAAATCCTTAATCCAACTCTATATCCCCTAGGTTGCTTGAATTAGCACTTTGAGAAACCTAGTTACCTCAAGTTAGAGGTCAAGCTTGGAGTAGGAGCTCTCGGGTGGATCGTCTTTGACTCGAAGAGGCCGTTGAGGTGCCGACGATCCATAAAGCCTACGAGGACAGCGATGAAGACCCGAAGGACAAGTAACGTGAGGTATAACTTCGAATCCAAGTAGTTAAACCTTTCGTAGTTTGCTAGTAATGGTTTAGACACGATCCGTGTGCTCAAGTACGTGTTACGAAGCTTTGATAATTTTTTTTTCATATATTCCGCCTCTCCGCAAGCTCGTGGGGTGCGTGACATGGACTTACAGTAGTATCAGAGCCAACTAAACCTTTACTAGCTTGTTAGCAACTATCTAGAACTTCGATCGTCGGAAAAACGCGAAAACAAAACCCCGGACCCCTCATGTTTCTGTCAATTTTAAACGTGTCGAAAAAATTATTTGATGTGTCTGAAAATTAACAGCAGGGGATTATAAGAATTCTGGGAAAATACGAGGACCTAACTCGGTAAGACGGCCGCGGATCCGCCGCCGAGTCAACCCCGAGTTGACTCGGATTTGCGCAGTAATTCATATTTTGTGGTGTTTTGTTTTCCAGTATATTCTGTTTCTGCCCAGGTTACTTCTGTGCTGGCTTGCATTTGGGGTAGACACGGAAAAAGGTTGTCGATCGATATTCTAAGTTATTTGCTAATCGGGTTTTTATCTGTAATGTTTAATGTGTTCGTAAACCTCCCCTAACTGCTAGTATGTCGGTTGGCAGGGGGTTGCATATTTCTGTAATGGTTTTACTGTTTGTGTATATGAACTTGATTGGATCGTTGTGATGATTAGCCGGGGTTTGAGATGGTTTTTATATTCATTCATTCGATGTAAATTGTAATATGATGTAATATTCTTTTGTGGGGCACATCCAGGTTGCGGTTGTAGCCACCGTTGTATTATTTAATTTACTGTTTTTTGCTCCTAGGATAGACCCAAGGTGGGATACACAAACTACCGGGTACGTTGAAGTGTTTATTGGCCTACTCACGTTGTTGAGGGAGACCGCTTCACTTCGGGTACTTGGCGGGTAGTTTGCCGTACCCTTAGGGGTCTAGGGTGGGGTAATGGCTATTCATCACAACTGTGTAATCCGTCTTTCGTTGCAGGCTCAAAGGAAACGTGGATTGCTTGTATATCCAATAATGTTCATCTGTGATCTGGAATGCCTATTATTGCGTCTGAAGAATGTACAATATCTATATATGATAGCTATTTAGACGTCACTTATGTTTTACACCCGCACTAGCCCAGCCCCCGCTCTGTCGTTAGTTATGTAACTTAACGGGTGATGACGGGACCTAGTGGCGAATGCGGATGGCATAAGAGGACGTTGTATTTTCGTTGTTTTCAGCAATGGTATGTTAATTGATAGGACGCATTATATTAATGCAAAGAAAACAAACCAAAGTTGAATAGTTGGAACAAATTTAAAAGTAACCACTCGGTTACTTTTGAAAGAGCTGAATTTTAATTGCGGAGCTTTAACCACTCTTTTTAAAAAGCTATCAGGTTCTTCCGATTATATCAAGTTCACTACATTCACGGTTTCGCCAAAACCAGTCGTAGCCCTCCGTCATTTCTTATGGATGGTCAGTAGTTTTCAAGCTATGTTTGTTGGCTTTCATCAAGGCATAGTGTTTGGTAGCTGCTGGGGTATTCATTTGTTGCATAGATAAATGAGCTGGTTTGGGACAGTCATATTACCTTGTTGGCTTTCGTCAAGGGTATGTACAGGTGGGTTCAAATTAACAAGATAATGATGGGCAGAACTTGACATGTGACTTATGATTTGTTGGCTTTCGTCAAGGTCATAAGAACATGGGGCAAAAATCCACATCGGGAGTTTCTAAAGAAACTGAAACTTGCTAGTGTTGCATACCATTTGGAGTTTGATGAATGTTCGTAGGATTCCTTCAACATTATCATACGATGATATTTGGTTCCCGATCCTACTGTAAGTATATTCTACTTATCAGGAGATTCGTCTCTTACACGATCAATGCTATAAACCAAGTAAGTGTCGAGAAAGGTGTCAGCGGGGCTACGCCCCTAGAGAAAAGAGGTTATTTAATTAAGGAACATCACGAAAGCGTTGGAAAACCTCCCTCGAAGTACCGACACCGGCCTGACTGAACGGTTAAGCAAGTATTGTATGGTAAGATCAGTCCTGGCTAATTCTTCTTTTATGGTTTGAGGAAGGATTCGAGAAACAGTGGGAGCCATCCAGTTTAGATAAACTAAAAACCAATCTAAACTTGCAAGAGCATCATGCTAAAGTGTTTTCTTCTCTCTCTTTCATTGCAGCGACCTTGTAACCATGACTAGGTTACATCTAGATAACAATTTGACTGAATCTGACTTATATGACTGGCAAAGGTCTGTCCAGATATCCATTGCCTATGACAAGCTGGACCACCCTATTACTACTCAAGATCCCACCGTCCCAGGTCCATTTTCCACCGTCGCGGATATGGATAACCGTCAGACAAGGGAAAAGGATAATGCGAAAGCCAAGTGCCTCGTGTTGGCTTCAGTTGATGGTGTATACCAGAAGCAGCACGAGAAGATGGACTCAGTTTCCATCTTTCTCCATAACAAAGATTTATATGGAGAGCAATCTCATATCACTAGATATGAGACCTCGAACGAATTAATTCAAGAGAGGTTGGCTGTCGGGTCATCTGTAAGGGACGATGTCCTTACGATGACTAGCTATATTGATGAGCTCAAGGACCTGGAGACCGCGTTGGGAAACAGGTCATACGCTGACTTATTTCCACAGTCCCTACCCTCTACTTACACCCTGAAAGAAACCAGGGAGACACAAGCTCTGCTTAATGGAGGACCTTCTTCTTCTACATCCAGGGCGAAAGCAAAGGGTGAAAAGAAGAACACCTCTACAAAGCCGATATACAGTGTCAGTAAAGTAGGAGGAAAGGGAAGAGCAAAAGTTTCGGGACTTGGTTTAGCTAAAGCGGGATGTTCCTATTGTTATGGGATTGGGCATTGGCAGAAGGATTGCAGGGCTTTGGAAGCCATTAGCCAGGATACGAAGCATGTTTTGGCTTCGGCCTCAAGTGTGTTTGTTATTGAGAACTGTTTGTCAATTAACTCTACTTCCTGGGTACTAGATACCGGAGCAGGATCTCATATCTGTAATTCATTACATGCTTTGAGAAACCGTTGAGTTATAAGGGTAGGTGATTTGTCTCTCAGAGTTTCAAACGGAATGAGCGTGGACGCTGAATCCGTGGGAGAATATCGCCTAGGTTTGACAAGTGGGCAGATATTGATTCTACGTAACTGTTTGTATGTACCTTGTTTGACTTGTAATATCATATCAGTGTCCACACTTTCGAGAGAGGGATATGATTTTACGTTCGTAAGCGATGTAGTTCACATCCACATAAATCAAGTTCTGATTGGGTCCGGTACATTAAATGGCGGTATATACGTATTGAGTCAAGCTCAGGTTTTCAATGTCCAGAACACACTTAAAAGAAAGTCTCCAGAAATAAATCAGGCTTTCTTATGGCATTGTTGACTAGGTCACATCAATAAAACACGATTAACTAAGTTACCTAGAGAAGGATATTGAATCCGTTCGAATATCAATCTTATGCTACTTGTGAATCTTGTCTCATGAGAAAGATGACAAAGACTCCGTTTACTGGACACGGAGTAAGAGCGAGCGAGCTCTTGGGACTCGTACACAGTGACGTGTGCGGTCCAATGTCTACACATGCGCGAGGTGGTTATTCCTACTTCATTACTTTTACGGATGATTTCTCTAGGTATGGACATATCTTCTTAATGAAGCATAAATCCGAGGCCTTTGAGAAATTCCAAGAATACAAGAATGAATTGGAAAACCAAACAGGCAAAAGTATCAAGACACTGAGATCTGATTGAGGTGGTGAATACTTAAGTGCCGAGTTCCTAGGTTACTTAAAAGAGAATGGAATTCTCTCTCAGCTTACTCCTCCATACACACCACAACACAATGGTGTATCGGAAAGGAGGAATCAAACCTTATTGGATATGGTTCGTTCCATGATGAGTAAGGCTGAGTTACCGCGATCTTTCTGGGGTTATGCACTAGAATCAGCTGCATATCTTTTGAACAAGGTTCCAACCAAGACTGTGCCTACCACACCATATCAGATGTGGAGTGGGAAGAAACCCTATCTTCAGTACCTGAAGACATGGGGATGTCCAGCTTTTGTTAAAAAAGCAGCATCTGGACAAGCTCGAGGCACGCTCAGTACAGTGTAAGTTTGTGGGATATCCAAAGAACTCCATGGGATATTGTTTCTATTACGCAGAGGAACAAAAGGTTTTTGTTTCTCGTCATGCCCACGTCTTAGAAGCTGAATTTTGGGAAAATCAGAAGAGTGGGAGCGCAGTAGAACTGGAAGAAATTCCAGAACCACAAACTGTTACTGAAAGTATGGTAGAACCAGGAGTTTCAGATAACAGGGACATACCAGCGCCTATCCGCAGAAGTAGTAGGCAGTCTCATCCGCCCGAGAGATACTACGGTTTTCTTATAGATGGGGATCGAGAAGATTACATCATTGACAATGATGACCCTACTAGCTTCCAGCAAGCCATTCAAAGAAGCGACTCGGTAAAATGGCAGGATGCCATGCGGACCGAAATGGAGTCCATGTACACTAACAAAGTATGGACTTTGGACATTGCTCCAGATGGGGTAAAACCCGTAGGATGCAAATGGATCTTCAGAAAGAAGATTGGTGTAGATGGACAGGTTGAAACCTATAAGGCTAGACTTGTTGCAAAGGGTTTCCGTCAAAGACCTGGTTTGGACTATGACGAAACCTTTTCTCCAATGGCTATGCTCAAATCCATTCGGGTCCTTCTTGCCATTGCTGCCTTCCACGATTATGAGATCTGGCAGATGGACGTAAAGACGGCCTTTCTAAATGGTAATTTGGAAGAGTGTGTCTATATGGATCAGCCAGAGGGATTCATTCAGAGTGGGAGCAGCGGTAAAGTGTGCAAGTTGCTTAAGTCCATTTATGGAATGAAGCAGGCATCGCGGAGTTGGAACATCTGTTTTGATGATACTGTCAAAGAATTCGACTTTATCAAGAATCCAGATGAACCATGCATATACAGTAAGATTGTAGGGAGAGTTGTAGTATTCCTCGTCTTGTACGTGGTTGACATTCTCCTAATAGTAAATGATATTCCTATACTACAGTCAGTCAAAAGATTCTTGTCACAGAAGTTCTCCATGAAGGACCTCGGTGATGCCACCTACATTCTGGGGATCCAGATCTATCGTGATAGATCAAAAAGGATGTTGGGACTTTTGCAGTCCAGGTACATAGACACCATATTGAAAAGATTCAGTATGGATGATTCTAAGCGCGGTAACCTGCCGGCTTGTCACGGAATCAACCTCTGCAAAGAGATGTCTCCCAAGACTGATTTGGAAAGGGATCGCATGTCGATTATACCCTACACTTCTGCGGTTGGCTCTATAATGTATGCGATGTTATATACCAGACCAGATGTAGCATACGCATTGAGCGTTGTAAGCCGGTATCAGGCAAACCCAGGGAAGAAGCACTGGATAGCAGTAAAGAACATTCTCAAGTACTTGAGAAGGACTAAGGAGATGTTCTTTGTGTATGGCGGAAAAGACCTCCAGATCGAGGCTTTTGCCGACTCCAGCTTCTAGAGTGACAAGGATGACTCCAAGTCCATGTCGGGTTATATCTTTACCCTCAATGGAGGGGCGATCTGTTGGATGAGTTCCAAGCAGGAGACCGTTGCGGACTCAACGATGGAAGCGGAGTACATAGCTGCTTGCGATGCCGCAAAAGAAGCTGTGTGGATGAAGAAGTTCCTCACAGAACTTCTGGTGGTTCCTACCAGTGTTGGTCCAATACCTCTGTATTGCGACAACAACGGCGCTATAGCTTTAGCGAAGGAACCCTGGTCCCATCAGAAGTCCAGACACATCTTAAGGCGGTATCACCTGATCAGGGAGATCGTAGATCGCCGGGAGATCGAGGTAAAGAGAGTAGACACAGAGAATAAAACTGCTGATCTATTCACAAAGGCCATTCCTCAGACGCAGTTCGAGATGATAGGTCTGCGATATACCAGTACATGGCCCTAGTGCAAGTGGGTGATTGTTAGTGTTTATGCCCTAGAAGGCCATTATTGTATCATACTAGTTTGTATATTACATAATGGAAGCTTGGGATATTCACAGTTGTATTGACAGTCTTGCTAAAAATGGTAGTATGCTACTTGGTTTGTGTCTACTTTAATATGTGCATATGTTTCTTGTAATGTATCGCTTATACATATTAGTAGAGCCCTTAGGATCTTTGCTTGATTACCAGCATTGTGATGGCAGTCACACTAGTGGGGACTGGGTAGTCTATAAGCAACATCCTATACAGGTCCCTAGTTGTAGGATTATCGAGACATGGCATCGATACTCCGAAAAAGACTAGTGTGTACGCTTCTCATCCCAGTTGGGGAGATGGTCTGTCCCACAGCCATCAGTACGTCGTACTGGAGATAATATACAGGTGCTCGTTGGGTTACGGGTACACCGGACAGGTCTCGCCGGGAACTGCGGGTTGGATTTATACCCATCGTCAGATAGCAGTTCCTAGGTGACATGAGTACAGCTTAGTCCGTCGACTTGATACTTCTACTTCGCCTCGGGTGTGTTCCCACTGTACTTAGATTACTACCCTACCATGGCTCAAAGGAGTCGTGCAAATAGGTAGTAGTTGGGTGCAGTCCCGAAGCACTTGGAGGTAGTGGCGGTTAGACAGGATTCGTCTCTCCCGGTATTGGGGGTTGATATCGCACTGTGTATGGAGAGACATTACGCAAAGTCCCTGGCCAGGGCAAGCGAGATTTACTGGTAGGTTCCCGTAGTTTCTCAAGGTGTAATGGGCTGCACTCCGACACGACTTATACCACTATTAGGGGTCTGACGTTTACCGCCCCCTAGGCCCGATATGCGATAGTCCTAGACGAATAGACCGGACTGTACGGAGATTGTCACATCAGGCTTAGTAGGAGTTCGGATGGGTTTCCTCATCGGCCTTCTTATCGACATCTACCTGGGGACCGTTACGTACAGCTAGTGCCGCTTGCGGTCTGTGGTTAAACCCACTGCCAGCGTAGTGTCGAGTCTTTAGAGTCCCACACAGAGAGTTTCCCTGCTTCAGGCGAAACGATATAGAGGTCGTATGGTTTTACGACAGGGTTCAGACGCATACGTGTTTTAACGCACGTACGATGTTCGGATAGTTTTTTGTTGTCGGCTTTTGTTTAAGCCAGATTCTAGTATCGGATTATTCGATTTATACAGTCTAAAGTTTTTCCGTGTTTTCACGGATAGGAGGGGCGTTCTCGTAATTTGTCGGGAAGCTTCTAGAAGGATGATGACTTGGAGGCTAAGGTGGCATTTACATTTATTTGATTAATGAGTCATGGTGTGATTCATACATGGAGTTAATGATTCATTTATGATTTATATGACTTTTGTCATGAATCACTAAGTGTGTTAATGAAACGTGATGATATATCATTATTTGTTATTCATTTAATAATATGTTATGTTTCATATATACACAAATGATATCATTTATCCAAAAGGATTCTCATTCTCACCTTCTCTCTCCTCAAGCTCTCTCTCTTCAAACCCTAACCCTAACCTCTCATGTGCTGAGAAACCTAGTTACCTCAAGTTAGAGGTCAAGCTTGGAGTAGGAGCTCTCGGGTGGACCGTCTTTGACTCGAGGAGGCCGTTGAGGTGCCGACGTTCCATAGAGCCTACGAGGAGTGGAGGACAGCGATGAAGACCCGAAGGACAAGTAACATGAGGTATAACTTCGAATCCAATTAGTTAAACCTTTCGTAGTTTTCTAGTAATGGTTTAGACACGATCCGTGTGCTCAAGTCCGTGTTACGAAGCATTGATAATCGTTTTTCATATATTCCGCCTCCCCGCATGCTCGTGGGGTGCGTGATATGGACTTACAGCGGGAGCCCGTAAAAAGAATCGATGATGTTGTAAGTCCATGCTACCTCTCCCGGTACTTTCGGGCATGCGGAATTTGATAAAAAACGATTTTCTTAGAGGTGGTAACATGGACTTAAAACCCGGATCTTTGTTAAACATCTAACTAACAACCTAACTACGAGTTGCTAACTACTCGGTCAGGGGGTTATACCTTTCTTTTTCTCGAACTCCTTCGTCTTCAAGCCTCGATGGATGTCCGGATCGCCTTCACTCCATCGTCTCCTTGCGCCGAAGATAGATCCACCTCGAAAGCTTCTACCTTTGGCTTCTTCTTCGGTCTTTGAAGAAACTAGTTCACTTGGTTTGCTAAACCTTGTGAACTAGAGTGAGTAGAGAAGAGTTTGTATGGGATTTTATCTATGGTTCTTGGTTCTCAACTCATGAGACAAGTGAACCATAGAGTCAAGAGAGGGAGAGCAAGAGGAGGAAGAAGAGAGCTCAAGAACAAGAGAGAGAATGAGCATGAAAGAATGAGAGAAGACTTTTCTCATTTGGCTCTCATAATCCAAAACAATCATAACACATCATATCAATCAAGTATTATATGATGGTTTAAGCAACCATAGCCATATCATTTCATGCACTCATTTTGCACAAAAGAGCAAGCAAGCAAAAGTCTTTGCCATGAAATGATAGCTATGGTTATCATGATGGTCAACTAGTCAAGCCTAGTCAACCGGTCAACAAAGTCAACAAGTCAACAAAAGTCAACAAGTGAACAAAGTCAACAACTCAACAACCATGTCACCATAATACCTAATTAATATAATTGTTAATCACATATCATATTCTCATTAGGGTTGAGCAAAAAGTCAATAGTCAACTGTCAACGGTCAACAACCCTAATGAGAATCCTCCGCCTCTGTCTCTCCGTCAACTGTGCATACACACCCGCATCCGCGTTCCGAGGAACACGAATACAAACTGGATAAATCCAATCCCAATACATACACTAGGATCTGGCTTAAACCAAAGCCCGCTAGTGTCTACTGTCCGGACACTGTACGTGCACAAGTGCACGGATATGACCGAACCCTGTGGCAAAACCCTGCGACCTGCCGCAAAACCATGCGACCTCTTCTCTTTTGCCTAAAGGCGAATAGCTTTCTGTGTGGGACTCTAAAGACTCGACACTACGCTAGCAGTGGGTTTAACCACAGACCGCAAGCGGCACTAGCTGTGCGTAACGGTCCCGAGGTAGATGCCGACAAGAAGACTGACGAGGTGAAACCCATCTGAACTCCTACTGAGCCGGAATGTGACATTCTCCGTACAGTCCGGTCTGTTCGTCTGATACATCGCATGGCGGGCATAGGGGGGCGGTAAACGTCAGTCCCCTAATAGCGGTACAAGTCGTGTTGGAGTGAAGCCCAAAACACCCTGAGATAACACTGGAAGCCTACCAGTATATCTCGTTTGCCCTGGCCAGGGACTACTCGTGTAATGGCTCTCCTAGACACAGCGCGATGTCAACCCCCAATACCGGGAGAGACGAATCCTATCTAACCGTCACTGCCTCCAAGTGCTTCGGGACTGCTGATTGAAAGAATCAAAGTTAACCGCAATCAAGACGGTGTTGCTATGCAGCTAGCCGGTTGAGCACGGGTCGATCCACAGGGAGACGGTTGTATTTCCGTTCTTGTCTTAGACGAGTCAATAAAGAATTTGTACGTGTTTGTTCAATCTAACCTATGTGTATTATTTGCAAGTTTAAAGTTGTTAAGAAGAAGATACGAGATTGTAAGCTAAAGAAATCCGTTCTCAAAACCTTTGAGCCGAGTCTTGACCAATTGAAGCTAGAGCAATCGTCAACAACGTGGATTAGGGGATTTAAGCGCGGTATTCATGGAATACAGCTTATTTACCCTTGTCCTTCCGTTCTTGTCTCTTGCTTTCGCCTCCGTCCAAACCGAACGCAACCGGTCGTGGTTAGGAATCACCGTTACCTTGTTAGGTAGGGTGCCTAATGGAGCGCTTGCGTATGGTTTGGGCGGAGTTCAATGGAAAATAACGGGAAAAGGAAATGAGAAACGAAAGTCTTAACTTACAATACCGTATTTATTCTTAACAATGATAATTACAACCATTCACAAAACAAATCAAAAAGAGCAAAAGAAAAGAACAAAGAAAAGAAAAGATTACAAGTAATTAAGTGCTTGAATATAAATTGCAAGAAAGTAAAGCAAGATAATAATAAGCAAGTAATAAAAAGTGATAAAAAGAACAAGAAAGTAATTACAAGAACATAGAACTCAAGACAAGCATGGGATCAATAGCCAACCCTTAAACTTGCAAGCTCAATCAAGAGGTTGCAAGATCAAGAGAAGGGTAAAGAACGCATGTGAAATGAAGCACTAATTCCATAAGAAAATACGACCCTTGAGATCAATTACAAACTCTTAACCTTTCAAGCTCAATGAAGAGGTTGAAAGATCAAGAGAAAGCAAGAATCTCAAGGGGAAGTTAAACAAAAGAGAATGATACAAAAGCCATCATCTTCATTGATCTTCCACTCAAAAAGCTCTCACTACAATTTTCATGGAGAAAAGATGAAGAAGAAGAAGAAAAAGACTAAATCCTAACAAAAAAGGAACAAAGAATTGAACACCAAAGCTTGGCAAGTTCTAGGGTATTTATAGGAGGTGAACTGAAAACCTAGGGCAACAATCTGCCTCAATATGAAGTCCCTAAACTGCCGCCGAAATACGACAGAGAGAGGACCCCACATGGCCGCGGATCCGCGGCCTAAGCCTGCTTAGGCCGCGGTTCCGCGGCCGTCTTGATGAGTTGGGCCACCATCTTTTGTGAGCTCCCCTGGTTCTCTGTCCTATGTTATTGTACATATACCAAATAGCAGTATGCTTCCACAGTTGCATCAGATTTGCAATGGTCCAAAGTGGCAACAAAAATGATACTTTTGACCTTTTCTCCCTCGAGCTCCGCGCACCCATTGATTCTTGTGCTGCCCCTCTCGTGCTCTGTGCTTGTCCGAGAGACGAATGACCGCTGTCATATGTCTTGTCTCTGGAACCGGTATGCAGCACTGGACGGATATGGATGACCGGAACCCGGCTTTTATCTGTTGTCAACAGATGTTCTGTATTTGGTGTAACTGTGAAGATTTTGTCTTGATTTGCACTTATTTGTACTGGAAACCTGTAATCTGTAAATATGTAACAAACACGAATTAAAAGCACCTACCTATAAACACACGAGCATAAGAATGAGCGGTATAAAATGCAGTATTCTGTTATGAACAAATACCCCCAAACTTAACTTTTGCTCGTCCCGAGCAAAACCAATTATTCACAAAAAAGAAAATCCTAACCGCACTTTCGCAGGGAACACGATTGCACTGAGCACGTGCAACAAGCCTTTAAACCTCTAGGTGTCCCTAGTAGGAGGAGTGTTGTCTCCTGAGGGTTTTCAGCGGATACTACCCACAAAATCCTGTCAAGCTAGTGTCATAAGTTAACATTGATTCTACTCCTACAGTTTATTATTTATGTTAGAAATTCTATCATCCTAAGTTAGAAATATCCAACCCTTATTTTTCACACCTCCTATCTATTTAACCTTAGGTCCTATACGTTCCAAAAAAAGTTTAGAAAGATGTTGGTTCTCCTGAGTTTTCCATCTAAAGTGCGGCCTCAAATCAGGGATTTTTATCAACTTTACAGAAAACACAAGTCTTATTCTTTATTTCTATCTTTTATTCAAACATCGATTGTATACCCCTACGTGTGTGTAAATTTGCACCTCTACACTCAAGAATTCAATTCAAGCTATAATACCTTTGCCCTAATACCTAATACTACTTCTTTTCATCAAGGATGGACGGATTTGCTCACACACCTTTCATGCGACTATTAATGCTTCTTGAGACACTAACGGCCGATTACTGAATGTGTGAGCTTAAAGCGTAAATAGCAGTTTCCAGGTCTTGACTTTATTCTATTTTTTTTTCTTTTTCTTCTTTTTTCTTTTTCAAGACCGGATATATTTTTCAATACGCTCTTTTGGTGTTTAGCTTTAAATACCGTTTTTTTCTTTCATACTAGGCTTTCAGGCAAGAGTATTTCTAGGTATCCTCTACTATCCCAAGTTTCAAGGTGCGTGTAAGTGCAGTTTGTAGGGTATATACTTTCTAAATTTGAACTCAAGAAAAGAAATTATTTTTCAGACTTATCATTCAGTAAAGCATCAATACTTTCCCTTCATCTTGACTTAACTAAAGAACTGAACTAAAGATTACTTATTTCTCAAAAAAAATGTAAAGACGTATACTTACCAAGTTTAAACAGAATGAGGGTTATTTTTAGGGTTTTCAATTCCTAAGCCTAGAATTTAGTTATTTCTATCATATCAACTAATCTTTTGGAATAAAGATCTAAGTTACCCTATTAGCTAACTTGACGACAAACTTTTTATATTTTTGGAAAAAATTTCGATTTTTGTGGGTTTTTAATAAGGTATGCAAATGCAAAATATACAAATGAATGCGAAGGAAGAAAGCTTATCGAGCACACCCCCAAACTTAAACATGACAGTGCCCTCACTGTCAGGCTATACCAAGAGGGTCAAAATTGTCGGCGCTCCCTAAAAACAAATTATATACAAAACAAAAAAGGAAAACAAAAAATATATACAAAAAAGGTTTCCCCCCAAACTTAAGTGAAATAGTGTTTCCACTGTTAAGCGTTGAAGTTCAGGATCTGGGGGAAAGAGAACAGTATCAAGCTATACAAGGCCTTACACAGGCCAAAAGTGAGCACCAACCATTCAAAGATCTTATCGTAATAAAGCAGTGGCTGGTGAAAGAAGGCGTAGAGAAAAGTGATGGAGAATACGCGAGACCATATGCGGAGAGAAGCGGGATATGGTCTCGGTATATGAGAGGAAGAAGAATGGCGGAAGGGAAAAAGAAGTGGAAGACGAACTTGAGTGTCACGACCCGAAAGAGCACGTGACTGGCCCTTGAACCATATGAAGCCTATAGGACTCCATCTGATCCAAGTAAGCCAAAAGCCCAGAAATCTAAAACCATTTTTAAGAATAAGTAAAGAAAACTGGTTTAAATAAGTGAAGAAATACAGGTTTGAAATCAAGGTTTTTAAATAACTAAGCCGAAGGTACGTTTTGAAAACAATAAAGTCTTTTCTAAAAATTTCGGCAGAGTTTCTTTTGAAAAACTGGCCCCGAATGGGGTACAACAAGTATAACAATATGTATGCAATGATAATGGCATCCCCAAGCGGGAGCTAGCTCTTCGTCAATCGACGGTCACAACCACATATGCAGCAATAATATACAACGCCTAGTGGCGAGGATCAAATCCAAAGAAAACTCAAAAGCAATAAGAAAAAAACGCAATACTACTAAGCGCGACTCTAAGGTCGAAATAATACATCACTAGTCTAGGTCTGAAACAATACAAGTTTTGGTTGATGGAAATTCTAGATACAATGAAATAAATAAATACAATGGTGGTTCTTGATGCGAAAGAATCCACCTACCAAAGCAAGTCACCCGCAAGAAGAAAGTGTGCCAGAAATGCCGCAATAGAACCTGTAAGGCCGAACCTGCAAGAACTGTGGCACAACGGGGGTGAGTTGCCAACTCGTGAATAGAAACATCTACAAGCAGAAACCGAATGCAAGACATAAACCAAAGTCAACGATCAATAATATAATCCACAAGAGTACATCTGAGTGTAATAGGGTGGCAAGGTAACATCTAATCATGTATGTAGTGCCAGGTACTCAGGTAATCACATGTCATCAGTGTAAGGTATGTCTGCATGAAGTAACCATGAAGAAATATCAATGATATCAATACACATATATTAGCGTCCCATACCACTAATATTGGTGTAAGGGTATATATAACAGCGCCCTCATACCCTGTTATATATACAAATAAAGTATGATCAATGTAAAACCAGTCTGTATATGATCCAAGTCTGTATATAATCCATGTCTGTATGTATGTGGAACCCGTCCACTCGTCACCCACTGACGATAAGCATCAAGTATGCAAGTATGAGGATATAAACAATATCATGGAAAAACATCATGAAAACCCGTGCCTAGCATCGACACGTAAATCCTCATCCATATGGGGCTCCGTCGGCGGTATCGGTCCTCGGCCCCCGGCAGTACGAGTCAACCCATGTCCATCTCTGGGCTCCGTCTGCAGTATCGGCCCTCGGCCCCCGGCAGTACGGGTCAGCCCATCTCTCGACTGCGGCCGGTATCCTCCAGATATCCGCCGAGCTCAAATACAATCACCGGTAGGTACTCGCCCGCCTCCAGGCTCAATCGGCAAACCCATCGATAATCTCGCCGAGGGGAACCATACCGGGCCCACCACGAACCCGCAAACGGATCATCACCTCCTCGAATCGGGTTTCAAGCACACGTCTCAGCACCGAGAAAACGCGTGGTGGACGCACCGAAATATCATATCACGAGGTACCGGGTTTTCATAAAAGTGCCTCTTTTCTTAAATAACCCCACGGTCCTCAAAAACCAGAAATCACATGAAAATCCAACATCAGGAAGTAAATCCAATGCGATGTGCTATGCAGTCAATCCATGACGTATGCGACATGTAAAGAATAGTAATCATATCGGAAATCATGCAACATGGAATAGTAATGTGCATATGTCGAAGGAAGAATCATCTCATGAATGCAATAGTACTACAGTGTAGTGGCATGGCAATTATCGATGATGAAGTGTGTGAGCCGGCAAATAGTGTACGTGGAACATACGCATCATCGATAATGGTGCTGGTGTCTTAACAGCATGATAATAATATAGGAATGAACATATGCCAGCAATGCGAATAGCATGAAGATGCAGAAATCTAGTAGTCAACACCACAGTGAAGTATCTACTATGCAACTACACCTAAGTATCAGGTCAAACAGGAGAGGTAGGTGTGGAAACCACCTAAATCTGAGTCGGTATATATATAAAGATATATAGTCGGTGATCTCGCCTCAATGTCATATCATAAGATATCCTCGAGTTATGAGTGCGGATCTATCATCAATATCGGCACGTACGGTAAATCATCGTACGGCATCCCCAAAAGCTGGGTAGGGGTCAACATCTCACTGTCTCATCACATAACAGATATCACCATCATCAGAACATATAGTCTGGAGTACTACTCTATGTCTAGTACAAAACGGTAACATCAATAAAGTATGCATGCGGGTGTAAACACATATCCCAAGCCCGCAAGAATCACAAGTCATATCCCATATATGAATCGTATCAAATCACCGATCCCAGGGCACCAAGCCCACATCATCGACTCATCTCCAAAGTCATCACATATCATCAATCATAGTGCAAGTACAA
Organism: Agapanthus africanus; assembly: GCA_030015575.1. Classification (NCBI taxonomy): domain Eukaryota; kingdom Viridiplantae; phylum Streptophyta; class Magnoliopsida; order Asparagales; family Amaryllidaceae; genus Agapanthus; species Agapanthus africanus. Next base: position 259,955,476 of record JASDDO010000012.1, on the reverse strand, counting down.
GTGATAAGCAAGGGTGTGTGTATAGGTGTAATTCTATCCTAGGGTTCGCGACTATGAACTGCACTAGTCACTTCTAACCCTGTACTATCCATAATACACCTAATATCACGATAACTACATAATAATCTATCTACGGACTGCGGGGGTGCTATACGCCATCCACCCGACTTCCCCCTGTAGATATAATCTACTCACCTTGCTTCTCGTGTGCCAAAGCCGATGTCGCTATCTTCACCTCCTTTGCCTCAACATCACGCGGGGTACCTACAAGTATATCACAATGTTAAAGCACATGAAAATCACATCGGAAACCAAAATAGCACACGCTACCCGCATAGGTAAAAACCTATCCACTCGCATGTAAACACAATCAAAATCCACTTGTCGTTGACGTCCAAACGCCACCCGACAGGAATGAATCACCAAATACCAAAATCCATGCTAAAACAAGTCCCAAATTATACACCAACATAGGAAAATCAACCCAGATTTCACCCTAGATGGAATCAGTCAAAACTAGGCATACTCAGGGTCAAAACTAGAGGAAATGGGGGCATGCACAGAACACGAGGCAATTCCTTAAAATACCTTATTTTAGAATTTTCCATAATTTTTCCCCATTTATCTGTATTTAATTATACCAGAATATTAAAATATTCATTAAAATAATATTAAATTATAAAATTTCCCAAAAATCATATTTTATTATTTTGAAGACGTTACAATCTACCCCCTTAAAGAAATTCGGTCCCCGAATTTAAATTTAAACCCCCAAATACTAAAATATTTCAATACAAATTCCAAGTCATCGGGGCTCCGAAATCATCTATACATAAAACATCATAGCGCAATGCATGCGCATGAGTACTGAGCAGATAACTCAAAAGCAACACTCCATCAAGCATCCGCAATCATCGGAGTTATGGTAACGACACAATGTCAAATCTAATACAAAATCAATATGATATGGACCAAGACTATACATGTAGACACCCAATCTATACATGTAATTAGCTGATGCAACTGTATGCCAAATTTTTTTAAGTCGCTGTGCGATGCGCGTAACACTGCACAGTGGCGGACGTTTCTCATAAGAAAATAACTATATATGTGTATATATATCCTTTGTTTAATAAGCACGTTCCACCATTTTGAAAATAATCAGAAGGGTTTCCTTGTTTTTAAAACGTTTTGTGTCATATCGGACACGTAGGTATATACTGAGACTATAGCTCGCTTTTCGGAAATCCCTTCGATAACTATCGATGCATGCAAAATATATCCAGGCACTGTCCACTGACTAGTCCTGCTCAGTATGAAAGCAAATATCCCACATCATAAAAATGTACTGCTCCAAAAGGAATAAATTCCAAAAATGCACATAACACCACCATGTGCGTCTGACGCGCACGGAAATCAAAATCCATATATGCGCTAAACATGTGCACAAAACAACATCTAGGTGCAACGGGTGTGCACGAAGCATCTGTCATAGACAACGTGTGTGCCTGACAGCCAAAACAGGTGCATCTGAAATGCACGAAGAATCTCGATTTAGTGCATCTGGTGTGCTCAAAAATCGTATCTCAAAACATGCGCCCAACATGCGCGAAAATCCAAATCGGTGCATCCATCATGCACGAATGAAAATCTAGACCATGCGCACTCAATATGCACGGAATCACAAAATCCAATAGCAACGTCGAATATGCGTAAGTCAAACCCCAAAGCACGGAGTGCAAGAATCCACATCAATATCACAATCAAAATCGACATACCGAAAGGCATCAAATCGAAGTCAGGTGCAATCATAATGCACAAAATATAAATCCGGTGCAACAAAGGCACGAAATATAAATCTGATGCGATAAACGCAAGAAACATAAAACTGGTGCGACAAATGCACGAAGTATAGAACTGGTGCATCCCATGCACAAATACCAACCAATAACTCAAATACGTAAGCAGCAACACTAAGTGTATCCAGATATGAAGAAAATCATAAACGTGTGCAGCTGCGGGCACAAAACACATATCGATGCACTACAAGTACATATAAGCTATACCGAGTGCAAAATCAAAACACTAAAATTACATGAAACTCTGCTGGAAACGTAAATCAAATCACCAGCATAAAATAGGCATGAAATCGCAATCAACAGCTCAAGAGTAATAACTATGTACAAGGTATAAATACCCAGTAGGTGCAACCATGGTGCACAAAATCAAATATCATGAAACTCAGTCATCAAAACTAAATCATGCAAACAGAACGCCCAAAATACCGAAATCCAAAATGACGGATACGTGATAATCGAATCACAAAATCACAAATCATAAATACCGTCGTCGGTAGTTCCTCCTTCAAGGTCGAGAAGGAGTCGGTGCAATCCACTGCTAGCAGCGCAGGATATCTACCTGCCTCTTGCTCACGATCTGGCGTCCTCTGGCTTTCTGGGTCCTTATCTTCTCCGTGGATTTCCAATCTCACAGTCAACCGGCTCATCGGCCCTGTCAGATGTGCTAACGGGGACGATTCCGTTCTGGCACTTCTCTGGTCACCTCTCGGTCAAACCTCACGACCACTCGTAAGGCAGCATATCACTGGCGTCGGCCTCTGGCTCTCTGAAAGCACGACACACATCTGATCCTGGGTGCAATCATCATGGCAGCAATGTCCTGGAAGGGATCCTGCTCAAGGTCTCTTCCAAGCATGCCTATGCCGATCTGTACAGAGGCTGGCCTTCCTGCACAACCTCTTCTCGCTCAAAAGACACCTGTGTCCTCAGCACAATATTTTCTCAGAAACTGGTCACATCCCAACGTCTCTGTAAGCATATCAGGTCTCTAGTCTCGACGGGAAGCAATGACAGCTCGCCAGTGTCTCACACGAACCTCTTGTTCCACCTGTATCTATCGCCGTCCATTATGGCGTCATGCTAAGCTACGATGCACCGCACTGTTCTCGGCCGCAGTCAATCTGAAGTCTCTCGTACGGACTCGAAATCGCGTACTCTGTAGCTTCATCATTTCGTAGAAGATGTCAGGCCGAACTGGTCCTCGGGAACACGTCCCAACCATCGGAGGAATACTTATCACTCGTCCGTCCTTGGTCAATCCGCAATGCATCTGGGTAAGTTCCTTTATCCGAACTTAGTCGACTACCCCGTCGACAATGCCGAACTCTATCCTGCTGGGTGTGCGCAATACGACCACTCCTGGTCTAGGTCTTCTCGTATCGTACTCCAGAAAGGTCCTGTCGAGGTTCCTTCTCAAATCTCAAACCTGCCGAAATGCCCGGAAGTCGTCATCCGATGCTGAAGCTAAAGCTCATTCCGAAACGGCTGCATACATATTGCGCTTCTTTCTGGAAGATCTATCCACATACCACGCCTCGGGGTGCGTATCACATCTCTGATGTCAGCGGAGTGGGACGTCATCTCGTCGAAATATCTTGCGAACTCTTTTCTTCACTCTGCGTCAATGTCGACTGATTCGGACTCGTCTCATCATGGCTGCATGTACTGTGCTCCAACGGCTATGCTCGCATCTGGAGTCTCCCAAGCAGTGTCCCATCACGATATCCGAAGATGTCGAACCATCCGATCGACTCGCCAGATCCTCATAATCCCCCAAGAGCTCACATCTCGGGTACAGTTTAATAGTATCGAGTACATGCCACAGCGTCGGTGGTCCAGCCGTAGAAGGGCAAACCCAAGCCTCACTAATGGCGCCGAGGAACCGCCGCAAACCCGAAGATTCAAAGTCTTTCACACGGTCATTAAGTCGAGTTAGGGTTTCATTCTTCTAGAGGGTCCATAGAGTCACCTGCATGTCTTTCCGTATACTTTAAACTTGGAAAATAGGTTCCTGACATTCGATCGTCTCTATCGACTCTCAACGAACCTGCGTGAAGTCGTCTCTATCTGGAATCGATCCACCTGATGAGTCGCATCGGGTAAGCAAACTCACCACACGTCCTAGTCATTCATCCTCGGTGACTAGCGACTCGCTATCATAACTCCAAGAACATGCTCATGCTGCAGTAGCTCCAACCGTCTGGGCGATATCTCGTCATTTGCAGTAGCAACTGGCTCATACGTCTGTACGCCGAACAACGCCTCAATCCTCCAGGAAAGGCAATACATAAGCGGTCATCTCTGAGTCGGTCTGCTCTAGATCTGAGTAAGACTCTCCACACTGGAAATCTTCAACTCATCTGGGCCCGCTCTGGCGCAAAATCGGACGAATCACCTTCGTCTCTTAAATCGGGTAGACTAGCTATCATCAGTCGCATGACTGCCCGAAAGCTCTGGCAATCTCAGCTCGTAAGCTCCGAAAGCAACATCCTGTCAATCTCAGCCACAGCTGGTCCATCTGTCTGCACGGTAGGCGACATCACAATCTCTGAGGTATGCTGTACATCAACAGTCTTCTCTCAACTGGCAGCTCTAACAATGGCCCGATCATCCGGTGCAAGACCAAGCACTCGCCTCCACTAGAGGTCACAATCACCAACACTAACTCGAGACGTTCCCATGTCACCAGAAAACACAATGGTCGGCCCTCGTACCAAACGAGCTCACACCGGCCGTAACCCTAGCAGCAGCCCAAACTGCGCTCAAACATGGCGACAGGAACCTCAGTCGAGTATCAAAGAGAGCACATCAATGGCAAGAAAGGAAACAACAGATCCAAAGTGGATACATGATCATAGGAAGGAACAGCATCAATGGAGGTATGATCATGAAACTAATAGAATCGGGGATCTCAAATGGATGTATAATCCAGGATATGAAGAGAATCACTGATCTCGAAAGTATGTACATCCTATGGTTCCTTAAGCGGAGTGGCGTGTCGTAAGTATGCCGCGGAACATACCAACGGTACGTCACTCTACTTTAGTCACCTAATCCATCAACCAAGGGTCATCCTAATACGACGAATGTTCGGGTCGAATACCCCCTCGACCAAGTCTAAGTTCCGTAAGGTCAAGCCTAAGTTTCGTATATAAACAACGCCCTAGGCTCCACATAGTCAAACTCAGACTCGATACAAGGTCAACCTAGCACTCTGATACCAACTTTGTCACGACCCGAAAGAGCACGTGACTGGCCCTTGAACCATATGAAGCCTATAGGACTCCATCTGATCCAAGTAAGCCAAAAGCCCAGAAATCTAAAACCATTTTTAAGAATAAGTAAAGAAAACTGGTTTAAAGAAGTGAAGAAATACAGGTTTGAAATCAAGGTTTTTAAATAACTAAGCCGAAGGTACGTTTTGAAAACATTAATGTCTTTTCTAAAAATTTCGGCAGAGTTTCTTTTGAAAAACTGGCCCCGAATGGGGTACAACAAGTATAACAATATGTATGCAATGATAATGGCATCCCCAAGCGGGAGCTAGCTCTTCGTCAATCGACGGTCACAACCACATATGCAGCAATAATATACAACGCCTAGTGGCGAGGATCAAATCCAAAGAAAACTCAAAAGCAATAAGAAAAAAACGCAATACTACTAAGCGCGACTCTAAGGTCGAAATAATACATCACTAGTCTAGGTCTGAAACAATACAAGTTTTGGTTGATGGAAATTCTAGATACAATGAAATAAATAAATACAATGGTGGTTCTTGATGCGAAAGAATCCACCTACCAAAGCAAGTCACCCACAAGAAGAAAGTGTGCCAGAAATGCCGCAATAGAACCTGTACGGCCGAACCTGCAAGAACTGTGGCACAACGGGGGGTTCGTGTGAGACACTGACGAGCTGTCATTGCTTCCCGTCGAGACTAGAGACCTGATATGCTTACAGAGACGTTGGGATGTGACCAGTTTCTGAGAAAATATTGTGCTGAGGACACAGGTGTCTTTTGAGCGAGAAGAGGTTGTGCAGGAAGGCCAGCCTCTGTACAGATCGGCATAGGCATGCTTGGCTACGATGCACCGCACTGTTCTCGGCCGCAGTCAATATGAAGTCTCTCGTACGGACTCGAAATCGCGTACTCTGTAGCTTCATCATTTCGTAGAAGATGTCAGGCCGAACTGGTCCTCGGGAACACGTCCCAACCATCGGAGGAATACTTATCACTCGTCCGTCCTTGGTCAATCCGCAATGCATCTGGGTAAGTTCCTTTATCCGAACTTAGTCGACTACCCCGTCGACAATGCCGAACTCTGTCCTGCTGGGTGTGCGCAATACGACCACTCCTGGTCTAGGTCTTCTCGTATCGTACTCCAGAAAGGTCCTGTCGAGGTTCCTTCTCAAATCTCAAACCTGCCGAAATGCCCGGAAGTCGTCATCCGATGCTGAAGCTAAAGCTCATTCCGGAACGGCTGCATACATATTGCGCTTCTTTCTGGAAGATCTATTCACATACCATGCCTCGGGGTGCGTATCACATCTCTGATGTCAGCGGAGTGGGACGTCATCTCGTCGAAATATCTTGCGAACTCTTTTCTTCACTCTGCGTCAATGTCGACTGATTCGGACTCGTCTCATCATGGCTGCATGTACTGTGCTCCAACGGCTATGCTCGTATCTGGAGTCTCCCAAGCAGTGTCCCATCACGATATCCGAAGATGTCGAACCATCCGATCAACTCGCCAGATCCTCATAATCCCCCAAGAGCTCACATCTCGGGTACAATTTAATAGTATCGAGTACATGCCACAGCGTCGGTGGTCCAGCCGTAGAAGGGCAAACCCAAGCCTCACTAATGGCGCCGAGGAACCGCCGCAAACCCGAAGATTCAAAGGCTTTCACACGGTCATTAAGTCGAGTTAGGGTTTATTCTTCTAGAGGGTCCATAGAATCACCTGCATGTCTTTCCGTATACTTCAAACTTGGAAAATAGGTTCCTGACATTCGATCGTCTCTATCGACTCTCAACGAACCTGCGTGAAGTCGTCTCTATCTGGAATCGATCCACCTGATGAGTCGCATCGAGTAAGCAAACTCACCACACGTCCTAGTCATTCATCCTCGGTGACTAGCGACTCGCTATCATAACTCCAAGAACATGCTCATGCTGCAGTAGCTCCAACCATCTGGGCGATATCTCGTCATTTGCAGTAGCAACTGGCTCATACACCTGTACGCCGAACAACGCCTCAATCCTCCAGGAAAGGCAATACATAAGCGGTCATCTCTGAGTTGGTCTGCTCTAGATCTAAGTAAGACTCTCCACACTGGAAATCTTCAACTCATCTGGGCCCGCTCTGGCGCAAAATCGGACGAATCACCTTCGTCTTTCAAATCGGGTAGACTAGCTATCATCAGTCGCATGACTGCCCGAAAGCTCCGGCAATCTCAGCTCGTAAGCTCCGAAAGCAACATCCTGTCAATCTCAGCCACAGCTGGTCCATCTGTCTGCACGGTAGGCGACATCACAATCTCTGAGGTATGCTGTACATCAACAGTCTTCTCTCAACTGGCAGCTCTAACAATGGCCCGATCATCCGGTGCAAGAACAAGCACTCGCCTCCACTAGAGGTCACAATCACATACACTAACTCGAGACGTTCCCATGTCACCAGAAAACACAATGGTCGGCCCTCGTACCAAACGAGCTCACACCGGCCGTAACCCTAGCAGCAGCCCAAACTGCGCTCAAGCATGGCGACAGGAACCTCAGTCGAGTATCAAAGAGAGCACATCAATGGCAAGAAAGGAAACAACAGATCCAAAGTGGATACATGATCATAGGAAGGAACAGCATCAATGGAGGTATGATCATGAAACTAATAGAATCGGGGATCTCAAATGGATGTATAATCCAGGATATGAAGAGAATCACTGATCTCGAAAGTATGTACATCCTATGGTTCCTTAAGCGGAGTGGCGTGTCGTAAGTATGTCGCGGAACATACCAACGGTACGTCACTCTACTTTAGTCACCTAATCCATCAACCAAGGGTCATCCTAATACGACGAATGTTCGGGTCGAATACCCCCTCGACCAAGTCTAAGTTCCGTAAGGTCAAGCCTAAGTTTCGTATATAAACAACGCCCTAGGCTCCACATAGTCAAACTCAGACTCGAACCAAGGTCAACCTAGCGCTCTGATACCAACTTTTACCACTAATATTGGTGTAAGGGTATATATAACAGCGCCCTCATACCCTGTTATATATACAAATAAAGTATGATCAATATAAAACCAGTCTGTATATGATCCAAGTCTGTATATAATCCATGTCTGTATGTATGTGGAACCCGTCCACTCGTCAACCACTGACGATAAGCATCAAGTATGCAAGTATGAGGATATAAACAATATCATGGAAAAACATCATGAAAACCCGTGCCTAGCATCGACACGTAAATCCTCATCCATATGGGGCTCCGTCGGCGGTATCGGCCCTCGGCCCCCGGCAGTACGAGTCAACCCATGTCCATCTCTGGGCTCCGTCTGGGGTATCGGCCCTCGGCCCCCGGCAGTACGGGTCAGCCCATCTCTCGACTGCGGCCGGTATCCTCCAGATATCCGCCGAGCTCAAATACAATCACCGGTAGGTACTCGCCCGCCTCCAGGCTCAATCGGCAAACCCATCGATAATCTCGCCGAGGGGAACCATACCGGGCCCACCACGAACCCGCAAACGGATCATCACCTCCTCGAATCGGGTTTCAAGCACACGTCTCAGCACCGAGAAAACGCGTGGTGGACGCACCGAAATATCATATCACGAGGTACCGGGTTTTCATAAAAGTGCCTCTTTTCTTAAATAACCCCACGGTCCTCAAAAACCAGAAATCACATGAAAATCCAACATCAGGAAGTAAATCCAATGCGATGTGCTATGCAGTCAATCCATGACGTATGCGACATGTAAAGAACAGTAATCATATCGGAAATCATGCAACATGGAATAGTAATGTGCATATGTCGAAGGAAGAATCACCTCATGAATGCAATAGTACTACAGTGTAGTGGCATGGCAATTATCGATGATGAAGTGTGTGAGCCGGCAAATAGTGTACGTGGAACATACGCATCATCGATAATGGTGCTGGTGTCCTAACAGCATGATAATAATATAGCAATGAACATATGCCAGCAATGGGAATAGCATGAAGATGCAGAAATCTAGTAGTCAACACCACAGTGAAGTATCTACTATGCAACTACACCTAAGTATCAGGTCAAACAGGAGAGGTAGGTGTGGAAACCACCTAAATCTGAGTCGGTATATATATAAAGATATATAGTCGGTGATCTCGCCTCAATGTCATATCATAAGATATCCTCGAGTTATGAGTGCGGATCTATCATCAATATCGGCACGTACGGTAAATCATCGTACGGCATCCCCAAAAGCTGGGTAGGGGTCAACATCTCACTGTCTCATCACATAACATATATCACCATCATCGGAACATATAGTCTGGAGTACTACTCTATGTCTAGTACAAAACGGTAACATCAATAAAGTATGCATGCGGGGGTAAACACATATCCCAAGCCCGCAAGAATCACAAGTCATATCCCACATATGAATCGTATCAAATCACCGATCCCAGGGCACCAAGCCCACATCATCGACTCATCTCCAAAGTCATCACATATCATCAATCATAGTGCAAGTACAAGTGATAAGCAAGGGTGTGTGTATAGGTGTAATTCTATCCTAGGGTTCGCGACTATGAACTGCACTAGTCACTTCTAACCCTGTACTGTCCATAATACACCTAATATCACGATAACTACATAATAATCTATCTACGGACTGCGGGGGTGCTATACGCCATCCACCCGACTTCCCCCTGTAGATATAATCTACTCACCTTGCTTCTCGTGTGCCAAAGCCGATGTCGCTATCTTCACCTCCTTTGCCTCAACATCACGCGGGGTACCTACAAGTATATCACAATGTTAAAGCACATGAAAATCACATCGGAAACCAAAATAGCACACGCTACCCGCATAGGTAAAAACCTATCGACTCGCATGTAAACACAATCAAAATCCACTTGTCGTTGACGTCCAAACGCCACCCGACAGGAATGAATCACCAAATACCAAAATCCATGCTAAAACAAGTCCCAAATTATACACCAACATAGGAAAATCAACCCAGATTTCACCCTAGATGGAATCAGTCAAAACTAGGCATACTCAGGGTCAAAACTAGAGGAAATGGGGGCATGCACAGAAAACGAGGCAATTCCTTAAAATACCGTATTTTAGAATTTTCCATAATTTTTCCCCATTTATCTGTATTTAATTATACCAGAATATTAAAATATTCATTAAAATAATATTAAATTATAAAATTTTCCCAAAAATCATATTTTATTATTTTGAAGACGTTACATTGAGGGTGCAAATGGAGTAAATAGATTAGCACAATTTGTGATGACCGATGTGTGAAAAGTGATTGTGCTAATATATTTATCCGTCGAGAGATTGGGTCAAATCCCTCAAGATTCGTAAGAAGCCATGGGTACGCCGAACTTGGTAAACCAGACACAGTAAGTGAAAATGGTACGGGTTCTTACAAGGTCGGAATGATGGTAAGGATGGAGGGAAGTGGTTGAGGAAGGGTATCGGTTAAGGGTTCTGGAGGGTGTAAACAGTCAGTGAAAGGAACATGGTGAATTGGAAAATCCGACTCATCATCTAGAACTGTTTCATCCTCAAAAATATCCTCAAAATTCTCCTCAAAGTTAAGCTTATCCATGCATATTTCATCAAAGTCCAGACGCATATGTTGTTCGGGAAAAACATTTAATGACTCGGGATGATGAATTTGAGAGAAAAACTCAGTCAAATCTATGGGTTCATCATCCAAAATAGTCCCAGCGTCAATATCCTTAATCAAGTGATAGTCAATTTTCTAAGACACCTCATCAAAAGCATGGATTTCAATCGATTCAGGTTCTAGAGTGGAGGTGTAGAGGTCAAAAGGTTTGGGATTGGTTTCCCTTGGAAGGGACCCTTCACAATCAGGTAAATCAAACACTACAAAGTCGCACAACTCATTAATCATTCTATCTTCAATTGATAAAGCATGTGGGACACTCGATAGACTTTCAAAACAAGAGTTGTGGGATTCAACTTGGGACGGGTAGGTTTGATTTGGAAGGGGGTACATCTCACTCTCTCCACTCAAATTCACAGCCTGTTCTGCCGCCTCATCATACATTGGGAAATGTGTAGCTAGTTGGAAACTAGCTACCGGGTCACTAGGCTGTATGATAGCGGCCATGGACGCATTCAAATCCATCATCTGTTGGCTTGACGCTACCCTAAAGTCTTCCAAGGATTGTTCTAGACCAGACATGGGTTGTGACGGGGTTTCAGTAAAAGATTCAAAGTTGTTTGGATACTGAAAACTCCTAACCGGCGGTTCAGAAGCAATATCTAGGGAAGGTGCAAGAGTCGGGTAGGACTGGTAGGAATTGAATGGCTGGACTGTGGTAGGATCAACACTCGGATACGAAGGTGAATGGAATTGTTGATTCCAAGAATTTGAAGTGGTGAAAGGAGTGAAAGATCGGCTATGAGATTGTTCAATATGTTCAGCGATGGACAAAGGACGACTTGCAAAAGGGGTATCAACATAAGCGGGTGCGGGAGGTTGAAAAGGTTGATACAAAGTGGAATGCGGAGTGCAAGTGTTTGTCCTAGACGCTTCTATCCGTTCTTTCAAAGAGATTTTGGGCATGGAGGGATCGTTCGACGATCGGCCAAAGCAAGAACCGTATGAAGTAATGTCTGGTTGTGGGTACCAAAGTTCGGCAAGAGTTTTGCGAGGTGGAGTACCCATGATATGAAGTGAGAAAGGCAGAGAAAAGGAGGGGAAAAAGAACGTGATTTTTTTTTATAGTTATATATTAACAAAAGAATGAAGTATACACACAAAAAGAATATGGAAAAAAACAATCACGACACAAAAATACCACACACCTAATCGTTCTAGGGTTCACCTAGGTCAACTAGACCTGCTCCAGAACTTGATTGTCGAAGTAAAATTGTGTCGAGAAACAAGCTCAAGATACACTGATCACGAGGCCAGGTAAGTGCAGAGATAACGGGAGGTTTTCCAACGCTTTCGCGATGTTCCTTAATTAAATAACCCTTTCTCTTTTGGCGGTTTCGCCGTTAACACTTTCCCAGACACACCGTAAACAATATACCGTTAAGCAAGGTTCTAAACACAGTTAACTACTCCTAGTGAGAGCGAAGTCCTTAAGGCTTAAAGTCTAGTTTCTTTTAAATTTTGTGTGGGTAAACGTTATGCTCCAGTTCGTGATTTGTGGGCCACGGAAAAGGTGATGAAATCCTTTACCGTATATTGTGGGGTTCGCTTGCCCTTAAGTCCGTATTAAAGTATGCAATGCGCAATTCAATAAAAATTCTATAAAGAATCAAACAATCGTTTTTTAGTTTAAGCGCGGCACTGCAACAAATACGGGTTAGTCAATTTTTAGCATTTGCTAGCGAACTTGCAAAGAATCCTGCAAAGAATAGTATATTGGATGCGTCGGATTTGAGAAGAAGGTGTTAGTAAAGTACGTACCGTTAAGTTTTGGGTTAGGAAACCCCCGTTGAATCAAATCCGGTAAGCTTGAAAAGTTCGCTTGCGCGGGTCAAACTACCCGGATCTTTGGCACTGTACTTTGCAATCACCTTAGCTTTGAACGTACACTTTGCTCCCCACAATCGCAGTTTGCAAATCCACAAAAATCTGCACTCTTGCCCACAAAAATGATCAAAAATAACAAAAAGATTTATATATATATATATATATATATATATTTTTAAATATAAACAAAAAGAATATTAACCCGAATAACAAAAAAGAAAATACGCTACCGTCTCCCCGGCAACGGCGCCATTTGATTGAAAGAATTAAAGTTAACCGCAATCAAGACGGTGTCGCTATGCAGCTAGCCGGTTGAGCACGGGTCGATCTACAGGGAGACGGTTGTATTTCCGTTCTTTTCTTAGACGAGTCAATAAAGAATTTGTATGTGTTTGTTCAATCTAACCTGTGTATTATTTGCAAGTTTAAAGTTGTTAAGAAGAAGATACGAGATTGTAAGCTAAATAAATCCGTTCTCAAAACCTTTGAGCCGAGTCATGACCAATTGAAGCTAGAGCAATCGGCAACAACGTGGATTAGGGGATTTAAGCGCGGTATTCGTGGAATACGGCTTATTTACCCTTGTCCTTCCGTTCTTGTCTCTTGCTTTCGCCTCCGGCCAAACCGAACGCAACCGGTCGTGGTTAGGAATCACCGTTACCTTGTTAGGGTAGGGTGCCTAACGGACCGCTTACGTATGGTTTGGGCGGAGTTCAATGGAAAATAACGGGAAAAGGAAATGAGAAAAGAAAGTCTTAACTTACAATACCGTATTTATTCTTAACAATGATAATTACAACCATTCACAAAACAAATCAAAAAGAGCAAAAGAAAAGTACAAAGAAAAGAAAAGATTACAAGTAATTAAGTGCATGAAAATAAATTGCAAGAAAGTAAAGCAAGATAATAATAAGCAAGTAATAAAAAGCGATAAAAAGAACTAGAAAGTAATTACAAGAACATAGAACTCAAGACAAGCATGTGATCAATAGCCAACCCTTAAACTTGCAAGCTCAATCAAGAGGTTGACAGATCAAGAGAAGGGTAAAGAACGCATGTGAAATGAAGCACTAATTCCATAAGAAAGTACGACCCTTGAGATCAATAACAAACTCTTAACCTTTCAAGCTCAATGAAGAGGTTGAAAGATCAAGAGAAAGCAAGAATCTCAAGGGGAAGTTAAACAAAAGATAATGATACAAAAGCCCTCATCTTCATTGATCTTCCACTCAAAAAGCTCTCACTACAATTTTCATGGAGAAAACATGAAGGAGAAGAAGAAAAAAACTAAATCCTAACAAAAAAGGAACAAAGAATTGAACACCAAAGCTTGGCAAGTTCTGGGGTATTTATAGGAGGTGAACTGAAAACTTAGGGCAACAATCTGCCTCAACATGAAGTCCCTAAACTGCCCCCGAAATACAACAGAGAGAGGACCCCACATGGCCGCGGATCCACGGCCTAAGCCTGCTTAGGCCGCGGTTCCGCGGCCGTCTTGATGAGTTGGGCCACCATCTTTTGTGAGCTCCCCTGGTTCTCTGTCCTATGTTATTGTACATATACCAAATTGCAGTATGCTTCCACAGTTCCATCAGATTTGCAATGGTCCAAAGTGGCAACAAAAATGATACTTTTGACCTTTTCTCCCTCGAGCTCCACGCACCCATTGATTCTTGTGCTGCCCCTCTCGTGTTCTGTGCTTGTCCGAGACACGAATGACCGCTGTCATATGTCTTGTCTCTGGAACCGGTACGCAGCACTGGACGGATATGGATGACCGGAACCCGGCTTTTATCTGTTGTCAACAGATGTTCTGTATTTGGTGTAACTGTGGAGATTTTGTCTTGATTTGCACTTATTTGTACTGGAAACCTGTAATCTGTAAATATGTAACAAACACGAATTAAAAGCACCTACCTATAAACACACGAGCATAAGAATGGGCGGTATAAAATGCAGTATTCTGTTATGAACAACTGCACCCAACTACCACCTGTTTGCATCACTCCTTTGAGCCGTGGTAGGGTAGTAATCAAAGTACAGTGGGAACACACTCGAGACGAAGTGACAGTGTCAAGTCAGCGGACTAAGCTGTACTCATGTCACCTGGGAACTGATAACTGACGATAGGTATAATACCAACCGGTCAGTTCCCGACGAGTCATGTCCAGTGTACTCGTAACCTAACGAGCACCCGCATACTATCTCCAGTACGACGTACTGACGGCTGTAGGACAGACCGTCTCCCACTCTGGGATGAGAAGCGCATGCGCTAGTCTACTCCGGAGTATCGATGCCCTGTCTCGATAGTCCTATGACTAGGGACCTGCATAAGGATGTGCTTATAGATTACCCAGCCCCCACTAGTGTGACTGCCATCACAACGCTGGTAATCAAGCAAAGATCCTAAGGGCTCCACTAATGTGTATAGGTGATATACTAAAATAAACACAAGTACACATTGAAGTAGAAACAAACCAAGTAGCATACTACTATATTGAGCAAGATTGTTTATACAAGGTGAATATCCAAAGCTTCCATTAAGTAATATACAAACTAGTATGATACAGTAATGGCCTCTAGGGCATATACACTAACAATCTCCCACTTGCACTGTCACGACCCGAAAGAGCACGTGACTGGCCCTTGAACCATATGAAGTCTATAGGACTCCATCTGATCCAAGTAAGTCAAAAGCCCAGAAATCTAAAACCATTTTTAAGAATAAGTAAAGAAACTGGTTTAAAGAAGTGAAGAAAAACATGTTTGAAATCAAGGTTTTTAAATAACTAAGCCGAATATGCATTTTTAAAAACAGTACAGTCTTTTCTAAAAATTTCGGCAGAGTTTCTTTTGTAAAACTGGCCCCGAATGGGGTATAACAAGGATAACAATATATGCAATGATAAAGGCATCCCCAAGCGGGAGCTAGCTCTTCGTCAATCGACGGTCACCACCACACATGCAACAATAATATACAACGCCAAGTGGCGAGGATCAAATCCAAAAGAAAGCTCAAAAGCAACAAGAAAACCGCAACACTACTAAGCGCGACTCTATGGTCGAATAATACATCACTAGTCTAGGTCTGAAACAATATACGAGTTTTGGTTGATAGATATTCTAGATACAATGAATAATATAAATACAACGGCGGTTCTGATACAAAAGAACCCACCTATCCAAGCAAATCACCCAAAAGGAAGCAGTGTGCCGGAAATGCCGCTATAGAACTGTACGGCAAACCTGCAAGAACTGGGGCACAACGGGGGTGAGTTGCCAACTCGTGAATAGAAAGATATCTACAAGCAGAGATCGAATGCATGACCCAACCTAGGTCAATACGATCAGATATAAAGAAACCTCAATATGAATAAAGCTGAAGCATGCTAAACTGGCAATGTAATCTCTATACGTGAATGTAGTGCCAAGTGCTCGTGCTAGTGCCTCAGGTAATAGTATGTCATGAATATGAGGTATGAATGCATGAAAGCAGAATACATGTAAATGAAGAAACTGTTTTCATAATTTAGTGAGATTTCCCTTGTATTTTTAGTTGAGGTATCATAATGAAATCAGCATAAAACAGTGCCTAGCATCGGCACAAAACGTAATCCCAATATCTCGATATCTCTGTATCACAGTCTCTGTACCTCGAAATCTCGAAATCCCAATGTCTCAATCATAATATCTAGGGCGCCGTCAGTCCAGACCGGCCCCTACCATCCATCTCAAGACCACGACGGTATCCTCCGGATATCCGACGCGTCGGGTAAAATCACCGGTAGGTAGTGCTCCCCTGCCAGGCTCACATCGTCATCACCACGCGCTTCTTGCCCCGGGGTACCTTACCGGGTCCACCATGTACCCGAAACGGTTCATCCGTCTCCTCGAATCGGGTTTCCAAATCCATCAGCAAACTCATGGTGGACGACTCATACATCATGGGAAAACCGCACTTTTTATTTTAAAGAGAGAAAAGAAGTTTATATAAGTTTTGCGGTTTTCCCCCAAATCCAGAAAATCTCATGGAAATCCGAATCCAATCCTCAATAGCATGTAAACAGTGCATACAGGCATAAAAATCCATGAATAATAACATGCATGATGTAACAACTAATAATTACAATGTCTAATCTAGCATATAAGGCAAGTACACTAATATCATGTCTAAATTATTAGCTAACCTATGTCGATGCAATAATATTTTCTAAGGTGTACGTGACATGGCAATTACCGATGAAGATGTGTGTGAGCCGGCAAGTAAGTGTATGTGGTACATACGCATCATCGGTAATGGTGCTGGTGTCCTAACAGCATAACATCAATAATGGAGTATGAAACATAATATAAGCATGCGATGCGATGCGAACCACAATAATGAGCGGAAGCTGAATACTAGACGCAACTATAACTAATCTGCATTAATCTAAAATAACCTCTACAATTGGTGCCTTTTGAAATAACACGAATCATGGGGTTTTGAAAATAGGGGCTACGGTGTTTTTATGAAAAGATACGTCTTTTGAAATATCCGTAGGATCCCTTGGGCTGTCTTTTAAAATACCCACGATTCGTTGGTTTTTGAAATAGGTAGGAATCTAATCTAATCTAACAACCATCTTAAACTATACGGCTGAACTAACAAGTAGAGCTACGGGTGAGGAAACCGCCTAACATCTGAGTCGATACATATACATACATGTATATATATTAGTCGGTGATCCCGCCTCAATAATATCATATCCGATACCCTATCTATAATCAGACATCCCAAGTCAAGAGTGCGGATCAATCATCAAAATATAGCTTGTACGTAAATCCGTCGTACGGCATCCCAAATCTGGGTACGGGTCAATATCACATTCATCATACTATTTATCTGGTATCCTCTTTATCAAATGTCATGATCGGGGTACTGATCTACGTCTAGTACAATATTGATACCCTCTATGTATGCATGCAGGTGTAAGAATCACTACGTCAAAAGACCCGCTAAAACATCGTGTCGTATCTCAATACGAACCAAATCACATCACCGATCTCCTGGCCTCAAGCCCAATCTCATCGACTCATCTCAAATCCCAAATACTATCCTCAAATCCAGTATATAAACACATAGTCCCATACCCATGTGTAGATATACGCACCATCATATGCACTCTAATAAATGAAAAAAAATGAATGCAAGTATGTGTGTAAATGTATGTGTGAGTGCAACCACTACTCTAGGGTTCGCACTAAACTAAACCAATATATTCTTATCATCAAAATATCATTATTACCATCAATAACCCTAAACAACACATAATAAATATTCGTGTGTATACGTATTCGTATACTTCACCACGGACTGCGGGGGTGCTATACGCCATCCACCCGACTTCTCCCCACAGATATAAATCTACTCACATTGCTTCTCGTGTGCCAAAGCCGATGTCGCTATCTTCACCTCCTTTGCCTCAACATCACGCGGGGTACCTACAAGTATATCACAATGCTAAAGCACATGAAAATCACATCGGAAACCAAAATAGCACACGCTACCCGCATAGGTAAAAACCTATCGACTCGCATGTAAACACAATCAAAATCCACTTGTCGTTGACGTCCAAACGCCACCCGACAGGAATGAATCACCAAATACCAAAATCCATGCTAAAACAAGTCCCAAATTATACACCAACATAGGAAAATCAACCCAGATTTCACCCTAGATGGAATCAGTCAAAACTAGACATACTCAGGGTCAAAACTAGAGGAAATGGGGGCATGCACAGAAAACGAAGCAATTCCTTAAAATACCTTATTTTAGAATTTTCCATAATTTTTCCCCATTTATCTGTATTTAATTATACCAGAATATTAAAATATTCATTAAAATAATATTAAATTATAAAATTTCCCAAAAATCATATTTTATTATTTTGAAGACGTTACATGCACTAAGGCCATGTACTGGCGTATCGAAGACCTATCATCTCGATCAGCCGCTCGAACTGAGTCTGGGGCAAGGCCTTGGTGAATGGATCTGCAGTGTTATCTTCTGAAGCGACTCTCCGAACCTCGATCTCCTGGCGATCCACGATCTCCCTGATCAGGTGATACCGCCTCAAGATGTGTCTGGATCTCTGATGGGACCTGGGTTCCTTCGCTAAAGCTATAGCCCCGTTGTTGTCGCAATACAGAGGTATTGGATCAACAATGGACGGAACCACCTGAAGTTCTTTCAAGAACTTCCTTATCCAGACAGCTTCTTTTGCGGCATCAGATGCAGCGATGTATTCCGCTTCAATCGTCGAGTCTGCAACGGTTTCCTGTTTGGAACTCTTCCAACACACCGCCCCTCCATTGAGGGTAAAGACAAAACCCGACATGGACTTGGAATCATCCTTGTCACTCTAGAAGCTGGAGTCAGCAAAGGCCTTGATCTGGTGGTCTTTTCCGCCATACACCAAGAACATCTCCTTAGTCCTTCTCAGGTACTTGAGAATGTTCTTTACCGCGATCCAGTGTTTCTCCCCTGGGTCTGACTGATACCGGCTTACCTTATAGAGCCTACCGCAGAAGCGTAAGCTACATCTGGTCTGGTACACAACATCGCATACATTATAGAGCCTACCGCAGAAGCGTAGGGTATAATAGACATGCGATCCCTCTCCAAATCTGTCTTGGGATACATCTCTTTAGAGAGGGTGATCCCGTGACAAGCCGGTAGGTTACCGCGCTTGGAATCTTCCATACTGAATCTTTTCAGTATGGTGTCGATGTACATGGACTGCGAAAGTCCTAATATCCTCTTGGATCTATCACGATGGATCCGGATCCCCAGGATGTATGAGGCATCACCAAGGACTTTCATGGAGAACCTGTGTGACAAGTACCCCTTGACAGATTGTAGCATAGAAATGTCATTTCCTATTAAGAAAATGTCATCCACGTATAAAACGTGGAATACTACAGTTCTCGCTACAAATCTACTATAGATGCATGGTTCATCTGGATTTTTGATAAAGCCAAATTCCTTGACCGTCTCATCAAAACAGATGTTCCAACTCCGCGATGCCTGCTTTAGTCCGTAAATGGACTTAAGCAACTTGCACACCTTTCCGCTGCTCCCACTCTGAATGAAACCCTCTGGCTGGTCCATATAGACACACTCCTCTAAATTTCCATTTAGAAAAGCTGTCTTTACGTCCATCTGCCAAATCTCATAATCGTGGAAGGCAGCAATGGAAAGAAGGATCCGAATTGATTTCAGCATAGCTACTGGAGAAAAGGTCTCGTCATATCCAAGCCAGGTCTTTGACGGAAACCCTTTGCAACAAGTCTAGCTTTATAGGTCTTAACCTGTCCATCTACACCAATCTTCCTTTTGAAGATCCAATTGCATCCTACGGGTTTTATCCCGTTTGGAGCAATGTCCAACGTCCATACTTTGTTGGTGTACATGGACTCCATTTCGGTCCGCATTGCATCCAGCCATTTTACTGAGTCAACGCTCTGAACGGCCTGTTGGAAGCAAGTAGGCTCATCATAATCTATGATGCAATCCTCTCTATCCCCGTCTATGAGAAAACCGTAGTATCTCTCGGGTGGATGAGACTGCCTACTACTCCTGCGGAGCGGCGTAGGAATGTCATGTTCTTTTGAACCCTCTGGTTCCACTAAGCTTTCAGTAATAGTCTGTGGTTCTGGAATTTCTTCCAGTTCTACTGCGCTCCCACTAATTTCACTTTCCAAGAACTGGTGTTCTAGAAAGTGGGCATTACGAGAAACAAGGACTTTTTGTTCCTCTGCGTGGTAAAAAAGATACCCCCTGGTGTTCTTTGGGTATCCCACAAACTTGCACAGTACTGAGCGTGCCTCGAGCTTGTCCGCATGCTGCTTTTTGACAAAAGCCGGACATCCCCAGATCTTCAGATATTGAAGATAGGGTTTCTTCCCACTCCACATTTCATATGGTGTGGTAGGCACAGTCTTAGTCGGAACTCGGTTCAAAAGGTATGCAGCTGATTCTAGCGCATACCTCCAAAATGATCGCGGAAACTCAGTGTTACTCATCATGGACCGAACCATATCCAATAGGGTTCGGTTCCGTCTCTCCGATACACCGTTATGTTGCGGAGTGTATGGACGAGTAAGCTGAGAGAGAATTCCGTTCTCTTTTAAATAGTCCAGGAACTCGGCACTCAAGTATTCTCTACCTCTATCCGATCTTAGAATCTTAATACTTTTGCCGGTTTGTTTTTCTACTTTATTCTTAAATTCCTGGAACTTTCCAAAGGCTTTGGACTTATGTTTCATTAAGAAGACATAACCGTACCTTGAGAAGTCATCCGCAAAAGTAATGAAGTAAGAATAACCGCTTCGCGCATGTGTAGACATTGGACCGCACACGTCGCTGTGTACGAGTCCCAAGAGCTCACTCGCCCTTACTCTGTGTCCAGTAAACGGAGTCTTTGTCATCTTTCCTTTGAGACAGGATTGACAAGTGGCATACAATTGATATTCGAAAGGATTCAAATATCCTTCTGTATGTAACTTCGTCAACCTTCTCTCATTGATGTGACTCAGTCTCCAATGCCATAAGAAAGTCTGATTTATTTCCGGAGACTTTCTTTTGTGTGTATTCTAGACATTGAAAATCTGTGGTTGGTTTAATACGTATATACCATTGCTCAATGTACCTGACCCAATCAAAACTTGATTAAGGTGAATATTTACAACATTACTTACAAACGCAATTTCATAACCTTCTTTAGAAACTAAAGATACAGAAATAATATTACATGTTGCGTTGGTTACAAAAAAGCAATTACGCAAAACCAAAACATGTCCATCTGACATTCCCAGGTGATAGTCCCCCACTTCTTTAGCATCTATGCTAGCTCCGTTCGCAACTCTGAGGGTCATGTCACCTGCTTTCAAAACACAACGGTTTCTCAACGCCTGCAAAGAATTACAGATATGAGATCCTGATCCGGTATCCAATACCCAGGAATTAGTGTTTATTGAAAGACAGTTTTCAATAACAGACACACCTGAAGCTGAAGCCACAACCTGCTTCAATTCCTGTGTCCTGGCTTTGCAAGCCCTGCAATCATTCTTCCAGTGACCTTTCTTATGACAATAGAAGCATTCTTCCTTATCCACAAGCTTCCCCGCTATCTTTGTTGCTTTAGCTTTTCCCTTCGTATCCACTTTACTAACACCGCCCCTTGGTTTGGCGAAGGCTTTCTTCTTCTTTCCCTTAGCTTTCGCCTTGGACCTAGAAGAGGAAGATCCTCCTACAAACAAAGTGGATGTTTCCCTACCTTTCTGTAGGGTGCCCTCTGCGCTCCTCAGCATGTTGAGGAGCTCTGAAAGTTCAACTTCTTTTTCTTGTAAGTTGAAGTTCAGTATGAACTGGGCGTAAGTGGAAGGAAGGGACTGGAGAATCAAGTCCGTATAGAGCTCATTCTCCAACGTGGTTCCAAGTTCCGCGAGCTCCTCAATGAAGCCAATCATCTTAAGCACGTGTTCCGCTACCGAAGATCCGATGGCCAACCTTGCCGAAAATAACTTCTTCGACACTTCGTATCTTGCGATACGAGATTGCTCTCCATACAGTTCTTTTGTATGGAGAAATAAGT
Organism: Agapanthus africanus; assembly: GCA_030015575.1. NCBI lineage: Eukaryota > Viridiplantae > Streptophyta > Magnoliopsida > Asparagales > Amaryllidaceae > Agapanthus > Agapanthus africanus. The sequence continues at coordinate 259,933,246 of JASDDO010000012.1, read as the reverse complement.
ATTCAAGGTCCATATTCTCGTGCATCCTCTGATGTTCGTTGTCCATCGAGGCAAGTACGAGGCACTTGGCCTTCACGCTATCAATCTCCCAAGTCTTAAGGATTTCCTTATCCGCGACGCTGGAGGTGGGACTTGGGACAGGGGGAGCTTTGGGGGTAAGAAGATACCCCAGCTTGTCGTAAGTGATTGCCATTTTGACATTCCTGAGCCAATCTTTGTAGTTTGGCCCTGTCAGTATGTTTTTATCTAGAAGTAACTTAAGTCCAGTCATTTCGATTGGTCACTGCAATTAGGAGAGAGAAGAAGAAACACTTAGCATGATGCTCTTGCAAGTTTAGAGTAGTTTTTAGTTTGTCTAAACAGGATGGCTCCCACTGTTTCTCGAATCCCTCCTCAAACCAAAAAGGAAGAATTAGTCAGGATCAATCTCACCGTACAATACTTGCTTAACCGTTCGGCCAGGCTGGTGTCGGTACTTCGAGGGAGGTTTTCCAACGCTTTCGCGAAGTTCCTTAATTTAAGAACCTCTTTTCCCTGGGGGCGTAGCCCCGCTAACACCTTTCTAGACACCTACTAGGTTTATAGCATTGATCGTTAAGTGAGAAATTTCCCGAGGAGTAGCATATACTCACAGTATGATCGGGATTCAAATATCATCGCGTGACGAAACTGAAGGAATCCTACCAGAATCATCACACTCCAAATGGTATGCAACACTAGCAAGTTTCAGTTCTTTTGAAACTCCTGATGTGGATTTTTGCCCCATGCTCTTATGACCTTGGCGTGAGGTCAAAATGTCATAAGTCACATGTCAAGTTCTTCCCATCATTATCCAGGTTAATTTGAATCCACCCGTACCTACCCTTGACGTAGGCCAAAATGGTAGTACGGCTGTCCCAAACCAACGCATTCTATCTATGCAACAGATAAATATCCGGCAGCTGCCAATACTATGCCTTGGCGTGAGGTCAAAATACATACCTTGAATACTACCGAATATTTAACTGAAATGATGGAGGGCTACGAATGGTTTTGGCAAAACCGTGAACGTAGTGAACTTGATTTAGTCGATGGAACGAGATAGCTTTTAAATGGAGTGGCTCAAACTCCGCATTTTAAAAGTTTGTTTTGAAAAGAACCGAGTGGTTTTTCGAAAGTGTTCCAACGACTTTTACTTGGTTTATTTTCTTGCATTAGTTCTTTTAATGCGTGATATTCTTGCATTAGTTCTTTTAATGCGTCCCATCATTAATCCTACCATTGCAGAAAACAACCAAAATATGACGTACGCTTATGCCATTCGCATTCGCCATGGGGCCCCGTCATTACCCGTTAGGTTACTTAACTAACGACAGAGCGGGGGCTGGGCTAGCGCGGCTGTAAAACATAAGCAACGCCTAAATAATATCATATATAGATATATTGCAATGATAGACATTTCAGATCACAGATGAACACATTGGATATACTAGGAACCTGCAATTCGTACGAGCCTGTAACGAAAAGCAGATTACACGGTCGCGGTGAATAGCCAATACCCCACCCAAGACCCCTACGGGTGCGGCAAACTACCCGCCAAGTACCCGAAGCGAAGCAACCTCCCTCATCCCCGTGAGTAGGCCACTCGGCACTTCGGCATACCCGGTAGTTTGTGCACCCCCTCCATGGGTCTATCCTAGGAGCAAAAATAGTAAAAAGAAATTATACAATGACGGCTACAACCCCGACCCGGTTGTGCGGCCATACAAATAATTATTACATCAATTTAGAAATTTACATGAATTGAAAGAAAAGAAAACTCTCGTCTTACAACCCCCGGCTATTCACCCGCTACAATCCAACATATTCATATACACATTCCAGCAACATTACAGATCACAGATTTGTATAACCCCTACTAATCGACATTTAGCGATTAGCAGACGTTCAATACAAATATCACATCACAGAAAAAACCCGTCAGCTTAAGTCTTTTAGAAGTTCGATCAAAAATACGGATTTATAGGCCCTAAACACAAAATTTTCGTTCTGGAAAATCTGGGCAGAAAATACATATTCCAAAAATCCCAAAACAACCCCAGAAATACACTGCACCAACTTTGGACCCCGACCGAGTCAACTCGGCCGCGGAACCGCGGCGGGAGCGTGCTCCCGCCGGGTTTCCGCGGCGCATTGAATCGTTCGTGGGACCAAATTTGGTGGTTATTCAAACAAAACCCTGAGCCGATTTTTGAGATGAAAATTATCAACTTTTGAACAGAATAAAAATCGGCAGAAACTAGACATTCTCGGGTTCGTTTTGCGACTTTTCTTTGATCGATCTTCTAGCTACTTTGCTAACATGTTAGATAGAGTTTAACTAGGCTCTGATACCACTGTAAGTCTATGCTACCTCTCCCGGTACTTTTGGCCATGCGGAATTTGATAAAAAACGATTTTCTTAGAGGTGGTAACATGGACTTAAAACCCGGATCTTTGTTAAACATCTAACTAACAACCTAACTACAAGTTGCTAACTACTCGGTTAGGGGGTTATACCTTTCTTTTTCTCGAACTCCTTCGTCTTCAAGCCTCGATGGATGTCCGGATCGCCTTCACTCCGTCGTCTCCTTGCGCCGAAGATAGATCCACCTCGAAAGCTTCTACCTTTGGCTTCTTCTTTGGTCTTTGAAGAAACTAGTCACTTGGTTTGCTAAACCTTGTGAACTAGAGTGAGTAGAGAAGAGTTTGTATGGGATTTTATCTATGGTTCTTGGTTCTCAACTCATGAGACAAGTGAACCATAGAGTCAAGAGAAGGAGAGCAAGAGGAGGAAGATGAGAGCTCAAGAACAAGAGAGAGAATGAGCATGAAAGAATGAGAGAAGACTTTTCTCATTTGGCTCTCATAATCCAAAACAATCATAACACATCATATCAATCAAGTATTATGTGATGGTTTAAGCAACCATAACCATATCATTTCATGCACTCATTTTGCACAAAAGAGCAAGCAAGCAAAAGTCTTTGCCATGAAATGATAGCTATGGTTATCATGATGGTCAACTAGTCAAGCCTAGTCAACCGGTCAACAAAGTCAACAAGTCCACAAAAGTCAACAAGTCAACAAAGTCAACAACTCAACAACCATGTCACCATAATACCTAATTAATATAATTGTTAATCACATATCATATTCTCATTAGGGTTGAGCAAAAAGTCAATAGTCAACTGTCAACGGTCAACAACCCTAATGAGAATCCTCCGCCTCTGTCTCTCCGTCAACTGTGCATACACACCCGCATCCGCGTTCCGAGGAACACGAATACAAACTGGATAAATCCCATCCCAATACATACACTAGGATCTGGCTTAAACCAAAGCCCGCTAGTGTCTACTGTCCGGACACTGTACGTGCACAAGTGCACGGATGTGACCGAACCCTGTCGCAAAACCATGCGACCTGCCGCAAAACCATGCGACCTCTACTCTTTTGCCTAAAGGCGAATAGCTTTCTGTGTGGGACTCTAAAGACTCGACACTACGCTGGCAGTGGGTTTAACCACAGACCGCAAGCGGCACTAGCTGTGCTTAACGGTCCCCAGGTAGATGCCGACAAGAAGACTGACGAGGTGAAACCTATCTGAACTCCTACTGAGCCTGAATGTGACATTCTCCGTACAGTCCGGTCTGTTCGTCTGATACATCGCATGGCGGGCCTAGGGGGCGGTAAACGTCAGTCCCCTAATAGCGGTACAAGTCATGTCGGAGTGAAGCCCAAAACACCCTGAGATAACACTGGAAGCCTACCAGTATATCTCGTTTGCCCTGGCCAAGGACTACTCGTGTAATGGCTCTCCTAGACACAGCGCGATGTCAACCCCCAATACCGGGAGAGACGAATCCTGTCTAACCGTCACTGCCTCCAAGTGCTTCGGGACTGCACCCAACTACCACCTGTTTGCACGACTCCTTTGAGCCGTGGTAGGGTAGTAATCAAAGTACAGTGGGAACACACTCGAGACGAAGTGACAGTGTCAAGTCAGCGGACTAAGTTGTACTCATGTCACCTGGGAACTGATAACTGACGATAGGTATAATACCAACCGGTCAGTTCCCGACGAGTCCTGTCCAGCGTACTCGTAACCCAACGAGCACCCACATACTATCTCCAGTACGACGTACTGACGGCTGTGGGACAGACCGTCTCCCACTCTGGGATGAGAAGCGCATGCGCTAGTCTACTCCGGAGTATCGATGCCCTGTCTCGATAGTCCTGCGACTAGGGACCTGCATAAGGATGTGCTTATAGATTACCCAGCCCCCACTAGTGTGACTGCCATCACAACGCTGGTAATCAAGCAAAGATCCTAAGGGCTCCACTAATGTGTATAGGTGATATACTAAAATAAACACAAGTACACATTGAAGTAGAAACAAACCAAGTAGCATACTACTATATTGAGCAAGATTGTTTATACAAGGTGAATATCCCAAGCTTCCATTAAGTAATATACAAACTAGTATGATACAGTAATGGCCTCTAGGGCATATACACTAACAGATGTGGTGCCCTTTCCGACGAGGAGATCGAGGCCGGAGTTGCCGCGAGGAGCTTGGGATGGTGGCCAAAGACCGAAGGACACGGATCGATCGGTATAGCTTTCTATCCCTTCTCTAGATGCTAGTTTATAGGTTAATGGTTCGATCCGGGTTTTAAGATACGATAGCGTCGGTTTTCAAGTTAAGAAAAATTTTGTTTCCGCATTTTGGCCTCGGAAAGAAGGCCGGGGCGCTACCGTAGTCTTACATGGTATCATAGTCACGCCATTGACCTTTACTTGCTTGCTCTAGCGTGTTTAGAACTTCGATCAGACGAAATTTCCAAAAACCGCGTTTCCAATTGATTAGTTTCTGTCGAATTTTTTTTGTGCTCGAAAAATTATTTGGAGTATTGCAGAAATTCGTGCAGGGTTTTCTAAGAGAACTGAAAAAATTTGGTGAGCTAAACCCACTGTAACGCCACGGAACCACGGCCGCACCCACGCGTTGGCCGCGGTTCCGCCGCTGTCCTGTAGCCAAAATGCACCAAATTTCTTCAGTTGGTCTCTGACTTGGAAAAGGGGTTTCTGGTAATTTTTTTTTGGGCCCAGATTTATTTGAATACTGAGTATTGTGCTTGGGGCCCACTTCGGGAAGCTTTGTCGATCGAAAATTTTAAACAAGTTAGTTCACAGTATTTACATTATATCTGGGACCGTGAATGTCATTTGATCGGTAAATCATGTCTAATTGCTATAGGCCTTTTAGACGGATTTGCGAAAGTGACATTCACGTTGATGTTCTGTGTTGTGCCGTGATGTTGCGGATTTGTCGTGGTGGATAGCCTGGTAGCAATGGTAGTACAGTTTGATTGTATATGTACATTTGATATTGCGCGGCGAGCGTCCGACATGTGGACTGCCGTCACTGCCTGCTTGTATATTATTCTTTTGGGGCACGACCGGGCTGAGGTCGATGTACCCGTTGTATATTTTACTTTCTGTACTAGGATTACACCGCGGAGGGGAGCACGGGTAGCCGGGTTCTAGAGGGAAACGGGCCCGCATCTCATGGCTTTGAGAAAGAGGGGGCCGGGCTATTCGCCGCACTCGTAGGGGGTACAGGTGTTAGTTATATGTATGCCCTAGAGGCCATTACTGTGCATATGATGTATATTGTAATGGATGCTTGGACATATATAGGGAGGACATTCTTCCTCGACATGATAGTATGCTATCTGGTTGTACTTTATCTTAACATGTACTCTAATTGTCTCTATGTTACATGTTGATAAAGCCCTTAGGATATGTACTCGACTACTGGGACTATGATGAGATCATACTAGTGGGGCTACGGTAGTCGACGAGTACATCCTATAATTGTTCCTAGTCGAGGGTGTATCGAGACAGGGCATCGATGCACCAGAGTAGACTAGCGTATACGCATCTTGACCCATATGATGGGCGATGGATGATACCATATCCATCGGTGTTTGACATCAAGGATGGTGTACGGGTGCTCAGTAGAGACTGGGTACACTGGACGGACTGGCCGAGAACTCCCAGATGGTATTATACCTCACGTCAGATGGCAGTTCTCCGGTGACACTGGTACAGAGTAGTCTGTTGACCCGAGATCGTCATAGAGTCTTGTGTTATTCCCACTGTGCTTTGATTTCCATCATACCACGTCCAAGAGGGCGTGCAAAAAGGTGGCTTTTGGGTACAGTCCCGAATCACATGGAGGAAATGAGCGATAGGAGGGGATTCGTCTCTCCCGATATAGGGAGTTGTAGTTGTGCTGTGTTCGATTGGCTATAACCGGAAATCACTGGCCAGGGTTGTTGAGATTTACTGGTAAGTGTTATCAGTAGTTTCTCGAACTGTTATAGACCTTATATCGAAACGACTTATCAAGCTACTGGGGTCTGACATTTACCACCCCTAGGAGAGATATGCAACATATCAGACGACGACACCGGACTGTACGGGAGTGTTACTGTTTGGATTCACAGGAGAATGTACAGGCTTGCTTTTTGATCTTCTGAGCGCTCAATACCTGGGTGGATGTTACGTTTAGCTGACCCCTTGCAGCTTGTAGGTGTTTGATATGATCATCACCTACTGCCGGCGTATTGACGATTCTTTAGAGTCCAACACAGAAGTTTCTTGGCTCAGGCAAAACGGAGTAGGAGCACATATGTGATATGTGCGGGACCGAGGATAATACGATATAAGATACCGTATTCTATTCTCGCGATATTTGATATCAGCCGGGTCATCGGATCAAGTGTTGATTCGATGAATCGGTATGGATAAATATTAGTCGGTTATATGCGATATAGCCGGATTGTCGGATCAAGTGTTGATTCGATAATTTAATGTATAATAATATATATAATATATTAAATTACATTAACTAATATTAGCTCACTAAAAGATTCTTTTTCTCACTCGGGTAATACATTGATATATATGCGATATATGTTAATTGTATTATTTTATTTTGTTACGATAAATATTATATATGTGATATATAATATTGTAACATGATATGATAACTAATGCAACATGTTTTGTGGAGTTTAAACATGATTAGGGTTTGGATTAGGGTTAAGACTTCTAGTAGATTCTAGAAGGTTTCTTTTTGTCATGATAAAGATATTTATCTTGATATTTATCTATGACTTATACTTAACCCAACCCAAACCCTAGCCCATGGTTAATTCTCTACAATGGTTTAGTCATCCATGGTTGCATTATTCATCATATTAATCCTTGCATTATTCATCACAAAAGGATTGATCACTATTCTTCTTCTTCCTCCTTTGCAAAGCTTTCTTGCTTTTTATTTGTGATGAAAGTGAGTGAGAAATAGAAAAAAAATGAAAGCAAAAATCCTACTTCATCATTCTCATCTATCCTTGCCATTTAGATGAGGGTGTTCACTTCATATTATGAGTGTTAGCTTGTGTTAACGAAACTTCAAGGTAGATCATCTTTGTATCGAAGATCGGAAGCAAGACTGCATCTTTCTCTTCGTGGAACCTCTCGAGAGTCCGGAACACGATGATCGCAGCGAAGGGACTTCAACACGGAGCTTTAGAAGTGAAGGACCAGATCAACAAAGGTTGTAATCCCTCTCACTTAGTGTTAAAGTGTTTAACATGTTTGTTTTCGCCTAAACTCTAGTTTAAAGATCCGACTTCGGGTTGTTCGGCATGGCTAATTTTTAAATCGGGCATGGTTGATGCCTAGTAGACCCTTGTTGGCCTTTGTCAAGGCGTAGTGTGCGGTAGCTGAATAGTACTTATCTGCTTATGCATATGATGCAGATTGGATTAGGGTAGTCGTGCGACCTTGTTGGCCTTTGTCAAGGGCCGTGCGGGTGTGTTTTCTTCAATCAAGAAATGACGGGTTGAACTTGACTAGCAGCCTATGGTTTGTTGGCCTTTGTCAAGGTCATAGGAGGCTTGGGGCAAAATATTATCGGGAATTTCAAGTGTTGAAATTTGCAATGAGATTGCATACCTTCTATGAGATAGTTGGATCCCGATACCCGCTGCGAGTAAGAGTTACTCCTGAGAGAGTTTTACACATTACAATTAGCCCATCAAGTAGGTGTCTAGAAAGGTGTTAACGGGGTTACGCCCCTGGGAAAACGAGGTTTACTTTAATTAGGTTCGTGCGAAAGCACGGGGGACCTCCCTCAAAGTACCGACACTAGCCTGGCTGAAAGATTGGCGAACTTGTAGCGTGTAATTAATCCCGGTCAGTCTTTCCTTTTAGGGTTTGAAGGAAGATTTGATTAAAACAGTGGGAGACATCCTGATTAGATATATTAGATAACCAATCTAATCTTGCAAGAGTATACGCTGAGTGTATTCCTCTCTCTCTCTCCATGTAGCGACCATATCACGCCTTAATCAAGATAATAAAACGGATGAATTGACCAAACCCGCTTGTTATACTGAGCTGGGGAACGTTGGTCCCGCTCCAACTTATAATTGTTATAAGACAGAGAAGGAAATTGGGGAATACCAGATTTCCCGTGCCGCCCAAACGAAGAAAGTGCATGCTGATGCATCTTCTTCGGGTGTGTTCATTAGAGAGAACTGTTTCTCAGTATCCTTTACGTCCTGGGTATGAGATACCAAATCAGGATCCCGCATATGTAATCAAGTTACATGGGCTACAGAAAGGTAGAGAACTGAGAACGGGTAATAAGTTTCAAGAGACAGAAAACGGTGCAAGTGTTGCAGCCAAGTCTGTTGGTCACTATCACCCTGTATTACCAGAATACATTGATTATGAACGAATGTTATTAGATACCGAACCTGATATACAACATCATATCAGTCCCTTTATTAGTAAAGAATTGATATAATTTTGTATTGTTGGATAATGTTTTGAACATTTCCTATATCAAGAGTTGATCGTTTCAGGCACGTTATCTAAAAGCATTGACGTTTTAAATCAAACTACAGTTCTTAGTATACAGAACACACACAAGAGGAAGTGTTCAGAAATGAACGAATCCTTCTTGATGCATTGTAGACTAGGTCATATCAATGCGACCCGACTAGCTAAAGTTTCATTTAGATGCAAATTTAAATCTGTTTGAATTTACATCTTGTGAAACTTGTCGGTCATGTCACAAAGATAAGATGACCATAGCTCTGTTTATTTGAAATAGAGAAAGAGTTAGTGAACTTTTGGGATTGATACATGATGATGTATGAAGGTCCCCTGTCTACACATGCCAAGACTAGTTCTTTGTACTTCATTACATTCTCTGATGATCTCTCAAGATTCAGACATATGTTCCTGTTGAAACACAAGTCTGAAGCTTTTGAGATATTCACAGAATATAAGTTAGAAGTAGAGAACCAAAATACGGGTAAAAGTATTATGTCCTTTGATGTGATCAAGGAGGAGAATACTTGAGCACGGAATTCCTGGACTATTCTAAAGGAGAATGAGATTCTCTCTCAGCATTACTCCTCCGTATACACCACATCACGTCGGTGTATCGGGGCGGAGCAATAGCACCCTATGTGATATGGTGTGCTCTATGATGAGTACTACTGAGTTCCCTTTTTCCTTTTGGGTGCTATGCGCTTGAGAAGTTGCATACCTATTGAATAGGGTTCAAATCAAATCATTTGCCTACCACTTCATATGTGATATGGAAAGGGAAGAGCCCATATCTTAAGTTTGTTAAGATTTGGGGTTGTCCGGACTATGTCTAAAAGCAAAATCCGGACAAGCTTGAGGCAAGGACTGTTATGTAGAACTGGAAAGGTTCCAGCCATACAAACTGCAGCTGATGATTTGGTAGAACCAAAGGATTCAATAGTTTCCAACGAACCTCAGCCTCTCCGCCGATCTAGTAGGGTTCCTCACCCACCTGAGAGATACTTCGGTTTCTCTATGACAGTGGGAGGGAGGATTGCATCATGAGATGATGACCCAACTAGTTTCGAGCAGGCTATCAGGAGTGGGACTCTGTAAGAATGGCTGGATGCTTATCGATCTGAGATGGAATCCTTATACACCAACAAAGTATGGACTTTGGTTGCTCTATCTGAAGGGTTAAATCCCCATCAGGAGCAAGTATATCTTGAGAAGATTACTTGGTGTACATGGAAAAGTTGAGACATTCAAAGCTATGCTTAAGTCCATCCAGATCCTACTTGCCACGGCTACATACCATGACTACGATATCTGGTGGTTGGGTGTCATGACTGCTTTTCTAAATGATGTTTTAGAAAATAGCGTCTATAAGTACACAGCAAGAGGGCTTCATAGACAGTGGGAGCAGCGGAAACGTGTGCAAGATATTTTTTGTGATAAAACAGGCATCGCGGAGTTGGAACATCTATTTTGATGTGGTAGTCAAAGAGTTTGACTTCATCAAAATGGTAGATGAACCTTGTATACACAAAAAGGTAGTAGGGAGTATGGTGGTGATCCTCGTAGAGTACGTGGATGACATACTCTTGATACGGAAGGAGTTTCCTATGCTACGCTCGGTCAATCTCTGCTTATCACAAGGATCCTCCATATAAGATCAAAGTGATACCTCCTAAATCCTGGGTTTTGGATCTATGAGATAGATCTAATTGGATATTAGGATATTCACTAGCTGTAGTGAGATGGTATCAATCGATCCTGGGGAGAATCACTGGAAAGGTTCCAGGGTGATAAGGACGACTGAATGTCAGTCGCAGGCATTGTCTTTACCCTTAGTGGAGGGACGGTATGTTGGAAGAGTTCCAAGATAGATACCGTGACTTACTAGACGATTAAAGGCAAGATACATCGTTACTAAGGATGCTACCAAAGAGGCAGTCTAGATATATTTTAAGTTCATGAGATGAACTTCGTTCTTACCATTGTGTGACAATGGAGTTGTGGCTTCAGCCAAGGAACTACCGTCCCATCAGAAATCTAGATATAATTCTTAGGCAGTATCACCTGATCCCGGAGATGGTTGATCTCCAGGGAGATCGAGGTTAGGAGAGTAGACACAGAGGACAACAGCGCAGATCCACTCACAAAGGCCTTTTTCCCAGTAGAGACTTTTATGGGATGGTTGAGTATGAGATACTTCAACCACAACTAATTGTTGGGTATGTGATACCACAACAGATGGCCCTAGTGCAAGTGGGAGATTGTTAGTTATATGTATGCCCTAGAGGCCATTACCGTGCATATGATGTATATTGTAATGGATGCTTGGACATATATAGGGAGGACATTCTTGCTCGACATGATAGTATGCTATCTGGTTGTACTTTATCTTAACATGTACTCTGATTGTCTCTATGTTACATGTTGATAAAGCCCTTAGGATATGTACTCGACTACTGGGACTATGATGAGATCATACTTGTGGGGCCACGGTAGTCGACGAGTACATCCTATAATTGTTCCTAGTCGAGGGTGTATCGAGACAGGGCATCGATGCACCAGAGTAGACTAGTGTATACGCATCTTGACCCATATGATGGGCGATGGATGATCCCATATCCATCGGTGTTTGACATCAAGGATGGGGTACGGGTGCTCAGTGGAGACTGGGTACACTGGACGGACTCGCCGAGAACTCCCAGATAGTATTATACCTCACGTCAGATGGCAGTTCTCCGGTGACACTGGTACAGAGTAGTCTGTTGACCCGAGATCGTCATAGAGTCTTGTGTGATTCCTACTGTGCTTTGCTTTCCATCATACCATGTCCAAGAGGGCGTGCAAAAAGGTGGCTTTTGGGTACAGTCCCGAATCTCATGGAGGCAATGAGCGATTGGAGGGGATTCGTCTCTCCCGGTATAGGGAGTTGATGTTGTGCTGTGTTCGATTGGCTATAACCGGAAATCCCTGGCCAGGGTTGTTGAGATTTACTGGTAAGTGTTATCAGTAGTTTCTCGAACTGTTATAGACCTTATATCGACACGACTTATCGAGCTACTGGGGTCTGACGTTTACCACCCCTAGGCGAGATATGCAACATATCAGACGACGAGACCGGACTGTACGGGTGTGTTACTGTTTGGATTCACAGGAGAATGTACATGCTTTCTTGTTGATCTTCTGAGAGCTCAATACCTGGGTGGCTGTTACGTTTAGCTGACCGCTTGCAGCTTGTAGGTGTTTGATATGATCATCACCTACTGCCGGCGTATTGACGATTATTTAGAGTCCTACACAGAGGTTTCTTGGCTCAGGAAAAACGGAGTAGGATCACATATGTGATATGTGCGGGACCGAGGATAATACGATATGAGATACCGTATTCTATTCTCGCGATATTTGATATCAGCCGGGTCATCAGATCAAGTGTTGATTCGATGAATCGGTACGGATAAATATTAGTCGGTTATATGCGATATAGCCGGATTGTCGGATCAAGTGTTGATTCGATAATTTAATGTATAATAATATATATAATATATTAAATTACATTAACTAATATTAGCTCACTAAAAGATTCTTTTTCTCACTCGGGTAATACATTGATATATATGCGATATATGTTAATTGTATTATTTTATTTTGTTACGATAAATATTATATATGTGATATATAATATTGTAACATGATATGATAACTAATGCAACATGTTTTGTTGATTTTAAAAATGATTAGGGTTTGGATTAGGGTTAAGACTTCTAGTAGATTCTAGAAGGTTTCTTTTTGTCATGATAAAGATATTTGTCTTGATATTAATCTATGACTCATACTTAACCCAACCCAAACCCTAGCCCTTGGTTAATTCTCTATAATGGTTTAGTCAGCCATGGTTGCATTATTCATCATATTAATCCTTGCATTATTCATCACAAAAGGATTGATCACTATTCTTCTTCTTCTTCCTCCTTTGCAAAGCTTTCTTGCTTTTTATTTGTGATGAAAGTGAGTGAGAAATAGAAAACAAATGAGAGCAAAAATCCTACTTCATCATTCTCATCTATCCTTGTCATTTAGATGAGGGTGTTCACTTCATATTATGAGTGTTAGCTTGTGTTAACGAAACTTCAAGGTAGATCATCTTTGTATCGAAGATCGGAAGCAAGACTGCATCTTTCTCTTCGTGGAACCTCTCGAGAGTCCGGAACACGATGATCGCAGCGAAAGGACTTCAACACGGAGATTTAGAAGTGAAGGACCGGATCTACAAAGGTTGTAATCCCTCTCACTTAGTGTTAAAGTGTTTAACATGTTTGTTTTCGCCTAAACTCTAGTTTAAAGATCCGACTTCGGGTTGTTCGGCACGGCTAATTTTTAAATCGGGCATGGTTGATTCCTAGTAGACCCTTGTGCGCGTACCCAGCAACCCTACAACAGGTTGACCCAAGGAGGAGTGCTCAAGTTACCAGATTCCGTGAAGTGCTGGGTTGTCCCTTCACGTTTTTAAAGGGGGCTGCCTCGCTTCAGGTTTTGGCGGGTGACTTGCCGCGCCCATAGGGGTATAGGATTTCATTGCACATGCTATCCACACGACCAGGGGAACGTCGGGTTTCAGTAGCGGCTCTATGAAACCCAGGGATCCTAGATTATCTGTATTATTCTGTGATGCTTATTACTCTCTGTGATGTTGCATTTTATCACGCCTTGAGCGAATATTATATATTGATATATATATATATAACACCTGAGTTTGTGTTTAGTGGTAATTGTATGTTAATGAGGGGTTTTGGTAAAAAAATTTCCAAAACGGGTTTCTAATAATTTATCTGATTTTATGGATATTTTCTTAGAATTTTATCTCGACTGCACACACTTGTGCATGTTAATGTGGGTAACGTCAAGGGTTACCAAGTCTAGATGTGCATGTGGGTTAACCATGTTTAGACAACCATGGTGACCTAACCCACTTGGTTAAGCTAATTGGTTTTAATTAATGGTTTTGGTCTTATTAAGGGTGATTAGGGTTTAGGGTGGACTTATGATGAGAAAGAGAGATTATGATGGGTGTCATGCAAGCATTTAATGAGAGAGAGAGAATGGTGGCTATGGGTATGTCACCCTCCACTTCTTTTCAAAACTTTTACACATATCTCACACTCTCATATCTCTCACATCCTTCCCTCACACACACACACACACATCAGCCCAAACATCAGCACTTTTCAGGCACCAAAACATCATCAGCACAGCACATCAGCAATAAAACTACAGCATCAGCTGTAACAAACAGCAGTAGCCAGAACAACATTTGCAGTGAAGCAGAACAGCAGCAGGAGCAAAAGGATTGAAGCACTTCAGCAGCAACTCACTCCCCCACTTCCTCCTTCTTCCCTTCTCCTTCATTCCTAGGATCTTTAGAGGTATAACCCCCTTAACTCGACTCCTATTTCCTAAGTTATGGTTGTTACTATAATTTAATGTTTATATTATGTAGTTTTGTGCTGGTTTTAGCGATTTTGAGTGAGATATAGCCAAGTGATGGTTGTGATGGTTAGAGTAGCCTTATTAGGTGCTGTTGAGACTAGATCACCCAAGTTTGGTCCCAGATTTCACAAAAATACCCGATTTGTTCGAGTTAGCGTAATTTAGCAATTTTAGCGACTTTTTAGCCTCTGTAAGATCTGCTGTTGACCCGAACCTCTCAGGTAAAAATTGTGAAGACTGTAGCACAGTGACCTTAGCAGGGACACACACACAAAGCACAGGGACCCACCTCTCACTCTTGGCCGTAGATATATTCAATTTGGACGCAAATTGCGGCCAGAGTAGGGGGTGAGGTGTTGGGTTTTTGGGTGTGGGGTTCTGCTGGGTAGCTTTGGGTTTTGGCATATGTAACTTTTTGAGTTTGGCCCAGAGGCAAAATCTGGAGCATTAAACGAGTTATCGACGTTTTTAAAACTTGTGCGACACGCGCGTGATCCTCGTGGTTCTGTGGCGTGCTGCGCGACACGGCGCGTCGGAGTAGATTCTAGAGAGGTTGCACGCGTCGCGACGTATCGTGTGCACGCGCGTTTAGTTTCACGCACGCGTATCCCTTTTTAGCGATATATCGCGTTTTTGCAGGATTTTCCTTATGTGTGACTTTTGTAATTCTTGGTTCGCCGGCGGAGACTTCGAGCGCAGCGAAGAAAGGAAAGCAGTTGGTCGGACACACCTAGCGCGGGATCACGGGTGAGTAGATTTAACATCTATGGGGGACGATCGTTTGGATGGCACAAGTCGCCCGATAGATTTAGTAAACTTAAAAACTGCTTATGACATTAGAAATCATATACATGCCTTATATTTGCTACATTCAGGATCTATATACTGTACCTACATGTGCGAACTCATTCTGTAGGACACATGTACCATTACCAGGGTTTTTATATGCAGCACGAGCACTATTCATGTGTACACACACCCCCTGGTAATTGCCATGTCACGACACTAGATAACTTATAATCTGAAACAAGTTAATAATTGGTGCTTAGACCTGTGCTATTGTAATAAATCTTTAAAATGAAATCATAGAATTGTTGTTCTCGTGCATATACATCATTATATCATTTGTTCATGCCTAGTGATAAATCATACATTGCAACCTGAACATTGATACCATATGCATTCATTATCATTGACATATGCATCCATAATGATTTCTTGAGACTTTATGATATTTATGGATTTCGGGGGAAAGCCGTAAGATTTCAAACTTATAATCTTTTAAAATATAAAAGTTGCGGTTTTCTAGTGATGTAAAGTGTCTTCCACCATGTGTTTTGCTGTGGTTTTCGAGACCCATTTCTAGGAGGTGGATGAACCGTCTCGGGTACATGGTGGGCCCGGTAAGGTACCCTGGGGCAAGAAGATCGCAGGAGATGGCGTTGAGCCTGGCAGGGGACGGATTACCTACCGGTGACTTCATTTGGCACGGCGGATATCCAGAGGATATCGACCGTGGCCGCGAGATGATGAGATATTGATATTTGATATGGGTCAGCCGGATGGCTGAGGACAGAGATACTATGACATGAATATATGAGATTTGAGACAGTTTTGAAGTGTCGCTGCTGGACACGGATTCTTGTTGATTCTAAGGGTATTATGCTGATATTTAAAAAGAGTTTCAAAAAGAAAGAATGATTCTTATCTTACATATTGAGATCACGGGTTGATTTATGTTGCATACATACCTGCTAGTATATTCATGTTGCATACATACCTGCTAGTATACCCTGCCATATCTGTTTTAGAGATGCTAGGATACTTGTGTGCATGCATGCGATAGCCTTTATAGATGTTATTTATTACTCACGAGTTGAAAACTCACCCCCGTTGTGCCACAGCATTCCTGCTGGTCCGTTCCGTCAGTACTGTAGCGACGGACGCACTAGCTACTTTTGCTCTTCTTGCCTGGACCCGAGGCTTTTGCTCATAGGTGGGTTGTTATCATTTTGTACCACCTTATATATTCATTGTATCTAGAGTACTCCATCTACTATTTCAGTTGTACCAGTTATTTGGATTATTGTATATTGACCTAGAGACGAAGCTGTGAGACTTATGGATTTTTTGTTATATTGGGGGTCGAGCTCACTTGAGTCGACATGTTATTTTACTTGTGCTTTTTATGCTTATTTATGCACAGTATTGTTTTACATTGCGTGGGATTTGTGACCACCTTGAGGCGAAGTGCTAGCTCCCGCTTGGGGATGCCATATTACATGTTATTCATTTATACTCCTGTTTTGTACCCGTTTGGGGGCCTGTTTTACAAAGGAGACTCTACCAAAATTTTTAAAAAAAGGGGAAGTTGCTTTTAAAAAGCTTGATGTGACTTAATGGATTAAATAGCTTGCATTAAAAATGGTTTTTCCTTCACTCTATTTCTGAATCAGGTTTTGTTTTCTGGGCTCCGGCATACTTATTTTACGGACACCTTGAGACGTTTCGTAACTTAGGTGCCGGTCACGTTCCGTACCCTGCGGGTCGTGATAAAGTTGGTATCAGAGCGATAGGTTTTACCTTTCTAAGTGTAGGATGACCCTTGGTAGATGGAGTAAGTGACTTAAGCAGGGTGACGTAGCGTACGTATGTCCGCGGCATACTTGAGATATGGAACTCCGCCTAAGTGACTTTAGGATATACCTGCTTGAAATTCCTTCTTCAATTCCGTGTATCCTATGATTCTATTGCACCGTTCTTATTGTCTTGTTTCCTGTACCAATCACTATGCCGCAGAGGGCTACGAGAGCGCAGAGGGCTGCCGCCCGAGATGAGATCCGAGCAGGCTCGTCCGAGACTAGGACCGAGCAGGGTGGTATGCCTACACCGCAGGGACAGACTGATCCGCCTTCCCCAGGCTGTATGGATAGGCTTGAGTGTGGGATGGAAGAGCTACGACAGATGATGGGAGGTATGCAGGAGTTGCGACAGATGGTTGGATCCTTAGTAGCGGCCAGTCGTGCACCGAGGCCAGAGGATGTACCTACTACCTCACAGACGACCATGATACCTGCTCCTACTACTACCACCGTGGCCATCCCGATTTCGCTACAGGATTTCATGAGGCAGAGACCTCCAGTCTTCACGGGCACCGACAAAGCAGAGTATCCTCATACATTCCTTGACAGTTTAGCCAGGATTTGCCGTTTGCTTAGGTGTTCTGACGATCGATGGGTGGAGATTGTGAGTTTCCGGCTAGAGGGTCTCGCGCAGACATGGTGGGAGTCGGTCTTGAGAGGTCGAGCTGCAGGTCTACCGCCTATGATTTGGACTGAGTTCACAGCGGTATTTTTAGCCCGTTTTCTTCCGGAGAGCATTCGTGACGCCAGAGCTCGTAGTTTTGAGGCCTTGATCAAGACCCCATGGATGACGGTGTCTGAGTATGACGTCCAGTTCATGCAGTTATCCAGATATGCTCCGTATTTGGTGGATACCGAAGAGAAGAGGGTGAAGAGGTTCGTACAAGGACTAGATGCCCAGCTATATCTTGCCATTGGCACCCAGCATTTCGACACTTATTCAGCTGCTATGGATACGACGTTACGGATGGAGGCACGTATTTCAGCAACTTCGACCATTTCCAGGCCGAAGAGGATTCGTACCAGTATGCCAGATCAAAGGCAGCATGCCAGATTCTTTCCGAGAGATAGGGCCGGCAGAAGGTTTGGACGAGGTCAGATGTGTGGTTCATATCCTCAGGGACAACAGCCGTTGCCAGGATGTTATGGGTGCGGGAGTCTGCACCATCGTATCAGAGACTGCCCGACGAGACGACAGGGAGTGGCGACAGTTCCACATGTAACCCTACCACCATCACCACCCCCTCCTCAGAGAGCTCTACTTCCTGCCACAGGCGATGCTTCACGCCAGTTAGGTGCACCCAGAGGCCGTGGACGCGGTGGTCCTATCCAAAGAGGCCGAGGAGGCAGAGGCCGAGGCCGAGGTCAGCACGCTATTGGTGGAGGTCAGGCCCGAGTATTTGCGTTGACACCGCAGGATGCGCAGGCATCCAACGCCGTTGTGACAGGTACCCTATCAGTATGTTCTATTGATGCACACGTGTTGTTTGATCCCGGATCCACACACTCGTACGTTTTCACACACTTCGTGCCGAGTTTGGGTAGAGAGTCTGGTTTGCTTGATCAGCCGCTTGTTGTGACCACTCCTGTGGGAGAGTCGTTTGTTGCTAGGCACGTGTTTCGATCCTGTATCGTCCGTATTGGCGAGAGAGAGCTGCCTGTTGACTTGATCCTTCTTGAGATGTTGGACTTCGACGTTCTTTTGGGCTTGGATTGGTTTGCCACGTGCTATGCGTCTGTGGACTGCCGTGAGAAGACAGTTAGATTCTGTTTTCCCATCGAGCCAGCTTTTGTCGTGGAGGGGGACCGTGGTGCCGCCCCTCACGTATTGATTTCTTCCCTTCGCGCTGGACAGCTATTGAGGAAGGGATGTCGGGGATTTCTAGCCTATGTTTGCGATACTAGAGCTACAGATGTTCCATTGGACCAGGTTCTGATTGTATGCGAGTTCCCTGATGTTTTCCCTGATGAGCTTCCTGGACTACCGCCTGAGCGCAATGTTGAGTTCTTTATTGATTTGATTCCCGGCTCGGGGCCTATTTCTATACCGCCCTATCGGATGGCCCCGACGGAGCTTAGAGAGTTGAAGGTTCAGCTGCAAGATTTGTTGGATAAGGGGCTTATTCGACCCAGTGTTTCTCCATGGGGTGCTCCGGTCCTGTTTGTCAAGAAGAAGGACGGCAGTTTGCGCTTGTGTATCGACTACCGCCAGCTGAACAAAGTTACCGTGTGGAACAAATATCCCTTGCCACGCATTGATGATTTGTTCGACCGGCTTCAGGGGGAAGGATATTTTTCGAGGATCGACTTGCGATCAGGATACCATCAGCTATGAGTTCGACAAGAGGATATACCGAGGACAGCTTTCCGCACGCGCTACGACCACTATGAGTTTCTGGTGATGTCGTTCGGACTCACCAACGCCGCAGCAGCATTCATGGATTTGATGAACCCTACATTCAGGTCGTATCTCGACTTGTTCATCATAGTGTTCATTGATGATATTTTGGTGTATTCCCGGAGCCGAGAGGAGCACGAGAAGCACTTGCGGATTACTTTACAGACTCTGAGGGAGCATCAGCTTTTCGCAAAATTTTCCAAGTGTGCATTCTGGTTGGACAGCGTTGGTTTCTTGGGTCACGTGATTACGAGAGATGGCATATGTGTGGACTCGAAGAAGATCGAGGCCGTTCAGCAGTGGCCAAGACCGACATCAGTTACGGAGATCCGTAGTTTCCTATGTTAGATATGTATGCCCTAGAGGCCATTATTATATAGTACTGGTTTGTATAATACATTTTGGAGGCTTGGGATATATATATGGTTTTACGACAGTCTTGCTCGATATAGTAGTATGCTACTTGGTTTGTTTCTATCTTAATATGTGTATATGTTTCTTTTAACATATCTCTGAAAACATCTTGGTAGAGTCCTTAGGATCTTAGCTTGACTACCGGAGTTGTGATGGCGATCACACTAGTGGGGGCTGGGTAGTCTATAAGCACATCCTTATTTTGGTCCCTAGTCGTAGGATTATCGAGACAGGGCAACGATACTCCAGAGTAGACTAGTGCATACGCTTCTCTTCCCAGCAGGGGAGATGGTCTGTCCCACAGCCATCAGTACGTCGTACTGGAGATAGTATGCAGGTGCTCGTTAGGTTACGAGTACACTGGACAGGACTCGTCGGGAACTGTTGGTTGGTATTATACCTATCGTCAGTTAACAGTTCCCAGGTGACATGAGTATAGCTTAGTCCGCTGACCTGACACTGTCACTCCGCCTCGAGTGTGTTCCCACTGTTCTTAGATTACTACCCTACCACGGCTCTACTGAGTCGTGCAAACAGGTAGTAGTTGGGTGCAGTCCCGAAGCACTTGGAGGCAGTGACGGTTAGACAGGATTCGTCTCTCCTGGTATTGGGGGTTGATATCGCGCTGTGTCTAGGAGAGACATTACACAAAGTCCCTGGCCAGGGCAAGCGAGATTTGCTGGTAGGTTTTCCAGTAGATTCTCATGTTGTTTTGGGGTACACTCCGACACGACTTTGTAAGTCCACGTTGCGACCCCCGGTTCTTACGGGGAGGCGGAAACGGTCTAAAAATCAAATTTTTAGCGCAAGGGGCAACATGGACTAACAAATTCGGGATCTTTTCTAATCTAAACTAGGAAACAAGCTAAAGAGAGTTAGCTACTCGGAGAGATGGTTATACCTAACTTGAACTCCTTCTTCTTCAAACTTTTGTAGAGGTTGATGGTTCTTCCTTGTTGCCTTCTTCCGTCAAAGATGGATCCACCTAAGGGTTCAACCTTCGGGCTCTTTCTCGAACTTGGAGAGAACTAGAATCTTCGGCTTGCTATACCTTTGATCCTAGAGTGAGTAGAGAGTGTCTAAAGGATGCTTTTCTTTTAAGGAGAGGGATTCTCAACACATGAGAAGGGTTCTCCTTATGCTAGAGGAAGAAGAAGATGAAGTGAAGAGAGAGAAGCCAAATGATAGAATGAGCTATCTTTTTCTTTCTTGCAACCATAATGCCAAAAGAAAAAGAATTATCAAATTAATAATAATAATGAAAATGAAATAGTTGATGGAAGGTTTAGGAATGACCATTATCATTTCAAACATTAAATGAAAATGCTAGAATCAAAGAGCATATTTCTTTTGTAATGATGATGGTCAAAACTTCAACCATGGTCAACAAGTCAACCATGGTCAACTAGTCAACAAAAACCAACCATGACACAATTTCATTTTATTAATATTATTAATTGATATAACATAAATCCATTAGGGTTTGGAAAAAGACGACTGTGAACTGTGCATACGCACCCGTTCCGAAACCCTAATGAAAGTCCTCTTCCTCCTCCTCAAACAACTGTGCATACACACCTGCATTCTTGTTCCGAGGAACATGAATACTGAGAGATAAAAGCAACCCCAAAACATATACCAGTATCTGACTCAAACCAGAGCCAGCCAGTAAAATCCGTCCGGACTCCAAACGTGCACAAGTGCGCGGATGAGAACGAACCCTGTCGCAAAACCATGCGACCTCTACTCCGTTTTGCCCAGAGGCGAATACCCTCTGTGTGGGACTCTAAAGACTCGACACTACGCTGGCAGTGGGTTTAACCACAGACCGCAAGCTGTGCGTAACGGTCCCCAGGTAGATGCCGACAAGAAGGCTGACGAGGTGAAACCCCATCTGTACTCCTACTGAGTCTGAATGTGACAGTCTCCGTACAGTCCGGTCTGTTCGTCTGATACATCGCATGGCGGGCCTAGGGGGCGCTAAAAAACGTCAGTCCCCTAATAGCGGTACAAGTCGTGTCGGAGTGAAGCCCAAAACACCCTGAGATAAACACTGGAAGCCTACCAGTATATCTCGCTTTGCCCTGGCCAGGGACTACTCGTGTAATGGCTCTCCTAGACACAGCGCGATGTGAACCCCCAAATACCGGGAGAGGACGAATCCTGTCTAACCGTCACTTGCCTCCAAGTGCTTCGGGACTGCACCCCAACCACCACCCTGTTTGCACGACTCCTTTGAGCCGTGGTAGGGTAGTGATCAAAGTGCAGTGGGAACACACTCGAGGCGAAGTGCCAGTGTCAAGTCAGCGGACTAAGCTGTACTCATGTCACCTGGGAACTGATAACTGACGATAGGTATAATACCAACCTGTCAGTTCCCGACGAGTCCTTTCCAGTGTACTCATAACCCAACGAGTACCCGTATACTAATCTCCAATACGACGTACTGATGGCTGTGGGACAGACCATCTCCCACACTGGGATGAGAAGCGCATACGCTAGTCTACTCCGGAGTATCGATGCCCTGTGTCGATAGTCCTGCGACTAGGGACCTGTATAAGGATGTGCTTATAGATTACCCAGCCCCCACTAGTGTGACTGCCATCACAACGCTGGTAATCAAGCAAAAGATCCTAAGGGCTCCACTAATGCATATAAGTGATATACTGAAATAAACACAAGTACACATTGAAGTAGAAACAAACCAAGTAGCATACTACTATATTGAGCAAGATTGTTTATACAAGGTGAATATCCCAAGCTTCCATTAAGTAATATACAAACTAGTATGATACAGTAATGGCCTCTAGGGCATATACACTAACAATCTCCCACTTGCACTAAGGCCATGTACTGGCGTATCGAAGACCTATCATCTCGATCAGCCGCTCGAACTGAGTCTGGGGAAGTGCCTTGGTGAATGGATCTGCAGTGTTTTCTTCTGAAGCAACCCTCCGAACCTCGATCTCTTTGCGATCCACGATCTCCCTGATCAGGTGATACCGCCTCAAGATGTGCCTGGATCACTGATGGGACCTGGGTTCCTTTGCTAAAGATATAGCCCCGTTGTTGTCGCAATACAGAGGTATTGGGTCAACAATGGACGGAACCACCTGAAGTTCTTTTAAGAACTTCCTCATCCAGACAGCTTCTTTTGCGGCATCAGATGCAGCGATATATTCCGCTTCCATAGTCGAGTCTGCATCGGTTTCCTGTTTGGAGCTCTTCCAACACACCGCCCCTCCATTGAAGGTAAAGACAAAACCCGACATGGACTTGGAATCATCCTTGTCACTCTGGAAGCTGGAGTCAGCAAAGGCCTCAATCTGGAGGTCTTTTCCGCCATACACCAAGAACATCTCCTTAGTCCTTCTCAGGTACTTGAGAATGTTCTTTACCGCTATCCAGTGTTTCTCCCCAGGGTTTGACTGATACCGGCTTACCACACTCAGTGCATAAGCTACATCCGGTCTGGTACACAACATCGCATACATTATAGAGCCTATCGCAGAAGCGTAGGGTATAATAGACATGCGATCCTTCTCCAAATCAGTCTTGGGAGACATCTCTTTAGAAGGGGTGATCCCGTGACAAGCCGGTAGGTTACCGCGCTTGGAATCTTCCATACTGAATCTTTTCACTATGGTGTCGATGTACCTGGACTGAGAAAGTCCTAATATCCTCTTGGATCTATCACGATGGATCCGGATCCCCAAGATGTATGAGGCATCACCCAGGTCTTTCATGGAGAACCTGTGCGACAAGAACCCCTTGACAGATTGTAGCATAGGAATGTCATTTCCTATTAAGAGAATGTCATCCACGTATAAAACGAGGAATACTACAGTTCTCGCTACAAATCTACTATAGATGCATGGTTCATCTGGATTTTTGATAAAGCCAAATTCCTTGACCGTCTCATCAAAACAGATGTTCCAACTCCGCGATGCCTGCTTTAGTCCATAGATGGACTTAAGCAACTTGCATACCTTTCCGCTGCTCCCACTCTGAATGAAACCCTCTGGCTGATCCATATAGACACACTCCTCTAAATTTCCATTCAGAAAAGCGGTCTTTACGTCCATCTGCCAAATCTCATAATCGTGGAAGGCAGCAATGGCAAGAAGGATCCGAATGGATTTCAGCATAGCTACTGGAGAAAAGGTTTCGTCATAGTCCAAGCCAGGTCTTTGATGGGAACCCTTTGCTACAAGTCTAGCTTTATAGGTCTCAACCTGTCCATCTACACCAATCTTCCTTTTGAAGATCCACTTGCATCCTACGGATTTTACCCCGTCTGGAGCAATGTCCAACTTCCACACTTTGTTGGTGTACATGGACTCCATTTCGGTCCGCATTGCATCCAGCCATTTTACCGAGTCAACGCTCTGAACGGCCTGCTGGAAGCTAGTAGGCTCATCATAATCTATGATGCAATCCTCTCGATCCCCGTCTATGAGAAAACCGTAGTATCTCTCGGGCGGATGAGACTGCCTACTACTCCTGCGGAGCGGCATAGGAATGTCCTGTTCTTTTGAACTTACTGGCTCTTCCAAGCTATCAGTAATAGCTTGTGGTTCTGGAATTTCTTCCAGTTCTATTGCGTTCCCACTTATCTGGGTTTCCAAAAACTCAGTTTTCAAGAAGCGGGCATGTTGAGAAACAAAAACCTTTTGTTCCTCAGCGGAATAGAACAGATACCCCATGGAGTTCTTTGGGTATCCCACAAACTTGCACTGTACTGAGCGTGCCTCGAGCTTGTCCGCATGCTGCTCTTTTACAAAAGCTGGACATCCCCATATCTTATGGTACTTAAGACAGGGTTTCTTCCCACTCCACATCTGATATGGAGTGGTAGGCACAGTCTTGGTGGGAGCCTTGTTCAAGAGATATGCAGCTGCTTCTAGTGCATAGCCCCAGAAAGATCGCGGTAACTCAGCCTTACTCATCATGGAACGAACCATATCCAATAGGGTTCGATTCCTCCTTTCCGATACACCGTTATGTTGCGGAGTGTATGGAGGAGTACGCTGAGAGAGAATTCCATTCTCTTTTAAATAGTCCAGGAACTCGGCACTCAAGTATTCACCACCTCGATCCGATCTTAGAATCTTAATACTTTTTCCTGTTTGGTTTTCAACTTCATTCTTGTAATCCCGAAATTTCTCAAAGGCCTCGGATTTGTGCTTCATTAAGAAGACATGTCCATACCTAGAGAAATCGTCTGTGAAAGTAATGAAGTATGAATAACCGCTTCGCGCATGTGTAGACATTGGACCACACACGTCACTGTGTATAAGTCCTAAGAGCTCGCTCGCTCTTACTCCGTGTCCAGTGAACGGAGTCTTTGTCATCTTTCCCTTGAGACAAGATTCACAGGTGGCATAAGACTGATACTCGAACGGATCCAAGTATCCTTCTTTATGTAACTTAGTCAACCGTGTCTAATTGATGTGACCTAGTCTACAATGCCATAAGAAAGCCTGATTGATATCAGGAGACTTTCTTTTGTGTGTATTCTGGACATTGAAAATCTGTGGTTGGTTTAACACGTATATACCATTGCTCAATGTACCTGACCCAATCAGAACTTGATTAAGGTGAATGTTTACAACATTACTTACAAACGCAAATTCATAACCTTCTTTAGAAACCAAAGATACAGAAATGATATTACAAGTTGCGTTGGGTACAAAAAAGCAATTACGCAAAACCAAAACATGCCCATCTGACATTCCCAGGTGATAGTCCCCCACGGCTTTAGCATCCTTGCTAGCTCCGTTCGCAACTCTGAGGGTCATGTCACCTGCCTTCAAAACCCTACGGTTTCTCAATGCCTGCAAAGAATTACAGATATGAGATCCTGATCCGGTATCCAATACCCAGGAAGTAGAGTTTATTGAAAGACAGTTTTCAATAATATACACACCTGAAGCTGAAGCCGCAACCTGCTTCAATTCCTGTGTCCTAGCTTTCCAAGCCCTGCAATCATTCTTCCAGTGTCCACTCTTATGACAATAGAAGCATTCTTCTTTACCTATAAGCTTCCCCGCTTTCATTGTTGCCTTTGTCTTTCCCTTCGTATCCATTTTACTAACACCGCCCCTTGGTTTGGCGGGGGCTTTCCTCTTCTTTCCCTTGGCTTTCGACTTGGACCAAGAAGAAGAAGATCCTCCTACAAACAAAGTGGATGTTTCCCTACTTTTCTGTAGGGTGCCCTCTGCGCTCCTCAGCATGTTGAGGAGTTCTGAAAGTTCAACCTCTTTTTCTTGTAAGTTGAAGTTCAGTATAAACTGGGCGTAAGTGGAAGGAAGGGACTGAAGAATCAAGTCCGTATAGAGCTCATTCTCCAACGTGGTCCCAAGTTCAGCGAGCTCCTCAATGTAGCCAATCATCTTAAGTACGTGTTCCGCTACCGATGATCCGACGGCCAACTTTGCCGAAAATAACTTTTTCGACACTTCGTATCTTGCGATACGAGACTGCTCTCCATACAGTTCTTTTGTATGAAGAAATATGGATTCCAAGTCCATATTGTCGTGCCTCCTCTGATGTTCATTGTCCATCGAGGCAAGTACGAGGCACCTGGCCTTCGCGCTATCAATCTCCCAGGTCTTACGGATTTCCTTATCCGCGACGCTGGAGGTGGGACTTGGGACGGGGGGAGCTTTGGTGGTAAGAAGATACCCCAGCTTGTCGTAAGTGATTGCCATCTTGACATTCCTGAGCCAATCTTTGTAGTTTGGCCCTGTCAATATATTTTTATCTAGAAGTAACTTAAGTCCAGTTATGTCGAATGGTCGCTGCAATTAGGAGAGAGAGAAGAAACACTTTAGCACGATGCTCTTGCAAGTTTAGAATGGTTTTTAGTTTTTGTAAACAGGATGGCTCCCACTGTCTCTCGAATCCCTCCTCAAACTATAAAGGAAGAATTAGTCGGGATCAATCCCACCGCACAATACTTGCTTAACCGTTCAGCCAGGCCAGTGTCGGTACTTCGAGGGAGGTTTTCCAACGCTTTCGCGAAGTTCCTTAATTAAATAACCTCTTTTCCCTGGGGGCGTAGCCCCGCTAACACCTTTCTAGGCACCTATTAGGTTTATAGCATTGATCGTTTAGTGAGAAATTTCCCTAGGAGTAGCATATACTCACAGTAGGATCGGGATCCAAATATCATTGCGTGACGAAACTGAAGGAATCCTACCAGAATCACCACACTCCAAATGGTATGCAAATCTAGCAAGTTTCAGTACTTATGAAACTCCCGATGTGGATTTTTGCCCCATGCTCTTATGACCTTGACGAAGGTCAACAAATCATAAGTCACATGTCAAGTTCTGCCCGTCATTTTCCAGGTTAATTTGAACCCACCCGTATATACCCTTGACGAAGGTCAACAAGGCAATACGACTGTCCCAAACCAACGCATCTATCTATGCTACATATGAACACCCAACAGCTACCATTCTCTATGCCTTGACGAAGGTCAACAAACATAGCTTGAATACTATTGAATATCCATACGAAACGACGGAGGGCTACGAATGGTTTTGGCGAAACCGTGAACGTAGTGAACTTGATATAATCGATGGAACGAGATAGCTTTTAGAAGGAGTGGCTCAATCTCCGCATTTAAAAGTTAGTTTTGAAAAGAACCGAGTGGTTTTTCAAAAGTGTTCCAACGACTTTAACTTGGTTTATTATCTTGCATTAGTTCTTTTAATGCGTGATATTCTTGCATTAGTTCTTTTAATGCGTCCCATCATTTAAATCCTACCATTGCAGAAAACAACCAAAATATGACGTACGCTTATGCCATTCGCATTCGCCATGGGGCCCCGTCATCACCCGTTAGGTTACTTAACTAACGACAGAGCGGGGGCTGGGCTAGCGCGGCTGTAAAACATAAGCAACGCCTAAATAGTTATAAATATAACAATGATAGATATTACAGATCACAGATGAATACATTGGATATACTAGGAATCCGCAATCTGTTCGAGCCTGCAACGAAAAGCGGATTACACGGTCGCGGTGAATAGCCAATACCCCACCCAAGACCCCTACGGGTGCGGCAAACTACCCGCCAAGTACTCGGCAGTTTGTGCACCCCTCCATGGGTCTATCCTAGGAGCAAAAACAGTAAAAAGAATTATACAATGACGGCTACAACCCCGACCCGGTTGTGCGGCCAAACAAATAATAATATTACATCAATTTACATTTACAATGAATGAAAGAAAAACAAAAGCTCATCTCACATCCACCCCGGCTATTCACCCGCGAAAGTCCAACACATTCATATACACATTCCAATATCAAACACAGATCACAGAGATGTATAACCCTGAGTAATCGACTTATAGCCATTAGCCGACGTTCAATACATACAAACATCACAGATATAACCATCATAGTCAAAGTGTAGTGAAGTTCGGAAAAAAATACGGAATTATAGGCCCCCAAAAACAAATTTCTATTCTGGAAAATCTGGGCACATATAATATATCTTAAAAATCCTAAAACCCTACCAGAAGAACACTGCACAAAACCCGATCACGAGAGGACCCTAAACGGCGGCGGTTCCGTGGCAAATGCCTACCTCATGCCGCGGAACCGCGGAGGTTTGAAGGAATCAGGGGATCGTTTTTCATGGGTGTACACACAAACCCTGAGCCGAATTTAGGTGTATAAAAAATCTTGTTTTGACCAGAAATTTTTTTAACAGAAACTAGGGTTTTGTAAAAGTTTGGTTTTTGGATTTTTCGGTTCCGAACTTCGTTACACTTCACTACCAAGCTAGTTTAAGTTTAGTTAGGCTCTGATACCACTGTAAGTCCACGTTGCGACCCCCGGTTCTTACGGGGAGGTGGAAACGGTATAAAAATCAAATTTTTAGCGCAAGGGGCAACATGGACTAACAAAGTCGGGATCTTTTCTAAACTAAACTAGCAAACAAGCTAAAGAGAGTTAGCTACTCGGAGAGATGGTTATACCTAACTTGAACTCCTTCTTCTTCAAACTTTTGTAGAGGTTGATGGTTCTTCCTTGTTGCCTTCTTCCGTCAAAGATGGATCCACCTGAGGGTTCGACCTTCGGGCTCTTTCTCGAACTTGGAGAGAACTAGAATCTTCGGCTTGCTAAACCTTTGATCCTAGAGTGAGTAGAGAGTTTCTAAAGGGTGCTTTTCTTTTAAGGAGAGGGATTCTCAACACATGAGAAGGGTTCTCCTTATGCTAGAGGAAGAAGAAGATGAAGTGAGGAGAGAGAAGCCAAATGATAGAATGAGCTATCTTTTTCTTTCTTGCAACCATAATGCCAAAAGAAAAAGAATTATCAAATTAATAATAATAATGAAAATGAAATAGTTGATGGAAGGTTTAGGAATGACCATTATCATTTCAAACATTAAATGAAAATGCTAGAATCAAAGAGCATCTTTCTTTTGTAATGATGATGGTCAAAACTTCAACCATGGTCAACAAGTCAACCATGGTCAACTAGTCAACAAAAACCAACCATGACACAATTTCATTTTATTAATATTATTAATTGATATAACATAAATCCATTAGGGTTTGGAAAAAGACGACTGTGAACTGTGCATACGCACCCGTTCCGAAACCCTAATGAAAGTCCTCTTCCTCCTCCTCAAACAACTGTGCATACACACCTGCATTCTTGTTCCGAGAACATGAATACTGAGAGATAAAAGCAACCCCAAAACATATACCAGTATCTGACTCAAACCAGAACCAGCCAGTAAAATCCGTCCGGACTCCAAACGTGTACAAGTGCGCGGATGAGAACGAACCCTGTCGCAAAACCATGCGACCTCTACTCTGTTTTTCCCAGAGGCGAATACCCTCTGTGTGGGACTCTAAAGACTCGACACTACGCTGGCAGTGGGTTTAACCACAGATCGCAAGTGGCACTAGCTGTGCGTAACGGTCCCCAGGTAGATGCCGACAAGAAGGCTGACGAGGTGAAACCCCATCTGTACTCCTACTGAGTCTGAATGTGACAGTCTCCGTACAGTCCGGTCTGTTCGTCTGATACATCGCATGGCGGGCCTAGGGGGCGGTAAAACGTCAGTCCCCTAATAGCGGTACAAGTCGTGTCGGAGTGAAGCCCAAAACACCCTGAGATAACACTGGAAGCCTACCAGTATATCTCGCTTGCCCTGGCCAGGGACTACTCGTGTAATGGCTCTCCTAGACACAGCGCGATGTCAACCCCCAATACCGGGAGAGACGAATCCTGTCTAACCGTCACTGCCTCCAAGTGCTTTGGGACTGCACCCAACCACCACCTGTTTGCACGACTCCTTTGAGCCGTGGTAGGGTAGTGATAAAAATGCAGTGGGAACACGCTCGAGGTGAAGCTCCAGTGTCAAGTCAGCGGACTAAGCTGTACTCATGTCACCTGGGAACTGATAACTGACGATAGGTATAATACCAACCTGTCAGTTCCCGACGAGTCCTGTCCAGTGTACTCGTAACCCAACGAGCACCCGTATACTATCTCCAATACGACGTACTGATGGCTGTGGGACAGACCATCTCCCACACTGGGATGAGAAGCGCATACGCTAGTCTACTCCGGAGTATCGATGCCCTGTCTCGATAGTCCTGCAACTAGGGACCTGTATAAGGATGTGCTTATAGATTACCCAGCCCCCACTAGTGTGACTGCCATCACAACGCTGGTAATCATGCAAAGATCCTAAGGGCTCCACTAATGCGTATAAGTGATATACTGAAATAAACACAAGTACACATTGAAGTAGAAACAAACCAAGTTGCATACTACTATATTGAGCAAGATTGTTTATACAAGGTGAATATCCCAAGCTTCCATTAAGTAATATACAAACTAGTATGATACAGTAATGGCCTCTAGGGCATATACACTAACAGACTTGTACCGCTATTAGGGGACTGACGTTTACCGTCCACCTAGGCCCGCCATACGATACTCTCAGACGAACAGACCGGACTGTTCGGAGATTGTCACATACAGGCTCAGTAGGAGTTCGGATGGGTTCACCTCATCGGTCTTCTTATCGGCATCTACCTGGGGACCGTTGCGTACAGCTAGTGCCGCTTGCGGTCTGTGGTTAAATCCACTGCCAGCGTAGTGTCGAGTCTTTAGAGTCCCACACAGAGGGTTATTCTCCTTTGGGCAAAATAGTATAGATGTCGCATGGTTTTGTGACGTGGTTCGTTCATATCCGCGCACTTGTGTTCGTTCATATCCGGACAGTTATTACTAGTGGGCTTTGGTATAAGCCAGATCCTAGTATATGTTTTGGGGTTAGTTTTATCTCATTGTATTCGTGTACCTCGGATCACGGATGCGGGTGTGTATGCACAGTTGACTGAGGCAGAGGTAGAGGATTCTCATTAGGGTTATGGTATGGATGTGTATGCACAGTTGACTGTTGTCTTTTTCCAAACCCTAATGAGAATAGGAAATATGATAGAATAATATTAGTTAACAATTTTTGTGCCATGGTTGAGTTGAATTCTTGACTTTTGTTTACTTGTTGACTTCGTTGACCGGTTGACCAAAGTAGACTTGTTGACCATCATCATTTGTTTTCAAAGATGCTTCTTGTTCTTTGCAAAAGCATTTAATGAATGAAATGATAATGGTCATTCATCAACTCACCATCAAAAATTGTTAATTATTATTATTATTATCATTTTTCTAAATTATGAGAGCATGGTTGTAAATTGTATGATTCTCACTTGCATCTTCTCTCTCATCCATTGCTCTCCTTCTTCCTCTAGCTCAAGGGAAATCCCTCTCATGAGTTGAGAACCATTTTCCTTTGAGATAAAACACTAAGACTACTCTCTACTCTTTCTAGGGTTCTAGGTTTAGCAAACCAAGCACCTTAGTTACCTCTAGGTTGAGGTAGGAGCTCAAGTTCGAACCCTCGGGTGGATCTATCTTCGACAAAGAGGAGACGACGAGGAGGAGCCGTACAAACTACTACAAGGAGCAAGTAAGGACGAGAACAACAAGAAGAGAAAGAGTTCAAGACTAGGTATAACTATTCTACATAGTAGTTAGAACTTGTAGATTTTGTGTTAGTTTTGTTTAGCCAAGATGCTTCTTGAAACGGTCCATGTTACCTAGCTTGGAAAAATTTTCGTTTTACCTATTCTGCCTCCCCGAAAGGACCGGGGTGGGTAACGTGGACCTAACAGTGGTATCAAAGCCTAGCTAAACACAAACTAGCATGTTAGCAAAGTATCTAGAATTTCGATCGGACAAAAATCGCAAAACACATCCGGAAAAACGATGTTTCTGCCGATTTTTTATACTGCTCTAAAAATGATTTAACACACATGAAAAATCGGCTCAGGGTTTTGTCAAAACACAGAACAAAAACGATCCAGTGTCTTGGTCAAAGCACCGCGGATCCGCGGCAAGAACATGCTTCCTGCCGCGGAACCGCGGCCGAGTTGATTCGGCCGTGGACCGGGTTTTGTGTAGTGTTCTTATTTGGATGTTTTGGGATTTTTTGTATATGTTGTTTCTGCCCAGATTTTCTAGAGAACAAATTTGTGTTTGGGGTGGTTACAAATCCATATTTTGATCGAAGCTCTGTAGACTTTGGCTAATGGGTTATATCTGTAATGTGATATATGTATTGAACGTCTGCTAATCGCTATACGTCGAATAGTGGGGGTTATACATATTTTTGATCTGTAATGTTGATGGTTTGTGTATATGAATTCGTTGGATTGTCGTGGATGAATAGCAGGGGGGTTGTGAGATGAGAGTTTTCTGTATCTTTCAATTCATGTAATATGTAAATTGATGAAATATTATTTATTTGGCCACACAACCGGGATGGGGTTGTAGCCGTCATTGTATAATTTCTTTTACTGTTTTTGCTCCTAGGATAGACCCAAGGTGGGGTGCACAAACTACCGGGTACCTCGAAGTGCCGAGTGGCCTACTCACGGTGTTGAGGGAGGTTGCTTCGCTTTGGGTACTTGGCGGGTAGTTTGCCGCACCCGTAGGGGGTCTAGGGTGGGCTTTTGGCTATTCATCGCGACTGTGTAATCCGCTCTTCGTTACAGGCTCGTACGGAATGCGGATTCCTAGTATATCCAATGTGTTCATCTGTGATCTGGAATGGCTATCATTGCATCTGAAGAATGTGTATATATCTATATTATATCTATTTAGGCGTTGCTTATGTTTTCCATCTGCGCTAGTCCAACCCCCGCTCTGTCGTTAGTTAAGTAACCTAATAGGTGATGACGGGACCCCATGGCGAATGCGGATGGCATAAGCGTACGTCATATTTTCGTTGTTTTCTGCAATGGTAGGTTTAACTGATGGGACACATTAAATTAATGCAAGAAAACAAACCTAAAGGCGTTGTTGGAACAATTTTCAAAAAGCTGTTATTGCAAGGACGTTCTCTTCTTGTTTTGCATAGAGGTATTCGGTTATGAATGCCCAGCACCTCATTCGACGAGGCAAGGTCCGAGATCCCTTCATCGGGAGTGACCCCTTGGACTAAAAGTTTGCGTCAGGGTAATAACTTCACTATAGTCGATTATTCTTGCTTTGCATCGATGTATTCAGTTTGGAATATCCTGCACCTCATTCGACGAGGAAAGAGCCGAGAACCCTTCACAGGGAGTGACCTCTTTAGCAAAAGTTTTCGCCACGATATTTTCAAAACGGCAATCATGTTCCTTCAACGATATCAAGTTCATTACGTTAAAGGGTTTTTCGCTAAAAACCCAGCCGTAGCCCTCCGTCATTTCTTACAAGTAACACTTAGTATTCGTGCTGCGTTTGTTGACTCCGTCAAGGCGTAGTGTACAGTAGCTGAGTGCTGCTTGTTTGTAGCAGTATATGGGATTGGTTAGGACAGTCGTATAACCTTGTTGACTCCGTCAAGGGTTATGCGGGTGGGTTTAATGCAATCCAGATAATGATGGGTTGAACTTGACTAGGACTCTTTGATTTGTTGACTCTGTCAAGGTCACATGGGTCCTAGGGGCAAAAATCCACATCGGGAGTTTCTAAAGTAACAGAAACTTGCAGATTTAGCATAACTTCTGGAGTGTGGTGACTAGAG
The DNA here is from genome assembly GCA_030015575.1 of Agapanthus africanus. NCBI lineage: Eukaryota > Viridiplantae > Streptophyta > Magnoliopsida > Asparagales > Amaryllidaceae > Agapanthus > Agapanthus africanus. The sequence goes on along the minus strand of JASDDO010000012.1, from coordinate 259,899,260 downwards.
TGGATTCTTTCTAGGTCATCACACAATGATAGTTGGATCCCGATCCCACTGATGAGTTGGATTACTCTCGGGAGATTATTTCACTTAACAATCAATGCTATAAACCAAGTAGGTGCCTAGAACGGTGTTAGCGGGGCTACGCCTCCAGGGAAAAGAGGTTATTTAATTAAGGAACTTCGTGAAAGCGTTGGAAAACCTCCCTCGAAGTACCAACACCAGCCTGGCTGAAAAGTTAAGAAAGTATTGTGACGTGCGATTAATCCTGACTAGTTCTTCTTTTAGGGTTTGAAGAAGAATTTGAGGAAACAGTGGGAGCCATCCTGGTTAGATAAATCAATAAACTAATCTAATCTTTCAAGAGCGCACGCTGAGTGTTTCTTTTCTCTCTCTCCAGGTAGCAGCCATTTCACGCCCTAATCAAGATAATAAAATGCATCGCTTGACCGATCCGAATTCTTATTCGGGGCTGGGGAACGTTGGTTCGGCTCTAACTTACGACAACAGTCATAAGTATGAGCAAGGGAAAGATGATTGTATGGATTCCAAGGATACCCAGTTGAAGAAGAAGCATGGTTTTGCATCTACTTCAGGTGTTCTTGTAATTGAGAACTGTTAGTTATATGTATGCCCTGGAGGCCAATACTATACGTAGGATGTATATTGTAGTGGATGCTTGGACATATATAGGGATGACTTTCTTGCTCGATATGATAGTATGCTATCTGGTTACTCTTTACCTTAACGTGTACACTGAATGTCTCTCTGTTACATGTTGGTAAAGCCCATAGGATGTGTACTTGACTACCTGGACTATGATGCGGATCATACTAGTGGGGATGTGGTAGTCTATAAGTACATCCTTCAAAGTCCCTAGTCGTGGGTGTATCGAGACGGGGCATCGATATACCATAGTAGACTAGCGTGTAGCTTCTCGACCCATATAGATGGGCGATGTATGATCCCATATCCACTGGTGTTTGACATCAGAGATGATATACGGGTGCTCAGTGGAGACTTGGTACACTGGAAGGACTCGCCGAGAACTCCCAGATGGTATTATACCTTACGTCAGATGGCAGTTCTCTGGTGACACTGGTGCAGGTTAGTCTGTAGACCCGAGATCGTCATAGAGTCTTGAGTGATTTCCACCTTACCACGTCCAAGAGGGCGTGCAAAACGGTGGTTTTTGGGTACAGTCCCGAGTCACAAGGAGGCAATGAGGGATAGGAGGGGTTTCGTCTCTCCCGGTATAGGGAGTTGATGTTGCGCTGTGCTCGATTTGCTATAACAGGAAGTCCTTGGCCAAGGCTGCTTTAGGGATTTACTGGTAAGTGTTTCCAGTAGTTTCTCGACCCGTTATGAGCCTCATATCGACATGACTTATCGAGTTATTGGGGTCTGACGTTTACCACCCCTAGACGAGATATGCGACATATCAGACGAACAGACCGGACTGTACGGTATGTGTTACTGGTTGGATTCACAGGAGTGTGAGCGGGCTTGCTCGTTGATCTTCTGATCGCACAATACCCGGGTGGCCGTTACGTTTTGCAGACCGCGTGCAGCTTGTGGGTGTTTGATATGATTATCACCTACTGCCGGCGTATTGACGAGTCTTTAGAGTCCTACACAGGGGTTTCCTGGCTCAAGCAAAACGAAATAGGAGCGCATATGAGATATGTGCGGGACCGAGAATAATACCAGTATGTGATACTGTATTCTATTCTCGCGATTTATGACATTGATCGGTTGTATGCGATATAGCCGGGTTATCGGATCAAGTGTTGATTCGATAAGTTGTTACTATTGATATTAGTCGGTTATATACAATATGACCGGATCGTTAAATCAAGTGTTGATTTAATGATTTAATATATAATTATATATTTGATATATTACATTATATTAACTAGTATTGGTTCACTTAAGATTGATTTTCTCACTTGAATGTGCACATTGTTTATATGTGATATATGCAAGTGTACATGTTTGTATCATGCTTGATGATACAAACTAGTTGTGTGTATGAGACTTGAACCAAATCAAGGTTGAATTAGGGTTTACTATTTTCCTAACAAATAACAAAAGAGTAAGACTTTGGTCAAAGTTATCAAGCTTCATTAAGCTTGATAAACATTGACAAAGTCAACTCTTTTGTCATTTGTTCAAGATATTAGTTAACCCAACCCTTAACCTAATGCTTTGGTTAATTCTCTACATGAGTTATGCATGAGGGCTTAACTCAACCATGGTGCCATGATTAAAAGGATAAGTTTCATATTATTCTTTTAATTCATATGATTCTTTTTCTTCTTCTTCTTTTTCATCAAGCTCACAAAAGCTTGCTAGCTCCAATTTTGCCATGAGAAAAAGAGTGAGAAATCCAATTATAAAGTGAACCCACTTCCTATTTCTTCATCCTCTACCACTTGCCATGTTGTATAGGGTGTTCTCTTCACAAAGTTTTTGACCAAGTGAAGGAATAGCTTGAGTTTGAGTCTCCCCGACGTAGATCATCTTCGGCCTCGAAGTCAATGACCTAGCCCGATCATTTCTCCGACGAAACCATCGCTAGAGTCCGGGATCCGATGATCGCAGCGGAGGGACGTCAACAAGGAGCTTTAGAAGTGAAGGACCGGATCTACAAAGGTTGTATTTCCATTCACTTAGTAGCAAAGTCGTTTGCTTGCATGTTCTTTCGCCTTACCTCTAGTAATCGATCTAGTTTAGGGTTTCTCGACACCGGAAAATTTGAATTTGGCATGGTAGATGCCTTGTGGAACCTCTTGAGTGTGCCTAGTAACCCTACATTGGTATCAGAGCCTAGCTAGAGCCTTAGGCGATGAGCAGACGAAGTTAGAAGTCCGTTCGAACCCGAAACCCTAATCCAATACCCCTCTCTGTACATTTTCTGGAACTGTGGAATTTTCTGAATTAAAAATATGCAGAAAAATCAGCAGGGTTTTGTAAGAATTACTGTGCAATACGTGGGCCCAACTCCATCAAGCCGCCGCGGAACCGCGGCCGTACCCTAGGTTGCGCGGCGGTTCCGCGGCCACACTGTAGCTTCTTTGTCCTTGCTTTGCACAGTAATGTCCTATATAGGTTCCTGTGTTTTCTGGGTAATTTTAACTTATATTCAACAGTTGAATTTCTGGGTTGTTTTGGGGATTCAATGATTCGATCGGTTTATTTAACTTCGTCTATGTGTTTTTCCGGATAATTTTTGAATATGTTAAAAAGTTCGACCGGATATAAATACCCAATTTTTCCCCTGCCGGGAAATTTCCAAGTGTTGGATTTTTCCGTAGTTTGAAAACGTTCTAAGTAGTGCAAGTAACGCGATGGACCCTCTAGAAGACAACAAACCTTAACTCGATTATATGACCGTCTTGAACTGCCCTTTGAACCTTCGGGTTTTGGGCAGTACGACATGCCACATGTGAGGCGTTGGCTTGACCCTTCTATGGCTGGACCGTTGGTACTGTGGCATGAAGTGAATGTTTTTAAACTTATTTCATGTGTTGAGCTGTTTTGGGAAAACTTGGGTGTTTGATTGTTCGATCGGAAAGTTTAACATTTTCTATTTATCTGGAATGTGATACAATATTTGGAATCCACAAGTAGTTATGAGATAACTGATTTGGATGTTATAAACATAGCACTTTAGTCTCACTTGATCGGTTGCCACGGAATTTTGATGCGATCAAAAGTCCGTCGAAATCCTGTAGCGTACGCGGATACTCACCGGGTAAACTTAATAGACAGCCATGCCCCATAGCCCCGACCAAGTGACTGTAGGAGAACCCCGTCGCCAAAAGCATCCGTTCGGGTGCTCGCGGCAACGGTGTTCCGCCTTAGTGCACTTCGTCGACGGCATCCGGGGGTGCGGCCGTCTACTAAAGTTTGCGACGAGCATTCGATCAGTTTATCGGGAATCTTGCTGAATTGCCCGACTAGATATTGAAAAGTGTTTTCGATATTGAGTCTAAAATGCGGGGTATATAATTATTAGGCATGCGATGTTTAACGAATTCATTTGGTTAGGTATGCGATGTCTAAAGGGGTTGCGGATTCCAACTGTTGTAGTTTTACACTTTCTTTTCTGTGACCGTAAGTGTAATATGTGATATCCCCGGTTTCGTTGCTATATGTCAACGACAATTGGGATGCGCACATTTACTTACGTTGATGACATGTGATGTTATGTGTTGCTGGATATGTTATATTGGATCGTCGCGTTTTGAATAGACGGGTTTTTTTATGTGAGATGAGAGTTTTTATTTTCATTCATGTAAAATTAATTGTATGTAATATTCTTTTATTGGGGCACTTCCAGGTTGCGGAAGATGTCACCATTGTATATTATTTACTTTTCCGCACTAGGATAGACCCAAGGAGGAGAGCACAAGTAACCTGGTTCTGGAGTCCAGTGGGAGACCAACTCGAGGAGTCGAGTCCGGGTCTCCTAACTCTAGAATTGGTAGGGTTGCTTGCCGCTCTCGTAGGGGTCTAGGGTGTGGGTTTGGCTATTCATCGCGACCGTGGAATCCGTGTTTTATACAGGCTCGTATTGAAAACACGGACGTCCTAGTATATCCAATGTTTCATATGTTTCTTCTGCTGCGATATCTGTGATGTGATCATTTGATATGTTGTGATGGATACTGTATATAGTATATATGATATATTATATAGACGTTACTTATGTTTTACACTCGCGCTAGCCCTGCCCCGCTCTTTCGTTAGTTACATAACCTAACGGTGCACGAGGGGACATCGAGGCGAATGCGGATGGCATAAGTGTACGTCGTATTTATCTGTGATGTTTAGGTGATTTAAAAGATGGGACTTCATTAATATGATTAATGAAATAAAAGAAGCCTAAAAGAATTTGTGGAATCGAATTTTCAAAAATAGGTAGCTACAGTTCTTGCTTTGCATCGCGGTGTTCCTTGTAGAACATCCTGCACCTTATTCGATAAGGAAAGGACCGAGATCCCTTCACCGGGAGTGACTCCTTTAGCAATAACTGGCAGATGCAACAACCCTCGGTTTGTCTTTTGATTGATTCTCTAGTTCTTGCTTTGCACAGTGATGTATATGATATATCCTGCACCTCATTCGACGAGGAAAGGGCCGACGATCCCTTCACCAGGAGTGACCCGTTTAGCAAAACTAGAAAAGCCTCAAAAACACTCCATTTTAAAATCATTTGATTCTACAACGATATCAAGTTCATTACGCAATAGGTTTTCAGAAAAACCTGTCGTAGCCCTCCGTCATTTCAGATAAGTTGTATATAGTATTCGTGCTACATTTGTTGGCTTTCGTCAAGGTGTAGTGTGCGGTAGCTATATGCTGCTTATCTGCAGCATACTATGTGATTGGATTAGGGTAGTCGTACGGCTTTGCTGGCTTTCGTCGAGGGTCGTGCGGGTGGGTTTAATTCAATCAAGAAATGTATGGTTTGTTGGCTTTCGTCAAGGTCATAGCACGTTAGGGGCAAAATTATCGGTAATTTCAAGTGTTGAAATTTGCAATGAGATTGCATACCTTCTATGAGACAGTTGGATCCCGATACCCACTACGAGTAATTGTTACTCCTGGGAGAGTTTTACACATTACAATTAGCCGATCAAGTAGGTGTCTAGAAAGGTGTCAATGGGGTTACGCCTCTGGGAAAACGAGGTTTACTTTAATTAGGTCCGTGCGAAAGCACGCGGAACCTCCCTCAAAGTACCAACACTGGCCTGGCTGAAAGATTGGCGAACTTGTAGCGTGTAATTAATCCCGGCTAGTCTTTCCTTTTAGGGTTTGAAGGAAGATTTGATAAAAACAGTAGGAGCCATCCTGATTAGATAAAATAATAACCAATCTGATCTTGCAAGAGCGCACGCAGAGTGTTTTCTTCTCTCTCTCTCCAGGTAGCGACCATGTCACGCCTTAATCAAGATAATAATATGGATGTATTGACCGAACCCGCTTGTTATACTGAGCTGGGGAACGTTGGTCCCGCTCCAACTTATAATTGTTATAAGACAGAGCAGCAATTTGGGGAATACCAGATTTCCCGTGCTGCCCAAACGAAGAAAGTGCATGCTGATGCATCATCTTCGGGTGTGTTCATTACAGAGAACTGTTTCTCAGTATCCTTTACGTCCTGGGTATGTGATACCGGATCAGGATCCCGCATATGTAATCTGTTACATGGGCTACAGATAGGTAGAGAACTGAGAACGGGTGATAAGTTTCATGAGACAGAAGATGGTGCAGGTGTTGCAGCCAAGTCTGTTGGTCACTGTCACCCTGTATTCCAAATACATTGATTCTGAACGAATGTTATTAGATACCGAACCTGATATACAAAATCATATCAGTCTCTTTATTAAAGAAATGATAAAATTTTGTATTGTTGGATAATGTTTTGAACATTTCCTATATCAAAAGTTGATCGGTTTAGGCACGTTATCTAAAAGCATTGATGTTCTAAATCAAACTACAGTTCTTAGTATACAGAACACACACAAGAGGAAGAGTTCAGAATTGAACGATTCCTTCTTGAGGTAGACTAGGTCATATCAATGCGACCCAACTGGCTGAAGTTACATTTAGATGCATATTTAAATCAGTTTGAATTTACATCTTGTGAAACTTACCAGTCATGTCACAAAGATAAGATGACCATAGCTCTGTTTATTGGAAGCAGAGAAAGAGTTAGTAAACTCTTGGGATTGATACATAGTGATGTATGTAAGGTCCTCTGTCTACACATGCCAGGACCAGTTACTTGTACTTCATTACATTCTCTGATAATCTCTCAAGATTCAAACATATGTTCCTGTTGAAACACATGTCCGAAATTTTTGAGATATTCACAGAATATAAGTTAGAAGTAAAGAACCAAAATACGGGTATAAGTATTATGTCCTTTGATGTGATCAGGGAGGAAAATACTTGAGCACAAAAATCCTGGTCTATTCTAAAGGAGAATGAGATTCTCTCTCAGCATTACTCCTCCGTATACACCATAACACGATGGTATATCGGGACGGAGCAATAACACCCTATGTGATATGGTGTGCTCTATGATGAGTACTACTGAGTTTCCTATTTCCTTTTGGGAGTTATGCACTTGAGAAGCTGCATACCTATTGAATAGGGTTCCGATCAAATCAGTTGCCTACCACTTCATATATGATATGGAATGGGAAGAGCCCATCTCTTAAGTTAGTTAAGATTTGGGGTTGTCCAGCCTATGTCTAAAAGCAAAATCCGGACAAGATCGAGGCAAAGACAGTTCTGTGGAAGTTTGTTGGATATCCCAAGCATTCGCAAGGGAATATCTTCTACCTAACCAAGGAACAAAAATGTTTTGTTTCTCAACATGCCACCTTTGTGAAAGGGAATTTCTTATGAAGAAATAAGTGGACATGTGGTAGAACTGGAAAGAGTTCCAGCTATACAAACTGCAGCTGCTGATTTGGTAGAACCAAAGGATTCAATAGCAACAAACGAACCTCAGCCTCTCCGCCGATCTAGTAGGTTTCCTCACCCACCTGAGAGATACTCCGGTTTCTCTAAGACAGTGGGAGCGAGGATTGCATCATTGGATGATGACCTAACTAGTTTCGAGCTGGCCATCAGGTGTGGGACTCTGTAAGAATGGCTGGATGTTAATCGATCTGAGATGGAATCCTTTTACACGAACAAAGTATGGACTTTGGTTGCTTTATCTCAAGGGTTAAATCCCCATCAGGAGCAAGTATATCATGAGAAGATTACTTGGTGTACATGGAAAAGTTGAGGCTTTCAAAGCTAGACTTGTTAAAGGTTTGCATCATTGACCAGCTATGGATTGTGATGAAACCTTTTCTAAGTACCTATGCTTAAGTCCATCCAGATCCTGCTTGCCACGGCTACATACCATGACTACGATATCTGGCGGTTGGGTGTCATGACTACTTTTCTAAATAAAGATTTAGAAGAGATAGTCTATAAGTACACAGTCAGAGGGCTTCGTAGACAGTGGGAGAAGCGGAAACATATGCAAGATGTTTTATGTGATAAAGCAGGCATCGCGGAGTTGGAACATCTGTTTTGATGAGTTAGTCAAAGAGTTTGATATCATCAAAATGGTAGATGAACCTTGTATATACAAAAAGGTAGTAGGGAGTATGCTGGTGATCCTCGTAGAGTACGTGGATGACATACTCTTGATAGAGAAACAGTTTCCTATGCTACGCTCGGTCAATCTCCGCTTATCACAAGGATTCTCCATATAGGATCAAAGTGATACCTACTAAATCCTGGGTTTTGGATCTATGAGATAGATCTAATTTGATGTTAGGATTCTCACTAATTATAGTGAGATGGTATCAATCGATCCTGGGGAGAATCACTGGAAAGGTTCCAGGGTGATAAGGACGACTGAATGTCAGTCGCAGGCATTGTCTTTACCCTCAGTGATGGGACGGTATGTTGGAAGAGTTCCAAGCTAGATACCGTGGCATACTAGACGATAAAGGCTGGATACATCGCTACCAAAGATGCTACCAAAGAGGAAGTCTGGGTATTTATTAGTTCATGAGTTGAACTTTGTTCCTTCCATTGTGTGACAATGGAGTTGTGGCTTATGTCAAGGAACGCCCGTCCCATCAGTGATCCAGACATATTCTTAGGCAGTGTCACCTGATCGTGGAGATGGTTGATCTCCAGGGGATCGAGGTTAGGAGAGTAGACTCAGAGGACAACACGGCGGATCCACTCACAAAGGCCTTATCCCAGAGAGAGACTTTTATGGGATGGTTGAGTATGAGATACTACAACCACTGCTGTCAGATGGCCCTAGTGCAAGTGGGACATTGTTAGTTATATGTATGCCCTAGAGGCCATTACTATACATAGGATGTATATTGTAGTGGATGCTTGGACATATATAGGGATGACTTTCTTGCTCGATATGATAGTATGCTATCTGGTTACTCTTTACCTTAATGTGTACACTGATTGTCTCTCTGTTACATGTTGGTAAAGCCTATAGGATGTGTACTTAACTACCTGGACTATGATGCGGATCATACTAGTGGGGACGTGGTAGTCCATAAGTACATCCTTCAAAGTCCCTAGTCGTGGGTGTATCGAGATGGGGCATCGATATACCAGAGTAGACTAGCGTGTAGCTTCTCGACCCATATAGATGGGCGATGGATGATCCCATATCCATTGGTGTTTGACATCAGAGATGATATACGGGTGCTCAGTGGAGACTGGGTACACTGGACGGACTCGCCGAGCACTCCCAGATGGTATCATACCATACGTCAGATGGCAGTTCTCTGGTGACACTGGTGCAGGTTAGTCTGTAGACCCGAGATCGTCATAGAGTCTTATGTGATTCCCACTGTGCTTTGATTTCCACCTTACCACGTCCAAGAGAGCGTGCAAAATGGTGGTTTTTGGGTACAGTCCCGAGTCACATGGAGGCAATGAGCGATAGGAGGGGTTTCGTCTCTCCCGGTATAGGGAGTTGATGTTGCGCTGTGCTCGATTGGCTATAACAGGAAGTCCTTGGCCAAGGCTGCTTTAGGGATTTACTGGTAAGTGTTACCAGTAGTTTCTCGACCCGTTATGAGCCTCATATCGACACGACTTATCGAGTTATTAGGGTCTGACGTTTACCACCCCTAGACGAGATATGCGACATATCAGACGAATAGACCGGACTGTACGGTAAGTGTTACTGGTTGGATTCACAGGAGTGTGAGCGGGCTTTCTCATTGATCTTCTGATCGCACAATACCCGGGTGGCCGTTACGTTTAGCAGAACGCTTGCGGCTTGTGGGTGTTTGATATGATCATCACCTACTGCCGGCGTATTGACGAGTCTTTAGAGTCCTACACAGGGGTTTCCTGGCTCAAACGAAACGAAATAGGAGCGCATATGAGATATGTGCGGGACCGAGAATAATACCAGTATGTGATACTGTATTCTATTCTCGCGATTTATGACATTGATCGGTTGTATGCGATATAGCCGGGTTATCGGATCAAGTGTTGATTCGATAAGTTGTTACTATTGATATTAGTCGGTTATATACAATATGACCGGATCGTTAATCAAGTGTTGATTTAATGATTTAATGTATAATTATATATTTGATATATTACTTTACATTAACTAGTATTGGTTCACTTAAAATTGATTATCTCACTTGAATGTGCACATTGTTTATATGTGATATATGCAAGTGTACATGTTTGTATCATGCTTGATGATACAACTAGTTGTGTGTATGAGACTTGAACCAAATCAAGGTTGAATTAGGGTTTACTATTTTCCTAACAAATAACAAAAGAGTAAGACTTTGGTCAAAATTATCAAGCTTCATGAAGCTTGATAAACATTGACAAAGTCAACTCTTTTGTCATTTGTTCAAGATATTAGTTAACCCAACCCTTAACCTAATGCTTTGGTTAATTCTTTACATGAGTTAAGCATGAGGGCTTAACTCAACGATGGTGCCATGATTAAAAGGATAAGTTTCATATTATTCTTTTAATTCATATGATTCTTTTTCTTCTTCTTTTTTTTCATCAAGCTCACAAAAGCTTGCCAGCTCCAATGGTTCCACGAGAAAAAGAGTGAGAAATCCAATTCTAAAGTGAACCCACTTCCTATTTCTTCATCCTCTACCACTTGCCATGTTGTATAGGGTGTTCTCTTCATAAATTTTTTGACCAAGTGAAGGAATCGATTGAGTTTGAGTCTCCCTGACGTAGATCATCTTCGGCCTCGAAGTCAATGACCTAGCCCGATCATTTCTCCGACGAAACCATCGCTAGAGTCCGGGTTCCGATGATCGCAGCGGAGGGACGTCAACGCAGAGCTTTAGAAGTGGAGGACCGGATCTACAAAGGTTGTATTTCCATTCACTTAGTAGCAAAGTCGTTTGCTTGCATGTTCTTTCGTCTTACCTCTAGTAATCGATCTAGTTTAGGGTTTCTCGGCACCGGAAAATTTGAATTTGGCATGGTTGATGCCTTGTGGAACCTCTTGAGTGTGCCTAGTAACCCTACAAGAACTGCTTTACGGTCAGCCCTACCTCCTGGGTACTTGATACCGGATCAGGATCTTATATCTGTAATTTATTGCAGGGACTGAGAAAAAGTAGGAAAGTTGTACCTGGTGAAATGTCGCTCAGAGTAGCAAACGGAACACAAGTTGATGCTGCAGCCGTCGGTGAATATCACCTTGTATTGCCAAATGGCAATACTATGATTTTGAACGATTGCTACTATGTACCTTCCATGGTTTGCAACATCATATCAGTTTCTTTACTCGATAAAGATGGATATAACTTTGTTCTTGATAGAAATATCATGAACATCTACCTTCATAAGGTACTGGTTGCAGAAGGTACACTGTTTAATGGTATCTACGTTCTAAATCAGAATACAGTTCTCAATGTACAAAACACACGCAAGAGAAAGAATTCAGATACGAATGAATCCTACTTGTGGCATTGTAGACTTGGTCATATCGGAGAGAAAAGACTATGTAAGTTGCATAAAGATGGACACTTGAATACGTTCGATTTTTCATCTTATGAAACTTGTCATTCTTTTCTCAAAAGGAAGATGACCAAATCTCCGTTCACCGGACATGGAGAAAGGGCATCAGAGCTCTTGGGACTCATACACAGTGATGTATGTGGTCCGATGTCTATACATGCAAGGGGTGGGTTCTCGTACTTCATCACATTCAATGACGATCTCTCTAAATTCGGATATGTGTATCTTATGAAACACAAATCTGAAGCTTTTGAGAAATTCAAGGAATTCAGAAACGAAGTAGAGAACCAGACTGGCAAAAGTATCAAGATCCTCCGGTCTGATAGAGGAGAGGAGTACTTAAGCACGGAATTCCTAGATTACGTAAAAGAGAATGGTATTCTCTCTCAGCTAACTCTTCCTTATACACCACAGCACAACGGTGTATCGGAACGGAGGAATCGTACCCTATTGGATATGGTTTGCTCCATGATGAGTAGTGCCGAGTTGCCTCTTTCATTTTGGGGACATGCGCTTCAGACAGCGACATACCTACTAAATTATGTTCCATCCAAATCAGTGCCTAAGACTCCATATGAAATATGGAGTGGATGAAATCCGTATCTTAAGCGATTTAAGATATGGGGTTGTCCGGCCTATGTGAAAACACAGAAACTGGACAAGCTTGAGGCACGATCAGTTCTGTGTAAATTTGTGGGATATCCTAAAGACTCATTAGGATATCTGTTCTACCACACTGAGGAACAGAAGGTGTTTATATCTCACCACGCTTCCTTTTTAGAAAGGGATTTTCTTGCAAACAAAACTAGTGGGAGTTCGGTAGAACTGGAAGAAATTCAGCGACCACAAAATGTAACTGAAAATTTGGAGGAACCACTGGATTCAATTACCCCAGACGAACCTCAGCCACTCCGCAGATCTGGTAGGATTTCTCATCCGCCCGAGAGATACTACGGTTTTCTCTTAGACGGGGATCGAGAGGATTGCATCTTGGAAGAAGATGACCCTACCAGTTTCAGGCAGGCCATTATCAGTAAGAACTCTGATAAGTGGCAGGAAGCAATGCAATCCGAAATGGAGTCTATGTACGCCAATAAAGTGTGGACCTTGGATATTGCTCCACCTGGGGTAAAACCCGTTGGATTCAAATGGATCTACAAAAGGAAACTTGGTGTAGATGGGCTGGTGGAAACCTATAAGGCAAGACTCGTTGCAAAAGGTTTTCGTTAAAGACCTGGTTTGGACTATGACGAAACTTTTTCTCCAGTGGCTATGCTCAAATCCATTCGGATCCTACTTGCCATTGCTGCGTTCCATGACTATGAAATCTGGTAAATGGACGTTAAAACGGCTTTTCTAAACGGCTGTTTGGAAGAGTGCGTTTACATGGATCAGCCAGAAGGTTTCGTAGACAGTGGGAGCTGCGGCAAGGTGTGCAAGTTGCTAAAATCCATTTATGGATTAAAGCAGGCATCGCGGAGCTGGAACATCTGTTTTGATGAGGCAATCAAGGAATTTGATTTCATCAAAAACGAAGATGAACCTTGTGTCTATAAGAAGACTGTAGGACGAACTGTCGTATTCCTAGTCTTATACGTGGACGACATTCTTTTGATAGGAAATTACATTCCTATGCTACAATCGGTCAAGCTATTTTTATCACAACGGTTCTCAATGAAGGACCTGGGTGATGCCTCGTACATTCTGGGGATCAAGATCTACAGAGATAGATCCAAGGGACTACTGGGACTTTCGCAGTCCAGATACATAGAGACCGTACTAAAGAGATTTAGTATGGAGGATTCTAAGCGCGGTAACATACCCGCATTGCACGGAATTACCCACTCCAAGAAGATGTCTCCTAAGACTGACGAGGAGAGGGTTCGCATGAGCACTATACCCTACGCTTCGGCGGTAGGATCTATAATGCATGCGATGCTATGTACAAGACTAGATGTAGTTTACGCACTTAGCGTGGTGAGCCGGTATCAGTCAGACCCAGGTGAGGACCACTGGACGGCAATGAAGAACAATCTCAAGTACCTGAGAAGGACTAAGGAGATGTTCCTGGTTTACGGTAATGGAGACCTCAGGGTCGAGTCCTTTACCGATTAAAGCTTCCAGAGTGACAAAGATGACAGCAAGTCTGTCTCGGGTTTTGTGTTTACCCTCAACGGAGGGGCGGTGTGTTGGAGGATCTCCAAACAGGATACCGTCGTAGACTCGACGATGGAGGCTGAATACATTGCTGCAAGCGATGCCGCAAAAGAGGCGGTCTGGATGAAGAAGTTCATTAGTGAACTTCAGGTGGTTCCGTCCATTGTTGACCCAATACCTTTGTATTGCGATAACAATGGGGCTATAGCTTTAGCGAAGGAACCAAGTGTAAGTCCACGTTGCCAACCCCGGTGCTTGCGGGGAGGCGGAAAACGGAATAAAAATCGGATTTTTATGAACTTAGGCAACATGGACTCTGCTTAGAAGGATCTTTGCTAAACAAAAACTTGAAAAGCTAACTAGTAACTAGCTAAGTGCTAGAAAGGTTATACCTTGGGCTCTAAGTGTAAGTGCACGGCGGCGCCCCGGCCGTCAATCCGACGGCCAAATGCGGAAGCGGTGAAAAACTTTAATTTTGCGGACTTAGCAAAGAAGGAAATTTTAAACACATTTTTCACAGTATTTACATTATATCTGCGACCGTGAATGTCACTCGATCGGTAAATCCGGTCTAACTGCTATGGCCCGGTTAGACGGATTTGCGAACGTGACTCTCACGTTGATGTTTTATGTTTTTGCTGTGATGTTGCGGATCGGTCGTGGGGGATAGCCTGGATGCAATGCTAGTACAGTTGTGGTTGTATTATGTACATTTGTTATTGCGGGGCGAGCGTCCGACATGTGGACTGCCGTCACTGCCAGTTTGTATTATTCTTTTGGGGCACGACCTGGTTGCGGTCGATGTACCCGTTGTATGTATTTTTTACTTTCTGTACTAGGATTACCCCGCGGAGGGGTGCACGGATAGCCGGGTTCTAGAGGGCAACAAGCCCGCATCTCATGGCATTGAGACGGAGGGGGCTTCACTCTAGGATTGGCGGGCTATTCGCCGCACTCGTAGGGGGTACAGGTTGACCCAGGAGGGGTGCCCAAGTTACCGGATTCCGTGAAGTGCTGGGTGGTCCATTCACGGCGCTGAAGGGGGCAGCCTCGCTTCAGGTTTTGGCGGGTAACTTGCCGCGCCCATAGGGGTCTAGGATTTCATTGCACAGGCTATCCACACGACCAGTGGAACGTCGGGTTTCAGTAGTGGCTCTGTGAAACCCGGGGATCCCAGATATCTGTATTAGTCTGTGATGCTGTACATTTCTGTGATGTTGCATTTCTTTTCACGCCTTGAGCGAAATATAATATATTGGTATATATATTAGTAGATGTTGTATATGTTTTGCATCCGCGCTAGTCCAGTCCCCGCTCGGTCATTAGTTAAGTAACCTAACGGGTGATGACGGGACCCAGTGGCGAATGCGGATGGCATATACGTACATCAGAATATTTTCGTTCTTTATAGTGTGATCAATTGATGGGACTGCATTGATTCGGATCAGTGCAAGATAAACAAACCTATTCTGATGTTGTTGGAACACTTTTTCAAAAAGTTGTTATTGTAAGGACGTTCACTTTTGTTTTGCATCGTGGTATTCATTTGGAATATCCTGCTCCTCAGTCGACGAGGCAAGGGCCGAGATCCCTTCACCGGGAGTGACCCCTTGGACAGAAGTTTGCGTCAGGGCATTAACTTCACTATAGCCGATTACTTTTGGTTTGCATCGTGGTGTTCATTTGGAATATCCTGCACCCCATTCTACGGGGAAAGAGCCGAGATCCCTTCACCGGGAGTGACCTCTTTGGTAAAGGTTTTCGTCACTATATTTTCTAAAAAGCTATCCGTTCCTTCAACGATATCAAGTTCATTACGTTAAAGGTTTTCGCCAGAAACCATTCATAGCCCTCCGTCGTTTCATATGGATAATCAATAGTATTCAAGCTGTGTATGTTGGCCAAAATCAAGGCACAGTGTTTGGTAGCTGTTGGGTATTCATATGCAGCATAGATAGATGCGTTGGTTTGGGACAGTCGTACTGCCATTTTAGCCAAAGTCAAGGGTATGTACGGGTGGGTTCAAATTAACCAGGAGAATGACGGGTAGAACTTGACATGTGACTTATGATATGTTGGCCAAAGTCAAGGTCATAAGAGCATGGGGTAAAAATCACTTCGGGAGTTTCAAAAGAACTGAAACTTGCCAGATATGCGCATACCTTCTGGAGTGTGATACCGTGAGCGGATTCCGTCACGTTGTCACGCGATGATAGTTGGATCCCGATTCCCACTGATGAGTTGGTTTACTCCTCGGGTGACCCCGACTAATTCTTCTTTCAGGTTTGGAGGAGAATTTGAGGTACAGTAGGAGGTTTCCAGATTAGATAAATTGGTAACCATTCTGATCTAGGATAGAGTGCACGCTGAGTGTTTCTTTTCTCTCTCTCTGGAAGCGACCATTGACCCGACCCTAAGACTATGACTCAGTGACCAAGTTGACCGAACCTTCTTAACACTGGCTTTTGGATTGTCAGAGTTGCAGACCTCATTGCCACTCCTACTTTTACCCTTTTCTCCAGGACACCCCGTATTACTGCGAACGTCCACTTCCATTGGACAAAACCATCGTATGGTTAGATACGAACTCGAAGGAATTCGAGGATGGTTTCCGGTTCTGGAGAAAACGAATAGGATTATTCAGTTGTCTTTTCTTTTCACCTTCTCTCAGGTTGCGAGTACTCTTTGGTTTAGGAGTAGTACACCTATTACACAAATTGGATAGTCTTCTTCCAAACCATAGGCTGGTGCCAACCGGTAGGGAATGAAGAAAATCAGTTAGCCTAAACGGTGTACAGAAGGTATTAAGTTCAGACAAAGAAAGGGATTAGTAAGAGGGCAAAGTAAATTGCGACTGATATTCACGACCAAACCAAGTATGTCTTCACCAATTCTAAATCACCTTTGTATTTCTCCAGGACACTCCGTATCACTACGAAGATCCACAGTTTATTTGGATACTCCATCGTATGGTTATATACGAACTCGAAAGGAACTTGTTCCAGTTCGGGGATGGATTCTGGTTCAGGAGAAATATGAATAAGATTTATTCAAGTGTCTTTTATCTTCACCTTCTCTCGCTTTGCGAGTGCTCCCAGGATTAGGACAGTACACCCATTATGCTTACTGGATAGTCTTCTTCCAAACCATAGGCTGGTGCCGAACGGTAGGGAAGGAAGAAAACCATTTGGCCTAAGGGGTGTGCGGAAGGTAATGACTAAAGACATATAAAGGGATTTGGAGAGGTGGCAAAGAATTATACGGTTATAGTTGTGAATCTGGATAATGGAAGAGGCATTACTAAGAATACCGGGATACCCCACCGAAACATTTCAATGTTTCAGTTTCACTGTGTAATGTTAAAAGAAAACGGATTTCCCGATTAGATACTTACTCCAGGGTATGTATTTACCAGGTTTGATTCTCACATCTGTATGGTTTTACAGATGATGAGTGGGAATAAGTCATTGGGAATTGGGTGATCATCCTCATTATATCGGGATTAGTTGTAATCAGTGATATTTGAGGAGATCACCTGGGCTGTTTGCCGGTCGGCAAATATTTAGATTCTGTACGTCTATTTTCATAGAGTGAGATATACCTTTTGATATTATGTCGATGACATTTACCTATATCAGTGGATGGTTGGGTAAGGAGCATTAAACAGCGGTGTAATTCTTCTTAACCATAAGTATAGTTTTCAACCTACGACACACAGTGAAAGAGTTGTTAGACTCAGCGGACTCATACAGAGTATTGTATGTTTTCCAGTGTCCATTAGGACAGAGGGGTTGGTCCTCATACTATATTATGTTTACTTTTAACTTCTCTAGTTCTTAGACATGTGTTTCGTAGAAACACGGGGTCTGAGTTTTGAGGAGTTATAGGTATTTGAATAGAGTAGAGAACCAGGTGTAGCAAGTATCGGGATTCTTCAAAGTAATCGAAGATGTAGATGCTTGTGTATGGTATTCAGTTGATTGTAATGATAAAGAGAAATTACTTCTCTTTCAGGTTACTCATAATTGGAAGCATTCCTAAGTTGAGTAACGCTGATCGGCCTCTCTCTCCATTTAGTTGACATGCACTGGAGACAGCTGCATGATTTGAATCTGGTTCAATTAAATCAGTGCCTCTGGTTCTATATTGTATATAGAACAGTTCATATCTTAACGTTGTTAAGGTACGGGGAGTTGTCCGGCTTATGATTAAAACCAGACACTTGACAACTCAAGGCACGTTTCTGTAATGACAGTTTGTGGGTTGACCCAGGCTATGACGAGGGTTGATTTTCTACCATCTGGAAGATCAATAGTGATATTGTTCTTGACTCGCCACAGTTTTATTAAAAATGGATTTTTTCAAAAACAGTAGTGGGAGTATGGTAGAACTGGAAGTGATTCCAGAACCGCAAACGATTACTGAAGATTTGATAAGGAACCTAAAGATTCAATCTGATTTGACATTCCATTGGCCACTCAGCAGGTACGGTGGGTAACTTCAGGCACCCGAGAGGTTCTCCGGTAGCCTCAAGGACGGTGACAGGGAAGTTCTTGTTTACCCACACTTGCCATTGTTGTTGTTCCAGGCTGCGAGACCCAGCAGGAGGATGAATATAGCGTTGTTCTAAACTAGCTTTAGAAGTGCACGTCTATATGACTCTGCCAGAGGGTTGTCGTAGTCAGTGGGAGCAGCGGAAGCTTTGGTGGACATCAGGCTTATGTCTATTTATAGACTAAAGCAGATGTAGCGGATATAGATCATCTATTTCTGATGTGACAGTCATAGGTTTGACTTCATCAGAATAAGGGATGGATCTGTTGAGAAGGTAGTAGGGTGTGATATCCTGGTATTTGGATGACATACACAAAATAGGAAGTGACATTCCTATACTACGATCGGTTATACTTTGGTCGTCACACAGTGGTTTCTCCACAAAGGACTTGGACATTATATTAGACATACTGGTTACTAGATCTATGGTTTTAGATCTAGATTTGGGTGGTTTCCCAATCTGGGTACCTTGACAGCATTCTATGAGTATTTAGAATGGACGACTCCTGGCATGGTGGTGTACCTGCAGGTAATGGAGTCACCCTCTCTAAAGGTGTCTTACAGACTAAAGGGGAGAGGGATACGCATGATTGGCAGATCACTTGCTTAGGAAATTGAGTCAATCATGAGATGTCAAGTACCACACCAGATGTTGTTCTTGCACTAGATGAAATAAGTTGACATTGATCCAATCCTGGAGAAACAGTCGGAAGCAGTTTTAGAACATAAGTGAATGTTCTAAGGATATGATAACGACAGCCTCATTCGGGAGACAATTATCATTCCAGGCTTCCAAGGTGACATGGACGACAAGGAGGTTGTCAGAGTTATATTTTTCCTTCTGACGAGGGGCAGTATTTTGGACAGGTGGTCCAAGGCAATACTGAGGGAGGCATGGCGCAGGATACTGATTAGATTCAGTTGACGATACAGTCTAAGAAGTTTGGATTTGGAGTTCACTTATGAGCTAGGTCCCATCAGACATCCAGACACTCTAAGGCAGGTATTGCTCATTTCGGGAGATGGCTTTCTCCGCGAACTTGAGATATAGAGAGACATAGAAAGAAACATCTAGGCGGATCCACTCACTGAGGCTATTCCTCGACCGCAATAGTTTCACAAACGGGATTTGTGAGACTGACTAGTAGAGGAGTTGGGTGTTCGGTATCACACGGGCTGTGAGTATGCGACATCGCAATAATTAGCCTTGAGTGCAAGTGGGAGATTGTTGGAGATAGTGCCCTCAGAGTCAATTATTGGATCACAGGCACGTGATTGCAATGATTGAGGGAGGACCTATCCCGGTAGGACAGTCTTACTCGAGATGATAGTATGTTCTCTGGTTTACCTTTATCATCGTGTACTGCTTTAGGCGACCTGACATGTCGCTATTGCACGTTGATAGAGCCCCTAGGATTCTTGCTTGACTGCCAGCAGTATGAGGGCGATCATATAAGTGAGAGCTGGAGTCTATAAGCACATCCTTAAAAGGTCCCTAGTCGTAGGAGTCTCGAGACAGGGCATCGATTCTCCAGAGTAGACTAGTGTATACAGTCGAGACCCCGACGAGGGGCGGTGGCCGGTCTCACAAGCCACTGGTGTCAGATGGTTCACCTAAGATGTATACAGGTGCTCATTGGGTTATGAGTACACCGGACAGGACTCGCCGGGAATATGCTAGTTGGTCTTATACCTGACGTCAGATAGCAGTTCCCAGGTGACATGTGTACAGGTTAGTTCATCGACCTGGGGATCGTCATTTGTCTCGTGTGAGTTCCCTCTGTGCTTTGATTACTACCCTACCACGGCTCAAAGGAGTCGTGCAAACAGGTTTTAGTTGGGTACAGTCCCAAGCCACATGGAGGCAGTGAGCGGATCTTCGGGGGTTCGTCTCTCCCGGTATTGGGGGTGAGGTCGCGCTGTGTCTAGGAGAGCCATTACACGAAGTCCTTGGCCAAGGCAGGAGATTTACTGGTAGGTATTCCAGTAGTATCTCAGGGTGTTCTGGGCTACACTCCGACACGACTTGTACCGCTTTTGGGGGTCTGACTTTTACCAACCCCCTAGGCCCGACATGCGATACTCATAGACGAACGGACCGGACTGTACGGATATTGTCACTGACAGGCTCAGTAGGGTGTCAGGATGAGTTCGCTCATCGACGTCCCTTTTGGTCAATAGCTGGTGGCCCGTTACGTATTGGCTTATACCTCTGACGTGTTAGTGGTTAAATCCATAGCCATAGTATTGACGAGTCTTTAGAGTCCACCACACTCAGTTACTCAGGTTTCGGGCGAAACGCTGTAGAGGCCGTATGGAGATATGGCAGGGTTCGATCAGATACGTGCGGTATTGCACGGATCGTGATCGGACGGTTTTTACTAGCCGGATTTAGCTTAAGCCGGATCTTACTATTTGATTGTGTAGTTTTGTCTCTTTGCATTTGTATTTCGGTCGGAATACAAATACGGGTGTGTATGCACAGTATCGGGGTTTTCCTGTAATTTATTACGGGACCAGTTTTCTGGAGTTGCCAGTTTGCCTTCCGCTCCGGCCGGTTTTTTCATTGTTCCTTCACGGCCGGACTTTTCGTTGGAGGGTGTTATTTGCAGTTTGCAGATAACATTATTGTGGAGGGGGTTTATTGTGATTGTGACCTCTTCATTAAAAGAATTCTTTTTTTTCCAACTTGTCCATTGATGTGGCCGGCCACTGTTTGGAGTATGGGAGGGGTTAATTTTTGGTGGAAAATTTCCTTCTTGATTATTGGTGGACCCCCCCTTATGAGTGCACTGGTTTTTGTTGTTTGTTGAGAGATTGCATTATTTGATTTATGATGGCAATGCGATTAATTGAAGGGCCTCTTTTTCTTTTCACAGCAAGAGAGAGAGAGGTGCTTCAATTCAGTTTTCCAGTGAGCACAAACAGGGGCTGGCCGAGCTTAATCTTTGATGGATGCTCCATTTTTCCTTAAGCATCCATGAAAAATTCTTGTCCACAAATTCCTCCATAAATGGCAACCTCTTAAACCCCAAAGAGACAACTATTCTACACTATTCTACAGCAAATCTTGGACGCGTCGGCCAGCCAACTTCGCGCCCGAGTTGCCTCGGTATTGAGGTGGGAGCCCGTAAAAGATGCAGGCGATGTGGTGCCCTTTTCGGGGAGGAGGCGACGATATGGAGACAGGATTTTCCGCGAGAGATCGGGACGACGACGAGAAGACCGGAGGACTCGGATCGTTCGGTATATCTCTAACCCGTCTTGTAGTTAGCTAGGACTAGTTTAATGGTCCGATCCGGGTGTTTAGCGCACGGGGGTGCCGGTTTGCTAAGTCCGCAAAATTAAAGACGTGTTAGAGATATACCGAACGATCCGAGTCCTCCGGTCTTCTCGTCGTCGTCCCGATCTCCCGCGGAAAATCCTGTCTCCATATCGTCGCCTCCTCGCTGAAAAGGGCACCACATCGCCTGCATCTTTTACGGGCTCCCACCTCAATACCGAGGCAACTCGGGCGTGAAGTTGGCTGGCCGACGCGTCCAAGATTTGCTGTAGAATAGTGTAAAATAGTTGTCTCTTTGGGGTTTAAGAGGTTGCCATTTATGGAGAAATTTGTGGACAAGAATTTTTCATGGATGCTTAAGGAAAAATGGAGCATCCATCAAAGATTGAGCTCGGCCAGCCCCTGTTTGTGCTCACTGGAAAAATGAATTGAAGCACCTCTCTCTCTCTCTTGCTGTGAAAAGAAAAGAGCCCCTTCAATTAATCTCATTGCCATCATAAATCAAAAAATGCAATCTCTCCACAAACAACAAAAACCAGTGCACTCATAAGGGGGGGTCCACCAATAATCAAGAAGGAAATTTTCCACCAAAAATTAACCCCTCCCATACTCCAAACAGTGGCCGGCCACATCAATGGACAAGTGGGGAAAAAAGAATTCTTTTAATGAAGAGGTCACAATCACAATAAACCCCCTCCACAATAATGTTATCTGCAAACTGCACATAACACCCTCCAACGAAAAGTCCGGCCGTGAAGGAACAATGAAAAAACCGGCCGGAGCGGAAGGCAAACTGGCAACTCCAGAAAACTGGTCCCGTAATAAATTACAGGAAAACCCCGATACTGTGCATACACACCCGTTTTTTTATTCCGACCGAAATACAAATGCAAAGAGACAAAACTACACAATCAAATACTAAGATCCGGCTTAAGCCAAATCCGGCTAGTAAAAACCGTCCGATCACGATCCGTGCAATACCGCACGTATCTGATCGAACCCTGCCATATCTCCATACGGCCTCTACAGCGTTTCGCCCGAAACCTGAGTAACTGAGTGTGGTGGACTCTAAAGACTCGTCAATACTATGGCTGTGGATTTAACCACTAACACGTCAGAGGTATAAGCCAATACGTAACGGGCCACAAGCTATTGACCAAAAGAGACGTCGATGAGCGAACTCATCCCGACACCCTACTGAGCCTGTCAGTGACAATATCCGTACAGTCCGGTCCGTTCGTCTATGAGTATCGCATGTCGGGCCTAGGGGGTTGGTAAAAGTCAGACCCCCAAAAGCGGTACATGTCGTGTCGGAGTGTAGCCCAGAACACCCTGAGATACTACTGGAATACCTACCAGTAAATCTCCTGCCTTGGCTAAGGACTTCGTGTAATGGCTCTCCTAGACACAGCGCGACCTCACCCCCAATACCGGGAGAGACGAACCCCCGAAGATCCGCTCACTGCCTCCATGTGGCTCGGGACTGTACCCAACTAAAACCTGTTTGCACGACTCCTTTGAGCCGTGGTAGGGTAGTAATCAAAGCACAGTGGGAACTCACACGAGATAAATGACGATCCCCGGGTCGATGAACTAACATGTACACATGTCACCTGGGAACTGCTATATGACGTCAGGTATAAGACCAACTAGCATATTCCCGGCGAGTCCTGTCCGGTGTACTCATAACCCAATGAGCACCTGTATACATCTTAGGTGAACCATCTGACACCAGTGGCTTGTGAGACCGGCCACCGCCCCTCGTCGGTGTCTCGACTGTATACACTAGTCTACTCTGGAGAATCGATGCCCTGTCTCGAGACTCCTACGACTAGGGACCTTTTAAGGATGTGCTTATAGACTCCAGCTCTCACTTATATGATCGCCCTCATACTGCTGGCAGTCAAGCAAGAATCCTAGGGGCTCTATCAACGTGCAATAGCGACATGTCAGGTCGCCTAAAGCAGTACACGATGATAAAGGTAAACCAGATAGCATACTATCATCTCGAGTAAGACTGTCCTACCGGGCTAGGTCCTCCCTCAATCGTTGCAATCACGTGCCTGTGATCCAATAATTGACTCTGAGGGCACTATCTCCAACACTAAGTCCTTCTCTCCTTGCTCCTTGGAGTGGTGGAAGGAGGTCACCTTGCTTGTCTTCTCACACTGAAGAAAGATCCACCCGAAAGCCTCAACCTTTGGCTTCAACTCCAAGCTAGAAGTAACTAGGATTTAAGAAGTGCTAGTCCTTCAACCCTAGATGAGAGTAGAGAAGATCAAGAGAGGGTTTTTCTCAAGCTCAAGTGTTTCTCAACACATGAGAGGGAGAGAGCTTGAGGGAGAAGAAGAACAAGAGAGAGAAAGGATATGATAGAATGAGAAATAATAGAACCATTCTCACTAATATGTGTGAATTATTTTAATTGAATAATTAGCTAGATAATTGTCATGGTTAATCATGACATGACCATTATCATTTCAATTTGCAAAGATCAAAAAGCATATTCCAAAAGAAATGATGATGGTCAAAGTGTCAACCTAGGTCAACAAGTCAATAAGGTCAAATGGTCAACAACCATAACCATGCACAATTATTAAACTAATTATCAATTAACTATAATACACACATAACCATTAGGGTTAATAAAATGACAATAGCCATTAACCCTAATCAAAGTCCTCTCCCTCTGTCTCAAGCAACTGTGCATACGCACCCGCATCCGTGATCCGAGGAACACGAATACAATGAGAAAAACCAATCTCAAATCATATACTAGGATCCAGCTTAAACCAAAGCCCGCTAGTATAAACTGTCCGGACAGCAAACGTGCACAAGTGCGCGGATGTGAACGAACCCTGTCGCAAAACCATGCGACCTCTACTCATTTTGCCTAAAGGCGAATAGCTCTCTATGTGGGACTCTAAAGACTCGACACTACGCTGGCAGTGGGTTTAACCACAGACCACAAGCGGTACTAGCTGTACGTAACGGTCCCCAGGTAGATGACGATAAGAAGACTGACGAGGTGAACCCCATCTGAACTCCTACTGAGCCTGTATGTGACAATCTCCGTACAGTCCGGTCTGTTCGTCTGATACATCGCATGGCGGGCCTAGGGGGGCGGTGAACGTCAGTCCCCTAATAGCGGTACAAGTCGTGCCGGAGTGAAGCCCAGAACACCCTGAGATAACACTGGAAACCTACCAGTATATCTCGCTTGCCCTGGCCAGGGACTACTCGTGTAATGGCTCTCCTAGACACTGCGCGATGTCAACCCCCAATACCGGGAGAGACGAATCCTGTCTAACTGTCACTGCCTCCAAGTGCTTCGGGACTGCACCCAAAAACTACCTGTTTTCACGACTCCTTTGAGCCGTGGTAGGGTAGTAAGCAAAGTGCAGTGGGAACACACTCGAGGCGAAGTGACAGTGTCAAGTCAACGGACTAAGCTGTACTCATGTCACCTGGGAACTTATAACTGACGATAGATATAATACCAACCAACAGTTCCCGACAAGTCCTGTCCAGTGTACTCGTAACCCAACGAGCACCCGTATACTATCTCAAGTACGACGTACTGACGGCTGTGGGACAGACCGTCTCCCACACTGGGATGAGAAGCGCATACGTTAGTCTACTCCGGAGTATCGATGCCCTGTCTCGATAGTCCAACGGCTAGGGACCTGTATAAGGATGTGCTTATAGATCACCCAGCTCCCACGAGTGTGAGCGCCATCACAACGCTGGTAATCAAGCAAATATCCTAAGGGCTCTACTAATATGTATATCAGCAATATGCTAAAAGAAACACTTGCACATATTAAAGCAGAGACAAACCAAGTAGCATACTACCATTTCGAGCAAGATTGTATATACAACTGTGAATATCCCAAGCTTCCATTAAGTAATATACAAACTAGTATGATACAGTAATGGCCTCTAGGGCATATACACTAACAATCTCCCACTTGCAGTAAGGCCATGTACTGGCGTATCGAAGACCTATCATCTCGATCAGCCGCTCGAACTGAGTCTGGGGTAGGGCCTTCGTGAGTGGATCTGCAGTGTTGTTCTCCGTATTAACTCTCTTCACCTCGATCTCCTGGCGATCTATGATCTCCCTGATCAGGTGATACCGCCTCAAAATGTGCCTGGACTTCTGATGGGACCTGGGTTCCTTCGCTAAAGCTATAGCTCCGTTGTTGTCACAATACAGCGGTATTGGATCAACAATGGTAGGAACCACCTGAAGCTCCGTGAGGAAATTCTTCATCCAGACAGCTTCCTTTGCGGCATCGCAAGCAACTATGTACTCCGCTTCCATAATTGAGTCAACAACGGTCTCCTGCTTGGAACTCTTCCAGCAAACCGCCCCTCCATTGAGGGTAAAGACGTGACCCGACATAGACTTGAAGTCATCCTTGTCACTCTGGAAGCTGGAGTCAGCAAAGGCATCAAGCTGGAGGTCTTTTCCGCCATACACCAAGAACATCTCCTTAGTCCTTCTCAGGTACTTGAGAATGTTCTTTACCGCTATCCAGTGTTTCTCCCCTGGGTTCGACTGATACCGGCTTACAACGCTCAATGCGTATGCTACATCTGGTCTGGTACACAACATCGCATACATTATAGAGCCTACCGCAGAAGCGTAGGGTATAATAGACATGCGATCCCTCTCCAAATCAGTCTTGGGAGACATCTCTTTGGAGAGGGTGATCCCGTGACAAGCCGGTAGATTACCGCGCTTGGAATCTTCCATACTGAACCTTTTCAGTATGGTGTCGATGTACCTTGACTGTGAAAGTCCCAACATCCTCTTAGATCTATCACGATAGATCTGGATCCCCAGAATGTAGTTGGCATCGCCCAGGTCCTTCATGGAGAACCTCTGCGACAAGAATCTTTTGACTGACTGTAGCATAGGAATATCATTTCCTATTAGGAGAATGTCATCCACGTACAAGACGAGGAATACTACAGTTCTCCCTACAATCTTACTGTAAATGCATGGTTCATCTGAGTTTTTGATAAAGTCGAATTCTTAGACAGTATCATCAAAGCAGATGTTCCAACTCCGCGATGCCTGCTTAAGTCCATAGATGGACTTTAGCAACTTGCACACTCTACCGCTGCTCCCACTCTGAATGAATCCCTCCGGCTGATCCATATAGACGCACTCTTCCAAATTTCCATTTAGGAAAGCCGTCTTTACGTCCATCTGCCAGATTTCATAATCGTGGAAGGCAGCAATGGCAAGAAGGATCCGAATGGATTTCAGCATAGCCACTGGAGAAAAGGTCTCGTCATAGTCCAAACCAGGTCTTTGACGAAAACCCTTTGCTACAAGTCTAGCTTTATAGGTCTCAACCTGCCCATCAACTCCAATCTTCTTTCTGAAGATCCATTTGCATCCTACGGGTTTTACCCCTTCTGGAGCAAAGTCCAAAGTCCAAACTTTGTTGGTGTACATAGACTCCATCTCGGCCCGCATTGCATCCAGCCATTTTACCGAGTCGCCGCTCTGGATGGCTTGCTGGAAGCTAGTAGGCTCACCATAATCCATGGTGCAATCCTCTCTTTCCCCATCAATGAGAAAACCGTAGTATCTCTCGGGCGGATGAGACTGCCTACTACTCCTGCGGAGTGGCGCTGGGATGTCCTGTTCTTTCGAACCCTCTGGTTCTACCAAGCTTTCAGAAATAGCTTGTGGTTCTGGAATTTCTTCCAGTTCTACTACGCTCCCACTTATCTGATTTTCTAAAAATTCAGTTTCCAAGAAGCGGGCATGGCGAGAAACAAAAACCTTTTGTTCCTCTGCGTAATAGAAAAGATACCCCTTGGAGTTCTTTGGGTATCCCACAAACTTACACTGTACCGAACGTGCCTCGAGCTTGTCCGCATGCTGCTTTTTTACAAAAGCTGGACACCCCCATGTCTTAAAGTGTTTAAGACTGGGTTTCTTCCCACTCCATATCTGATATGGTGTGGTAGGCACTGACTTAGTAGGAACTTGGTTCAAAAGATATGCAGCTGTTTCTAGTGCATAACTCCAGAAGGATCGCTGCAACTCAGCCTTACTCATCATGGAACGAACCATATCCAATAGGGTTCGATTCCTTCTTTCCGATACACCGTTGTGTTATGGTGTGCATGGAGGAGTAAGCTGAGAGAGAATTCCATTCTCTTTTAAGAAGCCCAGAAACTCGGCACTCAAGTATTCACCACCTCGATCAGATCTCAGTGTCTTGATACTTTTGCCTGTTTGTTTTTCAACTTCATTCTTGTATTCCCGAAATTTCTCAAAGGCTTCTGATTTGTGCTTCATTAAGAAGACATGCCCAAACCTAGAGAAATCATCTGTGAATGTAATGAAGTATGAATAATCACTTCGCGCATGTGTAGACATTAGACCACACACATCACTGTGTATGAGTCCCAAGAGCTCGCTCGCTCTTTCTCCGTGTCCAGTGAACGGAGTCTTTGTCATCTTTCCCATGAGACAAGATTCACAAGTGGCATAAGACTGGTACTCGAACAGATCCAAGTATCCTTCTTTATGTAACCTTGTCAACCGTGTCTCATTAATGTGACCCAGTCTACAATGCCATAAGAAAGCCTCATTTGTTTTCGGAGACTTTCTTTTAAGTGTGTTCTGGACACTGAAGACCTGAGCTTGATTCAAAACGTATATACCGTATTTTAATGTACCTGACCCAATCAGTACTTGATTTAGGTGGATGTTCACTACATCGCTTACAAAAGTAAAATCATATCCTTTCTTAGAAAGTAAGGATACAGATATGATATTACAAGTCGCACCTGGTACATAAAAACAGTCACGGAGAATCAATATCTGCCCAGTTGTCAGTCCTAGATGATATTCCCCTACGGATACAGCATACATGCTCATTCCGTTTGCAACCCTGAGAGTCATATCACCTTTCCTGATAACCCTACGTTTTCTCAAAGCCTGTAACGAATTACAGATATGAGATCCTGATCCGGTATCCAATACGCAGGAAGTAGGGTTAACTGACATACAGTTCTCTATCACAAACACACCCGAAGCCGAAGCCACAACATGCTTCGAATTCTTGCTACTGGCTTTACAAGCCCTGCAATCCTTCTGCCCATGTTCATTCTCGTAACAATAGGAACATCCCTCTTTTACTACATCTGTTCCTGAAACTTCTGCCTTTCTCTTTCTTTCTACTTCCCTGGTTTCCTTCAGGGTAGTAGGTAGAGACTGTTGAACTAAGTCAGCATCTGACCCGTTCTTCAACGTGGTCTTCAGGTCCGAGAGCTCAAAAGAGCTGGTCTCTGTAAGGACGTTGCCCCCTACAGATGACCCGATAGCCAACCACGCTGGAAGTAATTCGTTCGAGGTCTCATATCTTGCGATACGAGATTGCTCTCCATATAAAACTTTGTTATGGAGGAAGATAGAAGCGGAGTCTATCTTCTCGTGCTGCCTCTGGTATATACCATCAACTGAGGCTAACACGAGGCACTTGGCTTTCGCATAGTCTTCTTCCGATGTCCTACGAATATCGATATCCGTGACAGGGGAAACTGGACCTGAGACGGCAGGGGTTGGATCAGTCAAGAGGTGTCCCAGCTTGTCCTGGGCAATGGACAACTGGACAGACCTTTGCCAGTCGTAACAGTCAGATTCAGTCATCTTATTATCTAGATGTAACCTAGGTGCGGTCATGGGTCGCTGCAGTTAAGAGAGAGAGAGAGCAGAAAACACTTAGCATGATGCCCTTGCAAGTTTAGATTGGTTTAATTTATCTAAACAGGATGGCTCCCACTGTCTCTCGAATCCCGTCTCAAACCGTAAAGAAAGGATTAGAAGGATTAATCCCACCGTACAATACTTGCTTAACCGTTCAGCCAGGCCAGTGTCGGTACTTCGAGGGAGGTTTTCCAACGCTTTTGCGAAGTTCCTTAATTAAGTAACCTCTTTTCCCTGTGGGCGTAGCCCCGCTAACACCTTTCTAGACACCTACTAAGTTTATAGCATTGATCGTTAAGTGAGATTTTTCTCGAGGAGTAGCATATACTCACAGTAGGATCGGGATCCAAATATCATCGCGTGATAAAACCGAAGGAATCCTACCAGAATTATCACACTCCAAATGGTATGCAGCGCTAGCAAGTTTCAGTACTTATGAAACTCCCGATGTGGATTTTTGCCCCATGCTCTTATGACCTTGACTAAGGCCAACAAATCATAAGTCACATGTCAAGTTCTACCCGTCGTTATCCAGGTTAATTTGAACCCACCCGTATATACCCTTGACTATAGCCAACAAAGCAATACGACTGTCCCAAACCAACGCATTCTATCTATGCAACATATGAATACCCACCAGCTACCAAACACTGTGCCTTGACTAAGGCCAACAAACACAGCTTGAATACTGTTGAATATTCATATGAAACGACGGAGGGCTACGGATGGTTTTGGCGAAACCGTGAACGTAGTGAACTTGATATAATCGATGGAACGAGATAGCTTTTAAAAGGAGTGGTTCAAGCTCCGCGTTTAAAAGTTTAGTTTTGAAAAGAACCAAGTGGTTTTCAAAGTGTTCCAATCGACTTTTACTTGGTTTATTTTCTTGCATTAGTTCTTTTAATGCGTCCCATCATTTAATCCTACCATTGCAGAAAACAACCAAAATATGACGTACGCTTATGCCATTCGCATTCGCCACGGGGCCCCATCATCACCCGTTAGGTTACTTAACTAACGACAGAGCGGGGGCTGGGCTAGCGCGGCTGTAAAACATAAGCAACGCCTAAATAGTTATCATATATAAATATATAGCAAAGATAGACATTACAGATCACAGATGAATACATTGGATATACTAGGAATCCGCAATCCGTTCGAGCCTGCAACGAAAAGCGGATTACACGGTCGCGGTGAATAGCCAAATACCCCACCCAAGACCCCTACGGGTGCGGCAAACTACCCGCCAAGTACCCAAAGCGAAGCAACCTCCCTCACAACCGTGAGTAGGCCACTCGGCACTTCGAGCTACCCGGTAGTTTGTGCACCCCCTCCATGGGTCTATCCTAGGAGCAAAAACAGTAAAAAGAATTATACAATGACGGCTACAACCCCGACCCGGTTGTGCGGCCAAACAAATAATAATATTACATCAATTTACATATTACAAATGAATGAAAGAAAAGCAACACTCATCTCACATCCATCCCGGCTATTCACCCGCGACAATCCAACCCATTCATATACACAAACCAGTATCAAACACAGATCACAGAGATGTATAACCCCGAATAATCGACATATAGCGATTAGCCGACGTTCAATACATGCAAACATCACAGATATAACCTTTGTAGTCAAAGTGTATTGAAGTTCGAAAAAAAATACGGATTTATAGGCCCCCAAAAGTAAATTTCTATTCTGGAAAATCTGGGCACATATAACATATCTTAAAAATCCTAAAACCAAGCCAGAGATACATTGCACCAAACTCGACCCAGTGAGGAGTCCAAACGGCGGCGGTTCCGCGGCAATAGCTTGCTATTGCCGCGGAAACGCGGTGGTTCAGACGAATCACTGGACCGGGTTTTGTGGTTATCTTTAAAAAACCCTGAGACGATTTTAGCAGTATAACAAATTTTGTTTTGACCAGAAAAATTTTTAACAGAAACTAGGGTTTTTAAAAGTTTGGTTTTTCGATTTTTCGGTTTCGAACTTCGACACACTTCACTACTTAGCCAGTTTATGTTTAGTTAGGCTCTGATACCACTGTAAGTCCACGTTGCCCACCCCGGTGCTTGCGGGGAGGCGGAAAACGGAATAAAAATCGGATTTTTATGAACATAGGCAACATGGACTATGCTTAGAAGGATCTTTGCTAAACAAAAACTTGCTAAAGCTAACTAGTAACTAGCTAAGTGCTAGAAAGGTTATACCTTGGGCTCTAAGTCCTTCTCTCCTTGCTCCTTGGAGTGGTGGAAGGAGGTCACCTTGCTTGTCTTCTCACGCCGAAGAAAGATCCACCCGAAAGCCTCAACCTTTGGCTTCAACTCCAAGCTAGAAGTAACTAGGGTTCAAGAAGTGATAGTCCTTCAACCCTAGATGAGAGTAGAGAGGATCAAGAGAGGGTTTTTCTCAAGCTCAAGTGTTTCTCAACACATGAGAGGGAGAGAGCTTGAGGGAGAGGAAGAACAAGAGAGAGAAAGGATATGATAGAATGAGAAATAATAGAACAATTCTCACTAATATGTGTGAATTATTTTCATTGAATAATTAGCTAGATAATTGTCATGGTTAATCATGACATGACCATTATCATTTCAATTTGCAAAGATCAAAAAGCATCTTCCAAAAGAAATGATGATGGTCAAAGTGTCAACCTAGGTCAACAAGTCAATAAGGTCAAATGGTCAACAACCATAACCATGCACAATTATTAAACTAATTATCAATTAACTATAATACACACATAACCATTAGGGTTAATAAAATGACAATAGCCATTAACCCTAATCAAAGTCCTCTCCCTCTGTCTCAAGCAACTGTGCATACGCACCCGCATCCGTGATCCGAGAAACACGAATACAATAAGAAAAACCAATCTCAAATCATATACAAGGATCTGGCTTAAACCAAAGCCCGCTAGTATAAACTGTCCGGACAGCAAACGTGCACAAGTGCGCGGATGTGAACGAACCCTGTCGCAAAACCATGCGACCTCAACTCATTTTGCCTAAAGGCGAATAGCTCTCTATGTGGGACTCTAAAGACTCGACACTACGCTGACAGTGGGTTTAACCACAGACCGCAAGTGGCACTAGCTGTACGTAACGGTCCCCAGGTAGATGTCGATAAGAAGACTGACGAGGTGAACCCCATCTGAACTCCTACTGAGCCTGTATGTGACAATCTCCGTACAGTCCGGTCTGTTCGTATGATACATCGCATGGCGGGCCTTGGGGGGCGGTGAACGTCAGTCCCCTAATAGCAGTACATGTCGTGCCGGAGTGAAGCCCAGAACACCCTGAGATAACACTGGAAACCTACCAGTATATCTCGCTTGCCCTGGCCAGGGACTACTCGTGTAATGGCTCTCCTAGACACAGCGCGATGTCAACCCCCAATACCGGGAGAGACGAATCCTGTCTAACCGTCACTGCCTCCAAGTGCTTCGGGACTGCACCCAAAAACTACCTGTTTGCACGACTCCTTTGAGCCGTGGTAGGGTAGTAATCAAAGTGCAGTGGGAACACACTCGAGGCGAAGTGACAGTGTCAAGTCAACGGACTAAGCTGTACTCATGTCACCTGGGAACTGATAACTGACGATAGGTATAATACCAACCAACAGTTCCCGACGAGTCCTGTCCAGTGTACTCGTAACCCAACGAGCACCCGTATACTATCTCAAGTACGACGCACTGACGGCTATGGGACAGACCGTCTCCCACACTGGGATGAGAAGCGCATACGCTAGTCTACTCCGGAGTATCGATGCCCTGTCTCGATAGTCCAACGACTAGGGACCTGTATAAGGATGTGCTTATAGATCACCCAGCTCCCACGAGTGTGAGCGCCATCACAACGCTGGTAATCAAGCAAAGATCCTAAGGGCTCTACTAATATGTATATCAGTAATATGCTAAAAGAAACACATGCACATATTAAAGCAGAGACAAACCAAGTAGCATACTACCATTTCGAGCAAGATTGTATATACAACTGTGAATATCCCAAGCTTCCATTAAGTAATATACAAACTATTATGATACAGTAATGGCCTCTAGGGCATATACACTAACACCAAGGTCCCATCAGAAATCCAGACACATCTTAAGGCGGTATCACCTAATCAAGGAGATCATTGATCGCCAGGAGATCGAGGTACGGAGAGTGGACACAAAAGACAACACAGCGGATCCATTCACGAAGGCCCTCCCTCAAACACAGTTCGAGCGACTTTTTCAGCTATTGGGTATGCGGTACACCGGCAGCTGGCCTTAGTGCAGACGTTGGGTATGCGGTACACCAATTACTGGCCTTTAGTGCAAGTGGGAGATTGTTAGATATGTATGCCCTAGAGGCCATTATTGTATAGTACTGGTTTGTATAATACATTTTGGAGGCTTGGGATATATATATGGTTTTACAACTGTCTTGCTTGATATAGTAGTATGCTACAAGGTTTGTTTCTATCTTAATATGTGTATATGTTTCTTTTAACATTTGGCTAAAAATATATTGGTAGAGCCCTTAGGATCTTTGCTTGACTACCGGCGTTGTGATGGCGATCACACTAGTGGGGGCTGGGTAGTCTATAAGCACATCCTTATTTTGGTCCCTAGTCGTAGGATTATCGAGACAGGGCATCGATACTCCAGAGTAGACTAGTGCATACGCTTCTCTTCCCAGCAGGGGAGATGGTCTGTCCTACAGCCATCAGTACGTCGTACTAGAGATAGTATGCAGGTGCTCGTTAGGTTACGAGTACACTGGACAGGACTCATCGGGAACTGTTGGTTGGTATTATACCTATCGTCAGTTAACAGTTCCCAGGTGACATGAGTACAGCTTAGTCCGCCGACTTGACACTGTCACTCCGCCTCAAGTGTGTTCCCACTGTTCTTAGATTACTACACTACCACGGCTCTACTGAGTCGTGCAAACAGGTAGTAGTTGGGTGCAGTCCCGAAGCACTTGGAGGCAGTGACGGTTAGACAGGATTCGTCTCTCCCGGTATTGGGGGTTGATATCGCGCTGTGTCTAGGAGAGCCATTACACAAAGTCCCTGGCCAGGGAAAGCGAGAATTGCTGGTAGGTTTTCCAGTAGATTCTCAGGGTGTTTTGGGCTACACTCCAACACGACTTGTACAGCTATTAGGGGACTGACGTTTACCGCCCCCTAGGCCCGCCATGCGATACTCTCAGACGAACAGACCGGACTGTACGGAGATTTTGACATACAGGCTCAGTAGGAGTTCGGATGGGTTCACCTCATCAGTTTTCTTATTGGCATCTTCCTGAGGACTGTTACGTACAGCTAGTGCCGCTTACGGTCTGTGGTTAAACCTACTGCTAGCGTAGTGTCGAGTCTTTAGAGTCCCACATAGAGGGTTATTCGCCTTTGGGCAAAACAGAGTAGATGTCGCATGGTTTTGCGACGGGGTTCGTTCACATCCGCGCACTTGTGTACGTTTGGTGTCCGGACAGTTATTACTAGTGGGCTTTGGTTTAAGACAAATCCTAGTATAGGTTTTGGGGTTAGTTTTATCTCATTCAATTCGTGTTCCTCGGATCACGGATGCGGGTGTGTATGCACAGTTGACTGAGGCAGAGGCAGAGGATTCTCATTAGGGTTATGGTATGGGTGTGTATGCACAGTTGACTGTTGTATTTTTCCAAACCCTAATGAGAATAGGAAATATGATAGAATAATATTAGTTAACAATTTTTGTGCCATGGTTGAGTTGAATTCTTGACTTTTGTTGACTTGTTAACTTCGTTGACCGGTTGACCAAAGTAGACTTGTTGAC
The DNA here is from genome assembly GCA_030015575.1 of Agapanthus africanus. Taxonomy (NCBI): domain Eukaryota; kingdom Viridiplantae; phylum Streptophyta; class Magnoliopsida; order Asparagales; family Amaryllidaceae; genus Agapanthus; species Agapanthus africanus. The sequence goes on along the minus strand of JASDDO010000012.1, from coordinate 259,864,139 downwards.
CATCATCATTTGTTTTCAAAGATGCTTCTTGTTCTTTGCAAAAGCATTTAATGAATGAAATGATAATGGTCATTCATCAACTCACCATCAAAAATTGTTAATTATTATTATTATTATTATCATTTTTCTAAATTATGAGAGCATGGTTGTAAATTGTATGATTCTCACTTGCATCTTCTCTCTCATCCATTGCTCTCCTTCTTCCTCTAGCTCAAGGGAAATCCCTCTCATGAGTTGAGAACCATTTTCCTTTGAGATAAAACACCAAGACTACTCTCTACTCTTTCTAGGGTTCTAGGTTTAGGAAACCAAGCACCTTAGTTACCTCTAGGTTGAGGTAGGAGCTCAAGTTCGAACCCTCGGGTGGATCTATCTTCGACAAAGAGGAGACGACGAGGAGGAGCCGTACAAACTACTACAAGGAGCAAGTAAGGAGGAGAACAACAAGAAGAGAAGGAGTTCAAGACTAGGTATAACCATTCTACATAGTAGTTACAACTTGTAGATTTTGTGTTAGTTTTGTTTAGCCAAGATCCTTCTTGAAACGGTCCATGTTACCTAGCTAGGAAAAATTTTCGTTTTACCTATTCCGCCTCCCCGAAAGGACCGGGGTGGGTAACGTGGACCTAACATCCTAGGCCTGGCTGGCTACTACAGGCGATTCGTTCAGGATTTCTCCCGTATTGCTGCACCATTGACCGGATTGACCCAGAAGGGAGTTCCTTTCGTTTGGACGGAGGAGTGCGAACACAGTTTTCAGCAGCTACGGACTTGTTTGACTACGGCGCCAGTATTTTCTTTGCTGTCAGGATCAGGCGGATTAGTGGTCTATTATGACGCTTCACGAGTGGGGCTAGGGTGCGTATTGATGCAGCATGACAGGGTGATCGCGTATGCTTCTCGGCAGTTGAAGAAGCATGAACAGAACTACCCCACTCACGATTTGGAGATGGATGCAGTGGTCCTTGCGCTTAAGATCTGGCGACACTACCTATATGGCGAGTCGTGTCAGATATTCACTGATCACAAGAGCTTAAATTATATATTTCAGCAGCGAGACTTGAATCTGAGACAGCGCCGTTGGATGGAGCTGGTGAAAGACTATGATTGCGAGATCTTGTATCACCCGGGCAAGGCCGATGTAGTGGCGGATGCTTTGAACAGGAGGCCCGGGGGTAGCCCATCTTGTTTGAGCGCTGTACAGAGGCAGTCGTCAGCAGATTGGCAGATTTTATGTGACAGCCGAGTTGAGTTTGAGTTCACTCCGACAGGGGGACTGCTTGCGCATGTTCGTGCACGTCCGCAGTTACTTGACCATATTCGAGAGGCAAAGACCGGTGATGACCGTCTTTCAGAGATCATGGAGTAGATTAGGCAGGGCAGAGATTCCGAGTTCGTGATCGATGATCAGGAAGTACTGCGATTAGGGACTCGATTGTGCGTACCAGATTCTGAGGGACTGCGGCGTGAGATTCTTGAGGAGGCGCATATATCGACATACAACATTCATCCCGGTTCCACCAAGATGTTCCGCGATTTGAGAGATGTCTATTGGTGGGACGGGATGAAGAGGGATGTCACAGATTTCGTATCGAGATGCCTGACTTTTCAGCAAGTCAAGGCCGAGCACCAGAGTCCAGCAGGAGAGTTGCAGCCTTTGCCCATTCCGGAGTGGAAATGGGAACAGATTTCGATGGACTTCGTTGTGGGTCTACCCAGGACCAGTCGAGGGTACGACTCCATTTGGGTGATCGTGGATCGATTGACGAAAGCGGCTCGCTTCCTGCCAGTGAAGACCACTTTCGGTTTCGCTCAGTATGCCCAGATTTACATCGACGAGATCGTGCGGTTGAATGGCGTATCGACTTGTATAGTGTCAGATCGAGGCACCCAGTTTACCAGCCAACTATGGAAGAGACTTCTGGAGGCGTTGGGCACCCGTTTGAGTTTCAGCACCGCATTTCATCCGCAGACTGACGGCCAGTCAGAGCGGACTATTCAGACTCTCGAGGACATGCTCAGAGCGTGCGTTTTGGACTTTGGTGGTAGCTGGGATCGTCATTTACCTCTAGTGGAGTTCTCCTACAACAATAGCTTCCAGGACACTATTCAGATGGCACCTTTCAAGGCTTTGTATGGGAGGAGATGTAGATCTCCCGTCTGTTGGACTGAGCTTGGCGAGAGCAGTATTTTGGGGCCGCAGATTGTGCAGGAGACGACCGAGAAAGTACAGTTGATCGAGACCGGATGAGAGCGGCTCAGAGCAGGCAGAAATCGTATGCAGACAGGCGCCGTCGCAGATTAGAGTTCGCAGTTGGCGATCATGTTTTTCTGAGGGTCTCTCCGATGAAGGGCGTGATGAGATTTGGGCGAAAGAGAAAGCTTAGCCCTAGATTTGTGGGTCCCTTCGAGATCCTCGAGTGTGTCGGCGCAGTTGCATATCGTTTGGCTCTTCCACCCAGCTTTTCAGATGTTAACCCCGTCTTCCACGTGTCGATGCTACGCAGATATCTTCATGACCCTTCCCACACGATTCATTATCAGACCGTTTAGCTTGAGCGCGACCTTTCGTTTACCGTGCAGCCAGTAGAGATATTGGATCGGCAGGTGAAGAAACTTCGATCGAAGGTCCTGCCGTCTGTGAAGGTTCTTTGGCGCAGCCCGAATGGTGAGGAGATCACTTGGGAAGCCGAGGGAGAGATGCCGAAGAAGTTCCCTCATCTTTTGGAAGGTACGCGTAGTTATATATTTTAAATTCGGGGACGAATTTTTTTAAGGGGGGAAGACTGTAACACCAGAGTTTGTGTTTAGTGGTAATTGTGTGTTAATGTGGGGTTTTTGGTAAAAAGTTTACCAAAACGGGTTTCTAATAATTTATCTGGTTTTATAGATATTTTCTTAGAATTTTATCTCGACTACACACACTTGTGCATGTTAATGTGGGTTAAGTCTGGGGTTACCAAGCCTAGATATGCATGTGGGTTAACCATGTTTAGACAACCATGGTGACCTAACCCACATGGTTAAGATAATTAGTTTTAATTAAGGGTTTTGGTCTTGTTAAGGTTGATTAGGGTTTAGGGTTGACTTGTGATGAGAAAGAGAGATTATGATGGGTGTCATGCAAGCATTTAATGAGAGAGAGAATGGTGGCGATGGTTATGTCACCCTCCACTTCTTTTCAAAACTTTTACACATCTCTCACACTCTCATATCTCTCACATCCTTCCCTCACACACACACACACACACACATCAGCCCAAACATCAGCACTTTTCAGCCACCAAAACATCATCAGCACAGCACATCAGCAATAAAACTACAGCATCAGCTGTAACAAAAAGCAGCAGCCAGAACAGCATCTGCAGTGAAGCAGAACAGCAGCAGCAGCAAAAGGATTGAAGCACTTCAGCAGCAACTCACTCCCCCACATCCTCCTTCTTCCCTTCTCCTTCATTCCTAGGATCTTTAGATGTATAACCCCCTTAACCCGACTCCAATTTGCTATGTTATGGTTGTTAGTATAATTTAGTGTTTATATTATGTAGTTTAGTGCTAGTTTTAGCGATTTTGAGTGAGATATAGCCAAGTGATGGTTGTGATGGTTATAGTAGCCTTATTAGGTGCTGTTGAGACTAGATCACCCAAGTTTGGTCCCAGATTTCACAAAAATACCCGATTTGTTCGAGTTGGCGTAATTTAGCAATTTTAGCGACTTTTTAGCCTATGTAAGATCTGCTGTTGACCCGAACCTCTCAGGTAAAAATTGTGAAGACTGCAGCACAGTGACCTTAGCAGGGACACACACACAAAGCACGGGGACCCACCTCTCACTCTTGGCCGCAGATATATTCAATCTGGCCGCAAATTGCGGCCAGAGTAGGGGGTGAGGTGTTGGGTTTTTGGGTGTGGGGTTCTGCTGGGTAGCTTAGGGTTTTGGCATCTGTAATTTTTTGAGTTTGGCCCAGAGGCAAAATCTGGAGCTTTAAACGAGTTATCGACGTTTTTAAAACTTGTGCGACACGTGCGTGATCCGCGTGGTTCTGTGGCGCGCTGCACGACACAGCGCGTCGGAGTAGATTCTGGAGAGGTTGCACACGTCGCGACGTATCGTGTGCATGCGCGTTTAGTTTCACGCACGCGTATCCCTTTTTAGCGATATATCACGTTTTTGCAGGATTTGCCTTATGTGTGACTTTTGTAAATTCTAGGTTCGCCGGCGGAGACTTCGAGCGTAGCGGAGAAAGGAAAGCAGGTGGTCGGACACACCTACCGCGGGATCACGGGTGTGTAGATTTAACATCTACGGGGGACGATCGTTTGGATGGCGCAAGTCGCCCGATAGATTTAGTAAACTTAAAAATTGCTTATGACATTAGAAATCATATACTTGCATGATATTTGCTACAATCAGGATCTATATACTGTACCTACATGTGCGAACTCATTCTGTAGGACACATGCACCATTACTAGGGGTTTTATATGCAGCACGAGCAATATTCATGTGTACACACACCCCCTGGTAATTGCCATGTCACGACACTAGATAACTTATAATCTGAAACATGTTAATAATTGGTGCTTAGACCTATGCTATTGCAATAAATCTTTAAAATGAAATCATAGAATTACTGTTCTCGTGCATATACATCATTATATCATTTGTTCATGCCTAGTGATAAATCATACATTGCAACCTGAACATTGATACCATATGCATTCATTATCATTGACATATGCACCCATAATGATTTCTTGAGACTTTATGATATTTCTGGATTTCGTGGGAAAGCCACAAGATTTCAAACTTATAATCTTTTAAAATATAAAAGTTGCGGTTTTCTAGTGATGTAAAGTGTCGTCCACCATGAGTTTTGCTGTGGTTTTCGAGACCCGTTTCGAGGAGGTAGATGAACCGTCTCGGGTACATGGTGGGCCCGGTAAGATACCCCGGGGCAAGAAGATCGCAGGAGATAGCGTTAAGCCTGGCAGGGGACGGATTACCTACCGGTGACTTCATTTGGCACGGCGGATATCCAGAGGATACCGACCGTGGCCGCGAGATGATGAGATATTGATATTTGATATGGGTCAGCCGGATGGCTGAGGCTAGAGATACTATGACATGGATATATGAGATTTGAGACAGTTTTGAGGTGTCGCTGCTGGACACGGATTCTTGTTGATTCTACGGGTATTATGCTGATATTTAAAAAGAGTTTCAAAAAGAAAGAATGTTTCTTATATTACATATTGAGATCACGAGTTGATTTATGTTACAAACATACCTGCTAGTATATTCATGTTGCATACATACCTACTAGTATACCCTGCCATATCTGTTTTAGAGATGCTAGGATACTTGTGTGCATGCATGCGATATCCTTTATAGATGTTATTTATTACTCACGAGTTGGCAACTCACCCCCGTTGTGCCACAGCTTTCTTGCAGGTCCGTTCCGTCAGTACTGTAGCGACGGACGCACTGGCTACTTTTGCTCTTCTTTCCTGGACCCGAGGCTTTTGCTCATAGGTGGGTTGTTATCATTTTGTACTACCTTATATATTCATTCTATCTAGAGTACTCCATCTACTATTTCAGCTGTACCAGTTATTTGGATTATTGTATATTGACCTAGAGACGAGGCTGTGAGACTTGTGGATTTTATGTTATATTGGGGGTCGAGCTCACTTGAGTCGACATGTTATTTTACTTATGCATTTTATGCTTATTTATGCCCAGTATTGTTTTACATTGCGTGGGATTTGTGACCGCCTTGAGGCGAAGAGCTAGCTCCCGCTTGGGGATGCCATATTAGATGTTATTCATTTATACTCCTGTTTTGTACCCGTTTGGGGGCCTGTTTTAGAAAGGAGACTCTGCCGAAATTTTTGAAAAAAGGGAAAGTTGGTTTTAAAAAGCTTGATGTGACTTAATGGATTAAATAGCTTGCATTAAAAATGGTTTTTCCTTCACTCTATTTCTAAATCAGGTTTTGTTTTCTGGGCTTCGGCTTACTTATTTTAGGGACGCCTTGAGACGTTTCGTAACTTAGTTGCCGGTCACGTTCTGTACCCTGCGGGTCGTGACAATATACTAGTAGATGTTGTATATATTTTACATCCACGCTATTCCAATCCCCGCTCTATCGTTAGTTAAGTAACCTAACGGGTGATGACGGGACCCAGTGGCGAATGCGGATGGCATATACGTACATCATATTTTCGTTCTTTTGTGGTGTGATTAATTGATGGGACTGCATTGATTCGGATCAATGCAAGCTAAAAAAACCTATTTGATGTTGTTGGAACACTTTTCGAAAAGCTGTTATTGCAAGGACGTTCTCTTTTGTTTTGCACAGTGGTATTCGGTTATGAATATCCAGCACCTTAGTCGACGAGGCAAGGGCCGAAATCCCTTCACTGGGAGTGACCCCTTGGACAGAAGTTTGCGTCAGGGTAATAACTTCACTATAGACAATTACTTTTTGCTTTGCATCATGGTATTCAGTTGGAATATTCTGCACCTCATTCTATGGGGAAAGAACCGAGATCCCTTCACCGCGAGTGACCTCTTTATCAAAGGTTTTCGCCACTATATTTTATAAAAAGCTATCCGGTTCCTTCAACGATATCAAGTTCATTATGTTAAAGGTTTTTCGCCAAAAACCTATCATTGCCCTCCGTCATTTCAGATTAGTATTGCTTAGTATTCGTGCTACGTTTGTCATGCATTGCCGAGGCGTAGTGTTCGGTAGCTCTGTAATGCTTTTCTGTCGCATGGATATGTGGATTAGTTAGGACAGTCGTACGGTTATGTTGGCATTGTCAAGGAATCGTACTGGTGGGTTTAACGCAATCAAGATAATGATGGGTTGAACTTGACTAGGACTCTTTGATTTGTTGGCATTGTCAAGGTCACTTGAGTCCTAGGGGTAAAAACATACATCGGGAGTTTCTAAAAAGACTGAAACTTGCCAGGCATGCGCATACCTTCTGGAGTGTGGTGACTTGAGTGGGTTCCATCAAGTTGTCATGCGATGATAGTTGGATCCCGATTCCCATTGATGAGTTGGTTTACTCTTCGGGTGATCCCGACTAATTCTTCTTTCAGGTTTGGAGGAGAATTCGAGGTTAGAGTGGGAGGTTTCCGGATTAGATAAAATGATAACCATTCTGATCTAGGTTAGAGTGCACGCTGAGTGTTTCTTTTCTCTCTCTCTTTGGCAGCGACTATGGCCCGACCCTTGACTATGACTTAGTGACCAAGTTAACCGAACCTTCTTAAAACACTGGATTTTGGATTGTCAGGGTAGCATACCTCATTACCATTCCTACTTCTACCCTTTTCTCCAGGACACCCGTATTACTACGAACATCCACTTCCATTGGATAAAACCATCGTATAGTTATATACAAACTCGAAGGAACTTTTTCGAGATTCGAGGATGGTTTCTCGTTCTGGAGAAAACGAATAGGACTATTCAGTTGTCTTTTCCTTTTACCTTCTCTCAGGTTGCGAGTGTTACTTGGATTAGGACGGTACACCTATTACGCTAATTGGATAGTCTTCTTCCAAACCATAGGCAGGTGCCGAACGGTAGGGAATGAAGAAAACTATTAGCCTAACGATGGTGTACAGAAGGTAATAAGTTAAGACAAATAAAGGGATTAGTAAAAGGGCAAAGTAAATTGCGACTGCTATTCACGACCAAACCAAGTATTTCATCGCCACTCCTACTTCACCTTTGTATTTTTCCAGGACACTCCGTATCACTACGAAGATCTACAGTTATTTGGATACTCCATCGTATGGTTATATACGAACTCGAAAGGAACTTGTTCCAGTTCGGGGATGGATTCAGGTTCAGGAGAAATAGGAATAAGGTTTTATTCAGTTGTCTTTTATCTTTACCTTCTCTCGGGTTGCGAGTGCTCGTAGGATTGGGACAGTACACCTATTACGCTTATTGGATAGTCTTCTTCCAAACCATAGGCTGGTGCGGAACTGTAGGGAAGGATGAAAACCATTTAGCCTAAAGGGGTGTACAGAAGGTAATAACTAAAGACATATAAAGGGATTTGGAGAAATGGCAAAGAAATATACGGTTACAGTTGTGAATCTGATAATGGAAGAGGCATTACTAAGAATACCCGGATACCCCTTCGAAATATTTACATGTTTCAGTTTCACTGTGTATTGTTAAAAGAAAGCTGATTTCCTAATTAGTCCTTGCTCCAGGGTATGTATTTACCACGTTTTGATTCTCACATATGTATTGTTTTACAGATGATGAGTAGGAGTAAGATATTGGGAATTGGGTGATCATCCTCATTATATCGGGATTCATTGTAATTGGTGATATTTGAGGAAATCGTCTGGACTGTTTGCCGGACGGCAGATATTTGGTTTTGAATATCCGTTGTTATGCACCAATTTCAAATTGATATATCTATACGTATATTTTTATAAAGTGAGATATAACTTTTTGAAATTATGTCTATGACATTTACCTATATCAGTGGATGGTTAGGTAAGGAGCATTAAACAGCGGTGTAATTCTTCTTAACCATAAGTACAGTTTTCAACCTACGACACACAGGGAATGAGTTAATAGATTCAGGGACTTAAACAAAGTATTGTATGTTGTCCAGTGTCCATGAGGACAGAGGGGTTGGTACTCGTAGTATATTCTGTTTACTTGTGATTTCTCTAGTTCTTAGACATGTGTTTCGTAGAAATGCAAGGTCTGAGTTTTGAGAAGTTATAGGTATAAGAATAAAGCAGAGAACCAGGCGTTGCAGGTATCAGGATTCTTCAAGGTGATCGAAGATGTAGATACTTGTGTACGGTATTCAGTTGATAGTAATGTTTATGAGAACTTGCTTCTCTTTCAGGTTATTCATATCTGGATGTATTCCTAAGTTGAGTAATGCTGATAGGCCTCTCTCCATTTAGTTGACATGCACTGGAGACAACTGCATTATTTGAATCTGGTTCCAATTAAATCAGTGCCTCTGTTTCTATATTGGATATAGAATAGTTCATATCTTAACAATGTTAAGGTACGGGGAGTTGTCCGGCTTATGCTTAAAACCAAACTCTGGATAACTCAAGGCACGTTTCTGTAATGGCTGTTTGTGGGTTGACCCGGGCTATGACGAGAGTTGACTTTTTACCATCTGGAAGATCAATAGTGATATCGTTCTTGACTCTCCACAGTTTTATAAAAATGGATTTTTCAGAAAACAGTAGTGGCAGTATGGTAGAACTGGAAGTGATTCCAGAACCGCAAACGATTACTGAAAATTTGATAAGAACATAAAGATTCAATCTGGAATGACATTCCATTGTCCACTCCGCAGATATGGTGGGTAACCTCAGGCACCCGAGAGATACTCCAGTAGCCTCAAGGACGGTGACAGGGAGGTTCTTGTTTACCAAGACTTGCCATTGTTGTTGTTCCAGACTGTGAGACCCGGCAGGAGGATGGGTATAGCGTCGTTCTAAACTAGCTTTAGAAGTGTACGTGTATATTATTCTGCCAGAGGGTTGTCGTAGTCAGTGGGAGCAGCAGAAGCATAGTGGACAAGTAGCTTATGTCTATTTATAGACTAAAGCAGATATAGCGGAGATAGATCATCTATTTCTGATGTGACAGTCATGGGTTTGACTTCATCAGAATAGGGATGGATCTGTTAAGAAGGTAGTAGGGTGTAATGTCCTGGTATTTGGATGACATACACAGAGTAGGAAGTGAAATTCCTATACTACGATTGGTTATACTTTGGTTGTCACACAGTGGTTTTTCCACATAGGACGTGGATATTATATCAGATATTTTGGTTACTAGATTTTTGGTTTTAGATCTAGATTTGGGAAGTTTCCCAATCAAGGTACTTAGACAGCATTCTAAAGGTGTTTAGAATGGATGACTCATGGCACGGTAGTGTACCTGCAGATGATGGAGTCACCCTCTCTAAAGGTGTCTTACATACTAAAGGGGAGAGGGATGTGCATGATTGGCAGATCACTTGCTTAGGCAATTGAGTCAATCATGAGATGTCAAATACCACACCAGATGTTGTTTTTGCATGAGATGCAATAAGTTGATATTAATCCAATCCTGGAGAAACGTTCAGAAGCAGTTTTAGAACATAAGTGGATGTTCTAGGGATATGTTAACAAACAGCCTCCTTCAGGAGACGGTTATCAATCCAGGCTTCCAAGGTGATCTGGATGACAGAGTGACAGTCAGAGTTATAGTTTTCCCTCTGACGAGGGGCAGTATTTTGGACGGGTGGTCCAAGTGGATACTAAGGGAGGCATGGCGTAGGATACTGATTGAGTTCAGTTAAAGATACAGTCTAAGAAGTTTGGATTTGGAGTTCATTTTTGAACTAGGTCCCATCAGATATCAAGACATATTCTAAGACAGGTATTGCTCATTTCGGGAGATGGCTTTCTCCGCGAATTTGAGATAAATAGAGACAGAAAGAAACATCAAAGCGGATCCACTCACTGAGGTTATTCCTCGAACGCAATAGTTTCGCAAACAGGCTTTGTGAGACTGATTAGTAGAGGAGTTGGGTGTTCGGTATCACACGGGCTGTGAGTATGCGACATCGCAATAATTAGCCTTAAGTGCAAGTGGGAGATTGTTCGATATAGTGCCCTCAGAGTCAATTATTGGATCGCAGACACGTGATTTCAATGATTGAGGGAGGACCTATACCGGTAGGACAGTCTTACTCAAGATGATTGTATACTATCTGGTTTGTCTTTATCATCGTGTACATGCTTTAGTTGACATTGTTGTTCACTATTACACGTTGATAGAGAATAGTATACTACTCTGGTTTATCTTTATCATCGTGTACAGCTTTTAGGTGACATTACAGGTTACTATTGCACGTTGATAGAGCCCATAGGATTCTTGCTTGACGGCCAGCAGTATGATGGCGATCATATACGTGGGAGCTGGGGTCTATAAGCACATCCTTAAAGTGGTCCCTAGTCGTGGGAGTTTCGAGACTGGGAATCGATACTCCATTAGTAGACTAGTGTAAACAGTCGAGACCCCGACGAGGGACGGTGGCCGGTCTCACAAGCCATTGGTATCAGTTGGTTCACCTGAGATGTATACAGGTGCTCATTGGGTTATGAGTACAACGGACAGGACTAGCCGGGAACATGCTAGTTAGTATTATACCTGACATCAGATAGCAGTTCCCTGGTGAAATTTGTACAGGTTAGTTCATCGACCTGAGATCGTCATTTGTCTCGTGTGAGTTCCCACTGTAGTTTGATTACTACCCTACCATGGCTCAAAGGAGTCGTGCAAACAGGTTTTAGTTGGGTACAGTCCCGAGTCACATGGAGGCAGTGAGCGGATCGGTAGAGGTTTCATCTATCCCGGTATTGGGGGTGAGATCGCGCTATGTCTAGGAGAGCCATTACATGAAGTCTTTAGCCAAGGCAGGAGATTTACTGGTAGGTATTCCTGTAGTATCTCATGGTGTTCTGGGCTACACTCCAACACGACTTGTACCGCTTTTGGGGGTCTGAATTTTAACAACCGCCTAGGCCCGACATGCGATGCTCATAGACAAACGGACCGGACTGTACGGATATTGTCACTGACAGGCTCAGTAGGGTGTCAGGATGAGTTCGCTCATCGACCTCCCTTTTGGTCAATACCTGGTAGCCCGTTACGTACAGCTAGTACCTCTGACGTGCTAGTGGTTAAATCTATATCCAAAATATTGACGAGTCTTTAGAGTCCCCCACAGACTGTTTCTCAAGTTTTGGGCGAAACGATGTAGAGGCCGTATGATATATGGCAGGGTCCGATCATATACGTGCAGTAGTGCACGGATCATGATCGGGCGGATCATACTAGTGGGCTTTGGTTTAAGCCAGATCCTAGTATTAGATTTGTTGGATTACTTTAGTCTCGTCGCATTCGCATTAAGTCGGAATGCGGATGCAGGTATGTATATACAGGTGAGGGGTATCATTGTGATCCGTCACGAGTATACTTTAGATGTTGCCGTATCTTTTTATTGTTGCAAACATTTGGATTAATGTTTGTTAATGGAAATTATGAGAACAAAATCATGATTAAGATCATTAATTGTGACACATGCACAAGTGATGACTCATGGTCTCTTTTCTTGTGCATGTGTCACATTATATGATGGATTTATGAGTTGATTTGATGAGAGGAGAGAGAGGGGCAGCCAAGGGAAAGGTTGACTCTTGTATTATTCTCTTCTTTCTCTCTGTAACATTTAAAAAAAATTATTATTTTTGAGAATTTTTATAATTTAATATTAATTTTTAATGAATATTTTAATATTTCGGTAAAATTAAATACCGATAAATGGGAAAAATTTTGGAAAATTATGGAAAATTCTAAAATTGGGTATTTTATGGAATTATGCCATATTTATGTTTTTATGGTTAGTTATATGCTAATTTAGTGCTAATCGCGATAAAAAAATCGCTAATCGGGTTTTAGCTTTTTAGTGCAAAACATACACATATCATTTTTCCACACTTGTCACATTTTCTTTCATGTTGTGGGTGTATGGTTGCCTAGGGTCACCATTGTGAGGAGAAGGAAATAAAGAAAAGGAAAAGAAAAGTAAAAGTAAGGTATGATGAGAGAGAGAAAGGTATAGGTCAACCCTTCTTTTTGAATCATCCCCCATCATTTCTTCACACTTTTTCTCTCTCCTTCCTCCATGAGCTGCTGCTGCTCCTGCTCCCCCTCTTCTTCCTCGACCTTCAGTCCCCCAAAACATCTTGGATCCAACACCAAAACCCCATTCCCACTTCACAAAAATTGTTCCCAAGCTCACTCGCTACGCATTGGTCTAAGAAAGAATGGATTTTGAGGACTTTGAGCAACTCAAGAAAATTCTTGAGTTGCCAAATGAGGTAATTTCTGCACTCATAGAGTAGTATTTCGATTCCTTATGCATCTAAACTTGTTTCATGTCGATATCGTGTCGTTTTAAGGACTTTGGAAATTTCAAGTTAGGGTTTAGGGTTTGATCTGAAATCAAAGGTGAATTGAGGTGTAGTTAGGGACTACAACCCCTGGTGTGAGGTTACATTGGACCAAACCTGAGATTGAAACCCAGAATACGGATTTAAAGAAACGATATCGGGAAAAACTGTAATTCTGCGAGTGTTTTTGGAAATCTGCAAACACCCAAGCTACCTGAAAATTATTTTGGACTAACAAGGGTATATGCAGGCAACTAGGAACCACCACACAAAACCCTAGCCCCTCTCCCCTCCTCCAGGTTGCTAATAAATCCCTTCTGGCCGCAATTTGCGGCCAGAGCAGGTTGGAACCCCCTCGTTTTTGTTTCTGGGCCATATTTCCAGTGAACTTGACCCTTGGCATGTGCAATTTTGACTGATTCCATCTAGGGTAGAATCTGGGGTAGTTTTCTTGTGTTGGCGCATGGTTTATGACTTATTTTAGCATGGATTTTGGTGTTTGGTGATTCGTTTCTGTCGGGTGGCGTTTGAACGTCAACGACAAAGGGTTATTGATTGTGTTTGCATGCGAGGCTATAGGTTTTTACCTATGGGCATAGCGTATGCCGTTTTGGTTTCCGATATGATTTTCATGTGCTTTAGCGTTTGTGATATCCTTATAGGTACCCCACGTGACGTCGAGGCGTTGAAGATAAAGATGGCGACATCGGCATCGGCACACAATAAGCAAGGTGAGTAGATTTATATCTACGGGGAGAAGTCGGGTGGATGGCGTATAGCACCCCAGCAGTTTGTGGTGATGTATACGAATACGTATACACACATATATTGATTATATGTTAATGGAGATTATTGATGATAAAGATGGATTCTAGGTGTGTTTGGATTGGTTTAGTGTTGCGAAACCCTAAAGTAGTGGTTGCACCACACACACACACACACCATACTTGCATACATTCTTCTTTCATATGTGCGTATATGGGAATATATATTTATGTGTTCACATGGGTATGGGACTATGTGTTCATATACTGGATTGAGGATAGTACTTGGGATGTGAGGTGAGTCGATGAGATGTGATTTGAGACCGTGAGATCGGTGATATGGCAGAATCCGTATTTGAGATACGTCATGATGTTATAGTGGATCTTTGGACGACGATACCATGTGAATGGTGATATACATAGAATAGTTGACTTGTGATCGAGACATGAGATAAGATATGTTAAGATAGCTATAATGGGTCGCATTGGGCGATGTATACTGCTTTATGATGATATGTACTGATGATATCGGTTTGTACGAGACTGTCGATCAGTAGTCAGATCATGATTATATTGATGATATTAGTATGGTACTAGACGTAGATCAGTACCCAGATTATGATCTTTGATAAAGAGGATACCAGATGAATAATATGATGAATGTGATATTGACCCGTACCCAGATTTGGGATGACGTACGACGTATTTACGTACGAGCTATATATTGATGATTGATCCGGACTCTCGACTTGGGATGCCTGATTACAGATATTGTATCGGATGTGATACTATTGAGGCGGAATCACCGACTAATATATATATGTATATGTATCCACTCAGATGTTAGGCGGTTTCCTTACCTTTAGTTAGCCTGTTAGCTCAGCCCTATAGTTTAGTGTAGTTGTTAGACTAGATTTATATTAAATGCAGATTAGCTGTTGTTGTGTCTAGTATTCAGCTCCCGCTCATTATTGTTGTTCGCTCCGCATCGCATACTTATATTGTGATTCATATACCATTATTGATATCATGCTGTTAGGACACCAGCACCATTATCGATGATGCGTATGTTCTACGTACACGTACTTGCCGGCTCACATACATCCTCATCGGTAATTGCCATGTCACGTACACTTAAAAATACTATTGCATTGACATAGCTTGTTAGCTAATAGTTTCTACATGATATTAGTGTACTTGCCTTATATGCTAGTTTAGACATTTTAGTTATTACCCGCTACTTCATGCATGTTATTATTCACTGTTATGCCGCATTCATGGATTCTTATGCCTATATTCACTGTTTACATGCTATTGATGATTTGGATTTGGATTTTCATGAGATTTCCTGGATTTGGGGGAAAACCGCAAAAACATTGTAGACTTCTTTTCTCTCTCTTTTTAAATGAAAAGTGTGGTTTTCCCATGATGTATGAGTCGTCCACCATGAGTTTGCTGATGGATTTCGAGACCCGATTCGAGGTGTTGGATGAACTGTTTCGGGTACATAGTGGGCCCGGTGCGTTACCCCGGGGCGAGAAGGTCGCAGAGGATGGCGTTGAGCCTGGCAGGGGAGCACTACCGGCCGGTGATTTTACCCGACGCGTCGGATATCCGGAAGATACCGTCGTGGTCTTGAGATTGATGGTAGGGGCTGGTCTGGACCGACGGCGCCCTAGATAGTGAGATTGAGACACTGAGATTTGAGATATTGAGGTACTGATATTTGATGATACAGGCCTGTCCGAATAGCCTGAGCCTGAGATATTGGGATTTATGTTTTGTGTCGATGCTAGACACTGTTTATGCTGATTTCATTTATGTTACCTCATTTTAAAAATACAGAATTCTCACTAAGTTATGAAAGTAGTTTCTTCATTTACATGTATTCTGTTTTCATGCATTCATACCTCATCCATATGATATATTGCTATCTGAGGCACTGACACGAGCACATGGGATTACACTTGGGTTAGATATTTACCCTTGCCACCTTTTCATGCTCCAGATTTGTCATATTTGAGGATTATATATATATAGTGATCGTATGACCTAGGATTGCGTCATACATGCGATTTCTGTTCGTAGATGTATTCTATTCACGAGTTAGCAACTCACCCCCGTTGTGCCACAGTTTCTTGCAGGTTTTTTGCCGTACAGGTTTCATTACGGTTTTGCTGGCACTACTTCCATTTCCGGGTGATTTGCTAGTAGGTGGGTTCACTTGTATCGTGACCATCAGTATATTTTGTATATTATTATTCAGTTGTATCTAGAAGTTCCATCAACCAAGCATGTATTTATTCAGATAGAGACCAGTGATGTTTATTCTTCCGACCTTAGATTCGCGCGTTGTATTTTTATGGATTTCGTGCTGTTTTGAGTTTCCTTTTCTGCTGTGATCCTCGCCTTTCGGCGTTGTATATTATATTGCTTGTGTGGTTGTGATCGTCGATTGACGAAGAGCTAGCTCCTGCTTGGGGATGCCTTTATTCATTATATATGCTTTATCAGGTTTTTGTACCCGTTTGGGGTCAGTTTTTACAATGGAAACTCTGCCGAAATTTTTAGAAAAGAATTATGATTTTAAAATGCATATTTCGGCGTGTGTTGCATACTATTTGATTTAAAAATGGTTTTCCTCCACTCTACTACTTTTCTTGGTTTGGAATTGTGGGTTTTCGGCTTACTTAGATTATGTACGCCTCGAGACGTTTCGTAGTCTAAGTGCCGGTCATGTTCCGTACTTTCGGGTCGTGACAAAGTTGGTATCAGAGCGTTAGGTTTTACCTTCGGAGCGTAGGATGACCCTTGGTTGATGGAGTAGGCAGCTTGAGTAGAGTGACGTACCGTACGTATGTTCCGCGGCATATTTACGATACGCTACTCCACTTAAGAAGCCTTAGGATGTACATTTCTTTGCTCATTATTATATTCATTCATGATCTAGCCTCATCGGTACCAGTTGTGGTTTTGCTGCAACGATTACGGGCAGGGAGAGCTACGGCTAGAGTTGCTGTCAACACGAGCTCGTCATGAACGAGGACTGACCAGGGCGTAAGTCCGGCGACACACGATTGCAGAGATGTGTCTTTTTATGGTGTTTTTGCACCACGAGCGTTGGATGGATCGCTGTATGAGATTACTCGGACGTACAGACCAGCACCAGAGGATTGGGCCACTGATAGAGGCCAACCGGATTTTGATGACCGTTGATGTATTGATTATTTATGATGATTGAGGCACTGTTCAGCTTGCAGACGAGTAAGCCGGTTGTTGCTGTGAACGACGAGATATCGCCCCAGATGTTGGAGCTATTGCAGTATGGGTTCTACTAAGAGATGATAGAAGGTTGCTAGTCACTGAGGATGAATGTTTAGGACATGTAGTTCGTTCGCTACCCCGATGCGAGGTCATCAGATGGATTGATTCCAGCTAGAGACAACTTCACGCGGATACGTTGAGAGTCGATAGAGGCGATCGAATGTCAGAAACCTATTATTCCAAGTTTAAAGTATTCGGAAAGACATGCAGGTAATTCTATAGACCCTCTAGAAGAATGAAACCCTAACTCGACATAATGACCGTGTGAAAGCCTTTGAACCTTAGGGTTTACGGCAGTTCCGCAGCGCCATTAGTGAGGCTTGGGTTTGCCTTTCTACGGATGGACCACCGATGCTGTGGTATGTACTTGATACTATTAAACTTTACCCAAGATGTTGAGCTCTTGGGGGATTATGAGGTTTTGAAGAATCGATCGGATGGTTCGACTTCATTCGGATGCTTGGTGGTGAGATACACTTCTTGGGAGACCCCAGATACGAGAATAGCCGTTGGAGCTCAGTCCATGCAGCCACGACGAGACGAGTTCGAAGCAGTCGACATTGGAGAAAAGTGGAGTAAGAGGTTCGTACGAGATTTTGATGAGACGACGTTCCACTCCGCCGACATCAGAGATGCGATATGCATGCCGAGGCATTGTACTTGGATATACCTTCCAGAAGGAGTCGCGATGAGTATGCAGCCGTTCCGGAACAAGAAATAGATATAGTAAAGGATGAGGACTTCCGGACAGTTAGGCATAAACGAGATTTGGGAGAGATCTCGACAAGACCTTTCTGGAATAAATTACGAGAAGACTTGGACCCAGGAGTGGTCATGTTACGCACACCAGCAGGCCAGAGTTCAGGATCGTCGACGAGACATGATATGAGTGACCACGACAGTTGTCCAAAGATTCTTGGAGGATGTGCTTGAGCGGGACTATTCCGCCATACTTGATTTCGGTATTTTGGGCGATCTATTCGCATGACTGATTTTGATAATTGAGTTTCATGATATTTGTTTTCATGTACCATTGTTGCACCTACTGAGTATTTATGATTTTTGCACAGTTGTTGCACTTGATATCGTTTTCATGCCTTAGTTTCACATGTTTATGATTTTATGGATTTCATACAGTTGAGCTGATTTTGTGCATATGTACACACACGATTTGGTTTTTGCACTCGCTATAGTTCACCTATGCTTGCAGTGCAGTGATACGCATTTTGTGTACTTAGATGCACTGGACTTCGATTTCGATTGTGATGCTTGGTATTGGTTTTGTGCACCTTGTGCACCTGATTGGATTTTGCGCATGTTCGGCGTTTGATATTGGATTTCATGATTTCGTGCATGATGGATGCACCTGATTTGGATTTTCGCGCATGTTGGGCGCATGTTATGAGATACGATTTTGATGCACACCAGATGCACTAAATCGAGATTCTTCGTGCATGTCAGATAAACCTGATTTTGCTGTCAGGCACTTACGTTGCCCATGATAGATGTTTCGTGCACACCTGATGCACTTAGATATTGTTTCTGTGCGCATGCATGGCACATTCATGGATTTTGATTTCTGTGCGCACCAGACGCACGTAGTATTCATATGCACATTTTGGGATTAGTTCTTATGGAGCAGTACGTTTTTATGATATTTTTTTATGTGTTTTCGTACTGAGAAGGTCTAGTCAGAGGACAGTGCCTGGAAATATTTCGCATGCATTGATAAATTTCAAAGGGATTTCCAAAAAGCGAGCTATAGTCTCAGTATTTACCTATGTGTCTTATATGACACGAATCATTTAAAACAAGGAAACCCTTCTAAATTGTTTCCCAAAACGGCGGAACGTACACATTAAACAAAAGATATATACGTATATGGTTATTTTCTTATGATAGACGTCCGCCACTGTGCGGTGTTATCCGCATTGCACAGCGACTTTAAAAGATCTGGCATGCATTTCCTTCAGATATTTACATATATAGCTTTGATATTTACATGTATAGATGTGGTATTCACACGTAGCGCATCGCATTAAAACCAAATCAAGACTAAAACGACACGCGAAAACCAAAACGATACGCTAAGGCCTATAGGTTAGAACCTATAGACTACGCTTTCAAAACCATCAAATAACCCTCGATGTCGTCATGCAAACGTCAAGCGATCGAGGTAAAACACAAATACGCAAATCCAGAATTCAAAATACGAGAAACGAAACACGAATCCAAAACAGCAACTACAGAAAATGGTCCCAGATTCTACCCTAGGTCAAATTGGACAATTTTGCACATGCCGGGGGTCTAATTTACTGGAGATGGGGCTACAGAACCAATACGAGCCAAATCCACCCTGGTCTGGCCGCAATTTGCGGCCAGAATGGATTTAATTGCGGCCACAGTTGGGAATTAGGGGCTAGAGTTTTGGTGGTAGCTTCCTAGGTGCCTGCACATCTCGATGTGTTTACAAAATAATTTTCAGAGTCTCGGGGTGATAGAAGATTGCATTTAACCCTCACAGATTCCACAATTCTTCCGATATCGGTTTCTACATCCGTATTCCGGGTTTCTAGTCTCTGGTTTGGTTCTTAATTCTAGCACTAGGGGGTTGTGTGGCCTCTAATGAGCTTAATTGTCCAACACAACTCTCAATTTCCACTAACCCTAACTAGGTTTTTCCTAAGTCCACAAAACCACTCGATATCGGTTCAAATCTAACATGGGGGTAAAAGTAAAGGAAACACTAATCTTATGGTTCAGAAATTACCTTATTTGGCAACTCAAGAAAATTCTTGGGTTGCCCCAAGTGGCCAAAACCTTTCCTTTCTTGGTCCAAAGCGTTCTCCATGAGCTTGTGCACACTTTTTGTGAAATGGGATTTGGTTTTTGAGTTGTTTAGCATGGAGTTTTGGGGGATTTTGTGGAGAAGAAGAGGAGGGGTAGCAGCAGCAGCAAAAATGAGGAAGAGGGAGAGGAAATGAGGAAAAATGATGGAGGAATGGCTCATAGGTCAAAGATGAACCCTCACCTTTCTCTCTCTTCACCATACCTCAATATAATACTCTTTTCCTTTTCTTTTCTTTTCCCTTCTTTTCCCTTTCCAATAAATCATCAACCATGATAAAAACATGTAGGAAAACCATGGAAAAATGTGTGACAAGTGTAAAAATGATACGGTGCAAGTTTTGCACAAAATACGCTTAAAGTCCGATTAGCGATTTTTAATCGCGATTAGCACTAAATTAGCATATAATTAATCATAAAAACTTAAAATTTGCATAATTCACCTAAAACACCATCTTTTTAGTAATTTCTATAATTTTCCAATTTTATTCCCAATTTATCGGTATTTAATTATACCGAAATATTAAAATATTCATTAAAATTAATATTAAATTATAAATATTCCCAAAAATAATATTTTATTTTTTTGAAATGTTACAAAAGAAGTATGACACATATGTGATATGTGTGTGGGCCTGATTAAATACGTGTAAGTGATACCGTATTGTAATCTGGAAGTTATCTGTTATCGAGTTAGGTTATATGTGATATAACCAGATTATCGAATCAAGTGTTGATTTGATAATGTGATATACAGATAAATTATATTAGTCGGCTATATGTGATATAACCGGATTATTAAATAAAGTGTTGATTTAATAATGTGATATATGTTATATGTGATAAAATTATATCTTAACTAATATCATTAGCTCACTAATTATTCTTCATTATAAATATATTAATATATAGGATATATATATAATAATGAAGCATGGTATAAAATTCTATTTTGTGAAAATAGAAATGAGGTGGAATTTGAAGTGGAATAGTGTAAGGTATGGCACATAATATATTTTATTCATCTTGACTTACTATTGAAGCATGGCACCATATTTTATTTGTGGATATTTGTATGCTTCAATGAGTGAGATTTTAGATGAGCCATTCTTCATCTCATTTAACACTTAGGCATATTTTCTTTAGTTGCTCCCATGGTTGCTCTTTAGCTTCTTCATCTTCCTCATTGCCATGGTTCAAGCTTCAACCCTCACATGTGATGTGAACCATGAAGCTTGAACACAAACTTATGAGCTTTAACATCCCCTACTTCACCATCGTACACTTGACTAGTGATCGAGTGTAGCGTGTTTCCTACACCAAAGAGTTTAGTGTAGAGGTAGCTTGAGTTGGAGGGACTTCGCGTGGATCATCTTCGGCACGAAGGTCTTCGGAGGAAGCTCGTCCAAACCCTCAAGTGGAGCCTAGTGGAGTCGCGGGACTACTACACGGAGCATATGAAGTGAAGGACTCGATCTATGAGAGTATAGCCATCTTTCAATTTTTCTAGTTTAGTTGATATCAAACATAAAACCATAATCATCTAATTAAACATCTTGGATAGTCTAGCTTAGCACCTATAAAAAATTGAATTTGGCATGCTTGATGCCACTAGAACCCCTTGCTGGTACTGGGGTAGACTTTCATGGTATCATAGCCAAAGCTAGAAAATTAGAGGATGTTAATAGATTAACAGAAACGAAACAAGTCCGAAAACGAAACCTCAAAAACCTGTTCTTTGTCGATTTTAAAACGATCTTAGAAAATTATTTAAACAACTGCAGAGTGTTGAATGAGATACAATTAGAACACTGGAAAAATTTGAGACCACTTCATCAGTTTTGACCCGGCGAGAAACACAAAAAAGACCGGCCTGGCCGGTCCAATATTCCCCGATTGGTCTCGAAATTTTTTGGTGTTCTTATGGCTTCGTTTTTGTGTTTCATTTAGTGTTTGATTAGTCCAAAATTACATGTGATGTTAATTTTGTTAAAGGGCTAAAATGGAGTGTTTCGTAGTCGTGTTTTTTATTATTGTTTCGGGTTTAGTTTGATATGGATGCAGTAGTTAGAATCCACATTTAAATTAGTTTTGTGAAAACTAGTTTGTTTGTAAATCAAGTGTTTTAGTCTCGGTAAATCGTTTTCCACGGAGTCTTGATTCGGATCAAAACTCCGTCGCAATCGCGTATTTTACGCGAATACTCGCCAAATAACTTCGCTAGGTAGCCATGCCCCATTGCCCCGGCCAAGTGACTGTAGGAGAAACCCGCTTCTAAAAGCATCCACTCGGGTGCTTGCGGCCACGGTGTTCCGCCTTAGTGCACTTCGTCGACAGCATCGGGAGTGCGGCCATCTACTAAAGTTTCTAACGAGTGTTCGATAATGTAGTCGGCAATCTTGTTGAATCCCCGACTAAGTAATTGAAAAGTGTTTTCAATTTGACACTTAAATACAAGATTTATCAGGTTAGGCATGAAATCTGGAATATGAGATATTCCGGGTTTATGATGTCTAAGGAAATCCGGATTCTAATTATTGCAGTTTTTCATTTCTTTTCTGCGACCGTAAGTGTAATATGTGGGGTATCCCAAATCTCGTTGCTATATGTCAACAGAATTTCGGATACGCATATTTGCTTACGTTGATGGTATGTGATATCATGTGTTGCTGGTGATATATTTTATTGGATCGTCGTGATTGAATAACCGGGGGTTTTATGTGAGATGAGAGTTTTTCAATTTTCATTCATGTAAAATTTGTATATAATATTCTTTTATTGTGGCACATCCGGGTTGAGGATGATGTCACCACTGTTGTATATTATTTACTTTTCTGCATTAGGATAGACCCAAGGTGTGGAGCACAAGTAACCGGGTTCTAAGGTCCAGTGGGAGATCATCTCAAGGAGTTGAGACGGGGTCTCCTAACTCTAGAATTGGTAGGGTTAATTGCCGCTCTCATAGGGGTCTACTGGATGTGAATTCGGCTATTCATCATGACCGTGGAATCCGTGTTTTACATTAATGGCTAAATTTAAAACACGGAAATCCTAGTATATCCAATATTTCATATGTTTCTTCTGCTGCTTACTTCTGTGATGTTGATCATATAACTGCATGAGACAAATGTTATATTATATATATGATATAGAATAAACATTGCTTATGTTTTGCACCCGCGCTAGTCTATCCCCCGCTCTGCCGGTAGTTAAGGAATCTAATGGTGCATAGAATCCACAAACCATTCCGACCGACGGTCATAATTTCTTCGAATATGTCCGGGGCCCAGTGGCGAATGCGGATGGCATAAGCGTACGTTCTATTTTCGTTTCACTTTTCTGTAATGTTTAGGAAACATTAATTGATGGGACTTCATTAATAAGATTAATGAAAAGAAAGACACCTAAAAATGTTGTAGAATCAAATTTTTGAAAAAGGGTAGCTCTAGTTTTAACTTTGCATAGTGGTATTCCTTGATGAATATCCAGCACCACATTCGATGAGGAAAGAGCCGAGATCCCTTCACCGGGAGTGACCTCTTTAGCGAAACTAGAAAATGCCACAACCCACTCGGTTTTGTCTTTTGATTGCTTCTCTAGTTCTTGTTTTGCATAGTGGTATTCATGAATATCCAGCACCTCATTCGATGAGGAAAGAGCCGAGATCCCTTCCCCGGGAGTGACCTCTTTAGCGAAACTAGTAAAAGCTTCAAAAACAATCCTTTTCAAAATCACTAGATTCTACAACGATATCAAGTTCATTACGCTCATGGTTTTCTTACAAACCTGCGTAGCCCTCCGTCATTTCAGATAAGTACTATTTTAGTATTCGTGCTACGTTTGTTGACTATGTTAAGGCGTAGTGTGCGGTAGCTAATTAGTGCTTATCTGTAACCATATGATGCGGTTGGATTAGGGTAGTCGTACGACTTTGTTGACTATGTTAAGGGTCGTGCGGGTGGGTTTAATCCAATCAAGAAATGACGGGTTAAACATGACTAGTGCTTATGATTTGTTGACTATGTTAAGGTCATAAGTGGCTAGGCATAACCCACTGCGAGTAAGAGTTACTCATGGGAGAGTTTTCCACTTCACAATCAGCTAATCCAGTAGGTGTCTAGAAAGGTGCCAACGGGGTTATGCCTCTAGGGAAACGAGGTTTATTTTAGTTAGGTCCGTGCGAAAGCACGGGAAACCTCCCTCGGAGTACCGATACCTGCCTGGCCGAACGATTGGCGAACCTTTAGGGTGTAATTAATCCCGGCTAATCTTATCTTTTAGGATTTGAAGGAAGATTTGATAAAAACAGTGGGAGCCATCATGATTAGATAAAATAACTAATCTAATCTTGAAAAGAGCGCACGGAAAGTGATTATCCTTCTCTCTCTCCTGGTAGCGACCAATGAAATGCCTTAATCAAGATAATAATATGGATGTTTTTACCGAACCTACTTATTATACTAGGCTTGGTTCCACTCTACCTTATGATTGCCATAAGTCTAAGCAAGAAATAGGGGAATATCCGGATTACCACGCCACCCAAACAAAGAATAAGCATGTTGATGCATTGTCATGGGGAGTGTTCGTAACCAAGAACTGTTTCTCAGTTACCTCTACGTCCTGGGTATTGGATACCGGATCAGGATCCCACACATGTAATTTGTTACATGGGCTATAGAAAAGTGGAGAACTGGGAAAGGGTGACATGTCTCTAAGTAGTAGAGAATGGTGCAATTGTTATATCCAAAGCAGTTGGTAGATATCACCTGGTGTTACCAACTGGTAATACAATGATTCTGAGCGACTGTTATTTCGTACCAATAATATTGTGAATATTTTCCTAAATCAAGTGTTGATTGGGTAAGGTATGTTGTATAATAGTATACACGTTCTGAATCAAACTACAGTTCTAAACGTATAGAACACACACAAGAGGAACAATTCAGAAATGAACGAAGTCTTCTTGAGGGATTATAGACTAAGTCATGTCGATGAGACAAGACTAGCTAAAGTTCCATAATGATGCATATTTGAATCCGTTCAAATTTACATCATATGAAACTTGCCAGTCAAGTCTCAAAGACCAAGGTGACCAAATCTCCGTTTACTGGAAATGGAGAAAAAGCTATTGAACTCTTGGACAGATAAATGGTGATGTATGCGGTCTTATATCTGCTTATGCCAGGGATTGTTCCACCTACTTTATTACATTCACTGATGTTCTCTCAAGATACAGACATGTGTTCTTGTTGAAACACAAAACTGGATCTTTTGAGAATTTCAAGGAATATAAGTACAAAGTTGAGAATCATATGGGTAAAGGTATTCAAATCCTTCGATGTGATCGGGGAGAGGAATACTGGAGCACGGAATTTCGAGACTATTTAAAAGAGAATGAGATTCTCTCTCAGCTTACTCCTCCGTATACACCACAACACAACGGTATATCAGGATGGAGGAATCGCACCCTATGAGATATGGTGTAACATTTCAAAAAAAAATTAATTATTTTTGGCAATTTTATAATTTAATATTATTTTAATGAATATTTTAATATTTTAGTATAATTAAATACAGAAAATAATGGAAAAATTTTGGAAAATTCTAAAATAGGGTATTTTATGGAATTATGTCATTTTTATGTTTTTATAATTAGTTATACGCTAATTTAGTGCTAATCGCGATTAAAAATCGCTAATTGGTTTTTTAGCAATTTTGTGCAAAACATGCACATATCTTTTTCTACACTTGTGCATTTTTCTATCATGTTATTTGGGGTTACTATTCTTGTGAGAAGGGTTTTTGGAGGGAAAGAAAAAGGAAATAAAAAGAAAAGAGAAAGGAATAAGATAATGAGGTATGGGTGAGAGAGAGAGGGTAACCTTTGACCAAGACTTAGCTTTTTCTCTCATTTCTTCATCACATTTCTCTCTCCCTCTCCTTCATTGCAGCTGAGCTCCTGCTCCTTCATCTTCCTCCACTCTTCAAGCCCCAAATCATCTCACAAACTACACAAAAACCATACCCCCATTTCATTAAAAGTGTGCACAAACTCAAGATCTACACATTGGACTAAGAAAGCAAGGATTTTGGCCACTAGGGGCAACTCAAGAAAATTCTTGAGTTGCCAAATGAGGTAATTACTGAACCATTAGCTTAGTTTTTGTATTACATACACCCCCATAATAGTTTAGAATCGATATTGTGTGATTTGGTGGACTTAAAGAAAAACCTAGTTAGGGTTTGAGGAAATTATGAGTTGTGATGGGAAATTTAGCTCAGTAGAGACTATATAAACACCCTAGTGCATGAATTGAGACCCCAACATGAGAGTTGAAACCAGAATATGGATTTATGGATACGATATCGGAGAATTTGTGAAATCTGTGATGGTTACATTGAATCTGCTTTTACCCCGAGACTCTGAAAATTAAATTGATTGGACAGTGAGATGTGCAGGCACCCTAGAACCACCACACAAGACCCTCGCCCCTAACTCATTAACCCAGCCGCAGATTTATTACAATTGGCCGCAATTTGCGGCCATACCTGCCCCATTTTGCCTCGTTTTGGTTCTGCTGCTCCTACATGTATAGATTAGATCCCTGGTATATATAGATTTGTCTAATTTGACCTAGGGTGAAATCTGGAGCTTATTTCCTTAATTGCTGTTTTGGATTCGTGTTTCCGTATTCCGTATTTTTAATTCTGAATTTACGTATTGTGTTTACCTCGACTATTTGGCGTTTATACGACGATATCGAGGATTGATTGTTGGTTTTGGAGGCGTATCCATAGGATCTAACCTATAGGCCCCATAGCTTATCGTTTTGGTTTTCGTGTGTCGCTTTAGCTTTGATTTGGTTTTAATGCGCATATACGATACGTTAATGTGTAGGTACCCCATGAAGACTTCGGGAAGACAAGCGAGCGCGTGGCGACGTCCACAAATGAAGACGCAAGGTGAGTAGATTATATCTACGGGGGAAGTCAGGTGGATGGCGTATAGCACCCCCGCAGTCCGTAGTTGATATAGTATATTTTATTTATGATAGTATAGTGTAGTGGATTATTTGAGATGTGCTAGATGTGATATGGTTAGAAGTAAACTAGAATATTTCCTAGTTGCGAACCGTAGGATAGGTTTACACCCACAGGCACACACATGTTGATTTGATATACTTATACTGTGATGATGATGGATGGTGGATGACTTTGGAGATGAGTCGATGATATTGGGCATTGTGCCACGAGATCGGAGATTTGATATAATTCGTATTTGGGATACGACATGTGATCTCTAGCGGGCCTTTGGACGTGTGTTTACACACGCAGTTATATTGATGGTATCAGTTGTACTAGACTTAGATCAGTACCCCAGATTATGTGATATGATGATGAGGATACCAAATAATTGATGAGCTGATTGTGATATTGACTCTACCCAGCTATTGGGATGCCGTACGACGATTTGCCGTATGAGCTTTATATTGATGATAGATCCGCGCTCATGACTCGAGGATGTCAGATGATATACTGTATCGTACGCGATAATATTGAGGCGGGATCACCGACTTATATATATATATCGACTCAGATTTAGGTGGTTTCCATACACCTCCTGATGGACTCGGCTTAGTAGATGTTAGACTAGACCCGAGTCATACCTATTTCAAAACTAACGAATCGGGAGTATCTTAAGGACAAGTAAAGGGATTATACGGGTATTTTCAAAAGGCATATCTATTCTTAAGAACACCGTAACCCTTATTTCACTAAAACCCCGATTCGTCTTATTTCAAAAGGCACCACTGCATGACGTGTACATATTGGTGTAGATTCTTCACTGTTGCATTGATTATTCAATTCCGCATCGCATTGCATGTGTTTATTTCTATATTGCAATCATGCTGTTAGGACACCAGCACCATTATCGATGATGCATATGTTCCACGCACACTTGCTTGCCGGCTCACACACTTCATCATCGATAATTGCCATATCACTACACGGTAGTATTATTGCATCAGGATATGACTTTGTATGTGCATACCACTATTCTATGTTGCATGATATACTGTTATACTTGCATCTCAATTATATGTCACATACATCATGCTTTCTAATTATGCGCATTGGGATATTGTTTTCATGATATTTATGGATTAGGGAACCGTGGATAATTTTAAAGGAGAGTATGTACTTATTTGAAAAATCCGGTTTTCTTGATATGATATTTACGCAGCCACCATGAGATTTATCGGTTCTGATTACATACCCCATACGAGGAGTGTGTGCCGTATGAGGGTACATGGTGGGGCCCGGTATGGTTCCCCTCGGCAAGATGATCGAAGGATTATGCCGATTGAACCTGGAGGTGGGCGAGTACCTACCGGTGATTGTATTTGAGATCGGCGGATATCCGGGGGATACCGACCGGAGTAGAGAGACGGACATGGGTTGAACCGTGCTGCCGGGGCCGAGGGCCGATACCGCAGACGGAGTCCCATATGGACGAGGATTTACGTGCCGATGCTAGGCACAGGTTTCATGATGTTTCCATGATTTTGATTATATCCTCACATCTACATGCATGATGCTTATTGTCATTGGGGTGACAGGTGGACGGGATCCACATATATATACAGACTTTTATTACATTGATCATACTTCACTTGTATATATAACAGGGTATGAGGGCGCTGTTATATATACCCTTACACCAATATTAGTGGAATGGGACGCTAATATATATGTATTGACTTTCATTTTGATACTTCATCATATTTACTTCATGCAGATATACCCTATATGTATGACATGTTATTACCTGAGGCACTGGCACGGGTACTTGGCACTACATACACGATTAGATGTTGCATTGCCACCATATCATGCTTCAGGCTTATTCTTTGAGGTTTATATATCTGATCGTATTGACCTAGGAGTATGTCATGCATTCGATTTCTGCTTGTAGTTATTCTCTATTCACGAGTTGGCAACTCACCCCTGTTGTGCCACAGTTCTTGCAGGTTTTGCCGTACAGGTTCCATTCCGGCATTTCTGGCACAATGCTTTCCTTTGCGGGTGATTTGCTTGTTAGGTTGGTTCTTGCATCAGAACCACCATTGTACTTGTATTATTCCTTTGTATCTAGAATTCCATCAACCAAAACTTGTATATTGTTTCAGACTTAGACACTAGTGATGTATTATTTCGACCTTAGAGTCGCGCTTAGCAGTATTACGGTTTTCATGCTTATTGAGTTTCTTTTGAGTTTGATCCTCGCCATTCGGCTTTGTATACTATATTGCTTGTGTGGTTGTGACCGTCGATTGACGAAGAGCTAGCTCCCGCTTGGGGATGCCTTTTATCATTGCTTATATATTGTTCTTGTTGTACCCCGTTCGGGGCCAGTATTTACAAAAGAAACTCTGCCGAAATTTTTAGAAAAGACTTTACATTTTAAAAATGCATATTCGGCTTAGTTTTTTAAAAACCTTGACTTCAAACATGTTTTCTTTACCTATTAAAAACCAGATTTCATTATTTATCCTTAAAATGGTTTTAGATTTCTGGGCTTCTGGCTTACTTGGATCAGATGGAGTCCTATAGACTTCATATGGTTCAAGGGCCAGTCACGTGCTCTTCGGGACATGACAAAGTTGGTATCAGAGCGCTATGTTGACCTTGGTTCGAGTCTAAGTTTGACTATGTGGAGCCTAGGGCGTCTATATATATACGGAACTTAGGCTTGACCTTACGGAACTTAGACTTAGTCGAGGGGGTATTAGACCCGAACTTTCGTCGCGTAGGATGACTTTTGGTTGATGGAATAGGTGACTAAAGTAGAGTGACGTACCGTGGGTATGTTCCGCGGCATACTTATGACACGCCACTCCGCTTAAGGAACCTTAGGATGTACATATTTTCGAGCTCAGTGATTCTCTTCATATCCATGATTATACATCCATTTGAGATCCTCGATTCTATTAGTTTCATGATCATACCTTCATTGATGATGTTCCTTCTTATGATCATGTATCCACTCTGGATTGTTGTTTTCTTTCTTGCCATTGATATGCTCTCTTCGATACTCGATTGAGGTTCCTGTCGCCATGTTTGAGCGCAGTTTGGGCTGCTGCTAGGGTTACGGTCAGGACGAGCTCTTCTGGTACGAGGGCCGACCATTGTATTTTCTGGTGACATGGGAACGTCTTGAGTTAGTATTGGTGATTGTGACCTCTAGTGTAGGCGAGTGCTTGGTTTTGCACCGGATGATCGGGCCATTGTTAGAGCTGCCAGTTGAGAGAGGACTGTTGATGTACAGCATACCTCAGGGATAATGATGTCGCCTACCATGCAGACAGATGGACCAGCTGTTGCTGAGATTGACAAGACGTCGCTTCCGAAGCTTACGAGCTGAGATCGCCGGAGCTTCCAGGCAGATATGAGACAGATGATAGCTTGTCTACCCGATTTGAGAGACGATGGTGATTCGTCCGATTTATGTGCCGGAGCAGGCCCAGTTGAGTTGAAGATTTCCAGTGTGGAGAGTCTTACTCAGATCTAGAGCTGACCGATTTAGAGATGACCGCCAATGTATCGCCTTTCCTAGAGGATTGAGGCGTTGTTCAGCGTACAGACGAATGAGCCAGTTGTTGCTGCAAACGACGAGATATCAACCAGATGATTGGAGCTACTGCAGCATGAGTATATACTTAGAGATATGATGGAAGGTCGCTAGTCACCGAGGATGAAAGACTAGGACATGTGGTTCGTTCGCTTACCCCGATGCGAGGTCATCAGATAGATTGCTTCCAGCTAGAGACGAGTTCATGCGGAGACGTTGAGAGTCGACAGAGACGATCGAATGTTAGGAGCCCATTTTCCAAGATTAAAGTATACGGAAAGACATGCAGGCGATTCCATGGACCCTCTAGAAGAATGAAACCCTAACTCGACTTAATGACCGTGTGAAAGCCTTTGAACCTTAGGGTTTGCGGAAGTTCCGCGGCGCCATTAGTGAGGCTTGGGTTTGCCCTTCTACGGCTGGACCACCGACGCTGTGGCATGTACTTGATACTATTAAACTGTACTCAAGATGTTGATCTCTTGGGGGTTGTGAGGTTCTGACGAGTCGATCGGACGATTCGACATCATTCGGATATCATGTGATGGGACACTGCTTGGGAGACTCCAGATACGAGCATAGCCGTTGGAGCGCAGTCCGTGCAGCGATGATGAGACGAGTCCGAATCAGTCGACATTGAAGCAGAGTGAAGTAAAGAGTTCGCTAGATAGTTCGACGAGATGACGTTCCACTCCGCCGACATCAGAGATGTGATACGCATGCAGAGGCAATGTATATGGATATAGCTTCCAGAAAGAGGCGCGATGAGTATGCAGCCGTTCCGGAACAAGATTTAGCTTCAGTAAAGGACGATGACTTCCGGGCAATTCGGCAGAAAAGAGATTTGAGAGAGACTCGGATTGACCGTAGCCGAGAACGTTGCAGTGTGCAGATAAAGACGTGACGTCGAAGTGGACGATGATATAGACAAGCGGACAAGAGGTTCGTCCGAGACGCTGACGAGCTGTCATTACTTTCCATCGAGACCAGAGACCTGATATGCTTACAGATGCATTGGGATGCGACCAATTTCCGAGGGAATGTTGTGCTGAGGACACAGATGTCCATCGAACGAGAAGAGATTATGCAAGAGTACCAACCTCCGTAAAGACCGTGTCATGACCCGAAATTGGCCCGTGACGGCCCTAGTACTACGCAACGCCCTAAGACGTAACGTAGTAAAAGAAAGCCAAAACACAGAAAACTAAACCATAAAAATACGGAAAAGATAATATAGGTTTTTGAAACATTTGAAATCGCAACCCAAATTCTTTAAAAGTCCCACTTTATTTCTTTAAAATTTTGGTAACACCCCTTTTTTGTAAAAAAACAAGCCAAGATGAATACAATACAAAAATACGACGCCGTAGCGAAGAAATAAAGACAGTAGAGAGAAAGATGTATATAAAAGACAACAAATCCACAATTAATATACAATAGCGTCCTCACCAAGTCAACAACATAATAGTAGATGGAGAGTACAAGATACAACGAATGTACAATATGAAATACAGATAATCATCTAACCCACCTAAACAAAATAGTACTGTGAGCCGATACGGTATCTGTAGCAAAAGATGATGGATGGATACTGAATAGCCTGCCTCGAATACTCTGGGGAACAACCTGAAACACCTGTGGCACAACGGGGGTGAGTTGCCAACTCGTGAATAGTAGATAACATATGCAGGTAATCGCAGGAATGTACGAACAGGATAAATCAAAGATATGCGATTACAGTAATAATGACATGATAATAGTATGCAATAACTATGCAATAGGGAGATGAGAAAGTAGATATGCAGCAATCATAAGGGCACACTAACAGGTACTACCAAAATATGAAACCGTGCATAAGTGAATAGGTATGAGGTATGGAGTGAAATTTGTCGTTCCCACGGAAACCTGACATCGTGGTAGGATCGCAATCCATCAAGACACTCAAATCCAAATTCCTCAAATCTGCCCCCACATGGGCTCTCACATCATATAAGTCTCACATCTCCTCAATGTACAATATCGAGTAATCTCCTATATCCCGAATGTACAAATCAGTAATCACATAGGTATGTCCAGTATCCAATCTCAATGAATCACCTAATATCCCAAGTCAAATCTCAAGTAAGAATCTAACATCCTAAAGGTATATATATACAGAAATAAATATGATGGGGGCAATACACATATATTAGCGTCTCATTCCACTAATATTGGTGTAAGGGTATATATAACAATGGCTAAATCCCCTGTTATATATACAAAGGTGTTAAAGAAATATCATGAAAACCATGTGCCAAGCATCGACACAGAAATCCTGATCACGTATCATACGCTATCCCGAAAGCACGAGTGCCTAGCTCTGACCCTCGCCTTTCGACGTATGCATACGTACATGACTCCCAACGGTGTCTCCGTGATCCCCCGCCGAGTCATGGGTACTGTCACCGATAGGTACTCGCCTGCCTCCAGGTTCAATCGGCAAAGTCCATCGATCTTCTTGCCGAGGGAAACCATACCGGGCCCCACCATGTACCCTTATACGGCAACCACACCTCGTATGGAGTATACAATCAGAACCGATAAATCTCATGGTGGCTGCGCGAATATCATATCAAGGAAACCGGGTTTTTCAATGTATGCATAATTTCATGAACTCCCGCGGTTCCCAAATCCAGAAATCATAATGTGAAATCAAAATAACAATGCGCAAATCCAGGGATACATTTATGCGATATATCTGAAATGCGAGCATATAAATGAAAATAAGTAGCTGAAACCAGATGTATGCGAAATCAATAAGGTACAGCTAAGTATAGGTGTCTACCTATAAGTAAAAGATGTCGTATACCCCCCTAGGTATAAGTAGAATATGAAAGGTACCCTCCTGGGTATAAGTAAAATATGTGCAAGGTATACCTGTAATTGTATCCCAAGGTGTAGATGTACCTATCACTAATAGTAAGATACACTATAGGTATACCGATAAGTTAGATGTCAAGTATGATAAGCAATAAAGTATCTATAAGGGGTTGTGTGTGACTTGGCAATTATTGACGGTGTGTGTGTAGCATACAATCCGTGCTCGTGCAACATGAACCGTCAATAATATGTGCAGTGTCATACGGCTGCGAGTCACAGTACAACTATATCAAGGGAATAAGTTAAAGGAGTAATTCTAACAATGATGTAGAATATGGGACAGGTATTGAATCCTAGCCCAGACACATAACGCCATGCGGGCGATTCCCCTGTAGATGTTAAATCTACTCACCTACGCTCCGCGTTAGGTGAATCCTACCGTCTGCTCCCCCCTGTAGCAGTGCCCGTAGTCCCTGCCTGCAAACCTGCAAATAAGACATGGAAATCATATATAAGCCAAATATTCCGCAAAACACGATATCGAACCAAAACGAGAAACTCGCGTCGCGAACTAAATGCGCGTGTGCACGATATGCTGAATCGTGTGTATACGTGTCTAAAACTATCGCGACTCGCCGCGATACGCTGGATCACAGAACCCACTCACGTATCGCGCAGACAAACGGACATGCAAAACGATATATTGTCCCAGATTTTCCTACAGGTCAAATCTAACAAAACTATACATGCCAAAACACTACAAATCATAGAAGAGAACCCTGCACAAAACGCCAAGACCCATGCCCCTGACCTGGCCGCAATTTGCGGCCAGAAGGATTAAATTTGCGGCCACGAATAGGAGTTAGGGCCTCGTGTTCTGGTGAAGTAATCTAGACCTAATATACATGCTCCAGTTTGCTCAATTTTGACCTGAAAGGTCCGGGTCAAAAGCAGATCACAGAATGTCACAATATCGCTTAAAAACGCTAATTTAGCACAAAAGGCAAACCCTATGGTATTTTAGTGTAATCTGGGTTAAATCTCAGTTCAAGTGACCCTAATAACACTTAAATGGGTAGGGTTTACCAACACGATCATCACTATATCAAAATTCCCCACAATTCACCATATTTAGCACTAAACTAGCTAATTAACACAAACCGACACTAATAAACACACAAGCTAAGCAACTAGGGGATTGGGTTCAGAAATATACCCTGTAGAATCCTAAGACGCAGGTGAAAAAGTGAAATAAGTTGCTGCTGTTGCTAATGCATGAGCTGATGCTAATGCTGCTCTTGCTTCCGCTGATGCCTCTGCTGTTGATGCTGCCTGCTCGAGCTGCTGCTATTGGTGTTGTCTCGAGCTGCTGCTGCTAGCTGTTGCTGTTGTTGCAGTTGTTGCTGTTGTTGTTGTTGCTGCCACTGCTGCTTGCTCCTGGGGCTGTTGCTGCTACTGCTGTTGTTTGCTGCTGCTGGAGCTGAAGCAGGTAAGTGTGTGTGTGTGTGTTTTGTGAGAGAATGAGAGGATGAGTGAAAAGCGAAGTGATAATGAGAGACAAAGTCAAAACCCCTACTCTCTCTCTTCATTTAATGAAGCATGGCAAAGCCATCATGCCACATTCTCACACTCTCTCTCTCTCTCACCAAGGTCAACACAAGAACAATCATTTTAAATTTGAAACCCCATTTAAATCCATTTTTCTTTTTAAAGAACAACCATGAACTATTAAACCCAAAACACTTAATAAATAAAACTAGATTAAGAAATGGTTAAACTCCAAGTTAACACCCTAATTAACATGCACAAGTGTGTGCAAGCCTAGGAAAAATCTAATAAAATACTCATTAAATAGGATAAAATATTTAAAAACCAAATTGGTAAACTTTTTAATAAAAACTATATATTAAAATATAATTATCCACAAAACACATTCTAAGGTGTTACAATCTCCCCCCTTAAAAGAAATTCGTCCCCGAATTTAAAAATATACCGATACGCGTACCTTCAAAGAGAAGATTACAAACTCTCAGATCTCGCTCGCAGCCTCCCAAGTGATTATCTCACTATACGGCTACGTCCAAGAAAACCTTTCACAGACGGCAAGACCCTTGACCGGCGTTTCCCCACCTGCCGAGCCATTAACACAATTGGCTGCTGGTGAACGAAAGATCGCGTCCAAGCCAAATGGTCTGGTGCCAAATCATGTGAGAAAGGTCATGAAGGTAATTGTAAAGTATGATCACAAGGAATACGGGGTGAAAATCCAATAATCTGGGCGGAAGTGCCAAATTAAGGGCAACGAAACTAACTCGCTTATAGGATCTCAGAAGGACCAAAATTCTGGGATAAACTTCCCAAAATCCAACACGTCTTTTATCGGATAAATTCGCAGGAATATATGGTTTTCCATTGCGCACTTAAGTCTACGACCAACACGGTTGCATAAGACCTCTGTCTGCGATGAAGAATTTTCATCCTGACCTGAATCAATTGGATCATCTCCGAAATCTCTAGACATAGCTGGGGTCCAAAATCCTACTTACGCCGAGTCAGAAAAACAACAGACTGGTGATCGACACGACCTAACCCCTAAACCAAAAGGTGGCCAATTGGAGTGTCTCCTGATAACAGCTATCGAAGAAGAACCCTAACGATGGCGAGTGACGATCCCCAACTGCTGACAACAATCAAAACAAACCCACAACTTTAACAAAAACAACTGAGCAAACTGAGTATATCCGGACGACAAGAATCCGAATGGAGTCACACCTTTTCTAAACCTGGGTAGAAACCATAACGAAATTCGTGGAGATCTTCCCCCACTCCTACTTCGGAGCGGTTAAAGGTTGCAACTCTCCAGCCGCCTTAGATGCTCGACCCAAGCACACAACAAGACAGACACCTTGAAACGAAACCTGAAACTTCTCTTTACATCCCTGTCCACCCGTAACTATCTCACAAGTCACGTTAAATGTTGGTGGAACTTGAATGCATATAGAGAGTTGACAGATGTGCATGTGCTAGGATTACACGTCTCTACCTGATAACATCAGGTACACCCACGCGTCCCTAACTTTGCACACCGTGTCACAAATCAAGGACTCCGAATCATTACCCAGCCGAGTATGCTCAAGTATCTCTGACGAACGAGCATCGGCGGGAAGTGTCTCGCGAAAACGATTTAAGGAAAGTGGTCGGGCGCGGACATGAGCAAGCTGTCCCCTCCGTAGAGACGAACTTAAGCTGTACTCAACGATCACACAAGAACTGTAAATCTGCTGAAGACTATCACAAAAATCAAAATCCGCTGCAGGAAGATGCACATTAGCTCTGGCGGTCCGTGAAAATCTGACACGACTTCCAAACGAGTAGTGTCTCCAAATCTCCAATGCAAAACCACCGCGGCCATCTCCTGATCATGAGTGGAATATCCTTCTCGTACTTCCTCCAAATGTAGGGAAGCAAAAGCGATAACTCTATAGTGTCACCTCAGTACACACTCGAGCCCACTCAAGAAACATTACAGTTAAACAACAAGGTCGTCCGAACCAAAGGCAAAGAAAGGACTAATGCAGTTGTTAACCGAATCTTCAACTGCCGAAAACTCCGCACACATGCCTCAGTCCAAAGAAGGAAACCTCCCTTCCGGTCAATTCAGTCGACGGTGCAGCACTACTCTAGCAATCCTGCACGAAACGGCGGTAAGAACTTGCTAAGCCCGAAAATCTGCGGACCTCCATCCTGCGCACAAGTCAGGGCCTAAGTTGTATGGCCACGATCTCCCTCGGAACCATACGAAACCGTCTCCCGTGACTATAAGACCTAGGAGTCAACACAAACAAGCCTGAAGAAACACTCCAAGAATCTAGCAAACTGCTGGTGCTCTCCCAGTATCTGCATAACAAATCCTCAAGTGCTGCTCCTGTTCCTCAAGACACATTAGATAGACCAGAATGTCGTAAATAACACAACAATAACTGGTCGAGGAACGGCCTGCAGAAATCCGGTTCATCACATCTACGAATGCTGCTAGGGCATCAGTGAATCCAACGACTCACAAAGACACACAAAGCCCGTCGCACGCATAAGGCAGTCTTCGGAATGCCATCACCCCGAATCCGCAATAATGATGACCTGATCCCAAACAAACTTAGAAAATGTCTCGCACTCTGGAGCTGATCGAAGAAATCGTCAATGCGAGGTGAAGGATACCTCTCCGCACTGTAAGCCGATTCAATTAACGATCCGTCGATACACAACCTCAAACTGCCGTCTATCTCCTTGACGAATAGAAATAGGAGCTTCCAAAAGCGAAACACTCATACGCACAAAACTCCCCAAACCACAACTCTGCAGCTGATCCTTAAGCTCCCAAGCTTCGCCGGCCCATCTGGAACAACGTCGGAAAACTCTCACACGAAGGGAACTCGGTCCAACAATCCCACTGTGGCTCCGGTATCACAAATGAACGCCAAGAATCCACGACATCTCCTCAAAAGCCGACTAGCGAAAAAGGCTGAATTCAAGCTGTGAGAGGCGGCACAACTATCCACCTGCACAACAAGAACTGACTTGCTGGGGAAAACAAACCTGACTGTTTCCTCACGGTAGTCCACAAACGCCTAGCACGTAACTAACCAGCCCGTGCCCAGGAGAACGTCAAATCCAACACCTCTAGGAGGATCAAAACGACGGACGAATCTCTATCTCCTATCCGGTTGGCACACAACTGAATACGTGTCGCGCAACAAAAGAATCGCTGACAAAAGTTAGCACAACTACGACTAATCTACCCAACCATGACCCAAGCATGAAAAAAAAACGAATACATCAAAAGAACATGCGAATTAAGGATACCTGAGAACTCTGCATTGGACGCCTGCGCGTCCCGATGAGTAGAAGCAAACTCCTATGTCTGCCCCCTACCCGCAGCTGGCTGAACTCCTGTGGTAGACTGAGCCCTCTGAGCGAACCTTCCACGTCCACGGCCTCTCTGGAAAGGATCCTGACGAGGTGCTAAGGAACAATCCCTGACGAAGTGCTGGAGGCTTCCGCATCGAAAACATCCACGCACTGACTGCTGACCCTCCAGGGAATGAGAGCTGAACGACTGTCCTCATCCTAACCCTCTGCTACTCCCGCGAAGGCCACGAAATCTGTCTCGATGACCAAACCTCTCTCTCTGGGCTGGTACACTGGTACGAGTCCTCCATTGTCCTGGAATATGTGCCTCGTCAACTGGAGCTGCAACCACTGGTGCTATGTAGGTGACGGACTGCTGCATGCTGATCGTAAATGAGAACTGAGTAACAGGGGTGACAACCTCCTGTCGTAGCTCCCGAACGACATCAACCAATGAACTCATAGTCCGGCGGAAGTCCTACATCTCTGCCAAAAGTCTATCAATAGTATATGTCGTAGGATGATTCGTCTGCACCTGTGCAACTAGAGTGCCATCCTGGTAAGTACTCGTCTCACCCGAGCCAACTCTGACCTCAGCCCTCGCTGCATCACCCTGAGTCCCCATAGTCATCGGCGGCATGGCTATAAATAGATATAAGATTCGATGAGAAATAGGAATCGAATCTTAAGGATATGAATCATCAAGGAAGGAATTTCAAACAATTTGTACTTAGGTCACTTTAGGCGAAGTATCGCATCATGGGTATGCTGCAGACATACACACACTACGTTACTTTGCTTAAGCTACCTACTCCATCATACTAAGGTGATACTACACTCCGAAAGGTAAAACCTAGCGCTCTGATACCAACTTTGTCACGACCCGAAATTGGCCCGTGACGGCCCTAGTACTACGCAACGCCCTAAGACGTAACGTAGTAAAAGAAATCCAAAACCCAGAAATCTAAACCATAAAAATACGAAAAAGATAATATAAGTTTTTGGAACATTTGAAATCGCAAACCAAATTCTTTAAAAGTCCCACTTTATTTCTTTAAAATTTTGGCAACACCCCCTTTTTGTAAAAAACTAGCCAAGATGAATACAATACAAAAATACGACGCCGTAGCGAAGAAATAAAGACAGTAGAGAGAAAGCTGTATATAAAAGACAAAAAATCCACAATTAATATACAAAAATGTCCTCACCAAGTCTCTAAGTCAACAACATAATAGTAGATAGAGAGTACAAGATACAACGAATGTACAATATGAAATACAGATAATCATCTAACCAACCTAAGCAAAATAATACTGTGAGCCGATGCGGTATCTATAGCAAAAGATGATGGATGGATACTGAATAGCCTGTCTCGACTACTCTGGGGAACAACCTGAAACACCTGTGGCACAACGGGGGTGAGTTGCCAACTCGTGAATAGTAGATAACATATGCAGGTAATCGCAGGAATGTACGTACAGCATGAATCTAAGATATGTGATTACAGTAATAATGACATGATAATAGTATGCAATAACTATGCAATAGGGAGATGAGAAAGTAGATATGCAGCAATCATAAGGGTACACTAACAGGTACTACCAAAATATGAAACCGTGCATAAGTGAATAGGTATGAGGTATGGAGTGAAATATGTCGTTCCCACGGAAACCTGACATCGTGGTAGGATCACAATCCATCAAGACACTCAAATCCCAATTCCTCAAATCAGCCCCCACATGGGCTCTCACATCATATAAGTCTCACATCTCCTCAATGTACAATATCGAGTAATCTCCTATATCCCGAATGTACAAATCAGTAATCACATAGGTATGTCCAGTATCCAATCTCAATGAATCACCTAATATCCCAAGTCAAATCTCAAGTAAGAATCTAACATCCTAAAGGTATATATATACAGAAATAAATATGATGGGGGCAATACACATATATTAGCGTCCCATTCCACCAATATTGGTGTAAGGGTATATATAACAACGGCTAAATCCCCTGTTATATATACAAAGGTGTTAAAGAAATATCATGAAAACCATGTGCCAAGCATCGACACAGAAATCCTGATCACGTATCATACGCTATCCCGAAAGCACGAGTGCCTAGCTCTGACCCTCGCCTTTCGACGTATGCATACGTACATGACTCCCAACGGTGTCTCCGTGATCCCCCGCCGAGTCATGGGTACTGTCACCGGTAGGTACTCGCCCGCCTCCAGGCTCAATCGGCAAAGTCCATCGATCTTCTTGCCGAGGGGAACCATACCGGGCCCCACTATGTACCCTCATACGGAAACCACACCTCGTATGGAGTATACAATCAGAACCGATAAATCTCAGGGTGGCTGCGCGAATATCAAATCAAGGAAACCGGGTTTTTCAATGTATGCATAATTTCATGAACTCCCGCGGTTCCCAAATTCAGAAATCATCATGTGAAATCAAAATAACAATGCGCAAATCCAGGGATACATATATGCGATATATATGAAATGCGAGCATATAAATGAAAATAAGTAGCTGAAACCAGATGTATGCGAAATCAATAAGGTACAGCTAAGTATAGGTGTCTACCTATAAGTAAAAGATGTCGTATACCCCCCTGGCTATAAGTAGAATATGAAGGGTACCCCTTGGGTATAAGTAAAATATGTGCAAGGTATACCTGTAGCTGTATCCCAAGGTGTAGATGTACCTATCACTAATAGTAAGATACACTATAGGTATACCGATAAGTTAGATGTCAAGTATGATAAGCAATAAAGTATCTATAAGGGGTTGTGTGTGACATGGCAATTATTGACGGTGTGTGTGTAGCATACAATCCGTGCTCGTGCAACATGAACCGTCAATAATATGTCTAGTGTCCTACGGCTGCGAGTCACAGTACAACTATATCAAGGAAATAAGGTAAAGACGCAATTCTAACAATGACGTAGAATATGTGACAGGTATTGAATCCTAGCCCATACGCATAACGCCATGCGGGCGATTCCCCTATAGATGTTAAATCTACTCACCTACGCTCCACGCTAGGTGAATCCTACCATCTGCTCCCCCATGTAGCCGTGCCCGTAGTCCCTGCCTGCAAACCTGCAAATAAGACATGGAAATCATATATAAGCCAAATATTCCACAAAACGCGATATCGAACCAAAACGAGAATCTCGCGTCGCGAACTAAACAGGCGTGTGCACGATACGATGAATCGTGTGTATACGTGTCTAAAACTATCGCGACACGCCGCGATACGCTGGATCACAGAACCCACTCACGTATCGCGCGTATCGCGCAGACAAACGGACATGCAAAACGATATATTGTCCCAGATTTTCCTACAGGTCAAATCTAACAAAACTATACATGCCAAAACACTACAAATCATAGCAGAGAACCCTACACAAAACACCAAGACCCATGCCCCTGAACTGGCCGCAATTTGTGGCCAGAAAGAATAAATTTGCGGCCATGAATAGGAGTTAGGGCCTCATGTTCTGGTGAAGTAATCTAGACCTAATGTACATGCTCCAGTTTGCTCAATTTTGACCTAAAAGGTCCGGGTCAAAAGCAGATCACGGAATGTCACAATATCGCTTAAAAACGCTAATTTAGCATAAAAGGCAAACCCTATGGTATTTTAGTGTAATCTGGGTTAAATCTCAGTTCAAGTGACCCTAATAATACTTAAATGGGTAGGGTTTACCAACACGATCATCACTATATCAAAATTCCTCACAATTCACCATATTTAGCACTAAACTAGCTAATTAACACAAACCGACGCTAATAAACACACAAGCTAAGCAACTAGGGGATTGGGTTCAGAAATATACCCTGTAGAACCCTAAGACGCAGGTGAAAAAGTGAAATGAGTTGCTGCTGTTGCTAATGCATGAGCTGATGCTAATGCTGCTCTTGCTTCCGCTAATGCCTCTGCTGTTGCTGTTGCTGCTGCCTGCTCGAGCTGCTGCTGTTGGTGTTGTCTCGAGCTGCTGCTGCTAGCTGTTGTTGTTGTTGCAGTTGTTGCTGATGTTTTTGTTGCTGCCACTGCTGCTTGCTCCTAGGGCTGCTGCTGCTGCTGCTGTTGTTTGCTGCTGCTGGAGCTGAAGCAGGTAAGTGTGTGTGTGTGTGTTTTGTGAGAGAATGAGAGGATGAGTGAAAAGAGAAGTGATAATGAGATACAAAGTCAAAACCCCTACTCTCTCTCTCTTCATTTAATGAAGCATGGCAAAGCCATCATGCCCCATTCTCACTCTCTCTCTCTCTCTCACCAAGGTCAACACAAGAACAATCATTTTAAATTTGAAACCCCATTTAAATCCATTTTTCTTTTTAAAGAACAACCATGAACTATTAAACCCAAAACACTTAATAATTAAAACTAGATTAAGAAATGGTTAAACTCCAAGTTAACACCCTAGTTAACATGCATAAGTGTGTGCAAGCCTAGGAAAAATCTAATAAAATACTCAATAAATAGGGTAAAATATTTAAAAACCAAATTGGTAAACTTTTTAATAAAAACTATATATTAAAATATAATTAGCCACAAAACACATTCTAAGGTGTTACAGACCGGCATAGGTAAGATCGGAAGAGACCTTGAGCGGGATTCCTTCCAGGACACTGCTGCAATGATATTTGCACCCAGGATCAGATGTGATGTGCATTCAAAGAATCAGAGGCCGACGCCAGTGACATGCTGCTTTACGAGTGGTCGTGAGGATTGACCGAGAGATGACCAGAGAAGTACCAGGACGGAATCGTCCCCGTTAGCACACCTGACAGGGCCGATGAGCCGATTGATTACGAGATAGGTAATCCGCAGAGAAGATAAGGATCCAGAGACAGAGGGTGCCAGACCGTGAGCAAGAGGCAAGTAGATATCTTGCGCTGCTAGCATTGGATGCACCGACACCTTCTCGAATTTGAAGGAGGAACTACCGACGACGGTATTTATGATTTGTGATTTTGTGATTCGATTATCACGTATCCGTCATCTTGGATTTCGGTATATTGGGTGTTCTGTTTGCATGATTTAGTTTTGATGACTGAGTTTCATGATATTTGTTTTATGCACCCACTGGGTATTTATATTTTGTGCATAGTTATTACGTTGAGGTATTGATTGTGATTTCATGCCTATTTCATGCCAGTGATTTGATTTACGCTTCCAGCATAGTTTTCATACACCTTTAGTGTTTTGGTATATGATTTTGGTGCACGCCAGATGCGCTAAATCGGGACTCTTCGTGCATGTTATATACACCTGATTTTTGCAGTCAGGCACACACGTTGCCTATGACAGATATTTCTTGCACACCAG
The DNA here is from genome assembly GCA_030015575.1 of Agapanthus africanus. Classification (NCBI taxonomy): domain Eukaryota; kingdom Viridiplantae; phylum Streptophyta; class Magnoliopsida; order Asparagales; family Amaryllidaceae; genus Agapanthus; species Agapanthus africanus. Next base: position 259,820,444 of record JASDDO010000012.1, on the reverse strand, counting down.
TTGCACCTAGATGTTGTTTTGTGCCCATGTATGGCACATATATGGATTTTGTTTTCCTTGCACACCAGACGCACATGATATTCTTATATATACATTTTGGGTATTGATTTCTAGTAGAGCAGTACATTTTTATGATATTCGTTATGTATTGATGTTTTCGGAGCCCGACAATTTGGATTTTTACTGAAATGTTTTAGTAATTGGAGGTTTAAATTTAAATTCGGGGACCGAATTTATTTAAGAGGAGAAGATTGCAACATTTAAAAAAAAATATTATATTTGGGAATTTTTATAATTTAATATTATTTTAATGAATATTTTAATATTTTGGTATAATTAAATACAGAAAATTTTGGAAAAATTTTGGAAAATTCTAAAATAAGGTATTTTATGGAATTATGTCATTTTTAAGTTTTTATAATTAGTTATACGCTAATTTAGTGCTAATCGTGATTAAAAATCGCTAATTGGATTTTAGCAATTTTGTGCAAAACAAGCACATATCTTTTTCTACACTTGTGCATTTTTCTATCATGTTATTTGGGGTTACTATTCTTGTGAGAAGGGTTTTTGGAGGGAAAGAAAAAGGAAAGAAAAAGAAAAGAGAAAGGAATAAGATAATGAGGTATGGGTGAGAGAGAGGGGGTGACCTTTGACCAAGACTTAGCTTTTTCTCTCATTTCTTCTTCACACTTCTCTCTCCCTCTCCTTCATTGCTGCTGAGATCCTGCTCCTTCATCTTCCTCCCCTCTTCAAGCCCCAAATCATCTCATAAACTACACCAAAACCCTACCCCCATTTCATTAAAAGTGTGCACAAGCTCAAGATCTACACATTGGACAAAGGAAGCAAGGATTTTGGCTACTAGGTGCAACTCAAGAAAATTCTTGAGTTGCCAAATGAGGTAATTACTGAACCATTAGCTTAGTTTTTGTATTACATACACCCCCATACTAGTTTAGAATCGATATTGTGTGATTTGGTGGACTTAAAGAAAACGTAGTTAGGGTTTGATGAAATTATGAGTTGTGATGGGAAATTTAGCTCAGTAGAGACTGTATAAACACCCTAGTGCATGAATTGAGACCCCAACCTGAGAGTTGAAACCAGAATACGGATTTATGGATACGATATCGGAGAATTTGTGAAATCTGTGATGGTTACATTGAATCTGCTTTTACCCCGAGACTCTGAAAATTAAATTGATTGGACAGTGAGATGTGCAGGCACCCTAGAACCACCATACAAGACCCCGGCCCCTAACTCATTAACCCGGCCGCAGATTTATTCCAATTGGCCGCAATTTGCGGCCATACCTGCCCCATTTTGCCTCGTTTTGGTTCTGCTGCTCCTACATGTATAGACTAGATCCCTGGTATATATAGATTTGTCTAATTTGACCTAGGGTGAAATCTGGAGTCTATTTCCTTAGTTGCTGTTTTGGATTCGTGTTTCCGTATTCCGTATTTTTAATTCTGAATTTACGTATTGTGTTTACCTCGACTATTTGGCGTTTATATGACGATATCGAGGATTGATTGTTGGTTTTGGAGGCGTATCCATAGGTTCTAACCTATAGGCCCCATAGCGTATCGTTTTGGTTTTCGTGTGTCGCTTTAGCTTTGATTTGGTTTTAATGCGCATATGCGATACGTTATTGTGTAGGTACCCCATGAAGATTTCGGGACGACAAGCGAGCGCGTGGCGACGTCCATAAATGAAGACGCAAGGTGAGTAGATTATATCTACGGAGGAAGTCAGGTGGATGGCGTATAGCACCCCCGCAGTCCGTAGTTGATATAGTATATTTTATTTATGATAGTATAGTGTAGTGGATTATTTGAGATGTGTTAGATGTGATATGGTTAGAAGTAAACTAGAATATTTCCTAGTTGCGAACCCTAGGATAGGTTTACACCCACACGCACACACATGTTGATTTGCTATACTTATACTGTGATGATGATGGATAGTGGATGACTTTGGAGATGAGTCGATGATATTGGGAATTGTGCCGCGAGATCGGAGATTTGATATAATTCGTATTTGGGATACGACATATGATCTCTAGCGGGCCTTTGGACGTGTTACACACGCAGTTATATTGATGGTATCAGTTGTACTAGACTTAGATCAGTACCCCAGATTATGTGATATGATGATGAGGATACCAAATAATTGATGAGCTGATTGTGATATTGACCCGTACCCAGCTATTGGGATGCCGTACGACGATTTGCCGTACGAGCTTTATATTGATGATAGATCCGCGCTCATGACTCGAGGATGTCAGATGATATACTGTATCGTACGCGATACTATTGAGGCGGGATCACCGACTTATATATATATATCGACTCAGATTTAGGTGGTTTCCATACACCTCCTGATGGACTCGGCTTAGTAGATGTTAGACTAGACCCGAGTCATACCTATTTCAAAACTAACGAATCGGGAGTATCTTAAGGACAAGTAAAAGGATTATACGGGTATTTTCAAAAGGCATATCTATTCTTAAGAACACCGTAACCCTTATTTCACTAAAACCCCGATTCGTCTTATTTCAAAAGGCACCACTGCGTGACATGTACATATTGGTGTAGATTCTTCACTATTGTATTGATTATTCGATTCCGCATCGCATTGCATGTGTTTATTTCTATATTGCAATCATGCTGTTTGGACACCAGCACCATTATCGATGATGCATATGTTCCACATACTCTTGCTTGCCGGCTCACACACTTCATCATCGATAATTGCCATGTCACTACACGGTAGTATTATTGCATCAGAATATGACTTTGTATGTGCATACCATTATTCTATGCTGCATGATATACTGTTATACTTGCATCTCAGTTATATGTCATATACATCATGCTTTCTGATTATGCGCATTGGGATATTATTTTCATGATATTTATGGATTTGGGAACCGTGGATAATTTTAAAGGAGAGTATGTACTTATTTGAAAAATCCGGTTTTCTTGATATGATATTTGCGCAGCCACCATGAGATTTATCGGTTCTGATTACATACCCCATACGAGGAGTGTGTGCCGTATGAGGGTACATGGTGGGCCCCGGTATGGTTCCCCTCGGCAAGATGATCGAAGGATTATGCCGATTGAGCCTGGAGGTGGGCGAGTACCTACCGGTGATTGTATTTGAGCTCGGCGGATATCCGGGGGATACCGACCGGAGTTGAGAGATGGACATGGGTTGACCCGTGCTGCCGGGGCCGAGGGCCGATACCGCAGACGGAGTCCCATATGGACGAGGATTTACGTGCCGATGCTAGGCACAGGTTTCATAATGTTTCCATGATTTTGATTATATCCTCATATCTACATGCATGATGCTTATTGTCATTGGGGTGACAGGTGGACGGGATCCACATATATACAGACTTTTATTACATTGATCATACTTTGCTTGTATATATAACAGGGTATGAGGGCGCTGTTATATATACCCTTACAACAATATCAGTGGAATGGGACGCTAATATATGTGTATTGACTTTCATTTTGATAATTCATCATATTTACTTCATGCAGATATACCCTATATGTATGACATGTTATTACCTGAGGCACTGGCACGGGTACTTGGCACTACATACACGATTAGATGTTGCATTGCCACCTTATCATGCTTCAGGCTTATTCTTTGAGGTTTATATATCTGATCGTATTGACCTTGAAGTATGTCATGCATTCGATTTCTGCTTGTAGTTATTCTCTATTCACGAGCTGGCAACTCACCCACGTTGTGCCACAGTTCTTGCAGGTTTTGCCGTACAGGTTCCATTGCGGCATTTCTGGCACATTGCTTTCCTTTGCGGGTGATTTGCTTGGTAGGTGGGTTCTTGCATCAGAACCACCATTGTACTTGTATTATTCCTTTGTATCTAGAATTCCATCAACCAAAACTTGTATATTGTTTCAGACTTAGACACTAGTGATGAATTATTTTGACCTTAGAGTCGCGTTTAGCAGTATTACGATTTTCATGCTTATTGAGTTTCTTTTGAGTTTGATCCTCGCCATTCGGCGTTGTATACTATATTGCTTGTGTGGTTGTGACCGTCGATTGACGAAGAGCTAGCTCCCGCTTGGGGATGCCTTTTATCATTGCTTATATATTGTTCTTGTTGTACCCCGTTAGGGACCAGTATTTACAAAAGAAACTCTGCCGAAATTTTTAGAAAAGACTTTACATTTTAAAAATGCATATTCGGCTTAGTTATTTAAAAACCTTGACTTCAAACATGTTTTCTTTAGCTATTAAAAACCAGTTTTCTTTATTTATCCTTAAAATGGTTTTAGATTTCTGGGCTTTTGGCTTACTTGGATCAGATGGAGTCCTATAGACTTCATATGGTTGAAGGGCCAATCACGTGCTCTTCGGGACGTGACATATGGTTATGATGAGTACTGCTGAGTTACCTATTTCCTTTTCGGGATATGCACTTGAGATAGCTGCATACCTATTGAATAGAGTTCCGACCAAATCTGTTGCCTACCATTCTATATGAGATATGGAATGGGAAGAGACCATATCTTAAACGAGTTAAGATATGGGGTTTTCCGGCCTATGTTGAAAAGCATAATCCGGACAAGCTTGAGGCAAGGTCAGTTCAGTGGAAGTTTGTAGGATATCCCAAACATTCGCGAGGGAATATCTTCTACCACACTGAGGAACAAAAGGTGTTTTGTTTCTCGACATGCCACCTTTTTAGAAAATGTATTTCATGTGGAAGAAATTAGTGGTGATGGGATAGAACTGGAAGAAGTTCCAGCAAAGTAAACTATAACTGACTATTTGGTGTAACCGGAGGATTCAATAGTCCTCGACGAACCGCAGCCACTCCACAGATCTAGTAGGGTTCCTCATCCACCAGAGAGACACTACGGTTTTCTAATATACCGTGGGAGCGAGGATTGCATCATGAGATGATGACCCAACTACTTTCGAGGAGGCCATCACGAGTGGGGACTCTGTAAAATGGCTGGATGCTATGTGATGTAAGATGGAATCCATGTACACTAACAAAATGTTGACTTTGGAAGTTGCTACTGAAGGGGTAAAACCCATCGGGAGCAAGAGGATCTTTGAGAAAGATAATTTGGTGTAGATGGAAAAGTCGAGACTTTCAAAACTAAACTTGTAGCAAAAGGTTTTCGTCAATGACCTGGTGTCGACTATGATGAAACCTTTTCTCCCGTTGCTATGCTTAAGTCCATCATGATCCTACATGCCAATGCTGCATACCATGACTACGAAATATGGCAGACTGCACATCAAAACCGCTTTTCTAATTAGTGATTTAGAAGACAGCGTGTATATGACACTGTAAGTCCACGGTAGCGCCCCGACCGTCTAACAGATGCCAAATGCGGAACAAAAACTTTTACAACTGGCGCTATCGCGTACTATAACTCGGATCTGCCATTAAAGCTAAACTAACAAACTACAAAGAGGGTAGAAATGTTATACCGAACGATCCGAGTCCTTCGGTTTTCAACCATCATCCCACGCTTTGTTGCGGCTGCTCCGATCTCCTGAATCTCCAGTCTTCTCGTCCAGGTGGCACCACGTCGACGGATCATTAAACGGGCTCCCACCTCTGAACCGAGGCAACTCGATCATCAAGTTTGCTAAAACAGATGACCAAGATTGATGTAGAGAATGAGTAGAACACTTTGTCTCGTTACGTCCAAAGCTATGGACGAACGGTTAATGAAGTTGCCATTTGAATCGGGTGAAATGAGAATTGTAGCTATCTTATTTTCATACACCAAAACACTATCATAATCTTTTTTCTCTCAAGCAACCATTCATCTCTTGCAAGAGGGGGCCGGCCACTAAATAGGATGAGGGAGGTGAGTGTAGGAGAGGGGGGTGACCACAACAATAAATGAGAAAGGATGATTCATAATACACCTTGTTTGAACACATTAAAAGCAAACCAATGAACATAAACCTAGTCATTAACCTTGTCACCCTTGCATTAAATGAATCATTAATTGCACTAATGAGTCACTTAACACCTCACCATCCTAGTCATTATCTAGAAGCTTCCACACTCATCTCAAGAAAAGATAAATCCGTATTAAACCGAATGTTTAATACGGCTGATAGAAAACTGGAAACTGGCACTTCCAAAAGTGATCCTGAAACGAATTTCAGGATAACCCCGTAACAGTATAAACATACCCGCATTTGTATTACGACCGAATACAAATGCAACTGAGACAAAGATATTATATCTACACAGTATAATACTCGGATCCGGCTTAAACAAAAGCCCACCAGTATTATCTGCCTGAAATATGACACGTACGAAAACGCACGTGCATTTTCCGAACCCTGCCATAAAACCATACGGCCTCAACAACGTTTCGCCCGAACTTGGGAAATTCTCTGTGGGGAACTCTAATGACTCATCAACACACTGGTACTGGGTATAACCACTAGCACGTCAGAGGTACTTGCTGTACGTAACGGTTGCATATGTATTGATTGGAAGGGAAGCTGAGAGCAAACTCATCTATAAACCCTACTGAGCCTAACAGTGACAATATACATACAGTCCGGTCCGTTCGTCTATGAGTATAGCATATCGTCCTAGGGGCTGGTAACGTCAGACCCCCAATAGCAGTATAAGTCGTGTCAGAGAGTGGCCCAGAACACCCTGAGATACTACTGGAGTACCTACCAGTAAATCTCCTGCCTCGGCCAAGGGCTTTGTGTAATGGCTCTCCTAGACACAGCGCGATCTCACCCTCAATACTGGGAGAGACGAATCCCCTGTCGATACGCTCACTTGCCTCCATGTGGCTCGGGACTGTACCCAAAAAAGACCTGTTTGCACGACTCATTTGAGCTGTGGTAGGGTAGAAATCAAAGCACAGTGGGAACTCACACGAGACAAATGATGACCTCAGTTCGATGAACTAACATGTACACATGTCACCAGGGAACTGCTATCTGACGATATGTATAATACCAACCAGCATGTTCCCGGCGAGTCCTGTCCGGTGTACTCATAACCCAATGAGCACCTGTATACATCTTAGGTGATCCAACTGACACCAATGGCTTGTGAGACCGGCCATTACCCCTTGTCGGGGTCTCGACTGTATACACTAGTCTACTCTGGAGTATCGATGCCCTGTCTCGAAACTCCCACGACTAGGGACTCTTTAAGGATGTGCTTACAGACCCCAGCTCCCACGTATATGATCGCCATCATACTGCTGGCAGTCAAGCAAGAATCCTATGGGCTCTATCAACATTCAATAGCGAACTAAAGCATGTATACGATGATAAAGACAAACCAGATAGCATACTATTATCTTGAGCAAGACTGTCATATCGGTATAGGTCTGCCTCAATCATTGCAATCACGTATCTGCGATCCAATAATTGACTTTGAGGGCACTATCTCCAACAATCTCCCACTTGCACTTAAGGCTAATTATTGTGATGTCGCATACTCACAGCCCGTGTGATACCGAACATCTAACTCCTCTACTAATCAGTTTCACAAAACTAGTTTGTAAAACTCTTGTATTCGAGAAATAGCCTCAGTGAGTGGATCCTCCCAAAAGTTTCTTTCTATGTATCTCTTAATCTCAAGTTCGCGGAGAAAGCCATCTCCCGAATTGAGCAATTCCTGTCTTAGAATATGTCTGAATATCTGATGGGACCAAGTTCATAAATGAACTCCTAATTCAAACTTCTTAGACTGTATCGATAACTGAACCTAATCAGTATCCAGCACCATGCCTCCCACAGTATCCTCTTGGACCACCTGTCCATAATACTGTCCCTCGTCAGAGGGAAAACTATAACTCTGACAATCACTCTATCAACCATGTCACCTTGGAATCCTGGAATGATAACCGTCTCCCGAAGGAGGCTGCCGTCATCAAATCCGTAGAACATACACTCATGTTCTAAAACCGCTTCCTTATGTTTCTTCAGGATTGGATTAATATAAACTTATCGCAACTAGTGCAAATACAACATCTGGTGTGGTACTTGACATCTCATGATTGACTCAATTGCTTAAGCAAGTGATCTGCCAATCATGCACTTCCCTATCTCCTTTAGTCTCTAAGACACCTTTAGAAAGGGTGAGTCTATCACCTGCAGGTACACCACCATGCCAGGAGTCATCTATTCTAAAATACTATTAGAATATTGTCAAAGTACCCATATTGGGGAACTACCCAAATCTAGATCTAAAACCATAGATCTAGTAACCAGAATGTCAGATATTATATCCATATCCTTTGTGGAGAAACAACTGTGTGACGACCAAAGTACAACCGATCGTAGTATAGGAATTTTACTTCCTACTCTGTGTTTATCATCCAAATACCAAGACATCACATCCTACTACCTTCTCAACAGATCCATCCCCTATTCTGATGAATTCAAAGCCATGACTGTCTCATCAAAATTAGATGATCTAATCTCCGGTATATTTTCTCAAGCCTATAAATAGACATAAGCTACTTGCCCACTATGCTTCCGCTGCTCCTACTGACTACGACAACCCTCTGGCAGAATAATATATACGTGCACTTCTAAAGTTAGTTTAGAACGACGCTATACTTATCCTCCTGCCGGGTCTCATTGTCTGGAACAACAGTAGTGTCAAGTCTGGATAAACAAGAACCTCCCTGTCACCGTCCTTGAGGCTACCGGAGTACCTCTCGGGTGTCTGAGGTTACCCACCATATCTGCGGAGTGGCTATTGGAATATTAAACCTGATTAAATATATTGTTCCTATTAAATTTTCCGTAATCGTTTGCGGTTCTGGAATCACTTCCAGTTCTACCATACTCCCACTACTGTTTTCTGAAAAAATCCATTTTACTAAAACTTTGGCGAGTCAAGAACAATATCACTATTGATCTTCCAGATGGTAGAAAGTCAACCCTCGTCAAAGCCAGGGTCAACCCACAAACTGCTATTACAGAAACGTGCCTTGATTTATCCAGTGTCTGGTTTTAAGCATAAGCTGGACAACTCCGCGTATCTTAACATCGTTAAGATATGAACCATTCTATATACAATATAGAAATAGAGGCACTAATTTAATTAGAACCAGATTCAAATCATGCAGATGTCTCCAGTGCATATCAACTTAATGGAGAGAGGCTACTCAGCATTACTCAACTTAGGAATCCATCCAATTATGAGTAACCTGAAAGAGAAACAAGCTTCTCAAAACCATTACTATCATCTGAATACCAGTCATAAGAATTTACATCTTCAATCTTTTTGAAGAATCCCGATACTTGCGACACACGGTTCTCTACTTTATTCTTATACCCATAACTTCTCAAAACTTAGACATTGTATTTCTACGAAACACTTGTCTAAAAACTAGAGAAGTCACAAGTAAACAGAACATAGTATGAGGACTTACCCCTCTGTCCTGACGGACACTGGACAACATACAATACTCTGTATAAGTCCGCTGAGTTGAATAACTCAAAACCTGTGCAACATAGGTTGAAAACTGTACCCAGGCGATTTACTCAAATATCACCAATTACAATGAATTCCGATATAATGAGGATAATTACCTAATTTCCAATAACTTACTCCCACTCATCATCTGTAAAACCATACAGATATGAGAATGAAACCTGGTAAATACATACCCTGGAGTAAGTATCTAATCGGGAAATCTGTTTTCCATTAACAACGCACTGAAACATCAAAATGTTTCATAGGGGTATTCTGGTATTCTTAGTAATGCCTCTTCCATAATCCAATTCATGACTTTAACCATATATTTCTTTGCCACCTTTCCAAATCCCTTTATATGTCTTTATTCGTTACCTTCTGTACATCATCGTTAGGCTAAATGGTTTTCTTCCTACCCTACCGTTCGGCACCAGCCTATGGTTTGGAAGAAGACTATCCAGTAAGCATAATAGGTGTACTCTCTCAATCCTTGGAGTACTCGTAACTTGAGAGAAGGTGATGATAAAAGACAACTGAATAATACCTTATTCTATTTCTCCCGAACTGGGTAAAAAAGCAAAGGTGAAATAGGAATGGCGATGAAGTACGTGTTTTGGTCGTGAATGATAACAGTCGCAATTTACTTTGCCCTCTTTCTAATCCCTTTATTTTTTCTTTACATATTACCTTCTGCACACCCTACTTAGGCTAATTGGTTTTCTTCATTCCCTAGCTTTCGGCACCTGCCTATGGTTTGGAAGAAGACTATTTAATAAGCGTAATAGGTGTACTCCCCTAAACCAAGGAGCCCTCGCAACCTGAGAGAAGGTGATAATAAAAGACAACTGAATAAACCAATTCTGTTTCTTCTGAACCTGGATCCATCCTCGAAGAAGTCCCTCCGAGTTCGTATATAACCATACGATGGATGTATCCAATAGAAGTGGATGTTCGTAGTAATACGGGGTGTTCTGAGAAATACAAAGGGTAATAGAAGAAGCGGCAATGACTTATGCAACTCAGACAATCCAAAAGCCAGTATTTTAAGAAGGTTCGGTCAACTTAGTCACTGAGTCATAGTCTAGGGTCGGTCAATGGTCGCTGCCAAAGAGAGAGAGAGAGAGAGAAAAGAAACACTCTGCGTGCACTCAAACCTAGATCAGAATGGTTATCACTTTATCTAATCAGGAAACCTCCCACTGTAATATCAAATTCTCCTCCAAACCTGAAAGAAGAATTAGTCGGGATCACCCGAAGAGTAAACCAACTCATCAGTGAGAATCGGGATCCAACTATCATCGCATGATAACTTGATGGAAGCCACTCAAGTTATCATACTCCAGAAGGTATGCGCATACTTGGCAAGTTTCAGTTTCTTTAGAAACTCCCGATGTGATTTTTGCCTCATGCTCTTATGACCTTGACTAAGGGCCAACAAATCATAAGTCACATGTCAAGTTCTTCCCGTCATTGTCCAGGTTGATTTGAACCCACCTGTACATACTCTTGACTAAGGGATAACAAAGTAATACGACTGTCCCAAACAAACGCATCTATCAATGCAACAAATGAATACCCAGCAGCTACCAAACACTATGCCTTGACTAAGGGCCAACAAACATAGCTTGAATACTACTGACTATCCGTAAGAAATTACGGAGGGCTACGGCTGGTTTTTGGCGAAAAACCTTTAACTTAATGAACTTGATCTCGTTGAAGGAACCTGATAGCTTTTTATAAAAATATAGTGACGAAAAACCTTTTGCTAAAGAGGTTACACCCGGTGAAGGGATCTCGGCTCTTTCCTCGTGGAATAAGGTGCAGGATATTCTAACTGAATACCGCGATGCAAAGCAACTTGTAATCGACTATATTGAAGTTACTACCCTGACGTAAACTTCTGCCCAAGGGGTCACTCCCGGTGAAGGGATCTCGGCCCTTGCCTCGTGGAATGAGGTGCAGGATATTCCAACTGAATATCACTAAGCAAAACAAAACGAAACATCTTTGTAATAACACCTTTTAAAATTTGTTCCAACAACATCAAATATAGCTTTGGTTTATCCTTGCATTGATAAGAATCAATGCAGTCCCATCAATCAATCACACCAGAAAATAACGAAAATAAAATGTACGTATATGCCATCTGTAGGGTTCCTAGGCACTCTCAAGAGGTCTCACAAGGCATCAACCATGCCAATTTTAAATTTTATGGGTGCCGAGAAACCCTAATACGGATCGTCAACTAGAATTTTAGGCGAAAAAGGAAACTAGTTAACATATTAACTAAAAGTGAGATGCTACAACCTTTGTAGATCCGGTTCTCCACTTCCTTAGCTCCACGTAGACGTCCTCTCGCTGTCCGTCTCGAATCCCGGACTCAAGCATCGAGTTCATCGGAGAAATGGGCGGGCAAGGTCGTCGGCTTCGTGCCGAAGATGATCTACGTCGAGGTTACACAAGATCAAGCTCCAACTTCACCAAGTTGTGAAACTTGTGAAGAAAACACCATATACTACTTGGCAAGAGGTAGAGAGTGAAGAAATAGTAGGTGGGTTCACTTTAGAATTGGATTTAACACACTTTTGCTCAAGATGCCATTGATGAAGTCAAGCTTTCCTTCTTGATGAAGATGATGAAGAAGAAGAAAAGATATGATAAGTTCTTCAAAAAGAAAAAGAAAATGAATACTTATCATAATGTAGACCATGGTTAGGTGTAGAGAATTGACTAAGGTTAGATGATTGGTTAGGGTTAAGCATGAAGACAAAATGGTCACTTTGGTCAAAGCTTCATGAAGCTTCAACAAGCTTCAAGAATGAAAGCAACCATTTTGTTTTCTTTTGCCATTTCTTTTTTAATCCAAATTAAAAAGATAAAAGAATGAATAAATAAAAACCCTAACCATTTACTTAACCAAGGTTTAATTCTTTACACTTAACCAAATTAGCAAGTATCATCAAACATGATACAAACATGTGAACAAAAGTATATCACATATACAACTTGCACATCAAGTGAGAAAATCCATTTAAAGTGAACCAATACTAGTTAATGCAAAGTAATATATCAAATATATAATTATACATTAAATCATTAAATCAACACTTGATTTAACGATCCGGTCATATCGCATATAACCGACTAGTATCCTATGTATCGGCTTATCGAATCAATCCTTGATTCGATATCTAGGTTATACGCATATAACCAATCGATACATACATCGCGAGAATGGAATACGGTATCACATACACGCATTATTCTCGGTCCTCCACATATCTCATATGCGCTCCTATTTCGTTTCGCTTGAGCCAGGAAACCTCTATATAGGACTCTAAAGACTCGTCAATACGCCGGTAGCAGATGATGATCATATCAAGCATCCACAAGCCGCAAGCGGTCTGCTAAACGTAATGGCCACCCGGGTACTGAGCGATCAGAAGATCGACAAGCAAGCCCGCTCACACTCCTGTGAATCCAACCAGTAACACTTACCGTACAGTCCGGTCTGTTCGTCTTATATGTCGCATATCAAGTCTAGGGGTGGTAAACGTCAGACCCCAATAACCGATAAGTCGTGCCGATGTGAGGCTCATAACGGGTCGAGAAACAACTGGTAACACTTACCAGTAAATCTCTGATCAGCCCTGGCGAGGGACTTCCCTGTTACGGCCAATCGAGCACAGCGCAACATCAACCTCCAATACCGGGAGAGACGAAACCCCTCCTATCGCTCATTGTCTCCATGTGACTCGGGACTATACCCAAAAACTACCGTTTTGCACGCCCTCATGGACGTGGTAAGGTGGAGATCAAAGCACAGTGGGAATCACACAAGACTCTATGACGATCTCGGGTCTACAGACTAACCTGCACAAGTGTCACCTGAGAACTGCCATCTGACGTGAGGTATAATACCATCTAGGAGTTCTCGGCGAGTCCGTCCAGTGTACCCAGTCTCCACTGAGCACCCGTATACTATCTCTGATGTCAAACACCAATGGATATGGGATCATCCATCGCCCATCTCATGGGTCGAGAAGCGTATACGCTAGTCTACATTGGTATATCGATGCCCCGTCTCGATACACCCACGACTAGGGACCATGAAGGATGTACTTATGGACTACCATGTCCCCACTAGTATGATCTTCATCATAGTCAGGTAGTCAAGTACACATCCTAAGGGCTTTACCAACATGTAACTATAAGAAAGTTTAAAGAGACTAGTATACATGCTAAGATAAAGAGTAACCAGATAGCATACTATCATATCGAGCAAGATAGTCATCTCTATATATGTCCAAGCATCCAATATAATATACATCATCTGTACAATACTGGCCTCTAGGGCATACATACAACTAACAATCTCCCACTTGCACTAGGGCCAGCTGCTGTAGTATCGCATACCGAGCATCCCGAAGAGTCTCTCAAACTGTATCAGGGGAATGGCCTTCGTGAGTGGATCCGCCGTGTTGTTCTTCGTGTCAACCCTCCTGACCTCGATCTCCCGGCGATCAACTATCTCCCGGATCAGGTGATACCGCCTCAGAATATGCCTGGATCGCTGATGGGACCTGGGTTCCTTGGCCAAAGCCACCGCTCCATTGTTATCGCAATACAAAGGTATTGGATGCTCAAAGGATGGAACCACACCAAGTTCAGTAATGAACTTCTTGATCCAGACAGCCTCTTTAGCAGCATCGTTGGCAGCGATGTATTCAGCCTCCATCGTCGAGTCTGCCACGGTTTCCTGCTTGGAACTGTTCCAGCTAACCGCCCCTCCGTAAAGGGTAAAGACAAATCCCGACTGCGACTTAGAGTCGTCCTTATCACTCTGGAAGCTCGAATCGGTAAAGGACTCCACTTGGAGTTCTCCATTACCATACACCAAGAGCATCTCTTTAGTCCTTCGTAAGTACTTTAGCATGCTCTTCACAGCTGTCCAGTGACTCTCTCCAGGATCAGCTTGATACCTGCTCACTACACTTAGTGAGTATGCTACATCGGGTCTGGTACATAGAATCGCATACATGATAGAGCCTACAGCCGAAGCATAGGGTATCCCATGCATGCGAGCCCTCTCCAAATCAGTCTTGGTAGACATCTCTTTGGAGAGAGTGACTCCAGAGATCGTGGGCAAGTTCCCACGCTTGGATTCTTCCATACTAAACCTTTTTAGTTTGGTGTCAATGTACCTGGATTGGGACAATCCCAATATCCGTTTGGATCTATCTCTATAGATCCTTATTCCCAATATGCAGGAGGCATCACCAAGATCTTTCATTGAGAATCTTTGTGATAAGAAGAGCTTGACCGATTGCAGCATAGGAATATCATTTCCTATCAAGAGTATGTCATCCACGTACAAAACGAGGAAGACGACCTTACTCTCTGCTACGTTCTTGTAGATACAAGGTTCATCTAGGTTTTTGACGAAATCAAACTCTTTGATAACGTCGTCAAAGCAGATGTTCTAACTCCGCGATGCTTGCTTTAATCCATAAATGGATTTAAGCAGCTTGCATACCTTCCCGCTGCTCCCACTGTCTACGAAGCCCTCTGGCTGAGTCATGTACACGCACTCTTCTAAATCACTGTTTAGAAAGGCGATCTTAACATCCATTTGCCAGATTTCGTAGTCATGATATGCAGCGATGGCAAGCATGATCCGGATGGATTTAAGCATAGCCACTGGAGAAAAGGTTTCGTCATAGTCCACACCTGTTCTTTGACGAAAACCCTTTGCAATAAGTCTAGCTTTGAAAGTCTCCACTTTCCCATCTACACCAAGTTTTTTCTTGAAGATCCACTTGCTCCCAATGGGTTTTACCCCTTCAGGAGAAACTTCCAAAGTCCATACTTTGTTGGTGTACATGGATTCCATCTCGGACCGCATAGCATCCAGCCATTTCACCGAGTCCCTACTCGTGATGGCCTGCTCGAAGCTAGTTGGGTCATCATCCTCCATGATGAAATCCTCGCTTCCACCGTCAATGAGAAAACCGTAGTATCTCTCAGGTGGACGAGAAACCCTACTAAATCGGCGGAGAGGCTGGGGTTCGTCCGGTACTACTGAATCCTCTGGTTCTACCAAGTCTTCTGTTATAGTTTGTGTTGCTGGAACCTCTTCCAGTTCTACCTCAATGCCACTAATCTGTTTCATAAGAAAACCTTTTTCTAAGAAAGTGGCATGTCGAGAAACAAACACCTTTTGTTCCTCGGGGTGGTAGAAGATATACCCTTGTGAATTTTTGGGATATCCTACAAACTTACATAAGACTGATCTTGCCTTGAGTTTGTCCGGATTTTGTCTTTTGACATAGACTGGACAACCCCATATCTTAACATACTTAAGAGATGGTCTCTTCCCTTTCCATATCTCATTTGGAGTGGTAGGCACTGATTTGGTAGGAACCATATTCAATAGGTGTATGGCTGTCTCAAGCGCATACCCCCAGAAGGAAATAGGTAACTCAGCTGTACTCATCATTGAACGCACCATATCTAATAGGGTGCGATTACTTCGTTCCGATACACCGTTGTGCTGTGGTGTATAAGGTGGAGTAAGTTGAGAGAGAATCCCATTCTCTTTTAGATAATCTTGGAACTCATTGCTCAAGTATTCTCCTCCTCGATCAGATCGAAGGATCTTAATACTTTTACCCGTTTGGTTCTCTACTTCGTGCTTATATTCTCTGAATTTCTCAAAAGCTTCAGACTTATGTTTCAACAGGAACACATGCCCGTATCTAGAGAGATCGTCAGTGAATGTAATGAAGTAGAAAGAACCGTTCCTGGCAAGGGTAGACATGGGACCGCATACATCACTATGTACCAGTCCTAAGAGTTCAGTAACTCTTTCTCCGTGTCCACTAAACGGAGCTTTGGTCATTTTTCCTTTGAGACATGAATGGCAAGTATCATAAGATGATAATTCGAACGGATTTAAATAACCATCCTTATGTAACTTAGCCAGTCGTGTCGCATTGATATGACCAAGTCTACAATGCCACAAGTAGGATTCGTTCATTTCTGAACTTTTCCTCTTGTGTGTGTTTTGTATATTGAGGACTGTATTTTGATTTAGAATGAATATGCCATTATGTAACGAGCCTGATGCAATCAACTTTTGATCTAGGAATATGTTCATAACATTATCCTGTAATACAAAATTATATCCTTCTTTACTTAATAAAGAAACTGATATAATGTTGCACATCATGTTCGGTATATAATAGCACTCATTCAGAATCATTGTATCACAACTTGGTAATACTAGGTGATATTCGCCAACTGTTTTGGCTGCAACATTTGCACCGTTCCCAAATTGAACGGAATGATCACCTTTTCCCAGTTCTCTACCTTTTCGTAGCCCATGCAACTGTTTACATATGTGTGATCCTGATCCGGTATCTAATACCCAGGACATAGGGTGAACTGAGAAACAGTTCTCAATAACTAATACACCTTTAGAAGATGCATCAACATGCATGTTCTTCTGGGCGGCTTGAGAATTTAGATATTCTCCTATTCCCTGTTCAGTCTCATAACTCTTATAAGAAAGAACGGGTCCAACGTTCCCCTGCACAGTATGACATGCGGGTTCAGTCAATAAATCCATATTATTATCTTGATTATAGCCTGACATGGTCGCTACCTGGAGAGAGAGAGAAGAAAACACTTTAGCGTATGCTCGTGCAAGATTAGATTGGTTATTATCTTATCTAATCAGGATGGCTCCCACTGGTTTTTATAAAATCTTCCTTCAAAC
Source organism: Agapanthus africanus (assembly GCA_030015575.1). Lineage (NCBI taxonomy): Eukaryota > Viridiplantae > Streptophyta > Magnoliopsida > Asparagales > Amaryllidaceae > Agapanthus > Agapanthus africanus. Next base: position 259,803,165 of record JASDDO010000012.1, on the reverse strand, counting down.
CCTAAAAGGAAAGACTAGCCGGGATTAATTACACCCTACAACTTCGTCGATCTTTCAGCCAGGCCAGTGTCGGTACTTTGAGGGAGGTTCCCCGTGCTTTCGCACGGACCTAATTAAAGTAAACCTCGTTTTCCCAGAGGCGTAACCCCGTTGACACCTTTCTAGACACCAACTTGATCGGCTAATTGTAATGTGTAAAACTCTCCCAGGAGTAACTCTTACTCGCAGTGGGTATCGGGATCCAACTATCTCATAGAAGGTATGCAATCTCATTGCAAATTTCAACACTTGAAATTCCCAATAATATTTTACCCCTAGTGTTTTATGACCTTGACGAATGCCAAACAACCCATAGTCCACTAGTCAAGTTCAACCCGTACATTTCTTGATTGAATTAAACCCACCCGCACGACCCTTGACGAATGCCAAACAACGCCGTACGAATACCCTAATCCAATCTGCATCATATGCATAAGCAGATAAATACTAGTTAGCTACCGTACACTGCGCCTTGACGAATGCCAAACTACCGTAGCACGAATACTAAGCAGTACTTATCTGAAATGACGGAGGGCCACGCAGGTTTTCAGAAAACCATGAGCGTAATGAACTTGATATCGTCGTAGAATCATGTGAAATTTTTAAATGGAGTTTTTTTGGGGCTTTTCTAGTTTTGCTAAAGGGGTCACTCCCGGTGAAGGGATCGTCGGCCCTTTTCTCGTCGAATGAGGTGCAGGATATATCATATATATCGCTATGCAAAGCAGAAACTATAAAAGCAATAAAAAGACAAACCGAGTGTGTAGCATCTGCCAGTTATTGCTAAAGGAGTCACTCCCGGTGAAGGGATCTCGGTCCTTTCCTCATCGAATGAGGTGCAGGATATATCATATATACCGCTATGCAAAGCAAGAACTGTAGCTACCTATTTTGTTTAAAATTTGATTCTACAACATATTAGGTTTCTTTTCTTTCATTAATCACATTAATGAATTCCCATCATTTAAGTCACCTAAACATCACAGATAAATACGACGTACACTTATGTCATCCGCATTCGCCTCGATGTCCCCTCATGCACCGTTAGGTTAGGTAACTAACGACAGAGCAGGGAAGGGCTAGTGCGGGTGCAAAACATAAGTAACGTCTATATAATATATCATATATACTATATAAAGTATCTATCACAGAACATCACATGATCGCATCACAGATATCGCAGCAGAAGAAACATATGAAACATTGGATATACTAGGACGTCCGTGTTTTCAATACGAGCCAGTATAAAACACGGATTCCACGGTCGTGATGAATAGCCAATCCCACACCCCTAGACCCCTACGAGAGCGGCAAGCAACCCTACCAATTCTAGGGTTAGGAGACCCGGACTCGACTCCTCGAGATGGTCTCCCTCTGGACCCTAGAACCCGGTTACTTGTGCTCCCCTCCTTGGGTCTATCCTAATGCGGAAAAGTAAATAATATACAAAAGGTGACAACTTCTGCTACCTGGAAGTGCCCCAATAAAAGAATATTACATACAAGTTTTTACATGAATCAAAATGAAAAACACTCATCTCACATAAAAACCCCCGGCTATTCGAACACGACGATCCAATATAACATATCCAGCAACACATAACATCACATGTCATCAACGTAAGTAAGTATGCATACCCCAATTGTCGTTGACGTATAGCAACGAAACCGGTGATATCAACATACTACACTTACGGTCGCAGAAAAGAAAGTGTAAAACTATAACAGTTGGAATCCGCAACCTCTTTAGACATCGCATGCCTAATCAAATGAAATACATAGACATCACATGCCTAACAGTTATAAACCCCGCATTTTAGTCTCATTATCGAAAACTCTTTTCAATATCAAGTGAAACTAAACTGCTAGATTTATAACATTCATCCAGTTATCTCATAACTGTTTGTGAATTCCAATTATTGTATCCCATTCCGGGTAAATAGAAAATATTAAACTTTCCGATCGAACATTCGAACACCCAAGTTTTCCCGAAACCGATCAACACATGAAATAAGTTCAAAGACATTCACTTCATGCCTCAGTACCAACGGTCCAGCCGTAGAAGGGTCAAGCCAACGCCTCACATGTGGCACGCCGTACTGCCCCAAACCCGAAGGTTCAAATGGCAGTTCAAGACGGTCACATAATCGAGTTAAGGTTTGTTGTCTTCTAGAGGGACCATCGCGTTACTTGCACTACTCAGAACGTCATTAAACTACGGAAAAGTCCAACAATTGGAAATTTCCCGGCAGGGGAAAGGTTGGGTATTTACATCCGGTCGAAACTTTTAACATATTCTAAATATCCGGTAAACCACATAGACAAAATCTGATAATCCGATCGAATCATCGAATCGCCAAAACAACCCCAGAAAATTCAACTCTTGAATAAATATTAAAAATTCCCATAAAACTCAGAACTGTGAAATAGGAATTACTGTGCACACTTGGAGGGCTGATGTCATCATGTCGCCGCGGAACCGCTGCATAAGCTAGGCATATGCCGCGCTTCCGCCGCATGTTGGAGGCATCATTTGTCCAATTTTGCACCATAATTCTTAAAACTTCCTGCTGAATTTTTTAAGCATTTTTAATATGGAAAAAACCTAGTTTTTAGAAAAAGTCCAGAGAGCAAGTTTGGGATTAGGGTTTCGATTCGTTCGGATTTCAAACGTCGTCTACTCTTCGCCTAAGGCTCTAGCTAGGCTCTGATACCACTGTAGGGTTCCTAGGCACACTCAAGAGGTCTCACAAGGCATCAACCATGCAAATTTTAAATTTTATGGGTGCCGAGAAACCCTAATACGGATCGTCAACTAGAATTTTAGGCGAAAAAGGAAACTAGTTAACATCTTAACTAAAAGTGAGCTGCTACAACCTTTGTAGATCCGGTTCTCCACTTCCTTAGCTCCACATAGACGTCCTCTCGCTGTCCGTCTCGAATCCCGTACTCAAGCATCGGCTTCATCGGAGAAATGGGCGGGCAAGGTCGTCGGCTTCGTGCCGAAGATGATCTACGTCGAGGTTACACAAGATCAAGCTCCAACTTCACCAAGTTGTGAAACTTGTGAAGAAAACACCCTATACTACTTGGCAAGAGGTAGAGAGTGAAGAAATAGGAGGTGGGTTCACTTTAGAATTGGATTTAACAAACTTTTGCTCAAGATGCCATTGATGAAGTCAAGCTTTCCTTCTTGATGAAGATGATGAAGAAGAAGAAAAGATATGATAAGTTCATCAAAAAGAAAAAGAAAATGAATACTTATCATAATGTAGACCATGGTTAGGTGTAGAGAATTGACTAAGGTTAGATGAATGGTTAGGGTTTAGCATGAAGACAAAATGGTCACTTTGGTCAAAGCTTCATGAAGCTTCAACAAGCTTCAAGAATTAAAGCAACCATTTTGTTTTCTTTTGCCATTTCTTTTTTAATCCAAATTAAAAAGATAAAAGAATGAATAAATAAAAACCCTAACCATTACTTAACCAAGGTTTAATTCTTTACACTTAACCAAATGAGCAAGTATCATGAAACATGATACAAACATGTGCACAAAAGTATATCACATATACAACTTGCACATCAAGTGAGAAAATCCATTTAAAGTGAACCAATACTAGTTAATGCAAAGTAATATATCAAATATATAATTATACATTAAATCATTAAATCATCACTTGATTTAACGATCCGGTCATATCGCATATAACCGACTAGTATCCTATGTATCGGCTTATCGAATCAATCCTTGATTCGATATCTAGGTTATATCGCATTTAATCAATCGATACATACATCGCGAGAATGGAATACGGTATCACATACACGCATTATTCTCGGTCCTGCATATATCTCATATGCGCTCCTATTTCGTTTCACTTGAGCCTGGAAACCTCTATGTAGGCTCTAAAGACTCGTTAATACGCCGGTAGCAGATGATGATCATATCAAGCATCCACAAGCCGCAAGCGGTCTGCTAAACGTAACGGCCACCCGGGTACTGAGCGATCAGAAGATCGACGAGCAAGCCCGCTCACACTCCTGTGAATCCAACCAGTAACACTTACCGTACAGTCCGGTCTGTTCGTCTTATATGTCGCATATCAAGTCTAGGGGTGGTAAACGTCAGACCCCAATAACCGATAAGTCGTGCCGATGTGAGGCTCATAACGGGTCGAGAAACTACTGGTAACACTTACCAGTAAATCTCTGATCATCCCTGGCCAGGCACTTCCCTGTTACGGCCAATCGAGCACAGCGCAACATCAACCCCCAATACCGGGAGAGACGAAACCCCTCCTATCGCTCATTGCCTCCATGTGACTCGGGACTGTACCCAAAAACCACCGTTTTGCACGCCCTCATGGACGTGGTAAGGTGGAGATCAAAGCACAGTGGGAATCACACAAGACTCTATGACGATCTCGGGTCTACAGACTAACCTGCACAAGTGTCACCTGAGAACTCCCATCTGACGTGAGGTATAATACCATCTGGGAGTTCTCGGCGAGTCCGTCCAGTGTACCCAGTCTCCACTGAGCACCCGTATACCATCTCTGATGTCAAACACCAAGGATATGGGATCATCCATCGCCCATCTCATGGGTCGAGAAGCGTATACGCTAGTCTACACTGGTATATCGATGCCCCGTCTCGATACACCCACGACTAGGGACCATGAAGGATGTACTTATGGACTACCATGTCCACACTAGTATGATCTTCATCATAGTCCAGGTAGTCAAGTACACATCTAAGGGCTTTACCAACATGTAACTATAAGACAGTTTAAAGAGACTAGTATACATGCTAAGATAAAGAGTAACTAGATAGCATACTATCATATCGAGCAAGAAAGTCATCTCTATATATGTCCAAGCATCCAATATAATATACATCATCTGTACAATACTGGCCTCTAGGGAATCCATACAACTAACACCATCTGCATTCGTCACTGGGTCCCGTCATCACCCGTGAGGTTACTTAACTAACGACAGAGCGGGGGCTGGACTAGCGCGGGTGTAAAACATATACAACATCTAATAATATATATATCAATATACAATAATCGCTCCAGGCGTGATAATATGCAACATTATAGAAAAGTAATAAGCATCACAGAACAATATAGATAATCTGGGATCCCCGGGTTTCACAGAGCCGCTACTGAAACCCGACGTTCCCCTGGTCGTGTGGATAGCCTGTGCAATGAAACCTAGGCCCCTACGGGTGCGGCAAGTTTCCCGCCAAAACCTGAAGCGAGGCAGCCCCCTACAACAAAAATGAATGGACCACTCGGCACTTCACGGAATCCGGTAACTTGAGCACCCCTCCTTGGGTCAACCTGTAACCCCTACGAGTGCGGCGAATAGTCTGCCAATTCTAGAGTGAGGTCCATTTGCCTCTCAAAGCCATGAGATACGGATCCGTTGCCCTCCAGAACCCGGCTGTCCGTGCACTCCGTCGCGGGGTAAACCTAGTACAGAAATAAAAATATGTACAACGGGTACATCGACCTCAGCCCGGTCGTGCCCCAAAAGAATATTATACAAACAGGCAGTGACGGCAGTCCACATGTTGGACGCTCGCCCCGCAATATCAAATGTACAAATAAATCCAAACAGCACTACCATTGCACACTGCTATCCACCACGACATATCCGCAACATCACAGCACAACAGAGAACATCAACACGAATGTCACGTTCGCAAACCCGTCTAAAAGAACTATAGCAATTAGACGCGGTTTACTGCTCAAATGACATTCCCGGTCGGAGATATAATGTAAATACTGCATACTAACAAATTTAAAATTTCGATCGACAAAATTTCCCAAAGTGGGCCCCACGTACATTTGCTGTACAGTAACAAAATCTGGGCCCAAATGAACAGTACCAGAAACCACAATTTATCATGTAGAAACAAAAGAAGAAACATGGTCCACTAAGTCACCAATACGGCCGCGGTTCCGCGGTCAAAGCAAGGCTTTGACTGCGTTTCCGTGGCGGTTTGGTCTACTCAGTGGGTCGTTTTTCTTCTGGTTCCTTAAACAAGCCTGCTTAATTTTCTGGTATATGCAAAATAATTTTTAGACCCTTTTAAAAATCGACAGAAACTTTAACATGGAATTTTGCGGTTTTTGAAAATCCGTTCGATCGATATTTGAAACGCGTTAGCACAAGTTAGTATAGCTTATGGTGAGGCTCTGATACCAATGTAAGTCCACGGTAGCGCCCCGGCCGTCTAACAGATACCAAATGCGGAACAAAAACTTTTACAACTGGCGCTATTGCGTACTATAACCCAGATATGCCATTAAAGCTAAACTAACAAACTACGAAGAGGGTAGAAATGTTATACCGAACGATCCGAGTCCTTCGGTCTTCAACCATCATCCCACGCTTTGTTGCGGCCGCTCCGATCTCCTGAATCTCCAGTCTTCCCGTCCAGGTGGCACCACGTCGACGGATCTTTAAACGGGCTCCCGCCTCTGAACCGAGGCAACTCGATCATCAAGTTTGCTAAAAGAGATAACCAAGATTGATGTAGAGAATGAGTAGAACACTTTGTCTCGTTACGTCCAAAGCAATGGACGAACGGTTAATGAAGTTGCCATTTGAATCGGGTGAAATGAGAATTGTAGCTATCTAATTTCCATACACCAAAACACTATCATAATCTTTTTTCTCTCAAGCAACCATTCATCTCTTGCAAGAGGGGGCCGGCCACTAAATAGGATGAGGGAGGTGAGTGCAGGAGAGGGGAGTGACCACAACAATAAATGAGAAAGGATGATTCATAATACACCATGTATGAACACATTAAAAGCAAACCAATGAACATAAACCTAGTCATTAACCTAGTCACCCTTGCATTAAATGAATCATTAAATGCACTAATGAGTCACTTAACACCACACCATCCTAGTCATCATCTAGAAGATTCCACACTCATCTCAAGAAAATATAAATCCGTATTAAACCGAATGTTTAATACGGCTGATAGAAAACGGGAAACTGGTAACTTCCAAAAGTGATCCTGAAACGAATTTTAGGATAACCCCGTAACAGTATAAACATACCCGCATTTGTATTACGACCGAATACAAATGCAACTGAGACAATGATATTATATCTACACAGTATAATACTCGGATCCGGCTTAAACCAAAGCCCACCAGTATTATCTGCCTGAAATATGACACGTGCGAAAACGCACGCGCATTTTTCGAACCCTGCCATAAAACCGTACGGCCTCTACAACGTTTCGCTCGAACTTGGGAAAGTATCTGTGGGGGACTCTAATGACTCATCAACACACTGGCACTGGGTATAACCACTAGCACATCAGAGGTACTGGCTGTACGTAACGGTTGCCTATGTATTGATTGGAAGGGAAGCTGACGAGCGAACTCAACTATAAACCCTACTGAGCCTAACAGTGACAATATACATACAGTCCGGTCCGTTCGTCTATGAGTATCGCATATCGGCCTAGGGGCTGGTAACGTCAGACCCCCAATAGCAGTATAAGTCGTGTCAGAGAGTGGCCTAGAACACCCTGAGATACTACTGGAGTACCTACCAGTAAATCTCCTGCCTCGGAAGAGGCTTTTTGTAATGGCTCTCCTAGACATAGCGTGATCTCACCCCCAATACCGGGAGAGACGAATCCCCTGCCGATCCGCTCACTTGCCTCCATGTGGCTCGGGACTGTACCCAAAAAAGACCTGTTTGCACGACTCTTTTGAGCCGTGGTAGGGTAGAAATCAAAGCACTGTGGGAACTCACACGAGACAAATGACGACCTCAGGTCGATGAACTAACATGTACACATGTCACCAGGGAACTGCTATCTGACGATATGTATAATACCAACCAGCATGTTCCCTGCGAGTCTTGTCCGGTCTACTCATAACCCAATGAGCACCTGTATACATCTTAGGTGATCCAACTGACACCAATGGCTTGTTAGACCGGCCATTGCCCCTCGTTGGGGTCTCGACTGTATACACTAGTCTACTCTGGAGTATCGATGCCCTGTCTTGAAACTCCCACGACTAGGGACTCTTTAAGGATGTGCTTACAGACCCCAGCTCCCACGTATATGATCGCCATCATACTGCTGGCAGTCAAGAAAGAATCCTATAGGCTATATCAACATGCAATTGCGAACTAAAGCATGTATACGATGATAAAGACAAACCAGATAGCATACTATCATCTTGAGCAAGACTGTCATATCGGTATAGGTCCTGCCTCAATCATTGCAATCACGTACCTGCGATCCAATAATTGACTTTGAGGGCACTATCTCCAAGAGATACTGCTAGAGGGCTTCGAAGACAGTCGGAGCAGCGGAAGCATGTGCAAGCTGCTTGAATCCATCTACGGGTTAAAGCAGGCATCGCGGAGATAGAACATCTGTTTTGATGAAGCTGTCAGAGAGTTTGACTTCATCAAAAAGGTAGATGAACCATGTATAAATAAGAAGGTCGCAGAGAGTATTGTTGTCTTCCTCGTATTGTACGTGGATGACATACTCTTGATAGGAAACGATGTTCCTATGCTACATTCGGTCAAGCACCTCTTATCACTCAAGTTCTCCAAGAAAGATCTAACGGATGCCTCCTACATCCTGAGGATATAGATCTATAGAGATAGATCTAAACGAATTTGGGATTGTCCTGATCTAGGTACATAGACACCATACTAAAGAGGTTTAGTATGGAAGATTCTAAGCATGGTAATATACCCGCTTGTTCAAGAATGACTCTCTCCAAAGAGATGTCTCTCGAGATTGATTTGGAGAGGGCTCGCATGCAAGGAATGCCCTATGCTTTGGCAGATGGGTCAATCATGTATGCGATGTTATGTACCAGACCAGATATAGCATACTCACTAGGTGTAGTGAGTAAGTATCGAAAAGATCTTGGGGAAAACCACTGGACAGCTGTGAAGAACATTCTTAAGTGCTTGAGAAGAACTAAAGAATTGTTCTTGGTGTATGGTAACGGTGAACTCCAGATGGAGTCCTTTACAGATTTGAGCTTCCAGAGTGATAAGGACGACTGAAAGTCAGTCTCGGGTTTTGTCTTCACCCTCAGTGGAGGGACGTGGAAGGGTTCCAAGCTATATACCGTAGCAGACTCGTTGATAGAGGCTGATTATATCGCTACCAACGATGCTGCCAAAGAGGTTGTCTGGATGAAAAAGTTCATATGATGAACTTGGTTCCTACCATTGGGCATCCAGTACCTGTGTATTGAGATGACAATGGAGCTGTGGCTTTAGCCTAGGAACCCCAGTCCCGTCAGTGATCCAGACATATTCTTAGACAGTATCACCGGATCAGGGAGATAGTTGATCTCCTGGAGATAGAGATCAGGAGAGTTGACACAGAGGATAACACAGCGGATCCACTCAACGAAGCCATCCCCCAGATGCTATTCGAGAGACTTTTGGGACGTTGGGTATGAGATACTACAACAACTGGCCTTAATGCAAGTGGGAGATTGTTAGGAATATGTATGCCCTAGAGGCCATTATTGTTGATATAGTGGATGCTTGGACATATATATAGAGAACTTTCTTGCTCGACATGATAGTAAGTTATCATGTTACCTTTATCTTAACATGTAGACTGGTATTTATACTGTCTGTCTCTTACATGTTAATAAAGCCCTTAAGATATGTACTTGACTACCAGGATTATGATGAGATCATACTAGTGGGGCCAGGGTGGTCCAAAAGTACATCCTTTAATCAGTTCCTAGTCGAGGGAATATCGAGACTAGGGCATCGATATTCCAGAGTAAACTAGTGTGTACGTTTCTTGTCCCTTAGAGGGCGATGGTTGATCCCACAACCATTGGTGTGTGACATTAAAGATTGTACACAGGTGCTCATTGGAGAATGGGTACACCAAACGGACTCGCCGAGGACTCCTAGTTGGTAGTATACCTATCGTCAGATAGCAGTCATCTGGTGACACTGGTACAGGTTAGCCTGTAGACCCGAGATCGTCATAGAGTCTTGTGTGGCTCCCACTGTGCTTTGATTTCCTCCCTACCACGCTTAAAAAGGAGTTATGCAAACAGGTAGATTTTGGGTACAGTCCAGAGTCACATAGAGGTAATGAGCGATAAGAGGGATTTCGTCTCTCCCAGTACTGGGGGTTGATTTTGCGGTATGCTCGATTGGCTATAACTGGAAGACCCTGGCCAGGGCTGCTGTTGATATTTACTGATAAGAGTAATCAGTAGTTTCTCAAACCATTATAGGCCAGAAATCGGCATGACTTATCACGTTATTGGGGCCTGACGTTTACCAACCCTTGATATGATATGCGACATATCAGACGAAGAGACCGGACTATATGGTAGTGTTACTGATAGGCTTCATGGAGACTATAGACAAGCTTGCTTGTTGATCTTCATATCGCTCAATACCCGGGTAGCCGTTACGTTCAGCTAGTACCGCTGACGGCTTGTGGGTGACTGATGTGATCATCACCTACTGCTGGTGTATTGACGAGTCTTTAGAGTCCCACACAGAAGTTCCATGGTTCAAGAGAAATGAAGTAGGACACATATGTGATATGTGTGTGGGCCTGATTAAATACGTGTATATGATACCGTATTGTAATCTGGAAGTTATCTGTTATCGAGTTAGGTTATATATGATATAACTAGATTATCGAATCAAGTGTTGATTTGATAATGTGATATACAGATAAATGATATTAGTCGGTTATATATGATATAACCAAATTATTAAATCAAGTGTTGATTTAATAATGTGATATATGTTATATGTGATATAATTATATCTTAACTAATATCATTAGCTCACTAATAATATTTTTCATTATAAATATATTAATATATATGATATAAATATATATATATATATATAATGAAGCATGGCATAAAATTCTATTTTGTAAAAATAGAAATGAGGTGGAATTTGAAGTGGAATGGTATGAGGTTTGACACATAATATATTTTATTCATCTTGACTTACTATTGAAGCATGACACCATATTTTATTTGTGGATATTTGTTTGCTTCAATGAGTGAGGTTTTAGATGAGCCATTCTTCATCTCATTCAACACTTAGCCATATTGTCTTTAGTTGCTCCTATGGTAGCTCTCTAGCTTCTTCATTTTTCTCATTACCATGGTTCAAGCTTCAATCCTCACTGGTGATGTGAACCATGAAGCTTGAACACAAACTTGTGAGCTTTAACATCCCCTACTTTACCATCCTACACTTGACTAGCGATCGAGTGTAGCGTGTTTCCTACACCAAATAGTTTAGTGTAGAGGTAGCTTGAGTTGGAGGGACTTCGCGTGGATCATCTTCAGCGCGAAGGTCTTCGGAGGAAGCTCGTACAAACCCTCAAGTGGAGCCTAGTGAAGTCGCGGAACTACTACACGGAGCATATGAAGTGAAGGACTCGATCTACGAAGGTATAATCATCTTTCACTTCTTCTAGTTTAGTTGATATCAAACATAAAACCCTATTCATCTTGTTAAACATCTTGGATTGTCTAGCATAGCACCTATAAAAATTTGAATTTGGCATGCTTGATGCCACTAGAACCCCTTGCTGGTGCTAGGGTAGACTTTCACGTGTACTTGTGTACGAATGATGATTCGGACAGATAATACTAGTGGGCTTTGGTTTAAGCCGGATCCTAGTATTATACTGATGGATTATTTTCGTCTCTTTTGTATTCGTATTTTTCGGAATACGTATACGGGTATGTATATACGGATGAGAGGCATTCTCGTAATTTACTCAAGAATGCTTCTAGAAGATGACACCTCATATTTTGTATTAACCATTTAGGTTAAATGATTGATTACATTATGAGGTGGAGGAAATGAGGTGGAAGTTTGCATTATATGGATCATGGCTCTTGGTGACACATGAGGTGTTTTATGCCATGACTCACTAGATGACTCATGAACCATGCTAGATAGTTTCTTATGGATTATTTGTATGGTTCATTATTCACAAGAGAGTACACTCTCCATTCTATGCTAACTGTTCACTATCTTTTCCTCAAGCTCAACTTCTTCTACATCTAGTCTTTCATGTCTCATGTGTTCAGAAACCTAAGGTTATTAGAAACATACCAATCCATCTACAATCTCTACATCACCTAGGTCATCTAGTGCAGCGAACTAGGTGCCCTAGTTATCTTGGATTTGAGGTTGGAGCCCAGACTATAGACTCTCGGATGGATCGTCTTTGACTCGAGAAGGCCGACGAGGAAGCATCGATCCGTTACGATCCTTGGAGCCTATGATAAGGAGGAGAACAGCAGCAAGAAGACCCGAAGGACATGAATTCATGAGGTATAACATTCTATCCTAGTAGTTAACCTCATAGTAGTTTGCTAGTTAGGGTTTAGTATTGATCCTGGAGTTCGAGTCGGTGTTGCGAGCTTTGTAAAAATCGTTTTTTACGTATTCCGCCTCCCAGCGAACCCGCGGGGTGCGCGACATCGACTTACACTCGAGCTATGTGAATCCGACCACTTCTTTCCCCTTCCTAGCTGTGTCCGAAGTCCCCGCAAACGATCCTAGCATCGTACAAAACAAAAACGCGTGAGGTTAATAAACTTTCCGACAGGACACAGACAAAAACACAAAACTAACGAACTAACTCCCACAAGCTACCATGTGTTACCTTAGCGGGTTAAACACGTGCAGTGACATCCTATACTAACCCTAAGGCTTCTAACCACACGTAACACCTAAACAAGAGTCAGATAAATCTATATCGCACTTTATCGAAACACTTGAAAGATAGCAAAGCAGTTCCAGATTTTCCTACAAAAGAAATTAGGGAAAGTTGCACATGCCATAAGCCTACATATAGTCCCAGAGAACCCACGACCGAGACACACACACATCGCCTCAAGACTGGCCACAAATTGCGGCCAGATACAATAAATCTGCAGCCAAGTTTAAGCTGAATGGGATCAGGTTTTGGGGTTAGGTTCTAGGCCTCTAGAATATCTCTCAGTAGTGGAAACATCACAAAAAGGTCTCAGGGTTGATAGCAGATTCAAACAGAATCCTAAGTCTTAACAAAATACGATATTAACCACTAAACCAAAACATTAAGGTATATTAGTGAAACTAGATAACACAAGAACTTCCCTTAGAGCCTAATTAGGAGTTTTAGATCATTACCTCACCAAAACATGGAATAAACCCTAGCAATCCAAGCTTTAAGACTCCAAAAGAGGTTAAACATGCTTGATGAAGGGTTTAGTGAGGTTTGGTGTTGGTTTAGGCTCAACTGTGAGGTGGGAAAAATTTTCAAGAGAGGGAACTTGAAGAAAGAAGAAGAAGAAGAGAAATGAGAGGGTAAGTTGAGAGAATGAGAGAGTGAGAGATGAGGGGAGAGGGATAGCTCTTGATAGCCTTGCTCTCTCTCTCTCTCTCTCTCTCTCTTCATTTATTACCCTCCTTACCACCATATCTCCCCATACCTTCATTCTTTACTCCTTTCTTTTCTCTCCTTTTTTTTTGAAAACTCTTTTATTTACCGTGTGTGTATTAAATATAATGATATGGTTAAAGTGCCAAGACTAGCAAAACATATTTAACATATACATAATACTAGATTAGCATGCACATGTGTGTGTATAACTACAACAAGTACATAAATAATTAAATAAATTATTTATTAATTTTATAAAATATGTGAAAAATAATTATTAGTTAAATTTATCAAAAACCCGTATTATATCGCTTAATTAACTCTAATCGCGTTTTAAGGTGTTATAATGTTAGTCTTTTGACCTGAGATCATCATTTGTCTCGTGTGAGTTCCCACTTTACTTTGATTACTATCCTACCACGGCTCAAACGCATCGTGCAAACAGCTTTTAGTTGGATACAGTCCCGAGCGATGGTGGATATTGGTGCCCTCAAGGCAATTATCGTAGTTTCAACAATGCAATTACTGAATTCGAGGAGGGCTTCTACCAAGAACAGTCTTACTCGAGATGATAGTGTGCTATCTAGTTTGTCTTTATCTGTCATGTGAATACATGTTATTAGTTATCGCGTATCGCTAATATATGAGATAAAGCCCATAGGATCTTTGCTTGACTACCAGGATTATGATAAGGATCATACTAGTAGGGCCCGGTAGCTTGTAAGCACATCCTCAAATGTCCCCAGTCGTTGGAGTATCGAGACAGGGCATCGGTACTCCAGTTTAGACTAATGTATACGTTTCATGACCCTGTACGGGGAAATGGCTGTTCCTATAGCCATTGGTGTTTGACACTGATGATTGTATACAGGTGCTCATTAGATGAGTTACACTGGAAAGACTCGCCGAGAACTCCTAGTTGGTATTATACCAATGTCAGATACCAGTTCTCTGGTGACATGAGTATAGGGTAGTCCCTTGACCTGAAATCGCCACAGTGTCTCGTGTGTGTTCCCAATGTACCTAGATTACAACCCTACCACGGCTCTACTGAGGCGTGCAAACAGGTTTTAGTTGGGTACAGTCCCGAAGCACATGAAGGCCGTGAGCGGTCGAGGGAATTCGTCACTCCCGGTATTAGGAGTCGATATCGCACTGTGCAGGATACGACTATAGCCAGAAGTCCGTGGCCACGGCAGTAGGGATAAACTAGTAAGTGTTACCAGTTGTATCTCTTTGGTTATGAGTCCTCTGTCAGCATGACTTATCGGGTTATTGGGGATCTGACAGATTCCACTCCCCAGACCTGGTATGTGATATTCCTTGACGAAGAGACTGGACAGTTCGGTGACTGTCACTTATAGACATTGTTGGGTCCGGATGAGTTCGCTCATCGACCTGCCTTTATCTTGTTCATACCTGGGTAGCCGTTACATACAGCTAGTGCTACTGACGAGCTTGTGGGTTAACCCGAAAGGGGGTTAAATCTGAAAGTGTTTCATATTCAAATGGATATGATCTTGTATAACCAACTGCCAGCGTATTGACAAGTCTTTAGAGTCCCGCAACGAAAGAGCCTTCCTGGGAAAAACGCGATGTGACGTATGTATAGGGATACGTACATGAGTTCGGTAAAACATGTATATTGGATAAACGTGTTTAATCGGACGACTGTTAGACTAGCCAGTTTGAAAGCCGGAATACCAAGTCAAGTGTTGACTTGATAACCGTATTAATGATACGGTTTCTAGTATAGTATATATGATACACACACTCTCTAAAGTATATGATACTATGAAGATGTTGATGGCATTTCGTGTATGTGATACATAAGGTGCACGTGTATAGGATACATGTACTAATACTTATTTAATATATATATATTTGATATATTAATTCCAACCATTCTAAATTATGTATAAATAAATATTCAAATATATATATATATATAAATGTATATATATATATATATATATATTAATGTGTATATATATTATTAGTGATTTTATATGCTTGATTAAATGGTGGGGCCCACTCTCTCTCTTGTGTGTTGACACACATGAGAGAAAGTAGGAGAGGGGATAGGTGTCATGGTTAAACATGACATGGTTAGAAAAAATGAGGAGACATAATTCATTTTTTCTAACAAGCCATCATTTTGATAAAACCTTTTTCTTCTTCCTCACAATACAAGAGCTTGAGCTCACTAGAAAAATGGCAAGTGTTGCCATGGTGAGGGAGTGCAAAAAGTAGAGAGTACCCAGAATTCGCATCGCCATCCTCTGTAAGTAGTATATGTAGGGCTAGTTTAACAACTTAGTAAGGTTTTGGCA
The DNA here is from genome assembly GCA_030015575.1 of Agapanthus africanus. Classification (NCBI taxonomy): domain Eukaryota; kingdom Viridiplantae; phylum Streptophyta; class Magnoliopsida; order Asparagales; family Amaryllidaceae; genus Agapanthus; species Agapanthus africanus. The sequence goes on along the minus strand of JASDDO010000012.1, from coordinate 259,787,327 downwards.
AGAATCAATCATGCTAATTTAAAATTTTGGGGGTGCTAAACAAACCAACCAAGTAATCGAACTAGAGAATTAGGGTTAAACTGTAGGGTTCCTAGGCACTCTCGTGGAGTCTCACAAGTGATCAAACATGCACAAATCAAATTTTATGGGTGCCTACAAACCCTAATACGGATCGTTTACTAGATATCTAGGCGAAACAAGCAAGTAAATGGAAATGTATCTAAAGGAAAGGGGCTACAACCTTTGTAGATCCGGCCCACCACTTCCTAAGCTCCACGATGATCTCCCTCCGCTGTCCAAATCGAACTCACGACTCTAGCATTGGCATCATCGAAGAATAGGCGGGCTTGATCGTCGGTTCGATGCCGAAGATGATCTACGTCGAAGCATCACAAGAAAAAGCTCCAACTTCACCAAGCTTTGAAAACTTGTGAAGGAAACACCCTATACTACTTGGCAAGAGGTAGAGGATGAAGAAATAGGAATTGGGTAGACTTTAGTTTTGGATTTCCCTCACTTTTTCATCAATCACCATTGATGTAGCAAGCTTTTTTCTCATGTTGAAGAAGAAGAAGATGATGAAAAAGAATATGATAAGTATTATGTAAATGATAAAATAAATTAATACTTATCATTTACTAACCCTTGGTTAGTTGTAGAGAATGGACCATGGTTAACTAGAATGGTTAGGGTTAAGTATAAGACAAGGATGGTGGACTAATTCAAAGCTTCAAGAATCTTCAACTAGCAAACAAAAATAGCAACCATTCTTTTCTTATCTATTTCCAAAACAAATAAATAAATAAATAAGAAAAAAGAAAACCCTAATCATAATCTTAACCATGGTCTTATTCTTTACACTAACCCTAGCTTGCATGTATCATCAAACATGATACAATCATGTGCACAAAATATATCACATATGCAATGTGAACAAACCAAGTGAGCAAATCCATTTAAAGTGAACCAATACTAGTTAGTGCAAAGTGATATATCAAATATATATAATTATGCATTAAATCATTAAATCAACACTTGATTCAATGATCCGGTCATGTCGCATATAACCGACTAGTATTCAATGTATCGGCTTCTCGAATCAATCCTTGATTCGATAACCAGGTTATATCGCATATAACCAATCGATACATTCGCCGCGAGAATGGAATACGGTATCACATACACGAATTATTCTCGGTCCCGCACATATCTCATATGCGCTCCTATTTCGTTTCGCTTGAGCTAGGAAACCTCTGTCTAGGACTCTAAAGACTCGTCAATACGCCGGCAGCAGAAGATGATCATATCAAACACCCACAAGCCGCAAGCGGTCTGTTAAACGTAACGGCCACCCGGGTATTGAGCGATCAGAAGATCGACGAGCAAGCCCGCTCACACTCCTGTGAATCCAACCGGTAACACTTACCGTATAGTCCGGTCTGTTCGTCTGATATGTCGCATATCTCGCCTAGGGGTGGTAAACGTCAGACCCCAATAGCTCGATAAGTCATGCCGACTTGAGGTCCATAACATTTGTGAAACTACTGATAACTCTTACCAGTATATCACTGCAACCCTGGCCAGGGATTTCCTTTTATGGCCAGTCGAGCATAGCACATCATCAACCCCCAATACCGGGAGAGACGAATCCCCTCCTATCGCTCATTGCCTCCATGTGAATCGGGACTGTACCCAAAAACCACCTGTTTACACAACTCAGTAGAGCCGTGGTAGGGTGGAAATCAAAGCACAGTGGGAGACACACAAGACTCTATGACGATCTCGGGTCAACAGACTAAGCTGTACCAGTGTCACCAGAGAACTGCCATCTGACGTGAGGTATAATACCATCTGAGAGTTCTCGGCGAGTCCGTTCAGTGTACCCAGTCTCCACTGAGCACCCGCATACCATCTTCGATCTCAAACACCAATGGATATGGGATTATCCATCGCCCATCGCATGGGTCGAGAAGATATGCGCTAGTCTACTCTGGAATATCGATGCCCCGTCTCGATATTCCCTCGACTAGGAACAATGAAGGATGTACTCATGGACTATCCAGGCCCCACTAGTATGATCTACATCACAGTCCTGGAAGTCGAGTACACATCCTAAGGGCTTTATCAACATGTAATCAGAGAGACAGAAAGTATACATGTTAAGATAAAGAGCAACCAGATAGCGTACTATCATGTCGAGCAAGAAAGTCCTACCTATATATGTCCCAGCATCCACTACAATATACATCCAATGTACAGTAATGGCCTCTAGGGCATACATATAACTAACATAAACATGATACGTAATCTCTTTAAATCTAAGTGAACAAGGAATACAACCTTTGTAGACCGGTCCTTCACTTGAATAGCTCCGTGTAGTAGTCGCTTCGCTGCGATCACAAACTTCCGGACTCTAGAGAGGCTCCCATGAAGAAAAGAACAAGCCTGCTTCAAAGTCTTCGAGGCCGAAAATGATCTACGTCGAGGAGACACTAGCTCATGCTATCTGTTCACTAATTGTGTAGATTAGTGAAGCAAACACCCGAAACTAAATGGCTAATAGTAAAGGATGATGAAGTAGGAAATGAGCTCACTTTAGATATATTTTTCTCACAAGTTATCATCACTTTCACAAAAGCTAGAAACCTTGAATGAGGAAGAAGAAGATGAAGCTCAAGTGATGAATGAATACATGAGGTTAGAAATGCAACCATAGTTAGTGTATGTCATGCACTAACCATTTTACAGACTTAACCATAGCTATGATTTAAGGGTTGGGTCAAAAAACTGTTAGGTCCACGTTACCCACCCCGGTTCTTTCGCGGGGCGGAATAGGCAAAACGAAATTTTTTCCCTAGCTAGGTAACATGGACCGTTTCATGAAGGATCGTTACTAAACAAAACTAACATAAAATCTACAAGTTTTAACTACTATGTAGAATGGTTATACCTAGCCTTGAACTCCTTCTCTTCTTGTTGTTCTCTTGAACTCCTTCTCTTCTTGTTGTTCTCCTCCTTACTTTCTCCTTGTAGTAGTTTGTACGGCTCCTCCTCGTCGTCTCCTCTTTGTCGAAGATAGATCCACCCGAGGGTTCGAACTTGAGCTCCTACCTCAACCTAGAGGTAACTAAGGTGTTTGGTTTGCTAAATCTAGAACCCTAGAAAGAGTAGAGAGTAGTCTTGGTGTTTTATCTCAAAGAAAAATGGTTCTCAACTCATGAGAAGGAATTTCCTTGAGCTAGAGGATGAAGGAGAGCAATGGATGAGAGAGAAGATGCAAGTGAGCATGATCCAATTTACAACCATGCTCTCATAATTTAGAAAAATGATAATAATAATAATAATTAACAATTTGTGATGGTGAGTTGATGAATGACCGTTATCATTTCATTCATTAAATGCTTTTGCAAAGAATAAGAAGTATCTTTGAAAATAAATGATGATGGTCAACAAGTCTACCTTGGTCAACCGGTCAACGAAGTCAACAAGTCAACAAAAGTCAAGAATTCAACTCAACCATGGCACAAAAATGTTAACTAATATTATTAATCATATTTCCTATTCTCATTAGGGTTTGGAAAAAGACAACAGTCAACTGTGCATACACACCCGTACCATAACCCTAATCAGAATCCTCTGCCTCTGCCCCAGTCAACTGTGCATACACACCGCATCCGTGATCCGAGGAACACGAATACAATGAGATAAAACCAACCCGAAAATATAAACTAGGATCTGGCTTAAACCAAAGCCCACTAGTAATAACTTTCCGGTCACCAAACGTGCAAAAGTGCGCGGATGTGAACGAACCCCGTTGCAAAACCATGCGACCTCTACTCTGTTTTGCCCAAAGGCGAATAACCCTCTGTGTGGGACTCTAATGACTCAACACTACGCTGGCAGTGGGTTTAACCACAGACCGCAAGCGGCACTAGCTGTACGTAACGGTCCCCAGGTAGATGCCGATAAGAAGACTGATGAGGTGAACCCATCCGAACTCCTACTGAGCCTGTATGTGACAATCTCCGTACAGTCCGGTCTGCTCGTCTGAGAGTATCGCATGGCGGGCCTAGGGGGCGGTAAACGTCAGTCCCCTAATAGCGGTATAAGTCGTGTCGGAGTATAGCCCAAAACACCCTGAGAATCTACTGGAAAACCTACCAGCAATTCTCGCTTGCCATGGCCAGGGACTTTGTGTAATGGCTCTCCTAGACACAGCGCGATATCAACCCCCAATACCGGAAGAGACGAATCTTGTCTAACCGTCACTGCCTCCAAGTGCTTCGGGACTGCACCCAACTACTACCTGTTTGCACGACTCAGTAGAGCCGTGGTAGGGTAGTAATTTAAGAACAGTGGGAACACACTCGAGACGGAGTGATAGTGTCAAGTCAACAGACTAAGCTTTACTCATGTCACCTGAGAACTGTTAACTGACGACAGGTATAATACCAACCAACAGTTCCCGACGAGTCCTGTCCCGTGTACTCGTAACCTAACGAGCACCTGCATACTATCTCTAGTACGACGTACTGATGGCTGTGGGACAGACCATCTCCCCTGTTGGGAAGAGAAGCGTATGCACTAGTCTACTCTGGAGTATCGATGCCCTGTCTCGATAATCCTATGACTTGGGACCAAAATAAGGATGTGCTTATATACTACCCATCCCCCACTAGTGTGATCGCCATCACAACGCCGGTAGTCAAGCAAAGATCCTAAGGGCTATACCAATATGTTTTTAGCGATATGTTAAAAGAAACATTTACACATATTAAGATAGAAACAAACCAAGTAGCATACTACTATATCGAGCAAGACTGTCGTAAAACCATACATATATCCCAAGCCTCCAAAATGTATTATACAAACCAGTACTATACAATAATGGCCACTAGGGCATACATATCTAACAATCTCCCACTTGCACTAAAGGCCAGTAATTGGTGTACCGCATACCCAACGACTGCACTAAGGCCAGCTGCCGGCGTACCGCATACCCTATAGCTCAAAAAGTCGCTCGAACTGTGTTTGAGGGAGGGCCTTCGTGAATGGATCCGCAGTGTTGTCTTTTGTGTCCACTCTCCGTACCTCGATCTCCTGGCGATCAATGATCTCCCTGATCAGGTGATACCGCCTTAAGATGTGTCTGGATTTCTGATGGGACCTTGGTTCCTTCGCTAAAGCTATAGCCCCATTGTTATCGCAATACAAAGGTATTGGGTCAACAATGGACGGAACCACCTGAAGTTCACTAATAAACATCTTTATCCAGACCGCCCCTTTTGCGGCATCGCTTGCAGCAATGTATTCAGCTTCCATCGTCGAGTCTGCGACGGTATCCAGTTTGGAACTCCTCCAACATACCGCCCCTCCGTTGAGGGTAAACACAAAACCCGAGACAGACTTGCTGTCATCTTTGTCACTCTGGAAGCTTGAATCGGTAAAGGACTCAACCCTGAGGTCTCCATTACCGTAAACCAGGAACATCTCCTTAGTCCTTCTCAGGTACTTGAGAATGTTCTTCACTGCCGTCTAGTGGTCCTCACCTGGGTCTGGCTGATACCGGCTTACCACGCTCAGCGCGTAAGCTACATCTGGTCTTGTACATAGCATCGCATACATTATAGATCCTACCGCCGAAGCGTAGGGTATAGTGTTCATGCGAACCCTCTCCTCGTCGGTCTTAGGAGACATCTTCTTGGAGAGGGTAATTCCGTGCAATGCGGGTATGTAACCGCGCTTGGAATCCTCCATAGTAAATCTCTTTAGTACGGTCTCTATGTATCTGTACTGCGAAAGTCCAAGTAGTCTCTTGGATCTATCTCTATAGACCTTGATCCCCAGAATGTACGAGGCATCACCCAGGTCCTTCATGGAGAACCGTTGTGACAAGAATAGCTTGACCGATTGTAGCATAGGAATGTCATTTCCTATCAAAAGAATGTCGTCCACATACAAGACTAGGAACATGACAGTTCGTCCTACAATCTTCTTATAGACACAAGGTTCATCTTCGTTCTTGATGAAATCAAATTCCTTGATTGCCTCATCAAAACAGATGTTCCAGCTCCGCGATGCCTGCATCAATCCATAAATGGATTTAAGTAACTTGCACACCTTCCCGCTGCTCCCATTGTCCACAAAACCTTCTGGCTGATCCATGTAAACGCACTCTTCTAAACGGCCGTTTAGAAAAGCCGTTTTAACGTCCATTTGCCAGATTTCATAGTCATGAAAGGCAGCAATGGCAAGTAGGATCCGAATGGATATGAGCATAGCCACTGGAGAAAAACTTTCGTCATAGTCCAAACCAGGTCTTTGACGAAACCTTTTGCAACGAGTCTAGCCTTATAGGTTTCCACCTGCCCATCTATACCAAGTTTCCTTTTGTAGATCCATTTGCATCCAACGGGTTTTACCCCAGGTGGAGCAATATCCAAGGTCCACACTTTATTGGTGTACATGGACTCCATTTCGGATTGCATTGCATCCAGCCACTTATCAGAGTCCCTACTGATAATGGCCTGCCTGAAACTGATAGGGTCATCTTCTTCCAAGATGCAATCCTCTCGATCCCCGTCTATGAGAAAACCGTAGTATCTCTCCGGCGGATGAGAAATCCTACCAAATCTGCGGAGTGGCTAAGGTTCGTTCGGGGTTATTGAATCCTGAGGTTATGTCAAATCTTCAGTTTCATTTTGTGGTCGCTGAATTTCTTCCAGTTCTACTGTGCTCCCATTAATTTCTTTTGCAAGAAACTCCGTTTCTAAGAAAACGGCATGCTGAGCAACAAACACCTTCTGTTCCTCGGTGTTGTAGAACAGATATCCATAACCATTCTTTGGATATCCCACAAACTTACATAAAACTGACCGCGCCTCTAGTTTATCTGGTTTATGTGTTTTAACATAAGCCGGACAACCCCATATCTTAAATCTTTTAAGATATGGCATTTTTCCATTCCATATCTCGAATGGAGTCTTAGGCACTGATTTATATGGAACATCATTCAATAGATATGCTGCTGTCAAAAGCGCATGTCTCCAAAATGAAAGAGGCAACTCGACACTACTCATCATGGAGCGAACCATATCTAATAGGGTACGATTCCTCCGCTCCGATACACCGTTGTGCTGTGGTGTATAAGGAGGAGTAAGCTGAGAGAGAATACCATTCTCTTTTAAGAAATCTAGGAATTCCGTGCTTAAGTACTCCCCTCCTCTATCTGATCGGAGGATCTTGATACTTTTGCCAGTCTGGTTCCCTACTTCGTTTCTGAATTCCTTGAATTTCTCAAAAGCTTCGGATTTGTGTTTCATCAGATACACGTATCCAAACTAGAGAGATCGTCAGTGAATGTGATGAAGTACGAGAACCCACCCCTTGCATGTATAGACATCGGACCACATACATCACTGTGTATGAGTCCCAAGAGCTCTGCTGCCATTTCTCCATGTCCGGTGAACGGAGATTTGGTCATCTTCCCTTTGAGACAAGACTGACAAGTTTCATAAGGTGAAAACTCGAACGTATTCAAGTGTCCATCTTTATGCAACTTACTTAGTCTTTTCTCTCCGATATGACCAAGTCTACAATGCCACAAGTAGGATTCATTCGTACCTGAATTCTTCCTCTTCCGTGTGTTTTGTACATTGAGAACTGTATTCTGATTTAGAACGTAGATACCATTACACAGTGTACCTTCTGCAACCTGTACCTTATGAAGATAGATGTTTGTGATATTTCTATCAAGAACAAAGCTATATCCATCTTTATCGAGTAAAGAAACTGATATGATGTTGCAAACCATGGAAGATACATAGTAGCAATCGTTCAAAATCATAGTATTGCCATTTGGCAACACTAGGTGATATTCACCGACGGCTGCAGCATTGACTTGTGCTCCGTTCGCTACTCTGAGCGACATATCACCAGGTACAACTCTCCTACTTTTTCTCAGTCCCTGCAATAAATTACAGATATGAGATCCTGATCTGGTATTAAGTACCCAGGAGGTAGGGCTGACCGTAAAGCAGTTCTCAATTACAAGAACACCTGAAGTAGATGCAAAACCATGCTTCTTCTTCAACTGGGTATCCGTGGAATCCATATAATTCTCTTTCCCTTGCTCATACTTATGACTGTTGTCGTAAGTTATAGCCGAACCAACGTTCCCCAGCCCCGAATAAGAATTCGGATCGGTCAAGCGATACATTTTATTATCTTGATCAGGGCGTGAAAATGGTTACTTCCTGGAGAGAGAGAAAAGAAACACTCAGCGTGCGCTCTTGCAAGATTAGATTGGTTTATTAATTTATCTAACCAGGATGGCTCCCACTGTTTCCACAAATTCTTCTTCAAACCTTAAAAGAAAGAACTAGTCAGGATTAATCGCACGTCATAATACTTGCTTAACCTTTCAGCCAGGCTGGTGTTGGTACTTCGAGGGAGGTTTTCCAACGCTTTCGCGAAGTTCCTTAATTAAATAACCTCTTTTTCCTGGAGGCGTAGCCCCGCTAACAATGTTCTAGACACCTACTTGGTTTATAGCATTTATTGTTAAGCAAAATATTCTCCCGAGAGTAATCCAACTCATCAGTGGGATCGGGATCCAACTATCATCGTGTAATGACCTAGATGGAATCCACTCTAGTCACTACACTCCAGAAGGTATGCTAAATCTGCAAGTTTCAGTTTCTTTAGAAACTCCCGATGTGGTTTTTACCCCTAACGGTTTATGACCTTGACTAGGACAACAAACCATAAACCGTTAGTCAAGTTCTTCCCGTCATTATCATGATTGCATTAGACCCACCCGTACGTGCCCTTGACTAGGCCAACAAGGCCGTACGACTGTCCTAACCAATCCCATTTGCAATGCACAGAAAAAATATTATCTAGCTACCGTCCACTACGCCTTGACTAGGTCAACAAACACAGCACGAATACTAAATAATACCAATCCGAAATGACGGAGGGCTATGGCTAGGTTTTGGCGAAAAACCTGTTAACGTAATGAACTTGATATAGTTGAAAGAACATTATTGCCTTTTTAAAAATACAGTGGCGAAAACTTTTGCTAAAGAGGTCACTCCCCGTGAAGGGATCTCGACTCTTTCCTCGTCGAATGAGGTGCAGGATATTCCAAACTGAATACCTCGATGCAAAGCAAGAATAATCGACTATAGTGAATTTATTACCCTGACGCAAACTTTTTATCCAAGGGGTCACTCCCGATGAAGGGATCTCGGCCCTTGCCTCGTCGAATGAGGTGCTGGGCATTCATAACCGAATACCTCTATGCAAAACAAAAGAGAACGTCCTTGCAATAACAGCTTTTTGAAAATTGTTTCAACAACGTCTTCTAGGTTTGTTTTCTTGCATTAATTTAATGCGTCCCATCAATTAATCCTACCATTGCAGAAAACAAAAAAAATATGACGTACGCTTATGCCATCCGCATTCGCCACGGGGTCCCGTCATCACCCGTTAGGTTACTTAACTAACGACAGAGCGGGGGCTGGACTAGCGCGGATGCAAAACATAAGCAACGCCTAAATAGATATCATATAGATATATACACATTCGTCAGATGCAATGATAGCCATTCCAGATCACAGATGAACACATTGGATATACTAGGAATCCGCATTCCGTACGAGCCTGTAACGAAGAGCGGATTACACGGTCGCAATGAATAGCCAAAACCCCACCCTAGACCCCTACGGGTGCGGCAAACTACACGCTAAGTACCCGAAGCGAAGCAACCTCCCTCAACGCCGTGAGTAGGGCACTCGGCACTTCGAGGTACCCGGTAGTTTGTGCACCCCACCTTAGGTCTATCCTAGGAGCAAAAACAGTAAAATAAATTATAAAATGACGGCTACAACCCCATCCCGGTTGTGCGGCCAAATAAATAATATTACATCAATTTACATATTACATGAATTGAAAGATAAAGAAAACTCTAATCTCACAACCCCCGGCTATTCATCCGCGACAATCCAACGAATTCATATACACAAACCATCAACATTACGGATCACAGATATGCACAACCCCCACTAATCTACGTATAGCAATTAGCCGACGTTCAGTGCATATATCACATCACAGATATAACCCATTAGCCAAAGTCTAGAGAAGTTCGATCAAAATACGGATTTGTAACTATCCCAAAAACAAATTTGTTCTCTGGAAAATCTGGGCAGAAACAACATATACTAAAAATCCCAAAACATCCAAACAAGAACACTGCACAAAACCCGATCCACGGCCGAGTCAACTCGGCCGTGGTTCCCCGGCAGGAAGCATGTTCTTGCCGTGGATCCGCGGCGCTTTGACCGAGTCACTGGATCATTTTTGTTCTGTGTTTTTACAAAACCCTGAGCCGATTTTTCATGTATGTTAAATTATTTTTAGAGCAGTATAAAAAATCGGCAGAAACATGGTTTTTCCGGACGTGTTTTGCGATTTTTGTCCGATCGAAATTCTAGATACTTTGCTAACATTCTAGTTTGTGTTTAGCTAGGCTCTGATTGTTAGTTATATGTATGCCCTAGAGGCCATTACTGTACATGAGATGTATATTGTAGTGGATGCTAGGACATATATAGGTAAGACTTTCTTGCTCGACATGATAGTACGCTATCTGGTTGCTCTTTATCTTAACATGTATACTTGCAGTCTCTCTGTTACATGTTGATAAATCCCTTAGGATGTGTACTCGACTTCCTAGACTATGATGCAGATCATACTAGTGGGGCCTGGGTAGTCAATGAGTACATCCTTCAATGTTCCTAGTCGTGGGAATATCGAGACGGGGCATCGATATTCCAGAGTAGACTAGCGTATATCTTCTCGATCCATGTGATGGGCGATGGATGATCCCACATCCATTGGTGTTTGACATCAGAGATGGTATGCGGGTGCTCAGTGGTGACTGGGTACACTGAACGGACTCGCCGAGAACTCCCAGATGGTATTATACCTCACATCAGATGGCAGTTCTCTGGTGACACTGGTACAGCTTAGTCTGTTGACCCGAGATCGTCATACAGTCTTGTGTGTCTCCCACTGTGCTTTGATTTCCACCTCACAATGGCTCTATTGAGTCATGCAAAAAGGTGGTTTTTGGGTACAGTCCCGATTCATATGGAGGCAATGAGCGATAGGAGAGGATTCGTCTCTCCCGGTATTAGGGGTTGATGTTGCGCTATGCTCGACTGCCCATAACTGGAAATCACTGGCCAGGGTTGCACTGATTTACTGGTAAGTGTTATCAGTAGTTTCATGCGTGTTATGGACCTTACATCGGCATGACTTATCAAGCTACTGGGGTCTGAGGTTTACCACCCATAGGCGAGATATGCGACATATCAGACGAACAGACCGGACTATACGGTAAGTGTTACTGGTTGGATTCACAAGAGTGTGAGCGGGCTTGCTCGTTAATCTTCTGATCGCTCAATACCCGGGTGGCCGTTACGTTTGGCAGACCGCTTGCAGCTTGTGGGTGTTTGATATGATCATCACCTGCTGCCGGCGTATTGACGAGTCTTTAGAGTCCTACACAGAGGTTTCCTGGCTCAAACGAAACGAAATAGGAGCACATATGAGATATGTGCGGGACCGAGAATAATACCAGTATGTGATACTGAATTCTATTCTCGCGATTTGTATCATCGGACGGTTATATAAGATATAGCCGGGTTACCGAATCAAATGTTGATTCGATATATTGATACACTTGATATTAGTCGGTTATATGCGTTATGACCGGATCATTAAATCAAGTGTTGATTTAATGATTTAATGTATAATTATATATATGATATATTACTTTACATTAACTAGTATTTGTTCACTTAAGATTGATTTTCTCACTTGATTGTGCACAAGTAGTATATGTGATATATTTTTGTGCACTTGATTGTATCATGTTTGATAATACATGCAAACTTGAGTGTGTGTATGCTATACACGATGTTTAGTTAATGGTTAGGGTTTCATTTGTTTTATTTATTTTCTTTATTTATTTTTGGCAAGAAATAAAATGGTGGCTTGTTTTGTTTTACTCTTGAAGCTTCATGAAGCTTTGAAAGTTTTAACCATTTTGTTTCTTTCCTTTACTCTCTACATGAGTTTACTCACCCATGGTTGCTAAATGATAGACATCACTTGATTTTCTTTTGGAGATAATTCATTTTATTCATTTTCTTTTCTCCTTCTTCTTCTTCTTCATGAAGAGAAGAAAGCACTCTTGAAAATTTCCAAGTGATGAATCCAAGTGAGAAATCCAAATCCAAAGTGAACCCACTTCCTGTTTCTTCATCCTCTACCACTTGCCATGTAGTAGAGAGTGTTATCTTCACAAGTTCCATGACCAAGTGAAGATGGAGCTTGAGTTAGAGTTGCCTCGACGTAGATCATCTTCAGCATCGAAGTCATCGACCTAGCCTGCCCATTTCTCCGATGAAACCGATAATAGAGTCCGGGATTCCGATGATCGCAGCGGAGGGACGTCAACACGGAGCTAGAGAAGTGGAGGACCGGATCTACAAAGGTTGTCGTCACTTTCACTTGTAGTTAAGTTGTTAACTTGCTTGCTTTCGCCTATCCTCTAGTTAACGATCTAGTTTAGGGTTTCTTTGGCACATGAAAAATTTGATTTTGGCATGGTTGATCAGTTGTAGAACCTCATGGGTGTGCCTAGGAACCCTACAGTGGTATCAGAGCCTAGCTTGATCTTTAGGCGAAGTGTAGACGATGTTAGAAGTCCGATCGAACCCGAAACCCTAATTGAAAACCCTTCTCTGTACAATTTTTCAAAACTGTGATTTTTGTGAATTAAAAATATCCAAAAAAATTCAGCAGGGAATTGTAGGAGATACTGTGCAGCACGTGACCCCAACTCAACCAATGCGCTGCGGAACCGCGGCCCCACCCTGGCTTGCGCGGCGGTTCCGCGGCCATATTGGTGAGTTAGGCCATGTGGTTTGCACAGTAATTTATTTCTGGAATTGCTGTGTTTTCTGGAAATTTTTAAATTTTACTCAAGAGTTGAGTTTTCTGGGTTGTATTGGGAGTTCGTAGGTTCGATCGGATTGTCTAATTTTGTCTATGTGTTTTTCCGGGTAATTTAGAATATGTTAAAAAGTTCGACCGGATATAAATACCCACTTTTTCCCCTGCCGGGAAATTTCCAATTGTTGGATTTTTCCGTAGTTTAATAACGTTCTAAGTAGTGCAAGTAACGCGATGGACCCTCTAGAAGACAACAAACCTTAACTCGATTATGTGACCGTCTTGAACTGCCCTTTGAACCTTAGGGTTTGGGGCAGTACGGCGTGCCACATGTGAGGCGTTGGCTTGACCCTTCTACGGCTGGACCGTTGGTACTGAGGCATGAAGTGGATGTTTTTAAACTTATTTCATGTGTTGAGCTGTTTCGGGAAAACTTGGGTGTTTGATTGTTCGATCGGAAAGTTTAACATTTTCTATTTATCTGGAATGTGATACAATATTCGGAATCCACAAGTAATTATGAGATAACTGATTTGGATGTTATAAATCTAGCACTTTAGTCTCACTTAATCGGTTGCCACGGAATTTTGATGCGATCAAAAGTCCGTCGCAATCACGTAGCGTACGCGGATATTCGCCGGGTAAACTTAATAGATAGCCACGCCCCAAAGCCCCGACCAAGTGACTGTAGGAGAACCCCGTAGCCAAAAGCATCCGTTCGAGTGCTCGCGGCAGCGGTGTTCCACCTTAGTGCACTTCATCGATGGTATCGGGGGTGCGGCCGTCTACAAAAGTTTGTGACGAGCATTCGTTCTGAATGCCGGGAATCTTGTTGAATTGCCCGACTTGATATTGAAAAGAGTTTTCGATGATGAGACTAAAATGCGGGGTTTATAATTGTTAGGCATGCGATGTCTAAGGAATTCAGATGGTTAGGCATGCGATGTCTAAAGAGGTTGCGGATTCCAACTGTTATAGTTTTACACTTTCTTTTCTGTGACCGTAAGTGTAATATGTGATATCGCCGGTTTCGTTGCTATATGTCAACGACAATTGGGATACGCATGTTTACTTACGTTGATGAAATGTGATGTTATGTGTTGCTGGATATGTTATATTGGATCGTCATGTTTGAATAACCGGGTTTTTTTATATGAAACGAGTGTTTTTCATTTTCATTCATGTAAAAACTTGTATGTAATATTCTTTTATTGGGGCACTTCCAGGTTGCGGAAGATGTCACCGTTGATGTATATTATTTACTTTTCCACATTAGGATAGACCCAAGGCGGGGAGCACAAGTAACCGGGTTCTAGGGTCCAGTGGGAAACTATCTCAAGGAGTCGAGCCCGGGTCTCCTAACTCTAGAATTGGTTGGGTTACTTGCCGATCTCGTAGGGGTCTAGGGGTGTTGGATTGGCTATTCATCACGACCGTGGAATCCGTGTTTTATACTGGCTCGTATTGAAAACACGGACGTCCTAGTATATCCAATATTTCATATGATATTTTCTGCTGCGTTATCTGTGATGTGATCATGTGATTTGTTCAGATGGATATTGTATATAGTATATATTATATAGACGTTGCTTATGTTTTACACCCGCGCTAGCCCTGCCCCGCTCTGCCGTTAGTTACCTAACCTAACGGTGCAGACGGGACATCGAGACGAATGCGCATGGCATAAGCGTACGTTGTATTTATCTGTGTTTTTTAGTTGGACTTAATTGATGGGACATTCATTAACGAGATTAATGAAAGAAATTAAACCTAAAAGATGTTGTGGAATCGAATTTCAAAATAAAACAGGTAGCTACAGTTCTTGCTTTGCATCGCGGTGTTCCTTGTATAACATCATGCACCTTATTCGATAAGGAAAGGGCCGAGATCCCTTCACCGGGAGTGACCCCTTTAGCAATAACTGGCAGATGCTACAACCCTCGGTTTGTCTTTTGATTGCTTCTATAGTTTTTGCTTTGCACAGCGGTATATATGATATATCCTGCACCTTATTCGATGAGGAAAGGGCCGACGATCCCTTTCGCCGGGAGTGATCCCTTTAGCAAAACTAGAAAAGCCTAAAAAACACTCCATTTAAAAACTATTTGATTCCGCAACGAGAGCAATTTCAAAGCGTTAAAGGTTATCTTATAAACCATTCGCAACCCTCCGTCATTTTAGGAAGTAGAGTACTTAATATTCGTGCTGTGTTTGTTGACCATAGTCAAGGCACAGTGTACGGTAGCTAAGTGATGTCTTCCTACACCGCATATGATGCGATTAGTTAGGACAGTCGGGTGACTTTGTTGACCTTAGTTAAGGGTCATGTGGGTGGGTCTAATTAATCACGAAATGACGGGTAGAACTTGATTAGTACTTATGATTTGTTGACCATAGTTAAGGTCATAAGTGCTAGGGGTAAAAACCATTATCGGGAATTTCAAGTGTTGAAATTTGCAAAGAGATTGCAAACCTTCTATATGATAGTTAGATCCCGATACCCACTGCGAGTAATTGTTACTCCAGGGAGAGTTTTGCACTTTACAATTAGCCGATCAAGTAGGTGTCTAGAAATGTGTCAACGGGGTTACGCCCCTGGGAAAATGAGGTTTACTTTAATTAGGTCCGTGCGAAAGCACGGGAAACCTCTCTCAAAGTACCGACACTGGCCTGGCCGAAAGATTAGCGAACTTGTAGAGTGTAATTAATCCCGGCTAGTCTTTCCTTTTCGGGTTTGAAGGAAGATTTGATAAAAACAGTGGGAGCCATCCTGATTAGATAAAATATATATAACCAATCTAATCTTGCAAGAGCGCACGCAGAGTGTTTTCTTCTCTCTCTCTCCAGGTAGCGACCATATCACGCCTTAATCAAGATTATAATATGGATGTATTGACCGAACCCGCTTGTTATACTGAGCTGGGGAACGTTGGTCCCGCTCCAACTTATAATTGTCATAAGACAGAGCAGGAAATAGGAGAATACCAAGATTCCCTTGCCGCCCAAACGAAGAAAGTGCATATGATGCATCTTCTTCGGGTGTGTTCGTTATACAGAACTGTTTCTCAGTATCCTCTGCGTCTTGGGTATCTGATACCAGATCAGGATCCCAGATATGTAATCTGTTACATAGGGCTACAGAAAGGTAGAGAACTGAGAACGGGTGATAAGTTTCATGAGACAGAAAATTGTGCAAGTGTTGCAGCCAAGTCTGTTGGTCACTGTCACCCTGTATTACCAATACATTGATTCTGAACAAATGCTATTAGATACCGAACCTGATATACAAAATCATATCAATCTCTTTATTTATTAAAGAAGGATACAATTTTGTATTGTTGGATAATGTTTTGAACATTTCCTATATATCAATAGTTGATCGGTTCAGGCACGTTATCTAAAAGCATTGACGTTCTAAATCAAACTACAGTTCCTAGTATACAGAACACACACAAGAGGAAGAGTTCAGATATGAACGATTCCTTCTTGAGGTATTGCAGACTAGGTCATATCAATGTGACCTGACTAACTAAAGTTACATTTAGATGCATATTTAAATCAGTTTGAATTTACATCTTGTGAAATTTTCCAGTCATGTCACAAAGATTAGATGACCATAGCTCCGTTTACTGGAAATAGAGAAAGAGTTAGTAAACTCTTGGGACTGATACATGATGATGTATGTAAGGTCCCCTGTCTACATATGCCAAGACCGGTTCTTTGTACTTCATTACATTCAGTGATTATCTCTCAAGATTCAGATAAACTTGTGCATGGAATTCTTGGACTATTCTAAAGGAGAATAAGATTCTCTCTCGGTGTTACTTCTCTGAATACACCACAGCACAACGGTGTATCGGGGCGGAGCAATCCCACCATATTAGATATGGTGTGCTCTATGATGAGTACTACCGAGTTGCCTATTTCCTTTTGGGGGTTATGCGCTTGAAAAGCTACATACCTATTGAATTGGGTTCGAATCAGATCAATGCCTACCACTCCATATAAGATATGGTATGGGAAGAGCTTATCTCTTAAGTAAGTTAAGATTTGGGATTGTCCGGCCTATGTCAAAAGCAAAATCCGGACAAGATCGAGGCAAGGTCATTTCTGTAGAACTGGAAAAGTTCCAGCTATACAAACTACAGCTAATGATTTGACAGAACCAAAGGATTCAATAGTCCCCGACGAACCTCAGCCTCCCCGCCGATCTAGCAGAGTTCCTCACCTGCCTGAGAGATACTTCGGTTTCTCAATGACAGTTGGAGCGAGGATTGCATCATGAGATGATGACCCAACTAGTTTCGAGCAGGCCATCAAGAGTGGGGACTCTGTAAGAATGGCTGGATGCTTAGCGATCTGAGATGGAATCCATGTACACCAACAAAGTATGGACTTTGGTTGCTATATCTGAAGGGTTAAATCCCCATCAGGAGCAAGTATATCTTGAGAAGATTACTTGGTGTAGATGGAAAAGTTGAGACTTTCAATGCTAGACTTGTTAATGGTTTTCATCATCGACCAGACGTGGATAATGATGAAACCTTTTTCCAGTGGCTATGCTTAAGTCCATCCAGATCCTACTTAACATTGCTACATACCATGACTACGATATCTGGTGGTTGGGTGTCATGACTGCTTTTCTAAATACTGATTTAGAAGAGAACGTTTATATGTACACAGCCAGAAGGCTTCGTAAACAGTGGGAGCAGCGGAAACGTGTGCAAGTTGCTTTACAGATTAAAGCAGGCATCGCGGAGTTGGAACGTCTGTTTTGATGCGATAGTCAAAGAGTTTGACTTCATCAAAATGGTAGATGAACCTTGTGTATACAAAAGGTAGTAGAGAGTAAGGTGGTGATCCTCGTAGAGTACGTGGATAACATACTCTTAATAGGAAAAGAGTTTCCTATGCTACGCTCGGTCAATCTCCTCTTATCACAGGATTCTCCAAATAGGATAAAGGTGATACCTCCTAAATCCTGGGTTTTGGATCTATAAGATAGATCTAAATGGATGTTAGGATTCTCACTAGTTGTAGTGAGATGGTATCAGTTGATCCTGGAGAGAATCACTGGAAAGGTTCCAGGGTGATAAGGACGACTGAATGTCAGTCGCAGGCATTGTCTTTACCCTCAGTGGAGGGATGATATGTTGGAAGAGTTCCAAGCTATATGCCGTGGCAGACTAGACGATAAAGGCTGGTGACATCGCTATTAAAGATACTACCAAAGAGGCAGTTTGGGTGTATATTGGTTCATAAGATGAACTGGGTTCCTACCATTGTGTGACAATGGAAGTGTGGCTTTGGCCCAGGAACCCCAATCCCATCAGTGACCTAGAAATATTCTGAGGCAGCATCACCTGATCATGGAGATAGTTGATCTCCAGGGTGATCGAGGTTAGGAGAGTAGACTCAGAGGACAACACGGCGGATCCACTCACAAAGGCCTTTTCCCAGAGAGAGACTTTTATGGGATGGTTGAGTATGAGATACTGCAACCACTGCTACAGATGGCCCTAGTGCAAGTGGGAGATTGTTAGTTATATGTATGCCCTAGAGGCCATTAATGTACATGAGATGTATATTGTAGTGGATGCTAGGACATATATAGGTAAAACTTTCTTGCTCGACATGATAGTACGCTATATGGTTGCTCTTTATCTTAACATGTATACTTACAGTCTCTCTGTTACATGTTGATAAAGCCCTTAGGATGTGTACTCGACTGCCTGGACTATGATGCAGATCATAGTAGTGGGGCCTGGGTAGTCAATGAGTACATCCTTCAATGTTCTTAGTCGTGGGAATATCGAGACGGGGCATCGATATTCCAGAGTAGACTAGTGTATATCTTCTCGATCCATGTGATGGGCGATGGATAATCCCACATCCATTGGTGTTTGACATCAGAGATGGTATGCGGGTGCTCAGTGGTGACTGGGTATACTGAACGGACTCGCCGAGAACTCCCAGATGGTATTATACCTCAAGTCAGATGGCAGTTCTCTGGTGACACTGGTACAGCTTAGTCTGTTGACCCGAGATCGTCATAGAGTCTTGTGTGTCTCCCACTATGCTTTGATTTCCACCCTACCATGGCTCTATTGAGTCGTGCAAACAGGTGGTTTTTGGGTACAGTCCCGATTCACATGGAGGTAATGAGCGATAGGACGGGATTCGTCTCTCCCGGTATTGGGGGTTGATGTTGCGCTATGCTCGACTGGCCATAACTGGAAATCCCTGGCCAGGGTTCCACTAATTTACTGGTAAGTGTTATCAGTAGTTTCATGCGTGTTATGGACCTTGCATCGGCATGACTTATCAAGCTACCGGGGTTTGACGTTTACCACCCCTAGGCGAGATATGCGACATATCAGACTAACAGACCGGACAATACGGTAAGTGTTACTGGTTAGATTCACAGGAGTGTGAGCGGGCTTGCTCGTTGATCTTCTGATCGCTCAATACCCGGGTGGCCGTTACGTTTGGCCGACTGCTTGCGGCTTGTGGGTGTTTGATATGATCATCACCTGCTGCCGGCGTATTGACGAGTCTTTAGAGTCCTACACAGAGGTTTCCTGGCTCAAGCGAATCGAAATAGGAGCGCATATGAGATATGTGCGTGACCGAGAATAATACCAGTATGTGATACTGAATTCGATTCTCGCGATTTGTTTCATCGGACGGTTATATAAGATATAGCCGGGTTACCGAATCAAATGTTGATTCGATATATTGATACAGTTGATATTAGTCGGTTATATGCGTTATGACCGAATCATTAAATCAAGTGTTGATTTAATGATTTAATGTATAATTATATATATGATATATTACTTTAAATTAACTAGTATTTGTTCACTTAAGATTGATTTTCTCACTTGATTGTGCACAAGTAGTATATGTGATATATTTTTGTGCACTTGATTGTATCATGTTTGATGATACATGCTAACTTGGTTGTGTGTATGCTATACACCATGTTTAGTTAATGGTTAGGGTTTCATTTGTTTTATTTATTTTCTTTATTTATTTTTGGCAAGAAATAAAATGGTGGCTTCTTTTGTTTTACTCTTGAAGCTTCGTGAAGCTTTGAAAGGCTTAACCATTTTGTTTCTTTCCTTAACCCAACCATTAGCCTAAACCCTAGTTTACTCTCTACATGAGTTTCCTCACCCATGGTTCCTAAAAGATAGACATCACTTGATTTTCTTTTGGAGATAATTCATTTTATTCATTTTCTTTTCTCCTTCTTCTTCTTCTTCATGAAGAGAAGAAAGCACTCTTAAAAATTTCCAAGTGATGAATCCAAGTGAGAAATCCAAATCCAAAGTGAACCCACTTCCTATTTCTTCATCCTCTACCACTTTCCATATAGTAGAGAGTGTTATCTTCACAAGTTTCATGACCAAGTGAAGATGGAGCTTGAGTTAGAGTTTCCTCGACGTAGATCATCTTCGGCATCGAAGTCATCGACCTAGCCCGCCCATTTCTCCGATGAAACCGATAATAGAGTCCGGGATTCCGATGATCACAGCGGAGGGACGTCAACACGGAGCTAGAGAAGTGGACGACCGGATCTACATCGGTTGTAGTCACTTTCACTTGTAGTTAAGTTGTTAACTTGCTTGCTTTCGCCTATCCTCTAGTTAACGATCTAGTTTAGGGTTTCTTTGGCACATGAAAAATTTGATTTTGGCATGGTTGATTAGTTGTAGAACCACATGAGTGTGCCTAAGAACCCTACACTGATACCACTGTTAGGTCCACGTTACCCACCCCGGTTCTTTCGGGGAGGCGGAATAGGCAAAACGAAAATTTTTCCCTAGCTAGGTAACATGGACCGTTTCATGAATGATCGTTGCTAAACAAAACTAACATAAAATATACAAGTTTTAACTACTATGTAGAATGGTTATACCTAGCCTTGAACTCCTTCTCTTCTTGTTGTTCTCTTGAACTCCTTCCCTTCTTGTTGTTCTCCTCCTTACTTGCTCCTTGTAGTAGTTTGTACGGCTCCACCTCGTCGTCTCCTCTTTGTCGAAGATAGATCCACCTGAGGGTTCGAACCTGAGCTCCTACCTCAACCTAGAGGTAACTAAGGTGCTTGGTTTGCTAAACCTAGAACCCTAGAAAGAGTAGAGAGTAGTCTTGGTGTTTTATCTCAAAGGAAAATGGTTCTCAACTCATGAGAAGGAATTTCCTTGAGCTAGAGGATGAAGGAGAGAAATGGATGAGAGAGAAGATGCAAGTGAGCATGATCCAATTTACAACCATGCTCTCATAATTTAGAAAAATGATAATAATAATAATAATTAACAATTTGTGATGGTGAGTTGATGAATGACCATTATCATTTCAGTCATTAAATGCTTTTGCAAAGAATAAGAAGCATCTTTGAAAACAAATGATGATGGTCAACAAGTCTACCTTGGTCAACCGGTCAACGAAGTCAACAAGTCAACAAAAGTCAAGAATTCAACTCAACCATGGAACAAAAATGTTAACTAATATTATTAATCATATTTCCTAATCTCATTAGGGTTTGGAAAAAGACAACGGTCAACTGTGCATACACACCCGTACCATAACCCTAATGAGAATCCTCTTCCTCTACCCCAGTCAACAGTGCATACACACCCGCATCCGTGATCCGAGGAACACGAATACAATGAGATAAAACCAACCCCAAAACATAAACTAGGATCTGGCTTAAACCAAAGCCCACTAGTAATAACTGTCCGGTCACCAAACGTGCACAAGTGCGCGGATGTGAACGAACCCCATCGCAAAACCATGCGACTTCTATTCTGATTTGCCCAAAGGCGAATAACCCTCTGTGTGGGACTCTATAGACTCGACACTACGCTGGCAGTGTGTTTAACCACAGACCGCAAGCGGCACTAGCTGTACGTAACGGTCCCCAGGTAGATGCCGATAAGAAGACTGATGAGGTGAACCCATCCGAACTCCTACTGATCCTGTATGTGACAATCTCCGTACAGTCCGGTCTGTTCGTCTGAGAGTATCGCATGGCGGGCCTAGGGGGCGGTAAACGTCAGTCCCCTAATAGCGGTACAAGTCGTGTCGGAGTATAGCCCAAAACACCCTGAGAATCTACTGGAAAACCTACCAGCAATTCTCGCTTGCCCTGGCCAGGGACTTTGTGTAATGGCTCTCCTAGACACAGCGTGATATCAACCCCAAATACCGGGAGAGACGAATCCTGTCTAACCGTCACTGCCTCCAAGTGCTTCGGGATTGCACCCAACTACCACCTGTTTGCACGACTCAGTAGAACCGTGGTAGGGTAGTAATCTAAGAACAGTGGGAACAGACTCGAGGTGGAGTGACAGTATCAAGTCAACGGACTAAGCTGTACTCATGTCACATGGGAACTGTTAACTGACGATAGGTATAATACCAACCAACAGTTCCCGACGAGTCCTGTCCAGTGTACTCGTAACCTAACGAGCACCTGCATACTATCTCTAGTACGACGTACTGATGGCTGTGGGACAGAACATCTCCCCTGTTGGGAAGAGAAGCGTATGCACTAGTCTACTCTAGAGTATCGATGCCATGTCTCGATAATCCTACGACTAGGGACCAAAATAAAGATGTGCTTATAGACTACCCAGCCCCCACTAGTGTGATCGCCATCACAACGCCGGTAGTTAAGCAAAGATCCTAAGGGCTCTACCAATATGTTTTTAGCGATATGTTAAAAGAAACATATACACATATTAAGATAGAAACAAACCAAGTAGCATACTACTATATCGAGCAAGACTGTCGTAAAGCCATACATATATCCTAAGCCTCCAAAATGTATTATACAAACGAGTACTATACAATAATGGCCTCTAGGGCATACATATCTAACAAAAATATCTTAAGATGGACAAACAAGTGGACTAAGTCAATGTTTTCCACAAACTTCTACAAGCTTAAACCATGACTTATTATCCAAATGTTTGAATTATTTAAAACAAATAAAAACCCTAACTTAACCCTAGCATGGTGTGAGTCTCATACATACATGTTGCATGTGTAACCTAGCATGCCACAAATATATATCACATATATATTTTGTGCAAAAAGAAAACAATACATTTAACATATATCACATATATATCAATGTATCATAAAGTGAGAAAAGAAATCTTATGTGAGCTAATATTAGTTAATGTAATTTAATAAATAAAATATATAATTATACATTAAATTATGATTTAATAATCCAGCTATAATACATATAACCGACTAATATCAAATGAATCAACTTATCGAATCAACACTTGATCCCATAATCCGGCTATATCATATATACCAGACCGATATCAGAAGTCGCGAGAATAGAATGCGGTATCACATACTCGCATTTATCTCGGTCCCGCACATATCACATATGTGCTCCTACTCCGTTTTGCATGAACCAGGAAACCTCTGTGTAGGACTCTAAAAACTCGTCAATACACCGGCAGTAGGTGATGATCATATCAAACACCTATAAGCCGCAAGCGGTCTACTAAACGTAACGGCCACCCGGGTATTAAGCGATCAGAAGATCAACAAGCAAGCCTACTCATACTCCTGCGAATCCAATTAGTAACACTACCGTACAGTCTGATCTTTTCGTCTGATATGTCGCATATCACATCCTGTGGGTGGTATAACGTCAGATCCTAATAGCCTGATAAGTCATGCCGATGGAAGGTCCATAAAGGTTCGAGAAACTATTGATAACACTTATCAGTAAATCTCAGCAACCCTGGCCACGGATTTCCTGTTATGGCCAATCGAGCATAGCGCAACATCAACTCCCTATACCGGGAGAGACGAAACCACTCCTATCGCTCATTGCCACCATGTGACTCGGGACTATACCCAAAAGCCACCGTTTTGCACGATCTCTTGACCGTGGTAAGGTGGAAATCAAAGCACAGTAGGAATCACACAAGTCTCTATGACGATCTCGGGTCTACAGACTAACCTGTACCAGTGTCATCAGAGAACTGCCATCCGACGATAGGTATAATACCATCTAGGAGTTCTCGGCGTGTCCGTCCAGTGTACCCAGTCTCCACTGAGCACCCGTATACCTTCTTTGATGTCAAATACCAATGGATATAGGATCATCCATCGCCCATCATATGGGTCGAGAAGCGTATTCGCTAGTCTACTCTGGAGTATCGATGCCCTGTCTCGATACTCCCACGACTAGGAACATTTGAAGGATGTACTTATCGACTACCCAGTCCGCACTTATATGATCTCCATCATAGTCTTGGTAGTCAAGTACTCATCCTAAGGGCTTTATCAATATTGGATCAAGAGACAATAAGTGTACATGTTATGATAAAGAGCAACCAGATAGCATACTATCATGTCGAGCAAGAAAGTCCTCTCTATATATGTCCAATCATCCACTACAATATACATCGTATGTACAGTAATGGCCTCTAGGGCATACATGTAACTAACATTATATGCCCTAGAGGCCATTATTGTATCATGCTGGATTGTATATTACTTAATGGGAGATTGGGATATACACGGATATAGTAACAGTCTTGCTCAAAATGGTAGTATGCAACCTGGTCTGTTTCTACCTCAATATGTGCGTGTGTTTCTTTTAGCATATCGCTTATACATATTAGTAGAGCCCTTAGGACCTTTGCTTGATTACCAGCGTTATGATGGCAGTCACACTAGTGGGGGCTGGGTAGTCTATAAGCACATCCTTATACAGGTCCATAGTCATAGGATTATCGAGACGGGGCATCGATACTCCAGAGTAGACTAGTGTATATGCTTCTCATCCCAGCAGGGGAGATGGTCTGTCCCACAGCCATTAGTACGTCATACTGGAGATAGTATTTAGGTGCTCATTAGGTTATGAGTACACTAGACATGACTCGTCGGGGAACTGCTGGTTGGTAATATACCAATCGTCAGGTAGCAATTCCCAGGTGACATGAGTACAGTATAGTCTGTTGACTTGACACTGCTGCTTCGCCTCGAGTGTGTTCCCACTGTACTTTGATTACTACCCTACCACGGCTCATAGGAGTCATGCAAACAGGTAGTAGTTGGGTGCAATCCCGAAGCACTTGGAGGCAGTGGCGGTTAGATAGGATTCGTCTCTCCGGTATTGGGGGTTGATGTCGCACTGTGTTCGGAAGGCCATTACAAAAAGTCCTTGGCCAAGGCAAGTGAGATTTACTGGTAGGTACTCCTGTAGTTTCTCAACGTGTTTTGGACTGTACTCTGACATGACTTATACCGCTATTAGGGGTCTGACGTTTACCGCCCCTCTAGGCCCGATATGCGATACTCTTAGACCAACAGACCGGACTGTACGGAGATTGTCACAGATAGGCTCAGTTGGAGTTCGGATGAGTTTTCTCATCAGCCTTCTCATCAACACATACTTGGGGGCCGTTACGTACAGCTAGTGCCGCTTGCGGCCTGTGGTTAAACCCACTGCCAGCGTAGTGTCGAGTCTTTAGAGTCCCACACAGAGGGTTTCCCTGCATCGAACAAAAGATGTAGAGGTCGTATGGTTTTACGACAGGGTTCGATCGCATACGTGCACTTGTGCACGGATGATGATACGGACAGACAATACTAGTGGGTTTTGGTTTAAGCCGGATCCTAGTATTGTACTGATGGACTGTTTTCTTCTTTTGTATTCGTATTTTTCGAAATATGGATACATGTATGTATATACGGAAGAGGGGCATTTTTGTAAATTGGTCAAAGATGCTTCTAGAAGGTGCAATGTCATAATGGTATTTTTTCATTTTAGTCTAAATGAAAATAGTTTGTGACATGGAGAAAAAAGAGGTGTAAATTTCATAATGTTGAGTAAAGCTTTGGATGACACTTGTGGGGGTTTTAGCCCGTGACTCATCAAGTTGGAACTTGAACTCTAATTCATTTTCTAATATGAATTATTCATATTAGAAAGGGTAGAGTTCAGTTTAGAACTAAGAGAGAGAAATACTTATTCATTATGCATATTTTCTTAAATAGCTTTTTCTTCCATTGCTATCTTCTTCCTCAAAACTCTAGTAACTCATGTGTTGAGTAATCTAGAGTAAGAAAAGACCATTCATTCCATCTACACACTCTACATTCTATATGACATCATGAGTAGCAATCTTGATGCCCTAGTTAGCTCTGTTGAGGTAGGAGCTCAATGCACATTCACTCGGGTGGAACATCTTCGATTTGAGAGGTCCGACGAGGAAGCCCGATCCGGACGATCCAAGGAGGCTATAATGAGGTGGAGGACAGCGAGGAATGAAGACCCGAAGGAACTGTCACGACCCGCAGGGTACGGAACGTGACTGGCACTTAAGTTACGAAACGTCTCAAGACGTCCGTAAAATAAGTAAGCCAAAGCCCAGAAATCAAAACCAAAAAGCAGAAGAGTGAAGGAAAACCAATCAATTGAAAGCGAGTTTATCAAATAAGTCATATCAAGCCTTTTTAAAAACAATATTAATTTTTCCGAAAATTTCGGCAGAGTCTCCATTGTAAATACTGGCCCCCAAAATGGGTACAACAAGAATATATATGAATACAACAAATAAGGCATCCCCAAGCGGGAGCTAGCTCTTCGCCACAAGGCGGTCACAAATCCCACACAATGTAAATCAGCAATGTGCATGAATAAACATAAGTAGCACAAGTAAAACAGCATGTCGACTCAAGTGAGCTCGACCCCAAAATACAGCATAAAAAGCCCACAAATCTCACAGTCTCGTCTCTAGGTCAATATACAACAATAATGGTAGATACAGTAGATGGAGTACTCTAGATACAAATGATATACAAGGTGGTACAAAATAATAATACAACCCACCTACGAGCAAAAGCCTGGAGTCCAGGCAAAAGAAGCAAGTGCGCCCGCCGCTACTGTACTGACGGAGCGGACCTGCAAAAGGCTGTGGCACAACGGGGGTGAGTTGCCAACTCGTGAGTAATAAATAACATCTATAGAGGCTATCGCAAGTATGCACACAAGCATCCTAGCATCTATAATAAAGGTATGGCAGGATATAATAGCAGGTATGTATGCAATATGAATATACTAGCAGGTATGTATGCAATATGAATATACTCGTGATCTGCATGTGTAAATATAAGAAATCATCTTTTTCCTTTACGCGTCTCTTTTGAAATATCAGCACAATACCAACAGAATCAACCAGAATCCGTGTCCAGCAACGACACCTCAAAACTGTCTCAAATCTCATATATCCATATCGTAGTATCTCTGGCCTCAGCCGTCCGGATGACACACCTCAAATATCAATATCTCAACATCTGGTGGCCACGGTCGGTATCCTCTGGATATCCGCCGTGCCAAAAAGTCACCGGTAGGTAATCCATCCGCTGCCAGGCTCAACGTCAACAACACGATCCTCTTGCCCCGGGGTACCTTACCGAGCCCACCATGTACCCGTGACGGTTCCTCCACTCCTCGACACGGATATCTAAAACCACAGCAAACTCATGGTGGACGACACTTTACATCACTAGAAAACCGCAACTTTTTATATTTTAAAAGATCATAAGTTGTAAATTTTGCGGCTTTTCCCGAAATCCAGAAATATCATAAATCTCAATAAATCATCATAAGTGCATATGTCAATGATAATGAATGCATATGGTATCAATAACCAAGTTGCAATGTATGATTAATAAACTAGGCATGAACAATTGATGTAATGGTATACATGCACATGAATAGCAATTCTACAATGTTATTTTAAGGATTTATTGCAATAGTACAGGTTTAAGTATCAAATATGGTGACAACATTCTAGATTATAAGTTATCTAGTGTCGTGGCATGGCAACTACCAGGGCGTGTGTGTTCGCATGAATAGTGCTCGTGCTGCATATAAAAACCCTGGCAATGGTGCAGGTGTCCTATAGAATGGGTTCGCATATGTCTGACAATATAAAGCAAGGATGTAGCAAGATGTTACGCAAGCATTTACTCCTAATTACTAATATCACTAGAAATCTTTAAACTACTTAAACTATCGGGAGACTTGCGCCATCCGAACGATAGTCCCCCGTAGATGTCACATCTACTCACCGGAATCCCTAACTACCTACGTCTAATCACCGCTTTCCCTTTTTGTGCCGCGTCAGACGTCTCCGCGACCGAACCTAGAATTTACATCAATACAAAACATAAGGTTACATATCATAAAACGACGCAAATCCCGAACGAGAATATCTACGTTCACAAGCTATGCACAACGTGCACAAGGTGCGCGGAACACACACGAAAACCGTAAAAACTAACTAGAATCGTCGATTTGGTCGCCCGGCAAAGCTAAAACCCGAACACTCAAAAATCCGCACTCACACATCCTAAATGGCATAGGATATGCTAAAAATATAATCAAGTTATCATAATTAATTCATCACATAAATTTATATAAAAACTAGTAAGCATTTACATTCCAAAAATCGGTGCAAACATCGCCGATTTGCAACAAAAAAGACTACAACCTAGCAAGAACATCCAACCGCATAACTAGTTAGACACAACACTATAATTACAACACAACAACCGTGCTTCAACCTATTTCCATACACAAACCCCTTTCTTGATTTTTCTGAAAAGCAATAGCGATCCAAATTCACACTAGATTAACTTAGATTCGCATAATATGGAACCACTTAAGCAAAATAACTCCATTAATTAGGTTAGTGTAAAACACTAGAAAGAAAAATAACTTAATTAACTTATTAATGGTTTCTAAAACCCTAGTTAAAATTCAATCCATGAACTAAAAAAACTAGATTAGAAATTAGCTATAATTTTAACACTAAAACAATTTTCAAGTTCTAATTAGCACACTTTAACTACAAATTAGCCAAGGATTGAAATTATACCTCAAACTAGAGATCTAGCAGGAACAATATGCCTCCAAGGATGGCTTCATAGCACCATGATCCAAGCTAGAAAGGCTAAGAAAAGTGAGATGGAGAATGGCTTGGAATTTTGAGGTTTGATTTGGATTTTTGGAGAAATTTTTGATGAAATTTGATGATGAAAGGAGATGAGACAAGAAGGGGGAGGGGGCTGCTGTTCCCAGCAGAAATCTCGGCTGTGGAGGAGTGGGAAAGGTGTGGGGGAGTTGGGGAAAAGTGTAGAGAAAGTTTCAAAGTCAAAAGACCAAGTCAAACAACAAAACCCATACCCAATTTAATATATTAAAACCCTTTTCATATCATTTTGTTCAAATGAGACGGGGAAAAATTTTGTGGGCTTGCTGCTGAGGTGGGGCCGGCCAAGAGGGTGTGAGGATGAGCGTGAGAGAGTGCACAAAAAATTTTATGCAAAAAGACCCCCGACAAGTCCAAAATTGCAAGTTTTAGCTCAAAATAAATATATTTTTGTTTTCCATCATAAAAACCCATTAAAACTTGAAATAAAATACTAAAAATTTATATTACAACTAGATTTTAATTAACATGATTTTAAAGATTAAAATTAGCCCATTTAAATTTGTATTTATCGCTAATTTAATATATTTTTTTTACAGGCTTAAAATAATATTAAAAAAATTGAAAAATTAGGGAAAAATTTTAAACGATCGGAATTTCATAAGTAACTCATTAGCTACTAAAAAATAGCAATTACCTATCCAAATTAGGTATAATTATGCCTAAACTGTAAAATAACAAAAAAGACGATTTACGGAAAAATACCAAATTTTCACCGATTTTCGGGAAAACACCAAAACGACTTTTCAAGGCGCTACAATATTCCCCCCTTAAAGAAATTCGGTCCCCGAATTTAAAAATATAACTACGCGTACCTTCAAGGAGATGGGGATATTTCTTCCTCATCTCGTCCTCGGTCTCCCAGGTGACCTCCTCGCTGCTCGGGCCACGCCAAAGGACCTTGACGGTTGGTATAACTTTCGATCTCAAATTCTTCACCTGCCGATCCAGGATGACCACCGGCTGCTCTGGAAAAGAAAGGTCGCGCTCTAGCTGGACTGTCAGGTGCTGAATCGTATGCGAAGGGTCATGATGGTACTTGCGGAGCATCGAAACATGGAAGACAGGGTGAACATCGGGAAAGCTGGGTGGAAGAGCCAAACGATACGCAACTGCGCCAACACGCTCGAGAATCTCGAAGGGACCCATAAATCTGGGACTAAGCTTTCCCTTTCGCCCAAAACGTATCACGCCCTTCATCGGAGAGACCCTCAGAAAAACATGATCGCCAACTGCGAACTCTAGTCTGCGACGGCGCCTGTCTGCATATGATTTCTGCCTACTCTGAGCCGCTCTCATCCGGTCTCGGATCGACTGTATCTTCGCTGTCGTCTCCTCAACAAGCTGCGGCCCCAATATACTGCTCTCGCTGAGCTCTGTCCAACAAACGGGCGATCTACATCTCCTCCCATACAATCCCTCGAAAGGTGCCATCTGAATAGTATCCTGGAAGTTGTTTTTGTAGGAGAACTCCTCTAAGGGTAAATGATGATCCCAGCTACCACCAAAGTCCAAAACGCACGCTCGGAGCATGTCCTCGAGAGTCTGAATTGTTGGAGATAGTGCCCTCAGAGTCAATTATTGGATCACAGGCACGTGATTGCAATGATTGAGGGAGGACCTATCCCGGTAGGACAGTCTTACTCAAGATGATAGTATGCTATCTGGTTTACCTTTATCATCGTGTACTGTTTTAGGTGACCTGACAGGTCGCTATTACACGTTGATAGAGCCCCTAGGATTCTTGCTTGACTGCCAGCAGTATGAGGGCGATCATATATGTGAGAGCTGGAGTCTGTAAGCACATCCTTAAAAGGTCCCTAGTCGTGGGAGTTTCAAGACAGGGCATCGATTCTCCAGAGTAGACTAGTGTATACAGTCGAGACCCCGACGAGGGGCGGTGGCCGGTCTCACAAGCCACTGGTGTCAGTTGGTTCACCTAAGATGTATACAGGTGCTCATTGGGTTATGAGTACACCGGACAGGACTCGCCGGGAATATGCTAGTTGGTCTTATACCTGACGTCAGATAGCAGTTCCCAGGTAACATGTGTACAGGTTAGTTCATCGACCTGGGGATCGTCATTTGTCTCGTGTGAGTTCCCACTGTGCTTTGATTACTACCCTTCCACGGCTCAAAGGAGTCGTGCAAACAAGTTTTAGTTGGGTACAGTCCCGAGCCACATGGAGGCAGTGAGCGGATCTTCAGGGGTTCGTCTCTCCCGGTATTGGGGGTGAGGTCGCGCTGTGTCTAGGAGAGCCATTACACGAAGTCCTTGGCCAAGGCAGGAGATTTACTGGTAGGTATTCTAGTAGTATCTCAGGGTGTTCTGGGCTACACTCCGACACGACTTCTACCGCTTTTGGGGGTCTGACTTTTACCAACCCACTAGGCCCGACATGCGATGCTCATAGACGAACGGACCGGACTGTACGGATATTGTCACTGACAGGCTCAGTAGGGTGTCAGGATGAGTTCACTCATCGACGTCCCTTTTAGTCAATAGCTGGTGGCCCGTCATGTATTGGCTTATACCTCTGACGTGCTAGTGGTTAAATCCACAGCCATAGTATTGACGAGTCTTTAGAGTCCACCACACTTTCAGTTACTCAAGCTTTCGGGCTAAACGCTGTAGAGGCCGTATGGAGATATGGCAGGGTTCGATCAGATACGTGCGGTATTGCACGGATCATAATCGGACAGTTTTTACTAGCCGGCTTTGGCTTAAGCCGGATCCTAGTATAGTACAGTGTAGATTTTGTCTCATTGCATTTGTATCCGGACGGAATACAGATGCGGGTGTGTATGCACAGTATCGGGGTTTTCCTGTAATTTATTACGGGACCAGTTTTCTGGAGTTGCCATTTTGCATTCCGTTCCGACCGGTTTTCCTTTGTTCTTTCCCGGCCGGACTTTTCCGATGGAGGGGGTTATTTGCAAGTTTGCAAATAACACATTATGGAGGATTTTCTTGCAAATGTATTAATTATGATGGCATCTTTTCTTTTCAACCATCATTTGATTCTTTCTTAGTCTTTTCCTTTGCTTTAATGAGATGAGAAAGGATGAGGATTGATTTGTGGATTTGTTATCATGATGTTTGGTTGTGGTCACCTCTTGTTTTCTCCTACCATCACCTCCCTTCATGCTTCATATTCTTTCCTCCACCATTTTCTAAGAGGAGAAGATTTTTTTGAGAGTAGGGAAGGAGAGAGCTTCATCTTTGAGAGTGTTTCATTCTTGATCTCTTTTCATGCTAAGAAAAATGCAAGCACCATTTTTCTTATCTTGTTTCCTCCATCATCTTCAAATGGCAACAAACCCAAATGAGACATAGCTTCAACCCTACACATTCTACAGCAAATCTTGGACGCGTCGGCTAGCCTACTTCGCGCCCGAGTTGCCTCGGTATTGAGGTGGGAGCCCGTAAAAGATACAGGCGATGTGGTGCCCTTCCGGCGAGGAGGCGACGACCGGAGTTTCCGCAGGAGATCGGGACGACGAGGAGAAGACCGGAGGACTCGGATCATTCGGTATATCTCTAACCCGTCTTGTAGTTAGCTAGAATAAGTTTAATGGTTCTATCCGGGTGTTTAGTGCGCGGTGGTGCCGGTTTGCTAAGTTCGCAAAATTAAAGTTTATCACAGTTTCCGCATTCCGGCGTCGGATTGACGTCCGGGGCGCCGCCGTGCACTTACAGTGGTATCAGAGCCTCGCCATTAACTTCGTCTAGCTTTGTTTGATGTGTTTTACGTTTCCGATCGAACAAAATCCCGAAAACGCGTTTTTCTAGCACATCAGTTTCTGTCGAATTTTTTTTGAGTCCAAAAATGTTTCAGGTTGTCTTAGAGTGATGTGCAGGGAATTATAAGCATACTGTAAAAATTTGGTAGCATGAACTCACCATACCACCGCGGAACCGCGGCCAAACCCCTGCTTGGGCCGCGGTTCCGCCGCAATGTTAACTGTTCATGCCCCCAAAACTTTGCAGAATGTTCCTGAGATGAAAATGTGGTTTCTGGAAGGTTAATTTTGGGCCCAGAATTTCTTGATGTGCTACAGTAGTACTTGGGGGCCCACTAGTTAATTTTTGATCGATCGGATATTTTAAACACATTATTTCACAGTATTTACATTATATCTGCGACCGTGAATGTCACTCGATCGGTAAATCCAGTCTAACTGCTATAGCCCGGTTATACGGATTTGCGAACGTGACTTTCACGTTGATGTTTTATGTATTGCTGTGATGTTGCGGATCGGTCGTGGGGGATAGCCTGGATGCAATGCTAGTACAGTTTCTGTTGTATTATGTACATTTGATATTACGGGGCGAGCGTCCGACATGTGGACTGCCGTCACTGCCTGATTGTATTATTCTTTTGGGGCACGACCTGGTTGCGGTCGATGTACCCGTTGGATGTATATTTTATTTTCTTTACTAGGATTACCCCGCGGTGGGGTGCACGGATAGCCTGGTTCTGGAGGGCAACAAGCCCGCATCTCATGGCATTGGGACGGAGGGGGCTTCACTCTGGAATTGGCGGGCTATTCGCCGCACTCGTAGGGGGTACAGGTTGACCCAGGAGGGGTGCCCAAGTTGCCGGATTCCGTGAAGTGCTGGGTGGTCCATTCACGGCGCTGAAGGGGGCTGCCTCGCTTCAGGTTTTGGCGGGTAACATGCCGCACCCGTAGGGGTCTAGGATTTCATTGCACAGGCTATCCACACGACCAGGGGAACGTCGGGTTTCAGTAGTGGCTCTGTGAAACCCGGGGATCCCAGATATCTGTATTGTTCTGTGATGCTGTACATTTCTGTGATGTTGCATTTTTTATCACGCCTTGAGCGAAATATAATATATTGGTATATATATTAGTAGATGTTGTATATGTTTTTCATCCGCGCTAGTCCAGTCCCCGCTCTGCCGTTAGTTAGCTAACCTAACGGGTGATGACGGGACCCAGTGGCGAATGCGGATGTTATATACGTACGTCAGTATATTTTCGTTCTTTGTGGTGTGATCAATTGATGGGACTGCGTTGATTCGGATCAATGCAAGTTAAACAAACCTATTCTGATGTTGTTGGAACACTTTTCTAAAAGCTGTTATTGCAAGGACGTTCACTTTTGTTTTGCATCGTGGTATTCATTTGGAATATCCTGCTCCTCAGTCGACGAGGCAAGGGCCGAGATCCCTTCACCGGGAGTGACCCCTTGGACAAAAAGTTTGCGTCAGGGCAATGACTTCACTATAGCCGATTACTTTTTGCTTTGCATCGTGGCATTCATTTGGAATATCCTGCACCCCATTCTACGGGGAAAGAGCCGAGATCCCTTCACCGGGAGTGACCTCTTTAGCGAAGGTTTTCGTTACTATATTTTCTAAAAAGCTATCCGTTCCTTCAACGATATCAAGTTCATTACGTTAAAGGTTTTTGCCAGAAACCATTCGTAGCCCTCCGTCATTTCATATGAATGGTCAATAGTATTCAAGCTGTGTATGTTAGCCAAAGTCAAGGCACAGTGTTTGGTAGCTATTGGGGTATTCATATACAGCATAGATAGATGCGTTGGTTTGGGACAGTCGTACTGCCATTTTGGCAAAAGTCAAGGGTATGTACGGGTGGGTTCAAATTAACCTGGAGAATGACGGGTAGAACTTGACATGTGACTTATGATATGTTGGCCAAAGTCAAGGTCATAAGAGCATGGGGTAAAAATCACATCGGGAGTTTCAAAAGTACTGAAACTTGCCAGATATGCGCATACCTTCTGGAGTGTGATACCGTGAGCGGATTCCGTCACGTTATCATGCGATGAGAGTTGGATCCCGATTCCTACTGATGAGTTGGTTTACTCCTCGGGTGACCCCGACTAATTCTTCTTTCAGGTTTGGAGGAGAATTTGAGGTACAGTGGGAGGTTTCCAGATTAGATAATTGGTAACCATTCTGATCTAGTTTAGAGTGCACGCTGAGTGTTTCTTTTCTCTCTCTCTTCGGCAGCGACCATTGACCCGACCCTAGACTATGACTCAGTGACAAAGTTGACCGAACCTACTTAATACTGGCTTTTGGATTGTCAGAGTTGCAGACCTCATTGCCACTCCTACTTTTACCCTTTTCTCCAGGGCACCCCGTATTACTACGAACGTCCACTTCCATTGGACAAAACCATCGTATGGTTAGATACGAACTCGAAGGAATTCGAGGATGGTTTCCGGTTCTGGAGAAAACGGATAAGGTTCATTCAGTTGTCTTTTCCTTTATGCCTTCTCTCAAGTTACGAGTACTCCTTAGTTTTGGAGATAGTACACCAATTACGCAAATTGGATAGTCTTCTTCCAAACCATAGGCTGGTGCTGACCGGTAGGGAATGAAGAAAACTAATTAGCCTAAACGGTGTGCAGAAGGTATTAAGATTAAGACAAAGCAAGGGATTAGTAAGAGGGCAAAGTAAATTGCGACTGATATTCACGACCAAACCAAGTATTTATTCGCCAATCCTAAATCACCTTTGTATTTCTCCAGGACACTCCGTATCACTACGAAGATCCACATTTTATTGGATAATCCATCGTATGGTTATATACGAACTCGAAAGGAACTTGTTCCAGTTCGGGGATGGATTCTGGTTCAGGAGAAATAGGAATAAGGTTTATTCGGTTGTCTTTTATCTTCACCTTCTCTCGCGTTGCGAGTGCTCCTAGGACTAGGACAGTACACCCATTATGCTTATTGGATAGTCTTCTTCCAAACCATTGGCTGGTGCCGAACGGTAGGGTAGGAAGAAAACCAATTGGCCTAAAGGGGTGTGCAGAAGGTAATGACTAAAGACATATAAAGGGATTTGGAGAGGTGGCAAAGAATTATACGGTTATAGTTGTGAATCTGGATAATGGTAGAGGCATTACTAGGAATACCAGGATACCCGATCGAAACATTTCAATGTTTCGGTTCAACTGTGCACTGTTAAAAGAAAACTGATTTCCCGATTAGACACTTGCTCCAGGGTATGTATTTATCAGGTTTGATTCTCACATCTGTATGGTTTTACAGATGATGAGTGGGAGTAAGTTATTAGGAATTGGGTGATCATCCTCATTATATCGAGATTCGTTGTAATCGGTGATATTTGAGGAGATCGCCTGGGCTGTTTGCCGGTCGGCAAATATTTGGTTTTGAATATCCGCTGTTGTGAACCAATTTCAAATTGATATATCTGTACGTCTATTTTCATAGAGTGAGATATACCTTTTGATATTATGTCGATGACATTTACCTATATCAGTGGATGGTTAGGTAAGGAGCATTAAACAGCGGTGTAATTCTTCTTAACCATAAGTACAGTTTTCAACCAACGACACACAGTGAAAGAGTTGTTAGACTCAGCGGACTTATACAGAGTATTGTATGTTGTCCAGTGTCCATTTGGACAGAGGGGTTGGTCCTCATACTATATTCTGTTTACTTTTAACTTCTCTAGTTCTTAGACATGTGTTTTGTAGAAACACAGGGTCTAAGTTTTGAGGAGTTATAGGTATTTGAATAGAGTAGAGAACCAGGTGTAGCAAGTATCGGGATTCTTCAAAGTGATCGAAGATGTAGATACTTGTGTATGGTATTCAGTTGATAGTAATGATAAAGAGAAATTGCTTCTCTTTCAGGTTACTCATAATTGGAAGCATTCCTAAGTTGAGTAACGCTGATCGGCCTCCTTCCATTTAGTTGACATGCACTGGAGATAGCTGCATGATTTGAATCTGGTTCAATTAAATCAGTGCCTCTGGTTCTATATTGGATATAGAACAGTTCATATCTTAACGTTGTTAAGGTACGGGGAGTTGTCCGGCTTATGATTAAAACCAGACACTGGACAACTCAAGGCACGTTTCTGTAATGCCTGTTTGTGGGTTGACCCAGGCTATGACGAGGGTTAACTTTCTACCATCTGGAAGATCAATAGAAATATTGTTCTAGACTCGCCACAGTTTTATTAAAAATGGATTTTTTTTCAAAAAAAGTAGTGGGAGTACGGTAGAACTGGAAGTGATTCCAGAACCGCAAACGATTACTGAAGATTTGATACGGAACCTAAAGATTCAATCTGATTTGACATTCCATTGGCCACTCCGCAGATAAGGTGGGTAGCTTCAGACACCCGAGAGGTACTCCGGTAGCCTCAAGGACGGTGACAAGGAAGTTCTTGTTTACCCACACTTGCCATTGTTGTTGTTCCAGGCTGCGAGACCCGGCAGGAGGATGAGTATAGCGTCGTTCTAAACTAGTTTTAGAGGTGCACGTCTATATGACTCTGGCAGAGGGTTGTCGTAGTCAGTGGGAGCAGCGGAAGCATTGGTGGACATCAGGCTTATGTCTATTTATAGACTAAAGCAGATATAGCGGAGATAGATCATCTATTTCTGATGTGACAGTCATTGGTTTGACGTCATCAGAATAGGGGATGGATCTGTTGAGAAGGTAGTAGGGTGTGATATCCTGGTATTTGGATGACATACACAGAGTAGGAAAGGAAATTCCTATACTACGATCGGTTATACTTTGGTCGTCACACATTAGTTTCTCCACATAGGACTTGGACATTATATCGGACATACTGGTTACTAGATCTATGGTTTTAGATCTAGATTTGGGTGCTCTCCCAATCAGGGTACTTTGACAGCATTCTAAGAGTATTTAGAATGGACGACTCCTAGCACGGTAATGTACCTGCAGGTGATGGAGTCACCCTCTCTAAAGGTGTCTTACAGACTAAAGGGGAGAGGGATGTGCATGATTGGCAGATCACTTGCTCAGGCAATTGAGTCAATCATGAGATGTCAAGTACCACACCAGATGTTGTTCTTGCACTAGATGCAATAAGTTGACATTGATCCAATCCTGGAGAAACAGTCGGAAGCAGTTTTAGAACATAAGTGAATGTTCTAGGGATATGATAACGGCTGCCTCCTTTAGGAGACGGTTATCATTCCAGGCTTCCAAGATGACAGGGACGACAAGGAGGTTGTCAGAGTTATAGTTTTTCCCTCTGACGAGGGGCAGTATTTTGGACAGGTGGTCCAAGGCAATACTGAGGGTGGCATGGCGCAGGATACTGATTAAGTTCAGCTGACGATACAGTCTAAGAAGTTTGGGTTTGGAGTTCATTTATGAGCTCGGTCCCATCAGACATCCAGACATTCTAAGACAGGTATTGCTCATTTCGGGAGATGGCTTTCTCCGCAAACATGAGATATAGAGAGACATAGAAAGAAACATCAAGGCGGATCCACTCACTGAGGCTATTCCTCGACCGCAATAGTTTCACAAACGGGATTTGTGAGACTGACTAGTAGAGGAGTTGGGTGTTCGGTATCACACGGGCTGTGAGTATGCGACATCGCAATAATTAGCCTTGAGTGCAAGTGGGAGATTGTTGGAGATAGTGCCCTCAGAGTCAATTATTGGATCACAGGCACGTGATTGCAATGATTGAGGGAGGACCTATCCCGGTAGGACAGTCTTACTCGAGATGATAGTATGCTATCTGGTTTACCTTTATCATCGTGTACTGCTTTAGGTGACCTGACAGGTCGCTATTACACGTTGATAGAGCCCCTAGGATTCTTGCTTGACTGCCAGCAGTATGAGGGCGATCATATAAGTGAGAGCTGGAGTCTGTAAGCACATCCTTAAAAGGTCCCTAGTCGTGGGAGTTTCGAGACAGGGCATCGATTCTCCAGAGTAGACTAGTGTATACAGTCGAGACCCCGACGAGGGGCGGTGGCCGGTCTCACAAGCCACTGGTGTCAGTTGGTTCACCTAAGATGTATACAGGTGCTCATTGGGTTATGAGTACACCGGACAGGACTCGCCGGGAACATGCTAATTGGTCTTAAACCTGACGTCAGATAGCAGTTCCCAGGTGACATGTGTACAGGTTAGTTCATCGACCTGGGGATCGTCATTTGTCTCGTGTGAGTTCCCACTGTGCTTTGATTACTACCCTACCACGGCTCAAAGGAATCGTGCAAACAGGTTTTAGTTGGGTACAGTCCCGAGCCACATGGAGGCAGTGAGCGGATCTTCAGGGGTTCGTCTCTCCCGGTATTGGGGGTGAGGTCGCGCTGTGTCTAGGAGAGCCATTACACGAAGTCCTTGGCCAAGGCAGGAGATTTACTGGTAGGTATTCCAGTAGTATCTCAGGGTGTTCTGGGCTACACTCCGACACGACTTGTACCGCTTTTGGGGGTCTGACTTTTACCAACCCCCTAGGCCCGACATGCGATGCTCATAGACGAACGGACCGGACTGTACGGATATTGTCACTGACAGGCTCAGTAGGGTGTCGGATGAGTTCACTCATCGACGTCCCTTTTGGTCAATAGCTGGTGGCCCGTCACGTATTGGCTTATACCTCTGACGTGCTAGTGGTTAAATCCACAGCCATAGTATTGACGAGTCTTTAGAGTCCACCACACTTTCAGTTACTCAAGCTTTCGGGCGAAACGCTGTAGAGGCCGTATGGAGATATGGCAGGGTTCGATCAGATACGTGCGGTATTGCATGGATCGTGATCGGACAGTTTTTACTAGCCGGCTTTGGCTTAAGCCGGATCCTAGTATAGTACAGTGTAGATTTTGTCTCATTGCATTTGTATCCGGACGGAATACAGATGCGGG
This sequence comes from Agapanthus africanus, assembly GCA_030015575.1. Lineage (NCBI taxonomy): Eukaryota > Viridiplantae > Streptophyta > Magnoliopsida > Asparagales > Amaryllidaceae > Agapanthus > Agapanthus africanus. The sequence continues at coordinate 259,747,571 of JASDDO010000012.1, read as the reverse complement.
TGTGTATGCACAGTATCGGGGTTTTCCTGTAATTTATTACGGGACCAGTTTTCTGGAGTTGCCATTTTGCATTCCATTCCGGCCGGTTTTCCTTTGTTCTTTCCCGGCCGGACTTTTCCGATGGAGGGGGTTATTTGCAAGTTTGCAAATAACACATTGTGGAGGATTTTCTTGCAAATGTATTAATTATGATGGCATCTTTTCTTTTCAACCATCATTTGATTCTTTCTTAGTCTTTTCCTTTGCTTTAATGAGATGAGAAAGGATGAGGATTGATTTGTGGATTTGTTATCATGATGTTTGGTTGTGGTCACCTCTTGTTTTCTCCTACCATCATCTCCCTTCATACTTCATATTCTTTCCTCCACCATTTTCTAAGAGGAGAAGATTTTTTTGAGAGAAGAGAAGGAGAGAGCTTCATCTTTGAGAGTGTTTCATTCTTGATCTCTTTTCATGCTAAGAAAAATGCAAGCACCATTTTTCTTATCTTGTTTCCTCCATCATCTTCAAATGGCAACAAACCCAAATGAGACATAGCTTCAACCCTACACATTCTACAGCAAATCTTGGACGCGTCGGCTAGCCTACTTCACGCCCGAGTTGCCTCGGTATTGAGGTGGGAAACCGTAAAAGATACAGGCGATGTGGTGCCCTTCCGGCGAGGAGGCGACGACCGGAGTTTCCGCAGGAGATCGGGACGACGAGGAGAAGACCGGAGGACTCGGATCATTCGGTATATCTCTAACCCGTCTTGTAGTTAGCTAGAATAAGTTTAATGGTTCGATCCGGGTGTTTAGTGCGCGGTGGTGCCGGTTTGCTAAGTTCGCAAAATTAAAGTTTATCACCGTTTCCGCATTCCGGCGTCGAATTGACGGCCCGGGCGCCGCCGTGCACTTACATGAATGGTCCGCTCTGACTGGCCGTCGGTCTGCGGATGAAATGCTGTGCTGAAACTCAAACGGGTGGCCAATGCCTTCTGAAGCCTCTGCCATAGTCGGCTGGTAAACTGGGTGCCTCTGTCGGACACGATACACGTCAGGGCTCCATGCAGTCGTACAATCTCGTCGATGTATATCTGGGTATACTGAGCAAAACCGAAAGTGGTCTTCACTGGCAGGAAGTGAGCCGCTTTCGTCAATCGATCCACGATCACCCAAATGGAGTCGTACCCTCGACTGGTCCTGGGTAGACCCACCACAAAGTCCATCGAAATCTACTCCCATTTCCACTCCAGAATGGGCAAAGGCTGCAACTCTCCTGCTGGCCTCTGGTTCTCAGCCTTGACTTGCTGACAAGTCAGGCATCTCGATACGAAGTCTGTGACGTCCCTCTTCATCCCTTCCCACCAGTAAACATCTCGCAAATCGTGGTACATCATGGTGGAACCCGGATGAACGCTGTATGTCGATATATGCGCCTGCTCAAGAATCTCACGTCGCAGCCCCTCGGAATCTGGTACGCACAATCGAGTCCCAAATCGCAGTACTCCCTGATCATCGATCACGAACTCGGAATCTCTGCCCAGCCTAATCTGCTCCATGATCTCTGAAAGGCGGTCATTGCTGGGCTGTGCCTCTCGAATACGGTCAAGTAACTGCGGACGTGCACGAACATGCGCAAGCTGTCCCCCTGTCGGAGTGAACTCGAACTCAACCCGGCTGTCGCATAAAGTCTTCCAATCTGCCGACGACTGCCTCTGTACTGCGCGCAAACAGGATAGACTACCCCCGGGCTTCCTGCTCAAAGCATCCGCCACTACATTAGCATTGCCCGGGTGATACAAAATCTCGCAATCGTAGTCCTTTACTAGTTCCATTCAACGGCGCTGTCTGAGATTCAGGTCTCGCTGCCGAAATATATACTTTAAGCTCTTGTGATCAGTGAATATCTGACACGACTCGCCGTATAGGTAATGTCGCCAGATCTTAAGTGCAAAGTCCACTGCAGCCTTGTCCAAATCGTGAGTGGGGTAGTTCTGTTCATGTTTCTTCAACTGCCGTAAAGCATACGCGATCACCCTGTCATGCTGCATCAATACGCACCCTAGCCCCACTCGTGAAGCATCACAATAAACCACGAATCCGCCTGATCCTGAAGTAAAAGATAATACCGGCGCCGTAGTCAAACAAGTCCGTAACTGCTGAAAATTGTTCTCGCACTCCTCCGTCCAAACGAAAGGAACTCCCTTCCGGATCAATCCAGTCAAAGGTGCAGCAATACGGGAGAAATCCTGAACGAATCGCCTGTAGTAGCCAGCCACGCCTAGGAAACTGTGGATCTCCGTAACTGATGTCGGTCTGGGCCACTGCTGAACGGCCTCAATCTTCTTCGGGTCCACACATATGCCATCTCTCGTAATCACGTGACCCAAGAATCCGACATTGTCCAACCAGAATACACACTTGGAAAATTTTGCGAAAAGTTGTTGCTCCCTCAAAGTCTGCAACGTAATCCGCAAGTGCTGCTCGTGCTCCTCTCTGCTCCGGGAATACACCAAAATATCATCAATGAACACTATCATGAACAAGTCGAGATACGGCCTGAATATACGGTTCATCAAATCCATGAATGCAGCTGGGACGTTGGTGAGTCCGAACTACATCACCAGAAACTCATAGTGGCCATAGCGCGTACGGAAAGCTGTCTTCCGTATATCCTCCTGTCGAACTCGCAGCTGATGGTACCCTGATCGCAAGTCGATCCTCGAAAAATACCCCGCACCCTGAAGCTGGTCGAACAAATCATCAATGCGTGGCAACGGATATTTGTTCCGCACGGTAACTTTGTCCAGCTGGCGGTAGTAGATACATAAGCGCAAACTTCCGTCATTCTTCTTGACAAACAGGACCGGAGCACCCCACGGAGAAACACTAGGTCGAATAAGCCCCTTATCTAACAAATCCTGCAACTGATCCTTCAGCTCTCTAAGCTCTGCCGGGGCCATCCGATAAGGCGGTATAGAAATAGGCCCCGATCCAGGAATCAAGTCAATGCAGAACTCAACGTCGCGCTCAGGCGGTAGCCCAGGCAGCTCGTCAGGGAAAACATCAGGAAACTCACAAACAATCGGGAACCGGTCCAAAGGAAACTCTGCAGCTCGAGTATCACAAATATATGCTAAGAATCCCTGACATCCCTTCCGCAAGAGCTGACCAGCGCGAAGAGATGAAATCAAGCTGGGAAGGGTGACGTTGCGGTCTCCCTGAATAACAAGGATTGGCTCTCCCGGAAAGCTAAATCTGACAGCTTTCTCACGGCAGTACACAGAAGCATAACAAGTGGCGAGCCAATCCATGCCCAGAAGCACATCAAAGTCCAACATATCGAGGAGAATCAAATCAACCGACGAGTCCGTCTCCCCGATATGAACGGAACACAATCGAGACATAAAACGAGCGACAAACGACTCGCCTACCAGGGTAATAACAACAAGCGGCTGATCTAACGACGACGACTCACGGCACAACGTCGGTGCAAAGTGTGTAGATACATACGAATGTGTGGAACCTGGGTCGAACAATACCCGTGCGTCGAAAGAGCAAACTGGAAAGGTACCTGTCACAACGGCGTTGGATGCCTGCTCATCCTGTGGCGTCAAAGCAAAAACTCGGGCCTGACCCCTACCAATAACTGGCTTTCCTCGGCCTCGGCCTCGGCCTCCTCGTCCTCTCTGGATCGGACCGCCATGCCCACGGCCTCTGGGTGCATTGAACTGTCGTGGAGCATCGCCAGTGATAGGAAGTAGGGCTCTCTGAGGAGGAGGTGGTGATGGTGGGAGGGTCACATGCGGAACTGTCGCCGCTCCCTGTCGTCTCGCTGGACAGTCCCTAGAAATATCACTAGAAATTACTAATATCACTAGAAATCTTTAAACTACTTAAACTATCGGGCGACTTGCGCCATCCGAACGATAGTCCCCCGTAGATGTCACATCTACTCACCGGAATCCCTAGCTAGCTACGTCCAATCACCGCTTTCCCCTTTCGTGCCGCGTCCGACGTCTCCGCGACCGAACCTGGAATTTACATCAATACAAAAAATAAGGTTACATATCATAAAATGACGGAAATCACGAACGAGAATATCTACGTTCACAAGCTAGGCACAACGTGCACAAGTTGCGCGGAACACACACGAAAACCGTAAAAACTAACTAGAATCGTCGATTTGGTCGCCCGGCAAAGCTAAAACCCGAACACTCAAAAATCCGCACTCACACATCCTAAATGTCATAGGATATGCTAAAAATATAATCAAGTTATCATAATTAATTCATCACATAAATTTATATAAAAACTAGTAAGCATTTACATTCCAAAAATCGGTGCAAACATCGCCGATTTGCGACAAAAAAGACTACAACCTAGCAAGAACATCCAACCGCATAACTAGTTAGCTACAACACTATAATTACAACGCAACAACCATGCTTCAACCTATTTCCATACACAAACCCCTTTCTTGATTTTTCTGAAAAGCAATAGTGATCCAAATTCACACTAGATTAACTTAGATTCGCATAATATGGAACCACTTAAGCAAAATAACTCCATTAATTAGGTTAGTGTAAAACACTAGAAAACAAAATAACTTAATTAACTTATTAATGGTTTCTAAAACCCTAGTTAAAATTCAATCCATGAACTAAAAAAACTAGATTAGAAATTAGCTATAATTTTAACACTAAAACAATTTTCAAGTTCTAATTAGCACACTTTAACTACAAATTAGCCAAGGATTGAAATTATACCTCAAACTAGAGATCTAGCAAGAACAATATGCCTCCAAGGATGGCTTCATAGCACCATGATCCAAGCTAGAAAGCCTAAGAAAAGTAGGATGGAGAATGGCTTGGAATTTTGAGGTTTGATTTGGATTTTTGGAGAAATTTTTGAAGAAATTTGATGATGAAAGGAGATGAGACAAGAAGGGGGAGGGGGCTGCTGTTCCCAGCAGAAATCTTGGCTGTGGAAGAGTGGGAAAGGTGTGGGGGAGTTGGGGAAAAGTGTAGAGAAAGTTTCAAAGTCAAAAGACCAAGTCAAACAACAAAACCCATACCAAATTTAATATATTAAAACCCTTATCATATCATTTTGTTCAAATGAGATGGGGAAAAATTTTGTGGGCTTGCTGCTGAGGTGGGGCCGGCCAAGAGGGTGTGAGGATGAGTGTGAGAGAGTGCACAAAATGTTTTATGCAAAAAGACCCCCGACAAGTCCAAAATTGCAAGTTTTAGCTCAAAATAAATATATTTTTGTTTTCCATCATAAAAACCCATTAAAACTTGAAATAAAATACTAAAAATTTATATTACAACTAGATTTTAATTAACATGATTTTAAAGATTAAAATTAGCCCATTTAAATTTGTATTTATCGCTAATTTAATGTATTTTTTTTTACCGGCTTAAAATAATATAAAAAAATTTGAAAAATTAGGGAAAAATTTTCAACGATCAGAATATCATAAGTAACTCATTAGATACGAAAAAATAGCAATTACCTTTCAAAATTAGGTATAATTAGGCCTAAACTGCAAAATAACAAAAAAGACGATTTACGGAAAATTACCAAATTTTCACCGATTTTCGGGAAAACACCAAAACGACTTTTCAAGGCGCTACAGGACCGGAATCATGAGGTATAAATTTCTGAACATGTAGTTTAGCTCATACTAAATTTTGCTAGTTTGGGTTTAGCACCGATCCTGGAGTCCGAGTCCTTGTTGCGATCTTTGTAAAATCCGTTTTTGAAATTGCGCCTCCCCGCGAACACCCGGGGTGCGCGACATGGACTTACAGTGGTATCAGAGCCTACTAAACCCATACAAGCTCGTTAGCAAGTTATTAGAAATTCGATCGTCGGAAAAACCGAAAACTATACATTTTGCACCCTCACGGTTTCTGTCAATTTTTAAACTGTTCTAAAAATTATTTCAGGGGCTTGAAAATTCTATTCAGGGAATTCTAAGAACACAGAAGAAAAACGAGTCACCAACTCGTCACAAACACCGTGGAACCGTGGTGAATCAGTGGATTAGCCACCGATCCGCGGCCGAGTTGTGGCCGAGTTGTCTCGTTCTTCTTTTGTTTGTCTTATTTTTGGGTGTATAGTTATTTGGAATATTTGGTTTCTACCCAGATTTTTTTGGAGTGCTGGTTTGCATTTAGGGTAGATACGAAAAATATATTTTCGATCGAAATTCTAATTGTACTTTGCTAACCGGTTCTTCTGTAATGTTTATATGTGTTTTTAAATCTCAGCTAATTGCTATATGTCGGTTAGTCGGGGATTGCACATATCTGTTGGTTTGTGTATTTGAACTTGTTGGATTGTCGTGGATGAATAGCCGGGGATGTGAGATGAGTGTTTTTATCTTTCATTCGATGTAAATTGTAATTTGATGTAATATTATTTTGCGGGGCACATCCGGGTTGAGGTTGTAGCCGCCATTGTATTAGTTCTTTTTACTGTTTTCTGCTCCTAGGATAGACCCAAGGTGGGGTGCACAAACTACCGGGTTCTTTGAAGTGCCGAGTGGCCTAATCACTTTGTTAAGGGAGGTTGCTTCACTTCTGGAATTTGGCGGGTAGTTTGCCGCACCCGTAGGGGTCTGGGGTGGGATTTTGGCTATTCATCACGACCGTGGAATCCGTCTTTCGTTACAAGCTTAAACGAAACGCGAAATTGCTAGTATATCTAATATGTTCATCTATGATCTGAAATGCCTATTATTGCGTCAGACGAATGCTATTATTATATATATTATATAATAGACGCTACTTATGTTTTGCATCCGCGCTAGTCCAGCCTACGCTCTGGCGTTAGTTAAGTAACCTAACGATGTAAGACGGGGCCCAGTGGCGAATGCGGATGGTATAAGTAGACGTTGTATTTTCTTCTTCTTTTGTAATGATATGTGTTAGTTGTATGTATTCCCTAGAGGCCAGTATTGTACATATGATGTATATTATATTGGATGCTTGGGCATATATAGAGAGGACTTTCTTGCTCGATATGATAGTATGCTATCTGGTTGCTCTTTATCTTAACACGTATACTTGTCTCTAGATACTGTCTTATGGTTACATGTTGGTAAAGCCCTTAGGATGTGTACTTGACTACCAGGATTATGATGCAATCATACTAGTGAGGCCATGGTAGTCAATAAGTCCATCCTTTAATGTCTCTAGTCGTGGGTGTATCGAGACGGGGCATCGATATACCATAGTAGACTAGCATATAGCTTCTCGACCCATCCAGATGGGCGATGGATGATCCCATATCCATTGGTGTTTGATATCAGAGATGGCATACGGGTGCTCAGTGGAGACTGGGTATACTGGAAGGACTCGACGAGAACTCCCAGATGGTATTATACCTCACGTCAGATGGCAGTTCTCTGGTGACACTTGAACAGGTTAGTCTGTAGACCCGAGATCGTCATAGAGTCTTGTGTGATTCCTACTGTGCTTTGATTTCCACCTTACCACGTCCAAGAGGGCGTGCAAAATGGTGGTTTTTAGGTACAGTCCCGAGTCACATGGAGGCAATAAGCGATAGGAGGGGTTTCGTCTCTCTCGGTATTGGGGGTTGATGTTGCGCTGTGCTCGATTGGCCATAACAGGGCACGGGCTTCCCTGTTATGGCCAATCGAGCACAGCGCAACATCAACCCCTAATACAGATTTACTGGTAAGTTTTACCAGTATTTTCTCGACCAGTTATGAACCTCATATCGGCATGACTTATCGGTTATTGGGGTCTGACGTTTACCACCCCTAGACTTGATATGCGACATATCAGACGAGGCGACCGGACTGTACGGCAAGTGTTACTGTCAGGCTTTTGCAGGAGTTAGAGCGGGCTTGCTTGCTGATCTTCTGATCGCTCAATACCCGGGTAGTCGTTACGTCCAGCTAGTACCGCTGACGGCTTGTGGGTGCTTGATGTGATCATCACCTACTGCCGGCGTATTGACGAGTCTTTAGAGTCCTACATAGAGGTTTTACTCGCTCAGGAGAAATGAAATAGGAGCACATATGTAATATGTGCGGGACCGGGAATATTGCGTATATGTGATACAGTATTCTATTCTCGTGACTTTTGTATCGGTCGGTTATATGTGATATAGCCGGGTTATCGAATCAAGCGTTGATTCAATAAGTCGATACATTGGACGTTAGTCGGTTATATGTGATATAGCCGGATTATTAAATCAAGTGTTGATTTGATAATTTAATGTATAATTGTATATTTGATATACTAATTTACATTAACTAACATTTGCTCACTCAAGAATTTTTTCTCACATGTGCACACTTAATATATATATATATATGATATATATTAAATTGTGTTTTCTTTTTGTATCATGGTTATTGATACAATATACAAGGGTGTATAAGACATACACCATTCTAATTTTAGTTGTGGGGTTTTAATATTTAAGGTAAATCAAAATTAGTGGATATTTGTTAAGTGCATGAAGCTTGTAGAAGCTTGTGAGTGCTTTGAGAAATTCAACTCATTTTGTTTTACTTAAGATATTTGTTAACCTAACCATTAGAATTAGCCATGGTTATGTCTCTACATGAGTTAGTATATGATACTCACTCATCATGGTTTGCTCACTCACTTGATCATTATTTCATTCTCTTCTTCTTTCTTCATCTTCTTCTTCCAAAAGAAAAGGCAAACTAGGGTTTGAAAAAGTGAGAAAGTATTGTGAGAAAAATAATTCTAAAGTGAGCCCACTTCCTATTTCTCCATCCTCTACTAGATTACCACTTTAGTATAGGGTGTTTGCTTCAATAATCTTTTAGTTAGTGAAGTGGTAGCTTGAGTTGGCATCCCCTCGACATAGATCATCTTCGGCCTCGAAAACTTCAAGCAAGATCGCTTTTTCGCCTCGTGAAGCCATGCAAGAGTCCGGGAGAACCACGATCGCAGCGAAGGGACTACAACAAGGAGCTATGGAAGTGAAGGACCGATATACAATGGTTGTATTTCTATTTCACATAGTGGTAAATGGTTTACTTTTAGTTTCCGTATTGTTTTCTAGTTAACGATTCTAGTTTAGAGTTCCTTGAAACGACAATTTTTGAAAATGGAATGGACGATGCCTCCCGAAACCTTGCTTCCGTCGATAGGAACCCTACAGTGGTATCAGAGCCTAGCTAGGAAATTATACGGATAATGTTGGATTACGAATACGAAACGAACTCCGAAAATTGAAACCCTATAACGATGTTTCTGTCCATTTTAAAACGAGCTCCAAAAATTTTTCAAACAAGTGCAGAATAATATATGAGAAAATATAGGAGCATGGAAGAAACTTGGGACCATGTTCTCGGATTTTGGCCGAGCACATGGCCACCAAAACCAAGGAGGCCGGCCTGGGGGTGGAATCAGGGTCCCAAATTTTTTTCATGCTCTGTGCTCTGGGTTTTGGGGTTTCAGGTGTTGTTTATTTTTGCTACTTTTTCATGTGATGATTAACTCAATGCAAAGGCAACTCGGAGTGTTTCTTTGTCATAATTTTAACTGTTTTCCGGTTACTTTAGACGATATTAAAATGTTCTATCGGATGTCAAATAGCCGCTTTAACTCTTGCCGGAAAAATTTCCAAGTGTTGGATGTTTAGTTAAATACCATTCAAACATCATGCAAGTTATGCGATGGACCCTCTAGAAGAACAAAACCTTAACTCGATTCTATGCACTCGGAACCGTGACTGAACCTTAGGGTTTGCCGTAGTTCCGCGGTGTCATAGGTGAGGCGTTGATTTGGACCTTTACGGCTGGATCATTGGTACTGTGGCATGTGCTGAATCCTTTTAAACTTCGGTCAAGTGTTGAGCTCTTCTGGATAATTGTGGGTGTTTGTTGGTTCGATCGGAATGTTTAACATCGTCTAGTTTTTTCTGCGACCGTAAGTGTAATATGTAATATCGCCGGTTTCGTTGCTATATGTCAACGACAATTGGGATGCGCATATTTACTTACGTTGATGACATATGATGTTATGTGTTGCTGTATATGTTATATTGAATCGTCGCGTTTTGAATAGCCGGGTTTTTTTTGTGTGAGATGAGAGTTTTTATTTTCATTCATGTAAAATCAAATGTATCTAATATTCTTTTATTGGGGCACTTCCGGGTTGAGGAAGATGTCACCATTGTTGTATATTATTTATTTTTCCGCAATAGGATAGACCCAAGGAGGAGAGAACAAGTAACCGGGTTCTAGGGTCTAGTGGGAGACCAACTCGAGGAGTCGAGTTCGGGTCTCTTAACTCTAGAATTGGTAGGGTTGCTTGCCGCTCTCGTAGTGGTGTAGGGATGTGAGTTTGGCTATTCATCGTGACCGTAGAATCCGTGTTTTATACATGCTTAAATTAAAACACGGAAATGCTAGTATATCCAATATTTCATATGTTGTGTTCTGCTGCGATATCTGTGATGTGATCATTTGATATGTTTAGATGGATACTGTATATAGTATATATGATATATTATATAGACGTTACTTATGTTTTACACCCGCGCTAGCCCTGTCCCGCTCTGACGTTAGTTACCTAACCTAACGGTGCATGACGGGACGTCGAGGCAAATGCGGATGGCATAAGTGTACGTTGTATTTATCTGTGATTTTTAAGTGACTTAAATGATGGGACTTCATTAATAAGATTAATGAAAGGAAAGAAACCTAAAAGATGTTGTAGAATCAAATTTTCAAAAAGGGTAGCTACAGTTTTTGCTTTGCATAGTGATATATATAATATATCCCGCACCTTATTCGATGAGGAAAGAGCCGAGATCCCTTCACCGGGAGTGACCTCTTTAGCAATAACTGGCAGATGCTACAACACTACGGTTTGTCTTTTATTTCTTTTGGAATTTTTGCTTTGCATAGTGATATATATGATATATCCTGCACCTTATTCAACGAGAAAAGAGCCGAGATCCCTTCACCGGGAGTGACCTCTTTAGCAAAACTAGTGAAAGCCTCAAAAACACTCCTTTTCAAAATTCACTCGATTCTATAACGATATCAAGTTCATTACGCAATTGGTTTTTCAGAAAAAACTGTCGTAGACCTCCGTCATTTCAGATAAGTCCTACTTAGTATTCGTGCTACGTTTGTTGACCTCCGTCAAGGTGTAGTATGCGGTAGGTAACTAGTATTTATCTACTTATGCATATGATGCAGATTGGATTAAGGTAGTCGTACGACCTTGTTGACCTCCGTCAAGGGTCGTGTGGGTGGGTTTCATTCAATCAAGAAATGACGGGTTGAACTTGACTTGCACCCTATGGTTTGTTGACCTTCGTCAAGGTCATGGGATGCTTGGAGAAATATATTATCGGGAATTTCAAGTGTTGAAATTTGCAATGAAATTGCATACCTTCTATGAGATAGTTGGATCCCGATACCCACTGCGAGTAATTGTTACTCTTGGGAGAGTTTTACACAGGACAATTAGCCGATCAAGTAGGTGTCTAGAAAGGTGTCAACGGGGTTAAGCCTCTGGGAAAACGAGGTTTATTTTAATTAGGTCCATGTGAAAGCACGGGGAACCTCCCTCAATATACCGGCACTGGCCTGGCTGAAAGATTTGCGAAATTGTAAGGTGTAATTAATCCCGTCTAGTCATTCCTTTTAGGGTTTGAAGGAAGATTTGATAAAAAACAGTGGGAGCCATCCTGATTAGATAAAATAATAACCAATCTGATCTTGCAAGAGCATACGCTAAAGTGTTTTCTTCTCTCTCTCACCAGGTAGCGACCATATCATGCCTTAATCAAGATAATAATATGGATGTATTGACCGAACTCGCATATTATACTGTGCTGGGGAACATTGGTTCCGTTATTTCTTATAAAAGTTATAAGACTGAACATGATATAGGGGAATACCAGGATTCCCATGCCACCCGAATGAAGAAAGTACATGTTGATGAATTTTCTTCAGGTGTATTCATTACAGAGAACTATTTTTCCATTTGCTCTACGTCCTGGGTATTAGATACTGGGTCAGGATCCCATATATGTAATCAGTTACATGGGCTAAGAAAAGGTAGAGAACTTGGAGAAGGTGATAAAGACATAAGGTTGGAAATGGTGCAATTGTTGCAGCTAAAACCGTCGGGGAATATCACCTTGTATTACCAACTGGTAATACATTGATTCTGAACGAATGTTATTACATGCCGAACCTGATATGCAGCATTATATCGGTTTCTTTATTAAGTAAAGAGGGATATAATTTTGTATTACAGGATAATGTTATGAGCATTTTTCTGAACCAAAAGTTGGTTAGATCAGGCATGTTGTGCAATGGCATTTATGTTCTAAATCAATCAACAGTTTTTAGCATAACAAACACACACAAGAGGAAGAGTTCAGAAATGAATGAATTCTTCTTGTGGCATTGTAGACTTGGTCATATAAATGCGACACGGCTAGCTAAGTTGCATAAGGATGGATATCTGAATCTGTTCAAATTTTCATCTTATGACACATACCAGTCATGTCTCAAAGGCAAGATGACCAAAACTCCGTTTACGGGACACGGAGAAAGAATTAATGAACTCTTATGACTGATACATAGTGATGTATGCGGTCTCATGTCTACACATGCCAGGGATGGTTCTTCATACTTCATTACATTCACTGACGATCTCTCTAGATTCGGATATGTGTTTCTGATGAAACACAAATCAGAAGCTTTTGAGAAATTTAGAGAATATAAACAAGAAGTCGAGAACCAAACCGGGAAAAGTATTAAAATCCTTCGATCTGATCGATGAGGTGAATACTTGAGAATTGAATTGCTGGAATTCCTAAAAGAGAATGGGATTCTCTGTCAGCTAACTCCTCCATATACACCGCAACACAACGGTGTATCAGAACGGAGGAACCGCACCCTATTATATATGGTGCGCTCTATGATGAACATAGCTGAGTTACCTATTTCCTTCTGGGGGTATGAGTTTGCTGATGGATTTTGAGACCCGATTCGAGGAGTTGGATGAACCGTTTCGGGTACATGGTGGGCCCGGTGCGGTACCCCGGGGCGAGAAGGCCGTGTTGTTGACGTTGAGCCTGGCAGGGGAGCAATACCGACCGGTGATTTTACCCGACGCGTCGGATATCCGGAGGATACCGTCGTGGTCTTGAGATTGATGGTAGGGGCCGGTCAGGACTGACGGCGCCCTAGATAGTGAGATTGAGACATTGAGATCCTGAGATATTGAGACATTGGGATTTATGTTTTGTGTCGATGCTAGACACTGTTTATGCTGATTCCATTTATGATACCTCTTTTAAAAGTATATAAATCTCACTAAATTATGAAAGCAGTTTTATTCTGTTTTATGCATTCATACATCATCCATATGATATATTGCTATCTGAGGCACTGACACGGGCATGGGATTACACTCGGGTTAGATATTTACCCTAGTCATGGTTATAGGTTGCTGGTTATATTTTGAGGATATATTATGATCGTATGACCTAGGATTGCGTCATAAATGTGATTCCTGTTCGTAGATGTATTCTATTCACGAGTTGGCAACTCACCCCCGTTGTGCCTCAGTTTCTTGCAGGTTTTGCCGTACAGGTTTCATTACGGCTTTGCTGGCACTGCTTCTTTCGGGTGATTTGCTAGTAGGTGGGTTTATTTGTATCGTACCCATCATTATACATTGTATATTATTATTCAGTTGTATCTAGAAGTTCCATCAACCAAACAAGTATTTAATTTTGAGATAGAGACCGGTGATGTTATTCTTTCGACCTTAGAGTCGCGTGTTATATTTCTGTGGTTTTCTTGCTATTTTGAGTTTCCTTTTGAGTTTTGATCCTCGCCCTTAGCGTTGTATATTATATTGCTTGTGTGGTTGTGACTGTCGATTGACGAAGAGCTAGCTCCCGCTTGGGGATGCCTTTTTTTTGATTTCGTATACTATTCATGTCGTATCCCGTTTGGGGGGCCGGTATTTACAAAGGAGACTCTGCCGAAATTTTCAAGAAATATTTAATGTTTTTAAAAAAACGCATAATTCGGCTTATGCTAATAAAACTACTTGTTTTAAGTTGGTCTTTCCTTCACTCTACTACTTTTCTTGGTTTGGATTTCTGGGTTTTCGGCTTACTTAGATTACGTACGCCTCGAGATGTTTCGTAGTTTAATTGCCGGTCATATCCGTACTTTCGGGACGTGACAAAGTTGGTATCAGAGCGTTAGGTTTTACCTTCGGAGTGTAGGAAGAACCTTGGTTGATGGAATATGTGACTAAAGTAGAGTGACTTACCGTGGGTATGTTCCGCGGCATACTTACGATACGCTGCTCCACTTAAGAAGCCTTAGGATGTACATTTCTCTGTTCAATATTATATTCATTCCTGATTTAGCCTCATCGGTATCAGTTATGCTTTTGCTTCCATTATTACGGGCAGGGAGAGCTACGGCTAGAGTTGCGGTCAGCATGAGCTCGTTACGGACGAGGACTGACCAAGGCGTAATTCCGGAGAAACACGATTGCAGAGACGTGTCTTTTTATTGTGTTTTCGCGCCACGAGCGTTTGATGGATCGCTGTATGAGATTACTCGGACGTGCAGATCAGCTCTAGAGGATCGAGCCACTGATAGAGGCCAGCCAGATTTTGATGACCGTTGAGGTATTGTTTACTCCTGATGATTGAGGCACTGTTCAGCGTGCAGACGAGTGAGGCAGTCATTGCTGCGAACGACGAGATATCGCTCCAGATGTTTGAGCTATTGCAGGAGGAGTTGTACTAAGAGATGATAGAAGGTCGCGAGTCACCGAGGATGAATGACTAGGACATGTGGTTCGTTCGCTACCCCGATGCGAGGTCATCAGATAAATTGATTCCAGCTAGAGATGACTTCACGTGGAGACGTTGATAGTCGACAGAGACGATCGAATGTCAGCAACCTATTATTCCAAATTTAAAGTATTCGGAAAGACATGCAGGCAATTCTATGGACCCTCTAGAAGAATGAAACCCTAACTCGACTTAATGACCGTGTGAAAGCCTTCGAACCTTAGGGTTTGCGGCAGTTCCGCGGCGCCATTAGTGAGGCTTGGGTTTGCCCTTCTACGGCTGGACCGTCGATGCTGTGGTACGTACTCGATACTGTTAAACTGTACCCAAGATGTTGAGCTCTTGGGGGATTATGAGGTTTTGACAAATCGATCGGATGGTTCGACTTCATTCGGATGCTAGGTGGTGAGATGCATTCTTGGGAGACTCCAGATACGAGGGTAGCCGTTGGAGCTCAGTCCATGCAGCCACGACGAGTCGAGTCCGACGCAGTCGACATCAGAGAAAAGTGGAGTAAGAGGTTCGTACGAGATCTTGATGAGATGACGTTCTACTCCGCCATCAGAGATGCGATACGCATGCTGAGGCATTGTACTTGGATATACCTTCCAGAAGGAGTCGCGATGAGTATGTAGCCGTTCCGGAACGAGAACAGATCTAGTAAGGGACGATGACTTCCGGACAGTTCGGCAGAGACGAGATTTGGGAGAGATTTCGACAGGACCTTTCTGGAATGAATTACGAGAAGATTTGGACCCAGGAGTGGTCATGTTACGCACATCGGCAGGCTAGAGTTCAGGATCGTCGACGAGACAAGCTATGAGTGACCATGACAGTTGGCCATTGATTCTTGGAGGATGTGCTTGAGCGGGACTATTCCGCCATACTTGATTTTGGTATTCTGAGAGATATATTCGCATAATTTGGTTTTGATGATTGAGTTTCGTGGTATTTGTTTTCATAGACCATGGTTGCACCTATTGAGTATTTACGATTTTGCACAGTTGTTTCACTTGATATCGCTTTCGTGCCTTGGTTTCTCATGTTTATGATTTTATGGGTTTCATACGGTTGAGTTGATTCCGTGCGTATGCACGCACACGATTTGGTTTTTGCACTCGGTATAGTTCACGTATGCTGCAGTGCAGTGATTCGTATTTTGTGCACTTGGATGCACTGGACTTCGATTTCGAAGGTGATGCTCGATATTTTTTTTGTGCATTTTATGCACCTAATTGGATTTTGCGCGTGTTCGACGCTTGATATTGGATTTCATGATTTCGTGCATGATGAATGCACCGGATTTGGATTTTTAGCGCGTGTCGGGCGCATGTTATGAGATGCGATTTTGGTGCACACTAGATGCACTAAATCGAGATTTTTCGTGCATGTCAGATGCACCTGATTTTGCTGTCAGGCACACACGTTGCCTATGACCGATGTTGTGTGCACACCCGTTGCACCTTGATGTTGTTTCTGTGCACATGTATGGCACAGTCATGGATTTTGATTTCCGTGCGCACCGGACGCACAGGGTTTTCATATGCACTTTTGGGATTGATTCTTATGGAGCAGTACATTTTCTTGATATTGTGATTTGTTTCGTACTGAGCAGGACTAGTCAGAGGACAGTAGCTGAGTGTGTTTTGCTCGCATTTTCTTCAGATATTTACATGTATAGTTCCGAATTATAGCATATCGGTTTTGCTTTGGATTTGGCATTCGTGTCTTCACCTTGACTCCGATGATTGCAGGATGCTTGACGGAGTATTGATTTTGATTTATATGCTCATTTTTCATGCGCATGCGCAGCGCTACGTTTTGTTTTATGTACTTATGATTTCGGAGCCCCGACGACTTGATGGTTTTGCTTGGATGTTTCAGTATTTGGGGGGGAGTTTTAATTTAAATTCGGGGACCGAATTTCTTTAAGGGGGGAAGATTGTAACGCCTAGAAAAGTCGTTTTGGTGTTTTCCCGAAAATCGGTGAAAATTTGGTATTTTTCCGTAAATCGTCTTTTTTGTTATTTTGCAGTTTAGGCCTAATTATACCTAATTTGGATAGGTAATTGCTAGTTTCTAGTAGCTAATGAGTTACTTATGAAATTCTGGTCGTTTAAAATTTTTCCCTAATTTTTCCATTTTTAATAATATTTTAAGCCGGTAAAAAAAATTACATTAAATTAGCGATAAATACAAATTTAAGTGGGCTAATTTTAATCTTTAAAATAATGTTAATTAAAATCTAGTTGTAATATAATTTTTTTGTATTTTATTTCAAGTTTTAATGGGTTTTATTATGGAAAACAAAAATATAATTATTTTGAACTAAAACTTGCAAATATGGCCTTGTGGGGGGGTCTTTTTGCATAGAATTTCTTTGTAAAATCTCTCTCACTCACTCCTCACTCCTTTGGCCGGCCCAACTGCAGAAATTTCTCCCCCTCTGAAATTGTTTTTCTTTAACTCATTTGTTAGGTGAGGAATTGAGTTAAAAGTGTAGGTTTTAATATATATTATTTTGGGGTATGGTGTACTTGACTTGAGGGGGGTTTGACTTGGTGAAAATTCCCACAACACCACACCACTTCCCCCTTCTTCCTTCAGGCTGAAATTCTGCATCCCCCTCCCCTTCATTTTCCCCTACTCTTTTGGTTCAAAAATTCATCTCAAAATCCATATAAATCCACAAATTTCTTCACAAAACCAAAACAAATCCTTGTGCTACCTCTTCTCAAGCCTAATTTATTTGAACACATGTGGAAAGGAGGCAATTTTAGAGGCAAATCATCATGCTAGATCCATAGACCTTGAGGTATATTTCTATCCATTTAAATTCCTATGGTTAGATTTCTTTAATCGAGTTGTTTTAGTGTTAATATTGGTGCTATTTTCATCTAGGATTTTCAAGAGAATGGTTTGAGTTAAATTAGGGTTTTTAGCACACCATTTTAAGTTAATTATTCTATTTTGATATCTAGTGTTTTATACAAACCAAATCTAAGAGGTTACTTTGCTTAGTGGGCTCAAATTAGTGTCAATTTAGTGTTTTCATGTACAGTTTGGATTGGAATTGCTCATTTAGAAAAAAATCAAGAAAGGGTGTGTATGGAAAATGGGTTTTGAAGCATGGTAATTGGGTTAATTTAATTGTAGTGGTTTTCTAATGGTTAACTTGGGTGTTTGCGCGATATTGTGTGCACTTTATCGCAAATCCGCAATGCTTGCACAAATTTAGAATTTTTTTTGTGCTTACTTGGTTTTAAAAATATTTATAAATTGATGAGTTTAATATATGAAAGTGATTTTTATGACCTAATTATGTTATTTAGTGAGCATGTTGGCCACAAAAATTGTTGAAATGTTTTTACTGGTTAAAACTTCATGTTTTGAACAAAAAGGGTATTTGTGCTAACTAGGTTTTGGTTTAAGGGAATTTTGGCAAGATTAAAAATATAATAAATATTTATGTGGCCTATTTAAGCTAATTAGTGAATATTGTAACCACTAGTTTTGCTAAAACATTAAGATTTGTATTAAAAACGGTTAACGACCGCTAACTAGGTTTTCGGGAAATAAAACGATTTGTTTAATTTGATGGTTTTGATGAATTAAAACCTATTTCTTATATAATTAATGAGTTTTGAAACCACGATTGGTTCGTTTGAGTTTTTCGCGACCACTCGGCGTTTGTACGCCGATGTCGAGGGTTTTTGGTTTAATTTGAGAAAGCAAACCATAGGTTTTGACCTATATGAGATTCGTGTGTCGCTTTGGTCTTGAGTCGGAATTTAATGCGATGCGGTGTGTTATGATATGTAGGTACCCTTACGAAGACTTCGAGACGACAAGCAAGCGCGTGGCGGCGTCGGCACCGGTGAGCGAAGATCAGGTGAGTAGATTTATATCTACGGGGAGAAGTCGGGTGGATGGCGTATAGCACCCCCGCAGTTCGTGTGATGTATACGGATACGTATACACACATACAATTATTATATGTTTTTGAGGTTATTGATGATAAAGATAGATTTTAGGTGTGATTGAATAAGTTTAGTGTTGCGAAACCCTAGAGTAGTGGTTGCACCACACATACACACACGCACGCACGCACGCACATACTTGCATACATTCTTTCTTTTACATGTGCGTATATGGTAGTATATATTTATGTGTTCATATGGGTATGGGACTATGTGTTCATATACTGGATTTGAGATGAGTCGATGAGATTTGATTTGAGGCCGTGAGATCGGTGATATGGCAGGGTTCGTATTTGAGATACGACATGACGTTGCAGCGGGTCCTTTGACGTAGTGTTTCACACACGTGCATGCATACTTAGGCGGTATCAGTATTGTACTAGACGTAGATCAGTACCCCGGATTATGATCTTTGATAAATAGGATACCAGATGAACAATGTGATGAATGTGATATTGACCCGTACCCAGATTTGGGATGCCGTACGTCGGATTTACGTACGAGCTATATATTGATGATTGACCCGCACTCTTGACTTGGGAATATCTGATTATAGATATGGTATCGGATGTGATAGTATCGAGGCGGGATCACCGACTAATATATATCATATATGAATCGACTCAGATGCTAGGCGGTTTCCTTACCTTTAGTTCAGCCGTATTGTTTAGTATAGTTGTCAGACTAGATTAGATTTCTACCTATTTCAAAACTAATGGATCGTGGGTATTTTAAAAGACAGGTCAAAGGATCTACGGATATTTCAAAAGACGTAACCTTTCTTAAAACCACCGTAGCCCTTATTTTCAAAACCCCACGATTCGTGTTATTTCAAATGGCACCATTGTTTAATATTTTAGCTCCCGCTCATTATGGTTGCTCACTCCGCATCGCATACTTACATTGTTATTTCATATTGCATTGTTGATATTATGCTGTTAGGAAACCAACACCATTACCGGTGATGCGTATGTACCACGTACACTTACTTGCCGGCTCACACACATCTTCATCGGTAATTGCCATGTCACGTACACTTAGAAAATACTATTACATTGACATAGCTTGTTAGCTAATAGTTTAGATATGATATTAGTGTACTTACCTTATATGCTAGTTCAGACATTTTAGTTATTACCTGCTACTTCATGCATGTTATTATTCACTGTTATGCCACATTCATGGATTCTCATGCCTATATTCACTGTTTACATGCTATTGAGGATTTGGATTCGGATTTTCATGAGATTTCCTGGATTTGGCGGGAAAACGGCAAAAAACATTTTTAAACTTCTTTTCTCTGTCTTTTAAATGAAAAGTGCGGTTTTGCCATGATGTATGAGTCGTCCACCATGAGTTTGCTGATGGATTTCGAGACCCGATTCGAAGAGTTGGATGAACCGTTTCGGGTACATGGTCGACCCGGTGCGGTACCCCGGGGTGAGAAGGCCGTGTTGTTGACGTTGAGGCTGGCTGGGGAGCACTACCGACCGGTGATTTTACCCGACGCGTCGGATATCCGGAGGATACCGTCATGGTCTTGAGATTAGTGGTAGAGGCCGGTCAGGACTGACGGCGCCCTAGATAGTGAGATTGAGACATTGAGATCCTGAGATATTGAGACATTGGGATTTATGTTTTGTGTCGATGCTAGACACTGTTTATGCTGATTTCATTTATGATACCTCTTTTAAAAGTACATAAATCTCACTAAATTATGAAAGCAGTTTTATTCTGTTTTAGGTATTCATACATCATCCATATGATATATTGCTATCTGAGGCACTGACACGGGCATGGGATTACACTCGGGTTAGATATTTACCCTAGTCATGGTTATAGGCTGCTGGTTATATTTTGAGGATATAATATGATCGTATGACCTAGGATTGCGTCATACATGCGATTCCTGTTCGTAGATGTATTCTATTCACGAGTTGGCAACTCACCCCCGTTGTGCCCCAGTTTCTTACAGGTTTTGCCGTACAGGTTTCATTACGGCTTTGCTGGCACTGCTTCTTTCGGGTGATTTGCTAGTAGGTGGGTTTATTTGTATCGTACCCATCATTATACATTGTATATTATTATTCAGTTGTATCTAGAAGTTCCATCAAGAGATAGAGACCGGTGATGTTATTGTTTCGACCTTAGAGTCGCGCGTTATATTTCTCTGGTTTTCTTGCTATTTTGAGTTTCCTTTTGAGTTTTGATCCTAGCCCTTGGCGTTGTATATTATATTGCTTGTGTGATTGTGACCGTCGATTGACGAAGAGCTAGCTCCCGCTTGGGGATGCCTTTTTTTTTGATTTCGTATACTATTCATATTGTATCCCGTTTGGGGGTCCAGTATTTACAAAGGAGACTCTGCCGAAATTTTCAAGAAATATTTGATGTTTTTAAAAAAAAACGCATAATTCGTCTTATGCTAATAAAACTACTTGTTTTAAGTTGGTCTTTTCTTCACTCTACTACTTTTATTGGTTTGGATTTCTGGGTTTTCGGCTTACTTAGATTACGTACGCCTCGAGACGTTTCGTAGTTTAAGTGCCGGTCATGTCCGTACTTTCGGGACTTGACAAAGTTGGTATCAGAGCGTTAGGTTTTACCTTCGGAGCGTAGGATGACCCTTGGTTGATGGATTAGGTGACTAAAGTAGAGTGACGTACCGTGGGTATGTTCCGCGGCATACTTACGATACGCTACTCCACTTAAGAAGCCTTAGGATGTACATTTCTCTGTTAAGTATTATATTCATTCCTGATTTAGCCTCATCGATATCAGTTATGGTTTTGCTGCCACGATTACGGGCAGGGAGAGCTAGGGCTAGAGTTGCGGTCAGCATGAGCTCGTTACGGACGAGGACTGACCAAGGCGTAATTCCGGCGACACACGATTGCAGAGACGTGTCTTTTTATTGTGTTTTCGTGCCACGAGCGTTTGATGGATCGCTGTATGAGATTACTCGGACGTGCAGATCAGCACCAGAGGATCGAGCCACTGATAGAGGCCAGCCAGATTTTGATGACCGTTGAGTTATTGTTTACTCCTGATGATTGAGGCACTGTTTAGCGTGCAGACGAGTGAGCCAGTCATTGCTGCGAACGACGAGATATCGCCCCAGATGTTGGAGCTATTGCAGGAGGAGTTATACTAAGAGATGATAGAAGGTCGCTAGTCGCCGAGGATAAATGACTAGGACATGTGGTTCGTTCGCTACCCCGATGCGAGGTCATCAGATAAATTGATTCCAGCTAGAGACGACTTCACACGGAGACGTTGAGAGTCAACAGAGACGATCGAATGTCAACAACCTATTATTCCAAATTTAAAGTATTCGGAAAGACATGCAGGCAATTCTATGGACTCTCCAGAAGAATGAAACCCTAACTCGACTTAATGACCATGTGAAAGCCTTTGAACCTTGGGGTTTGCGGCAGTTCCGCGGCGCCATTAGTGAGGCTTCGGTTTGCCCTTCTACGGCTGGACCATCGATGCTGTGGTACGTACTCGATACTGTTAAACTGTACCCAAGATGTTGAGCTCTTGGGGGATTATGAGGTTTTGTCAAATCGATCGGATGGTTCGACTTCAATCGGATGTTAGGTGGTGAGATGCATTCTTGGGCGACTCCAGATACGAGGGTAGCCGTTGGAGCTCAGTCCATGCAGCCACGACGAGACGAGTCCGAAGCAGTCGACATCAGAGAAAAGTGGAGTAAGAGGTTCGTACGAGATCTTGATGAGACGACGTTCTACTCCGCCATCAGAGATGCATACGCATGCCGAGGCATTGTACTTGGATATACATTCCAGAAGGAGTCGCGATGAGTATGCAGCCGTTCTGGAACGAGAACAGATCTAGTAAGGGACGATGACTTCCGGACAGTTCGGCAGAGACGAGATTTGGGAGAGATTTCGTCAGGACCTTTCTGGAATGAATTACGAGAAGATTTGGACCCAGGAGTGGTCCTGTTACGCACATCGGTAGGCCAGAGTTCAGGATCGTCGACGAGACATGCTATGAGTGACCACGACAGTTGGCCATTGATTCTTGCAGGATGTGCTTGAGCGGGACTATTCCACCATACTTGATTTTGGTATTCTGAGCGATATATTCGCATGATTTGGTTTTGATGATCGAGTTTCGTGGTATTTGTTTTCATAGACCATGGTTGCACCTATTGAGTATTTACGATTTTGCACAGTTGTTTCACTTGATATCGCTTTCGAGCCTTGGTTTCTCATGTTTATGATTTTATGGGTTTCATACGGTTGAGTTGATTCCGTGCGTATGCACGCACACGATTTGGTTTTTGCACTCGGTATAGTTCACGTATGCTGCAGTGCAGTGATTCGTATTTTGTGCACTTGGATGCACTGGACTTCGATTTCGAGGGTGATGCTCGATATTTTTTTTGTGCATTTTATGCACCTGATTGGATTTTGCGAGTGTTCGACGCTTGATATTGGATTTCATGATTTCGTGCATGATGAATGCACCGGATTTGGATTTTTAGCGCGTGTCGGGCGCATGTTATGAGATGCGATTTTGGTGCACACTAGATGCACTAAATCGAGATTTTTCGTGCATGTCAGATGCACCTGATTTTGCTGTCAGGCACACACGTTGCCTATGAACGATGTTGCCTGCACACCCGTTGCACCTTGATGTTGTTTCTATGCACATATATGGCACATTCATGGATTTTGCTTTCCGTGCGCACCGGACGCACAGGGTTTTCATATGCACTTTTGGGATTGATTCTTATGGAGCAGTACATTTTCATGATATTATGATTTGTTTCGTACTGAGCAGGACTAGTCAGAGGACAGTACCTGAGTGTGTTTTGCACGCATTTTCTTCAGATATTTACATGTATAGTTCCGAATTATAGCATATCAGTTTTGCTTTGGATTTGGCATTCGTGTCTTCACCTTGACTCCGATGATTGCAGGATGCTTGACGGAGTTTTGATTTTGAGTTATGTGCTCATTTTTCATGCGCATGCGCTGCACTACGATTTGTTTTATGTACTTATGATTTCGGAGCCCCGACGACTTGATGGTTTTGCTTGGATGTTTTAGTATTTGGGGGGGGGAGTTTTAATTTAAATTCGGGGACCGAATTTCTTTAAGTGGGGAAGATTGTAACGCCTAGAAAAGTCGTTTTTGTGTTTTCCCGAAAATCGGTGAAAATTTGGTATTTTTCCGTAAATCGTCTTTTTTGTTATTTTGCAGTTTAGGCCTAATTATACCTTATTTGGATAGGTAATTGCTAGTTTTTAGTAGCTAATGAGTTACTTATGAAATTCTGGTCGTTTAAAATTTTTCCCTAATTTTTCCATTTTTAATCTTATTTTAAGCCGGTAAAAAAAATACATTAAATTAGCGATAAATACAAATTTAAATGGGCTAATTTTAATCTTTAAAATAATGTTAATTAAAATCTAGTTGCAATAAATTTTTTTTGTATTTTATTTCAAGTTTTAATGGGTTTTTATTATGGAAAACAAAAATATAATTATTTTGAACTAAAACTTGCAAATATGGCATTGTGGGGGGTCTTTTTGCATAGAATTTCTTTGTAAAATCTCTCTCACTCACTGCTCACTCCTTTGGCCGGCCCAACTGCAGAAATTTCTCCCCCTCTCAAATTGTTTTTCTTTAACTCATTTGTTAGGTGACGAATTGAGTTAAAAGTGTAGGTTTTAATATATATTATTTTGGGGTATGGTGTACTTGACTTGAGGGTGGTTTGACTTGGAGAAAATTCCCACAACACCACACCACTTCCCCCTTCCTCCTTGAGGCCGAAATTCTGCAGCCCCCTCCCCCTCATTTTCCCCTTCTCTTTTGGTTCAAAAATTCATCTCAAAATCCATATAAATCCACAAATTTCTTCACAAAACCAAAACAAATCCTTGTGCTACCTCTTCTCAAGCCTAATTTAGTTGAAAACATGTGGAAAGGAGGCAAATTTAGAGGAAAATCATCATGCTAGATCCATAGACCTTGAGGTATATTTCTACCCATTTAAATTCCTATGGTTAGATTTCTTTAATCGAGTTGTTTTAGTGTTAATATTGGTGCTATTTTCATCTAGGATTTTCAAGAGAATGGTTTGAGTTAAACTAGGGTTTTTAGCGCACCATTTTTAAGTTAATTATTCTATTTTGCTATCTAGTGTTTTATACAAACCAAATCTAAGAGGTTACTTTGCTTAGTGGGCTCAAATTAGTGTCAATTTACTGTTTTCATGTATAGTTTGGATTGGAATTGCTCATTTTGAAAAAAATCAAGAAAGGGTGTGTATGGAAAATGGGTTTTGAAGCATGGTAATTGGGTTAATTTAATTGTAGTGGCTTTTTAATGGTTAACTTGGGTGTTTGCGCGATATTGTGTGCACTTTATCTCAAATCCGCAATGTTTGCACAAATTTGGAATTTTTTTTGTGCTTACTAGGTTTTAAAAATATTTATAAATTGATGAGTTTAATATATGAAAGTGATTTGTATGACCTAATTATGTTATTTAGTGAGCATGTTGGCCACA
The DNA here is from genome assembly GCA_030015575.1 of Agapanthus africanus. Taxonomy (NCBI): domain Eukaryota; kingdom Viridiplantae; phylum Streptophyta; class Magnoliopsida; order Asparagales; family Amaryllidaceae; genus Agapanthus; species Agapanthus africanus. Next base: position 259,722,185 of record JASDDO010000012.1, on the reverse strand, counting down.
AAAATTGTTGAAATGTTTTTACTGGTTAAAACTTCATGTTTTGAACAAAAAGGGTATTTGTGCTAACTAGGTTTTGGTTTAAGGGAATTTTGGCAAGATTAAAAATATAATAAATGTTTATGTGGCCTATTTAAGCTAATTAGTGAATATTGTAACCACTAGTTTTGCTAAAACATTAAGATTTGTATTAAAAACGGTTAACGACCGCTAACTAGGTTTTCGGGAAATAAAACGATTTGTTTAATTTGATGGTTTTGATGAATTAAAACCTATTTCATATATAATTAATGAGTTTTGAAACCACGATTGGTGCGTTCGAGTTTTTCGCGACCACTCAGCGTTTGTATGCCGATGTCGAGGGTTTTTGGTTTAATTTGAGAAAGCAAACAATAGGTTTTGACCTATATGAGATTCGTGTGTCGCTTTGGTCATGAGTCGGATTTTAATGCGATGCGGTGTGTTATGATATGTAGGTACCCTTACGAAGACTTCGAGACGACAAGCAAGCGCGTGGCGGCGTCGGCACCGGTGAGCGAAGATCAGGTGAGTAGATTTATATCTACGGGGAGAAGTCGGGTGGATGGCGTATAGCACCCCCGCAGTTCGTGTGATGTATACGGATACGTATACACACATACAATTATTATATGTTGTTGAGGTTATTGATGATAAAGATATATTTTCGGTGTGATTGAATAGGTTTAGTGTTGCGAAACCCTAGAATAGTGGTTGCACCACACATACACACACGCACGCACGCACGTACATACTTGCATACATTCTTTATTTTACATGTGCGTATATGGGAGTATATATTTATGTGTTCATGTGGGTATGGGACTATGTGTTCATATACTGGATTTGAGATGAGTCGATGAGATTTGATTTGAGGCCGTGAGATCGGTGATATGGCAGGGTTCGTATTTGAGATACGATATGACGTTGCAGAGGGTCCTTTGACGTAGTGTTTCACACACGTGCATGCATACTTAGGCGGTATCAGTATTGTACTAGACGTAGATCAGTACCCCGGATTATGATCTTTGATAAATAGGATACCAGATGAACAATGTGATGAATGTGATATTGACCCGTACCCAGATTTGGGATGCCGTACGTCGGATTTACGTACGAGCTATATATTGATGATTGACCCGCACTCTTGACTTGGGAATATCTCATTATAGATATGGTATCGGATGCGATAGTATCGAGGCGGGATCACCGACTAATATATATCATATATGTATCGACTCAGATGCTAGGCGGTTTCCTTACCTTTAGTTCAGCCGTATAGTTTAGTATAGTTGTCAGACTAGATTAGATTTCTACCTATTTCAAAACTAATGGATCGTGGGTATTTTAAAAGACAGGTCAAGGGATTTACGGATATTTCAAAAGACGTATCCTTTCTTAAAACCACCGTAGCCCTTATTTTCAAAACCCCACGATTCGTGTTATTTCAAATGGCACCATTGTTTAATATTTTAGCTCCCGCTCATTATGGTTGCTCACTCCGCATCGCATACTTACATTGTTATTTCATATTGCATTGTTGATATTATGCTGTTAGGACATCAGCACCATTACCGGTGATGCGTATGTACCACGTACACTTACTTGCCGGCTCACACACATCTTCATCGGTAATTGCCATGTCACGTCCACTTAGAAAATACTATTACATTGACATAGCTTGTTAGCTAATAGTTTAGATATGATATTAGTGTACTTACCTTATATGCTAGTTCAGACATTGTAGTTATTACCTGCTACTTCATGCATATTATTATTCACTGTTATGTCACATTCATTGATTCTCATGCCTATATTCACTGTTTACATGCTATTGAGGATTTGGATTCGGATTTTCATGAGATTTCCTGGATTTGGGGGGAAAACCGCAAAAACATTTATAAACTTCTTTTCTCTGCCTTTTAAATGAAAAGTGCGGTTTTCCCTTGATGTATGAGTTGTCCACCATGAGTTTGCTGATGGATTTCGAGACCCGATTCGAGGAGTTGGATGAACCGTTTCGGGTACATGGTGGGCCCGGTGCGGTACCCCAGGGCGAGAAGGCCGTGTTGTTGACGTTGAGCCTGGCAGGGGAGCACTACCGACCGGTGATTTTACCCGACGCGTCGGATATCCGGAGGATACCTTCGTGGTCTTGAGATTGATGGTAGGGGCCGGTCAGGACTGACGGTGCCCTAGATAGTGAGATTGAGACATTGAGATCCTGAGATATTGAGACATTGGGATTTATGTTTTGTGTCGATGCTAGACACTGTTTATGCTGATTTCATTTATGGTACCTCTTTTAAAAGTACATAAATCTCACTAAATTATGAAAGCAGTTTTATTCTGTTTTATGCATTCATACATCATCCATATGATATATTGCTATCTGAGGCACTGACACGGGCATGTGATTACACTCGGGTTAGATATTTACCCTAGTCATGGTTATAGGCTGCTGGTTATATTTTGAGGATATATTATGATCGTATGACCTAGGATTGCGTCATACATGCGATTCCTGTTCGTAGATGTATTCTATTCACGAGTTGGCAACTCAACCCCGTTGTGCCCCAGTTTCTTGCAAGTTTTGCCGTACAGGTTTCATTACGGCTTTGCTGGCACTGCTTCTTTCGGGTGATTTGCTAGTAGGTGGGTTTATTTGTATCGTACCCATCATTATACATTGTATATTATTATTCAGTTGTATCTAGAAGTTCCATCAACCAAACATGTATTTATTTTTGAGATAGAGACCGGTGATGTTATTCTTTCGACCTTAGAGTCGCGCGTTATATTTCTGTGGTTTTCTTGCTATTTTGAGTTTCCTTTTGAGTTTTGATCCTCTCCCTTGGCGTTGTATATTATATTGCTTGTGTGGTTGTGACCGTCGATTGACGAAGAGCTAGCTCCCGCTTGGGGATGCCTTTTTTTGATTTCGTATACTATTCATGTTGTATCCCGTTTGGGGGCCAGTATTTACAAAGGAGACACTGCCGAAATTTTCAAGAAATATTTGATGTTTTTAAAAAAACGCATAATTCGGCTTATGCTAATAAAACTACTTGTTTTAAGTTGGTCTTTCCTTCACTCTACTACTTTTCTTGGTTTGGATTTCTGGGTTTTCGGCTTACTTAGATTACGTACGCCTCGAGACGTTTCGTAGTTTAAGTGCCGGTCATGTCCGTACTTTCGGGACGTGACATCCATCAATACAAACCACAACAGAAGATTTGGTGGAACCTGAGGATTTGATAGTTCCCGATTAACCCCAGCCACTCCGCCGATTTAGTAGGGTTCCTCACCCACCTGAGAGATACTACGGTTTTCTCATGGATGGTGGGAGCAAGGATTGCATCATGGACGATGATGACCCAACTAGCTTCGAGCAGGTCATCACGAGTGGTGACTCAGTAAAATGGCTGGATGCAATGTGGTCCGAGATGGAATCCATGTACACCAACAAAGTATGGACTTTGGAAGATGCTCCTGAAGGGGTAAAACCCATTGGGAGCAAGTTGATCTTCAAGAAAAACCTTGGTGTAGATGAGAAAGTGGAGACTTTGAAAGCTAGACTTGTTGCAAAGGGTTTTCGTCAAAGACCAGGTGTGGATTATGACGAAACCTTTTCTCCAGTGGCTATGCTTAAGTCCATCCAGATCATACTTGCCATTGCTGCATATCATGACTACGAAATCTGGCAAATGGATGTTAAGACCGTCTTTCTAAATGGTGATTTGGAAGAGTGCGTGTACATGACTCAGCCAGAGGGCTTCGTAGACAGTGGGAGCAGCAGAAAGGTGTGCAAGCTGCTTAAATCCATCTATGGGTTAAAACAAGGATCGCGGAGTTGGAACATCTGCTTCGACGTCGTTATTAAAGAGTTTGATTTTGTCAAGAACGTAGATGAACCTTGTATTTACAAGAAAGTGGCAGAGAGTAAGGTTGTCTTCCTCGTATTGTACGTGGATGGCATACTCTTGATAGGAAATGACATTCCTATGCTGCAATCGGTCAAGCTCTTCTTATCACAAAGATTCTCAATGAAAGATCTAGGGGATGCCTTTTACATCTTGGGGATTAAGATCTATAGAGATAAATTTAAACGGATACTGGTGTTGGAGATAGTGCCCTCAGAGTCAATTATTGGATCACAGGCACGTGATTGCAATGATTGAGGGAGGACCTATCCCAGGAGGACAGTCTTACTCAAGATGATAGTATGCTATCTGGTTTACCTTAATCATCGTGTAGTGCTTTAGGTGACCTGACATATCGCTATTACACGTTGATAGAGCCTCTAGGATTCTTGCTTGACTACCAGCAGTATGATGGCGATCATATACGTGAGAACTGGCGGTCTATAAGCACATCCTTAAAAGGTCTGTAGTCGTGGGAGTTTCGAGACAGGGCATCGATACTCCATTAGTAGACTAGTGTATACAGTCGAGACCCCGACGAGAGGCGGTGGCCGGTCTCACAAGCCACTGGTGTTAGTTGGTTCACCTAAGATGTATACAGGTGCTCATTGGGTTATGAGTACACCGGACAAGACTCGCCGGGAACATGCTAGTTGGTCTTATACCAGACGTCAGATAGCAGTTCCCTGGTGACATGTGTACAGGTTAGTTCATCGACCTGAGATCGTCATTTGTCTTGTGTGAGTTCCCACTGTGCTTTGATTACTACCCTACCACGGCTCAAAGGAGTCGTGCAAACAGGTTTTAGTTGGGTACAGTCCCGAGCCACATGGAGGCAGTGAGCGGATCTGCAGGGGTTCGTCTCTCCCGGTATTGGGGGTGAGGTCGCGCTGTGTCTAGGAGAGCCATTAAACAAAGCCCTTGGCCGAGGCAGGAGATTTACTGGTAGGTATTCCAGTAGTATCTCAAGGTGTTCTGGGCTACACTCCGACACGACTTGTACCGCTTTTGGCGGTCTGACTTTTACCAACCCCCTAGGCCCGCCATGCGATGCTCATAGACGAACGGACCGGACTGTACGGATATTGTCACTGACAGGCTCAGTAGGGTGTCAGGATGAGTTCGCTCATCGACGTCCCTTTTGGTCAATAGCTGGTGGCCCGTCACGTATTGGCTTATACCTCTGACGTGCTAGTGGTTAAATCCACAGCCATAGTATTGACGAGTCTTTAGAGTCCACCACACTTACAGTTACTCAAGTTTCGGGCGAAACGCTGTAGAGGCCGTATGGAGATATGGCAGGGTCCGATCAGATACGTGCGGTATTGCACGGATCAGGATCGGACGGTTTGTACTAGTGACCGTATAGATATATGGCAGGGTTCGATCAGATACGTGCGGTATTGCACGGATCAGGATCGGACGGATATTACTAGCCGGATCCTAGTTTAGTACAGTGTAGATTTTGTCTCATTGCATTTGTATCCGGTCGGAATACAGATGTTGGTGTGTATGCACAGTATCGAGGTTTTCCTGTAATTTATTACGGGACCAGTTTTCTGGAGTTGCCAGTTTGCATTCCGTTCCGGCCGGTTTTTCTTTGTTCTTTCCCGGCCGGACTTTTCCGTTGGAGGGGGTTATTTGCAAGTTTGCAAATAACATTTGTGGAGGGGGTTTCTTGCATATGAGAGATTATGATAGCATCTTTAGATTCCGTTTCCATCTTTTCTTTTCATGCATCAATACTTGTATTAATGAGAAAGGATTAAGATGGGATTGATTTGCTTCCTTGATGTGAGACTTGCTTTATGTTGTGGTCACCACCTTTGTTCTCCTACACTCACCTCCCTCATGTGTGATATTCTTTCCACCACCATTTTTGAGGGAGGGGAGAGGCCGGCCACACATTGGAGAGAAAATGAGAGAGTTCATTTTTAATGAGAGGGAGAGTTTCATTATGATAGTAGCACATATTTCTTCATCTCATTCTTGTTCTTGTTTTGGAAAAAATGAAAGCACCATTTTTTTCTTAACCTCATTCCTCCATCTCCAATGGCAACATAAATCCCAAAAGAGACAATAGATTCTACACTACATCTACAGCAAATCTTGGACGCGTCGGCTAGCCAACTTCGCGCCCGAGTTGCCTCGGTCCAGAGGTGGGAGCCCGTAAAAGAATTCGGCTACGTGGTGCCCTTTCCGACGAGAAGACGACGAATGGTGATTCCGCGGGAGATCGGGACGACGACGAGAAGACCGAAGGACACGGATCGCTCGGTATATCTCTGACCCCATCTCTAGTTTGCTAGTATCGGTTAATGGTTACGATCCGGGTATATTGTCCGCGGTAGCGCCAGTTTAAATGTAAGAAAAATTTTGATTCCGCATTTTGACCTCGGATAGACGGCCGGGGCGCTGCCGTGGCGCAACAACTGGGATTGTCCCAATCCAGGTACATTGACACCATACTAAAGAGGTTTAGTATGGAAGAATCCAAGCGTGGGTTTTTACCCACGATCTCTGGGCTCACTCTCTCTAAAGAGATGTCTCCCAAGACTGATTTGGAAAGAGCTCGCATGCAAGGGATACCCTATGCTTTAGCAGTATGATCTATCATGAACGCGATGCTATGTACCAGACCCGATGTAGCACACTCACTAAGTGTAGTGAGTAGGTATCAAGCAGATTCTGGAGAGAGTCACTGGACAGCTGTGAAGAGCATTCTCAAGTACTTACAAAGGACTAAAGAGATGCTCTTGGTGTATGGTAACGGAGAACTCCAAGTGGAGTCCTTTACCGTTTCGAGCTTCCAGAGTGATAAGGACGACTCTAAGTCGCACTCGGGATTTGTCTTTACCCTCAATGGAGGGGCGGTTTGCTGGAAGAGTTCCAAGCAGGAAATCGTTGCAGACTCGACGATGGAGGCTGAATACATCGCTGCCAAAGAGGTTGTCTGGATGAAGAAGTTCATAACTTAACTTGGAGTGGTTTCATCCATTGAGCATCCAATACCTTTGTATTACGATAACAATGGAGCGATGGCTTTGGCCAAGGAACCCAGGTCCCATCAGTGATCCAGACATATTATGAGGCGGTATCACCTGATACGGGAGATAGTTGATCGCCGGGAGATCGAGGTCAAGAGAGCTGACACGAAGAACAACACAACGATACACTCACGAAGGCCATTCCCTAGATACAGTTCGAGAGACTCTTCAGGATGCTCGGTATGCGATACTACAGCAGCTGGTCCTAGTGCAAGTGGGAGATTGTTAGTTGTATGTATGCCCTAGAGGCCAGTATTGTATATATGATGTATATTTTATTGGATTCTTGAACATATATAGAGAGGACTTTCTTGCTCGATATGATAGTATGCTGGTAAAGCCCTTAGGATGTGTACTTGACTACCAGGATTATGATGAGATCATACTAGTGGGGCCATGGTGGTCCATAAGTTCATCCTTTAATGTCCCTAGTCGTGGGTGCATCGAGACGGGGCATCGATATACCAGAGTAGACTTGCGTATAGCTTCTCGAACCATCCGGATGGGCGATGGATGATCCCATATCCATTGGTGTTAGACATCAGAGATGGCATACGGGTGCTCAGTGGAGACTGGGTACACTGGACGGACTCGCCGAGAAATCCCAGATGGAATTATACCTTATGTCAGATGGCAGTTCTCTGGTGACACTTGTACAGGTTAGTCTGTATACCCGAGATCGTCATAGAGTCTTGTGTGATTCCCACTGTTCTTTGATTTCCACCTTACCACGTCTAAGAGGGCAAGCAAAACAGTGGTTTTTGGGTATAGTCCCGAGTCACATGGAGGCAATGAGCGATAGGAGGGGTTTCTTCTCTCTCGGTATTGAGGGTTGATGTTGCGGTGTGCTCGATTGGCCATAACAGGGAAGTCCCTGGCCAGGGATAATTTAGAGATTTACTGGTAAGTGTTACCAGTAGATTCTTGACCAGTTATGAGCCTCATATCGGCATGACTTATCGGTTATTGGGGTCTGACGTTTACTACCCCTAAACTTGATATGTGACATATCAGATGAGGAGACCGGACTGTACGACATGTGTTACTGTCAGGCTTTTGCAAGAGTTGGAGCGGGCTTGCTTTCTGATCTTTTGATCGCTCAATACCCGGGTAGCCGTTACGTCCAGCTAGTACCTCTGACGGCTTGTGGGTGCTTGATGTGATCATCACCTACTGCCGGCGTATTGACGAGTCTTTAGAGTCCTATATAGAGGTTTTACTGGCTCAGGCAAAACGAAATAGGAGCACATATGTGATATGTGCGGGACCGAGAATAATGCGTGTATGTGATACCGTATTCTATTCTCGCTACTTTTGTATCGGTCGGTTATATGTGATATATTCGGGTTATCGAATCAAGTGTTGATTCAATAAGTCGATACATTGGATGTTAGTCGGTTATATGTGATATAGCCAGATTATTAAATCAAGTGTTGATTTGATAATTGAATGTATAATAGTATATTTGATATACTAATTTACATTAACTAACATTTGCTCACTTAAGCATTTTTTCTCACAAGTGCACACTTAATATATATATATATATATATATGATATATATTAAATTGTGTTTTCTTTTTGTATCATAGTTGTTGATACAATATACATGGGTGTATAAGACATACACCATTCTAATTTTAGTGGTGGGATTTTAATATTTAAGGTAAATCAAAATTAGTGGATATTTGTAAAGTGCATAAAGCTTGTAGAAACTTGTGAGTGCTTTGACAAATTCAACTCATTTTGTTTTACTTAAGATATTTGTTAACCTAACCATTAGAATTAGCCATGGTTATGTCTCTACATGAGTTAGTATATGATATTCACTCACCATGGTTTGCTCACTCACTTGATCATTATTTCATTCTCTTCTTCTTTCTTCATCTTCCTCTTCCAAAAGAAAAAGCAAACTAGGGTTTGAAAAAGTGAGAAAGTATTGTGAGAAAAATAATTCTAAAGTGAGCCTACTTCCTATTTCTCCATCCTCTACTAGATTAGCACTTCAGTATAGGGTGTTTACTTCACTAATCTTTTAGTTAGTGAAGTGGTAGCTTGAGTTGGCATCCCCTCGACGTAGATCATCTTCGACCTCGAAGACTTCAAGCAAGATCGCTTTATCACCTCGTGAAGCCATGCAAGAGTCCTGGAGAACCACGATCACAGCGAAGGTATTACAACAAGGAGCTATTGAAGTGAAGGACCGATCTACAAAGGTTGTATTTCTATTTCCCTTAGTGGTAAACGGTTTACTTTTAGTTTCCGTATTGTTTTCTAGTTAACGATTCTAGTTTAGAGTTCCTTGAAACGACAAATTTTTGAAAATGGTATGGACGATGCCTCCCGAAACCTTGCTGCCGTCGATAGGAACCCTACAATATGTGTAATTGATGGGACTGCATTACATTAATTCAAAGCAAACAAACTAAAGCTGAATCGTTGGAACAAATTTTAAAACCACTCGGTTATTTTAAAACATCAGACTTTTAAATGCGGTGCTTAAACCACTCATTTTAAAAGCTATCAGGTTCCTTCGATTATATCATGTTCACTACGTTCACGGTTTCTCCAAAGCCATTCGTAGCCCTCAGTCGTTTCATATGAATATTCAGTAGTAATCAAGCTATGTTTGTTGGCCTTAGTCAAGGCATAGTGATATGTAGCTGCCGGGTAATCATATGTAGAATAGATAGATGCGTTGGTTTGGGACAGTCGTAATACTTTGTTTGCCTTAGTCAAGGGTATGTATAGGTGGGTTCAAATTAACCTGGACAATGACGGGTAGAACTTGACATGTGACTTATGATTTGTTGGCCTTAGTCAAGGTCATAAGTGCCTGGGGCAGAAATCCACATCGGGAGTTTCTATAGAAACTGAAACTTGCTAGTACTGTATACCATTTGGAGTGTGATAAAATTGGTAGGATTCCTTCAGCTTTATCGCACAATGATATTTGGATCCCGATCCTACTATGAGTATCTGCTACTCCTCGGGAGATTTTTTCACTAAACAAATCAATGCTATAAACCAAGTAGGTGTCAAGAAAGGTGTTAGCGGGGCTACGCCTCCTGGGAAATGAGGTTATGTAATTAAGGAACTTCGCGAAACCGTTGGAAAACCTCCCTCATAGTACCAACATCAGCCTGGCTGAACGGTTAAGCAAGTATTGTAGAGTGAGATTAATCCTGACTAATTCTTCCTTTATGGTTTGAAGAGGGATTCGAGAAACAGTGGGAGCTATCCTGTTGAGATAAATTAAAAAGCAATTTAAACTTGCAAAAGCATCATGCTGAGTGTTTTTTTCTCTCTCTCCTAATTGCAGCAACCAATTGACCAGATTAGGTTACATTTAGATAATAACACGACTGAGTTTTACTATAAAACTGGCAAAGGTTTGTCCAGATGTCCATTACCTATGACAAACTGGACCACCTCATTACTACTTAAGCCACCGCCGTCCTAGGTCCAGCTTCCACCGTCACGGATGTTAATATCCATAAGACATCGGAAAAAGACTGTGCGAATGCCAAGTGCCTCATGTTGGCCTCGGTTGATGGTGTATACCAGAGGCAGCATGAGAAGATGGAATTTTGCTTTCATCTTCCTCCATAACAAATATTTATATGGAGAGAAATCTCGTATCGCAAGATATGAGACCTCGAAAGAATTACTTCAAGCGAGGTTGGCTATCGGGTCATCTGTAGGGAACCACGTCCCTACAATGATTAGCTGTATGAAACGGCTCACAGACCTGGAGACCACGTTGGAGCACAAGTCGAGTGATGACTTGATTCTATAGTCCCAACCTTTCTATCTACGCCCAGAGGAAGAAAATTGTACTTCCAGTTAAGGGCACCCTGAAGGAAACCAGGGACACACCCGCTCTGCTTATTGGAGAATATTCATCTTCTAGATCCAAGGAGAAAGCCTAGGGTAAGAAGAAGACCTCCGCAAAGATAATAGGCTGTGTTTGTAAGGTAGAAGAAAAGGGAAGGGCAAAAGTTTCAGGGCTAACAGTAGTAAAGGAGGGATGTTCCTATTGTCACGGGAAAGGGCATTGACAGAAGGGATGCAGGGCTTGGAAAACCAGAATCCAGGATCCGAAGCATGTTGTGGCTTCAGCTTCGGGTGTGTTAGTGTGTGAAAACGGTCTGTCAATTATCTCTACTTCCTGGGTACATGATACCAGATCAGGATCTCTTATCTGTAATTCTTTACAGACTTTGAGAAACCGTAGGGTTATCAGGGCAGGTGATATGACTCTCTGGGGTTCTAACGGAATGAGCGTGGATATTGTATCCGTATGGAAATATCATCTATAATTGACAAGTGAGCAATTATTGACTTTACGTAACTGTTTGTGTGTACCAAGTCCAGATTGTAAAGTCATATCTGTAGCTTTACATTATAAAGAAGGAAATGATTTTACATATGTAAGCGATGTGGTCCACATCCACCTAAATCAAAGTATTGATTAGGTCAGGTACTTTAGATAACAGTATATACGTATTAGATCAAGCTCAGGTTTTCAAAAGTCCAGAACACACTTATAAGAAAGTCTCCAGAATCAAATAGGGCTTTCTTATAGCATTATAGACAGGGTCACATCATTGAAACAAGGTTGACGTAGTTAAATAGAGAGGGATATTTGGATTCGTTCAAATATCAGTCTTATGCAACTAGTCAAATCATGTCTCATAAGATAGATGACAATGATTCCGTTCACTGGACACGGAGTAAGAGCGAGCAAGCTCTTAGGACTCATACATAGTATTGTGTGTGGTCCAATATCTACATATGCGCGATGTGGTTATTCCTATTTTCATTACTTTTTATGGATTATTTATCTAGGTAAGGACCTGTCTTCTTGTTGAAGCATAAATCCAAAGCCTTTGAGAAATTCCGGCAATAAAGAATGAAGAGGAAAAACAAACAAGCAAAAGTATCAAGACACTGAGATCTGATCGAGGTAGTGATACTTAAATGTCGAGTTCGTGGATTATTTAAAAGAAAATAGTATTCTCTCTCAGCTTACTCCTCCATACACACCCCAACATTATGGTGTATTGGAGAGACGAAACACAACCCTATTGAATATGGTTTGTTCCATGATGAGTAGCACTGAGTTACCGCTATCCTTCTGAGGTTATGCACTAAGATTAGCTGCATATATTTTGAAAAAGGATCATATCAAGACTGTGCCTACCGCACCATATCAGATGTGGAGTGGGAATAAACCCTATCTTCAGTATCTGAAGATTTAGGGATGTCCAGCTTTTGCAAAAAGCAGTATATGGACAAGTTCGAGGCACGCTAAGTAATGTTTAAGTTTGTGGGATACCCAAAGGACTCCAGGGGGTATCTTTTCTATTACGCGGAGGAACAAAAGATTGTTGTTTCTTAGAGTGCCCACCTTTTTGAAAATTAATCTTTTTAAAGGAAATAGTGGGAGCGCAATAGAACTGGAAGAAATTCCATAACCACAAACTATTACTGAATGTGTGGTAGAACCAGAAGTTTCAAAAGAATCGGACATACATGCGCCACTCCGTGGGAGTAGTTGGCAGTCTCATCCACCCGAGAGAAACTGAAGTTTTCTCATAGACGGGGATAGATAGGATTGCATCATTTGACCTTGATGTGCCAACTAGCATCCAGTATTCCATTTAAAGCAGAGACTCGGTATAATGGCTAGATGCAAAGTGGACCGAAATGGAGTCCATATACACCAATAAAGTATAGACTTTGAACTTTGCTCCAGAAGGGGTAAAACCCGTAGGCTGCAAATGGATCTTCAGAAAGAAGATTGGTGTAGATGGACAGGTTAAAACCTATAAGGTAGACTTGTTGTAAAGGATTTTTTGTCAAAAACCTGGTTTGGACTTTGATGAAACCTTTTCTCCATTGGCTATGCTCAAATCCATTCGGATCTTTCTTGACACTGCTACCTTCCATAATTATAAGTTCTGGTAGATGGACGTATAGATGGTTTTTGTTAATTATATGTATGCCCTAGAGGCCATTACTCTACATACGATGTATATTGTAGTGGATGCTTGGACATATATAGGGAGGACTTTCTTGCTCGACAAGATAGTACGCTATCTGGTTGCTTTTTATCCTAACATGTACTCTGATTGTCTCTATGTTACATGTTTATAAAGCCCTTGGGATGAGTACTTGACTACCAGGACTATGATGCGGATCATACTAGTAGGGACAGTGTAGCCGCCAAGTACATCCTTCAAATGTTCTTGGTCGTAGGTGTATCGAGACAGGGTATCGATATACCAGAGTAGACTAGCGTATGCGCTTCTTGACCCATATGATGGGCGATGGATGATCCCATATCCATTGGTGTTTGACATCATAGAAGGTATACGGGTGCTCAGTGGAGACTGGGTTCACTGGACGGACTCGCCGAGAACTCCTAGATGGTATTATACCTCACGTCATATGGCAGTTCTCTGGTGACACTGGTACAGGTTAGTCTGTAGACCCGAGATCGTCATAGAGTCTTGTGTGATTCCCACTGTGCTTTGATTTCCATCATACCACGTCCAAGAGGGCATGCAAAAAGGTGGGTTTTGGGTACAGTCCCGAATCACATGGAGGCAATGAGCGATAGGAGGGGATTCGTCTCTCCCGGTATAGGGAGTTGATGTTGCGCTTTGTTCGATTGTCTATAACTGGAAATCCCTGGATAGGGTTGCTGAGATTTACTGGTAAGTGTTATCAGTAGTTTCTCAAAGTGTTATAGACCTCATATCGACACGACTTATCAAGCTACTGGGGTCTGACGTTTACCACCCCTAGGAGAGATATGTGACATATCAGACGAAGAGACCGGACTGTATGGGAATGTTACTGATTGGATTCGCAGGAGAATGTACATGCTTTCTTGTTGATCTTCTGATTGCTCAATACCTGGGTGGCTGTTACGTTTAGCTGACCGCTTGCAGCTTGTGTGTGTTTGATATGATCATCACCTACTGCCGGCGTATTGATGATTCTTTAGAGTCCTACACAGAGGTTTCCTGGCTCAGGCAAAATGGAGTAGGAGCACATATGTGATATGTGCGGGACCGAGAACAATATGTGTATGTGATACCGTATTAGATTCTCGTGATATGTGATATCGGCCGGGTATATGTGATATAGCCGGGTCATCGGATCAAGTGTTGATTCGATAAACTGATACAGATTTTATTAGTCGGTTATTTATGAAATAGCTGGATTATCGGATCAAGTGTTGATTTGATAATTTAATGTATAATTATATATTTGATATATTAAATTACATTAACTAATATAAGCTCACTTAAAGATTCTTTTTCTCACTCGGGTAATACATTGATATATATGTGATATATGTTAATTGTTTTATTTTATTTTGTTACAAAATATATTATATATGTGATATATAATATTGTAACATGTTGTGGTTATAAATGCAACTTGATTTGTTGAGTTTAAATATGGTTAGGGTTTGGATTAGGGTTAAGCTTTCTTGAAGCTTCTAGAAGCTTTGCTTTTGTTTTAAGCAAAGATATTTTGTAAAGATATTTTGGTTGATATTTCTTAACCAAACCCAAACCCTTTACCATGGTAGAATCTCTACAAGGGTTAAGTTATTATTCTTAACCCATGGTTGCTTTTCTAACCTCACACTTGATTCATTATTCATCACAAATGGTTTACATCTTCTTCTTCCTCTTGATAAAGCTTGCTAGTTTTTTTGACTTGTGATGAAAATGAGTGAGAAATTGAAAGAAAATGAGAGCTAAATTCCTACTTCATCATCCTCATCTATTCTTGCCACTTAGATTAGGGTGTTTGCTTTGTTAATACTTGATTAGCAAAGCAAGAGCTTGGGTTTGAGTTTCTTCAAGGTAGATCATCTTTGTTATCGAAAATCGGAAGCAAGCTTGCATCTTTCTTTTGTGGAGCCTCTCTAGAGTCCGGATACTCGATGATCGCAGCGAAGGGACCTCAACACGGAGCTTCAGAAGTGAAGGAACGGACTACAAAGGTTGTAATCCCTAACTCTTAGAATTAAAGTTGTTTACTTGCTATTTGTTTCACCTAATCTCTAGTCTAAGATCTTGGTTAGGGTTGTTCGGCACGTCTAAATTTTGAATCGGGCATGGTTGATACCTTGTAGAACCTTGTGAGAGTTCCTAGTAACCCTACAGTTTTTTCAGTATTTGGAAGAGTGCGTCTATATGGATCAGCCAGAGGGTTTTGAATCAGAGTGGGAGCAGCGGAAATGTGTGTAAGTGGCTTAAGTCCATTTATGGACTAAAGCAGGTATCGTGGAGTTGGAACATCTAATTTGATGAGACGGTCAAAGAATTCGACCTTATCTAAAATCCGGATGAACCATACATCTGTAGTAAAATTGTAGGGAGAACTGTGGGATTCCTTATCCAGTACGAAGATGACATTCTCTTGATAGGACATGCCATTCCTATACTACTATCAGTCAAAAAGAATTCTTGTCACAGATGTTCTCCATGAAAGACCTGGGAGATACCAAATACATTCTGGAGATCCAGATCTATCGTGATAGATCAAAGAAGATAGTGGGACTTTACAGTCAATGTACATCAACTCCATACTAAGAAAAATTAGTATGGAAGATTCAAAGTGCGGTAGTCTACCGGCTTATCACGGAATCACCCTCTTCAAATAGATATCCTCAAAAGACTGATTTGGAAAGGGCTCACATATCGTTTATATCCTACGCTTCTGCGATAGGCTCTATAATGTATGCGATATTGTGTACCAGACCAGATGTTACTTACGCACTTAAAGTAGTAAGCCGGTATAAGTCAAACCCAAAGGGAGAAGCACTGGGAAGAAGTAAAGAACATTCTCAAGTACCTGAGAAGGACTAAGGAGATGTACTTGGTGTATGGCGGAAATGGACCTCCAGTTCGAGGCCTTTGCTGACTCTAGCTTCCAGAGTGATAAGAATGACTCCAAGTCCATATTAAGTTATAACTTTAACCTCAGTGGAGGGGCGGTCTGTTGGAAAAGCTCCAAGCAGGACACCGTTGGAAACGGAGTAGTTCGCTGCATGAGACGCCGCAAAAGAGGCAGTCTGGATATGGAAGTTCTTAATTGAACTTTAGGTGGTTCCTTCCATTTGTTGGTCCAATACTTTAGTATTGTGACAACATACGGCGCTATAGCTTTAGGGAAGGAACCCAGGTCCCATCAGAGATCCAGACATATCTTGAGGCGGTACCACCCGATCAGGGAGATCGTTGATTCTCAGGAGATCGAGGTGAGGAGAGTAGATTCGGAGAACAATATTACATATCCACTCACCAGGGCCATCCCTCATACACTGTTCGAGCGGCTATTCGAGATTACTTATCTGCGATACGCCAATATATGGCCTTAGTGCAAGTGGGAGATTTTTAGTAGTATATGCCCTATAGGCCATTATTGTATCATACTGGATTGTATATTACTTAACGGGAGCTTGGGATATACACGGATATAGTAACAATCTTGCAAAAAATGGTAGTATACTACCTGGTTTGTTTTTACCTCAATATGTGCGTGTGTTTCTTTTAGCATATCGTTTATACATATTAGTAGAGCCATTAGGATCTTTGCTTGATTACCAGCATTGTGATGGCAGTCACACTAGTGGGGGCTGGGTAGTCTATAAGCACATCCTTATACAGGCCCCTAGTCGTAGGATTATCGATACGGGGCATCAATACTCTAGAGTAGACTAATGTATACTCTTCTCATCCCAGCAGGGAAGATGGTCTGTCCTACAGCCATTAGTACATCGTACTGGAGATAGTATGCATGTGCTCATTAGGTTATGAGTACATTGGACAAGACTCCTCGGGGAACTGCTGGTTGGTAATATACATATCGTCAGGTAGCAGTTCCCAGGTGACATGAGTACAGCATAGTCTGTTGACTTGACACTGCTGCTTAGCCTCGAGTGTGTTCCCACTGTACTTTGATTACTACCCTACCACGGCTCATAGGAGTCATGCAAACAGGTAGTAGTTAGGTGCAGTCCCGAAGCACTTGGAGGCAGTGGCGGTAAGATAGGATTCGTCTCTCCCGGTATTGGGGGTTGATGTCGCGTTGTGTTCGGAAGGCCATTACACAAAGTCCTTGGCCAAGGCAAGTGAGATTTACTGGTAGGTACTCCAGTAGTTTCTCAAGGTGTTTTGGACTGTACTCTGACACGACTTATACCTCTATTAGGGGTTTGACGTTTACCGCCCCCTAGGCCCGATATGCGATACTCTTAGACGAACAGAACGGACTGTACGGAATTGGCACAGACAGGCTCAATTGGAGTTCGGATGAGTTTTCTCATCGGCATTCTCATCGACACATACCTGGGGTCCGTTACGTACAGCCAGTATCTCTTGCGGCCTGTAGTTAAACCCACTGCAAGCATAGTGTCGAGTCTTTAGAGTCCCACACAGAGGGTTTCCCTGCTTCGAACGAAAGATGTAGAGGTTGTATGGTTTTACGACAGGGTTCGATCGCATACGTGCACTTGTGCACGGATGATGATGTTGGGTCACGGCAGCGCCCCGGCTGTCGAAACGCGGCCAAAATGCGGAACAAAAATTTTCTAAACCGGCGCTACAGCTACCCGAATCCCGGATCGACCTTAAACCCTAAACTAGCAAATTAACTAAGAGTTAGAATCGTTATACCGAGTTGATCCGTGTCCTTCGGTCTTCATTCCAAGCTCCTAGTGATCCTTTGATGATGTTTGGTTGCCGATCTTCCTCCATCTCCGATGATCCACCCGAGGAAAACGACACAAGCTCCAGCTTCGACAAACGAGGAAACCGACACTCCAAAGTCGCTAGCGATGGAGAGTGGGGGTGTATGAAAGTGTCACTACAATTTTCTCTCAACATATTTTGCTCAATGAGCAAGCATAGAAGATGAATGAGGAGGTGAGGAAATCGTTTGCATGAACAAAAATTGTTAAGTGTTTTTGTGAGAGTGAGAGTGAGAGAGAGCTAGTGTGTAATTAATCATGTAATCTCCAAAAAGGAAATAAACCCCTCCCCTTTTGGTAGTGGCCGGCCCCCCCTCATTTCCACCAAAAAAATATTATTTCCAATCAAAAAATAAACAATGTGCAACCATACCCAAAACCCATACCATGTCCATGTTCATGCCACCTCACACCCTCTACCTCATTATTAAAACAAGTGAATTTCCATAAATGGAAAATCAAATAATGAGGTAGCAAAGCTTCTAGAAGCTACCGGTACATGTATCGAAATACATATACGCGTATTCGTACAAAAATACGAATAGCCAAGAGAGACAATAAATAGCGAACAATAATACTAGAATACATATATATAAATACATATGTAAATTATTAAACCAAAACCGGCTTAATCCTAAGCTGCTAGTATTATCAACCGTCCGATTAAAGTCTGCGCAGCACATGCACATATTTAATCGGACACCTGTATGCATCAACATACGCCATGTACACCATATCGCCTGAACCGTGAAAAACCTCTGTGTGGGACTCTAAAGACTCGTCAATACGTTGGCAGTGGGTTTAACCACAAGCACGTCAGCGGAACTAGCTGTACGTAACGACTACCCAGGTATTGAGCGAAAGGGAGGCCGACGAGCAAACTCATCTTGAACCCCTACTGAGCCTGACAGCGACAATATCCGTACAGTCCGGTCTGTTCATCTAAGATTATCGCATATCGAGTCTAAGGGGGTGGATAAAGTCAGACCCCTAACAACGCGATATATAGTGTCGGTATGAAACCCATCACCGCCTGAGAAACTATCGATCTTGGATCGGTAATTCTCATCCACCGTGGCCACGGATTTATGGTGATGGCCATCCGTACACAACGCGACATCAACCCCCAATACCGGGAGAGACGAATCCCCGACGATCCGATCACTGCCTCCATGTGGCTCGGGACTGTACCCAACTAAAACTTGTTTGCACGACTCCTTTGAGCCGTGGTAGGGTAGTAATCAAAGCACAGTAGGAACTCACACGAGAAAAATGACGATCTCCGGTCGACAGACTAACCTGTACACATGTCACCTGGGAACTGCTATCTGACAATAGGTATAATACCAACGAGAAGGTTCTCGGCGAGTCCGTCCAGTGTACTCATAACCCAATGAGTACCTGTATACTATCTTAGGTGAACAAACTAACACCAATGGCTTGTGAGACCTGACCACCGCCCCTCGTTAGGGTCTCGATCATTATACACTAGTCTACACTGGAGTATCGATGCCCGGTCTCGATAATCGTACGACTAGGGACATTTAAGGATGTGCTTATAGACCCCAGCTCCCACATATATGATCGCTATCATAATGCTGGAAGTCAAGCAAGAATACTATGGGCTCTATCAACACGTACATGATGACAAAGACAAACCAGATAGCATATTATCATCTTGAGTAAGATTGTTTTATCGGTATGGGTCCTCACTCAATCATCATAATCACAAGTCCGCGACTATGATAATTGCCTTGAGGGCACTATAGCCAACAATCTCCCACTTGCACTTAAGGCCAATTATTGAGATGTCGCAGACTCACAGCCCGTGTGATACCGAACACCCTACTTCTCTACTAATCAGTTTCGCAAAGCCCGTTTGCGAAAATGATTGCGTTCGAGAAATAGCCTCAGTGAGTGGATCCTTTCCAATGTTTCTTTCTGTATCTCTCTTAATCTCAACTTCGCGGAGAAAACTATCTCCCGAAATGAGCAATGCATGTCTTAGAATTTGTCTAGATATCTGATGAGACCAAGTTCATAAATGAACTCCAAATCCAGCAAACTACCTAGACTGTATCATCCACTGAATTTAATCAGTAACATGCGCCATGCCTTCCTCAGTGTCCGCTTGGACCACCTGTCCAACATACCGTCCCTCAGAAGAGGGAAAAACTATAACTCTGACAGTCACTCTGTCATCTAGGTCACCTTGGAAGCCTGAAATGATAACCGTCTCCTGAAGGAGGCTGCCGTAATCATTTCCATAAAACATTCACTTATGTTCATAAACTGCTTCCCAATGTTTCTCCAGGATTGGATTAATATATGTTTATTGCAGCTAGTGCCAAAACAACATCTGGTGTGGTACTTGACATTTCAGGATTAACTCAATTGCCTATGCAAGCGATATGCTAATCATGCAGATCCCTCTCCCCTTTAGTCTGTAAGACACCTCTAGAGAAGGTGACTCCATCACTTGCAGGTACACCACCATGCCAGGAGTCGTCCATTCTAAAATACCTTTAGAATTATGTCAAAGTACCCAGATTAGGATACTTCCCAAATCTAGATCTAAAACCATAGATCTTGTAACCAGAAAACCTGATATTATATCCATATTCTATGTGGAGAATCAACTTTGTGACAACCACATTTTAACCGATTGTAGTATAGGAATATCTCTTCCTATCAAGTGCATGTCATCTAAATACCTGGACATCACTCCCTACTACCTTCTTAGCAGATCCATCTCCTATTCTGATGAAGTCAAAGCCTATGACTGTCACATCAAAATAGATGATCTATTTCCTCTATACCTGCTTTAGTCTATAAATAGACATAAGCTACTTGCCCATTATGCTTCTGCTGCTCCCACTGACTACAACAACCCTCTGGCAGAGTCATATACACGTGCACTTCCAAAGCTAATTTAGAACGACGCTATACTCATCCTCCTGCCCGGTCTTATCGTCTAGAACAGTAGCAATGGCAAGTCTGGGTAAACAAGAATCTCCCTATCACCGTCTCTAAGAAGACCGAAGTATCTCTTGGGTGCCTGAGGTTATCCATCAAATCTGTGGAGTGGCTAATGGAACGTCAAATCCAATTGAATCCTTAGGTTCTATTAAATTTCCAGTAATCGTTTGTGTTTCTAGAATAACTTCCAGTTCTACCATACTCCCACTTGTGTTTTCTGAAAAAGTCCATTTTACTAAAACTTTGGCGAGTCAAGAACAATATAAATATTGATCTTCCTGATGGTAGAAAGTTAACCCTCGTCAAAGCCCGGGATAACCCACGAACAGCCATTACTGAAACGTGCCTTGAGTTTATCCGGATTCTGGTTTTAAGCATCAGCCGGACAACTCCCTATACCTTAACATCGTTAAGATATAAATTGATTCTATATGTATCTAATATAGAAACAAAAGCACTAATTTAATTGGAACCAGATTCAAAATCTTGCAGCAGTTTCCAGTGCATATCAACCAAATGGAAAAAGGACAATCAACATTACTCATCTAGGAGTGCATCCATATATGAGTAACCCGAAAGAGAAGCCAGTTCTCAAAACCATTA
Source organism: Agapanthus africanus (assembly GCA_030015575.1). Classification (NCBI taxonomy): domain Eukaryota; kingdom Viridiplantae; phylum Streptophyta; class Magnoliopsida; order Asparagales; family Amaryllidaceae; genus Agapanthus; species Agapanthus africanus. Next base: position 259,700,835 of record JASDDO010000012.1, on the reverse strand, counting down.
CTATCAATGGAATAAAAAACACAAGTATCTACATCTTTGACTTCATCAAAGAATCCTGATACTTCCAACCAATGGTTCTTTACTTTATTCTTTCACCTATAACTTCTCAAAATCTGAACCTTGCATTTTCAACGAAATACATGTCTAGAATCAGAGAATTTATGAGTAAACAGAATACAGTGCGAGTACCATCCCCATTGTCCTAATGGACGCTGGACAACATACAATACTTTGTATAAGTCCCCTGAGTTAAACAACTCAAACCCTGTGCGTCGTAGGTTGAAAAACTGTAGTATGGTTAAGAAGAATTACACCGCTGTTGAATGCACCTTACCTAATCACCAACTGATATAGGTAAATGTCACAGACATAATATCAAAAAGTTATATCTCACTTTATAAAATAAATGTACATATATATCAGTTTGAAATTGGTGCATAACAACGGATATTCAAAACCAAATATTTGCCATCTGGTAAAATCCAGATGATTTACTGAAATATCACCAATTACAACGAATTCTGATATAATGAGGATATAATCACCCAATTCCCAATATCTTACTCCCACTCATCATCCCTAATAACATACAGATGTGAGAAACTGATCTGGTAAATACATACCCTGGAGTTAGATTCCAATTGGGAAAACAGTTTTCAATTAACATTGCATAGTCAAACTGAAACATGAAAATGTTACAAAGGGGTTAACTGGTATTCCTAGTAACGCCTCTTCCAATATCCTGATTCACGACAGTAACCATATACTTACCTGCCCTCACTATAATCCCTTCATTATGTCTTTACTTATTACCTTCTGTACACATTCTTTAGGCTAACTGGTTTTCTTCTTTCCCTACCCTTCGGCACCAATCTAAGGTTTGGAAGAAGACTATCCAATAAGCGTAATAGGTGTACTCTCCTAATCCTAGGAACCCTCGCAACCTCAGAGAAGGTAATGGGAAAAGACATCTGAATAATCCTATCTAATCTCTCCAGAACCAGAATCCATCCTCGAAAAAGATCCTTCGAGTTCGTATATAACCAAACGATGGATTTATCCAATGGAAGTGGATATCCGTAGTGCTACAGAGTGTCCTAGATGTTAGGTTTACCTAGCACCTCATGAAAGGTTTGGAAGCATCACATGTCTCAAAATTAAATTTTTAAGGTGCTAAGTGAACATACAAAGAATCATCACTAGAAAATTAGGGTTTCATTACAAAGACAACATCACAAGTAATAAAGGCTAGGGTTTTGAGAGCACAACCTTTGTAGCTCCCTACGTAAGACTCCTTGGCTACTTGAGGGTTGGAAAAAGGTTCGCTTGAGGTCTTCTAAGTCCACGACGATCCACCCGAAGCTCCTTTGCCCAAAGCTCCTTGCTTTACCCGATATGTGAATGAAGTAAAGCAAACACCCTACACAATGGGCTAGATGTGTGTAGTATGATGATGTGGTTTGTTTTCTATAATCAAAACTTTTTCTTTTAATCAACCTCACTTAAAGAAATTATCAAGAGAGGAAGAAGAAGATGGTGGCTTGTTTTCTATAATCAAAACTCTTTCTTTTAATCAACCTCACTTAAAGAAATTATCAAGAGAGGAAGAAGAAGATGGTGGCTTAGCATTCTCACAAGATAAAAGATATATGAGAGTGAATAATTGAAATGAGAAAAGAATAATTTATGTTAATCCTTTCTCACTTCAACCATGGTTAGAATCATCTAGATTTTTATCAAAAGAGTTAAAGATGAAAGGATAATTAACTCAAGGTTAAATGGTGGTTGAAGCATGGTCAAAGATGATAAGTATTAACCTTGTGTGAATTATCCTTTTTCTTTTTCTAAATGATAAATGAAATAGATAATTCTATAATGTGAGTCTTGCATTGCCACCAAACATGTATCAACAACCATGATACAATGTATGTATGTATGTATCCATGCACATCATCATGTGCATACATGCATGCATACAAAAATAGAAAAAGAGTTTGATTAAAGAATTAATCTAAAAGTCATTTGTAAAATCAACACTTGATTTTGCAAACCGGTCATATCACATACGACCCGACCAATAGAAAATGCCCGATTAATATACGGTATCACATATCCGTATTTAATCGGGTCCCCGCGCATATCTCATATGCACTCCACATCTTTTCGCCTGAGCCAGGAAACTTCATTGTGGGACTCTAAGACTCGTCAATACGCCGGCAATAGGTAATGATCATATCAAATACCTACAAGCCGCAAGCGCTCAGCTAAACGTAACGGCCACCCGGGTATTGAGCAATCAGAAGAAAACAAGCGAACCTGTTACAACTCCCGTCGAGCCAACCGGCAACACTACCGTACAGTCCGGTCTCTTCGTCAGATTTGCTGCATATCGAGTCTAGGGATGGTAACGTCGACCCCAATAACTCAATAAGTCGTGCTGATGAATGGTCTATAACAGATCGAGAAACTACTGATAACACTTATCAGCAAATCTCAACAGCCCTGGCCAGGGACTTACTGATATAGCCAGTCGAGCACAGCACAACATCAACTCCCAATACCGGGAGAGACGAAACCCCACCTATCGCTCATTGCCTTCGTGTGTCTCGGGACTGTACCCAACGGCCACCTGTTTGCACGACTCGGTAGAGCCGTGGTAGGGTGGTAATCAAAGTACAGTGGGAGAACACACAAGTCTCTATGACGATCTTGGGTCTACAGACTAACCTGCATCAGTGTCACCTGAGAACTGCTATCCGACGATAGATATAATTCCATATAGAAGTTCTCGGTAAGTCCGTCCAGTGTACCCAGTCACCACTGAGCACCCGTATACGATCTCGATGTCAAATATCGATGAATGTGGGAACATCCATCACCCATCATATGGGTCTAGAATCATATACGCTTGTCTACTCTGGTATATCGATGCCCCGTCTCGATACACCTACGACTAGGGACATTCCAGGATATGCTTATAAACTACAGATGTCCCACTAGTATGATCTCCATCATAATCACAGTAGTCAAGCCTATATCCTGAGGGCTTTATCAACATGTATGAACGAATAAAATCATGATCAAATCAACATGTCAGATGAAGAAGAACAAGATAGCATACTATCATGTCGAGCATGAATGTACACTGAATATATATATATACATGTATAAATACATCCACTATCATATAATGGCCTCTAGGGCATACATATATCCAACAATCTCCCACTTGCACTAGGGCCAGTTATTGGCGTATCTCATACTCAACATCTCAAAAAGTCGCTCATGCTGCGGCTGAGGGAGGGCCTTGGTGAGTGGATCCGCAGCGTTATTCTTTGTGTCTATTCTCTTAATCTCGATCTCGCGGCGATCTATAATCTCCCGGATCAAATGAAAATGCCTCAGGATGTGTCTGGATTACTGATGGGACCAGGGCTCCTTGGCTAACGCCATAGCCCCATTATTATCACAATACAACTGTATTGGATCAATAATGGTTGGAACTACTCCTAGCTCTGAGACGAACTTCCTCATCCAGACGGCTTTCTTGGCGGCATCATTTGCAGCAATGTACTCAGCCTCCATCGTAGAGTCTGTAACGGTATCCTGTTTGGAACTCTTCCAACATACCGCCCCTCCATTGAGGGTAAATACAAACCCTGAGATAGATTTGCTGTCGTCCTTATCGCTCTGGAAGCTCGAATCGGTAAAGGCCTCCATTTGGAGATCTCCATTACTATACACCAAGAACAATTCTTTAGTCCTTCGTAAGTACTTAAGAATGTTCTTCACAGCTATCCAGTGACTCTCCCCTTGGTTGGATTGATACCTGCTTACTACACTAAGTGCATAAGCTACATCTGGGCGTGTACATAACATCGCATACATTATAGATCCTACTGCCGAAGCATAGGGTATAATGCTCATGCGAGCTCTCTCTTCATCGGTCTTTGGTCAAGAATCCTTAGAGAGAGTGACCCCATGGCAAGCGGGTAAGGCACCCCGCTTGGAGTCTTCCATACTAAACCTTTTTAGGATGGTGTTGATGTACCTAGTTTGGGACAATCCCAATAACCTCTTAGATCTATCCCTATAGATCCTTATGCCCAGTTAGTATGTGGCATCACCCAGGTCCTTCATGGAGAACCTTAGTGATAAGAAAGATTTGACCGACTATAGCATAGGAATATCATTTCCTATCAGAAGAATGTCATCCACGTACAATACGAGGAATGTGACAGCTCTTCCTACAGTCTTCTTATAAACACAAGGTTCATCTGGATTTTTGATGAAATCAAACTCTTTGATGACATCATCGAAACAGATGTTCCAACTCCGTGATGCCTTCTTTAATCCATATATGGATTTAAGCAATCTACATGCTTTCCCGCTGCTCCCACTGTCAATGAAGCCCTCCGGCTAATCCATATAAACGCATTCTTCTAAATCTCCATTTAGAAATGCCGTTTTAACGTCCATCTGCCAGATTTCATAGTCGTAGTGAGCAGCAATAGCAAGTAGGATCCGAATGGATTTAAGCATGGTTACGGGCGAAAAAGTCTCGTCATAGTCCAAACCCGGTCTTTGACGAAAACCCTTCGCCACAAGTTTTACTTTATAGGTCTCTACCTGCCCATCTACACCAATCTTTCTTTTAAAGATCCATTTGCACCCCACAGGTTTTACCCCAGGTGGTACAACGTCCAAAGTCCATACTTTGCTGGGGTACATAGACTCCATTTCGGATCTCATGGCATCCAGCCACTTCACAGAGTCTCCACTCGTGATAGCTTGCTGAAAACTGGTAGGATCATCATCCTCCAAGATGCAGTCTTCTCTGTCACCATCAATGAGGAAACCGTAGTACCTCTCCGGTGGGCGAGAAGTCCTACCAGACGTACGGAGTGGCCGAGGTTCCTCAGTTTCTATTGAAACAGCCGGTTCAACCAAGTCGTCATTTGTAGTTTGTGTCTCCAGAACCTCTTCTAGATCCACCACATTGCCATCATCTTTATCTGTGAAAAACTCTTTTTCCAAGAATGTGGCATGCTGAGAAACAAACACCTTTTGATCCTCCTTGTGGTAGAATAGATATCCATAAGAGTTCCTTGGATATCCCACAAAGTTACACATGACCGACCGTGTCTCGAGTTTGTCCGGATTCTGCTTTTTACCATCGGCCGGGCAACCCCAAATCTTAATTCTCTTAAGAGATGGTCTCTTCCCATGCCATATCTCATATGGCGTGGTAGACACGGTTTTGGTTGGAACCCTGTTCAGTAGAAACGCTGCAGTCTCCAATGCATGCCCCCTAAATGAGACAGGTAACTCAGCATCACTCATCATGGATCGGACCATATCTAATAGGGTCCTATTCCGTCGTTTAGACACACCGTTGTGCTGTGGTGTGTAAGGAGGAGTGAGGTGAGAGAGAATCCCATTCTCTTTTAGGAAGTTTGCAAATTCTGTACTGAGGTACTCCCCACCTCGATCTGATCGAAGTATCTTGATACTCAAGCCGGTTTGTTTTTCTACTTCTTGTTTATATTCAGTGAATTTCTCGAAAGCTTCGGATTTGTGCTTTAATAAAAATACATGACCGAATCTTGAGAAATCGTCAGTGAAAGCAATGAAGTAACAAAAACCGCCACTAGCCTGTGTAGACATTGGCCCACACACATCACTATGTATGAGTCCTAGGATCTCGGTAGCTCTTTCTCCGTGACCGATAAACGGAGTTTTGGTCATTTTACCCTTGATACAAGACTGGCAAGTCGCATAAGATTTATATTCAAAAGGGTTTAAATATCCATCTTTGTGTAACTTGTTTAGTCTTATTTCGTTAATATGACCAAGTCTACAGTGCCAAAGAAAATCTTCATTTATTTCTGAAAGTTTTCTTTTATTAGTGTGTTGTATGCTGAAAACTGAGTGTTGATTTAGGACGTATATCCCGTTATTAAGTGTACCATACCCAACCAACATTTGATTCAGGTGAATGTTCATAACATTGTTCTGCAATATAAAGTTATATCCTTCATTGTCTACCAAAGATACAGATATTATATTACAAAGCATACTTGGTACAAAATAACATGGGTTCAAAACCAATATACACCCAAATGGCAACCCCAAGTGATACTCTCCCACTGCGACTGTATGTACATTGGAACTATTTCCAACGCGGAGAGTATGGTCACCTGTCTTCAAAACCTTGTTGTTTCTCAGCCCCTGCATAGAATTGCAAATGTGAGAACCTGAACCGGTATATAATACCCAGGAAGCAGAGTTTATTGAAAAACAGTTTTCTGTCACAAACACACCTGAAGCGGAAGCATCCCCATGCTTCTTCTTGAGATTTAAGTACTCGGTACAGTTGCGCTTCCAATGTCCTGTTTTATGGCAATGAAAACATTCCCCTTTCGCCGATTCTCCAGCTTTGGACTTTTCCTTCCCCTTAACCTTTTTAACTCCACCCTTAGGATTGGTGGGCTTCTTCTTTTTCTTTCCCTTGGCTTTAGCCTTTGGGCGACAAGAAGAAGATTGCCCAACACTCAAAACGGGAGTTTTCACTGATTTCAGTGTGCTCTCTGCACTCCTTAACATATTAAGGAGTTCAGGTAGTTCCCTCTCCATGTTGTGCATATTGAAGTTAACTATGAATTGAGCAAAGGTGGAGGGGAGGGACTGCAGAATAATATCCGTATATTGTTCATTGTCCATCGTCCATCCAAGGTCCTCAAGCTCTTCTATGAAAGCTATCATCTTCATAACATGGTCTCCTACCGGTGTGCCAGTGGCCATTCACATCTGAAACAATTTCTTTGATGCTTCGTATCGTAATACGCGGGATTGCTCTCTATACAACTCCTTTGTATGGAGGAATATGGCTTGAATGTCCATATTCTCGTGCTGCTTTTGATGTGTGTTGTCCATCGATGCAAGCGCGAGGCATTTGGCCATGGCACAGTCCGCGTCCCATGTCTTGCGGACTTCTTTGTCCGCAACTGAGGATTTTGGACCTGGGACGGGCGGGGATGAAGCCGTGAGGACATATGATACTTTATCAAAAGTCAAGGCTATTTTCAGATTCCTCAGCCAGTCTTTATAATTGGTCCCATTCAGTTTATTTTTATCTAGTAGAAGCTTGAATCCAGTCATTGGTATCTGCCATTAAGAGAGAGAAAAGAATACACTCAGCGAAAGCTCTTGCAAAGATCAGATTGGTTATTATCTTGTCTAATCGATGTCTCCCACTGCTTTAATCATGTTTTTCTTTCAAACCTTAAAAAGAAAACTAGCCAGGATTAATTACAGTCTACAACTTCGCTAACCGTTCAGCTAGTCCAGTGTCGGTACTTGAGGGAGGTTCCCCGTGCTTTCGCACGGACCTAATTAAAGTAAACCTCGTTTTCCCAGAGGCGTAGCCCCGTTAACACCTTTCTAGACACCTAATGAGTTAGCTTAATTGTAAACTGCAAAACTCTCCTGGGAGCAACTATTGCCTACAGTGGGATCGGGATCCAATCATCATATGGAAGGTATGCAATCTCATTGGAAATCTCAACACTTGAAATTCCCGATATGATTTTTACCCCTAACACTCATGACCTTGGCTATGGTCAACAAATCACAAGCACTAGTCAAGTTCAACCCATCATTTCTTGATTAATCAGACCCGTTTACATGACCCTTGGCTAAGGTCAACAAAGTCATATGCCCGTCCTAATTAATCTGCATCATATGCATTGTAGGAAGACATCACTTAGGTACCGTACACTACGCCTTGGCTAAGGTCAACAAACGTAGCACGAATATTAAGTACTCTACTTCCTAAAATGACGGAAGGTTGCGGATGATTTTTAAGAAAATCTTTAATGCTTTGAACTTGATATCGTTGTAGAATCAAATGGTTTTCAAAAGGAGTGGCTTGAGCTCCGCAGTTTTGAAATATAGCTTTTTCATAAAGAGCCGAGTGGTTTTCAAATCCGATTCTACAACATCTTTTTAATTTTATTTTCTTTACATTAATCATATTAATGTAGTCCCATCATTTAAGTCCTTAAGCCAATCACAGAAAAGAAACGAAAATACAACGTACGGTTATGCCATCCGCATTCGCCGCAATGTTCCGTTATGCACCGTTAGGTTACTTAACTAACGACATACCGGGACGGGACTAGCGCGGGTGTAAAACATAAGCAACGTCTACTATATATCTCATATTTAATATATCATTCATCTCAGATATCACAGAACACAGGAAGCAGAAACATAGATATAATGTGGGATATACTAGGACGTCCGTATTTAGTATTTAGCCAACAATAGAAAATACGGATTCCACAGTCGCGATGAATAGCCAAGCCCACAACCCTAGACCCCTACGAGAGCGGCAAGCGACCCTACCAATCCTGGAGTTTAGGAGACCCGGTCTTGACTCCTCGAGATGGCCTCCCACTGAACCCCAGAACCCAGTCACTTGTGCTCCCCTCCTTGGGTCTATCCTAATGCGGAAAAGTAAATAATATACAACACTGGTGACATCAACCTCAACCCGGAAGTGCCCCAAATAAAAGAATATTACATTACATTTGAATTTTACATGAATGAAAATAAAACTCTCATCTCACATAAAACCCCCGGCTATTCAATTGCGACAATCCTGCACATCATATCTCAGCAACATATAATATCATATATCATCAATGTAAGTAAGTATGCGTAACCCGATTGTCGTTTATGTATAGCAGCGAAACCGGCGATAAGCGACATACTACACTTACGGTCACAGAAAAGAAAGTGTAAAACTACAACATTTGGAATCCACATTCTCTTTAGACATCGTAAATCCGAAATATCACATACTTCGCATTTCATGCCTAACTATGTGAATTCCACATATTGTATCACATTCCAGATAAATAGACAGTATTAAACTTTTCGATCGAATAATCAAATACCCAAAATTTCCTAAAAGCTCAACACTTGAGCGGAGTTCAAAAACCCGGAATGTGTCACAGTAGTAGCGGTCCAACCGTAGAAGGGTCAAGCCAACGCCTCACATGTGGCATGCCGTACTGCCCCAAACCCTAAGGTTCAAAAGGCAGTTCAAGACGGTCACATAATCGAGTTAAGGTTTGTTGTCTTCTAGAGGGTCCACCACTTTACTTGCACTATGTCCGAAAGTTTTAAACTCGAGAAAAGATTCAACACATGAAAATTTTTCGTGTCGTGAAAAAGTGAGTTAATGATATCCGTTCGAACTTTTTAATACTTTCTAAATCATCCGAAAAAGGCACGAAATTAAAATTCCGATCGAATCACCGAATCCAAACCATCCCCAGAACATACAACACATGAATCAGATTAAAAATACTCAAAAATATCTACAAGCAGGTAGGAAGATCACTGTACAAACCCCAAGCAAGGAATCATCTGTACGGCCGCGGTTCCGCGGTGGAAGTAAATGTTCATGGCTTCGTTTTTTACAGTGGTGCTTAGATTTCCCTGTTGAATTTTTTAAGGATTTTTAATACTGAAAAAACACAGTTTGGAAAAAATGTCCAGAGAAGGCTCAAAAAGACGTATTTTAGGTTCGATCGGAGTTTTAACTTCGCTAAAGTGTCGCCTAATGCTCTAAGTCGGCTCTGATACCAATGTTAGATTTACCTAGCACCTCATGAAAGGTTTGGAAGCATCACATGTCTCAAAATTAAATTTTTAAGGTGCTAAGTGAACATACAAAGAATCATCTCTAGAAAATTAGGGTTTCATTACAAAGACAATATCACAAGTAATAAAGGCTAGGGTTTTGAGAGCACAACCTTTGTAGCTCCCTACGCAAGACTCCTTGGCTACTTGAGGGTTGGAAAAAGGTTCGCTTGAGGTCTTCTAAGTCCACGACGATCCACCCGAAGCTCCTTTTCCCAAAGCTCCTTGCTTTACCCGATATGTGAATGAAGTAAAGCAAACACCCTACACAAATGGGCTAGATGTGTGTAGTATGATGATGTGGTTTGTTTTCTATAATCAAAACTCTTTCTTTTAATAAACCTCACTTAAAGAAATTATCAAGAGAGGAAGAAGAAGATGGTGGCTTGTTTTCTATAATCAAAACTCTTTCTTTTAATCAACCTCACTTAAAGAAATTATCAAGAGAGGAAGAAGAAGATGGTGGCTTATCTTTCTCACAAGATAAAAGATATATGAGAGTGAATAATTGAAATGAGAAAAGAATAATATATGTTAATCCTTTCTCACTTCAACCATGGTTAGAATCATCTAGATTTTTATCAAAAGAGTTAAAGATGAAAGGATAATTAACTCAAGGTTAAATGGTGGTTGAAGCATGGTCAAAGATGATAAGTATTAACCTTGTGTGAATTATCCGTTTTCTTTTTCTAAATGATAAATGAAATAGATAATTCTACATTGTGAGTCTTGCCTTGCCACCAAACATGTATCAACAACCATGATACAATGTATGTATGTATGTATCCATGCACATCATCATGTGCATACATGCATGCATACAAAAGTAGAAAAAGAGTTTGATTAAAGAATTAATCTAAAAGTCATTTGTAAAATCAACACTTGATTTTGCAAACCGGTCATATCACATAAGACCCGACCAATAGAAAATGCCCGATTAATATACGGTATCACATATCCGTATTTAATCGGGTCCCCGCGCATATCTTATATGCACTCCACATCTTTTCGCCTGAGCCAGGAAACTTCATTGTGGGACTCTAAGACTCGTCAATACGCCGGCAGTAGGTAATGATCATGTCAAATACCAACAAGCCGCAAGCGGTCAGCTAAACGTAACGGCCACCCGGGTATTGAGCGATCAGAAGAAAACAAGCGAACCTGTTACAACTCCCGTCGAGCCAACCTGCGACACTACCGTACAGTCCGTTCTCTTCGTCAGATATGCTGCATATCGAGCCTAGGGATGGTAACGTCGACCCCAATAACTCAATAAGTCGTGCCGATGAATGGTCTATAACAGATCGAGAAACTACTGATAACACTTATCAGCAAATCTCAACGGCCCTGGCCAGGGACTTACTGATATAGCCAGTCGAGCAAAGCACATCATCAACTCCTAATACCGGGAGAGACGAAACCCCTCCTATCGCTCATCGCCTTCGTGTGTCTCGGGACTGTACCCAACGGCCACCTGTTTGCACGACTCAGTAGAGCCGTAGTATGGTGGTAATCAAAGTACAGTGGGAGAACACACAAGTCTCTATGACGATCTCGGGTCTACAAACTAACCTGCACCAGTGTCACCTAAGAACTGCTATCTGACGATAGATATAATTCCATATAGGAGTTCTCGGTGAGTCCGTCCAGTGTACCCAGTCACCACTGAGCACCCGTATACGATCTCGATGTCAAACATCGATGAATGTGGGAACATCCATCGCCCATCATATGGGTCTAGAATCATATACGCTAGTCTACTCTGGTATATCGATGCCCTGTCTCGATACACCTACGACTAGGGACATTCCAGGATATGCTTATAAACTATAGATGTCCCACTAGTATGATCTCCATCATAATCACAGTAGTCAAGCCTATATTCTCAGGGCTTTATCAACATGTATGAATGAATAAAAGCATGATCAAATCAACATGTCAGATAAAGAAGAACTAGATAGTATACTATCATGTCGAGCAAGAATGTACACTGAATATATATATATATATATATACATGTATAAATACATCCCTATCATATAATGGCCTCTAGGGCATACATATATCCAACACTAGAGAAAAGCAAAGTGGATGTAGGAGTGGCAGGGGTATACACGGTTTTTGTCGTGAATGATGGTGGTCGCAATTTCCTTTGCCATTATTCTAATCCCTTTATATGTCTTTACTTATTACCTTCTGTACACCACACTTAAGCTTAATTGGTTTTCTTCCTTCCCTACCGTTCGGCACCTGCCTATGGTTTAGAAGAAGACTATCCAATAAGCTCAATAGGTGTACCCTCTCCTAATCCTAGGAGCCCTCACAACTTGAGAGAAGGTAAAGAGAAAAGACAACCGAATAATCCTATTCATTCTCTCCAGAACCAGAATCCATCCTCGAAAAAGTTCCTTCGAGTTTGTATATAACCATATGATGGATTTATCCAATGGAAGTGGATGTTCGTAATAATACGGAGTGTTCTGGAGAAATGCAAAAGGTGATATAGAAATGACAATGATGTATGCGACACCGTGACATTCCAAAAGCCAAAGTGTTTTAAGAAGGTTCGGTCAATTTAGTTTCATGAGTTTTAGTCAAAGGTCGGGTCATAGTCACAGCGAAAGAGAGAGAGAGAATAAACACTCATCGTGCACACTAACCTAGATCAGAATGGTTAATCATTTTATCTAATCTGGATGGCTCCCACTGTTTCCTCGAATTCTCCTCCAAACCCAAAAGGAGAATTAGTCGGAATCACCCGAGGAGTAATCCTACTCATCAGTGGGAATCGGGATCCAACTATCATCGCATGATAACCTGATGGAAGCCACTCATGTCACCACACTCCAGAAGGTATGCGCATGCCTGGCAAGTTTCCTGTATGTTTGAAACTCCCGATATGTGTTTTTACCCCTAGGACCCAAGTGACCTTTACATTGCCAACATATCAAAGAGTCTTAGTCAAGTTCAACCCGTCATTATCTTGATTGCGTTAAACCCACCCGTACGAGTCCTTGACAATGCCAACATAACCATACGACTGTCCTAACCAATCCACATATCCATGCGACAGAAAAGCATTACAAGCTACCGAACACTACGCCTCGGCAATGCACGACATACGTGTTGCGCTACGGCAGCGCCCCGGCCGTCTATCCGAGGCCAAAATGCGGAATCAAAATTTTTCTTAACTTTTAAAATATACCCGGATCGTAACCATTAACCGATACTAGCAAACTAGCAATGGGGTGAGAGATATACCGAGCGATCCGTGTCCTTCGGTCTTCTCGTCGTCGTCCCGATCTCCCGCGGAATCACCATTCGTCGTCTCCTCGTCGGAAAGGGCACCACGTAGCCGAATTCTTTTACGGGCTCCCACCTCTGGACCGAGGCAACTCGGGCGCGAAGTTGGCTAGACGACGCGTCCAAGAAGTGCTGTAGGCTAGTGTAGAATGGTTGTCTCATTTGGGGTAGTGAAGTTGCCATTGGTGATGGAGGAATGAGGTTAAGGAAAAATGGTGCTTTCATTTTTCCAAACAAGAAGAATGAGATGAAGAAATATGTGCCACCATCAAAATGAGACTCTCTCTCATTCTCTTTCATCAAGTGTGGCCGCCCCCCCCCCCCCCTCAATGGAAATATGGTGGAGGAAATCACAACACAAGAAGGGAGGTGATGGTAGTAAAAGGTGAAGGGGTGACCACATCCAAACATCATGATAACAAAACTCAAATCAATTTCTAATCTTTTCATATCTTAATTAATGCAAAGGAAAAGACTAAGAAAGCATCTCATGATTATGAACCATCATGAAACTCCACAAATGCAAGATACCCCCTCCACAAATGTTATTTGCAAACTTGCAAATAACCCCCTCCATCGGAAAAGTCCGGCCGGGAAAGAATAAAGGAAAACCGGCCGGAACGGAATGCAAACTGGCAACTCCAGAAAACTGGTCCTGTAATAAATTACAGGAAAACCCCGATGCTGTGCATACACACCCGCATCTGTATTCCGACCGGATACAAATGCAATGAGACAAAATCTACACTGTACTATACTAGGATCCGACTTAAACCAAAGCCGGCTAGTAATATCCGTCCGATCCAGATCCGTGCAATACCGCACGTATCTGATCGAAGCGTGCCATATATCCATACGGCCTCTAGTACTAACCGTCCGATCCTGATCCGTGCAATACCGCACGTATCTGATCGGACCCTGCCATATCTCCATACGGCCTCTACAGCGTTTCGCCCGAAACTTGAGTAACTGAATGTGTGGTGGACTCTAAAGACTCGTCAATACTATGGCTGTGGATTTAACCACTAGCACGTCAGAGGTATAAGCCAATACGTGACGGGCCACCAGCTATTGACCAAAAGGGACGTCGATGAGCGAACTCATCCTGACACCCTACTGAGCCTGTCAGTGACAATATCCGTACAGTCCGGTCCGTTCGTCTATGAGCATCGCATGGCGGGCCTAGGGGATTGGTAAAAGTCAGACCCCCAAAAGCGGTACAAGTCGTGTCGGAGCGTAGCCCAGAACACCCTGAGATACTACTGGAATACCTACCAGTAAATCTCCTGCCTCGGCCGAGGGCTTTGCGTAATGGCTCTCCTAGACACAGCACGACCTCACCCCCAATACCGGGAGAGACGAACCCCTGCAGATCCGCTCACTGCCTCCATGTGGCTCGGGACTGTACCCAACTAAAACCTGTTTGCATGACTCCTTTGAGCCGTGGTAGGGTAGTAATCAAAGCACAGTGGGAACTCACACGAGACAAATGACGATCTCAGGTCGATAAGCTAACCTGTACACCTGTCACCAGGAAACTGCTATCTGACATCTGGTATAAGACCAACTAGCATGTTCCCGGCGAGTCCTGTCCGGTGTACTCATAACCCAATGAGCACCTGTATACATCTTAGGTGAACCAACTGACACCAGTGGCTTGTGAGACCGGCCACCGCCCCTCGTCGGGGTCTTGACTGTATACACTAGTCTACTAATGGAGTATCGATTCCCTGTCTCGAAACTCCTACGACTAGGGACCTTTTAAGGATGTGCTTATAGACTACCAGCTCCCACGTATATGATCGCCCTCATACTGCTGGCAGTCAAGCAAGAATCCTAAGGGCTCTATCAACGTGTAATAGCGACCTGTCAGGTCACCTAAAGCAGTACACGATGATAAAGATAAACCAGATAGCATACTATCATCTTGAGTAAGACTGTCCTCGTGGGATAGGTCCTCCCTCAACCATTGCAATCACGTGCATGTGATCCAATAATTGACTCTGAGGGCACTATCTCCAACAATACGTAGAACGAATACTAAGCAATACTAATCTGAAATGACGGAGGGCTACTGCTGGTTTTTGGCGAAAAACTTTTAACGTAATGAACTTGATATCATTGAAGGAATCCAAGTGTTTTTATAAATATATAGTGGAGAAAACTTTTGCTAAAGAGGTCACTCCCGGTGAAGGGATCTCGGCTCTTTCCCCGTCGAATGGGGTGCAGGATATCCCAAACTGAATACCACGATGCAAAGAAAAAGGAAATGACTATAGTGAAGTTATTACGTTGACGCAAACTTTTACTCAAGGGGTCACTCCCAATGAAAGGATATCGTCCCTTGCCTCGTCGAATGAGGTGTAGGATATTCCCAATCGAATACCACTGTGCAAAGCAAAAGAAAACGTCTGTAATGTCAGTTTTTAAAAAACATGGTTCTAACAACAAAATATATAGGTTTGTTTTATCCTTGCATTGATAAGAATCAATGCAGTCCCATCAATTAATCACACCAGAAAAGAAAGAAAATAAAATGTACGTATATGCCATCCACATTCGCCACTGGGTCCCGTCATCACCCGTTAGGTTACTTAACTAACGACAGAGCGGGGACTGGGCTAGCGCGGGTGCAAAACATATACAACATCTACTAGTATATATATAAATATATAACAATCATCCCAGGCATAATATAAAGAAACATCACAGAAATATCATAGAAACAACACAGAATGGTGGATAGTCTGGAGCCCCGGGTTTCACTTGAGCCGCAAATGAGACCCGACGTTCCCTGTCGTGTGGATAGCCTGTGCAATGAAACCTAGAACCTACGAGCGCGGCAAGTTACCCGCCAAAACCAGAAGTGAAGCAGCCCCCTTCAGCAACGTGAATGGACCACCCGGCACTTCACGGAATCCGGCAACTTGAACACCTCTCCTGGGTCATCTATACCCCCTACGAGTGCAGAGAATAGCCCACCAATTCTATAGTAAGGTCTCCTCCATCTGAACACCATGAGATGTGGACCCACTTCCCTCTAGAACTCGGCTATTCGTGCACTCCAACGCGGGATAATCCTAGTACAAAAAATAAAACAATATAAAAGGGTGACATGGACCTCAGCCCGGTCGTGCCCCAAAAGAATAATATACAAACTGGCAGTGGCGACAGTCCACATATCGGACGCTCGCCCCGCAATATCAAATGTACAAATGAAATAAAATTGTACTAACATTCCACCATTGCTATCCACCACGACAATCCAACCAACATCACAACACAACACAGAACAACAACGTGAATGTTTTTAGTTATATGTATGCCCTAGAGGCCATTACTGTACATACGATGTATATTGTAGTGGATGCTTGGACATATATAGGGAGGACTTTCTTGCTCGACATGATAGTACGCTATCTGGTTACTCTTTATTTTAACATGTATTCTGATTGTCTCTATGTTACATGTTGATAAAGCCCTTAGGATGAGTACTTGACTACCAGGACTATGATGCAGATCATACTAGTGGGGACAGTGTAGTCGCCAAGTACATCCTTCAAATGTTCCTAGTCGTAGGTGTATCAAGACAGGGCATCTATATACCAGAGTAGAATAGAGTACGCGCTTCTTGACCCATATGATGTGCAATGGATGATCCCATATCTATTGGTGTTTGACATCAGAGAAGGTGTACGGGTGCTCAGTGGAGACTGGGTACACTGGATGGACACGCCGAGAACTCCCAGATGGTATTATACCTCACGTCAGATGGCAGTTCTCTGGTGACACTGGTACAGGTTAGTGTGTAGACCCGAGATCGTCATAGAGTCTTGTGTGATTCCCACTGTGCTTTGATTTCCATCATACCACGTCCAAGAGGGCGTGCAAAACGGTGGCTTTTGGGTACAGTCCCGAATCGCATGGAGACAATGAGCGATAGGAGGGGATTCGTCTCTCCTGGTATAGGGAGTTGATGTTGCGCTGTGTTCGATTGGCTATAACTGGAAATCCCTGGCCAGGGTTGCTGAGATTTACTGGTAAGTGTTATCAGTAGTTTCTCGAACTGTTATAGACCTCATATCGACACGACTTATCAAGCTACTAGGGTCTGACGTTTACCACACCTAGGCGAGATATGCGACATATCAGACGAAGAGACCGGACTGTACGGGAGTGTTACTGATTGGATTCACGGGAGAAAGTACAGGCTTACTTGTTGATCTTCTGATCGCTTAATACCTGGGTGGCCGTTACGTTTAGCTGATCGCTTGCAGCTTGTGGGTGTTTTATATGATCATCACCTACTGCCGGCGTATTGATGATTCTTTAGAGTCCTACACAGAGGTTTGCTGGCTCAGGCAAAACGGAGTAGGAGCACATATATGATATGTGCGGGACCGAGAACAATACGTATATGTGATACCGTATTAGATTCTCGCGATATGTAATATCGGCCGGGTATATGTTATATAGCCGGGTCATCGGATCAAGTGTTTATTCGATGAACTGATACAGATTATATTAGTCGGTTATTTATGAAATAGCCGGATTATCGGATCAAGTGTTGATTTGATAATTTAATGTATAATTATATATTTGATATATTAAATTACATTAACTAATATAAGCTCACTAAAAGATTCTTTTTCTCACTCGGGTAATACATTGATATATATGCGATATATGTTAATTGCATTATTTTATTTTGTTACAATAAATATTGTATATGTGATATATAATATTGTAACATGTTATTGTTTTAAATTCAGCATGTTTTATAGAGATTAAACATGGTTAGGGTTTGGATTAGGGTTAAACTTTCTAGTAGCTTCTAGAAGCTTTGCTTTTGTTTTAAGCAAAGATATTTGTATTGATATTTTGTGAGATATTTGTTTAACCCAACCCAACCCTTTAACTTTAGTTAAATCTCTACATGAGTTACTTCTTCTCTCTTGAACTATGGTTGCATTTCTAACCTTACAATAACTTTCATTATTTATCACAAAAGAAATAGATCATCTTCTTCCTTCTTCTTCTTTGCATGAAAAGCTTTCTAGCCTTTTATGAAGTGATGAAAATGAGTGAGATTAAGAAAACAAATGAGAGCTAAATTCCTACTTCATCATCCTAATCTATTCTTGCCGTTTAGATTAGGGTGTTCACTTCATTAGTAAGTGAGAGCTTGTGTTAAAGAAACTTCATGGTAGATCATCTTTGTTATCGAAGATCGGAAGCAAGCATGCATCTTTCTCTTCGTGGAGCCTCTCTAGAGTCCGGGAACTTGATGATCGCAGCGAAGGGACCACAACACGGAGCTTATGAAGTGTAGAACTGGACTACAAAGGTTGTAATCCCAAACTCTTAGAAGTAAAGTTGTTTACTTGCTTTTTGTTTCGCCTAATCTCTAGTCTAAGATCTTGCTTAGGGTTGTTCGGCACGTTTAAAATTTGAATTGGGCATGATTGATACCTTGTAGACCCTTGTGATAGTGCCTAGTAACCCTACAATGGTATCAGAGCCAAGCTAGAGCATTAGGCGATGTGTAGACGAAGTTTAAAGTCCGATCGAACTCCGAATACCCGATAAAACCTAGTTTCTGGAAAAAAAATTCAAAAGTTGACATTTTTCATATTAAAAATACTCAGGAAAATAAGCAGGGAATTATAAAGATAAGAGTGAAAAACGAGCAATTAATACATTAAAGAGCCGCGGAACCACGGCAATGACATGCCTTGCGCGGCGGTTCCGCGGCCGTACAGTGGACTTATTGTTTTCTTTTTGCACAGTTATATCTGTATGTATTTCCTGAATGTTCTGTGAATTTTAATTCTACTCAAGTGTTGAGTTTTTTGTGATGTATTGGGAACTCGTTGATTCGATCGGAAAGTTTAAATTCGTTTAGTTTTTCCGGGTAATTTAGAACGTGTTAAAAATTTCGAACGGATATCAATAACTCACTTTTTCCCCTGCCGGAAAATTTCCAAGTGTTGGATTTTTCCGTAGTTTAAAAAACATTCTAAGTCGTGCAAGTAACGCGGTGGACCCTCTAGAAGAAGACAAACCTTAACTCGATTATGTGACCGTCTGAACCGCCTCTAAACCTTAGGGTTTGGGGAAGTACGGCGCTGCCACATGTGAGGCGTTGGTTTGACCCTTCTACGGCTGGACCATTGGTACTGTGGCATGTGATGGATACTTTTTGAACTTCGCTCAAGTGTTGAGCTATTTGGGAAATCTAGGGTGTTTGATTATTCGATCGAAAAGTTTAACATTGTCTATTTATCTGGAATGTGATACAATATTTGGAATCCACAAGTAGTTATGAGATAACTAATTTGAATTTTATAAATCTAGCAGTTTAGTCTCATTTGATCGGTTGCCACGGGATTTTAATGCGATCAAAAGTCCGTCGCAATCACGTAGCGTACGCGGATACTCGCCGGGTAACCTTAATAGATAGCCACGCCCCATAGCCCCGACCAAGTGACTGTAGGAGAACCCCGTCGCCAAAAGCATCCGTTCGGGTGCTCGCGGTAGTGGTGTTCCGCCTTAGTGCACTTCGTCGACGGAATCCAGGGGTGCGGCCGTCTATTAAAGATTGCGAAGAGCATTCGATCAGGTTATCGCGAATCTTGTTGAATTGCCCGACTAGATATTGAAAAGTGTTTTCGATATTGAGACTAAAATGCTGGGTTTATAATTGTTAGGCATGAGATTTCTAAGGAATTCATTTGGTTAGGCATGCGATGTCTAAGGAGGTTGCGGATTCCAACTGTTGTAGTTTTACACTTTCTTTTCTGCGACCGTAAGTGTAATATGTGGTGTATCGCCGGTTTCGTTACTATACATCAATGACAATTGGGATACGCATATTTACTTACGTTAATGATATGTGATATTATGTGTTGCTGTGATATGTTATAATGGATCGTCGCGTTTTGAATAGCCGGGGTTTTTATGTGAGATGAGTGTTTTTCTTTTTCATTCATGTAAAATTCATTTGTATGTAATATTCTTTTATTGGGGCACTTCCGAGTTAAGGATGATGTCACCATTGTATATTATTTACTTTTCCGCATTAGGTAGACCCAAGGCGGGGAGCACAAGTAACCGGGTTCTAGAGTCCAGTGGGAGACCATCTCGAGGAGTCGTGACCGGGTCTCCTAACCCTAGAATTGGCAGTGATTCTTGCCGCTCTCGTAGGGGTCTAGGGATGTAGGTTTGGCTATTCATCGCGACCGTGGAATCCGTGCTTTATACAGGCTCGTATTAAAACACGGACCTCCTAGTATATCCAATATTTCATATATGTTCTTCTGCTGCAATGTTCTGTGATGAGATCATATTACTGCCTGAGACGAATGTTTATATTATATATATTTGAGATATATGTTATATTGCAGATTTCGTTTCAAATGTGATGCTTGTGAAGCATAATAAAATGGGACTTCATTAATGAGATTAATGAAACTAAAAGAAACCTAAAGATGTTGTAGAAACTTGTCTCAAAAACAGGTAGCTCTAGTTCTTGCTTTGCATAGCGGTGTTCCTTGTAGAATATCCAGCACCTTATTCGATAAGGAAAGAGCCGAGATCCCTTCACCGGGAGTGACCTCTTTAGCGAAACTAGCAGATGCTACAAATTCGGTTTGTCTTTTGATTGTTTTTGTAGTTCTTGCTTTGCACCGTGGTATTTTTGAAATATCCTGCACCTTATTCGATAAGGAAAGAGCCGAGATCCCTTCACCGGGAGTGACCTCTTTAGCAAAACTAGTAAAAGCCTAAAAAAACACTCCATTCAAATTTCACTCGATTCTACAACGATATCAAGTTCATTACGCAAAGGGTTTTATTAAAACCTGTCGTAGCCCTCCGTCATTTCAGATAAGTAGTATTTAGTATTCATACTACGTTTGTTGGCTTTCCTCAAGGCATAGTGTGCGGTAGCTATTTATGCTTATCTGTATAAGTATATGATTGGATTGAGTTAGGGTAGTCGTGCGGCTTTGTTGGCTTTCGTCAAGGGTTGTGCGGGTTGGTTTAATCCAATCGGGAAATGACGGGTGGAACTTGACTAGTAGCCTATGGTTTGTTGGATTTCGTCAAGGTCATAGGATGCTAGGGGTAAAATATGTAGAGCCTTGTTAGTGTGCCAAGTAACCCCACAGGCTTTATCTCCCACTTGCACTAGGGCCAGCTGCTGTAGTATCGCATACCTAGCATCCCGAAGAGTCTCTCAAACTGTATCTGGGGAATGGCCTTCGTGAGTGGATCCGCTGTGTTGTTCTTCGTGTCAACCCTCCTGACCTCGATCTCTCGGCGATCAACTATCTCCCGGATCAGGTGATACCGCCTTAGAATATGCCTGGATCGCTGATGGGACCCGTGTTCCTTGGCTAAAGCCACCGCTCCATTGTTATCACAATACAAAGGTATTGGATGCTCAATGGATGGAACCACTCCAAGTTCAGTAATGAACTTCTTGATCCAGACAGCCTCTTTGGCAGCATCATTGGGAGCGATGTATTCAGCCTCAATCATCGAGTCTGCCACGGTTTCCTGCTTTGAACTCTTCCAGCTAACCGCCCCTCCGTAAAGGGTAAAGACAAATCCAGACTGCGACTTAGAGTCGTCATTATCACTCTGGAAGCTTGAATCGGTAAAGGACTCCACTTGTAGTTCTTCGTTACCATACATCAAGAGAATCTCTTTAGTCCTTCATAAGTACTTGAGAATGCTCTTCACAGCTGTCCAGTGACTATCTCCAGGATCAGCTTGATACCTACTCACTACACTTAGTGAGTATACTACATCGGGTCTGGTACATAGCATCGCGTACATGATAGAGCCTACTGCCGAAGCATAGGGTATCCCTAGCATGCGAGCTCTCTCCAAATCATTCTTGGGAGACATCTCTTTGGAGAGAGTGATCCCTGAGATCGTGGGTAAAAACCCACGTTTGGACTCTTCCATACTAAACCTCTTTAGTATGGTGTCAATGTAGCTGGATTGGGACAATCTCAATATCCTTTTAGATCTATCTCTATAGATCATAATTCCCAATATGCAGGAGGCATCACTAACATTTTTCATTGAGAATCTTTGTGATAAGAAGAGCTTGACCGATTGCAGCATAGGAATGTCATTTCCTATCAAGAGTATGTCGTCCACGTACAATACGAGGAAGACAACCTTACTCTCTGCCACCTTCTTGTAGATACAAAGTTCATCTACGTTTTTGACGAAATCAAATTCTTTGATAACGACGTCAAAGCAGATGTTCCAACTCCGCGATGCTTGCTTTAATCCATAAATGGATTTAAGCAGCTTGCACACCTTCCCGCTGCTCCCACTATCTACGAAGCCCTCTGGCTGAGTCATGTACACGCACTCTTCTAAATCACCGTTTAGAAAGGCGGTCTTAACATCCATTTGCCAGATTTCGTAGTCATGATATGCAGCGATGGCAAGCATGATCCGGATGGATTTAAGCATAGCCACTGGGGAAAAGGTTTCTTCATAGTCCACACCTGGTCTTTGACGAAAACCTTTTGCAACAAGTCTAGCTTTGAAAGTCTCCACTTTCCCATCTACACCAAGTTTTTTCTTGAAGATCCACTTGCTCCCAATGGGTTTTACGCCTTCAGGAGCAACTTCCAAAGTCCATACTTTGTTGGTGTACATGGATTCCATCTCGGACCGCATTGCATCCAGCCATTTCTCTGAGTCCCCACTCGTGATGGCCTGCTCGAAGCTAGTTGGGTCATCATCAACCATGATGCAATCCTCGCTCCCACCATCCATGAGAAAACTGTAGTATCTCTCACGTGGGTGAGGAATCCTACTAGATCGGCGGAGTGGCTAGGGTTCATCGGGAACTACCGAATCTTCTGGTTCTACCAAATCTTCTGTTGTGGTTTGTACAGCTGGAACCTTTTCCAGTTCTACCTCAGATCCACTAATCTCTTTTGCAAGAAATTCCTTTTCTAAAAAGGTGGCGTGTTGAGCAACAAACACCCTTTGTTCCTCACTGTGGTAGAAGTTATACCCTCGCGAATGCTTGGGATATCCAACAAACTTACACAAAACAGACATTATCTCGAGTTTGTCCTGTTTTTGTCTTTTGACATAGGCCGGGCAACCCTATATCTTTATAAAATTAAGATATGGTCTCTTCCCCCCCCATATCTCATATGGGGTGGTAGGCACAGATTTGGTAGGAACCCTATTCAGTAGGTATGCTGCTGTCTCCAGTGCATATCCCCAGAAGGAAATAGGTAACTCAGCTATACTCATCATAGAGCGCACCATATCTAATAGGGTGCGGTTTCTCCGTTCCGATACACCGTTGTGTTGTGGTGTATATGGAGGAGTTAGCTGAGAGAGAATCCCATTCTCTTTTAGGTAGTCCAGGAATTCATTGCTCAAGTATTCACCTCCTCGGTCAGATCGAAGGATTTTAATACTTTTCCCGGTTTGGTTCTCGACTTCTTGTTTATATTCTCTAAATTTCTCAAAAGCTTCTGATTTGTTTTTCATCAGGAATACATATCCAAATCTAGAGAGATCGTCAGTGAATGTAATGAAGTACGAAGAACCATCCCTGGCATGTGTAGACATGGGACCGCATACATCACTATGTATCAGTTCCAAGAGTTCAGTAACTCTCTCTCCGTGTCCCGTAAACGGAGTTTTGGACCTCTTTCCTTTGAGACATGACTGGCAAGTGTCATAAGATGAAAATTCAAACGGATTTAAATATCCATCGTTATGCAACATAGCTAGTCGTGTCGCATTGATGTGACCCAGTCTACAATGCCACAAGAAGGATTCGTTCATTTCTGAACTCTTCCTCTTGTTTGTGTTTGTTATGCTCAGAACTGTTGATTGATTTAGAACATAAATGCCATTGCACAACGTGCCTGATCCAACCAACTTTTGGTTAAGGAAAATGTTCATAACTTTATCCTGTAATACAAAATTATGTCCCTCTTTACTTAGTAAAGAAACCGATATAATGTTGCATATCAGGTTCGGCATGTAATAACATTCGTTCAGAACCAATGTATTACCAGTTGGCAATACAAGGTGATATTCCCCGACGGTTTTAGCGGCAACAATTGCACCATTTCCAACCCTTATGTCTTTATCACCTTCTCCAAGTTCTCTACCTTTTCTAAGCCCATGTAACTGATTACATATATGGGATCCTGACCCAGTATCTAATACCCAGGACGTAGAGCAAATGGAGAAACGGTTCTCTGTAACGAACACACCCGAAGAAAATGCATCAACATGTACTTTCTTCATTCGGGTGGCATGGGAATCCTGGTATTCCCCTATATCCAGATCCGTCTTATAACTCTTATAAGAAAGAACGGAACCAACGTTCCCCAGCACAGTATAACATGCGGGATCGGTGAATACATCCATATTATTATCTTGATTAAGTCATGATATGGTCGCTACCTGGAGAGAGAGAGAAGAAAACACTTTAGCGTATGCTCTTGCAAGATTAGATTGGTTATTATTTTTATCTAATCAGGATGGCTCCCACTATTTTTATCAAATCTTCCTTCAAACCCTAAAAGGAAAGACTAGACGGGATTAATTACACACTACAATTTCGCCAATCTTTCAGCCAGGCCAGTGTCGGTACTTTGAGGGAGGTTCCCCATGCTTTCGTACGGACCTAATTAAAGTAAACCTCATTTTCCCAGAGGCATAACCTCGTTGACACCTTTCTAGGCACCTACTTGATCGGCTAATTATCCTGTGTAAAACTCTCCCGGGAGTAACAATTACTCGCAGTGAGTATCGGGATCCAACTATCTCATAGAAGGCATGTAATCTCATTGCAAATCTCAACACTTGAAATTCCCGATAATATTTTGCCCCAAGCATCCCATGACCTTGACGGAGGTCAACAAACCATAGGGTGCAAGTCATGTTCAACCCGTCATTTCTTGATTGAATCAAACCCACCCGCACGACCTTTGACGGAGGTCAACAAGATTGTACGACTACCCTAATCCAATCGGCATCATATGCATAAGTAGATAAATACTAGTTAGCTAACGTACACTACGCCTTGACGGAGGTCAACAAACGTAGAACGAATACTAAGTAGGACTTATCTGAAATGACGGAGGGCTACGACAGGTTTTTCTGAAAACCTATTGCTTAATGAACTTGATATCGTTGTAGAATCGAGTGAATTTTGAAATGGAGCGATTTTGAGGCTTTTATTAGTTTTGCTAAAGAGGACACTCCCGGTGAAGGGATCTCAGCTCTTTCCTTATGGAATAAGGTGCAGGATATATCATATACATCACTTTGCAAAGCAAAACTCCAAAAGCAGTCAAAAGCAAACCGAGTGTTGTAGCATCTGCCTGTTTTGCTAAAGAGGTCACTCCCGGTGAAGGGATCTCGGCTCTTTCCTCATCGAATAAGGTGCAGGGTATATCATATATACCGCTATGCAAAGCAAAACTGTAGCTACCCTTTTATTTGAAAATTTGATTCTACAACATCTTTTAGGTTTCTTTTCTTTCATTAATCACATTAATGAAGTCCTATCATTTAAGTCACCTAAACATCACAGATAAATACGACGTACACTTATGCCATCCGTATTCGCCTCGATGTCCCCTCGTGCACCGTTAGGTTAGGTAACTAACGGCAGAGCAGGGCAGGGCCGGCGCGGGTGTAAAACATAAGTAACGCCTATATAATATATCATATATACTATATACAGTATTTATCACAGAACATCACATGATCACATCACAGATATCGCAGCAGAAGAAACATATGAAACATTGGATATACTAGGACGTCCGTGTTTTATTTTGAGCCTCAATAAAACACGGATTCCACGGCCGCGATGAATAGCCAAACCCACACCCCTAGAACCCTACTAGAGCGGCAAGCAACCCTACCAATTCTAGAGTTAGGAGACCCGGACTCGACTCCTCGAGTTGGTCTCCCACTGGACTCCAGAACCCGGTTACTTATGCTCTCCTCCTTGGGTCTATCCTAGTGCGGAAAAGTAAATAATATACAAATGGTGACATCGACCTCATCCCGGAAGTGCCCCAAAAAAAGAATATTACATACATTTAAATTTACATGAATGAAAATAAAAACTCTCATCTCACATAAAAAAACCACGGCTATTCAAAACGCGACGATCCAATATAAAAAATCCAGCAACACATAACATCACATGTCATCAACGTAAGTAAATATGCGCATCCCAATTTTCGTTGACATATAGCAACGAAACCGGCGATATCACATATTACACTTACGGTCACAGAAAAGAAAGTGTAAAACTACAACATTTGGAATCCACAATCTCTTTAGACATCGTAAATCCGAAATATCACATATTCCGCATTTCATGCCTAACTGTATGAATTCCACATATTGTATCACATTCCAGATAAATAGACAGTATTAAACTTTCCGATCGAATAATCAAATACCCAATATTTCCTCAATAGCTCAACACTTGAGCGGAGTTCAAAAATTCCAGAATACGTCACAGTAGCAACGGTCCAGCCGTAGAAGGGTCAAGCCAACGCCTCGCATATGGCACGCCGTACTGCCTCAAACCCTAAGGTTCAAAGGGCAGTTCAAGACGGTCACATAATTGAGTTAAGGTTTGTTGTCTTCTAGAGGGTCCGTCACATCTCATGCACGTATTTCCGAAAGATTTAAACCCGAGAAAAATTCAACACTTGAATGTTTTTCGTGCCGGGAAAAATTGAGTTAAGGATATCCGTTCGAACATTTTAATACTTTCTAAATTATCCGGAATAACAAAACAAAATTAAATTCTCCGATCGAATTGACGATTACAAAATGAAACCCTGAATACTCAACACTTGAGTCGAATTAAAAATACCCATAAAATAACAATCACGGAATCTAGAATTACTGTGCAAACAGAGGATCCAAAGGTCACCATACTGCCGCGGTCCGCGGCACAAGCAGGGATTTGCCGCGGAACGACTGTCAACTGTACGATTCATGTCCTCGTTTTGCACAATAATTCTTATAAAACCCTGCTGATTTTTTTAGATATTTTTAATTCACAAAAATCCCAGATTTTAAAAATTTTCCAGAGAGGGGGTCGTTTTGTCGTATTCGGGTTTGTTCGGAGTTTTAATTTCGTTAACGCATCGTCTAATGCTCTAGCTAGGCTCTGATACCACTGTAGGGTTACTTAGCACACTAACAAGGCTCTACAAGGCATCGACCAGGCCAAAATTAAATTTTTATGTGCCGAATAACACTAAGCAAGATCGTATACTAGAGTTTAGGAGAAACAATTAGCAAGAAAACAACTTTACTCTAAAGGGAATACGAAATACAACCTTTGTAGATCGGTCCATCACTTCTAAAGCTCCTTTATGAAGTCCCTTCGCTACGATCAAGGTTCTCCCGGGCTCTTGCATGGCTTCACGATGCGAGGGATGCGACCTTGCTTGAAGTCTCCGAGGCTGAAGATGATCTACGTCGAGGGAATTCTGACTCAAGCTCTTACTTAACTAACTTGAGAATTAGTGAAGCAAACACCCTATACTAAAGGGCTAGTCTAGTAGAGGATGGAGAAATAGGAAGTGGGTTCTCTTTAGAATTTTGTTTCTCACAAGGATTCTCACTTTGGATCAAACCCTAGCATGCTTTTCCTTTTTGTTCAATGAAGAAGATGATGAACAAAAGAAAGTGAAGAGGATAATGATCAAGTGAGAAGCGTAACCATGGTGAGTGAGTATCATATACTAACTCTTGTAGAGCCATTACCATGGCTAAGTGTTAAGGTTAGGTTAAAACCCAAAGTAAAAACAAATTTAGTGGACTTTAGTCAATGCATCCACAAGCTTCCACAAGCTTCATGCATTTTTCTAATTTACCACTAATTTTGTAATTACTTTTAAATGTTAAAACCCAACATAACAAATAGCATGGTGTATGTCTCATACACCCAAGTGTGATGTATCATCAACCATGATACAATAAAAGAAAACACAATTTTAATATATATCAATTATACATTAAATTTGTGCTCATGTGAGAAAAACCCTAAAGTGAACAAGTGTTAGTAAATGTAAACTAGTATATCTAATATACAATTATACAATAAATTATTAAATCAACACTTGACTTAATAATCCGGTCATATCACATATAACCGACTAACATCCAATGTATCGACTTATCGAATCAACACTTGATTCCATAACCCGGTCATATCATATATGACCGACCGATACAAAAAGTCACGAGAATAGAATACAGTATCACATACACGCATTTATTCTCGGTCTCGCACATATCACATACGTGCTCCTATTTCGTTTCTCCTGAGCCAGTAAAACCTCTGTGTAGGACTTTAACGACTCGTCAATACGCCGGCAGTAGGTGATGATCACATCACGCACCCACAAGCCGTCAGCGGTACTAGCTGGACGTAACGGCTACCCGGGTATTGAGCGATCAGAAGATCATCAAGCAAGCCCGCTCCAACTCCTGTGAAAGCCTGCCGGAAACACTTCCCGTACAATCCGGTCTCCTCGTCTGATATGTCGCATATCAAGTCTAGGGGTGGTAAATGTCAGACCCCAATAACCGATAAGTTGTGCCGATGTGAGGCTCATAACGGGTCGAGAAACTACTGGTAACACTTACCAGTAAATCTCTAATCATCCCTGGCCAGGGACTTCCCTGTTACGGCCAATCGAGCACAGCGCAACATCAACCCCCAATACCGGGAGAGAAGAAACCCCTCCTATCGCTCATTGCCTCCATGCGACTCGGGACTGTACCCAAAAACCACCGTTTTGCATGCCCTCATGGACGTGGTAAGGTAGAAATCAAAGCACAGTGGGAATCACACAAGACTCTATGACGATCTCGGGTCTATAGACTAACCTGCACAAGTGTCACCAGAGAACTGCTATCTGACGTGAGGTATAATACCATCTGGGAGTTCTCGGCGAGTCCGTCCAGTGTACCCAGTCTCCTTTGAGCACCCGTATACCATCTCTGATGTCAAACACCAATGGATATGGGATCATCCATCGCCCATCTCATGGGTCGAGAAGCGTATACGCTAGTCTACTCTGGTATATCGATGCCCCGTCTCGATACACCCACGACTAGGGACCTTGAAGGATGTACTTATGGACTACCATGTCCCCACTAGTATGATCCGCATCATAGTCCAGGTAGTCAAGTACACATCCTAAGGGCTTTACCAACATGTAACTATAAGACAGTATAAAGAGACAAGTATACATGTTAAAGTAAAGTGCAACCAGATAGCATACTATCATATCGAGCAAGAAAGTCCTCTGTATATATGTCCAAGCATCCAATATAATATACATCATCTGTACAATACTGGCCTCTAGGGCATACATACAACTAACAAAATATTATTAGGAATTTCAAGTGTTGAAATTTGCAATGTGATTGCATACCTTCTATGAGATAGTTGGATCCCGATACCCGCTGCGAGTAAGAGTTACTCTTGGAAGAGTTTTACAGATTACAATTAGCCGATCAAGTAGGTGTCTAGAAAGGTGTCATTGGGGTTACGCCACTGGGAAAACGAGGTTTACTTTAATTAGGTCCGTGCGAAAGCATGGGGAACCTCCCTTAAAGTACCGGCACTGGCCTGGCTGAAAGATTGGCGAACTTGTAGTGTGTAATTAATCCCGACTAGTCTTTCCTTTTTGGGTTTGAAGGAAGATTTGACTAAAACAGTGGGAGACATCCTGATTAGATATATTAATAACCAATCTAATCTTGCAAGAGCATACGCTGAGTATTTTCTTCTCTCTCTCTCCTGGTTGCGACTATGTCACGCCTTAATCAAGATAATAATACGGATGTATTGACCGAACACGCTTGTTATACTGCGCTAGGGAACGTTGGTCCCGCTCCAACTTTTAATTGTTATAAGACAGAGCAGGAAATAGGGGATTACCAGAATTCCCGTGCTGCCCAAACGAAGAAAGTGCATGCTGATGCATCTTCTTCGGGTGTGTTCATTACAGAGAACTGTTTCTCAGTATCCTTTACATCCTGGGTATGAGATACCGGATCAGGATCCCACATATGTAATTTGTTACCTTGGCTACAGATAGGTAGAGAACTGAGAACGGGTGATAAGTTTCATGAGATAGAAACGGTGCAAGTGTTGCAGCCAAGTCTGTTGGTAGTTATCACCTTGTATTAACAAATACATTGATTCTGAACGAATGTTATTAGATACCGAACCTGATATACAACATCATATCAGTCTCTTTATTAGTAAAGAAGGATATAATTTTGTATTATTGGATAATGTTTTGAATATTTCCTATATCAAGAATTGATCGGTTCAAGCACGTTATCTGACGTTCTAAATCAAACTACAGTTCTTAGTATACAGAACACACACAAGAGGAAGAGTTCAGAAATGAACAAATCCTTCTTGAGGCATGGTAGACTAGGTCATATCAATGCGACCCGACCAGCTGAAGTTACATTTAGATGCATATTTAAATTAGTTTAAATTTACATCTTGTGAAACTTGCTGGTCATGTCACAGAGATAAGATGACCACAGCTCCGTTTATTGGAAACAGAGAAAGAGTTAGTGAACTCTTGGGATTGATACATGCCGATGTATGAAGGTACCCTGTCTATACATGCCAAGACCGGTTCTTTGTACTTCATTACATTCATAGATTATCTCTCAAGATCCAGACATATGTTCCTGTTGAAACACAAGTCTGGAACTTTTGAGAAATTCAATGAATATAAGCTAGAAGTAGAGAACCAAAAACGGTTATAAGTATTATGTCCTTTGATGAGATTAAGAAGGAGAATACTTGAGCACGGAATTCCTGGACTATTCTAAAGGAGAATGAGATTCTATCTCAGCATTATTCCTCCGAATACACCACATCACGTCGGTGTATCGGGGCGGAGCAATCGTACCCTATGTGATATGGTGTGCTCTATGATGAGTACTACTGAGTTGCCTATTTCCTTTTGGGAGTTATGCACTTGAGAAGCTGCATACCTATTGAATAAGGTCCAATCAAATAAGATGCCTACCACTCCATATGTGATATGGTATGGGAAGAGCCTTTCTCTTAAAGTTGTTAAGATTTGGGGTTGTCCGGCCTGTGTCTAAAAGCAAAATCCGGACAAGCTCGAAGAAAGGGCAGTTCTGTTGATGTTTGTTGGATATCCCAAGCATTCACAAGGGATTATATCTTCTACTAAACCGAGGAACAAAAGAAGTTTTGTTTCTCAGCATGCTACTTTTGTGAAAGGGAATTTCTTGTGAAGAAATTAGTGGTCATGAGGTAGAAATGGAAAGAGTTCCAGCTATACAAACTGCTGCTGATGATTTGGTAGAACCAAAGGATTCAATAGTTTCCAATGAACCTCATCCTCTCCGCCGATCTAGTAGGGTTCCTCACCCACCTGAGAGATACTTCGGTTTTCTCTATGACAGTGGGAGCGAGGATTGCATCATGAGATGATGACCCAACTTGTTTCGAACAGGCCATCAGGAGAGGGGACTCAATAAGAATGGCTTGATACATAGCGGTCTGAGATGGAATCCTAATACACCAACAAAGTATGGACTTTGGTTGCTTTATCTGAAGGGTTAAATCCCCATCAGGAGCAAGTATATCTTGAGAAGATTACTTGGTGTACATGGAAAAGTTGAGACTTTCAAAGCTATGCTTAAGTCCATCTAGATCCTACTTACCACGGCTACATAACATGACTGCGATATCTGGCGGTTGGGTGTCATGACTGCTTTTCTAAATGTTGATTTGGAAGAGAGCGTCTATAAGTACACAGCCAAAGGGCTTCATAGACAGTGGGAGCAGCGGAAACGTGTGCAAGTTGTTTTATGTGATAAATCAGGCATCGCGGAGTTGGAACGTCTGTTTTGATGTAGTAGTCAAAGAGTTTGACTTCATCAAAATGGTAGATGAACCTTGTATATACAAAAAGGTAGTAGAGAGCATGGTGGTGATCCTCGTAGAGTAGTGGATGACATACTCTTGATAGGTAAGGAGTTTCCTAAGCTACGCTCGGTCAATCTCCGTTTATCACAAGGATTCTCTATAGGATCAAGGTGATACCTCCTTAATCCTGGGTTATGGATCTATGAGATAGATCTAATTGGATGTTAGGATACTCACTAGTTGTAGTGAGATGGTATCAATCGATTCTGGGGAGAATCACTAGAAAGGTTCCAGGGTGATAAGGACGACTGAATATCAGTCGCAGGCATTGTCTTTACCCTCAGTGGAGGGACGGTATGTTGGAAGAGTTCCAAGCTAGATACCGGGACTTACAAGACGATTAGAGGCAAGATACATCGTTACCAAGGATACTCCCAAAGAGGCAGTCTGGATATATTTTAGTTCATGAGATGAACTTCGTTCCTGCTATTGTGTGACAATGGAATTGTGGCTTATGCTAAGGAACCCCCGTCCTATCAAAGATCCAGACATATTCTTAGGCAGTATTGCCTGATCATGGAGATGGTTGATCTTCAGGGAGATCGAGGTTAGGAGAATAGACACAGAGGACAACAGCGCGGATCCACTCACAAAGGCCTATTTCCCAGTAGATACTTTTATGGGATGGTTGAGTTTGAGATACTTCAACCACAGCTGATTGTTGGGTATGCGATACCACAACAGATGACACTAGTGCAAGTGGGAGATTGTTAGTTATATGTATGCCCTAGAGGCCATTACTGTACATACGATGTATATTGTAGTGGATGCTTGGACATATATAGGGAGGACTTTCTTGCTCGACATGATAGTACGCTATCTGGTTACTCTTTATCTTGACATGTACTCTGATTGTCTCTATGTTACATGTTGATAAAGCCCTTAGGATGAGTACTTGACTACCAGGACTATGATGCGGATTATACTAGTGGGACAATGTAGTCGCCAAGTACATCCTTCAAATGTTCCTAGTCGTAGGTGTATCGAGACAAGGCATCGATATACCAGAGTAGACTAGCGTCTGTGTTACATTTCAAAAAAATAAAATTTTATTTTTTGGGAATTTTTATAATTTAATATTATGTTATTGAATATTTTAATAATTCGGTATAATTAAATACAAATAAATGGGAAAATTTTTGGAAAATTATGGAAAATTCTAAAATAGGGTAAATTAAAGAATTATGCCATTTTTAAGTCTTTATCATTAGTTATATCCTAATTTAGTGTTAATCGCGATTAAAAATCGCTAATCGGTTTTTTAGCATTTTTGGGCAAAACATGCTCATATCCTTTTTATCACACTTGTGCATTTTTCTTGCCATGGTTCACTTTGGATTTACTATTCTTGGGAGAAGGATTTTGAGAGAATAAGAAAAGAAAAGAAATGGAAAAGGAATAAAGAAATGAGGTATGGTGAGAGAGAGAAAGGTATGGGTTTTCTTTGACTTTGGACTTAGCTATTCTCTTCATTCCTCATTCATTTTCCCTCCCTCTTCCCTCAGCTGAGCTGCAGCTGCTGCTGCCCCTTCCTCTCTCCGACTTAATCCCTTCAATTCATCACCAAAACATCACCAAAACCCTACCCCTATTTCATAAAAAGTGTGCACAAGCTCAAGATCTACACTTGGAACTAAAGAAGCAAGGATTTTGGACACTAGGGGCAACTCAAGAAAATTCTTGAGTTGCCAAATAAGGTATTTGCTGAACCATTTGCTTAGTTTTAGCGTTACTTATGCCCCCATGTTTAGATTGAACCGATATTGTTTGATATTGTGGAGTTAAGGAAAACCTAGTTAGGGTTTGAGGAAATTATGAGTTGTAATGTGAAATTGAGTTCAGTAGAGGGTACACCAACACCCTAGTGCATGAATTGAGACCCTAACCTGAGAGTTGAAACCCGAAATACGGATTTAGAAACCGATATCGGAGAATTTGTGGAATCTGTGAAGGGTATATTGAATCTGCTATCACCCGAGACATCATAAATTAAAATTGATTGGACAGTGACATGTGCAGGCACCTAGGAAGCTACCACCAGAACCCTAGCCCCTTCCTCCTATACCCGGCCGCAGATTTATCCATTCTGGCCGCAATTTGCGGCCAGACCATGGTGGATTTGCCTCGTTTCGGTTTTGGTGTTCCCTTATCTGTAGATTAGACCCCTGGTATATATAGATTTGTCTAATTTGATCTATGGTGAAAT
The DNA here is from genome assembly GCA_030015575.1 of Agapanthus africanus. Taxonomy (NCBI): domain Eukaryota; kingdom Viridiplantae; phylum Streptophyta; class Magnoliopsida; order Asparagales; family Amaryllidaceae; genus Agapanthus; species Agapanthus africanus. Next base: position 259,666,558 of record JASDDO010000012.1, on the reverse strand, counting down.
CTGGAGCCTATTTCCTAAGTTGCTGTTTTGGATTCGTGTTTCCGCATTCCGTATTTTTAATTCTGAAATTGTGTATTGTGTTTTACCTCGACTGATTGGCATTTATACGATGATATAGAAGAATTATTGATGGTTTTGAAGGCGTGCCATAGGTTTTAACCTATATGCCCCTTATCGTATCGTTTTAGGATTCGTGTGCCGTGTTAGCTTTGATTTGGTTTTAATACGCATATACGACAGTTTGATGTGTAGGTACCCCATGAAGACTTCGGGACGACAAGCAAGCGCGTGGCGACGTCCACAAATGATGACGCAAGGTGAGTAGATTATATCTATAGGGGGAAGTCGGGTGGATGGCGTATAGCACCCCCGCAGTCCGTAGTTGATATATTATATATGATAGTTAGGTGTATTATGGATCGTGTAGGGTTAGAAGTAACTAGTGTAGTTCTTAGTCGTGAACCCTAGAATAGATTTACACCTACACGCACACCCTTGCATATTCATTATACTTGCACTGTGTTTGATGATATTGGATGATATTGGAGATGAGTCGATGATGTTGGGCATTTTGTCGCGAGATCGGTGATTTGATGTGATTCGTATTTGGGATACGATACGTGATCTCTAGCGGGCCTTGGGACGTGTGCTTGCACACGCAGTATATAGATGGTATCGATTTGTACTAGACTTAGATCAGTACCCCAGATTATGTGTTATGATGATAATGATACCTGATATCTGATGAAAGGAATATGATATTGACCCGTACCCAGCTATTGGGATGTCGTACAACGATTTACCGTACAAGCCTATATTGATGATAGATCCGCACTCATGACTCGAGGATGTCTTACGATATATTGTATCGTACGCGATATTATTGAGGCAGGATAACCGACTATTATATCTATATATATATCGACTCAGATTTAGGTGGTTTCCATACCTCTCCCGATTGACTTGATACTTAGATCTGTAGTTTGCATAGTAGATTCTTCACTGTGGTGTTGATTATTTGATTTCCGCATAATCATGCTATTCGCATTGCTTGCATATGTTTATTGCTATATTATTATCATGTTGTTAGGACACCAGCACTATTATCGATGATGCGTATGTTCCACGTACACTATTTGCCGGCTCACACACTTCATCATCGATAATTGCCATGCCACTACACTGTAGTACTGTTGCATTCATGATATGATTCTTGCATGGCATATTGTACACTTATACATGTACACAAACATAGATGTTTCTGACTTGATTAGAGATTTGGGAACCGCAAGATGTTCTTCAAAACTGATTCGTTTTAAAAGAGCGGTTTCCCTCGACATGTGCACACTATTATTCCATGTTGCATGACTTCTGATATGCTTACCTTTCTTTACATGTCGCATACATCATGTTTTGATTATACGCATTGAGATATGTTGTTTCCATGATATTTCTGGATTTGGGAACCGTGGGTATTTCAAAAGAGAATATATAATTGTTTTAAAAACCCGGTTACCCTTGATATGCTATTTCAGTGCATCCACCATGTGTTTTCTCGGTGCTGAGAGCGACATGTGAAACCCGATTCGAGGAGGCGGATGAGGCCGATTGCGGGTACATGGTGGACCCGGCATGGTACCCCAGGGCGAGAACGGTTTCGCTGTGTAGTAGACGGTGAGCCTGGCAGAGGGACTACTACCTACCAGTGATTGGTTAGACCTGGCGGTTATCCATAGGATACTGACCAGAGTCGATAGATGGATATGGGCGTACTGCCGGGGCCGAGGGCCGATTCCGCAGACATAGCTCGTGGGCTGATCCGGACTGACGGAGCCCGATAGATGAGGATTTACGTGTCGATGCTAGGCACGGGTTTCATGATGTTTTCCATGATTTGATTATATCCTCATATTTACATACATGATGTTTATTGTCATTGGGTGACGGGTGGACGGGTTCCACGTTTATTGTCATTGGGTGACGGGTTGACGGGGTCCACGTCTATACAGACTTGATCACATACAGACTGGATTTACATTGATCATACTTCATGCAGACATACCTTATACTGATGACATGTTATTACCTGAGTACTTGGCACTATATACATGTTTAGATGTTACATTGCCACCTTATCATGCTTCAGACCTACTCTTGTGGTTTATATTTTACTTATCGTATTGACCTAGGATTATGTCTTGCATTCGGTTTCTGCTTGTAGATATTTCTATTCACGAGTTGGCAACTCACTCCCGTTGTGCCACAGTTCTTGCAGGTTTTGCCGTACTGTTTCCATTGCGGTATTACTGGCACACTGCTTTCCTTTGCGGGTGATTTACTTGGTAGGTGGGTTCTTTGTATCAGAACCGCCGTTGTACATGTATTATTCATTGTATCTAGAAATTCCATCAACCAAAAACTTGTATATTGTTTCATACTCAGACACTAGTGATGTATTATTTCGACCTTAGAGTCGCGCTTAGTAGTGTTACAGTTTTCATGCTTTTCTGGGTTCCCTTTTGAATTTTGATCCTCGTCATTCGGCGTTGTATAGTATATTTCTTGTTGTTTATTTATCCTTAAAATGGTTTTAGATTTCTAGGCTTTGGCTCACTTGGATCAGATGGAGTCCTATAGACTTCATATGGTTCAAGGGCCAGTCACGTGCTCTTTCTGGTCGTGACAGTATGCGCTTCTTGACCCATATGATGGGCAATGGATGATCTCATATCTATTGGTGTTTGACATCAGAGAAGGTATACGGGTGCTCAGTGGAGACTGGGTACACTGGACGGACTCGCCGAGAACTCCCAGATGGTATTATACCTCACGTCAAATGGCAGTTCTCTGGTGACACTGGTACAGGTTAGTCTGTTGACCCGAGATCGTCATAGAATCTTGTGTGATTCCTACTGTGCTTTGATTTCCATCATACCACATCCAAGAGGGCATGCAAAATGGTGGCTTTTGGGTACAGTCCCAAATCACATGGAGACAATGAGCGATAGGAGGGGATTCGTCTCTCCCGGTATAGGGAGTTGATGTTGCGCTGTGTTCGATTGGCAATAGCTGGAAATCCCTGGCCATGGTTGCTGAGATTTACTGGTAAGTGTTATCTGTAGTTTCTCGAACTATTATAGACCTCATATCGACACGACTTATCAAGCTACTGGGGTCTGACGTTTTCCACCCATAGGCGAGATATGCGACATATCTGACGAAGAGACCGGACTGTACATGAGTGTTACTGATTGGATTCACGGAAGAAAGTACAGGCTTGCTTGTTGATATTCTGATCGCTCAATACCTGGGTGGCTGTTACGTTTATCTGACCGCTTGCAGCTTGTGGGTGTTTGATATGACCATCACTTACTGCCGGCGTATTGACGATTCTTTAGAGTCCTACACAGAGGTTTCCTGGCTCAGGCAAAACGGAGTAGGAGCACCTATATGATATGTGTGGGACCGAGAACAATACGTGTATGTGATACCGTATTAGATTCTCACGATATGTGATATAGCCGGGTCATCGGATCAAGTGTTGATTCGATGAACTGATACAGATTATATTAGTCGGTTATTTATGAAATAGCCGGATTGTCGGATCAAGTGTTGATTTGATAATTTATTGTATAATTATATATTTGATATATTAAATTACATTAACTAATATAAGCTCACTAAAAGATTCTTTTTCTCACTCGGGTAATACATTGATATATATGCGATATATGTTAATTGTATTATTTTATTTTGTTACAATAAATATTGTATATGTGATATATAATATTGTATCATGTTATGTTTATAAATGCAGCATATTTTGTGGAGATTAAACATGGTTAGGGTTTGGATTAGGGTTAAACTTTCTAGTAGCTTCTAGAAGCATTGCTTTTGTTTTAAGCAAAGATATTTGTATTGATATTTTGTGAGATATTTGTTTAACCCAACCCAACCCTTTAACCTTAGTTAAATCTCTACATGAGTTACTTCTTCTCTCTTGAACCATGGTTGCATTCTAACCTTACAATAACTTTCATTATTCATCACAAAAGAAATAGATCTTCTTCCATCTTCTTCTTTCCATGAAAAGCTTTCTAGCCTTTTATGAAGTGATGAAAATGAGTGAGATTAAGAAAACAAATGAGAGCTAAATTCCTAATTCATCTTCCTAATCTATTCTTGCCGTTTAGATTAGGGTGTTCACTTCATTAGTAAGTGAGAGCTTGTGTTAAAGAAACTTCAAGGTAGTTCATCTTTGTTATCGAAGATCGGAAGCAAGCATGCATCTTTCTCTTCGTGGATCCTCTCTAGAGTCCGGGAACTTGATGATCGCAGCGAAGGGACCACAACACGGAGCTTATGAAGTGAAGGACCGGACTACAAAGGTTGTAATCCCAAACTCTTAGAAGTAAAGTTGTTTACTTGCTTTTTGTTTCGGCTAATCTCTAGTCTAAGATCTTGGTTAGGGTTGTGGCACGTCTAAAATTTGAATCGGGCATGGTTGATGCCTTGTGGACCCTTGTGATAGTGCCTAGTAACCCTACAAATGTCACGTTCGCAAACCCGTCTAAAAGACATATAGCAGTTAGACGGGTTTACCGACCAAATGACATTCACGGTCGCAGATTATAATGTATGCACTGTCAAACGCATGCTTAAAATATCGATCTACAAACTTCCAAATTGGCCCCAATAGCAAAACCAACACTTCACAGAAACCTGGGCCAAAACTGGATATTACAAAAATCACAATTCCAAGTTAGGGGCTACAGGAAAAATTTCGAAACCCGTCGCCACTAAATGGCCGTGGATCCGCCGCCAATAGGGGGTAAGAGCGGCGGTTCCGCGCCGATTTAGAGTAATCAAAAGCCCAAACTTTTCTTGTACCCATAAAATCCCCTGCACGGATTTTTAAGCCACTGGAAAATATTTTTTTAACACTTTTGAAAATCGGCAGAGAACAGAAAAATGGAATCGTGTTTTTGAAAATTTCCGTCGATCGATCTTTCAAGCATGTTTAAACAAGCTAGTAAGGGGTTTAAAGGGTGGCTCTGATACCATGTTGGGTCACGGCAGCGCCCCGGCCATCGAAACGCGGCAAAAATGCGGAACAAAAATTTTCTAAACCGGTGCTACCGCTACCCGAATCCCGGATCGACCTTAAACCCTAAACTAGAAAATTAACTAAGAGTTAGAATCGTTATAACGAGTTGATCCGTGTCCTTCGGTCTTCATTCTAGGCTCCTAGTGATCCTTTGATGATGTTTGGTTGCCGATTTTCCTCCATCTCCAATGATCCACCCGAGGTAAACGGCGCAAGCTCCAGCCTCGACAAACGAAGCAACCGACGCTCCAAAGTCGCTAGCGATGGAGAGTGGGGGTGTATGAAAGTGTCACTACAATTTTCTCTCAACATATTTTGCTCAATGAGCAAGCATAGAAGATGAATGAGGAGGTGAGGAAATCTTTTGCATGAACAAAAATGGTTAAGTGTTTTTATGAGAATGAGAGTGAGAGAGAGCTAGTGTGTAATTAATCATGTAATATCCAAAAATGAAATGAACCCTTCCCCTTTTGGTAGTGGCCGCCCCCCTCTCATTTCCACCAAAAAAATATTATTTCCAATCAACAAATAAACAATGTGCAACCATACCTAAAACCCATACCATGTCCATGTTCATGCCACCTCACACCCTCCACCTCATTATTAAAACAAATGAATTTCCATAAATGGAAAATCAAATAATGAGGTGGCAAAGCTTCTAGAAGCTGTCCCGTACAAAATACGGAATACATCCCGGTACATGTATCGAAATACATATACGCGTATTCGTACAAAAATACGAATAGCCAACAGAGAAAATAAATAGCGAACAATAATACTAGAATACATATATGTAAATACATATGTAAATTATTAAATCAAAACCTGATTTAATAAACTGGCTTAATCCTAAGCCGCTAGTATTATCAACCGTCCGATTAAAGTCTGCGCAGCACATGCACATATTTAATAGGACACCGGTATGCATCAACATACGCCATGTACACCATATCTCCTGAACCGTGAAAACCCTCTATGTGGGACTCTAAAGACTCGTCAATACGCTGGCAGTAGGTTTAACCACAAGCACGTCAGTGGCACTAGCTGTACGTAACGGCTACCCAGGTATTGAGCGAAAGGGAGGCCGACGAGCAAACTCATCCTGAACCCCTACTGAGCCTGACAGCGACAATATCCGTACAGTCCGGTCTGTTCGTCTAAGAGTATCACATATTGAGTCTAAGGGGGAGGATAAAGTCAGACCCCTAACAACGCGATATTTAGTGTCGGTATGAAACCCATCACCACCTGAGAAACTATCGATCCTGGATCGGTAATTCTCATCCACCGTGGCCACGGATTTATGGTGATGGCCATCCGTGCACAACGCGACATCAACCCCCAATACTGGGAGAGATGAATCCCCGACGATCCGATCACTGCCTCCATGTGGCTCGGGACTGTACCCAACAAAAACATGTTTGCACGACTCCTTTGAACCGTGGTATGGTAGTAATCAAAGAACAGTAGGAACTCACACGAGACAAATGACGATCTCAGGTCGACAGACTAACCTGTACACATGTCACCTGGGAACAGCTATCTGACAATAGGTATAATACCAACTAGCAGGTTCCCGGCGAGTCCGTCCAGTGTACTAATAACCCAATGAGCACCTGTATACTATCTTAGGTGAAGAAACTAACACCAATGGCTTGTGAGACCTGGCCACCGCCCGTCGTCGGGGTCTCGATCAGTATACACTAGTCTACACTGGAGTATCGATGCCCGGTCTCGATACTCCTACGACTAGGGACATTTAAGGATGTGGTTATAAACCCAAGCTCCCACTTATATTATCGCCATCATAATGCTGGCAGTCAAGCAAGAATCCTATGGGCTCTATCAACACGTACATGATGATAAAGATAAACCAGATAGCATACTATCATCTTGAGTAAGACTGATTTATCAGTATAGGTCCACACTCAATCAGCATAATCACAAGTCCGCGACTATTATAATTGTCTTGAGGGAACTATAGCCAACATATGATACGGACAGACAATACTAGTGTGCTTTGGTGTAAGCCGGATCCTAGTATTGTACTGATGGACTATTTTCGTCTTTTGTATTCGTATTTTTCGGAATACGGATACAGGTATGTATATACGGAAGAAGGGAATTTTTGTAAATTTGTCAAAGATGCTTCTAGAAGGTGCAATGTCATAATGGTATTTTTTCATTTTAGTCTACATGAAAACACTTTGTGACATGGAGAAAAAGGTTGTGTAAATTGTAAGTGCACGGCGGCGCCCCGGCCGTCAATCCGACGCCGGAATGCGGAAGCGGTGATAAACTTTAATTTTGCGAACTTAGCAAACCGGCACCACCGCGCGCTAAACACCCGGATCGAACCATTAACTAGTCCTGGCTAACTACAAGATAGGGAATAGAGATATACCGACTGATCCGAGTCCTCCGGTCTTCTCGTCATCGTCCCGATCTCCCGCGGAAACTCCGGTCGTCGCCTCCTTGCCGGAAGGGCACCACATCGTCTGCATCTTTTACGGGCTCCCACCTCAATACCGAGGCAACTCGGGCGCGAAGTTGGCTGGCCGACGCGTCCAAGATTTGCTGTAGAATGTGTAGTGAAGAACCATGTCTCATTTGGGGTTGATGGAGGTGCCATTTTGGTGGAGGGATGATACAAGAATTATGTGGAGGAACTTGGGGATATTTGGGAGCATGAAATGAACCAAATACCCACTCCAAAATTTTGGACACCCCATGAGGGAAGTGGCCGGCCATGCAAGTGAGGGGAGAGAGTGAATGAGAGAGTGACCAAAAGAATGAGAGAGCCCTCCAATAATCCAAGGGAGAGAGAGAGAGAAGGCTATCATGCAAAGAATCATCATCACAACAATTCCAATACTCAACCAACAACCATGATAGCTAAACCAACCTCACATTCCAACACCACCATCATCACCAATCATGAAGCATGATGACTTCAAAAAGTCAAGCCATCATGAAGAAGTCAAGAAGTCAAGGTCAATGGATGGTGCAACCATCATGACACAAGAATATGCAAAGACCCCCTTCCAAATTGCTTATTAGCACCAATGCAAATAAGCCCTCCTCCACCAATCTTCGGCCAATGAACGATACAAAGGAAATTGGCCGAAACGGAAAGCAAACTGGCAACTCCAGAAAACCGGTCCCGTAATAAATTACAGGAAAACCCTGATACTGTGTATACACACCCGCATCTGTATTCCGACCGAAATACAAATGCAATGAGACAAATCTACACTATACTATACTAGGATCCGCCTTAAACCAAAGCCGGCTAGTAGTATCTGTTTGATCCTGATCCGTGCAATACCGCACGTATCAGATCAAACCCTGCCATATATCCATACGGCCTATAGTACAAACTGTCCGATCCTGATCCGTGCAATACCGCACGTATCTGATCGGATCTTGCCATATCTCCATACGGCCTCTACAACTTTTCGCCCGAAAGCTGAGTAACTGAATGTGGGGGACTCTAAAGACTCTTCAACACCTTGGTTGTGGATTTAACCACTAGCACGTCAGAGGTATAAGCCAATACGTAACGGACGACCAGGAATTGACTAAAAGGGACGTCTGTGAACGAACTTAGCCTGACAACCCTACTGAGCCTGTCAGTGACAATATCCGTACAGTCCGGTCCGTTCGTCTATGAGCATCGCATGGCGGGCCTAGAGGGTTGGTAAAAGTCAGACCCCCAAAAGCGGTACAAGTCGTGTCGGAGTGTAGCCCAGAACACCCTGAGATACTACTGGAATACCTACCAGTAAATCTCCTTGCCTCAGCCGAGGGCTTCGTGTAATGGCTCTCCTAGACAAAGCGCGACCTCACCCCCAATACCGGGAGAGACGAACCCCTGAAGATGCGCTCACTGCCTCCATGTGGCTCGAGACTGTACCCAACTAAAACCTGTTTGCACGACTCCTTTGAGCCGTGGTAGGGTAGTAATCAAAGTACAGTGGGAACTCACACGAGACAAATGACGATCCCCAGGTCGATGAACTAACCTGTACACATGTCACCAGGGAACTGCCATCTGACGTCTGGTATATGACCAACTAGCATGTTCCCGGCGAGTCCTGTCCGGTGTACTCATAACCCAATGAGCACCTGTATACATCTTAGGTGAACGAACTGACACCAGTGGCTTGTGTGACCGGCCACCGCCCCTCGTCGGGGTCTCGAATGTACACACTAGTCTACTCTTGAGTATCGATGCCTTATCTCGAAACTCACACGACTAGGGACCATTTAAGGATGTGCTTATAGACTACCAGCTCCCACGTATATGATCGCCCTCATACTGCTGGTGGTCAAGCAAGAATCCTAGGGGCTCTATCAACGTGCAATAGTGACCTGTCAGGTCACCTAAAGCAGTACACGATGATAAAGATAAACCAGATAGCACACTATCATCTCGAGTAAGACTGTCCTATCGGGATAGGTCCTATATCAATCATTGTAATCACGTGCCTGTGATCGAATAATTGAATCTGAGGGCACTATCTCCAACAATATCCCACTTGCACTCAAGGCTAATTATTGCGATGTCGCATACTCACAGCACGTGTGATACCGAACACCCAACACCTCTACTAGTCAGTCTCACAAAGCTCGCTTGCGAAACTACTGCGTTCGAGGAATAGCCTTAGTGAGTGGATCCGCCTTGATGTCTCTTTCTATGTCTCTCTATATCTCAAGTTCGTGGAGAAAACCCATCTCCCGAAATGAGTAATACCTGTCTTAGAATGTGTCTGGATGTCTGATGGGACCTAGCTCATAAATGAACTCCAAATCCAAACTTCTTAGACTGTATCGTCAACTGAACTTAATCAGTATCCTGCGCCATGCCTCCTTCAGTATTGCCTTGGATCACTTATCCAAAATACTGCCCCTCGTCAGAGGGAAAACTATAACTCTGACAACCTCCTCGTCGTCCATGTCACATTGGAAGCCTGGAATGATAACTGTCTCCCGAATGAGGCTGTCGTTATCATATCCCTAGAACATTCACTTATGTTCTAAAACTGCTTCCGACTGTTTCTCCAGGATTGGATCAATGTCAACTTATTGCATCTAGTGCAAGAACAACATCTGGTGTGGTACTTGACATCTCATGATTGACTCAATTGCCCAAGCAAGTGATCTGTTAATCATGCACATCCCTCTCTACTTTAGTCTGTAAGACACCTTTAGAGAGGGTGACTCCATCACCTGAAGGTACACTACCGTGCCAGGAGTCGTCCATTCTAAATACTCTTAGAATGCTGTCTAAGTACCCTTATTGGGAGACTACCCAAATCTAGATCTAAAACCATAGATCTAGTAACCAGGTTGTCTGATATAATGTCCAAGTCCCATGTGGAGAAAACTCTATGTGACGACCAAAGTATAACCGATTGTAGTGTAGGTGTAAGTCCACGTTGCGACCCCCGATTCTTACGGGGAGGCGGAAATGGTATAAAAATCAAATTTTTGGCGCATGGGGCAACATGGACTAATAAAGTCGGGATCTTTTCCTAAACTAAAACTAGCAAACAAGCTAAAGAGAGTTAGCTACTCGGAAAGATGGTTATACCTAACTTGAACTCCTTCTTCTTCAAACTTTTGTATAGGTTGATGGTGCTTTCCTCGTTGCCTTCTTCCGTCAAAGATGGATCCACCTGAGGGTTCAACCTTCGGGCTCTTTCTCGAACTTTGAGAGAACTAGAATCTTCGGCTTGCTAAACCTTTGATCCTAGAGTGAGTAGAGAGTGTCTAAGGGGTGTTTTTATCTCAAGGAGAGGGATTCTTAACTCATGAGAAGGATTCTCCTTGAACTAGAGGAGGAAGAAGAACAAGTGAGGAGAGAGAATGGTTATGATAGAATGAGCTTATTCTTTTCATTTCTTACAACCATATCAAAATGAAAAGAATTATCAATTAACAATAATAATAAAATGAAATAGTTGATGGATGGTTTGGAATGACCATTATCATTACATTCTTTAAATGGTTTTGCAAGAATCAAAAAGCATCTTTCTTTTGTAATGATGATGGTCAAACCTTCAACCATGGTCAACAAGTCAACCATGGTCAACAAGTCAACAAAATCCAACCATGAGACAATTTCATTTGATTAATATTATTAATAGATATATCATAATTCCATTAGGGTTTGGAAAAAGACGACTGTCAACTGTACATACGCACCCGTTCCGAAACCCTAATGAAAAACCTCTTCCTCCGCCTCAATCAACTGTGCATACACACCCGCATTCTTGTTCCGAGGAACATGAATACCAAGAGATAAAATCAACCCCAAAACGCATACCAGTATCTGGCTCAAACCAGAGCCTACTAGTAATATCTGTCCGGACTCCAAACGTGCACAAGTGCGCGGATGAGAACGAACCCTTGTCGCAAGACCATGCGACCTCTACTCTGTTTTGCCCAGAGGCGAATACCCTCTGTGTGGGACTCTAAATACTCGACACTACGCTGGCAGTGGGTTTAACCACAGACTGCAAGCGGCACTAGCTGTGCTTAACGGTCCCCAGGTAGATGCCGACAAGAAGGCTGACGAGGTGAACCCCATCTGAACTCCTACTGAGTCTGAATGTGACAGTCTCCGTACAGTCCGGTCTGTTCGTCTAATACATCGCATGTCGGGCCTAGGGGGCGGTAAAACGTCAGTCCCCTAATAGCGGTACAAGTCGTGTCGGAGTGAAGCCCAAAACACCCTGAGATAACACTGGAAGCCTACCAGTATATCTCGCTTGCCCTGGCCAGGGACTACTCGTGTAATGGCTCTCCTAGACACAGCGCGATGTCAACCCCCAATACCGGGAGAGACAAATCCTGTCTAACCGTCACTGCCTCCAAGTGTTTCGGGACTGCACCCAACCATTACTTGTTTGCACGACTCCCTTGAGCCGTGGTAGGGTAGTGATCAAAGTGCAGTGGGAACACACTCGAGGCGAAGTGCCAGTGTCAAGTCAGCGGACTAAGCTGTACTCATGTCACCTGGGAACTGATAACTGACGATAGGTATAATACCAACCTGTCAGTTCCCGACGAGTCCTGTCCAGTATACTCGTAACCCAACGAGCACCCGTATACTATCTCCAGTACGACGTACTGATGGCTGTGGGACAGACCATCTCCCACACTGGGATGAGAAGCGCATACGCTAGTCTACTCCGGAGTATCGATGCCCTGTCTCGATAGTCCTGCGACTAGGGACCTGTATAAGGATGTGCTTATAGATTACCCAGCCCCCACTAGTGTGACTGCCATCACAACGCTGGTAATCAAGCAAAGATCCTAAGGGCTCCACTAATGCGTATAGGTGATATACTAAAATAAACACATATACACATTGAAGTAGAAACAAACCAAGTAGCATACTACTATATTGAGCAAGATTGTTTATACAAGGTGAATATCCCAAGATTCCATTAAGTAATATACAAACTAGTATGATACAGTAATTGTAAGTGCACGGCGGCACCCCGGCCGTCAATCCGATGCCGGAATGCGGAAGCGGTGATAAACTTTAATTTTGCGGACTTAGCAAACCGGCACCACCGTGCACTATAACCCGGATCGAATCACTAACTAGTCCTAGCTATCTACAAGAAAGGGAAGAGAGATATAGCGACAGATCCGAGTCCTCTGGTCTTCTCGTCGTCGTCCCGATCTCCTGCGGAATGTCCCGTCTCCTCCTCGTCGCCGGAAGTGCACCACATCGCCTACTTCTTTTGCGGGCTCCCACCTCAATGCCGAGGCAACTCGGGCACGAAGCTGGCTAGTCGACGTGCCCAAGGTTTGCTGTAGAATTTAGTGTACTCAAGTCTCACTTTGGGGTAGTGGAGGTTGCCTTTTGGTGGAGGGATGATACAAGGAGTTTTTCTTGGGAATTTTGGTGAAGGAAATGATATGATATCAACCAAAATGACCCTACCAAAATTTGGGACAGCCCCCTTCTCAAAAGAATGGCCAGCCATGGAAACAAGAGAGGAGAGAATGAGAGTGTTGTATCAAAAGAAAAGAGTGGTCAACTCTATCATGCAAGAGAGAGGAAAAAGGAATCATGTGAACCAATGATAACAAGGCAAACCAACACTCAACTATCACTCATCACAAACAAAGTCCACCCATCATGAACCATCATGAAGTCAAGAAGTCAAGGTATGGAGCTCTCATCATGATGCAACAAAAAGCAAAAGCCCCCTCCATAAATACTTATTTGCAACAATGCAAATAAGCCCTCCTCCACCAATCTTCGGCCAATGAACGGAACAATGGAAATCGGCCGAAACGGAAACCAAACTGGCAACTCCAGAAAACTGGTCCCGTAATAAATTACAGGAAAACCCCGATACTGTGCATACACACCCGCATTTGTATTCCGACCGAAATACAAATGCAATGAGACAAAATCTCCACTGTACTATACTAGGATCCGGCTTAAACCAAAGCCGGCTAGTATTATCTGTTCGATCCTGATCCGTGCAATACCGCACGTATCTGATCGAACCCTGCCATATAACCATACGGCCTATAGTACAAACTGTCCGATCCTGATTCGTGCAATACCGAACGTATCTGATCGGACCTTGCCATATCTCTATACGGCCTCTACAATCTTTCGCCCGAAAGCTGAGTAACAGAATGTGGGGGACTCTAAAGACTCGTCAACACCTTGGTTGTGGATTTAACCACTAGCACGTCCGAGGTATAAGCCAATACGTAACGGGCTACCAGGTATTGACTAAAAGGGACGTCTGTGAGCGAACTCAGCCAGACAACCCTACTGAGCCTGTCAGTGACAATATCCGTGCAGTCCGGTCCGTTCGTCTATGAGCATCGCATGGCGGGCCTAGGGGGTTGGTAAAAGTCAGACCCCCAAAAGCGGTACAAGTCGTGTCGGAGTGTAGCCTAGAACACCCTCAGATACTACTGGAATACCTACCAGTAAATCTCCTTGCCTCGGCCGAGGGCTTCGTGTAATGGCTCTCCTAGACACAGCACGACCTCACCCCCAATACCGGGAGAGACGAACCCCTGAAGATGCGCTCACTGCCTCCATGTGGCTCGGGACTGTACCCAACTAAAACCTGTTTGCACGACTCCTTTGAGCCGTGGTAGGGTAGTAATCAAAGTACAGTGGGAACTTACACGAGACAAATGACGATCCCAGGTCGATGAACTAACCTGCACACATGTCACCAGGGAACTGCCATCTGACGTCTGGTATATGACCAACTATCATGTTCCCGGCAAGTCCTGTCCGGTGTACTCATAACCCAATGAGCACCTGTATACATCTTAGGTGATCCAACTGACACCAGTGGCTTGTGAGACCGGCCACCGCCCCTCGTCGGGGTCTCGACTGTATACATTAGTCTACTATGGAGTATCGATGCCCTGTCTCGAAACTCACACGACTAGGGACCATTTAAGGATATGCTTATAGACCCCAGCTCCCACTTATATGATCGCCCTCATACTGCTGGTGGTCAAGCAAGAATCCTAGGGGCTCTATCAATGTGTAATAGCAACTTGTCAGGTCACCTAAAACAGTACACGATGATAAAGGTGAACCAGATAGCATACTATCGTCTCGAGTAAGACTGTCCTACCGGGATAGGTCCTCCATCAATCATTGCAATCACGTACCTGTGACCTAATAATTGACTCTGAGGGCACTATCTCCAACAATCTCCCACTTGCACTCAAGGCTAATTATTGCGATGTCGCATACTCACAGCCCGTGTGATACCGAACACCCAACTCCTCTACTAGTCAGTCTCACAAAGCTCGTTTGCGAAACTATTGCGTTCGAGGAATAGCCTTAGTGAGTGGATCCGCTTTGTTGTTTCTTTTTATGTCTCTCTATATCTCAGGTTCGCGGAGAAACCCATCTCCCGAAATGAGCAATACCTGTCTTGGAATGTGTCTGGATGTCTGATGGGACATAGCTCATAAATGAACTCCAAATCCAAACTTCTTAGACTGTATCGTCAACTGAACTCAATCAGTATCCTGCGCCATGCCTCCCTCAGTATTGCCTTGGACCACCTGTCCAAAATACTGCCCCTCGTCAGAAGGAAAAACTATAGCTCTGACAACCTCCTTGTCGTCCATGTCACCTTGGAAGCCTGGAATGATAACTGTTTCCCGAATGAGGCTGTCGTTATCATATCCCTAGAACATCCACTTATGTTCTAAAACTGCTTCCGACTGCTTCTCCAAGATTGGATCAATGTCAACTTATTGCATCTTGTACAAGAACAATATCTGGTGTGGTGCTTGACATCTCATGATTGACTCAATTGCCTGAGCAAGTGATCTGCCAATCATGCACGTCCCTCTCCCCTTTAGTCTGTAAGACACCTTTGGAGAGGGTGACTCCATCTTCTGCAGGTACACTACCATGCATGGAGTCGTCCATTCTAAATACTCTTAGAATGCTGTCAAAGTACCCTGATTGGGAAACCACCCAAATCTAGATCTAAAACCATAGATCTAGTAACCAGTATGTCTGATATAAAATCCATTTCCTTTGTGGAGAAACTACTGTGTGACGACCAAAGTATAACCGACTGTAGTATAGGAGTTTCTTTTCCTACTCTATGTATGTCATCCAAATACCAGGATATCACACCCTACTACCTTCTCAACAGATCCATCCCCTATTCTGATGAAGTCAAACCCATTACTGTCACATCAGAAATAGATGATCTATCTCCGCTACATCTGCTTTAGTCTATAAATAGACATAAGCTACCTGTCCACCAATGCTTCCGCTGCTCCCACTGACTACGACAACCCTTTGGCAGAGTCATATAGACGTACACTTCTAAAACTAGTTTAGAACGACGCTATACTCATCCTCTCGCCGGGTCTCGCAGCCTGGAACAACAGCAATGGTAATTGTGGGTAAACAAGAACTTCCCTGTCACCGTCCTTGAGGCTACCGTAGTACCTCTCGGGTGCCTGAAGTTACCCACCTTATCTGTGGAGTGGCCAATGGAATGTCAATACAGATTGAATCTTTAGGTTCCTTATCAAATCTTCAGTAATCGTTTGTGGTTCTGGAATCACTTCCAGTTCTACCATACTACCACTTACTGTTTTCTGAAAAAATCCATTTTTAATAAAACTGTGGCGAGTCTAGAACAATATTGCTACTGTTCATCCAGATGGTAGAAAATCAACCCTCGTCATAGCCTGGGTCAACCCACAAAGAGCCATTACAGAAAAAAGCCTTGAGTTGTCCAGTGTCTGGTTTTAATCATAAGCCGGACAACTCCCCGTACCTTAACATCGTTAAGATACGAACTGTTCTATATCCCATATGGGACCAGAGGCACTGATTTAATTGAACCAGATTCAAATCATGCAACTGTCTCCAGTGCATGTCAACTAAATGGAAGAAGGCCGATCAGCCTTACTCAACTTAGGAATGCTTCCAATTATGAGTAACCTGAAAGAGAAGCAAGTTCTCTTAACCATTACTATCAACTGAATACCATACACAAGTATCTACATCTTCGATCACTTTGAAGAATCCTGATACTTGCTATACCTGGTTCTCTACTCTATTCAAATACCTATAACTTCTCAAAAATTCGGAACCTGTGTTTCGAAGAAACACCTGTCTAAAAGCTAGAAAAGTCACAAGTAAACCGAATATAGTACGAGGACCAACCCCTCTGTCCTGATGGATCCTGGACAACATACAATACTCTGTATAAGTCCCTTGAGTCTGATAACTCATTCACTGTGTGTCGTAGGTTGAAAACTGTACCTTTGGTTATGAAGAATTACACCGCTGTTCAATGCTCCTTACCTAACCATCCACTGATATAGGTAAATGTCGTAGACATAATTTCAGAAAGGTATATCTCACTCTATGAAAATAGATGTACAGATATATCAATTTGAAATTGGTGCATAAAAGCGGATATTCAAAACCAAATATTTGCCGACCGGCAAACAACCCAGGTGATTTCCTCAAATATCACCGATTACAACGAATCCAGATATAATGAGGATGATCACCCAATTCCCAATAACTTACTCCCACTCATCATCTGTAAAACCATACAGATGTGAGAATCAAACCTGGTAAATACATACCCTGGAGTAAGTATCTAATCGGGAAATCAGTTTTCTTTTAACAGTACACAGTGAGACTGAAACATTGAAATGTCTCGATGGGGTATCCCGGTATTCCTAGTAATGCCTCTTCCAGATTCATGACTATAACCGTATAATTCTTTGCCACCTCTCCAAATCCCTTCATATGTCTTTAGTCATTACCTTCTGCACACCCCTTTAGGCCAAATGGTTTTCTTCCTTCCCTACCGTTCGGCACCAGCCTATGGTTTGGAAGAAGACTATCCAATAAGCATAATGGGTGTACTGTCCCAATCCTAGGAACACTCGCAATGCGAGAGAAGGTGAAGATAAAAGACACCTGAATAACTCTTATTCCTATTTCCCCTGGACCAGAATCCATCCCCGAACTGGAACAAGTTCCTTTCGAGTTCGTATATAACCATACGATGGAATATCCAATAAACTGTGGATCTTTGTAGTGATACGGAGTGTCCTGGAGAAATACAAAGGTGATGTGGGAGTGGTAACGAAATATTTGGTTTGGTCGTGAATATCTGTTGCAATTTACTTTGCCCTCTTACTAATCCCTTGCTTTATCTCAACTTAATACCTTCTGCACACCATCGTTATACTAATTGGTTTTCTTCATTCCCTACCGGTCGGCACCAGCCTAAGGTTTGGAAGAAGACAATCCAATTTGCGTAATAGGTGTACTACCCCTAAACCAAGGAGTACTCGGAACCTGAGAGAGGGTAAAAGGAAAAGACAACTGAATAATCCTATCCGTTTTCTCCAGAACCTGAAACCATCCTCGAATAAATTCTTTCGAGTTCATATCTAATAATACGATGGTTTTGTCCAATGGAAGTGGATGTTCGTAGTAAAACGGGGTGTCCTGGAGAAAAGGGTAAAAGTAGGAGTGGCAATGAGGTTTGCAACTCTGACAATCCAAAAGCCAGTGTTAAGAAGGTTCGGTCAACTTGGTCATTGAGTCATAGTCTTAGGGTCGGGTCAATGGTCGCTGCCAAAGAGAGAGAGAAAAGAAACACTCAGCGTGCACTCTAACCTAGATCAGAATGGTTACCAATTTATCTAATCTGGAATCCTCCCACTGTACCTCAAACTCTCCTCCAAACCTGAAAGAAGAATTAGTCGGGATTACCCGAGGAGTAAACTAACTCATCAGTGAGAATCGGGATCCAACTCTCATCGCATGATAACGTGACGGAATCCGCTCACGGTATCACACTCCAGAAGGTATGCGCATATCTGGCAAGTTTCAGTTCTTTTGAAACTCCCGATGTGATTTCTGCCCCATGCTCTTATGACCTTGACTTTGGCCAACATATCATAAGTCACATGTCAAGTTCTACCCGTCATTCTCCAGGTGAATTTGAATCAACCCGTACATACCCTTGACTTTGGCCAAAATGGCAGTATGACTGTCCCAAACCAACGCATCTATCTATGCTGCATATGAATACCCCAATAGCTACCAATCACTGTGCCTTGACTTTGGCCAACATACACAGCTTGAATACTATTGACCACCCATATGAAACGACGGAGGGCTACGAATGGTTTCTGGCGAAAACCTTTAATGTAATGAACTTGATATCGTTGAAGGAACGGATAGCTTTTTGAAAATATAGTGACGAAAACCGTTGCTAAAGAGGTCACTCCCGGTGAAGGGATCTCAGCTCTTTCCCCGTAGAATGGGGTGCAGGATATTCCAAATGAATACCGCGATGCAAAGCAAAAGTAATCGGCTATAGTGAAGTTAATGCCCTGACACAAACTTTTTGTCCAAGGGGTCACTCCCGGTGAAGGGATCTCGGCCCTTGCCTCATTGACTGAGGAGCAGGATACTCCATCTGAATACCACGATGCAAAACAAAAGTGAACGTCCTTGCAATAACAGCTTTTTGAAAAGTGTTCCAACAACATCAGATTAGGTTTGTTTTTAAACTTGCATTGATCCGAATCAATGCAGTCCCATCAATTGATCACACCAAAAAGAACGAAAATATACTGATGTACGTATATGCCATCCGCATTCGCCACTGGGTCCCGTCATTACCCGTTAGGTTAGCTAACTAACGACAGAGCGGGGACTGGACTAGCGCGGATGCAAAACATATACAACATCTACTAATATATATACCAATATATTATATTCGCTCAAGGCGTGATAAGAAATGCAACATCACAGAAAATGTACAGCATCACAGAAACAATACAGATATCTGGGATCCCCGGGTTTCACAGAGCCACTACTGAAACCCGACGTTCCCCTGGTCATGTGGATAGCCTGTGCAATGAAATCCTAGACCCCTACGGGCGCGGCAAGTTACCCGCCAAAACCTGATGCGAGGCAGCCCCCTTCAGCGCCGTGAATGGACCACCCAGCACTTCACGGAATCCTGTAACTTGGGCACCCCTCCTGGGTCAACCTGTACCCCCTACGAGTGCGGCGAATAGCCCGCCAATTCTAGAGTGAAGCCCCCTCCGTCTCAATGCCATGAGATGCGGGCTTGCTGCCCTCCAGAACCCGGCTATCCGTGCACTCCTCCGCGGGGTAATCCTAGTACAGAAAGTAAAATATACATACAACGGGTACATCGACCGCAACCAGGTCGTGCCCCAAAAGAATAATACAATCAGGCAGTGACGGCAGTCCACATGTCGGACGCTCGCCCCGCAATATCAAATGTACACAATACTACCACAACTGTACTAGCATTGCATCCAGGCTATCCCCCACGACCGATCCGCAACAACACAGCAAAAACAGAACATCAACGTGAAAATCACGTTCGCAAATCCGTCTAACCGGGCTATAGCAGTTAGACCGGATTTACCGATCAAGTGACATTCAAGGTAGCAGATATAATGTAAATACTGTGAAAAATGTGTTTAAAATATCCGATCGATCAAATAATTAACAAGTGGGCCCCCAAGCAATACTGTAGCACTCACAGAAATACTGGGCCCAATTTTAATATTCCAAAACCCCAATTTTAAGCCCATAAAGCTACTGAAGAAATTCCACACAGCAAGGACACTGTTCAGCGGCGGAACCGGGGCCCCAGTGGGGTTTTGGCCGCGGTTCCGCGCTCTGTTGGTCGACTGAATGTGTCGAATTTCTACAGTATTCTTATAACAGCCAGTGCATCACTATTTTACAACCTGAAAAATTTTTCGAGACCAAAAATTTTCAACAGAAAATGATGCGAACTAAAATGCAGTTTTGGAACATTCGATCGATCGAAACAGAAAAACACATTACACCAAGCTAGACTATGTTAATGGCGAGGCTCTGATACCACTGTAAGTGCACGGCGGCGCCCCGGCCGTCAATCCGACGCCGGAATGCGGAAGCGGTGATAAACTTTAATTTTGCGGACTTAGCAAACCGGCACCACCGCGCACTATAACCCGGATCGAACCACTAACTAGTCTTAGCTATCTACAAGAAAGGGAAGAGAGATATACCGACAGATCCGAGTCCTCCGGTCTTCTCGTCGTCGTCCCGATCTCCTGCGGAATGTCCCGTCTCCTCCTCGTCGCCGGAAGTGCACCACATCGCCTACTTCTTTTACGGGCTCCCACCTCAATGCCGAGGCAACTCGGGCACGAAGCTGGCTAGTCGACGTGCCCAAGGTTTGCTGTAGAATGTAGTGTACTCAAGTCTCACTTTGGGGTAGTGGAGGTTGCCTTTTGGTGGAGGGATGATACAAGGAGTTTTTCTTCGGAATTTTGGTGAAGGAAATGATATGATATCAACCAAAATGACCCTACCAAAATTTGGGACAGCCCCCTTCTCAAAAGAATGGCCGGCCATGGCAACAAGAGTGGAGAGAATGAGAGTGTTGTATCAAAAGAAAAGAGTGGTCAACTCTATCATGCAAGAGAGAGGAAAAAGGAATCATGTGAACCAATGATAACAAGGAAAAACCAACACTCAACTATCACTCATCACAAACAAAGTCCACCCATCATGAACCATCATGAAGTCAAGAAGTCAAGGTATGGAGCTCTCATCATGATGCAACAAAAAGCAAAAGCCCCCTCCACAAATACTTATTTGAAACAATGCAAATAAGCCCTCCTCCACCAATCTTCGGCCAATGAACGGAACAATGGAAATCGGCCGAAACGGAAAGCAAACTGGAAACTCCAGAAAACTGGTCCCGTAATAAATTACAGGAAAACCCCGATACTGTGCATACACACCCGCATTTGTATTCCGACCGAAATACAAATGCAATGAGACAAAATCTCCACTGTACTCTACTAGGATCCGGCTTAAACCAAAGCCGGCTGGTATTATTTGTTCGATCCTGATCCGTGCAATACCGCACGTATCTGATCGAACCCTGCCATATAACCATACGGCCTATAGTACAAACTGTTCGATCCTGATCCGTGCAATACCGCACGTATCTGATCGGACCTTGCCATATCTCCATACGGCCTCTACAACCTTTCGCCCGAAAGCTGAGTAACAGAATGTGGGGGACTCTAAAGACTCGTCAACACCTTGGTTGTGGATTTAACCACTAGCACGTCAGAGGTATAAGCCAATACGTAACGGGCTACCAGGTATTGACTAAAAGGGACGTCTGTGAGCAAACTCAGCCCGACAACCCTACTGAGCCTGTCAGTGACAATATCCGTACAGTCCGGTCCGTTCGTCTATGAGCATCGCATGGCGGGCCTAGGGGGTTGGTAAAAGTCAGACCCCTAAAAGCGGTACAAGTCGTGTCGGAGTGTAGCCCAGAACACCCTGAGATACTACTGGAATACCTACCAGTAAATCTCCTTGCCTCGGCCGAGGGCTTCGTGTAATGGCTCTCCTAGACACAGCACGACCTCACCCCCAATACCGGGAGAGACGAACCCCTGAAGATGCGCTCACTGCCTCCATGTGGCTCGGGACTGTACCCAACTAAAACCTGTTTGCACGACTCCTTTGAGCCGTGGTAGGGTAGTAATCAAAGTACAGTGGGAACTCACACGAGACAAATGACGATCCCCAGGTCGATGAACTAACCTGCACACAGGTCACCAGGGAACTGCCATCTGACGTCTGGTATATGACCAACTAGCATGTTCCCGGCGAGTCATGTCCGGTGTACTCATAACCCAATGAGCACCTGTATACATCTTAGGTGATCCAACTGACACCAGTGGCTTGTGAGACCGGCCACCGCCCCTCGTCGGGGTCTCGACTGTATACACTAGTCTACTATGGAGTATCGATGCCCTGTCTCGAAACTCACACGACTACGGACCATTTAAGGATATGCTTATAGACCCTAGCTCCCACTTATATGATCGCCCTCATACTGCTGGTGGTCAAGCAAGAATCCTAGGGGCTCTATCAACGTATAATAGCAACTTGTCAGGTCACCTAAAACAGTACACGATGATAAAGGTGAACCAGATAGCATACTATCGTCTCGAGTAAGACTGTCCTACCGGGATAGGTCCTCCATCAATCATTGCAATCACGTACCTGTGACCTAATAATTGACTCAGAGGGCACTATCTCCAACAGTAATGGCCTCTAGGGCATATACACTAACAATCTCCCACTTGCACTAAGGCCATGTACTGGCGTATCGAAGACCTATCATCTCGATCAGCCGCTCGAACTGAGTCTGGGGCAGTGCCTTGGTGAATGGATCTGCAGTGTTTTCTTCTGAAGCAACCCTCCGAACCTCGATCTCCTTGCGATCCACGATCTCCCTGATCAGGTGATACCGCCTCAAGATGTGCCTGGATCTCTGATGGGACCTGGGTTCCTTCGCTAAAGCTATAGCCCCGTTGTTGTCGCAATACAGAGGTATTGGGTCAACAATGGACGGAACCACCAGAAGTTCTTTCAACAACTTCCTCATCCAGACAGCTTCTTTTGCGGCATCTGATGCAGCGATGTATTCCGCTTCCATAGTCGAGTCTGCAACGGTTTCCTGTTTGGAACTCTTCCAACACACCGCCCCTCCATTGAGGGTAAAGACAAAACCCGACATGGACTTGGAATCATCCTTGTCACTCTGGAAGCTGGAGTCAGCAAAGGCCTCGATCTGGAGGTCTTTTCCGCCATACACCAAGAACATCTCCTTAGTCCTTCTCAGGTACTTGAGAATGTTCTTTACCGCTCTCCAGTGTTTCTCCCCAGGGTTTGACTGATACCGGCTTACCACACTCAGTGCATAAGCTACATCCGGTCTGGTACAAAACATCGCATACATTACAGAGCCTACCGCAGAAGCGTAGGGTATAATAGACATGTGATCCCTCTCCAAATCAGTCTTGGGGGACATCTCTTTAGAGAGGGCGATCCCGTGACCAGCCGGTAGGTTACCACGCTTGGAATCTTCCATACTGAACCTTTTCAGTATGGTGTCGATGTACCTGGACTGTGAAAGTCTTAATATCCTCTTGGATCTATCACGATGGATCCGGATCCCCAGGATGTATGAGGCATCACCCAGGTCTTTCATGGAGAACTTGTGCGACAAGAACCCCTTGACAGATTGTAGCATAGGAATGTCATTTCCTATTAAGAGAATGTCATCCACGTATAAAATGAGGAATACTACAGTTCTCGCTACAAATCTACTATAGATGCATGGTTCATCTGGATTTTTGATAAAGCCAAATTCCTTGACCGTCTCATCAAAACAGATGTTCCAACTCCGCGATGCCTGCTTTAGTCCATAGATGGACTTAAGTAACTTGCACACTTTTCCGCTGCTCCCACTCTGAATGAAACCCTCTGGCTGATCCATATAGACACACTCCTCTAAATTTCCATTTAGAAAAGCGGTCTTTACGTCCATCTGCCAAATCTCATAATCGTGGAAGGCAGCAATGGCAAGAAGGATCCGAATGGATTTCAGCATAGCCACTGGAGAAAAGGTTTCGTCATAGTCCAAACCAGGTCTTTGACGAAAACCCTTTGCAACAAGTCTAGCTTTATAGGTCTCAACCTGTCCATCTACACCAATCTTCCTTTTGAAGATCCACTTGCATCCTACGGGTTTTACCCCGTCTGGAGCAATGTCCAACGTCCATACTTTGTTGGTGTACATGGACTCCATTTTGGTCCACATTGCATCCAGCCATTTTACCGAGTCAATGCTCTGAACGGCCTGCTGGAAGCTAGTAGGCTCATCATAATCTATGATGCAATCCTCTCTATCCCCGTCTATGAGAAAACCGTAGTATCTCTCGGGCGGATGAGACTGCCTACTACTCCTGCGAAGCGGCGTAGGAATGTCCTGTTCTTTTGAACTCTCTGGTTCCTCTAAGCTTTCAGTAATGGTTTGTGGTTCTGGAATTTCTTCCAGTTTTACTGTGCTCCCACTTATCTGGGTTTCCAAAAACTCAGTTTCCAAGAAGTAGGCATGACGAGAAACAAGAACTTTTTGTTCCTCTTCGCAGTAGAAGAAATATCCCTTGGAGTTCTTTGGATATCCTACGAACTTGCACCGTACTGAGCGTGCCTCGAGCTTGTCCGCATGCTGCTTTTTAACAAAAGCTGGACATCCCCATGTCTTAATGTGCTTAAGATAGGGTCTCTTCCCACTCCACATCTTATATGGTGTAGTAGGCACAGTCTTAGTAGGAACTCGGTTCAAAAGGTACGCAGCTGATTCTAGCGCATACCCCCAGAATGATCGCGGTAACTCTGCGTTACTCATCATGGACCGTACCATATCCAATAGTGTTCGGTTCCGTCTCTCCGATACACCGTTATGTTGCGGAGTGTATGGAGGAGTAAGTTGAGAGAGAATTCCGTTCTCTTTTAAATAATTCAGGAACTCGGCACTTAAGTATTCTCCACCTCGATCCGATCTTAGAATCTTGATACTTTTGCCGGTCTGTTTCTCTACTTCATTCTTATATTCCTGGAACTTTTCAAAGGCTTCGGACTTATGTTACATTAAGAAGACATAACCGTACCTTGAAAAATCATCCGTAAAAGTAATGAAGTAAGAGTAACCGCTTCGCGCATTTGTAGACATTGGACCGCACACGTCGCTGTGTACGAGTCCCAAGAGCTCGCTCGCTCTTTCTCCGTGTCCAGTGAACGGAGTCATTGTCATCTTTCCCATGAGACAAGATTCACAAGTGGCATAAGAATGATACTTGAACGGATCCAAGTATCTTTCTTTATGTAACTTAGTCAACCGTGTCTCATTGATGTGACCCAGTCTACAATGCCATAAGAAAGCCTGATTAATATCTGGAGACTTTCTTTTGTGTGTATTCTGGACATTGAAAATCTGTGGTTGGTTTAGCACGTATATATCATTGCTCAGTGTACCAGACCCAATCAGAACTTGATTAAGGCGAATGTTTACAACATTACTTACAAACGCAAATTCATAACCTTCTTTAGAAACCAAAGATACAGAAATGATATTACAAGTTGCGTTGGGTACAAAAAAGCAATTACACAAAACCAAAACATGCCCATCTGACATTCCCAGGTGATAGTCCCCGACGGCTTTAGCATCCATGCTAGCTCCGTTCGCAACTCTGAGGGTCATGTCACCTGTCTTCAAAAACCTACGGTTTCTCAACGCCTGCAAAGAATTACAGATATGAGATCCTGATCCGGTATCCAATACCCAGGAAGTAGAGTTTATAGAAAGACAGTTTTCAATAACATACACACCTGAAGCTGAAGCCGCAACCTGCTTCAGTTCCTGTGTCCTGGCTTTCCAAGCCCTGCAATCTTTCTTCCAGTGTCCACTTTTATGACAATAGAAGCACTCTTCTTTACCCACAAGCTTCCCCGCTATCATTGTTGCATTTTCTTTTCCCTTCGTACCCACTTTACTAACACCGCCTCTTGGTTTGGCGGGGGCTTTCTTCCTCTTTCCCTTGGCTTTCGCCTTGGACCTAGAGGAAGAAGATCCTCCTACAAACAAAGCGGGTGTTTCCCTACCTTTCTGTAGGGTGCCCTCTGCGCTCCTCAGCATGTTGAGGAGTTCTGAAATTTCAACTTCCTTTTCTTGTAAGTTGAAGTTCAGTATAAACTGGGCGTAAGTGGATGGAAGGGACTGGAGAATTAAATCCGTATAGTGTTCACTTTCCAACGTGGTCCCAAGTTCCGCGAGCTCCTCAATGTAGCCAATCATCTTAAGCACGTGGTCCGCTACCGATGATCCGACGGCCAACTTTGCCGAAAATAACTTCTTCGACACTTCGTATCTTGCGATACGAGACTGCTCTCCATACTGTTCTTTTGTATGAAGAAATATGGATTCCAAGTCCATATTCTCGTGCCTCCTCTGATGTTCGTTGTCCATAGAGGCAAGCATGAGGCACCTGGCCTTCGCGCAATCAATCTCCCAAGTCTTACGGATTTCCTTATCCGCGATGCTGGAGGTGGGACCTGGGACGGGGGGAGCTTTGGTGGTAAGAAGATACCCCAGCTTGTCGTAAGTGATTGCCATTTTGACATTCCTGAGCCAATCTTTGTAGTTTGGCCCTGTCAGTATGTTTTTATCTAGAAGTAACTTAAGTCCAGTCATGTCGAATGGTCGCTGCAATTAGGAGGGAGAGAAGAAACACTTTAGCACGATGCTCTTACAAGTTTAGAGTGGTTTTTAATTTGTCTAAACAGGATGGCTCCCACTGTCTCTCGAATCCCACCTCAAACCATAAAGGAAGAATTAGTCGGGATCAATCCCACCGCACAATACTTGCTTAACCGTTCAGCCAGGCCTGTGTCGGTACTTCGAGGGAGGTTTTCCAACGCTTTCGCGAAGTTCCTTAATTAAATAACCTCTTTTCCCTGGGGGCGTAGCCCCGCTAACACCTTTCTAGGCACCTACTAGGTTTATAGCATTGATCGTTTAGTGAGAAATTTCCCGAGGAGTAGCATATACTCACAGTAGGATCGGGAACC
The DNA here is from genome assembly GCA_030015575.1 of Agapanthus africanus. Taxonomy (NCBI): domain Eukaryota; kingdom Viridiplantae; phylum Streptophyta; class Magnoliopsida; order Asparagales; family Amaryllidaceae; genus Agapanthus; species Agapanthus africanus. The sequence continues at coordinate 259,639,388 of JASDDO010000012.1, read as the reverse complement.
AAATATCATCCCGTGACGAAACTGAAGGAATCCTATCAGAATCATCACGCTCCAAATGGTATGCAAATCTAGCAAGTTTCAGTACTTATGAAACTCCCGATGTGGATTTTTGCCCCATGCTCTTATGACCTTGACTTTGGCCAACAAATCATAAGTCACATGTCAAGTTCTACCCGTCGTTCTCCAGGTTAATTTGAATCCACCCGTACCTACCCTTGACTTTGGCTAACAAGGCAGTAGGACTGTTCCAAACCAACGCATCTATCTATGCTGCACATGAATACCCAATAGCTACCAATCACTATGCCTTGACTTTGGCCAACAAACACAGCTTGAATACTATTGACTATTCATGTGAAACGACGGAGGGCTACGAATGGTTTTGGCGAAACCGTGAACGTATTGAACTTGATATAATCGATGGAACGAGATAGCTTTTAGAAGGAGTGGCTCAAGCTCCGCATTTAAAAGTTAGTTTTGAAAAGAACCGAGTGGTTTTTCGAAAGTGTTCCAACGATTTTAACTTGGTTTATTATCTTGCATTAGTTCTTTTAATGCGTGATATTCTTCCATTAGTTCTTTTAATGCGTTCCATCATTTAATCCTACCATTGCAGAAAACAACCAAAATATGACGTACGCTTATGCCATTCGCATTCGTCACGGGGCCGCGTCATCACCCGTTAGGTTACTTAACTAACGACAGAGCGGGGGCTGGGCTAGCGCGGCTGTAAAACATAAGCAACGCCTAAATAGTTATAAATATAGCAATGATAAACATTACAGATCACAGATGAATACATTGGATATACTAGGAATCCGCAATCCGTTCGAGCCTGCAACGAAAAGCGGATTACACGGTCGCGGTGAATAGCGAAAACCCCACCCAAGACCCCTATGGGTGCGGCAAACTACCCGCCAAGAACCCGGTAGTTTGTGCACCCCTCCATGGGTCTATCCTAGGAGCAAAAACAATAAAAAGAATTATACAATGACGGCTACAACCCCGACCTGGTTGTGCGGCCATACAAATAATAATATTACATCAATTTACATGTTACAGATGAATGAAAGAAAAACAAAAGCTCATCTCACATCCACCCCGGCTATTCACCCGCGACAGTCCAACACATTCATATACACATTCCAATATCAAACACAGATCACAGAGATGTATAACCCCGACTAATCGACTTATAGCGATTAGCCGACGTTCAATACATACAAACATCACAGATATAACCAACATAGTCAAAGTGTAGTGAAGTTCGGAAAAATACGGAATTACAGGCCCCCAAGAACAAATTTCTATTCTGGAAAATCTGGGCACATATAATATATCTCAAAAATCCTAAAACCAATCCAGAGATACACTGCACCAAAATCGAAGCAGAGAGGAGACAAGACGGCCGCGGATCCGCGGCAATAGCTTGCTATTGCCGCAGAAATGCGGTCGTTTCGTCAGATCTCTAGCTCGTTTTTGGTGGTTATCTTTAAAAAGCCCTGAGATGATTTTAGGTGTATAACAAATTTTGTTTTGACCAGAAAAAAAATTTAACAGAAACTAGGGTTTTTGAAAAGTTTGGTTTTTGGATTTTTCGGTTCCGAACTTCGTTACACTTCACTACCTAGCTAGTTTATGTTTAGTTAGGCTCTGATACCACTGTAAGTCCACGTTGCGACCCCCGGTTCTTACGGGGAGGCGGAAACGGTATAAAAATCAATTTTTTGGCGCATGGGGCAACATGGACTAATAAAGTCGGGATCTTTTCCTAAACTAAAACTAGCAAACAAGCTGAAGAGAGTTAGCTACTCGGAAAGATGGTTATACCTAACTTGAACTCCTTCTTCTTCAAACTTTTGTAGAGGTTGATGGTGCTTTCCTCGTTGCCTTCTTCCGTCAAAGATGGATCCACCTGAGGGTTCAACTTTCGGGCTCTTTCTCGAACTTTGAGAGAACTAGAATCTTCGGCTTGCTAAACCTTTGATCCTAGAGTGAGTAGAGAGTGTCTAAGGGGTGTTTTTATCTCAAGGAGAGGGATTCTCAACTCATGAGAAGGATTCTCCTTGAACTAGAGGAGGAAGAAGAACAAGTGAGGAGAGAGAATGGTTATGATAGAATGAGCTTATTCTTTTCATTTCTTACAACCATATCAAAATGAAAAGAATTATCAATTAACAATAATAATAAAATGAAATAGTTGATGGATGGTTTGGAATGACCATTATCATTACATTCTTTAAATGGTTTTGCAAGAATCAAAAAGCATCTTTCTTTTGTAATGATGATGGTCAAACCTTCAACCATGGTCAACAAGTCCACCATGGTCAACAAGTCAACAAAATCCAACCATGACACAATTTCATTTGATTAATATTATTAATAGATATATCATAATTCCATTAGGGTTTGGAAAAAGACGACTGTCAACTGTGTATACGCACCCGTTCCGAAACCCTAATGAAAAACCTCTTCCTCCGCCTCAATCAACTGTGCATACACACCCGCATTCTTGTTCCGAGGAACATGAATACCAAGAGATAAAATCAACCCCAAAACGAATACCAGTATCTGGCTCAAACCAGAGCCTAATAGTAATATCTGTCCGGACTCCAAACGTGCACAAGTGCGCGGATGAGAACGAACCCTTGTCGCAAGACCATGCGACCTCTACTCTGTTTTGCCCAGAGGCGAATACCCTCTGTATGGGACTCTAAAGACTCGACACTACGCTGGCAGTGGGTTTAACCACAGACCGCAAGTGGCACTAGCTGTGCGTAACGGTCCCCAGGTAGATGCCGACAAGAAGGCTGACGTGGTGAACCCCATCTGAACTCCTACTGAGTCTGAATGTGACAGTCTCCGTACAGTCCGGTCCGTTCATCTAATACATCGAATGTCGGGCCTAGGGGGCGGTAAAACGTCAGTCCCCTAATAGCGGTACAAGTCGTGTCGGAGTGAAGCCCAAAACACCCTGAGATAACACTGGAAGCCTACCAGTATATCTCGCTTGCCCTGGCCAGGGACTACTCGTGTAATGGCTCTCCTAGACACAGCGCGATGTCAACCCCCAATACCGGGAGAGACGAATCCTGTCTAACCGTCACTGCCTCTAAGTGTTTCGGGACTGCACCCAACCATTACCTGTTTGCACGACTCCTTTGAGCCGTGGTAGGGTAGTGATCAAAGTGCAGTGGGAACACACTCGAGGCGAAGTGCCAGTGTCAAGTCAGAGGACTAAGCTGTACTCATGTCACCTGGGAACTGATAACTGACGATAGGTATAATACCAACCTGTCAGTTCCCGACGAGTCCTGTCCAGTATACTCGTAACCCAACGAGCACCCGTATACTATCTCCAGTACGACGTACTGATGGGTGTGGGACAGACCATCTCCCACACTGGGATGAGAAGCGCAAACGCTAGTCTACTCCGGAGTATCGATGCCTTGTCTCGATAGTCCTGCAACTAGGGACCTGTATAAGGATGTGCTTATAGATTACCCAGCCCCCACTAGTCTGACTGCCATCACAACGCTGGTAATCAAGCAAAGATCCTAAGGGCTCCACTAATGCGTATAGGTGATATACTAAAATAAACACATGTACACATTGAAGTAGAAAAAACCAAGTAGCATACTACTATATTGAGCAAGATTGTTTATACAAGGTGAATATCCCAAGCTTCCATTAAGTAATATACAAACTAGTATGATACAGTAATGGCCTCTAGGGCACATACACTAACAGTAGGAATATCACTTCCTACTCTGTGTATGTCATCCAAATACCATGACATCACACCCTACTACCTTCTCAACAGATCCATCCCCTATTCTGATGAAGTCAAACCTATGACTGTCATGTCAGAAATGGATGATCTATCTCCGCTATATCTGCTTTAGTCTATAAATAGACATAAGCTACCTGTCCACTAATGCTTCCGCTGCTCCCACTGACTAAGACAACCCTCTGGCAGAGTCATATACACGTACACTTCTAAAGCAAGTTTAGAACGACGCTATACTCATCCTCTTGCCGGGTCTCACAGTCTGGAACAACAGCAATGGCAAGTGTGGGTAAACAAGAACCTCCCTGTCACCGTCCTTGAGGCTACCGGAGTAGCTCTCGGGTGCCTGAAGTTACCCACCTTATCTGCGGAGTGGTCAATGGAATGTCAATCCAGATTGAATCTTTAGGTTCCTATGAAATCTTCAGTAATCGTTTATGGTTCTGGAATCACTTCCAGTTCTACCATACTCCCACTACTGTTTTCTGAAAAAATCCATTTTTAATAAAACTGTGGCGAGTATAGAACAATATCGCTATTGTTCTTCCAGATGGTAGAAAATCAACCCTCGTCATAGCCTGGGTCAACCCACAAACAGCCATTACAAAAACGTGCCTTGAGTTATCCAGAGTCTGGTTTTAATCATAAGCCGGACAACTCCCCGTACCTTAACAACGTTAAGATATGAACTGTTCTATATCCAATATAGAACCAGAGGCACTGATTTAATTGAACCAGATTCAAATCATGCAGCTGTCTCCAGTGCATGTCAACTAAATGGAAGAAGGCCGATCAGTGTATCTCAACTTAGGAATGCTTCCAATTATGAGTAACCTGAAAGAGAAACAAGTTCTCTTAATCATTACTATCAACTGAATACCATACTCAAGTTTCTACATCTTCGATTACTTTGAAGAATCCCGATACTTGCGATACCTGGTTCTCTACTTTATTCAAATACCTATAACTTCTCAAAATTCGGACCCTGTGTTTCCAAGAAACACTTGTCTAAAAACTAGAGAAGTCATAAGTAAACCGAATATAGTACGAGGACCAACCCCTCTGTCCTGATGGACCCTGGACAACATACAATAGTCTGTATAAGTCCCTTGAATCTGATAACTCATTCACTGTGTGTCGTAGGTTGAAAACTGTACCTTTAGTTATGAAGAATTACACCGCTGTTCAATGCTCCTTACCTAACCATCCACTGATATAGGTAAATGTCGTAGACATAATTTCAAAAGGGTATATCTCACTCTATGAAAATAGACGTACAGATATATCGATTTGAAATTGGTGCATAACAACGGATATTCAAAACCAAATATTTGCCGACCGGCAAACAGCCCAGGTGACTTCCTCAAATATCACCGATTACAACGAATCCCGATATAATGAGGATGATCACCCAATTCCCAATAACTTACTCCCACTCATCATCTGTAAAACTATACAGATGTGAGAATCATACTCGGTAAATAAATACCCTGGAGCAAGTGTCAAACTGGGAAATCGGTTTTCGTTTAACAGTATACAGTGAAACTGAAACATTGAAATGTTTCGATGGGGTATCGCGGTATTCCTAGTATTGCCTCTTCCAGATTCACGACTGTAACCGTATAATTCTTTGCCACCTCTCCAAATCCCTTCATATGTCTTTAGTCATTACCTTCTGCACACCCCTTTAGGCCAAATGGTTTTCTTCCTTCCCTACCGTTCGGCACCAGCCTATGGTTTGAAAGAAGACTATCCAATAAGCATAATGGGTGTACTGTCCTAATCCTAGGAACACTCGCAATGCGAGAGAAGGTGAAGATAAAAGACACCTGAATAAATCTTATTCCTATTTCTCCTGAACCAGAATCCATCCCCGAACTGGAACAAGTTCCTTTCGAGTTCGTATATAATCATACGATGGAGTATCCAATAAACTGTGGATCTTCGTAGTGATACGGAATGTCCTGGAGAAATACAAAGGTGATTTAGGATTGGCGAAGGAATACTTGGTTTGGTCGTGAATAGCAGTCGCAATTTACTTTGCCCTCTTACTAATCCCTTGCTTTGTCTTAACTCAATACCTTCTGTACACCATCGTTAGGCTAATTGGTTTTCTTCATTCCCTACCGGTCGGCACCTGCCTATGGTTTGGAAGAAGACTATCCAATTTGCGTAATAGGTGTACTATCTCCTAAACCAAGGAGTACTCACAATCTGAGAGAAGGTAAAAAGGAAAAAACAACTGAATAGTCCTATCCGTTTTCTCTAGAACCGGAAACCATCCTCGAATAAATTCCTTCGAGTTCGTATGTAACCATACGATGGTTTTGTCCAATGGAAGTGGACGTTCGTAATAATACGGGGTGTCCTGGAGAAAAGGGTAAAAGTAGGAGTGGCAATGAGGTTTGCAACTCTGACAATCCATAAGCCAGTGTTAAGAAGGTTCGGTCAACTTGGTCACTGAGTCATTGTCTTAGGGTCGGGTCAATGGTCGCTGCCGAAGAGAGAGAGAAAAGAAACACTCAGCGTGCACTCTATCCTAGATCAGAATGGTTACCAATTTATCTAATCTGGAAACCTCCCAATGTTACCTCAAATTCTCCTCCAAACCAAAAAGAAGAATTATTCGGGGTCACCCGAGGAGTATACCAACTCATCAGTGGGAATCGGGATCCAACTATCATCGCATGATAACGTGACGGAATCCGCTCACGGTGTCACACTCCAGAAGGCATGCGCATATCTGGCAAGTTTCAGTTCTTTTGAAACTCCCGATGTGATTTCTGCCCCATGCTCTTATGACCTTGGCGTGAGGTCAAAATATCTTAAGTCACATGTCAAGTTCTACCCATCATTGTCCAGGTTAATTCGAATCCACCTGTACATATCCTTGACGCAGGCTAAAATAGTAGTATGTCTGTCCCAAAATAACGCATCTATCTATGCAACAGATAAATACCCGGCAGCTACCAAACACTATGCCTAGGCGTGAGGTCAAAATACATAGCTTGAATACTACTGAATATTTAACCGAAATGATGGAGGGATACGAATGGTTTCTGGCGAAAACCTTTAACGTAAAGAACTTGATATCGTTGAAAGAACGGATAGCTTATTAAAATATAGTGACGAAAACGATTGCTAAAGAGGTCACTCTCGGTGAAGGGATCTCGGCTCTTTCCCCGTAGAATGAGGTGCAGGATATTCCAACTGAATACCATGGTGCAAAGCAAAAGTAATCGGCTATAGTGAAGTTAATGCCCTGACGCAAACTTCTGTCCAAGGGGTCACTCCCGATGAAGGGATCTCGGCCCTTGCCTCGTAGAATGAGGTGCAGGATATTCCAACTGAATACCACGATGCAAAACAAAAGAGAACGTCCTTGCAATAACAGCTTTTTGAAAAGTGTTCCAACAACATCAGATTAGGTTTGTTTTTTAACTTGCATTGATCCGAATCAACGCAGTCCCATCAATTAATCACACCATAAAGAACGAAAATAATATGACGTACGTATATGCCATCCGCATTCGCCACTGGGTCCCGTCATTACCCGTTAGGTTAGCTAACTAACGACAGAGCGGGGACTGGACTAGCGCGGATGTAAAACATATACAACATCTACTAATATATATACCAATATATTATATTTCTCTCAAGGCATGATAGAAAATGCAACATCACAGAAATGTACAGCATCACAGAACAATACAGATACCTGGGATCCCCGGGTTTCACAGAGCCACTACTGAAACCCGACGTTCCCCTGATCGTGTGGATAGCCTGTGCAAAGAAATCCTAGATCCCTACGGGCGCGGCAAGTCACCCGCCAAAACCTGAAGCGAGGCAGCCCCCTTCAGTACCGTGAATGGACCACCCAGCACTTCACGGAATCCGGCAACTTGGGCACCCCTCCTGGGTCAACCTGTACCCCCTACGAGTGCAGCGACTGGCCCGCCAATCATAGAGTGAAGCCCCTCCATCTCAATGCCATGAGATGCGGGCCCGTTGCCCTCTGGAACCCGGCTATCCGTGCACCCCACCTTGGGGTAATCCTAGTACAGAAAGTAAAATATACATACAACGGGTACATCGACCGCAACCTTGTCGTGCCGCAAAATAATAATACAATCAGGCAGTGACGGCAGTCCACATGTCGGACGCTCGCCCCGCAATATCAAATGTACATAATACAACCAAATCTGTACTAGCATTGCATCCAGGCTATCCCCCACGACCGATCCGCAACATCACAGCAATACATAGAACATCAACGTGAAAGTCACGTTCGCAAATCCGTCTAACCGGGCTATAGCAGTCAGACAGGATTTACCGATCAAGTGACATTCACGGTCGCAGATATAATGTAAATACTGTGAATTAATGTATTTAAAGTATTCCGATCGATCAAATTTTAACATGTGGGCCCCCAAGTACTACTGTAGCACATCAAGAAATTCTGGGCCCAATGTTATTATTCGAAAACCCCTATTTTCAGCCAAAAAAGATACTGCAGAAATTTGATGCAGCGAACCCAAAATAGTGCGGCGGATCCGCGGCCCAAAGGGGTGTTTGGCCGCGGTTCCGCGCTCCTGTAATGGAGTTAGTGCATCGAATTTTCACAGAACTCTTATTTCTTCCAGTACATCACTTTTCTGCAACCTGAAAAAATTTTCGACTCCAAAAAATTTCAACAGAAAACTGATGTGAACAAAAATGCGGATTTTGGAATTTTGGTCGATCGGAATTGTAAACACATTAAACAAAGCTAGACTAAGTTAATGACGAGGCCCTGATACCACTGTAAGTGCACAGCGGCGCCCCGGCCGTCAATCCGACGCCGGAATGCGGAAGCGGTGATAAACTTTAATTTTGCGAACTTAGCAAACCGGCACCACCGCGCACTAAACACCCGGATCGAACCATTAACTAGTCCTAGCTAACTACAAGATAGGGAATAGAGATATAACGACTGATCCGAGTCCTCCGGTCTTCTCGTCATCGTCCCGATATCCCACGGAAACTCCGGTCGTCGCCTCCTTGCCGGAAGGGCACCACATCGTCTGCAACTTTTACGGGCTCCCACCTCAATACCGAGGCAACTCGGGCGCGAAGTTCGCTGGCCGACGCGTCCAAGATTTGCTGTAGAATGTGTAGTGAAGAACCATGTCTCATTTGGGGTTGATGGAGGTGCCATTTTGGTTGAGGGATGATACAAGAATTATGTGGAGGAACTTGGGGATATTTGGGAGCATGAAATGAACCAAATACCCACTCCAAAATTTTGGACAGCCCATGAGGGAAGTGGCCGGCCATGCAAGTGAGGGGAGAGAGTGAATGAGAGAGTGACCAAAAGAATGAGAGAGCCCTCCAATAATCCAAGGGAGAGAGAGAGAAGGCTATCATGCAAAAAATCATCATCACAACAATTCCAATACTCAACCAACAACCATGATAGCTAAACCAACCTCACACTCCAACACCACCATCATCACCAATCATGAAGCATGATGACTTCAAAAAGTCAAGCCATCATGAAGAAGTCAAGAAGTCAAGGTCAATGGATGGTGCAACCATAATGACACAAGAATATGCAAAGACCCCCTTCCAAATTGCTTATTAGCACCAATGTAAATAAGCCCTGCTCCACCAATCTTCGGCCAATGAACGATACAAAGGAAATTGGCCGAAACGGAAAGCAAACTGGCAACTCCAGAAAACTGGTCCCGTAATAAATTACAGGGAAACCCCGATACTGTGTATACACACCCGCATCTGTATTCCGACCGAAATACAAATGCAATGAGACAAATCTACACTGTACTATACTAGGATCCGGCTTAAACCAAAGCCGGCTAGTAGTATCTGTTTGATCCTGATCCGTGCAATACCGCACGTATCTGATCAAACTTTTCCATATATCCATACGGCCTATAGTACAAACTGTCCGATCCTGATCCGTGCAATACCGCACGTATCTGATCGGACCTTGCCATATCTCCATACGGCCTCTACAACTTTTCGCCCGAAAGCTGAGTAACTAAATGTGGGGGACTCTAAAGACTCTTCAACACCTTGGTTGTGGATTTAACCACTAGCACGTCAGAGGTATAAGCCAATACGTAACGGGCCACCAGGTATTGACTAAAAGGGACGTCTGTGAGCGAACTCAGCCCGACAACCCTTCTGAGCCTGTCAGTGACAATATCCGTACAGTCCGGTCCGTTCGTCTATAAGCATCGCATGGCGGGCCTAGAGGGTTGGTAAAAGTCAGACCCCCAAAAGCGGTACAAGTCGTGTCGGAGTGTAGCCCAGAACACCCTGAGATACTACTGGAATAACTACCAGTAAATCTCCTTGCCTCGGCCGAGGGCTTCGTGTAATGGCTCTCCTAGACACAACGCGACCTCACCCCCAATACCGGGAGAGACGAACCCCTGAAGATGGGCTCACTGCCTCCATGTGGCTCGGGACTGTACCCAACTAAAACCTGTTTGCACGACTCCTTTGAGCCGTGGTAGGGTAGTAATCAAAGTACAGTGGGAACTCACACGAGACAAATGACGATCCCCAGGTCGATGAACTAACCTGTACACATGTCACCAGGGAACTGCCATCTGACGTCTGGTATATGACCAACTAGCATGTTCCCGGCGAGTCCTGTCCGGTGTACTCATAACCCAATGAGCACCTGTATACATCTTAGATGAACGAACTGACACAAGTGGCTTGTGAGACCGGCCACCGCCCCTCGTCGGGGTCTCGAATGTACACACTAGTCTACTCTGGAGTATCGATGACCTATCTCGAAACTCACACGACTAGGGACCATTTAAGGATGTGCTTATAGACTACCAGCTCCCACGTATATGATCGCCCTCATACTGCTGGTGGTCAAGCAAGAATCCTAGGGGCTCTATCAACGTGCAATAGTGACCTGTCAGGTCACCTAAAGCAGTACACGATGATAAAGATAAACCAGATAGCACACTATCATCTCGAGTAAGACTGTCCTATCGGGATAGGTCCTCCATCAATCATTGTAATCACGTGCCTGTGATCGAATAATTGAATCTGAGGGCACTATCTCCAACATAAATTGCATAATGTTGAGTAAAGCTTTGGATGACACTTGTGGGGTTTTTAGCCCATGACTCATCAAGTTGGAACTTGAACTCTAATTCATTTTCTAATATGAATTATTCATATTAGTAAGGGTAGAGTTCAGTTTAGAACTAAGAGAGAGAAATACTTATTCATTATGCATTTTTTCTTCACTAGCTTTTTCCTCCATTGCTATCTTCTTCCTCAAAACTTAGTAATTCATGTGTTGTGTAATCTAGAGTAAGAAAAGACCATTCATTGCATCTACACACTCTATATTCTATACGACATCACGAGTAGCGATATTTATGCCCTAGTTACCTCCGTTGAGGTAGGAGCTCGATGCTTATTCACTCGGGTGGATCATCTTCGATTTGAGAGGTCCGACGAGGAAGCCCGATCCGAACGATCCGAGGAGGCTATGATGAGGTGGAGGACAGCGAGCAATGAAGACCCGAAGGACTGGAATCGCGAGGTATAAACTTCTTAACATGTAGTTTAGCTCACACTAAAGTTTGCTAGTTTGGGTTTAGCACCGATCCTGGAGTCCGAGTCCTTGTTGCGATCTTTGTAATATCCGTTTTTGAAAATCCACCTCCCCGCGAACACGCGGGGTGCGCGACATGGACTTACATCATCCACTCCCAACAAGCCTCTGGAGGAAGTTTATCCGAACGGTGATGGAGTTGAAGCTCGGGCAGCCCACTTTCAACGCGGATCATCTACGGTGAGGCAGTCGACGTGCAGACGTGTTCGGGAGCTCACGAAATTTAGACGGGGTCTTTTGGGATCAGCCGGACGTGCTACAAAAATTGTAGAACCTCTGAACTCTTCCTTTTTCTCTTTATCTTTAGCTAGAAACTAGTACTTTGATGATTTTTGACGTACGACAGATCGCGCTCCTACAAGATTTTTGTTTTCCGACCAGCCCCGCTTCCGCTGCGCACACGCGCGGGGCGCGCCCAGCCTTACAAGCCACATAGAGGCAGTGAGCAATTGTCGGTATTCGTCTCTCCTGGTATTAGGAGTCATTGTCGTAGTGTGTTTGGTTGGTTATCATATTAAATCCGTGGCCACGATAGATGAGATTTACTGATACGAGTTCAGTAGTTTCTCGGTTGGTGATGAGCTTGACTCCGACACGACTTATCGGATTATTAGGGGTCTGACGTTATCCACCCCCCAGAACCTGTATAGGATAATCTTAGATGAAGAGACCGAATTGTATGGAGATTGTCATATTCAGGCTTAGTAGGGTACGGATGGACTTGATTGTCGACATCCCTTTTGGCAGATACCTAGGTAGTCGTTATGTATAGTTAGTGCCGCTTACGTGCTTGTGGTTTTTGGATTTATCCAGTAAATCACTGCCAGCGTATTGTCTAGTCGTTAGAGTCCCACACAGAGTGTTTTCCCGGTTCAAGCGATATGATATAGATGACGTATGTTGGTGCATACAAGGGGTTCGATTAAATACGTGTACAGGCTACACAGACATTAATCGGACGGTTGATAATACTAGCGGCTTAGGATTAAGCCAGATTATTAAATCAGGTTTTGATTTCATAATTTATATATATATTTTTTAACATATGTATTCTAGTATTATTGTTCACTATTCATTTTCTCTCTCTTGGCTATTCATATTTTTATAGGAATACGCGTATATGTATTTCGATACGTATACTAGGTTGTATTCCGTATTTATACGGAATTTGTTCTAGAAGATGGACACTTCATTTTTTGATTTTTCCTTTTAAAAAATAAAAAATATGGTGGAGGATATGGTGTAAAGAAGTATGGTAGAAAGGTATGGCCTTGGTTTTTATATTGTAAAAATATTTGTGTTTACTATTTTTCCATGCTTGCTAAAATGTAAGCTATTCATTTCTACATTGATTTTTTTTCTGTAAGTCCATAGTGCCCTCGTTGTGGAGGCCACGGCCGATGCGAAAGTGGAAAAAAAATTAACGAGAAGGAAACTAGAGACTATAACCTAGTGACCTATCCAAAGACCTAAACTAACAAGCAAACATGCAAAGGTTCGGGAATACTACCTTCGAGACGTGTCCACCCAATTGTGGAAGTCCCCTCCAAGCTCCTTATATACCGTCTGGAATGAGCTCGAATGGCGACTGCTCTGTTGGATCTAGTTCCCTCAGAGTTAATTATCGGATCACAGGCACGTGATTGCAATGATTGAGGGAGGACCTATGCCGGTAGGACAGTCTTACTCGAGATGATAGTATGCTATCTGGTTTATCTTTATCATCGTGTACTACTTTAGATGACATTACTGATAACTATTGCACGTTGATAGAGCCCCTAGGATTCTTGCTTGACTACCAGCAGTATGAGGGCGATCATATACGTGGGAGCTGGGGTCTATAAGCAAATCCTTAAAAGGTCCCTAGTCGTGGGAGTTTCGAGACAGGGCATCGATACTCCAGAGTAGACTAGTGTATACAGGAGAGACCCCGACGAGGGGCGGTGGCCGGTCTCACAAGCCACTGGTGTCACTTGGTTCACCTAAGATGTATACAGGTGCTCATTGGGTTATGAGTACACCGGACAGGACTCGCCGGGAACCTGCTAGTTAGTATTATAACCGACGTCAGATAACAGTTCCCTGGTGACATGTTTACAGGTTAGTTCATCGACCTGAGATCGTCATTTGTCTCGTGTGAGTTCCCACTGTGCTTTGATTACTACCCTACCACCCTCAAAGGAGACGTGCAAACAGGTTTTAGTTGGGTACAGTCCCGAGCCACATGGAGGCAGTGAGTGGATCTGCAGGGGTTCGTCTCTCCCGGTATTGGGGGTGAGGTCGCGCTGTGTCTAGGAGAGCCAATACATGAAAGTCCTTGGCCGAGGCAGGAGATTTACTGGTAGGTATTCCAGTAGTATCTCAGGGTGTTCTGGGCTACACTCCGACACGACTTGTACCGCTTTTGGGGGTCTGACTTTTACCAACCCCCTAGGCCATCCATGCGATGCTCATAGACGAATGGACCAGACTGTACGGATATTGTCACTGACAGGCTCAGTAGGGTGTCAGGATGAGTTCGCTCATCGACTCCCCTTTTGGTCAATAGCTGGTAGCCCGTCACGTATGGCTAATACCTCTGACGTGCTAATGGTTAAATCCACAGCCATAGTATTGACGAGTCTTTAGAGACCACCACACATAGTTACTAAAGTTTCGGGCGAAATGCTGTAGAGGCCGTATGGAGATATGGCAGGGTTCGATCAGATACGTGCGGTATTGCACGGATCGTGATCGGACGGATTTTACTAGCGGGCTTTGTTTTAAGCCGGATCCTAGTATTAGACAGTGTAGTTTTGTCTCTTTGCATTTGTATTCAGTGGAAATACAAATGCGGTCATGTATATGCAGTCGCGGGGTTTTCCTGTAATTTATTACGGGATCAGTTTTCTGAAGTTGCCAGTTTGCATTCAGTTTCGGCCGATTTTCCTTTGTTCCTTCCCGGCCGGACTTTTCCGTTGGAGGGGTTATTTGCAAGTGTGCAAATAACATTTGTGGAAGGGTTATTTGTTTATGTGGCTTCATAATCATGAGATTCTTTTTCCATCACATTGCTAGCATTAAATAAGATGAGAGTTGATTGGATTTAAACTTGACCTTGGTGTGACTTTTTTCTCATGATCACACCTTATTCTCTTGTTGGATAATTGATTCTTTGGCTCCACCATTCTTTGAGAGGGGCCGGCCACTTGTGAGGAGATAGAGAGGAGTTCATTTTTCATGTGGAAAAATTATCATTCATCTCATTTTTAGCTTGCCACCAAAAATTCCATAAATCACTCCAAAGTTCATTGATCCCTCAAAGGCAACTTAAACCCCAAATGAGACAATGGATTCTACACTTGCCTACAGCAATTCTTGGGCACGTCGGCTCGCCAACTTCGTGCCCGAGTTGCCTCGGTCCAGAGGTGGGAGCCCGTAAAAGAACCCGGCGATGTGGTGCCCGTTTCGATGAGGAGGCGACGACCGGAGATTCCGCGATGAGATCGGAGTGGAGGAGAAGACCGAAGGACACGGATCGCTTGGTATAGCCTTCTATCCCATCTTTTAGTTTGCTAGAGTTAGATTAATGGCCCGATCCGGGATTCTAGTGCGCGGTGGTGCCGGTTTTCTAGTTTGAAAATTTTTTCGTTTCCGCATTCCGGCGTCGGATTGACGGCCGGGGCGCCGCCGTGCACTTACATGCTCTTGCGAAGATGATCCACCCGAGGGAACTGATTCAAGCTCCGGTTTCACCTAGTGAAGCAACCGACGCTCCAAGCTCGCTACGAATGGAGAGTAGGGATGTAGGAATTTTCCACTTTTTTTTCTCCCTATTTTGAAGCTTAAGAGAGCATCTAAGATGAAGGAGGAGGAGGTGAAGAAGAAGAAGCCATGATAAGAAAATGGCTAAGTCTTTTGTGTTGAAGAAAAATCACGGCAGAAAAGAATGGCTTACATTTTAGCAACCATGGAAAAATAGTAAACACAAATGATTTTATGAATTTTAAAACCATGGCCATACCTCTCTACCATAATTCTTTACACCTCATTCTCCAACTCATTTATGATTTTCGTCCAGTGTAACTCACAGCCTAATGAGCACTTGTATACTATCTTCAGTGCCATACACCAATGGCTGTGGGACCCACCATCGCCACTCGACTGGGTCAAGATACATATACACTAGTGTACTCTAGAATATCGATGCCCTATCTTGATACTCACACTACTGGGGACATTTAAGGATGTGTTTACGGACTACCCATCCCCCACAAATATGATCGCCATCACAACGCTAGTAGTCAAGAAAAAAATCCTACGGAATATATCAACATGTATTAGCGATATGTAATAATCAGCAAAAACATATACACATGTTAAGATACAGACAAAACAAATAGCATACTATCATATCGAACAAGATTTTCCTATACATACATATCCCTAGCATCCTATACAATAAAGGCCTTTAGGCATACATATCCATCACAAAATTCATTCATTCTTCTTCTTCTTCTTCACAGCATCCAAGTATCTGACTGCGAAATAGAAAAGGGTATTAACACTACTTCGACGTCTTGTGCAAGCTCGAGTACCAGAAGGGCTGGGGGAGTTGTATTTTGGGACTGAATCGCCGCTGTAAACCTGTCAATAGGGAGACGATATCTTTTTTAGGTCAGTGCACTCAAGTGTATGTCTCTTTCCCATAAACTTCATTTTCAAATTTGTGATCTACAAAGGTTTGAATTTTGTTTATTCAATTTTTTCAGATATAAAACGTATTAAAGAGCAAAATTTTCCAACATAATTTACCCATAAAACCCCTCCTTCTATTACGTGAAGGCTTGAAAAATATTTGTTAAGAGATAATGAGACTTGCAATCTATAATTTTATATGTTGCCATTTGGCGGTCTTTAACAGGCACATATTAGGTGGTTAAAAGAATAACATATCATTAAGTAGATGGAAGTTGTTTATCTTGCTTAGTATTGAGAAACTGAATCAAAATAAGAACATGAGATAAAGCAGTAAGAACTACAACCATTAAATATTAGTGTCAAACATGAGAACTTATGATTTTTATCTCTTGAATAGATATGGATAGGAATTTAAAGCGGATAGGAAAAGTATGTTCCGTATCAAAAATGATTGGATACTTTTTTCTTTCTACATAGGGGTATTCCTTTACGAAAAGCATCCTAAGGTTTGAATCACCTATGAAAAACCATTTTATGGTTCTCCGTTAGCAAAAAATGGTTTTCCGTTGGTAAAACTTGTCCGAACATTCAAACATATACCCAAAAAAAACCTTCCTGCCTTAAAATCCAATATCAAAGCCCCTTTCATTCTTTTTCCATATTTAATAAAAATCACCTCGTAGTTTGTTGAATATGGGAAGATCATCACTTCTGCCATGATTGCAATCTATTATTGATGATGCTCATAAGTGGTGTAACATTTCAGGAAAATAAAATATTATATTTAGGAATTTAAATAAATTAAATAATGAATATTATGAATATTTTAAAGTATGGAGACTAGTTTTAAATGATATGGTATAATTATATACCGATAAATTAGGAAATATTTGGAAATTTATATTAATTATTGATTTTAAAAGAATTTATGAAGATTGGGAATTTTACAATTTAGTAAACAATTAATTGTATATAAGTTAGTATTACTAAACTCGATTAGTACTTCCTTAATTCTGCATTGATTGTGTTTTGTGCATGTCATGCAACAAAGCATGTTGCAACCACTTGTTATTCTTGTGTCAACCATGGCTACATTTCTTTTTACTCAAATTGGTTTTGTTTTGTTCTTTAAAAAAATTGGGAGTTATGGTGACATGGAGGCATGGTGGAGGTATGGGCATGGCATGGGAGAATGAGAGAGAGAAGGAGAGGGGTCTTCATTGACCATGGCTTATTGTTCTCTTCACTTCATTCTTCATCCTTCTTCTCCTTCTCCACTTCCTCACCACCTCTACCTCCCCATGGCCACCCTCAAAACCACTTCAAAACACTATATTTCCTTCACTAAAAATGATCCCATGCCCCTTACAAACACCTTGGACCAAGCAAGTTGCAATTTTGAAGACTTTGAGCAACTCAAGAAAATTCTTGAGTAGCCAAATGAGGTATAACCCTACACCCTTGTTTACAATTTTAGTTTTCTATATTCATATAGTAGTTTTGAGTTGATTAAATAAGGTTTAGTGATCTTGAAAATTTCCAAGATGAGATTTAGTGTGGTATTATGAATTGTGATTGTGTATTGAGGCGAATTGGTGACTACAACCCATCTAGTGTTAAAAATCCTCGACCAAGTGAATTTTGAAACACCAAGACATGAACTTTGAAACTTTCCGTGTCGGTTTTATGATTTTTTTGGAGGTCTAGCAACCCGGGGCCTTTATAAAAAAATTAAAAATATAAATTAACCTAATTAGATCAATAGGTGACCACCACGAGAAGACGAGACCAAACTTCAAACATTGGGCCGGCGGGGGCTGTTACTATAGCACATTTGGTCGGCCAGAATTTGGCTGTTGATGTTGGGTTTTGTCTTGTAGCTCACACTCCTTTTAACATAGCCACTGTATTTTTTGTTCTGTTCCAGATTACCTGAGGGAAATCTGGGAGCGTTTAAGTTGATTTTAGCAATGGTTTTCCGATTTCTAAAACATAGATTTTGGCAATTGATCGTGGATTTGTTCGTTGGACGTTTGTACGTCAACGACGAAGGTTTTATGATTGTTTTTGCATTTGTAGGCTATAGGTTCTAACCTATGAGCACTTTGCGTGTCGTGTCGGTGTTTGAATCGGATTTTGATGCAATACGATGTATTTTGTGATATGTAGGTACTTCGCATAGACTTCAGGATGACAAGGGAAAGCAAGCGTCATCGACTTCGGCAAGCGAAGATCAAGGTGAGTAGATATATATCTACGGGGGAAGTCGGGTGGATGGCATATAGCACCCCCGCAAACGTAGAATAGGGTTATTACCGTATTATTATTATGGATTTTGGTTGTGATATTGGATACTTGGTGAGTAGGGTATTTAGAAGACCTTAGGTTAGATTAGGTTGATTTAGGAAGACCTATCCAGAGGATGATTACCTTAGAGGCGAATCACAGGTTACATGTAGTCACACACACACGCACGCACGCACACTTGTTTTTGTGTGTATATGTGTGTGTGTGTATATATATATATATATATATATATTCATGTATGGGTGTAGGTTTACACACACACACACACATACACACACACACGTGAGATGAGGATGGTTTATGATACTTGGAGATGAGTCGATATGATCGGACATGATGCTGTGGGGTTGGATATGTGTTCGAGTCATGATATGATATATGACATGATATTACAGTGGGTCGTTGGGCAATGTGTATTCATACATACGATAATATGTGTTGAAGATATTGGAATGTACGAGATTTTAGAATAGTATCCCTGATCATGATATCTTTCGATGATGATGACATATGAATGATGATGTATATATGATAGTTGACCCATACCTTCAATTTTGGGATGCCGTACAATGGATTTTACCGTACGAGGTATAGATACGATGATTGATCCGCACTCTTGACTCGAAGATGCCGTACTATATATTATACAGTACGTGACGCTATGAGGCTGGATCGCCGAGTACTAGGTATATGCACTCGGAATTTAGGTGGATTTCTTACCCTTTCGACTTGTTCCTTAGTTTAGTCTTTTAGTTGATTAGGAAGATGTTAGACCAGGCTCGGGTCATACCTATTTTCAAAAACTAACGAATCGTGAGTATTTTCAAAAGACAACCCGAGGGATATTATGGATTTTTCAAAGGACGTACATTTTCTTAAAAACACTGTAGCCCCTATTTTCTAAAAACCACGATTCGTGCTATTTCAAATGCCAAAACTGTAAGACTTGTATATAGAAATATAAATTCTTCAATGTTGCGTTTACTATTCATTCTCCATTATATTCATGTTCTCATTGCATTGCATGTTTATACATGTGTTTCCTTAACTATTATGATCTCTTTTGTTAGGACACCGACACCATTACCGATAATGCGTATGTCCACGAACACTTTCTTGCTGGCTCACACACATCATCATCGGTAATTGTCATGTCACGTACACATTAGAAAATATTACTTTATTGATATAACTTGCTAGCTGATAGTTCCAATATATCATTACTATGCTAGTTTAGATATTGCATTCTTTACTTAGATATCCATGCATGTATATATTCATTTGTCATGCAATATTATGGGGCTTTATGCCGGTAATTCACTGTTTATTGACTCTCGATTTTGGGATTTCGGATTTTTCATGAGATTTCTGGATTTGGAGAAACCGCAAGGATTTTATAAACTCATTATCATTTCTAAAGATAGAAATTTGATGTTTTCTCGTGATATGATGTAAGAGGTGCCCACCATGAGTTTTCTCGGTTCTTGAGCAGTATCACATACCCGATTCGAGGAGGGGGATGCACCGTCTGTGGGTACATGGTGGACCCGGTGCGGTACTTCGGGACAAGAAGATCGCATAGATGGCATTGAGTCCGGCAGGGGAGTACTACCGACCGGATATGTAACGTTTTGAAAATCGTTTCGGTGAAATTTCGGAAAATCGGTAAAATAAGGGAGTTTTCTGTAAAAAGTCAAAATACAAATATATTGATTATAAAATTAAATATACATATTCTAGATATGTAATTGCTAGTATTTGGTGTTTATTGAGCCACTGGATAAATTTCAAATTTTTTGAAATTTTTTCCGAAATTATTTATTTTAATATTATTTTAAGCCGTTACTAATACATTTAATTAGGGAAAATTTCAAATTGGAATGGGTTGATACAAATTGTGTAATTCTTTACACACTAAACAGACATGTAAAATATTGTTTTTGAAACGAAATCGTTTGCCAAAACGGTTTAGAAAATATCGAAGAAAAAGGCTTAAATAGTGAATTTAGTGTTAATGGATGTTTGGGGTATAGTATTTATCATTTTCCATCACCCCACACCCATACCCACACTCACACACCCCCCATTTTTCCTTCCCCTTGGCTGAATTCAGCAGCCCCCCCTCAACTTTCCCCACTTGTTTTGCAAAAGAAAAGAAAAGGAAAAAAAATGGTATAAGTGTTGACTTTGAGGTATGGTCATTGCCTTTGACTTTTAGGTGAACCAAACACTTTCTTCACCTCACACTCTCTCCTCTCCCCCTCAAGATCTGGCCAAGCCCCCCTTCCTCCATTCCCAACAGCAGCCCCCCCTTCTCATCTCATTTCTCTCCAAAATTCCAAGAAAAATCAAGTAAAACCTCACAAATTTCCAAATACAAACCTTACCCATTTTTCCTTAGCTATTCTTGTATGGATCTTGGTGAAGGGAAGCATGTTTGGGAGGCTAGATTTGTACTAGATCTCAAGATAATTGTGGGGTAAATTCTTAACCTTATGGCTAATTGTTGTTTAATTATGATAAGCTATCTTATTCAAGTGTTGATTTGGGTGTAATTGCTAGTTTAGGATATTCTAGAAAAGGGTTTGATTTTGGGATTAGGGTTTGTAAAATTCAAGTGAGTGTTTCTAGCATTAGATTATGGTTCTAATGAGTGATTAACATGTTAATTCTATTCAAAACTAAACCTTGTTGCTTATTGCTAGATTGTAAAATTTAAATTGACCTAATTATGATTGTTTTGCAAACTAGATTTTTGTAATTAATATTAAGAGTGAGATTAAAATCTAGATAACGGTTGTGTGTCTTAGTTAACAAGTTTTAATCAGAATTATGGCCACTAGAATTGTTAAAATATTTAAAGTTGATTAAAACACCAAGTTTTGAGCTAAAATGGAAACTTGTGCTAATTTTGTTAACTAGGTTTTAAAATATATATATTTTGATGAGAATAAATTATTGGGATGGTTTGTATGACTTGGTTATGATATTGAGTGGATATTACGGCCGCTAGATTTGTTTAAACGTCGAGTTTTGTGCTAAAACGGGTAATTTTGCTTGCTAGATTTTCGGAAAAATAGCTTTTAAAGTGAGTTTGAGGTTTTGTGAATTTTAAGCTATTTTATATTATAATTAGTGCTTGTGATTGTGTAAATGAGTGTGTTTGGACTTTTCTCGGTGGTGTGGCGTTGGTATGCCGACGTCGAGGGTTTTTGGGTTGATTTGTGAAAGCAACCATAGGTTTTGACCTATGTGGGATTCGTGTGTCGTTTTGGTCATGAGTCGGATTTTAATGCGATACGGTGCGTTATGATATGTAGGTACCCCATGAGGTCTTTGAGACGACAAGCAAGCGCGTGGCGACGTCGGCACCGACGAGCGAGGACCAGGTGAGTAGATTTATATCTACGGGGAGAAGTCGGGTGGATGGCGTATAACACCCCCGCAGTTCGTGGTGATGTATACGAATACGTATACACACATATATATTGATTATATTGTTTGAGATTATTAGTGTTAAAGATGGATATTTGGTGTGTTTGGATTGGTTTAGTGTTGCGAAACCCTAGAGTAGTGGTTGCACCACACATACACACACACACACCCATACTTGCGTACATTCTTCTTTCATATGTGCGTATATGGGAATATGTTTTTATGTGTTCACATAGGTATGGGACTATGTGTTCATATACAGGATATGAGGATAGTACTTGGGATTTGAGATGAGTCGATGAGCTTCGATTTGAGGCCGTGAGATCGGTGATATGACAAGGTTCGTATTTGATATACGACCTGATGTTTTAGCGGGTCCTTTGACGTAGTTTTCACACACGTGCATGCATACTTAGGTGGTATCAGTATTGTACTTGACAGAGATCAGTACCCGGATTAGGATCTTTGATAAAGAAGATACTAGATGAATAATGTGAGGAACATGATATTGACCCGTATCCAGATTTGAGGATGCCGTACGACGGATTTACGTACGAGCTATATATTGATGATAGATCCGCACTCTTGACTTCGGAATATCTGATTATAGATATTTTATCGAATGTGATATTATCGAGGCGGGATCACCGACTAATATATATGTTTATATATATATCGACTCAGATGTTAGTCGGTTTCCTTACTCTTAATTCAGCATGTTAGTTCAGCCGTATAGTTTAGTGTAGTTGTCAGACTAGATTAGATTCCTACCTATTTCAAAAACTAACGGATCGCGTGTATTTTTAAAGACAGTTCAAGGGATTCTAGGGATATTTCAAAAGGCGTATCTTTTCTTAAAAACACCGTAGCCCTTATTTCCAGAACACCACGATTTGTGTTATTTCAAATGGCATCATAGTATGACGTATATATATATTAAATGCAGATTAGTTACCGTTGTGTCTAGTATTTAGCTCCCGCTCATTATTGATGTTCACCCCGCATCGCATACTTACATTGCTATTTCATATTGCACTGTTGATATTATGCTGTTAGGACACCAGCACCATTACCGATGATGCGTATGTACCACGTACACTTACTTGCCGGCTCACACACATCTTCATCGGTAATTGCCATGTCGCGTACACCTTAGAAAATATTATTGCTTGACTTAGCTTGTTAGTTAGTAGTTTGACATGATATTAGTCTACCTGCCTTATATGCCAGTTTAGACATTGTAGTTATTAGTTGTCACTTCATGCATACTATTATTCATTGTTATGCCGCATTCATAGATTTTCATGCCTATATTCATGGTTTTATGTTCTATTGATGATTTGGATTCGGATTTCATGAGATTTCTTGGATTTGGAGGAAAACCGCAAAAACATAAATAAACTTCTTCTCTCTCTTTTAAATAAAAAGTGCGGTTTTCCCATGATGTATGAGTCGTCCACCATGAGTTTGCTGATGGATTTCGAGACCCGAGATTGAGGAGTGGAGGAACCGTTTCGGGTACATGGTGGACCCGGTGCGGTACCCCGGGGCAAGAGGATCGCAGATGATGGCGTTGCGCCTGGCAGGGGAGCACTACCGACCGGTGATTTTACCCGACGTGTCGGATATCCGGAGGATACCGTCGTAGTCTGGAGATGGATGGTAGGGGCCGGTCTGGACTCACGGCACCCTAAATATTGAGATTGAGACGTTGAGATTTCGAGATATTGAGGTACTGAGATTTGATGATACAGGCCAGTCCGGATAGCCGGAGCATGAGATTTTGAGACATTGAGATTTATGTTTTGTGTCGATGCTAGACACTGTTTATGCTGATTTCATTTATGATATCTCTTTTAAAAAGATATAGAAATCTCACTAATTTATGAAAGCAGTTTCCTCCAGTACATGCATTCTGTTTCATGCATTCATACATCATCCATATGATACATTGCTACCTGAGGCACTGACACGAGCACTTGGTATTACCGTTGTTTAGAGGTATACCCTAGCCATTGTTATAGGCTGCTTGTTATATATTTGAGGATATATTACGATCGTATGACCTAGGATTGCATCATACATGCGATTCCTGTTCGTAGATGTATTCTATTCACGAGTTGGCAACTCAGCCCCGTTGTGCCACAGTTTCTTGCAGGTTTTACCGTACAGGTTTCATTAAGGTTTTGCTGGCACTGCTTCTTTTCGGGTGACTTGCTAGCGGGTGGGTTTATTTGTATCGTACCCACCATTATACCTTGTATATTATTATTCTGTTGTATCTAGAAGTTCCAACAACCAAACATGTATATTTCAGAGATAGAGACCAGTGATGTTTATTCTTTCGACCTTAGAGTCGCGCAATGTATTTCTTTGGATTTCTTATTGTTTTGAGTTTCCTTTTGAGTTTTGATCCTCGCCCTTAGCGTTGTATATTATTTTGCTTGTGTGGTTGTGACCGTCGTTTGACGAAGAGCTAGCTCCCGCTTGGGGATGCCTTTTATTGATTTCGTATACTATTCATGTTGTATCCCGTTTGGGGGCCAGTATTTACAAAGGAGACTCTGCCGAAATTTTCAGTAAATATTTGATGTTTTTTAAAAAAACGCATAATTCGGCTTATGCTATTAAAACTACTTGATTTAAATTGGTTTTCCTTCACTCTACTACTTTTCTTAGTTTGGATTTCTGGGTTTTCGGCTTGCTTAGATTACGTACGCCTCAAGACGTTTTTGTAGTTTAAGTGCCGGTCATGTTCCGAACTTTCGGGACGTGACAAAGTTGGTATCAGAGCGTTAGGTTTTACCTTCGGAGCGAAGGATGACCCTTGGTTGATGGAATAGGTGACTAAAGTAGAGTGACGTACCGTGGGTATGTTCCGCGGCATACTTACGATACGCTACTCCACTTAAGAAACCGTAGGATGTACATTTCTTTGTTCAGTATTATATTCATTCCTGATCTAGCCTCATCGGTACCAGTTATGGTTTTGCTGCCACGATTACGGGCAGGGGGAGCTACGGCTAGAGTTGCGGTCAGCACAAGCTCGTCACGAACGAAGACTGGCCAGGGCGTAATTCCGGCGACACACGATTGCAGAGATGTGTCATTTTATTGTGTTTTCGCGCCACGAGTGTTTGATGGATCGATGTATGAGATTACTCGGTTGTGCTGATCAGCACCAGAGGATTGAGCCAATGATAGAGGCCAGCCGGATTTTGATGACCATTGATGTATTGCTTCTTCATGATGATTGAGGCGCTGTTCAGCGTGCAGACGAATGAGCCAGTTGTTGCTGCGAACGACGAGATATCGCCCCAGATGTTGGAGCTATTGCAGTACGGGTTGTACTAAGAGATGATAGAAGGTTGCTAGTCACCCGAGGATGAATGACTAGGACATGTGGTTCATTCGCCTACCCCGATACGAGGTCATCAGATAGATTGATTCCAGCTAGAGACGACTTCACGCAGAGATATAAAGAGTCGACAGAGACGATCGAATGTCGGAAACCTATTATTCCAGGTTTAAAGTATTCGTAAAAACATGCAGGTAATTTTATGGACCCTCTAGAAGAATGAAACCCTAACTCGACTTAATGACCGTATGAAAGCCTTTGAACGTTAGGGTTTGCGGCAGTTCCGCGGTGCCATTAGTGAGGCTTGGGTTTGCCCTTCTACGGCTGGACCATCGATGCTGTGGTACGTATTCGATACTATTAAACTGGACCCAAGATGTTGAGCTCTTGGGGGATTATGAGGTTTTGAAGAATCGATCGAATGGTTCGACTTCATTCGGATGCTAGGTGGTGAGATGCATTCTTCGGAGACTCCAGATACGAGGATAGCCGTTGGAGCTCAGTCCATGCAGCCACGACGAGACGAGTCCGAAGCAGTCGACATTAGAGAAAGTGGAGTAAGAGGTTCGTACGAGATCTTGATGAGACGACGTTCCACTCCGCCGACACCAGAGATGCGATATGCATGCCGAGGCATTGTACTTGGATATACCTTCCAGAAGGAGTCGCGATGAGTATGCAGCCATTCCGGAACAAGAACAGATCTAGTAAGGGACGATGACTTCCGGACAGTTCGGCAGAGACGAGATTTGGGAGAGATCTCGACAGGACCTTTCTGGGACGATGTCACGACCCAAAAATGGCCCGTGACGGCCCTAATACTACGCAACGCCTAAAGATGCAACGTAGTAAAAGAAAGCCAACCCAGAAATCTAAACCAAGAAAAGAATGCTGAAAAGATGATATAAGTTTAGAAACAATTGAAATCGCAACCCAAATTCTTTAAAAGTCTCACTTTCTTTCTTTAAAATTTTAGCAACACCCCATTTTTATAAAGACTAGTCAATATGAATACAACAGAAGAATAAGGACAGTAGAGAAAAAGCTGTATATAAAGGCATCAAATCCACCATAATACACACTAACGTCCTCACCAAGTCTCTATGTCAATAATACAGCAGAAGATGGAGAGTACAATACAACGAAGGTACAATATATAATACAGATAACCGTCGAACCCACCTATGCAAAATGGTACTGTGACCTGATGCGGTATCTGTAGCAAAAGATGGTAGCTGGATAGCTAAATAGGGGAATAGCCTGCCTCGACTACTCTGGGGAAAAACCTGAAACACCTGTGGCACAACGGGGGTGAGTTGCCAACTCGTGAATAGTATAAAACATATGCAGGTAATCGCAGGAATGCACGTACAGCATGAATCTAAGATATGCGATTACAATAATAATATATCATGCAAATGCTGAAATAGGGAGAGTACACTAGCAGGTACAATCAATATGTGAAGCAATGATGGCATGATAGTAGTATGCAATGTCTATGCAATAGAGATATGAGAAAGCAAATATGCAACTATCATAAGGGTACACTACAAGTACTACCAATATATGAATCTGTGCATAAGATAGGTAATGGTGAGGTGTAGGGTGGAATATGTCATTTTCCACGGAAACCTGACGTCGTGGCAGGATCACAATCCACTAAGATACTCCAATCCCAAATCCTCAAACCAGGCCCCACATTGGGCACTCACATCAAATAAGTCTCACATCTCCTCAATGTACAATGTCGAGTAATCTCCTATATCCCGAATGTACAAGTCACCCATCACATAGGTATATCCAATGTCCAAGCCCCAATGAATCACCTAGTATCCCAAGTCCAATCTCAAGTAAGTTCTTGCATCCTAAAGGTAAATATATGTACAGAAATAAATATGATGGGGGCAATACACATATATTAGCGTCTCATTCCACTAATATTGGTATAAGGGTATATATAACAACGGCTAAGTCCCCTGTTATATATACAAAAAGGGGTTAAAGAAATATCATGAAACCGTGTGCCAAGCATCGACACAGAAATCCTCGTATATGGGGCTCCGTCAGTCCGGATCAGCCCACGGGGTCCGTCTGCAGTGTCGGCCCTCGGCCTCGACAGTACAGGTCATCCCGCATCCACCTCTCTACTCTGGCCAGTAGCCTCCAGACAACTGCCAGGTCCAAACAATCACCGGTAGGTACTCGCCCGCCTCCAGGCTCAATCGGCAAACCCATCGATCTTCTTGCCGAGGGGAACCATACCGGGCCCCACTATGTACTCTCATACGGCAACCACACATCGTATGGTGCATAGAATCAGCACCGATAAAACTCATGGGGGACGCTCGAAATATCATATCAAGGAAACCGGGTTGTTCATGTATGCATAATTTCATGAACTCCCGCGGTTCCCAAATCCCGAAAACATCATATAAAATCCAGATAAACAATGCGCAATCCAAGAATAAATATATGCGATATATCTGAATGCGAGCAGGTAAACACAAGTATATAGCTGAACCAGATGTATGCGAAATCATGATAAGGTACAGCCAAGTAACATCAGTAAATGTGAATATGCGACAACAACTGAATATGTATCTAACATACAGGTGTAGCAAAGTATAGGTATCTACCTATAGGAACTGATGTCGTATACCCCCCTGGGTATAGGTAACATATGTAGGAAATCCCTCCCGGTATAGGTAAAATATGTAGGAGGTATACCTGTAGCTGTATCGCAAGTGAAAATATACCTATCACTAAAGGTATGATACGCTATAGGGATACCGATAGGCTAGATGTCAAGTGTGGCAAGCAATGGTAGCTATAAGGGGTAGTGTGTGACATGGCAGTTATTGACGGTGTGTGTGTAGCATGCAATCCGTGCTCGTGCAACATGAACCGTCAATAATGTGTGCAGTGTCCTACGGCTGCTAGTCACAGTATATAGCTATATCTAGGAAATGCAGTAAGGCGCAATTCTACAATAACGTAGAATGTGCGACAGGAATTTGAATCCTAGCCCAGACGCATAACGCCATGCGGGCGATTCCCCTGTAGATGTTATATCTACTCACCTAAACTCCACGCTGGGTGAATCCTATCACCTGCTCCCCCAGTAGCTGTGTCCGTCTGCAAACCTGCCAATACGACAAGAAATCACATATAAGTCAAAATATCTCGCGAAACGCGATATCGAAACGAAACGAGAAACTCGCGTCGCGAACTAAACGCGCGTGTGCACGATACGCTGAATCGTGTGCGTACTTGTCTAAAACCCATCGTGACACGCCGCGATACGCTGGATCACAGAACCCACTCACGTATCGCGCGTATCGCGCAAACACAACTAAACACAGAAGCGACATAGGATCCCAGATTTTCCTACAGGCAAGATATTACAAAACTAGACATGTCAAGGACCTAGAGAACACAGTAGGAGCCCTACACCAAAACCCCAACACCCATGCTCCCCACTGGGCCGCAAATTGCGGCCAAAACCAGGAAATTGGCGGCCGGATTTGAGAGTGGTGGGGTCGGGCTTTGATGGTGGGGTCAGGGTGTTACTAGTAGGCTGGGGTCCACTCAATTTTATCCTGAAGTCACCCGGGTAACAGCAGATCACAGATATCCAATAAATCACCTTAAAAACACCAATTTGCACAATATGGAAAGTCTATGGTATTTTAGTGAAATCTGGGGATTTCTCAGAAGAAGTGGCCTTACTAACACTCAATTAACCTAAGGTAGCTAACACAATTCACAAATTACCACCATTCCACTCAAACACCATAATTTAGCACAAATCAGCTAATTTAGCACTAATCGAATCAATCGATGCACGACCAAGCAAACCAAGCGAACTAGGGAAACAAGTTAGGAAGTATACCTCATACTTGACCCTAGGGAGCTGCAGGGAGGTGAAGAAGTGAAGGGGAGGGGCTGCACTTGGTGCTTGCTGTTGCTGCTGCTGCCTCTGCTGCCTCTGCTGCTTCTGCTGTTGCTTCTTGCTGTTGCTTCTGCTATTGCTGTTGTTGTAGTTGTTGTTGTTTGATGTTGTTGTTGCTGTTGCTGCTGCCGAAGATGATGATGATGATAATGATGATGATGATGATGATGATCCCTGCAGCTGCTGCTGCCACTGCCTGGTGCTGCTGCTGCCAAGGCTTGCTGCTGCTGCTGCTTCTCTCTCTCTCTCTCAGCATTGTGTGTGTGTGTGTGTGTGTGTGTGTGAGTGAGGGAAATGAAATGAGAGAGAAGACAAAAGAGAAATGAGAGAATGCAAACACCCCCCCCTCTTCTCACTCTTTCCTCATTAATGAGGTAAGGTTCACCCCATGCTCCCCTCTCTCTCACACACACAAAGTCAAACCACACAAAATAAAAACCCTTTTAAAATCATTTTCATTTCTTAATAGCAACCATAACACTATTAAACCCAAAACACCTAATACAACCTTAACACTAAATTAAGCAATGGTTAAACCACTAAATACCTCCTAGTTAACAAGCACAAGTGTGTGTGTGCCTAACAAAAATATAATAAAATACTCAATAAATAGGATAAAATATTTAAAAACTAATTTGATAAACTTTTAATAAAAACCACATTTTAAAATATAATTAGCTACAAAACACATTCTAAGGTGTTACAATCTCCCCCCCTTAAAAGAAATTCGTCCCCAAATTTAAAAATTATACCTTTACGTGTACCTTCAAAGAGAGGATTAAAATCCTCAAATCTCGCTCGCAGCCTCCCAAGTGACTATCTCACTACACGGCTACGCCCGAGAAAACCCTTCACAGATGGCACGACCTTTGACCGACGTTTCTCCACCTGTCGAGCCATTAACACACATGGCTACGGGCGAGCGAAATATCGCGTCCAGCTAAATGGTCTGGTGCCAAATCATGTGAGAAGGTCATGAAGGAAATTGTAAAGTATCTTCACAAGGAATACGGGGTGAAAATCCAGAAATCTGGGCGGAAGTGCCAAATTGAAGGCAACAAAACTAACTCGCTTATAGGATCTCAGAAGGACCTAAATCCTGGGATAAGCTTCCCCAAAATCCAACACGTCATTCATCGGAAAGTCCATAGGAATCCATGATTTGCCACTGCGCACTCAAGCCTGCGACCAGCACAGTCGCATAAGACATCTGTTTGCAATGGACAGTTCTCATCCTGACCTGAACACAACTGGACTAACTCCGAATTCTCTAGACATAGCTGGGGTCCAAAGCCCTACTTACGCAGAGTCAGAAAAACAACAGGCTGGTGGTCGACACGTCCTCACCCCTAAACCTAAGGGTGGCCAATTTGAGTGTCTCCTGATAATAGCTATCGAAAGAGAACCCTAACGATGGCGAGTGACGATCCCCAACTGCTGACAACAAACAACCAAACACACAAACTTAACAAACAACTGAGCACTGAGTATAACCGGATGACAAGAACCCGAATGGAGTCACACCCTAACTAACTGGGTAGAAACCATAACGGAATTCATGGAGATCTGCTCCCATTCCTGCTTCGGAACGGTAAAAGGTTGCAAGTCTCCAGCCGGCCCCAGATGCTCGACCCAAGGCACACAACAAGACAGACACTTGAAACGAAACCTGGAACTTCTTTTTACATCCCTGCCCACTTGTAATTATTTCACAAGTCACGCCAAAACTGGTGGAACTTGAATGCATAAAGAGGGTTGACAGATGTGCATGTCCTAGGAGTACACGTCTCTACCCGATAATGGCAAGTACACAAACGTGTCCCTAACTTAGCACATCATTGTCACAATCAAGGTCTCCGAATCATTACCCAGCCGAATATGCTCAAGTATCTCTGACGTACGAGCTTCGACGGGCAGTGTCTCGCGAAAATGATTTAAGGAAAGTGGTCGGGCGCGGACATGAGCAAGCTGTCCCCTCCGTAGAGACGAACTAAGCTATACTCGACGATCACACAAGAACTGTAAATCTGCAGAAGACCATCACAACAATCAGCACCCGCTGCAGGGAGATGTACATTAAGCTCTAGCGGTCCGTGGAAAATCTGACACGACTCTCAAGCAAGTAGTGTCTCCAAATCTCCAACGCAAAAACCACCGCGGCCATCTCCAGATCATGAGTGTAATATCCTTCTCGTACTTCCTCCAAATGTAGGGAAGCAAAAGCAATAACTCTATAGTGTCACCTCAGTACACACTCGAGCCCACTCAAGAAACATTACAGTTAAACAACAAGGTCGCCCGAACCAAAAGCAAAGAAAGACTGATGCAGTTGCTAACTGAATCTTCAACTGCTGAAAACTCCGTACACATGCCTCAGTCCAAAGAAAAGAATCCTCCTTCTGGTCCATTCAGTCACTGGTGCAGCACCACTCTAGCAATCCTGCCTGAAACGGCGGTAAAACCTGCTAAGCCCAACAATCCGCGGATCTCCGTCCTGCACACAAGTCTGGGCCTAAGCTGTACGACCACGATTCTCCCTCGGAACCATACGGAACCGTCTCCCGCGACTACAAGACCTAGGAGTCAACACAAACAAGCCTGAAGAAACACTCCGAGAATTTAGCAAACTGCTGGTACTCTCCCAGTATCTGCATAACAAATCCTCAAGTGCTACTACTGTCCCTCAAGACACATTAAATAGACCAGAATGTCGTAAATAACACAACAGAAACTGGTCGAGGAACGGCCTGAAGAAATCTGGTTCATCACATCTACGAATGCTGCTAGGGCGACAGTGAATCCAACGACTCACAAAAACACACAAGGCCCGTAGCACGCACAAGGCAGTCTTCGGAATGCCGTCACTCCTAATCCGCAATAATGATGACCTGATCCCAAGCAAACTTAGAGAAATGTCTCGCACTCTGGAGCTGATCGAAGAAATCGTCACGGCGAGATGAAGGATGCCTATCCGCACCGTAAGCCGGTTCAATTGACGATCCGTCGATACGCAACCCTAAACTGCCGTCTTTCTCCTTGACGAACAGAAATAGGAGCTTCCAAAAGCGAAACACTCAGACGCACAAAACTTCCCAAACCAAAACTCTGCAGCTGATCCTTAAGCTCCCTCAGCTTCGCCGGCTCATCTGGAACAACGTCGGAAAACTCTCGCATGAAAAGAACCCGGTCCAACAATCCCACGGTGGCTCCGGTATCACGTATGAACGCTAAGAATCCACGACATCTACTCAGTAGCCGACTAGCGAAAAAGGCTGAATTCAAGCTGTGAGAGGCGGCCCAACTATCCACCTGCACAACAAGAACTGACTTGCCGGGGAAAACAAAACCTAACTTGCTTCCACACGGTAGTCCACAGACGCCTAACACGTAGTTAACTAGTCCGTGCCCAGGAGAACGTCAAACCCAACATCTCTAGAAGGATCAAAACGACGGACGAAACTCTATCTCTTATCCGATTGGCACAAAACTGAAATACTTGTCGCGCAACAAAAGGATCGCTGACAGAAGTTAAAACAACTACTACGACTAATCTACCCAACCACAGTACAAGCAAGAAACAAACAAATACACCAAGAGAAAATATAACTCAAGGGTACCTGAAATCTCCACATTGGACGTCTGCGCGTCCCGATGAGTAGAAGCAAACTCCTGTGTCTGCCCTCTACTCGCAGCTAGATGAACTCCTCTGGTAGCCTGAGCCCTCTGAGCGAATCTCCCACGTCCACGGCCTCTCTGAATACGATCCTGACGCCGTGCTGAGGAACAATCCCTGACGAAGTGCTGAAGGCTTCCACATCGAAAACATCCACGTGCTGACTGCTGACCATCCTGGGGATGAGGGCTGAACGACTGTCCTCGTCCCAAACCTCTGCTACTCCCGTAGTGGTCACAAAATCTGTCTCGACGACCGAACCTCTGTCTCTGGGCTGGTACGCTGGTACGAGTCCTCCACTGTCCTGGAACTCTCTGAGCCTCTGGAATGTGTGCCTCGTCAACTGGAGCTGTAACCACTGGTGCTATGTAGGTGACGGACTGCTGCATGCTGATCGTGAGGGACAGCTGAGTAACAGGGGTGACAACTTCCTGTCGTAGCTCCCGAACGACATCAACCAAGGAACTCAACGTCTGGCGGAAATCCTGCACCTCTTCCAAAAGTCTATCCATAGTATAGATCGTAGGCTGATCCGTCTGCACCTGTGCAACTAGAATGCCATCCGGGTCAGTACTCGTCTCACCCGAGCTAACTCTGACCTCGGCCCTCGTTGCATCGCTTTGAGTCCCCATAGTCATCGGCGGCAAGGCTATAAATAGATATAGGATGAAATTCGATAAGAATGAGGAAATCGAATCTCAAGATATGAATCATCAAGGAAGGAATGTCAAGCAAATTGTACATAGGTCACTTAATGCAAGGTACCGCGCTGTGGGTATGCTGCAGACATACACACACTACGTTACTCTGCTTAAGCTACCTACTCCATCATACTAAGGTCATCCTACACTCCGAAGGTAAAACCTAACGCTCTGATACCAACTTTGTCACGACCCAAAAATGGCCCGTGACGGCCCTAATACTACGCAACGCCTAAAGACGCAACGTAGTAAAAGAAAGCCAACCCAGAAATCTAAACCAAGAAAAGAATGCTGAAAAGATGATATAAGTTTAGAAACAATTGAAATCGCAACCCAAATTCTTTAAAAGTCTCACTTTCTTTCTTTAAAATTTTAGCAACACCCCATTTTTATAAAGCTAGTCAATATGAATACAACAGAAGAATAAGGACAGTAGAGAAAAAGCTGTATATAAAGACATCAAATCCACCATAATACACACTAACGTCCTCACCAAGTCTCTATGTCAATAATACAACAGTAGATGGAGAGTACAATACAACGAAGGTACAATATATAATACAGATAACCGTCGAACCCACCTATGCAAATTGGTACTGTGAGCTGATGCGGTATCTGTAGCAAAAGATGGTAGCTGGATAGCTGAATAGGGGAATAGCCTGCCTCGACTACTCTGGGGAAAAACCTGAAACACCTGTGGCACAACGGGGGTGAGTTGTCAACTCGTGAATAGTATAAAACATATGCAGGTAATCGCAGGAATGCACGTACAGCATGAATCTAAGATATGCGATTACAATAATAATATATCATGCAAATGCTGAAATAGGGAGAGCACACTAGCAGGTACAATCAATATGTGAAGCAATGATGGCATGATAGTAGTATGCAATGTCTATGCAATAGAGATATGAGAAAGCAAATATGCAACTATCATAAGGGTACACTACAAGTACTACCAATATATGAATCTGTGCATAAGATAGGTAATGGTGAGGTGTAGGGTGGAATATGTCATTTTCCACGGAAACCTGACGTCGTGGCAGGATCACAATCCACTAAGATACTCCAATCCCAAATCCTCAAACCAGGCCCCACATTGGGCACTCACATCAAATAAGTCTCACATCTCCTCAATGTACAATGTCGAGTAATCTCCTATATCCCGAATGTACAAGTCACCCATCACATAGGTATATCCAATGTCCAAGTCCCAATGAATCACCTAGTATCCCAAGTCCAATCTCAAGTAAGTTCTAGCATCCTAAAGGTAAATATATGTACAGAAATAAATATGATGGGGGCAATACACATATATTAGCGTCCCATTCCACTAATATTGGTGTAAGGGTATATATATAACAACGGCTAAGTCCCCTGTTATATATACAAAAAGGGGTTAAAGAAATATCATGAAACCGTGTGCCAAGCATCGACACAGAAATCCTCGTATATGGGGCTCCGTCAGTCCGGATCAGCCCATGGGGTCCGTCTGCAGTGTCGGCCCTCGACCTCGACAGTACAGGTCATCCCGCATCCACCTCTCTACTCTGGCCAGTAGCCTCCAGACAACTGCCAGGTCCAAACAATCACCGGTAGGTACTCGCCCGCCTCCAGGCTCAATCGGCAAACCCATCGATCTTCTTGCCGAGAGGAACCATACCGGGCCCCACCATGTACTCTCATACGGCAACCACACATCATATGGAGCATAGAATCAGCACCGATAAAACTCAAGGGGGACGCTCGAAATATCATATCAAGGAAACCGGGTTGTT
Organism: Agapanthus africanus; assembly: GCA_030015575.1. Classification (NCBI taxonomy): domain Eukaryota; kingdom Viridiplantae; phylum Streptophyta; class Magnoliopsida; order Asparagales; family Amaryllidaceae; genus Agapanthus; species Agapanthus africanus. The sequence goes on along the minus strand of JASDDO010000012.1, from coordinate 259,604,063 downwards.
CATGTATGCATAATTTCATGAACTCCCGCGGTTCCCAAATCCCGAAAACATCATATAAAATCCAGATAAACAATGCGCAATCCAAGAATAAATATATGCGATATATCTGAATGCGAGCAGGTAAACACAAGTATATAGCTGAACCAGATGTATGCGAAATCATGATAAGGTACAGCCAAGTAACATCAGTAAATGTGAATATGCGACAACAACTGAATATGTATCTAACATACAGGTATAGCAAAGTATAGGTATCTACCTATAGGAACTGATGTCGTATACCCCCCCTGGGTATAGGTAACATATGTATGAAATCCCTCCCGATATAGGTAAAATATGTAGGAGGTATACCTGTAGCTGTATCGCAAGTGAAAATATACCTATCACTAAAGGTATGATACGCTATAGGGATACCGATAGGCTAGATGTCAAGTGTGGGAAGCAATGGTAGCTATAAGGGTTAGTGTGTGACATGGCAATTATTGACGGTGTGTGTGTAGCATGCAATCCGTGCTCGTGCAACATGAACCGTCAATAATGTGTGCAGTGTCCTACGGCTGCTAGTCACAGTATATAGCTATATCTAGGAAATGCAGTAAGGCGCAATTCTACAATGACGTAGAATGTGCGACAGGAATTTGAATCCTGGCCCAGACGCATAACGCCATGCGGGCGATTCCCCTGTAGATGTTATATCTACTCACCTAAACTCCACGCTGGGTGGATCCTATCACCAGCTCCCCCTGTAGCTGTGTCCGTCTGCAAACCTGCCAATACGACAAGAAATCACATATAAGTCAAAATATCTCGCGAAACGCGATATCGAAACGAAACGAGAAACTCGCGTCGCGAACTAAACGCGCGTGTGCACGATAAGCTGAATCGTGTGCGTAAGCGTCTAAAACCCATCGCGACACGCCGCGATACGCTGGATCACAGAACCCACTCACGTATCGCGCGTATCGCGCAAACACAACTAAACACAAAAGCGACATAGGATTCCAGATTTTCCTACAGGCAAGATATTACAAAACTAGACATGTCAAGGACCTAGAGAACACAGCAGGAGCCCTACACCAAAACCCCAACACCCATGCTCCCCACTGGGCCGCAAATTGCGGCCAAAACCAGGAAATTGGCGGCCGGATTTGAGAGTGGTGGGGTCGGGCTTTGATGGTGGGGTCAGGGTGTTACTAGTAGGCTGGGGTCCACTAAATTTTATCCTGAAGTCACCCGGGTAACAGCAGATCACAGATATCCAATAAATCTCCTTAAAAACACCAATTTGCACAATATGGAAAGTCTATGGTATTTTAGTGAAATCTGGGGATTTCTCAGAAGAAGTGGCCTTACTAACACTCAATTAACCTAAGGTAGCTAACACAATTCACAAATTACCACCATTCCACTCAAACACCACAATTTAGCACAAATCAGCTAATTTAGCACTAATCGAATCAATCGATGCACGACCAAGCAAACCAAGCGAACTAGGGAAACAAGTTAGGAAGTATACCTCATACTTGACCCTAGGGAGCTGCAGGGAGGTGAAGAAGTGAAGGGGAGGGGCTGCACTTGGTGCTTGCTGTTGCTGCTGCTGCCTCTGCTGCTTCTGCTGTTGCTTCTTGCTGCTGCTTCTGCTATTGCTGTTGTTGTAGTTGTTGTTGTTTGATGTTGTTGTTGCTGTTGCTGCTGCCGAAGATGATGATGATGATAATGATGATGTTGATGATGATGATCCCTGCAGCTGCTGCTGCCACTGCCTGGTGCTGCTGCTGCCAAGGCTTGCTGCTGCTGCTGCTTCTCTCTCTCTCTCTCAGCAGTGTGTGTGTGTGTGTGTGTGTGTGTGTGTGAGTGAGGGAAATGAAATGAGAGAGAAGACAAAAGAGAAATGAGAGAATGCAAACACCCCCCCTCTTCTCACTCTTTCCTCATTAATGAGGTAAGGTTCACCCCATGCTCCCCTCTCTCTCTCTCACACACAAAGTCAAACCACAAAAAATAAAAACCCTTTTAAAATCATTTTCATTTCTTAATAGCAACCATAACACTATTAAACCCAAAACACCTAATACAACCTTAACATTAAATTAAGCAATGGTTAAACCACTAAATACCTCCTAGTTAACATGCACAAGTGTGTGTGTGCCTAACAAAAATATAATAAAATACTCAATAAATAGGATAAAATATTTAAAAACTAATTTGGTAAACTTTTTATTAAAAACCACATTTTAAAATATAATTAGCTACAAAACACATTCTAAGGTGTTACAGATGAATTACGAGTAGACTGTAAGTACACGGTAGCGCCCCCGGCCGTCTAACAGACACCAAATGCGGAACAAAAACTTTTTGACTGGCGCTATCACATACTATATCCCGGATCTGCCATTAAAGCTAAACTAACAAACTACAAAGTGGGTAGAAATGTTATACCGAACGATCTGAGTCCTTCGGTCTTCAACCATCATCCCACGCTTTGTTGCGGCTGCTTCGATCTCCTGAATCTCCAGTCTTCTCCTCCAGGTGGCACCACGTCGACGGATCTTTAAACGCGCTCCCGCCTCTGAACCGAGGCAACTCGATCATCAAGTTTGCTAAAAGAGATGACCAAGATTGATGTAGAGAATGAGTTGAACACTTTGTCTCGCTTCGTCCAAAGCTATGGACGAACGGTTAATGAAGTTGCCTTTTTAATCGGGTAAAGAGAAAATGAGTATATCAAATTTCCATGAACCAAAACTATCAACTTTTAAAACCAAGTGAGAGAGTGAGAAGAGGAGGGGAGGAGCCGGCCACATATAGAGGAGGGGGTGAGTGTAGGAGCAAGGGTTGGTGACCATAAAGGAAAAGATCAAGAGAAAAAATCCAAGGCAAAACAAAACCACATTAATGCAAATGGTGACTTAATTAACCTAGTCATCCATTCATTAATGCATAAAATGAATAAAAACCTAGTCACCAAAACTAGAACCTTCCACACTCATGACTCACCTCATGACTCATCCAAGTGAAGAAAAGATAAATCCGTATTAAACCGAATGTTTAATACGGGTGATAGAAAACTGGAAACTGGCAACTTCCAAAAGCGACCCCGAAACGAATTTCAGGATAACCCCGTAACAGTATAAACATACCCGCATTTGTATTACGACCGAATACAAATGCAACTGAGACAAAGATATTATATCTACACAGTATAATACTCGGATCCGGCTTAAACCAAAGCCCACCAGTATTACCTGCCCGAAATATGACATGTGCCTAAACAAACGTGCATTTTCCTAACCCTGTCATAAAACCATATGGCCTCTACAACGTTTCGCCCGAACTTGGGAAACTGTCTGTGGGGGACTCTAATGACTCGTCAACACACTGGCACTGGGTATAACCACTAGCACGTCAAAGGTACTATCTGTACGTAACGGTTGCCTTTGTATTGATTGGAAGGGAAGCTGACGAGCGAACTCATCCAGAAACCCTACCGAGCCTGACAGTGACAATATCCGTACATTCCGGTCCGTTCGTCTAAGAGTATCGCATACCGAGTCTAGGGGGTGGATAAAGTCAGACCCCTAATAACGCGATAATTCGTGTCGGTATGAAGCCCATCACCTCCTGAGAAACTACTGATCCAAATAAATAATTCTCCACTACCCCGGCCGAGGATTTCTAGTGATGGCCACCCGTGCACTATGCGACAACAACCCCCAATACCGGGAGAGACGAATCCCCGACGATCCTCTCACTGCCTCCATGTGGCTCGGGACTATACCCAACTAAAACCTGTTAGCACGTCTCCTTTGAGCGTGGTAGGGTAGTAATCAAAGCACAGTGGGAACTCACACGAGACAAATGACAATCTCAGGTCGACAGACTAACCTGTACACATCTCACCTGGGAACTTCTATCTGACGATATGTATAATACCAACTAGCAAGTTCCCGGCGAGTCCTGTCCGGTGTACTCATAACCTAATGAGCACCTATATACTTCTTAGGTGATCCAACAGACACCAGTGGCTTGTGAGACCGGCCACCGCCCCTCGTCGGTTTCTCGACTGTATACACTAGTCTACTCTGGAGTATCGATGCCCTGTCTCGAAACTCCTACGGTTAGGGACACTTTAAGGATGTGCTTATAGACCCCAGCTCCCACGTATATGATCGCCATCATACTGCTGGCATTCAAGCAAGAATCATATGGGCTCTATCAACATGCAATAGTAAACTAAAGCATGTATATGATGATAAAGACAAACTAGATAGCATAGTATCATCTCTAGCAAAACTGTCATATCGGTATAGGTCCTCCCTCAATCATTGTAATCACGTACTTGCGATCCAATAATTGGCTTAGAGGGCACTATATCCAACAATCTCCCACTTGTACTTAAGGCTAATTATTGCGATGTCGCATACTCACAGCCCGTGTGATACCGAACACCCAACTCCTCTACTAATCAGTTTCACAAAGCTCGTTTGTAAAACTATTGTGTTCGAGAAATAGCCTCTGTGAGTGGATCCGCCCTGATGTTTCTTTCTATGTTTCTCTTAATCTCAATTTCGCGGAGAAAGCCATCCCCTGAATTGAGTAATACCTGTCTTAGAATATGTCTGGTTATTTGATGGGACCTAGTTCATAAATGAACTCCAAATCCAAACTTCTTAGACTATATCGATAACTGAACATAATCAGTATCCAGCACCATGCCTCCCACAGTATCCTCTTGGACCAACTGTCCATAATACTGTCCCTCGTCAGAGGGAAATCTATAACTCTGACAATCACTCTGTCATCCATGTCACCTTTGAAGCCTGGAATGATAACCGTCTCCCGAAGGAGGCTGCCATCATCAAATCCGTAGAACATTCACTAATGTTCTAAAACTGCTTCCTTATGTTTCTCCAGGATTGGATTAATATTAACTTATCGCATCTAGTGCAAAAACAACATCTGGTGTGGTACTTGACTTTTCACGATGGACTCAATTGCCTAAGAAAGTGATCTGCCAATCATGCACATCCCTCTCCCTTTTAGTCTGTAAGACACTTTTAGAGAGGGTGACTCCATCACCTGCAGGTACACTACCATGCCAGGAGTCATCTATTCTAAAATACTATTAGAATACTGTCAAAGTACCCACATTGGGAAACTACCCAAATCTAGATCTAAAACCATAGATCTAGTAACCAGAATATCTGATATTATATCCATATCCTTTGTGAAGAAACAACTGTGTGAGTACCACAGTATAAACGATTGTTGTATAGGAAATTTTACTTCCTACTCTGTGTATGTCATCCAATTACCAGGACATCACACCCTACTACCTTCTCAACAGATCCATCCCCTATTCTGATGAACTCATACCCATGACTGTCACATCAAAAATAGATGATCTATCTTCGCTATATCTGCTCAAGTCTATAAATAGACATAAGCTTCTTGCCCACTTTGCTTCCGCTGCTCCCACTGACTATGACAACCCTCTGGCAGAATAATATATACGTCCACTTCTAAAGCTAGTTTAGAATGACGCTATACTTAACCTCCTGCCGGGTCTCATAGCCTGGAACAACAGTAGTGTCAAGTCTGGGTAAACAAGAACCTCCCTGTCACCATCCTTGAGGCACCTTAGTACCTCTCGGGTGTCTGAGGTTACCCACCATATCTGCGGAGCGGCTAATGGAATGTCCAACCTGATTGAATATAAAGGTCCTATTAAATTTTCCGTAACTGTTTGCGGTTCCGGAATTACTTCCAGTTCTACCATACTCCCAGTATCGTTTTCTGTAAAAATCCATTTTACTAAAACTGTGGCGAGTCAAGAACAATATCACTATTGATCTTCCAGATGGTAGAAAGTCAACCCTCGTCAAAGCCAGGGTCAACCCACAAACTGCCATTACAGAAACGTGCCTTGAGTTATCCAGAGTCTGGTTTTAAGCATAAGCTGGACAACTCACCGTACCTTAACATCGTTAAGATATGAACCATTCTATATCTAATATAGAAACTTTGGCACTTATTTAATTGGAACCAGATTCTAATCATGCAACTGTCTCCAATGCATATCAACTTAATGGAGAGAGGCTAATCAACATTACTCAACTTAGGAACATATATCCAATTATGAGTAACCTGAAATAGAAACAAGTTTCTCAAAACCATTACTATCAACTGAATACCAATCACAAGTATCTACATCTTCGATCTCTTTGAAGAATCCCGATACTTGCGACATCTTGTTCTCTACTTTATTCTTATATCTACAACTTCTCGAAACTTAGACTTTGTATTTCTACGAAACACTTGTCTAAAAACTAGAGAAGTCACAAGTAAATAGAACATAGTACGAGGACTAACCCCTTTGTCCTGACGGACACTGGACAACATACAATCACTGTATAAGTCCGCTGAGTTGAATAACTCAAAACCTGTGCGTCGTAGGTTGAAAACTGTACTTATGGTTAAGAACTACTCCGTTGTTCAATGCTCCTTACCCAATCGTATCTGATATAAGTAAATGTCACGGACATAAACTCAAAAAGTTATATATTACTTTATAAAAATAAACGTACAGATATATCATTTTGAAATTGTTGCACAACAACGGATATTCAAAACCAAATACATGCCGTCTGGCAAAACCTGAGGCGACTTCCTCAAATATCACCAATTACAATGAATTCCGATATTATGAGGATGATCACCTAATTCCCAATAACTTACTCCTACTCATCATCTATAAAAGCATACAGATGTGAGAATCATACCTCGTAAATACATACCCTGGAGTAAGTATCTAATCGGGAAATCAGTTTTCCTTTAACAATGCACTGAAACATAAAAATGTTTCATAGGGGTATCTTGGTATTCTTAGTAATGCCTCTTCCATAATCCAATTCATGACTTTAACCGTATATTTCTTTGTCATCTCTCCAAATCCCTTTATTTGTCTTTATTCATTACCTTCTGTACACCATCGTTAGGCTAAATGGTTTTCTTCCTTCCCTACCGTTCGGCACCAGCCTATGGTTTGGAAGAAGAATATCCAGTAAGCATAATAGGTGTACCCTCCTAAACCAAGGAGTAATCGCAACTTGAGAGAAGGTGATGATAAAAGATAACTGAATAATACCTTATTCTATTTCTCCCGAACTGGGGAAAAAGCAAAGGTGAAATAGGAGTGGCGATGAAGTACGCAGTTTGGTCGTGAATGATAGCAGTCGCAATTTACTTTGCTTTCTTTCTAATCCTTTTATTTTGTCTTTAGTTATTACCTTCTGTACACCCTACTTAGGCTAATTGGTTTTCTTCATTCCCTACCTTTCGGCACCTGCCTATGGTTTGGAATAAGACTATCCAATAAGCGTAATAGGTGTACTCTCCTAAACTAAGGAGCCCTCGCAACCTGAGAGAAGGTGATAATAAAAGACAACTGAATAAACCAATTCAATTTCTCCTGAACCTGGATCCATCCTCGAAGAAATCCCTACGAGTTCGTCTATAACCATACGATGGATCTATCCAATGGAAGTGGATATCCGTAGTAATACGGGGTGTTCTGAGAAATGCAAAGGGTAAAAGAAGGAGCGACAATGACTTATGCAACTCGGACAATCCAAAAGCCAGTATTTTAAGAAGGTTCGGTCAACTTGGTCACTGAGTCATAGTCTAGGGTCGGTCAAAGGTCGCTGCCAAAGAGAGAGAGAAAAGAAACACTCTGCGTGCACTCTAATCTAGATCAGATTGGTTATTACTTTATCTAATCAGGAAACCTCCCACTGTTCCGTCAAATTCTCCTCCAAACTTGAAAGAAGAATCAATTGGGATCACCCGAAGAGTAAACCAACTCATCAGTGGGAATCGGGATCCAACTCTCATCGCATGATAACGTGACGGAATCCACTCATGTTATCACACTCCAGAAGGTATGCGCACACTTGGCAAGTTTCAGTTTCTTTAGAAACTCCGGATATGATTTTTGTCCCATGCTCTTATGACCTTGACTTTGGCCAACAAATCATAAGTCACATGTCAAGTTCTACCTGTCATTATCCAGGTTAATTTGAACCCATCCGTACCTACCCTTGACTTTGGACAACAAAGCAGTACGACTGTCCCAAACCAACGCATCTATCTATGCAACAGATGAATACCCAGCAGCTACCAAACACTATGCCTTGAATTTGGCCAAACAAACACAACTTGAATACTACTGACAATCCATAAGAAATGACGGAGGGCTACGGCTGGTTTTTGGCAAAAAACCTTTAACGTATTGAGCTTAATCTCGTTGAAGGAATCTGATAGCTTTTTATAAAGATATAGTGGCGAAAACTTTTTGCTAAAGAGGTCACTCCCGGCGAAGGGATCTCGGCTCTTTCCTCATGGAATGAGGTGCAGGATATTCTAACTGAATACCGATATGCAAAGCAACTTGTAATCGACTATAGTGAAGTTATTACCCTGACGCAAACTTCTGCCCAAGGGGTCACTCCCGGTGAAGGGATATCGGCCCTTGCCTCGTCGAATGAGGTGCAGGATATTCTAACTGAATATCACTGTGCAAAACAAAAGGAAACGTCTTTGTAATAACACTTTTTTTAAAACTGTTCCAACAACATCAAATATAGGTTTGTTTTTATCCTTGCATTGATAAGAATCAATGCAGTCCCATCAAATAATCACACCAGAAAAGAACGAAAATATAATGTACGTCTATGCCATCCGCATTCGCCACTGGGTCCCGTCATCACCCGTTAGGTTACTTAATTTACGACAGAGCGGGGACTGGACTATCGCAGGTGTAAAACATATACAACATCTAATAGTGTATACACCAATATACAATAATCGCTCCAGGCGTGATAATATGCAACATTACAGAAAAGCAATAAGCATCACAGAACAATGCAGATAATCTGGGATCCCCGGGTTTCACAGAGCCGCTACTGAAACCCGACGTTCCCCTGGTCGGGTGGATAGCCTGTGCAATGAAACCTAGACCCCTACGGGTGCGGCAAGTTACCCGCCAAAATCTGAAGAGAGGCAGCCCCCTACTGCATAGTGAATAGACTACCCGGCACTTCACCGAATCCGGTTACCAGAGCACTCCTCCTTGGGTCAACCTGTACCCCTACGAGTGCGGCGAATAGTCTGCCAATTCTAGAGTGAGGACCCTCTGCCTCTCAAAGCCATGAGATACGGACCCGTTGCCCTCCAGAACCCGGCTATCTGTGCACTCCATCGCGGGGTAAACCTAGTACAGAAATAAAAATATATACAACGGGTACATCGACCTCAGCCCGGTCGTGCCCCAAAAGAATATTATACAAACAGGCAGTGACGACAGTCCACATGTTGGACGCTCGCCCCGCAATATCTAATGTACAAATAAATCCAAATTGCACTACCATTGCACACTGCTATCTACCATGACAAATCCGCAACATCACAGCACAACAAAGAACATCAACGCGAATGTCACGTTCGCAAACCCGTCTAAAAGGAATATAGCAATTAGACGCAATTTACCGCTCAAATGACATTCCCGGTCGGAGATATAATGTAAGTAATGCATACTATCAAGTTTAAAATTTCGATCGACCAAACTTCCCGAAGTGGGCCCCACGTACATCTGGTGTACAGTAATAAAATCTGGGCCCAAAGGAAATATTCCAGAAACCACAATTTACAATGAAGAACATACTGTAGAAAATTGGAGCATTGATCCCACAATATGGCGACGGATCCGCGGCCGTACAGTAAGATCACTCGACCAATTTTCACCAGTTTTCTTAGAAAAGCCTGCACAATTTTCTGTGATACTCAAAATAATTTTTAGACCAGATTTAAAATCGACAGAAACTTTGTATAGAAAAATTGCAGTTTTCGAAAATCCGTTCGATCGATATTTTAAACGTGTTAGCACAAGTTAGTAAAGCTTAATGGTGAGGCTCTGATACCACTGTAAGTACACGGTAGTGCCCCGGCCGTCTAACAGACGTCAAATGCGGAACAAAAACTTTTTGACTGGCGCTATCGCATACTATATCCCGGATCTGCAATTAAAGCAAAACTAACAAACTACAAAGTGTATAGAAATGTTATATCGAACAATCCGAGTCTTTCGGTCTTCAACCATCATCCTACGCTTTGTTGCGGCTGCTCCGATCTCCTGAATCTCCAGTCTTCTCGTCCAGGTGGCACCACGTCGACGAATCTTTAAACGCGCTCCCGCCTCTGAACCTAGGCAACTCAATCATCAAGTTTGCTAAAAGAGATGACCAAGATTGATGTGGAGAATGAGTAGAACACTTTGTCTCGCTTCGTCCAAAGCTATGGACGAACGGTTAATGAAGTTGCCTTTTTAATCGGGTAAAGAGAAAATGTGTATATCAAATTTCCATGAACCAAAACTATCATCTTTTAAAACCAAGTGAGAGAGTGAGAAGAGGAGGGGAGGAGCCGGCGACAAATAGAGGAGGGGGTGAGTGTAGGAGCAAGGGTTGGTGATCATAAAGGAAAAGATCAAGAGAAAAAATCCAAGGAAAAACAAAACCACATTAATGCAAATGGTGACTCAATTAACCTAGTCATCCATTCATTAATGCATATAATGAATAAAAACCTAGTCACCAAAACCAGAACCTTCCACACTCATGACTCACCTCATGACTCACCCAAGTGAAGAAAAGATAAATCCGTATTAAACCGAATGTTTAATACGGGTGATAGAAAACTGGAAACTGGCAACTTCCAAAAGCGATCCCGAAACGAATTTCAGGATAACTGATTAGATCTCAAAACTATCTATTAACCGCAATCAAGAACGACGTCGCTTGTAGCTAGCCGGTGAGTACGGGTCGGTCCACAGGGATGTTGTGGATTTCCTAATCGCTCTTACGAGTTAATTCCAAACGGTGTGAATGGATTAATTAAATCTAAAAACTAATTTAATCTAGGGCAATTGAATTAAAGATCTAACTATCTAACTAGGGCAAAGAATTAAATTTAATCTAGGGCAGAGAATGAAAAATTACCTAGGGCAAGAATTGAAATTACCTACTTACTTTACAGATGGCTCTCTCCAAACATCAACACAAGACTTGTCAGATCTGAATTCATGAAATGAAAAGAGGCACCGATGATTTCCAAAAGAAATCTAAATTTTTTTCATAGAAAGAGGCATATGGAGGCATAACTAATACAATGATTTAGGCTTCTATTTATAGGAGATAGAAACCCTAGGTTACAATTGATTCGCACGTCTGCATTTACAAAAATACCCTCAGAAGACCTAGTCAAAGTAGACTCCAAGCTTTGGTAAAATTTTATGTCTCTGCCTCTTTAAAAGGAAGTATTGGGCCTTGAAATTTCCTTTGTTGGCTCTTCTGTCTTTGGGCTTCCTTATTATTTGGTTCTTTTATTAAAATAGCTTCTATGTTTGTTCCAGATCTCCAGTGAATAATTGCGGTGGACTTTTAACCGTTCGCTTTGTAATCTTGGATCTTGCATTGCCTTGTACTTTGTGAATTTTATCTTTGATGTAGGTTTGATCAAGAGTCTTCTGTTTGTTGGTCAAAGTCCACTTTTGCATCGTCTTTTCATCGTTTTCACTGTTTTCTGTCGAAGAACCTGTAACCTGTAATATGTAGCAGACATGCGTCAAAAGCACCTGTTTATTTATAAAACGAATAAGAATGGGGAATATAATAATGCAATATTATGATATGAACAAATTCCCCCAAACTTATCTTTTGCTCGTCCTCGAGCAAACTTATCTTTATTCTCTACAAAAACCTAACCGCACTTTCACAGGGAAACGCGATTGCACTGAGCTCGTGCAACAAGCCGTTAAACCTCTAGGTTTCCCTAGTAGGAGGAGTGTTGTCTCCTGAGGGTTTTCAGCGGATACTACCCACAAAATCCTATCAATTCGGCTTTTCAACTTTTGTTCTCCAATTAGGTTTTCTAACAAGGAATTCTATTATCGTCGGCTCGTAAATTATCCACCCATATTCTTCACACTTCCTCATCATTTAGCTTAAGATTATATATGTTCCGCAGACCTACTTAGCTTTCGGCATCTCTTAAGTTTTCCTTCTAGGGTTCAATCTCCACTTAGGAATTTTTATCAACTCTATTAAAGATACAAGTTCTACTCTTCACTCCTTTCTCTCATCTAAACTCCAATCATATATACCCACGTGTGTGTATAAATCACCCATACACTTGGAAATTCAAATCAAGCAATCGTACTCTTGTCCGTTGTCCAAAGCACTTATTAATTGGTGAATTTTTAAATGAATTTTGCATACACATCCTTCATGCGACCGTTAATACTTCTTGAGGTACCAACGACCGATTACAAAATGCGTTTGCACCTAAAAGCATAATTCCTAGTCTTGCAACACCCAAGGCTTTAGCAGTGACTCCCAAACTAGTTGGTCTAAGGCACTAGATGATGAAGCACCCTCGCTAAATATTTTTTTCATTAATGCAGCCTTAAGTAATCACAAAAACCAGTGTTCATTTTTTTTTATTTATTCACTTTTTTTTCTTTTATTTTCACTGTACTAAGGACTTTAGACAAGAGCATTTCAATGTCTCATCTACTATTCCAAGTTTCAAGGTGCGTGATTGTGCAAATTGTAGGGTATACAATTTCAGAATCTAGATTTAAGTTAGGAATTATTTTTCAAACTTATACTCTAATAAAAGTATTAATACTTTTCCTTCGTTTTGACTTAGCCCAAGAAATGAACTCAAAATTTGCCTATTTCTAAATAAACTACACAGACATACACTTTCTACCGTTAAACTCTAAAGAAGGTTATTTTTAGGGTTTTTAATTTACTAAGTCTAAGATCTAGTTGTTCCTAGCCAGTTGACCTATCTGTCAAACTCGAGTCAAATAAGCCAAAATTGAATACAATATTTTTTATAATTTTTGAAATTTTTCAATTTTTTATGGGTTTTTAAAATAAGTATGCAAATGCAAAAAATATGTACAAATGAATGCGAAGGAATAAGACGTACCGAGCATACCCCCAAACTTAAACTTGACAGTGTCCTCTCTGTCATGCCACACCAAGAGGGTCAAAATGTCGGCACTCCCCTGTTTATTTATTTATATTTTTTTATTTTTTTTTGAAATTTTTTTTTAATTTTTTTTATAGAAAAAAAAATAAAAAATATATATAGATATATACAACAAGGTTCCGCCCAAACTTAAGCTGGGACGTACACAAGCCAAAGGTTAGCACCAACCATTCAAAAATCTTATCGTGGTAATGGTCTAGTTGGTGAAAGAATGGAGTGGAAAGAAAAGAGATGAGAAGCACACGAGACCGAGTGGAGGTAGAAACGGGATACGGTCAAGGTGGGGGAGAAGAATGGCAGAAAAGAGAAAGAAGTAGAGTACGATCTTGAGGGTATAAATCGAGTGAATAAATTAGCGCAATATGTGATGACCGATGTGTTAAAAGCGATTATGCTAACCTATCAACCCGTCGAGAAATGGGGTCAAATCCCTCAAGATTCCCAAGAAGGCATGGGTACGCCGAACTTGGTATTGGAGATGAAAGCGTAACGGTCTCTTGTACGGTCGGAACGATAGGAAGGAAGAAAGGGAGTGAATTAGGGATAGTGTTATTCTCACCTAAGTAATCTGTCGCGAACTTGAAGGATTCCATCAATGGTTCGAAACAACTGTAAGCAACCGAGTCTGATGGTTCGACTAACTCATCTGAAAATGTAAAGGACTCAAACTCGGGCGGTGAGTCATCAACATCGTCCGAAAAAGTGAAACACTCATACGTGTTATCGGCTGTGAGAACTGTGTCAGATTCAAAGGAAAATTTTCCATGCTCACAGTCTTCAAGCGTGATCGTGGTCGGAACGATGGAAAGGAGGGAGGGTGATTTAGTTAAAGGTTCAGGAGGATGAATTGGAAAATCCGACACATCAAACAAAAATGGTTCAACCTCAATATTATCTTCAAGACTCTCCTCAATACCATCCTCATAATTCTCCTCAATATTTATCTCATCCATACCATTATCATCAAAATCAAGACGCATATGAAGTTCGGAGAAACATTTAATGACTCGGGATGATGAATTGGACATAAAATTTCAATCAAATCGACAGGTTTATCATCAGAAATATTCCCGGCGTCTATATCCTCAATCAAGTGAAAATTAATTTTTTCTGACACCTCATCAAAAGTATGGATATTTATCGATTTAGGTTCTAGAGTGGAGGTGTAAAGATCGAAAGGATTAGGTGTGGTTTCACTCGAAAGGGGTTCTTCACAATCTGGCAAATCAAGCATTACAAAATCACACAACTCGGTTTTATTTTCAACTGGTGAACTATTTAGGATAATCGATGGAAAACCGGAGTTGTGGGCAGGAATTGGGTATGGGTAGGTTTGATTTGAAAATCCTCTCAAATTCTCACTCTGTCCAACCGCCTCCTCATATATTGGAAAATTTGGAGCTAGTTGGAAACTAGCTACCGGTTCACTCGGTTGCATAAGGGCGGCCATGGACGCTTCCACATTCCTAGTCATTTTGTTTGTTGCTGCAATATAAGCTGCCAACGACTGTTCCAAACTAGACATGGGTGGTGAAGGGGTTTCGGTAAAAGATTCGAAATTGTTTGGATAAGTGAAACTCCCAAATGGCTGTGTAGAAGCAGTGTCTAGTGAAGGTGGGAAAGTCGTGTAGGACAGGTAGGAAGTGGATGGTTGGACAAGCGTAGGATCAATATGTGGATAAAAAGGTGAATGAACTTGTTGATCCCTAGAACTGGATGTGCGGAGAGGGGTGAAAGATCGGCTACGAGACTGAGCAATGTGCTCAGCAATAGACATCGGCTTAGGAGTTACAACAGGACTCGAAAAAGTGTTGTCAACGTACGAAGGTGGTAAAGGTGGACATGGTTGACACAAAGTGGGTTGCAACGTCGAACTTTTTCTCCTAGATGCTTCTATTTGATCTTTCAAAGAAATTTTAGGCACGGAGGGATCTTCCTTAAATCGACCGAAACAATTGACGTACGAAGCAAAGTTAGGTTCGGGATAGCAAAGTTCGGCAAGAGATTTATGATGTGGGGTACCCATGATGAGAAGAGAAATAAGGTAGGTGGTGCAAGGATTTCTTAGAGACAAAAGTTGCAAGTCTTTTTTTTTTTTTAAATTTCCTTTTTCCTTTTTCTCTTTATTTAGAACTATTTGCAAAAATATTTTCGAGAAAAGAGCTAAGACACACTTTCGATCAACCAAAAATGCACAATTAGGCCTAGAACTAGGGTCACCTAGGTCAGCTAGACAGCTCCTAAATGTTCCAAAGGGCTAGAAATAGGACCTCAAACCGCCTCTTCACCGCCAATTGCGGCCAGGTAAGTGCCAGGTAAGTGGGAGGCTCCCCACTACGAGTAGAGGTCCTAATTCAGTAACCACTTGCCTTAGACACACTTGCCTAGACACCGCAAAGTCAGGTTAGGATAAACGGTCGATGCCAATAACTAGTCCTCTGTCCTATTGAGCTCGAAGTCCTTAGGGCTGAGTCTAGTATTTTTTAATTAAGAATGGTCAATGCAAATGCCTTATGTGATTTCTGGGGTCCTAGGAAGGGTGATGAAATCCCCACCCGATATGAATTGGTCAAAAGCCCCTTAAAATCAGATTAAAGATATGCAAAACAGTAAATCACTTGCAATCAAATTTTTTTTTGTGAATTTCAAAGATTGCAAGTTTCCTAATTAAAATTTTCCTTTTTCCGCTTGCTCTTTCTTTGGAAATTTTGCAAAAAGATCTTCGATAAAAGATTTGCAAAACAAAAAATATTACTTGCAATCAAATCTTTTTATTTTATGCGCGGCGCAAAAAATCCTGCACAAGATTTGTTATTGGAAGGGGAAGATTTTTTAAGCGCAAAGAATCCTGCAGGAGATTTTACAGAAGATATATCGAGATTTGCAGAGGAGATCACAAGACTTACATAGTTTTTTTTGTTTTTTGTTTTTTTTTTTTTGGCAAGCCCTGAACCGACCAGGGCGCGGCGGTTCCGCGGCCAGAAGGTGGGTAGCGCGGCGGTTCCGCGGCCAGAAAGGGGTCGCGCGTTTTTTTTTGAACCAGATCACCGCGATTCTTCTTGTTTGACTCGGTCCTTCAAATTTCTTCTGTTCCTCGGTTGTTGTGATCTTCTGTTTGTTCAGATTTGATATTTGCTGTTTTGATCTTTGTAGATTTCCATATCCGAATTTGTTCGTAGATCCTGCAAAAATCACACAAAAATACCCTTCCCAAAAATAACAGATGATATATTTTTATATTTTTTTGATTTCTCATATTTTTATGATTTTGATTAACCCGAAATTACAAAAAGGAAATAACACGCCATCCCCGGCAACGGCGCCATTTGATTTGATCTTAAAACTATCTATTAACCGCAATCGAGAACGGCGTCGCTTGTAGCTAGCCGGTGAGTACGGGTCGGTCCACAGGGATGTTGTGAATTTCCTAATTGCTCTTACGAGTTAATTCCAAACGGTGTGAATGGATTAATTAAATCTAAAAACTAAATTAATCTAGGGCAATTGAATTAAAGATCTAACTATCTAATTAGGGCAAGGAATTAAATTTAATCTAGGGTAGAGAATGAAAATTTACATTGGGCAAGAATTGAAATTACCTACTTACTTTACAGATGGCTCTCTCCAAACATCAACACAAGACTTGTCAGATCTGAATTCATGAAATGAAAAGAGGCACCGATGATTTCCAAAAGAAATCTAAATTTTTTTCATAGAAAGAGGCATATGGAGGCATAACTAATACAAAGATTTAGGCTTCTATTTATAGGAGATAGAAACCCTAGGTTACAATTGATTCGCACGTCTGCATTTACAAAAATACCCTCAGAAGACCTAGTCAAAGTAGACTCCAAGCTTTGGTAAAATTTTATGTCTCTGTCTCTTTAAAAGGAAGTATTGGGCATTGAAATTTCCTTTGTTGGCTCTTCTGTTTTTGGGCTTCCTTATTATTTGGTTCTTTTATTAAAATAGCTTCTATGTTTGTTCCAGATCTCCAGTGAATAATTGCGGTGGAATTTTAACCGTTCTCTTTGTAATCTTGGACCTTGCATTGCCTTGTACTTTGTGAATTTTATCTTTGATGTAGGTTTGATCAAGAGTCTTCTGTTTGTTGGTCAAAGTCCACTTTTGCATCGTCTTTTCATCGTTTTCACAGTTTTCTGTCCAAGAACCTGTAACCTGTAATATGTAGCAGACATGCGTCAAAAACACCTGTTTATTTATAAAACGAATAAGAATGGGGAATATAATAATACAATATTTTGGTGTGAACAATAACCCCGTAACAGTATAAACATACCCGCATTTGTATTACGACCGAATACAAATGCAACTGAGACAAAGATATTATATGTACACAGTATAATACTCGAATCCGGCTTAAACCAAAGCCCACCAGTATTACCTGCCCGAAATATGACACGTGCGTAAATGCACGTGCATTTTTCGAACCCAGCCATAAAACCATACGGCCTCTACAACGTTTCGCCCGAACTTGGGAAACTGTCTGTGAGGGACTCAAATGACTCATCAACACCCTGGCACTGGGTATAACCACTAGCACGTCAGAGATACTAGCTATACGTAACGGTTGCCTATGTATTGATTGGAAGGGAAGCTGACGAGCGAACTCATCTAGAAACCCTACTGAGCCTGACAGTGAGAATATCCGTACAGTCCGGTCCGTTCGTCTAAGAGTATCGCATATCGAGTCTAGGGGGGTAGATAAAGTCATATCCCTAATAACGCGATAATTCGTGTCGGTATGAAGCTCATCACTTCCTGAGAAACTACTAATCCAAATCAGTAATTCTCCACTACCCCTGCCGAGGATTTCTAGTGATGGCCACCCGTGCACTGTGCGACATCAACCCCCAATAACGGGAGAGACGAATCCCCGACGACCCGCTCACTGCCTCCATGTGGCTCGGGACTGTACCTAACTAAAACCTGTTTGCACGTCTCCTTTGAGCGTGGTAGGGTAGTAATCAAAGCACAGTGGGAACTCACACGAGACAGATGACGATCTCAGGTCGACAGACTAACCTGTACATATGTCACCTGGGAACTGCTATCTGACGATATGTAAAATACCAACTAGCAAGTTCCCGGTGAGTCCTATCCGGTGTACTCATAACCTAATGAGCACCTGTATACATCTTAGGTGATCCAACTGACACCAGTGGCTTGTGAGACCGGCCACCGCCCCTCGTCGCGGTCTCGACTGTATACACTAGTCTACTCTGGAGTATCGATGCCCTGTATCAAAACTCCTACGACTAGAGAAACTTTAAGGATGTGCTTATAGACCCCAGCTCCCACGTATATGATCGCCATCATACTGCTGGCAGTCAAGCTAGAATCATATGGGCTCTATCAACATGCAATAGTGAACTAAACCATGTATATGATGATAAAGACAAACCAGATAGCATATTATCATCTCGAGCAAGACTGTCATATCGGTATAGGTCCTCCCTCAATCATTGTAATCACGTACCTGCGATCCAATAATTGACTTAGAGGGCACTATATCCAACAAAGACTTGGACCCAGGAGTGGTCATGTTACGCGCACCGGCAGGCCAATGTTCAGGATCGTTGACAAGACATACTATGAGTGACCACGACAGTTGGCCAGAGATTCTTAGAAGATGTGTTTGAGCGGAACTATTCCTCCACACTTGATTTCGGTATTTTGGGCGATCTATTCGCATGATTGATTTTGATGATAGAGTTTCATGATATTTGTTTTCATGGACCATGGTTGCACCTACTGAGTATTTACGATTTTTGCACAGTTGTTGCACTTGAGATAGTTTTCATGGTTTGGTTTCTCATGTTTGTGATTATACGGATTTCATGCAGTTGAGTTGATTTGTGCGTATATACGCATACGATTTGGTTTTTGCACTCTGTATAGTTCACATATGCTTGCAGTGCAGTGATACGCATTTTGTGCACTTAGATGCGCTGGACTTCGATTTCGATTGTGATGCTCGATATTGGTTTTGTGCACCTTGTGCACCTGATTGGATTTTGCACATGTTCGGCGCTTGATATTGGATTTCATAATTTCGTGCATGATAGATGCACCTGCCTTGGATTTTCGAGCATGTTGAGCGCATGTTTTGAAATGCGATTTTGGTGCACACCAGATGCACTAAATCGAGATTCTTCGTGCATGTCAGATGCACCTGTCTTTGCTGTCAGGCATACACGTTGCCAATGACAGATGTTGTGTGCACTCCCGATGCACTTAGATGTTGTTTCTGTGCGCATGTATGGCACATATATGGATTTTGATTTCCGTGCGCACCAGACGCACGTAGTATTCATATGCATATTTTGGGATTGATTTCTTATAGAGCAGTACGTTTTTATGATATTTGCTATGTGTTTTCATACTGAGCTGGACTAGTCAGAGGACAGTACCTGAATATATTTTGCATGCATTGATAGCTATCGAAAGGAATTCCAAAAAGCGAGCTATAGTTTCAGTATTTACCTACGTGTCTGATATGACACGGGACGTTTAAAACAAGGAAACCCTTCTAAATTTTTTCCCAAAACGGCGGAATGCACATTTAAAAAAAACGGTATATATGTATATGGTTATTTTCTTATAATAGACGTCCGCCACTGTGCAGTGTTTTGCGCATTGCACAGCGATTTTAAGAGATTGGGCTTGCATTTCCTTCAGATATTTACATATATAGATTTGATATTCACGTGTATAGTTTCGAGTTATATCATATTGGTTTTGGGTATTGGATTTGACATTTGTGTCTTTACCATGACTCCGATGATTGTGGGATGCTTGACGGGGTTTTGATTTTGAGTTATATGCTCATTTTTCATGCGCATGCGCTGCGCTACGATTTGTTTTATGTATTTACGATTTCGGAGCCCCGACGACTTGATGGTTTTGCTCAGATGTTTTAGTATTTCGGGGGAGTTTTAATTTAAATTCGGGGACCGAATTTCTCTAAGAAGGGAAGATTGTAACGTTTTGAAAATCGTTTCGGTGAAATTTCGGAAAATTGGTAAAATAAGGGGGTTTCTGTAAAAAGTCAAAATACAAATATATTTATTATAAAATTAGATATACATATTCTAGCTATTTAATTGCTAGTATTTGGTGTTTATTGAGCCACTGGTGAAATTTCAAATTTTCTGAAAATTTTTCCGAAATTAATTATTTTAATATTATTTTAAGCCGTCACTAATTCATTTAATTAGGGAAAATTACAAATTGGAATGGGTTGATACAAATTTTGTAATTCTTGACACACTAAACTGACATGTAAAATATTATTTTTGAAACGAAATCCTTTTCCAAAACGGGTTAGAAAATATCGAAGAAAAAAAGCTTAAATTGTGAATTTAGTGTTAATGGATGTTTGGGGTATAGTATTTATCATTTTCCATCACCCCAAACCTATACCCACACTCACACACACCCATTTTTCCTTCCCCTTGGCTGAATTCAGCAGCAGCCCCCCTCAACTTTCCTCACTTGTTTTGCAAAAGAAAAGAAAAGGAAAAAAATGGTATAGGTGTTGACTTTGAGGTATGGTCTTTGCCTTTGACTTTTAGGTGGACCAAACACTTTCTTCACCACACTCTCTCTCCTCACCCCCTCAAGATCTGGCCGAGCCCCCCTTCCTCCATTCCCAACAGCAGCCCCCCTTCTCATCTCATTTCTCTCCAAAATTCCAAGAAAAATCAAGTAAAACCTTACAAATTTCCAAATACAAACCTTATCCATTTTTCCTTAGCTATTCTTGTATAGATCTTGGTGAAGGGAAGCATGTTTGGGAGGCTAGATTTGTGCTAGATCTCAAGATAATTGTGGGGTAAATTCATAACCTTATGGCTAATTGTTGTTTAATTATGATAAGCTATCTTATTGAAGTGTTGATTTGGGTGTAATTGCAAGTTTAGGATATTCTAGAAAAGTGTTTGATTTTGGGATTAGGGTTTGTAAAATTCAAGTGGGGGTTTCTAGCATTAGATTATGCTTCTAATGAGTGATTAACATGTTAATTCTATGCAAAACTAAACCTTGTTGCTTATTGCTAGATTGTTAAATTTAAATTGTCCTAATTATGATTGTTTTGCAAACTAGATTTTTGTAATTAATATTAAGAGTGAGATTAAAATCTAGATAACGGTTGTGTGGCTTAGTTAACATGTTTTAATGAGAATTATGGCCACTAGAATTGTTAAAATATTTAAAGTTGATTAAAACACCAAGTTTTGTGCTAAAATGAAAAATTGTGCTAATTTTGTTAACTAGGTTTTGTAAATATATATATTTTGATGAGAATAAATTAATGGGATGGTTTATATCACTTGGTTATGATATTGAGTGGATATTGCGGACGCTAGATTTGTTTAAACGTCGAGTTTTGTACTAAAACGGTTAATTTTGGTTGCTAGATTTTTGGAAAATAGCTTTTAAAGTGAGTTTGAGGTTTTTGTGAATTTTAAGCTATTTTGTATTATAATTAGTTCTTGTGATTGTGTAAATGAGTGTGTTTGGGCTTTTCTCGATGGTGTGGCGTTGGTACGCCGACGTCGAGGGTTTTTGGGTTGATTTGTGAAAGCAACCATAAGTTTTGACCTATGTGGGATTCGTGTGTCGTTTTGGTCATGAGTCAGATTTTAATGTGATACGGTGCGTTATGATATGTAGGTACCCCATGAGGACTTCGAGATGACAAGCAAGAGCGTGGCTACGTCGGCACCGGCGAGCGAGGACCAGGTGAGTAAATTTATATCTACGGGGAGAAGTCGGGTGGATGGCGTATAACACCCCCGCAGTTCGTGGTGATGTATACGAATACGTATACACACATATATATTGATATATTGTTTGAGATTATTAATGTTAAAGATGGATATTTGGTGTGTTTGGATTGGTTTAGTGTTGCGAAACCCTAGAGTAGTGGTTGCACCACACATACACACACACCCATACTTGCATACATTCTTCTTTCATATGTGCGTATATGGGAATATGTTTTTATGTGTTCACATAGGTATGGGACTATGTGTTCATATACTGGATTTGAGGATAGTACATGGGATTTGAGATGAGTCGATGAGATTCGATTTGAGGCCGTGAGATCGGTGATATGACAGGGTTCGTATTTTATATACGACCTGATGTTTTAGCGGGTCCTTTGACGTAGTTTTCACACACGTGCATGCATACTTAGGTAGTATCAGTATTGTACTAGACAGAGATCAGTACCCAGATTAGGATCTTTGATAAAGAAGATACCAGATGAATAATGTGAGGAACATGATATTGACCTGTATCCAGATTTGGGGATGCCGTACGACGGATTTACGTACGAGCTATATATTGATGATAGATCCGCACTCTTGACTTGGGAATATCTGATTATAGATATGGTATCGGATGTGATATTATCGAGGCGGGATCACCGACTAATATATATGTTTATATATATATTGACTCAGATGTTAGGCGGTTTCCTTACCCTTAATTCAGCTTGTTAGTTCAGCCGTATAGTTTAGTGTAGTTGTCAGACTAGATTATATTCCTACCTATTTCAAAAACTAACGGATCACGTGTATTGTTAAAGAGAGGTCAAGGGATTCTACGGATATTTCAAACGGCGTATCTTTTCTTAAAAACACCGTAGCCCTTATTTCTAAAACACCACGATTTGTGTTATTTCAAATTGCACCATAGTATGACGTATATATATATCAAATGCAAATTAGTTACCGTTGTGTCTAGTATTTAGCTCCCGCTCATTATTGTTGTTCGCCCCGCATCGCTTACTTACATTGCTATTTCATATTGCACTGTTGATATTATGCTATTAGGACACCAGCACCATTACCGATGATGCGTATATACCACGTACACTTACTTGCCGGCTCACACACATCTTCATCGGTGATTGCCATGTCACGTACACCTTAGAAAATATTATTGCTTGACTTAGCTTGTTAGTTAGTAGTTTAACATGATATTAGTGTACCTGCCTTATATGCCAGTTTAGACATTGTAGTTATTAGTTGTCACTTCGTGCATACCGTTATTCATTGTTATGCCGCATTCATAGATTTTCATGCCTATATTCATGGTTTTACGTGCTATTGATGATTTGGATTCGGATTTCATGAGATTTCTTGGATTTGGAGGAAAACCGCAAAAACATAAATAAACTTCTTCTCTATCTTTTAAAAAAAAAGTGCGGTTTTCCCATGATGTATGAGTCGTCCACCATGAGTTTGTTGATGGATTTCGAGACCCGAGTTTGAGGAGTGGACGAACCGTTTCGGGTATATGGTGGACCCGGTGCGGTACCCCGGGGCAAGAGGATCGCAGATGATGGCGTTGAGCCTGGCAGGGGAGCACTACCGACCGGTGATTTTACCTGACGCGTCGGATATCCGGAGGATACCGTCGTAGTCTTGAGATGGATGGTACGGGCCTGTCTGGACTGACGGCGCCCTAGATATTGAGATTGAGACATTGAGATTTCGAGATATTGAGGTACTGAGATTTGATGATACAGGCCAGTCCGGATAGCTGGAGCCTGAGATTTTGAGACATTGAGATTTATGTTTTGTGTCGATGCTAGACACTGTTTATGCTGATTTCATTTATGATACCTCTTTTAAAAAGCTACAGAAATCTCACTAATTTATGAAAGCAGTTTCCTCCAGTACATGCATTCTGTTTCATGCATTCATACATCATCCATATGATACATTGCTACCTGAGGCACTGACACGAGCACTTGGTATTACCGCTGTTTAGATGTATACCCTAGCCATTGTTATAGGCCGCTGGTTATATCTTTGAGGATATATTATGATCGTATGACCTAGGATTGCATCATACATGCGATTCCTGTTCGTAGATGTATTTTATTCACGAGTTGGCAACTCACCCCCGTTGTGCCAAAGTTTCTTGCAGGTTTTGCCGTACAGGTTTCATTACGGTTTTGTTGGCACTGCTTCTTTTCGGGTGACTTGCTAGCAGGTGGGTTTATTTGTATCGTACCCACCATTATACCTTGTATATTATTATTTTGTTGTATCTAGAAGTTCCATCAACCAAACATGTATATTTCAGATATAGAGACCGGTGATGTTTGTTCTTTCGACCTTAGAGTCGCGTGTTGTATTTCTTATTGTTTTGAGTTTCCTTTAGAGTTTTGACCCTCGCCCTTGGCGTTGTATATTATTTTGCTTGTGTGGTTGTGACCATCGTTTGACGAAGAGGCAGCTCTCGCTTGGGGATGCCTTTTATTGATTTTGTATACTATTCATGTTGTATCCTGTTTGGGGGCCAGTATTTACAAAGGTGACTCTGCCGAAATTTTCAGTAAATATTTGATGTTTTTTAAAAAAAACGCATAATTCGGCTTATGCTATTAAAACTACTTGATTTAAATTGGTTTTCCTTCACTCTACTACTTTTCTTGGTTTGGATTTCTGGGTTTTCGGCTTACTTAGATTACGTACGCCTCGAGATGTTTCGTAGTTTAAGTGCCGGTCATGTTCCGTACTTTCGGGTCGTAACAGGTGATGTTTGACGCGGCGGATATCCAGATTATACTGACGTGGTCGTGAGATTGATATTATGGGTGGATCCGGACTGACGGAGCCCGAGATATAGAGACATTGAGATATTAAGATATTGAGACATTGAGATATACATATTTGGTATCGATACTTGACACGGGTTTTCTGTTGATTTCATTGATGATACTCCTGTTTTTATACTAAATTTTACTAAGAAAAGAACACAGCTTTCTCATACAGATATATTCTGACTTCTTGTGGATTATTCATTCATGATGCATTCCATACATCATATACATGACATGTTGCTACTTCGTGACATTGATACGTATACTTGGTACCACACTTATGCATAGACTATTACTCTGCCTTACTAGATGTTCCTGTGTTATATTATGAGTATATTATCGTATGACCTAGGAGATCGTCATACATGCGATTTTTACTCGGTGATGTCTTCTACTCACGAGTTGACAACTCACCCCCGTTGTGCCACAGTTTCCTGCAGGTTTGGCCGTACACGTTTCGTTGCGGCTTGTTGGCACACTGCTTCCTTCCGGGTGATTTCTTTGGTAGGTGGGTTCACTTTCATCATGACAACCATTGTACTTTTATTTATTTCAGTTGTATCTAGTAAGCTCCATCAACCAGACCTTGTATATTTGATAGACTTAGAAAACCAGTTGTTTATTCTTTCGACCTTAGAGTCGCGCACTTGTATTATTATGGTTCTTCTCTGGTTTTCTTGAGGATGTTGGTTTTCTTTCAGAGTTTTGATCCTCTTCCTTCGGCGTTGTATATTATATTGCTTGCGTGGTTGTTTCCACCCATTGGCGACGAGCTAGCTCCCGCTTGGGGATGCCTTTTTATTATTGCTTATGATTATTCTTGTTTGTCCCCGTTTGGGGCCAGTTTTTACAAGGGAAACTCTGCCGAAATTTTTGGAAAAACTTGATGATTTTAAAATGTTTACTATGACTTTAGTTTGTGAAAATCACTTTCTTTAAAACAAGTTTTCCTTCACTCTATTTCTTAAACGGTTTAGATTTCTGGGCTTTGGCTTACTTAGAATACGTTACGCCTCCAGACGTTTTGTAATTTAAGTGCCAGTCACGTTCCGTACCTTCGCGTCGTGACAAAATTGGTATCAGAGCGTTAGGTTTAACCTTGGTTAGAGTCTAGGTTTGACTATGAGGAGTCTATGGCGTATATTTATATTCGGAACCTAGGCTTGATCTTACAGAACATAGACTTGGCCAAGGGGGTATTAGACCCGAACTTTCGTCGCGTAGGTTGACGTTGGTTGATGGAATAGGTGACTTAAGTAGAGCGACGTACCGTGGCATACTTACGATACGCTACTCCGCTTAAGAAGCCTTAGGTTGTATATTTCTTAGGCAATGTAATTCTATTTGTTCCTATGATCTTGTCACGACTCGAAAGTACGGAACATGACCGACATTTAGGCTACGAACGTCTCAAAGCGTACGTACTCTAAGTAAGCCGAGCCTAGAAATCCAAACCAAGAAAAGTAGTGGAGTGAAGGAAAAACCATAGGTAAAACAACCAGTCTGCAATATAATATACAACTCCTAAAGGCGAGGATCACAACAGAAAGGAAACTTAACAGCATGAATCCCAGAGAAATATAACGTGCGACTCTAAGGTCGAAAGAATAATCAACACTGGTCTCTATCTCAAATAAGTACATGTTTGGTTGATGGAACTTCTAGATACAACTGAATATAATATACAATGTATAATTATGGGTACGATACAAATAAACCCACCTACTAGCAAATCACCCGAAGAAACAGTGCCGCAAGCCGTAATAAATCCCTGTACGGCGAACACCTGCAAGAACTGGGGCACAACGGGGGTGAGTTGCCAACTCGTGAATAGAAGAACATCTATGAACAGAAAATCGCATGTATGACGCAATCCTAGGTCATACGATCAACATATATAAACCTCAAATGAATAAGCCTGAAGCATGCTCAAGTGGCAATGTAACATCTATACAAGTATGTAGTGCCAAGTACTCGCCAATGCCTCAGGTAATAACATGTCATAAATATAAGGTATGTCTGCATAGAGTAATATGCACCAATGCCAGCCATAACATGAATCTAGTAATATGTGGATGTCCTCCAACTAGGTAATCAATATCTGTAAATCGGTGGATCCCGTCCACGTGTCACCCAATGACAACAAGCATCATGCATGTAAATATCGTAAAGCATATGCATGGATATATGAGGATATAATCAAATCATGGAACCTGAGTGCCTAGCATCGACACTCGAAAACATCATGAACACCTGTGCCTAGCATCGACACGTAAATCCTCATGTATCTCAGGCACCGCACACCCTGGTCGGCCCTCATATCCATCTCATGACTCCAGTCGGTATCCCCCTGATAACCGATGGGTCCCAAATACTATCACCGGTAGGTAGTACTCCCCCTACCGAGCTCACCGTCTAGCATATACGAGTCTTCTTGCCCCGGGGTACCTCACCGGGTCCACCATATACCCGCAATCGGTGCCTACTGCTCCTCAAATCGGGTATAACCACACAAGCTCTCTGGAACCGAGAAAACTCGTGGTGGACGCACTGAAAATATCATATCAAGGGTGACCGGATTTTTAAAACAATTACATATTTTCTTTAGAAATATCCACGGTCCCCAAATCCAGAAATATCATGGAAACAACATATTTCAATGCATATAATCAAACACGATGTATGCGACATGTAAAGAAAGGTAAGCATATCAGTAAGTCATGCAACATGGAATAGTAATGTGCACATGTCGAGGGAAACCGCTCTTTTAAAATGAATCAGTTTTAAAGAATATCTTGCGGTTCCCAAATCTCTAATCAAGCCGGAATCATCTATGTATGTGTACAGGTATAAGTGTACAATATGCCATGCAAGAATCATATCATGAATGCAACAGTACTACAGTGTAGTGGCATGGCAATTATCGATGATGAAGTGTGTGAGCCGACAAACAGTGTACGTGGAACATACGCATCATCGATAATGGTGCTGGTGTCCTAACAGCATGATGGTAATATCTCAATAAACACAATTAATGCAAAGCAAATAAGCTGAATATGCGGAATCAAATAATCAACGCAAAAGTGAAGAGTCTACATCAATATGTAAGTGTCATGTAGTTTGCCTTTTTGAAATAAGACGAATCAGGGTTTTTGTAAAATAAGGACTACGGTGTTTTTAAGAAAAGATGCGCCCTTGAAATTATCCGTAGGATCCCTTTTTGCCTGTCTTTAAAATATTCCCGATTCGTTGGTTTTGAAATAGGTATGACTCGGGTCTAGTCTAACATCTACTATACTACTACTGATCTAGCTATTAAGTCAATCGGGAGGGGTAAGGAAACCACCTAAGTCTGAGTCGATATATATAAATAAAGATAGTAGTCGGCGATCCAGCATCAATAGTATCGCATACGATACTGTAAATCATCTGACACCCTCAAGTTATGAGTGCGGATCAATCATCAATATAAAGCTCGTACGGTAAATCGTCGTACGATATCCCAATAGCTGGGTGCGGGTCAGTATCACAATCATCACATCAATTATCTGGTATCCTTATCATCAAATCACATAATGTGGGGTACTGATCTAAGTCTATTACGAATCGATACCATCTACATAAGTATGAATGCGTGTGCGGAAGACACGCCCAAAGGCCCGCTAAAAAATCATATATCGTATCCCAAATACGAATCACATCACATCACCGATATCATGGCACCATGCCCAAACTCATCGACTCACATCCAAAGTCCTCCAATATCCTCATCATCACAGTATGAACATAGCAAATAAGAACATGTGTGCGTGTGGGTGCAAACTATTCTAGGTTTCGCGACTAGGAACTACACTAGTTACTTTTTACCCTAATCAATGCATAGTACACCTACCACATCCTAAACAATCAAGTCACACGTAAGTTATCATATATAAGTACAGTACATAAGGTATAGTAGATATCGGACTGCGGGGGTGCTATACGCCATCCACCCGACTTCTCCTCGTAGATATAAATCTAGATTTGTGCCGGTGCCGATGTCGCCAATGGCATCTCCAACGCTTTGACGCCACGTGGGGTACCTACAAGGATATCACACGCTAAAACACATAAAAACCATGTCGAAAGCCAAAATGGTGCATGCTACGCCCTTAGGTAAAAACCTGTGGCCTCGCGTGCAAACACAATCCATAACCCTCTGCCGTTGGCGTTCAAATGCCACCCGACAGAAACGAATCATCGAATACCAAAATCCATACGAAAACAAGTCGTAAATCATGCGCCAAGTCAAGAAATCAACCCAGATTCTACCCTGGTTGGAACCAGTCAAAACTAGACATTCCAGGGGTCAAGTTTACAGGTAAAAGAGTCGTGCACGCAAAACGAGGCAGTTCCCTACTGCTCTGGCCTCAAATTGCGGCCAGAAGGGATATATCTGCTGCTTGGATAAGGTGGTTGGGGCTAGGGTTTTGTGTGTTGGCTTCTATCTACCTGCACATCTCACTACCAAGTCAATTTTATTTTAGGAGGTCCGGATTGATAGCAGTTTCCAGAAAGGTCCAAAAGTCGACAAAATTGCTGAATTACGCCAAGCATAACAAATCTGGTATTTGGGTGAAATCTAGAACAATCTTGGGTTAAACGGGTCTTAACAGCACCAAGTCAAGCTATACTAACATTCAAAACCATCCCTTGGCCAAATCTCACACAAAATCACTAAACTAGCACTAAACCATCTAGCAAACACTAAATTTCAGCTTTATAACCAGAACTGAGCAAGAACAGAGTTAGGTTGCGAGATTATACCTCGAGGGGGTCCTAAGATGAAGGAGAAGAGAGGAAGGAGAAGGGGGTTGGTGCTGAAGTGCTCCTGTAGCAGTAGCTGAAGCTGATGCTGCTGTTGCTATTGCTTTGGCTGCAGCTGCTGCTTGTAATTTGCTTTTTTCTCTCTTTTGCAGCAGCTACTGCTGCTGTTGTTTTTATTTTTGTTTAGTGTTGTGGCAATGGTTGTGGTGGTGTGGTTTTGTGTTGCTAAGGCTGCTGAGTTGAGGGTTGATGAGGGTGTGGAGTTGCTGCTGCTGTGACTGCTTTTCACAGCAGTGCTGATGCAATGGTGGCAGCTGAAAGTGGCTGATGTAGATGCTGATGTGAGGAAAATGGGGGCTGATGTGGTGTATCAGCTGATGTGATAACAATTTGGGGCTGAAGTGTTCCTATGGAGGTTGAAGTGTTGATATGAGGGTATAGGTGTTGGGCGAAGGTGTTAGGGTTGGTTGATGTATGAGAGGGAGTTTGAAAGACAAGTAAAAGTTTGAAATGAGATGGGGTGACATAACCTATAGCCACCTCTCTCTCTCTCTCTAGCCACAAGTCAACTCCCATCCTAATCACCCTTAACAAGCTAAAACCCTTAGTTACCCCACTTAACTTAACCAAAAGGTTGAAGCCACCATGGTCACCTAAACATGGTTCAACCCTATGCTCAACCCTTGCTACCATGCACATATGTATGCAGCCCAGATAAAACATCCGATAAAATATTCATAAAACCAGATAAATCATCAGAAACCAATTTTGGTAAACTTTTTACCAAAAACCCTACATTAAACACATTTTAGAATTTCCATAATTTTTTCTTCGGAATTTTCCCCAATTATCGGTATTTAATTATACCGAAATATTAAAATATTCAATAAAGTAATATTAAACTATAAAAATTCCCAAAAATAATATTATATTTTTCTGAAATGTTATAGTCTTCCCCCCTTAATGAAATTCGATCCCCGAATTTAAATTTAAACTCACAAATTATAAAACATTTCAATAAAATGTCCAAGTCCACGGGGCTCCGAAATCATCAATCCATAAAACACATCGTAGCGCAAAACAAGCGCAAGAGCAATGAGCAGATAACTCAAAAATCAAAATTCCGTCAAGCACCCTGCAATCATCGGAGTCACGACGAAAGCACGAAGGCTAAATCCAAAGCAAAAACCGATATGCCATAAATCGAAACTATACAAGTAAATATATGAAGGAAATGCATGCCAGAAATTCCTTAAACCGATGTGCAATGTGCATAACACTGCACAGTGGCGGACGTCTTTATAAGAAAATAGCCATATACGTATATATCTTTTGTTTAGTATGCACGATCCGCCGTTTGAAAAAAATTTAGAAGGGTTCCCTGTTTTTTAAACGTTTCGTGTCATATCGGAAACGTATGCAAATAATGAGACTATAGCTCGCCTTTGGAAATCCCTTTGAAATCTACCTATGCATGCAAAAATATATCCAGGCACTGTCCACTGACTAGTCCTACTCAGTGCGAAAACAAATCGCAATATCATAAAACGTACTTCTCCATAAGAAATCAATCCCAAATGTGCATAAGAATACTACGTGCGTCTGGTGCGCACGGAAATCAAATCCATACATGTGCCAAGCAGGTGCACAAAACGACATCAAGGTGCAATGGGTGTGCACACCACATCGGTCATAGGCAACGAGTGTGCCTGACAGAAAAATCAAGTGCATCTGATATGCACGAAAAATCTTGATTTAGTGCATCTGGTGTGCACCAAATCTCATCTCATAACATGCGCACAATATGCGCTAAAAATCCAAATCCGGTGCATCCATCATGCACGAATCACGAAATCTCACATCAAGCGCCGAACACGCGCAAATCCAATCAGGTGCGTAAAGTGCACAAGACAAATATCGAGCATCACCATCGTAATCGAAGTCCAGTGCATCCCAGTGCACAAAATACATGTCACTGCACTACAAGCATATGTAAACTAAATAGAGTGCAAAACCAAATCGTGTGCGTGCATACGCACAAAATCAACTCGAATGCCTAAAACCCATAAAACCACAAGCATGTGAAACCAAGGTACGAAAACGATATCAAGTGCAACAACTGTGCAAAATCGTAAATACTCGATAGGTGCAACCAAGGTGCATGAAAACAAATGTCATGAAACTCAATCATCAAGACTAAATCATGCAAACAGAACGCCCAAAATATCGAAATCCAAGATGACGGATACGTGATAATCGAATCACAAAATCATAAATCATAAATACCGTCGTCGGTAGTTCCTCCTTAAAAGTCGAGAAGGTGTCGGTGCATCCAATGCTAGCAGCGCAAGGTATCTACTTGCCTCATGCTCACGGTCTGGCGTCCTCTGTCTCTGGGTTCTTATCTTCTCCGTGGATATACCAATCTCGCCATCCATCGGCTCATTGGCCCAGTCGGGTGTGCTAACGGGAATGATTCCGTTCTGGCACTTCTCTGGTCATCTCTCGGTCAATCATCACGACCACTCTTAAAGCAGCATCTCACTGGCGTCTGCTTCTGGCTTCTGAATGCACATCAAATATCTGTTCTTGGTGCAACTATCATTGCAGCTGTGTCCTGGAAGGAATCCTGCTCAGGGTCTCTTCCGAGCTTGCCTATGCCGAACTGTACGGAGGCGGGTACTCTTACATAACCCTTTCTCGTTTTCTGCATTGATATATATGTGATATATGTTAATTGTATTATTTTATTTTGTTACAATAAATATTGTATATGTGATAAATAATATTGTAACATGTTAGGGTTATAAATACAACATGTTTTGTGGAGAATAAATGTGGTTAGCGATTGGAGTAGGGTTAAGCTTTCATGAAGCTTTCATGAACCTTCTTGAAGCTTTGACTTTGACCTTGATATTTTTCATAGATATTTCCTTAACCCAACCCAACCCTTTAACCACAGTTGTTTCTCTACATGGGTTAAGTCTTCATACTTAACCCATGGTTGCATTTCTAACATCACTTGAGTTTTGATTATTCATCACAATTGGATTTGATAATATTCTTCTTCTTCTTCCTTGGTGAAAAGCTTTCTAGCTTTATCATTAGTGATGAAAATGAGTGAGAAATTGAAAACAAATGAGTGCTAAATTCCTACTTCATCATCCTCATCTATTCTTGCCACTTAGATTAGGGTGTTTGCTTTGCTAATACTTGATTAGCAAAGCAAGAGCTTGGGTTTGAGTTTCTTCAAGGTAGATCATCTTTGTTATCGAAGATCGGAAGCAAGCTTGCATCTTTCTCTTCTTGGAGCCTCTATAGAGTCCGGAAACTTGATGATCAGGGCAAAGGGACCACAACACGGAGCTTATGAAGTGAAGGACCAGACTACAAAGGTTGTAATCCCAAACTCTTAGAAGTAAAGTTGTTTACTTGCTATTTGTTTCACCTAATCTCTAGTCTACGATTTTGGTTAGGGTTGTTCGGCACGTCTAAAATTTAAATCGGGCATGGTTGATGCCTTGTAGAACCTTGTGACAGTGTCTAGTAACCCTACAGTAGTATCAGAGCCAAGCTAGAGCTTTAGGCGTCGTCTAGACGAAGTTTAAAGTCCGATCGAACCCCGAAACGTCGCAAAATACCCCCTCTCTGGAAATTTTTTAACATGTTGATTTTTTCTGTATTAAAAATACTCAGAAAATTAAGCAGGGAATTCTAAAAATTACTGTAAAGTACGGAGCACTAATTCCCTCATTGGACCGCAGAACCGCGGCCAAACCATGCGTTTGGCGGCGGTTCCACGGCCATCTTAAAGCGTTTGGTGCTAGTACTTCTGGGGTATATTCTTGGTTAATTTTACATGCTTCTGGGAATTTTTAATTCTACTCAAGTGTTGAGTTTTTTGGAGATCTTTTGTATTCGTTGATTCGATCGGAAAGTTTAACTTCGTTTAAGTTTTTTTCGGGTAATTTTAGAACGTGTTAAAAAGTTCGAACGGATATCAATAACTCACTTTTTCCCTTGTCGGAAAATTTTCAAGTGTTGGATTTTTTCATGAGTTTGAAACTTTCGGAAAAACATGCAAGTGTATCTGTGGACCCTCTAGAAGAACGTAACTTTAACTCGATTATGTGACCGTCAAAACTGCCACTTGAACCCTAGGGTTTGTGGTAGTTTAGCGTTGCCACAAGTTAGGCGTTGGTTTGACCCTTCTACGGCTGGTTCATTGGGGCCGTGACATGTTCTGGGATATTTGAACTCCGCTCAAGTGTTGAGCTATATGGGAAAACTTGGGTGTTTGATTATTCGATCGGAAAGTTTAACATTGTCTATTTATCTGGAATGTGATACAATATTTGGAATCCATAAGTAGTTATGAGATAACTAATTTGAATGTTATAAATCTAGCAGTTTAGTCTCAGATGATCGGTTGCCATGGGATTTTGATGCGATCAAAAGTACGTCGCAATCACGTAGCGTACGCGGATACTCGCCGGGTAAACTTAATAGATAGCCACGCCCCATAGCCCCGACCAAGTGACTGTAGGAGAACCCCGTCGCCAAAAGCATCCGTTCGGGTGCTCGCGGCAGCGGTGTTCCGCCTTAGTGCACTTCGTCGACGGCATCGGGGGTGCGGCCGTCTACTAAAGTTTTCAACGAGCATTCGATCAGGTTGTCGGGAATCTTGTTGAATTGCCCGACTAGATATTGAAAAGTGTTTTCGAGATCGAGACTAAAATGCGGGGTTTATAATTGTTAGGCATGCGATGTCTATGTAATTCATTTGGTTAGGCATGCGATGTCTAAGGAGGTTGCAGATTCCAATTATTGTAATTTAACACTTTCTTTTCTGCGACCGTAAGTGTAATATGTGGTGTACCGCCGGTTTCGTTGCTATACATCAACGACAACTGGGATACACATATTTAATTACGTTGAAGATATGTGATATTATGTGTTGCTGTGATATGTTATATTAGATAGTCGTGTTTTGAATAGCCGGGGGTTTTCTGTGAGATGAGAGTTTTTCTTTTTCATTCATGTAAAATTCATTGTATGTAATATTCTTTTATTGGGGCACTTCCGGGCTGAGGATGATGTCACCATTGTATATTATTTACTTTTCCGCATTAGGATAGACCCAAGGCGGGGAGCACAAGTAACCGGGTTCTACGGTCCAGTGGGAGACCATCTCGAGGGGTCGAGACCGGGTCTCCTAACTCTAGAACTGGCAGGGTTACTTGCCGCTCTCGTAGGGGTCTAGGGATGTGGGTTTGGCTATTCATCGCGACCGTGGAATCCGTGTTTTATACAGGCTCGTATTAAAACACGGACCTCCTGGTATATCCAATATTTCATATATGTTCTTCTGCTACAATGTTCTATGCTGAGATCATATTACTTCCTAAGACGAATGTTTATATTATATATATGAGATATATTATATATTGTTGATTTCGTTTCATATCTGATGCTTGTGAAGCATAATTAAAATGGGACTTCATTAATGAGATTAATGAAATAAAAGAAACCTAAAGATGTTGTAGAAACTTGTTTAAAAACCGGTAGCTCTAGTTCTTTCTTTGCATAGCGGTATTCCTTGTAGAATATCCAGCACCTTATTTGATAAGGAAAGAGCCGAGATACCTTCACCGGGAGTGACCTCTTTAGCGAAACTGGCAGATGCTACACACTCGGTTTGTCTTTTGATTGCTTCTATAGTTTTTGCTTTGCATAGCGGTATTTGTGAAATATCCTGCACCTTATTCGATAAGGAAAGAGCCGACGATCCCTTCACCGGGAGTGACCTCTTTAGCAGAACTAGAAAAGCCTAAAAAACACTCCATTTAAAATCAATCGATTCTACAACGATATCAAGTTTATTACGCAAAGGGTTTTCTTAAAAACCTGTCGTAGCCCTCCGTCATTTCAGATAAGTGATAGTTAGTATTTGTGCTGTGTTTGTTGGCCTTTGTCAAGGCGTAGTGTGCGGTAGCTGATTTCTGCTTATCTGTATAAGCATATGATGCGATTGAGTTAGGGTAGTCGTGCGACCTTGTTGCCCTTTGTCAAGGGTCGTGCGGGTGGGTTTAATTCAATCAGGAAATGACGGGTTGAACTTGACTAGCATCCTATGGTTTGTTGGCCTTTTTCAAGGTCATAGGAGGTTAGGGGTAAAATATTATTGGGAATTTCAAGTGTTGAAATTTGCAATGAGATTGCATACCTTCTTTGAGATAGTTGGATCCCGATACCCGCTGCGAGTAAGAGTTACTCCTGGGAGAGTTTTACACATTACAATTAGCCGATCAAGTAGGTGTCTAGAAAGGTGTCAACGGGGTTATGTCCCTGGGAAAATGAGGTTTAATTTAATTAGTTCCGTTCAAAAGCACGGGGAACCTCCCTCAAAGTACCGATACTGGACTGGCCGAAAGATTGGCGAACTTGTAGAGTGTAATTAATCCCGGCTAGTCTTTCCTTTTAGGGTTTGAAGGAAGATTTGACTAAAACAGTGGGAGACATCCTGATTAGATATATTAATAACTAATCTAATCTTGCAAGAGCATACGCTGAGTGTTTTCTTCTCTCTCTCTCCAGGTAGCAAAGATTGTAACGCCTTAATCAATATAATAATACGGATGTATTTACCGTACCCGCTTGTTATACTGAGCTGGGGAACGTTGGTCCCGCTCCAACTTATAATTGTTATAAGACAGAGCAGGAAATAGGGGATTACCAGAATTCCCGTGCCGCCCAAACGAAGAAAGTGCATGCTGATGCATCTTCTTCGGGTGTGTTCATTACATAGAACTGTTTCTCAATATCCTTTACGTCCTGGGTATGAGATACCGGATCAGGATCCCGCATATGTAATCTGTTATATGGGCTACAGATAGGTAGAGGACTGAGAACGGGTGATATGTTTCAAGAGTTGGAAACGATGCAAGTGTTGCAGCTAAGTTTGTTGGCAGTTATCACCCTGTATTACCTGAATACATTGATTCTGAATGAATGTTATTAGACACCGAACCTGATATACAACATCATTTCAGTCTCTTTATTAGTAAAGAAGGATATAATTTTGTATTGTTGGATAATGTTTTGAACATTTCCTATATCAAGAGTTGATCGGTTCAGGCACGTTATCTAAAAGTATATACGTTCTAAATCAAACCACAGTTCTTAGTGTGAAGAACACACACAAGTGGAAAAGTTCAGAAATGAACGAATCCTTCTTGAGGAATTGTAGACTAGGTCATATCAATGCGACCCGACTAGCTAAGTTACATATAGATGCATATTTAAATTAGTTTGAATTTACATCTTGTGAAACTTGCCGTTCATGTCATAAAGATAAGATTACCATAGCTCTGTTTATTGGAAACAGAGAAAGAGTTCATGAACTCTTGGGATTGATACATGATGATGTATGTACGGTCCCATGTCTACACATGCTAGGACCGGTTCTTTGTACTTCATTACATTCACTGATGATCTCTTAAGACTCAGACATATGTTCCTGTTGAAACACAAGTCCGAAGCTTTTGAGATATTCACAGAATATAAGTTAGAAGTAGAGAACCGAAATGGGTATAAGTATTATATCCTTTGATGTGATCAATGAGGAGAATACTTGAGCATGGAATTCCTGGACTGTTCTAAAGGAGAATGAGATTCTCTCTCAGCATTACTCCTCCCTATACACCACAGCACATCGGTGTATCGGGGAGGAGAAAATACACCCTATTAGATATGGTGCGCTCTATGATGAGTACTACTGAGTTACTATTTCCTTTTGGGAGTTATGCACTTGAGAAGCTGCATACCTATTGAATAGGGTTCCAATCAAATCAGGTGCCTACCACTTCATATGTGATATGGAATGGGAAGAGCCCATATCTTAAGTTAGTTAAGATTTGGGGTTGTCCGTGTTAGTGTATATGCCCTAGGGGCCATTATTGTATCATACATGTATGTATATTACTTAATGGAAGCTTGGAATATTCACAGTTGTATATACAGTCTTGCTAAAAATGGTAGTATGCTACTTGGTTTGTGTCTACTTTAATATGTGCATATGTTTCTTGTAACGTATCACTTTATACATATTAGTAGAGCCCATAGGATCTTTGCTTGATTACCAGCGTTGTGATGGCAGTCACACTAGTGGGGGCTGGGTAGTCTATAAGCAACATCCTATACAGGTCCCTGGTCGTAGGATTATTAAGACAGGGCATCGATATTCCGGAGTAGACTAAGTGTGTACGCTTCTCATCCCAGTTGGGGAGATGGTCTGTCCCACAGCCATCAGTACGTCGTACTGGAGATAGTATACAGGTGCTCGTTATGTTAAGGGTACATCGGACAGGACTCGCAGGGGAACTGATTGGTTGGTATTATACCCATCGTCGGTTGACAGTTCCCAGGTGACATGAGTACAGCATAGTCCGCAGACTTGACACTGCTACTTTAACTCGAGTGTGTCCCACCGTTCTTAGATTACTACCCTACCACGGCTCAAAGGAGTCGTGCAAACAGGTAGCAGTTGGGTGCAGTCCCGAGCACTTGGAGGCAGTGGCGGTTAGACAGGATTCGTCTCTCCCGGTATTGGGAGTTGATGTCGCACTGTGTCAGAGAGCCATTACGCAAAGTCCCTGGCCAGGGCAAGCGAGATTTACTGGTAGGTTCCAGTAGTTTCTCAGGGTGTAATGGGCTTCGCTCCGACATGACTTATACAGCTATTAGGGGACTGACGCTTGCCGCCCCCTAGGCTCGATATGCGATAGTCTTAGACGAATAGACCGGACTGTACGAAGATTGTCACATCAGGCTCAGTAGGAGTTCGGATGGTTTTCCTCATCGTCCTTCTTATCGACATCTACCTGGGGACCGTTACGTACAGCTAGTGCCGCTTGCGGTCTGTGGTTAAACCCACTGCCAGCGCAGTGTCGAGTCTTTAGAGTCCCACACAGAGAGTTTCCCTGCTCCAGGCGAAACGATATAGAGGTCGTATGGTTTTACGACAAGGGTTCGGACGCATACGTGTGTTTACGCACGTACGGCGTCGGACAGTTTTTACTAGTCGGTTTTGGTTTAAGCCAGTTTCTAGTATCAGGTTATTGGATTTATACAGTCTAAAGTTTTTCCGTGTTTTCACGGATTGGAGGGGCGTTCTCGTAATTTTCGAGGAAGCTTCTAGAAGCATGGTGACTTAGGGGTTAAGGTGGCATAATCATTTATTGCTTAATGACTCATTTGTATGATTCATCCATGGAGTTAATGCTTCATTTATGAAGCTAATGACTCATGAGATGAATCACACAAGGTGAATGCATCAACCATGATGATTAATCATATATATATTATTTATTTGATAAATTGTTATGGTTGATATATATTCTAATGAGTTCATTTTTCAATTCATTCTTATGATCACCTTCTCTCTCCTCAAGCTCTCTCATTCTTGAAACCCTAACCCTAACCTCTCATGTATTGAGATCAAGGGTTAGCTAGACTAATACATTCATAACCTCACTCTATATCCCCTAGGTAGTTTAGATTAGCACTTTGAGCAACCTTGTTATCTCAAGTTAGAGATAAAGCTTGGCGTAGGAGCTCTCGGGTGGATCGTCTTTGACTCGAGGAGGCCGTTGAGGTGCCGATGTTCCAAGGAGCCAACGAGGAGTGGAGGACCACTATGAAGACCCGAAGGACAAGTAACGTGAGGTATGACTTCGAATCCGAGTAGTTAAACCTTTCTTAGTTTGCTAGTAACGGTTTAGATACGATTCTTGCGCTCAAGTCCGTGTTACGAAGATTTGATAATCGTTTTTCATATATTCCGCCTCCCCGCAAGTTCGTGGGGAGCGTGACATGGACTTACAGTGGTATCAGATTCAACTAAACCATTACTAGCTTGTTAGCAACTAATTAGAAGTCCGATCGACGGAAAACACGAAAACAAAACCCTAACCCCTTTACAGTTTTTGTTAATTTTAAAAGTATCTGAAAAAATATTTGACATACCTTAAAATTCACAGCATGGTTTTTTAAGAATACTGGGAAAATACGAGCCAGTAACTCGGCAACACGACCGCGGATCCGCGGCAATAGAGTTCTTGTGCCGCGGATCCGCCGCCGAGTCAACTCCGAGTTGACTCGGATTTGCTGAGTAATTCCTATTTTGTGGTTTTCTGTTTTCCTGTATGTTCTGTCTCTACCCAGGTTGCTTCTTTGCTGGTTTGCTTTTGGGGTAAACACGGAATATGGTAATCGATCGATGTTCTAAGATATTTGCTGATCGGTTTATTATCTGTGATGTTTAATGTATTCGTAAACCTCCCCTAACTGCTAGTATGTCGGTTGGCAGGGGGTTGCACATTTCTGTAATGTTTACTGTTTGTGTATATGAACTGTATTGGACTATTGTGATGATTAGACGGGGTTTTGAGATGGGTTTATGTTGATTCATTCGATGTAAATGTAATATGATGTAATATTCTTTTGCGGGGCACATCCAGGTTGCGGTTGTAGCCACCGTTGTATTATTTCTTTTTACTGTTTTTGCTCCTAGGATAGACCCAAGGCGGGGTGCACAAACTACCGGGTACTTTGAAGTGTTTAGTGGCCTACTCACTTTGTTGAGGGAGACGGCTTCACTTCGGGTACTTAGCGGGTAGTTTGCCGTACCCGTAGGGGTCTAGGGTGGGGTAATGGCTATTCATCACAACTGTGTAATCCGTCTTTTATTGGAGGCTCAAAGCAAATGCGGATTGCTAGTATATCCAATAAAGTTCATCTGTGATCTGGAATGCTTATTATTGCATCTGAAGAATGTACAATATCTACATATGATAGCTATTAGACGTCACTTATGTTTTACACCCGCGCTAGCCCAGCCCCCGCTTTGTCGTTAGTTAAGTAACCTAACGGATGATGACGGGACCCCGTGGCAAATGCGGATGGCATAAGAGGACGTGGTATTTTCGTTGTTTTCTGCAATGATAAGATAAAGATGGGACGCATTATTATAATGCAAAGAAAATAAACCAAAGTTTAATCGTTGGAACAAATTTAAAAGAAACCACTCGGTTATTTTAAAAGATCATAATTTTTAATTGCGGAGCTTTAACCACTCTTTTTAAAAAGTATCGGGTTCCTTCGATTATATCAAGTTCACTACGTTCACGGTTTTTCCAAAACCATTCGTAGCCCTCCGTCATTTCATATAGATAGTCAATAGTATTCAAGCTGTGTTTGTTGACTAAAGTCAAGGCACAGTGTTTGGTAGCTGTTGGATATTCATATGCAGCATAGATAGATGCGTTGGTTTGGGACAGTCGTATTACCTTGTTGACTAAAGTCAAGGGTATGTACGGGTGGGTTCAAATTAACCTAGATAATGACGGGTAGAACTTGACATGTGACTTATGATTTGTTGACTAAAGTCAAGGTCATAAGAGCATGGGGCAAAAATCCATATCGGGAATTTCTAAAGAAACTGAAATTTGCAGAGAGAGCATACCATTTTGGAGTTTGATGAATGTTGGTAGTGTAGGGTTCCTAGGCACACCCATGAGGTTCTATAATTGATCAACCATGCCAAAATCAAAATTTTCTATCTGCCGAGAAACCCTAATACTAGATCGTTAACTAGAGGTAAGGCGAAACTATGCAAGCAAACAACTTTACTTGAAAGTGAAAGTGACTACAACCTTTGTAGATCCGGTCCTCCACTTCTTTTGCTCCGTGATGACGTGCCTCCGCTGCGACCATCGGGATCCTCAACTTCAGCGTTGGTTTCGTCGGAGAAATGATCGGGCTAGGTCGTCGACTTCGATGCCGAAGATGATCTACGTCGAGACAACTCAAGATCAAGCTCCATCTTCACTTAGTCATAAAACTTGTGAAGATAACACACTCTACTACATGGCAAGTGGTAGAGGATGAAGAAATAGGAAGTGGGTTCACTTTAGAATTGGATTTCTCACTCTTTTTCTCATGGCACCATTGGAGCTATCAAGCTTTCATGAAGCTTGATGAAGATGAAGGAGAAGAAAGAAATAAAGAGATAATGAAATAAGAATGAAATTTATCCTTTTAATTATGGCACCATGGTTGAGTTAAGCCCTCAAGCTTAACTCATGTAGAGAATTGACCAAGGTATTAGGTTAAAGAATTATCATAAGAAATGACAAAAGAGTGGACTTTATCAAGGTATCTCCAAGCTTCTTCAAGCTTGACAACTTTGACCAATTTCATTTCTTTTGTTAATTCTCTTGATAAAACAATACCCTAATCTTAAACTTAATCTTGATATAATTCTCATACACACAACTTGTATGTATCATCAAACATGATACAAACATATGTACACAAATATATATCATATATACACTTATGCACAAACTAGTGAGAAAACAAATTTTAAGTGAACCAATACTAGTTAATGTAAAGCAATATATCAAATATATAATTATACATTAAATCATTAAATCGATACTTGATTTAATGATCCGGTCATATCGCATATAACCGACTAATATCAAGTGTATCAATGTATCGAATCAACACTTGATTCGGTAACCCGGCTATATCTTATATAACCGTCCAATGATACAAATCGCGAGAATAGAATCCAGTATCACATACTGATATTATTCTCGGTCCCGCACATATCTCATACGCGCTCTTATCTCGTTTCGCTTGAGCCAGGAAACCTCTGTGTAGGACTCTAAAGACTCGTCAATACGCCGGCAGTAGGTGATGATCATATCAAACACCCACAAGCCGCAAGCGGTCTGCTAAACGTAACGGCCACCCGGGTATTGAGCGATCAGAAGATCAACGAGCAAGCCCGCTCGCACTCCTGTGAATCCAACCAGTAACACTTATCGTACAGTCCGGTCTGTTCGTCTGATATGTCGCATATCTCGCCTAGGGGTGGTAAACGTCAGACCCCAGTAACTTGATAAGTCATGCCGATGTAAGGTCCATAACAAGCGTGAAACTACTGATAACTCTTACCAGTATATCACTGCAACCCTGGCCAGGGATTTCCAGTTATGGCCAGTCGAGCAAAGCACAACATCAACTCCCAATACCGGGAGAGACGAATCCCCTCCTATCGCTCATTGCCTCCATGTGAATCGGGACTGTACCCAAAAACCACCTGTTTGCACGACTCAATAGAGCCGTGGTAGGGTGGAAATCAAAGCACAGTAGAAGACACACAAGACTCTATGACGATCTCGGGTCAACAGACTAAGCTGTACCAGTGTCACCAGAGAACTGCCATCTGACGTGAGGTATAATACCATCTGGGAGTTCTCGACGAGTCCGTTCAGTGTACCCAGTCTCCACTGAGCACCCGCATACCATCTCTGATGTCAAACACCAATGGATATGGGATCATCCATCGCCCATCACATGGGTCGAGAAGATATATGCTAGTCTACTCTGGAATATCGATGCCCCGTCTCGATATTCCCATGACTAGGAACATTGAAGGATGTACTCATTGACTACCCAGGCCCCACTAGTATGATCTGCATCATAGTCCTGGAAGTCGAGTATACATCCTAAGGGCTTTATCAGCATGTAATAGAGAGACATCAAGTATACATGTTAAGATAAAGAGCAACCAGATAGCGTACTATCATGTCGAGCAAGAAAGTCCTACCTATATATGTCCCAGCATCCACTACAATATACATCTTATGTACAGTAATGGCCTCTAGGGCATACATATAACTAACAATCTCCCACTTGCACTAAGGCCATCTATAGCAGTAGTTGCAGTATCTCATACTCAACCATCCCGTATAAGTCTCTCTCTGGGAAAAGGCCTTTGTGAGTGGATCCGCCGTGTTGTCCTCTGAGTCTACTCTCCTAACCTCGATCACGCTGGAGATCAACTATCTCCATGATCAGGTGATGCTGCCTCAGAATATGTCTGGGTCACTGATGGGATCGGGGTTCCTGGGCCAAAGCCTTACTTCCATTGTCACACAATGGTAGGAACCTAGTTCATCTTATGAACCAATATACACCCAAACTGCCTCTTTGGTAGTATCTTTAATAGCGATGTCACCAGCCTTTATCGTCTAGTCTGCCACGGCATATAGCTTGGAACTCTTCCAACATACCGTCCCCTCACTAAGGGTAAAAGACAATGCCTGCGACTGACATTCAGTCGTCCTTATCACCCTGGAACCTTTCTAGTGATTCTCCCCAGGATCAACTGATACCATCTCACTACAACAAGTGAGAATCCCAACATCCATTTAGATCTATCTCATAGATCCAAAACCCAGGATTTAAAAGGTATCACTTTGATCCTATATGGAGAATCCATGTGATAAGAGGAGATTGACCGTGCGTAGCATAGGAAACTCTTTTCTTATCAAGAGTATGTTGTCCACGTACAATACGAGGATGACCACCTTACTCTCTACTACCTTTTTGTATATACAAGGTTCGTCTACCATTTTGATGAAGTCAAGCTCTTTGACTACCACATCGAAACAGACGTTCCAACTCCGCGATGCCTGCTTTATCCTGTAAAGCAACTTGCACATGTTTCCACTGCTCCCACTGTTTACGAATCCCTCTGGTTGTGTACTTATAGATGTTCTCTTCTAAATCAGTATTTAGAAAAATAGTCATGACACCCAACCACCAGATATCGTAGTCATGGTATATAGCAATGTTAAGTAGGATCCGAATGGACTTAAGCATAGCCACTGGAAATAGGTTTTATCATTATCCACGCCTGGTCGATGATGAAAACCATTAACAAGTCTAGCTTTGAAATTCTCAACTTTTCCATCTACACCAAGTAATCTTCTCAAGATATACTTGCTCCTGATGGGGATTTAACCCTTCAGATACAGCATCCAAAGTCCATACTTTGTTGGTGTACATGGATTCCATTTCAGATTGCTAAGCATCCAGCCATTCTTACAGAGTCCCTACTCTCGATGGCCTGCTCGAAACTAGTTGGGTCATCATCTCATGATGCAATCCTCGCTCCCACTGTCATCGAGAAACCGAAGTATCTCTCAGGCAGGTGAGGAACCCTGCTAGATCGGCGGAGAGGCTGAGGTTCGTTGGGGACTATAGAATCCTTTGGTTCTATCAAATCATCAGCTGTAGTTTGTATAGCTGGAACTCCTTCCAGTTCTACAGAACTGACCTTGCCTTGATCTTGTCCGGATTTTGCTTTTGACATAGGCCGGACAATCCCAAATCTTAATTTACTTAAGAGATAGGCTCTTCCCATACCATATCTTATATGGAGTGGTAGGCACTGATTTGATTCGAACCTAATTCAATAGGTATGCAGCTTCTCAAGTGCACAACCCGCAAAACGAAATAGGTAACTCAGTAGTACTCATCATAGAGCGAACC
The DNA here is from genome assembly GCA_030015575.1 of Agapanthus africanus. Classification (NCBI taxonomy): domain Eukaryota; kingdom Viridiplantae; phylum Streptophyta; class Magnoliopsida; order Asparagales; family Amaryllidaceae; genus Agapanthus; species Agapanthus africanus. The sequence goes on along the minus strand of JASDDO010000012.1, from coordinate 259,559,083 downwards.
ATATCATATAGGGTGTGATTGCTCTGCCCCGATACACCGTTGTGCTGTGGTGTATTCAGAGGAGTAATACGGAGAGAGAATCTCATTCTCCTTTAGAATAGTCCAGGAATTCTATGCACAAGTATTCTCCTCCTTGATCTCATCAAAAGACATAATACTTATACCCGGTTTTTGGTTCTCTACTTCTAACTTATATTCTGTGAATATCTCAAAAGTTTCGGACTTTTGTTTCAACAGGAACATATATCTGAATATTGAGAGATTATCAGAGAATGTAATGAAGTACTAAGAACCAGTCCTGGCATGTGTAGACATGGGACCTTACCTACATCACTATGTATTAGTCCCAAGAGTTCACTAACCCTGCCTCTGTTTCCATTAAACAGAGCTATGGTCATCTTATCTTTGTGACATGACTGGCAAGTTTCACAAGATGTAAATTCAAACTAATTTAAATATGCATCTAAATGTAACTTTAGCCAGTCGGGTCGCATTTGATATGACCAAGTCTACAATGCCTTAAGAAGGATTCATTTATTTCTAAACTCTTCCTCTTATGTGTGTTCTGTATACTAGGAACTGTAATTTGATTTAGAACGTCAATGCTTTTAGATAACGTGCCTGAACCGATCAACTATTGATATAGGAAATGTTCAAAACATTATCCAAAAATACAAAATTGTATCCTTTCTTTACTAATAAAGAGACTGATATGATTTTGTATATCAGGTTCGGTTTTTAATAGCATTTGTTCAGAATCAATGTATTTGGAAATACAGGGTGACAGTGACCAACAGAATTGGCTGCAACACTTGCCCCGTTTTCTGTCTCACGAAACTTATCACCCGTACTCAGTTCTCTACCTTTCTGTAGCCCTATGTAACGGATTACATTTGCGGTATCCTGATCCGGTATCTAATACCTAGGACGTAGAGGACACTGAGAAACAGTTATTTGTAGTGAACACAACCGAAGAAGATGCATCATATGCACTTTCTTCGTTTGGGCGGCATGGGAATCTTTGTATTCCCATATTTCCTGCTCTGTCTTATAACAATTATACATTGGAGCGGGTCCAACGTTCCCCAGCTCAGTATAACAAGCGGGTTCGGTCAATACATCCATATTATTATTTTGATTAAGGCGTGATATGGTCGCTACCTGGAGAGAGAGAGAAGAAAACACTCTGCGTGCGCTCTTGCAAGATTAGATTGGTTATATATTTTATCTAATCAGGATGGCTCCCACTGTTTTTATCAAATCTTCCTTCAAACCCTAAAAGGAAAGACTAGCCGGGATTAATTACACTCTACAAGTTCGCCAATCTTTCAGCCAGGCCAGTGTCGGTACTTTGAGGGAGGTTCCCCGTGCTTTCGCACGGACCTAATTATAGTAAACCTCGTTTTCCCAGGGGCGTAACCCCGTTGACACCTTTCTAGACACCTACTTGATCGGCTAATTGTAAAGTGAAAAACTCTCCCAGGAGTAACAATTACTCGCAGTGGGTATCGGGATCCAACTATCATATTGAAGGTATGCAATCTCATTGCAAATTTAAACACTTGAAACTCCCGATAAAGGTTTTTACCCCTAGTACTTATGACCTTAACTATGGTCAACAAATCATAAGTACTAGTCAAGTTCTACCCATCATTTCGTGATTAATTAGACCCACCCACATGACCCTTAACTAAGGTCAACAAAGTCACGCGACTGTTCTAACTAATCGCATCATATGCGGTGTAGGAAGACATCACTTAGCTACCGTACACTGGTCCTTGACTATGGTCAACAAACACAGCACGAATACTAAGTACTCTACTTCCAAAAATGACGGAGGGTTGCGGGTGGTTTTTATGAAAACCTTTAACACTTTGAACTTGATCTCGTTGCGGAATCAAATGGTTTTTAAATAGAGTGTTTTTTAGGCTTTTCTAGTTTTGCTAAAGGGGTCACTCCCGATGAAGGGATCGTCGGCCCTTTCCTCATCGAATAAGGTGTTGGATATATCATATATACCGCTGTGCAAAGCAAAAACTATAGAAGCAATCAAAAGACAAACTGAGGGTTGTAGCATCTGCCAGTTATTGCTAAAGGGGTCACTCCCGGTGAAGGGATCTCGGCCCTTTCCTTATCGAATAAGGTGCATGATGTTCTATAAGGAACACCGCGATGCAAAGCAAGAACTGTAGCTACCTGTTTTTATTTTTGAAATTCGATTCCACAACATCTATTAGGTTTATTTTCTTTCATTAATCTCATTAATGAATGTCCCATCATTTAAGTCCACCTAAACATCACAGATAAATACAACGTACGCTTATGCCATCCGCATTCGCCTCGATGTCCCGTCTGCACCGTTAGGTTAGGTAACTAACGACAGAGCGGGGCAGGGCTAGCGCGGGTGTAAAACATAAGCAACGTTTATATAATATATCATATATAGTATATAGAGTATCCATCTGAACAAATCACATGATCACATCACAGATAACGCAGCAGAAAATATCATTTGAAATATTGGAAATACTAGGACGTCCGTGTTTTCAATACGAGCCAGTATAAAACACGGATTCCTCGGTCGCGATGAATAGCCAATCCCACACCCCTAGACCCCTACGAGAGCGGCAAGTAACCCTACCAATTCTAGAGTTAGGAGACCCGGACTCGACTCCTCGAGTTGGTCTCCCTCTGGACCCTAGAACCCGGTTACTTGTGCTCCCCTCCTTGGGTCTATCCTAATGCGGAAATGTAAATAATATACAATTGGTGACATCATCCGCCACCTGGAAGTGCCCCAATAAAAGAATATTACATACAAGTTTTTTACATGAATGAAAATGAAAAACACTCGTCTCACATAAAAAAAACCGGCTATTCAAACACGACGATCCAATATAACATATCCAGCAACACATAACATCACATGTCATCAACGTAAGTAAACATGCGTATCCCAATTGTCGTTGACATATAGCAACGAAACCGGCGATATCACATATTACACTTACGGTCGCAGAAAAGAAAGTGTAAAACTACAACAGTTGGAATCCACAACCTGCATAGACATCGCATGCCGAACCAAATGAATTCCTTAGACATCGCATGCCTAACAATTATAAACCCCGCATTTTTGTCTCATTATCGAAAACTCTTTTCAATATCAAGTCGGGCAATTCAACAAGATTCCCGGCATCCTGATAGAATGCTCGTCGCAAACTTTAGTAGATGGCCGCACCCCCGATACCGTCGACGAAGTGCACTAAGGCGGAACACCGCTGCCGCGAGCACCCGAACGGATGCTTTCGGCGACGGGGTTCTCCTACAGTCACTTGGTCGGGGCTATGGGGTGAAGCTGTCTATTAAGTTTACCCGGCGAGTATCCGCGTACGCTACGTGATTGTGACGGACTTTTGATCGCATCAAAATTCCTTGGCAACCGATCAAGTGAGACTAAAGTGCTATGTTTATAACATTCAAATCAGTTATCTCATAACTACTTGTGGATTCCAAATATTGTATCACATTCCGGATAAATAGAAAATGTTAAACTTTCCGATCGAACAATCAAACACCTAAGTTTTCCCGAAACAGCTCAACACATGAAATAAGTTTAAGAACATTCACTTCATGCCACAGTACCAACGGTCCAGCCGTAGAAGGGTCAAGCCAACGCCTCACATGTGGCACGCCGTACTGCCCCAAACCCTAAGGTTCAAAGGGCAGTTCAAGACGGTCACATAATCGAGTTAAGGTTTGTTGTCTTCTAGAGGGTCCATCGCGTTACTTGCACTACTTAGAACGTTCTTAAACCACGGAAAAATCCAACACTTGGAAATTTTCCGGCAGGGGAAAAATTGGGTATTTATATCCGGTCGAACTTTTTAACATATTCTAAAGTATCCGGAAAAACACATAGACAAAATTAGACAATCCGATCGAATCTACGAACTCCCAATACAACCCAGAAAACTCAACTCTTGAGTAAACATTAAAAATTCCCAGAAAATACAGCATGTACATAACGAAATTACTGTGCAAAAAGTAAGGATTACGTCATCATTTGGCCGCGGAACCGCCGCATAAGCCAAGCTTGTGCCGCGGTCCCGCGGCTCTTTGGGCGCATCTTTTTGTCGTTTTGCACTGTATTTCTTAAAACTTCCTGCAGAATTTTTTAAGCATTTTTAATCTGGAAAATCCACAGTTTCAAAAATTGTACAGAGAAGGGTATTCGATTAGGGTTTCGGGTTCGAACGGACTTCTAACTTCGTCTACTCATCGCCTAACGCTCTAGCTAGGCTCTGATACCACTGTAGGGTTCCTAGGCACACCCATGAGGTTCTACAACTGATCAACCATGCCAAAATCAAAATTTTCTATGTGCCGAGAAACCCTAATACTAGATCGTTAACTAGAGGTAAGGCGAAACTATGCAAGCAAACAACTTTACTTGAAAGTGAAAGTGACTGCAACCTTTGTAAATCCGGTCCTCCACTTCTTTTGCTCTGTGATGACGTCCAACCGCTGCGACCATCGGGATCCTGGACTCCAGCGTTGGTTTCGTCGGAGAAATGATCGGGCTAGGTCGTCGACTTCGATGCCGAAGATGATCTACGTCGAGGCAACTCAAGATCAAGCTCCATCTTCACTTGGTCATAAAACTTGTGAAGATAACACACTCTACTACATGGAAAGTGGTAGAGGATGAAGAAATAGGAAGTGGGTTCACTTTAGAATTGGATTTCTCACTCTTTTTCTCATGGCACCATTGGAGCTATCTAGCTTTCATGAAGCTTAATGAAGATGAAGGAGAAGAAAGAAATAAAGAAATAATGAAATAAGAATGAAACTTATCCTTTTAATTATGACACCATGGTTGAGTTAAGCCCTCAAGCTTAACTCATGTAGAGAATTGACCAAGGTATTAGGTTAAAGGTTAGGTTAAAGGTTAGGTTAAAGAATTATCATAAGAAATGACAAAAGAGTGGACTTTGTCAAGGTATCTCCAAGCTTCTTCAAGCTTGACAACTTTGACCAAGTTCATTTCTTTTGTTAATTCTCTTGATAAAACAATACCCTAATCTTAAACTTAATCTTGATATAATTCTCATACACACAACTTGTATGTATCATCAAACATGATACAAACATATGTACACAAATATATATCATATATACACTTATGCACAAACTAGTGAGAAAACAAATCTTAAGTGAACCAATACTAGATAATGTAAAGTAATACATCAAATATATAATTATACATTAAATCATTAAATCGATACTTGATTTAATGATCCGGACATATCGCATATAACCGACTAATATCATGTGTATCAATGTATAGAATCAATACTTGATTCGGTAACCCTGCTATATCTTATATAACCGTCCAATGATACAAATCGCGAGAATAGAATCCAGTATCACATACTGGTCTTATTCTCGGTCCCGCACATATCTCATACGCGCTCCTATCTCGTTTCGCTTGAGCCAGGAAACTTCTGTGTAGGACTCTAAAGACTCGTCAATACGCCGGCAGTAGGTGTTGATCATATCAAACACCCACAAACCGCAAGCGGTCTGCTAAACGTAACGGCCACCCGGGTATTGAGCGATCAGAAGATCAATGAGCAAGCCCGCTCACACTCCTTTGAATCCAACCAGTAACACTTACCGTACATTCCGGTCTGTTCGTCTGATATGTCGCATATCTCGCCTAGGGGTCGTAAACGTCAGACCCCAGTAACTTGATAAGTCATGCCGATGTAAGGTCCATAACAAGCATGAAACTACTGATAACTCTTACCAGTATATCACTGCAACCCTGGCCAGGGATTTCCAGTTATGGCCAGTCGAGCATAGCGCAACATCAACCCCCAATACCTGGAGAGACGAATCCCCTCCTATCGCTCATTGCCTCCATGTGAATTGGGACTGTACCCAAAAACCACCTGTTTACACGACTCAATAGAGCCATGGTAGGGTGGAAATCAAAGCACAGTAGGAGACACACAAGACTCTATGACGATCTCGGGTCAACAGACTAAGCTGTACCAGTGTCACCAGAGAACTGCCATCTGACGTGAGGTATAATACCATCTGGGAGTTGTCGGCGAGTCCGTTCAGTGTACCCAGTCTCCACTGAGCACCCGCATACCATCTCTAATTGCAAACACCAATGGATATGGGATCATCCATCGCCCATCACATGGGTCGAGAAGATATATGCTAGTCTACTCTGGAATATCGATGCCCCATCTCGATATTCCCACGACTAGGAACATTGATGGATGTACTCATTGACTACCCAGGCCCCACTAGTATGATCTGCATCACAGTCCTGGAAGTCGAGTATACATCCTAAGGTCTTTATCAGCATGTAATAGAGAGACATCAAGTATACATGTTAAGATAAAGAGCAACCAGATAGCGTACTATCATGTCGAGCAAGAAAGTCCTACCTATATATGTCCCAGCATCCACTACAATATACATCTCATGTACAGTAATGGCCTCTAGGGCATACATATAACTAACAGGTAGGATTCCTTCAACATTATCATACGATGATATTTTGGATCCCGATCCTACTGTGAGTATATACTACTTATCAGGAGATTCGTCACTTAACGATCAATGCTATAAACCAAGTAGGTTCCTCGAAAGGTGTCAGCGGGGCTACGCCCCCAGAGAAAAGAGGTTATTTAATTAAGGAACTTCGCGAAAGCGTTGGAAAACCTCCCTCGAAGTATCGAAACTGACCTGGCTGAACGGTTAAGCAAGAATTGTACGGTGAGAATAGTCCTGGTTAATTCTTCTTTTATGGTTTGAGGAGGGATTTGAGAAACAGTGGGAGCCATCCTGTGTAGATAAATTAAAAACCAATCTAAACTTGCAAGAGCAAGTGAGCTCTTGGGACTTGTACACAGTGACGTGTGCGGTCCAATGTCTATACATGCGCGAGGTGGTTATTCCTAATTCATTACTTTTACGGATGATTTCTCTAGGTATGGGTATGTCTTCTTAATGAAGCATAAATCCGAGGCCTTTGAGAAATTCCAAGAATATAAGAATGAAGTGGAAAACCAAACCGGCAAAAGTATCAAGACACTGAGATCTGATCGAGGTGGTGAATACTTGAGTGCCGAGTTCCTGGGTTACTTAAAAGAGAATGGAATTCTCTCTCAGCTTACTCCTCCATACACACCACAGCATAACGGTGTATCGGAGAGATGGAACCGAACCTTATTAGATATGGTACGTTACATGATGAGCAAGCTCGAGGCACGCTCAGTACATTGCAAGTTTGTGGGATACCCAAAGAACTCCATGGGATATTGTTTCTATTATCTTTGTTTCTCAACATGCCCGCTTCTTGGAAACTGAATTTTTTGAAAATCAGAAGAGTGGGAGCGCAATAGAACTGGAAGAAATTCCAGTGCCACAAGCTATTACTGAAACCTTGGTAGAACAAGAAGGTTCAGGAGAACAAGACATCCCGACGCCACTCCACAGGAGTAGTAGGCAATCTCATACGCCCGAGAGATACTACGGTTTTCTCATAGACGGGGATAGAGAGGATTGCACTATTGACTATGATGAGCCTACTAGCTTCCAGCAAGCCATTCAGAGCGGTGACTTAGTAAAATGTCTAGATGCAATGCGGACCGAAATGGAGTCCATGTACACTAACAAAGTATGGACTTTGGACGTTGCTCCAGATGGGGTAAAACCCGTAGGATGCAAATGGATCTTCAAAAAGAAGATTGGTATAGATAGACAGGTTGAAACCTATAAGGCTAGACTTTTTGAAAAGGGTTTCCGTCAAAGACCTGGTTTGGACTATGACGAAACCTTTTCTCCAGTGGCTATGCTCAAATCCATTCGGGTCCTTCTTGCTATTGCCGCCTTCCACGATTACGAGATCTGGCAGATGGACGTAAAGACGGCCTTTTTAAATGGAAATTTAGTAGAGAGCATCTATATGGATTAGCCAGAGGGATTCATTCAGAGTGGGAGCAGCGGTAAAGTATGCAAGCTGCTTAAGTCTATTTATGGACTAAAGCAGGCATCGTGGAGTTGGAACATCTGTTTTGATGATGCTGTCAAAGAATTTGACTTTATCAAAAATCCAGATGAACCTTGCATATACAGTAAGATTGTAGGGAGAGCTGTAGTATTCCTTGTCTTGTACGTGGATGACATTCTCCTAATAGGAAATGATATTCCTATGTTACAATCAGTCAAAATATTCTTGTCACATAAATTTTCCATGAAAGACCTGGGTGATGCCACCTACATTCTAGGGATCCGGATCTATCGTGATAGATCAAAAAGGATGTTGGGACTTTCACAGTCCAGGTACATAGACACCATAGTGAAAAGATTCAGTATGGATGATTCTAAGCGTGGTAACCTACCGGCTTGTCACGGAATCACCCTCTCCAAAGAGATGTCTCCCAAGACTGATTTGGAAAGGGATCGCATGTCGATTATACCCTACGCTTCTGTGGTAGGCTCTATAATGTATGCGATGTTATGTAGCAGACCAGATGTAGCATACGCATTGAGCGTTGTAAGCCGGTATCAGGCAAACCCAGGGGAGAAGCACTGGATAGTAGTAAAGAACATTCTCAAGTACCTAAGGAGGACTAAGGAGATGTTCTTGATGTATGGCGGAAAAGACCTCCAGATGGAGGCCTTTGCCGACTCAGGCTTCTAGAGTGACAAGGATGACTCCAAGTCCATGTCGAGTTATGTCTTTACCCTCAATGGAGGGGCGGTCTGTTGGAAGAGTTCCAAGCAGGAGACCGTTGCTGACTCAACGATGGAAGCGAAGTACATAGCTTCTTGCGATGCCGCAAAATAAGCTGTCTGGATGAAGAAGTTCCTCACAGAACTTCAGGTGGTTCCTACCAGTGTTGATCCAATACCTCTATATTGTGACAACAACGGCGCTATAGCTTTAGCGAAGGAACCCAGGTCCCATCAGAAGTCCAGACACATCTTAAGGCTGTATCACCTGATCAGGGAGATCGTAGATCGCCGGGAGATCGAGGTGAAGAGAGTAGAGACAGAGAATAACATTGCTGATCCATTCACAAAGGCCGTTCCTCAGACGCAGTTCGAGAGGCTATTCGAGATGATAGGTCTACGATATGCCAGCTCATGGCCCTAGTGCAAGTGGGAGATTGTTAGTGTATATGCCCTAGGGGCCATTATTGTATCATACTTGTATGTATATTACTTAATGGAAGCTTCGGATATTCACAGTTGTATATACAGTCTTGCTAAAAATTATAGTATGCTACTTAGTTTGTGTCTACTTTAATATGTGCATATGTTTCTTATAACGTATCACTTATACATATTAGTAGAGACCATAGGATCTTTGCTTGATTACCAGCGTTGTGATGGCAGTCACACTAGTGGGGGCTGGGTAGTCTATAAGCAACATCTTATACATGTCCCTAGTCGTAGGATTATCAAGACAGGGCATCGATATTCTGCAGTAGACTAAGTGTGTACGCTTCTCATCCCGGTTGGGGAAATGGTCTGTCCCACAGCCATCAGTACGTCGTACTGGAGATAGTATACAGGTGCTCGTTAGGTTACGGGTACACCGGACAGGACTCGCTGGGGAACTGATTGGTTGGTATTATACCCATCGTCGGTTGACAGTTCCCAGGTGATATGAGTACAGCATAGTCCGCAGACTTCACACTGCTACTTCGCCTCGAGTGTGTCCCACCGTTCTTAGATTACTACCCTACCACGGCTCAAAGGAGTCGTGCAAACAGGTAGCAGTTGTTAGTTATATGTATGCCATAGAGGCCATTACTGTACATAGGATGTATATTGTAGTGGATGCTGGGACATATATAAGGAGGACTTTCTTGCTCGACATGATAGTATGCTATCTGGTTGCTCTTTACCTTAACGTGTATACTGATTGTCTCTCTGTTACATGTTGGTAAAGCCCTTAGGATGTGTACTTGACTATCTGGACTATGATGCGGATCATACTAGTGGGGACTTGGTAGTCTATAAGTACATCCTTCAAGGTCCCTAGTCATGGGTGTATCGAGACGGGGCATCGATATACCAGAGTAGACTAGCGTATACCTTCTCGACCCATACAGATGGGCGATGGATGATCCCTTATCCATTGGTGTTTGACATCAGAGATGATATACGGGTGCTCAGTAGAGACTGGGTACACTGGACGGACTCGCCGAGAACTCCAAGATGGTATTATACCTTACGTCAGATGGCAGTTCTCTGGTGACATTGGTACAAAGTAGTCTGTTGACCCGAGATCGTCATAGAGTCTTGTGTGGTTCCCACTGTGCTTTGATTTCCACCTTACCACGTCCAAGAGGGCGAGCAAAACGGTGGTTTTTGGGTACAGTCCCGAGTCACATGGAGGCAATGAGCAATAGGAGGGGATTCGTCTCTCCCGGTATAGGGGGTTGATGTTGCGCTGTGTTCGATTGGCTATAACAGGAAATCCCTGGCCAGGGTTGCTGAGATTTACTGGTAAGTGTTACCAGTAGTTTCTTGAATTGTTATAGACCTCATATCGACACGACTTATCGAGCTATTGGGGTCTGACGTTTACCACCCCTAGGCAAGATATGCGACATATCAGACGACGAGACCGGACTGTACGGTAGTGTTACTGGTTGGATTCACTGGAGTGTGAGCGGGCTTGCTCGTCGATCTTTTGATCGCTCAATACCCTGGTGGCCGTTACGTTTAGCAGACCGCTTGCGGCTTGTGGATGTTTGATATGATCATCATCTGCTACCGGCGTATTGACGAGTCTTTAGAGTCCTACACAGAGGTTTCCTGGCTCAAGCGAAACGAAATAGGAGCGCATATGAGATATGTGCGGGACCGAGAATAATGCGTGTATGTGATACCGTATTCCATTCTCGCGATGAATGTATCGATTGGTTGTATGCGATATAACCTAGTTATCGATTCAAGCATTGATTCGATAAGACGATACATAAGATACTAGTCGGTTATATGCGATATGACCGGATCGTTGAATCAAGTGTTGATTTAATGATTTAATGTATAATTATATATTTGATATATTACTTTGCATTAACAAGTATTGGTTCACATTAAATGGATTTTCTCACTTGGATTGTGCACATTGTATATGTGATATACTTTTGTACACAAGTTTGTATCATGTTTGATGATGCATGCTAACTTGGGTTTGTGTAAAGACTAAACCATGGTTATATGAATGGTTAGGGTTTTGTTTTCTTTTTGATTTATCTTATTTAGTTATTCATTTTGAAAATGATAAGCATAAAAGGAAAATGGTGGCTTTGTTTGTTTTCTAGTTGAAGCTTCTTGAACATTTGACCAAAGTGACCATTTTGTCTCATGCTTAACCCTAACCACTCCATTTAACCCTAGTCTATTCTCTACATCTAACCAAGGTTAGGATATGATAACTATTCATATTATTATTCATTTTGGATATACTTATCATAATATTATCTTCATCTTCTTCATCTTCTTCAATGAAGAAAGCTTCACTTCATCAATGGTGATTGATGAAAATGAGTGAGAAATCCAATTCTAAAGTGAACCCACTTCCTATTTCTTCATCCTCTACCTCTTGCCAAGTAGTAGAGTGTGTTTTCTTCACAAGTTTCATCACTTGATGAAGTGGGAGCTTGATCTAGCGATGCCTCGACGTAGATCATCTTCGGCATCGTCGTCGATGACCTAGCCCGTCCATTCTCCGATGAAGTCGACGCTAGAGCCCGGGGTTCGACTTGGACAGCGAGGAGACTTCATTGCGGAGCTATGGAGGTGGAGGACCGGATCTACAAAGGTTGTATATCCGTTCTTGTAGTTTAGTTGTAAACTAGTTTCATTTTATCGCCTAAACTTCTAGCCAACGATCTAGTCTAGGGTTTCTCGGCACCGTATTTTTGAAATTGGCATGGTTGATCCCTTGTGAGACCTCCTTGGTGTGCCGAGGAACCCTACAGTGGTATCAGAGCCTAGCTAGAGCCTTAGGCGATGCGTAGACGGAATTGGAAGTCCGATCGAACCGAAACCCAAACCCTAATTTGCTCTCTGGACTTTTTCCAAAAAGTGGGTTTTTTCCAGATTAAAAATATGCAGAAAATTCAGCAGGAAATTATAAGAATTACGATGCAAAAATTACCTAATGATCTTTCTAAAGTGCGGCGGAACCGCGGCATTAGCGTGCTAATGCGGCTGTTCCGCGGCCCTTTTGTCTTATCTCCCATTGAATTTTGCACAGTAACTCCTATTTTTCAGTGCTGGTTTTCCTGGGAATTTTTAATCTGAAATCAAGAGTTGAGTATTTTGGGTTGTATTAGGAGTTCGTACATTCGATCGGATTGTCAAACTTTGTCTATGTGTTTTTCCGGATATTTTGGAAATTGTTAAAAAGTTCGACCGGATATAAATACCCAACTTTTCCCCTGCCGGAAAATTTCCAAGTGTTGGATTTTTCCGTGGTTTAAAGACGTTCTAATTAGTGCAAGTAACGCAATGGACCCTCTAGAAGACAACAAACCTTAACTCAATTATGTGACCGTCTTGAACTGCCCTTTGAACCTTCGGGTTTGGGGCAGTACGGCGTGCCACATGTGAGGCGTTGGCTTGACCCTTCTACGGCTGGACTGTTGGTACTGAGGCATGAACTGAATGTTTTTAGATTTATTTCATGTGTTGAGCTGTTTCGGGAAAACTTGGGTGTTCGATTGTTCGATCGGAAAGTTGAACATTTTCTATTTATCCGGAATGTGATACAATAATTGGAATTCACAAGCAGTTATGAGATAACTGAATGAATGTTATAAACATAGCACTTTGGTCTCACTTGATCGGTTGCCACGGAATTTTGATGTGATCAAAAGTCCGTTGCAATCACGAAGCGTACGCGGATACTCGCCGGGTAAACTTAATAGACAGCCTCGCCCCATAGCCCCGACCAAGTGACTGTAGGAGAACCCCGTCGCCGAAAGCATCCGTTCGGGTGCTCCCGGCAGCGGTGTTCCGCCTTGGTACACTTCGTCGACGGTATCAGGGGTGCGGCCGCCTACTAAAGTTTGCGACGAGCATTCGATCAAAATGTCGGGAATCTTGTTGAATTACCCGACTTGGTATTGAAAAGTGTTTTCGATAATGAGACTAAAATGCGGGGTTTATAATTGTTAGGCATGTGATGTCTAAGTAATTCATTTGATTAGGCATGCGATGTCTAAAGAGATTGCGGATTCCAACTGTTGTAGTTTTACACTTTCTTTACTGTGACCGTAAGTGTAATATGTGATATCGCCGGTTTCGTTGCTATATGCCAACGAAAATTGGGATGCGCATATTTACTTACGTTGATGACATGTGATGTTATGTGTTGCTGGATATGTTATATTGGATTGCCGTGTTTGAATAGCCGGGGTTTTTTATGTGAGATGAGTGTTTTTCATTTTCATTCATGTAAAAACTTGTATGTAATATTCTTTTATTGGGGCACTTCCAGGTTGCGGAAGATGTCACCGTTTGTATATTATTTACTTTTCCGCACTAGGATAGACCCAAGGAGGAGGGCACAAGTAACCGGGTTCTGGAGTCCAGTGGGAGACCAACTCGAGGAGCCGAGTCCGGGTCTCCTAACTCTAGAATTGGTAGGGTTGCTTGCCGCTCTCGTAGGGGTCTAGGGGTGTGGGTTTGGCTATTCATCGCGACCGTGGAATCCGTGTTTTATACTGGCTCGTATTGAAAACACGGACGTCCTAGTATATCCAATGTTTCATATGTTTCTTCTGCTGCGATATCTGTGATGTGATCATGCGATGTTCTATGATAGATACTGTATATAGTATATATGATATATTATATAGCCGTTACTTATATTTTACACCCGCGCTAGCCCTTCCCCGCTCTGTCGTTAGTTACCTAACCTAACGGTGCACGAGGGGACATCGAGGCGAATGCGGATGGCATAAGTGTACGTCGTATTTATCTGTGATGTTTAGGTACTTAAATGATGGGAATTCATTAATGTGATTAATGAAATAAAAGAAACCTAAGATGTTGTAGAATCAAATTTCAAAATAAAACAGGTAGCTACAGTTCTTGCTTTGCACAGCGGTATATGTGATATATCCTGCACCTTATTCGATAAGGAAAGGACCGAGATCCCTTCACCGGGAGTGACTCCTTTAGCAACAACTGGCAGATGCTACAACTTTCGGTTTGTCTTTTGATTGCTTCTATAGTTTCTGCTTTGCACAGTGATATATATGATATATCCTGCACCTCATTCGACGAGGAAAGGACCGACGATCCCTTCACCGGGAGTGACTCCTTTAGCAAAACTAGAAAAGCCTCAAAAACACTCCATTTCAAACTTCATTTGATTCTACAACGATATCAAGTTCATTACGCAATAGGTTTTCAGAAAAACCTGACGTAGCCCTCCGTCATTTCAGATAAGTCCTGTTTAGTATTCGTGCTGCGTTTGTTGACCTTGTCAAGGCGCAGTGTGCGGCAGCTAACCAGTATTTATCTGCTTATGCATATGATGCAGATTGGGTTAGGGTAGTCGTGCGGCCTTGTTGACCTTGTCAAGGGTCGTGCGGGTGGGTTTGATTCAATCAAGAAATGACGGGTTGAACTTGACTTGCGGTCTATGGTTTGTTGACCTTGTCAAGGTCATAGATCGTTCGGGGCAAAATATTATCGGGAATTTCAAGTGTTGAAATTTGCAATAAGATTCCATACCTTCTATGAGATAGTTGGATCCCGATACCCGCTGCGAGTAATTGTTACTCCTGGGAGTGTTTTACACATTACAATTAGCCGATCAAGTAGGTGTCTAGAAAGGTGTTAACGAGTTTATGCCTCTGGGAAAACGAGATTTACATTAATTAGGTTCGTGCGAAAGCACGGGGGACCTCCCTCAAAATACCGACACTGGCCTGGCTGAAAGATTGGCGAACTTGTAGTGTGTAATTAATCTCGGCTAGTCTTTCCTTTTAGGGTTTGAAGGAAGATTTGATAAAAAGCAGTGGGAGCCATCCTGATTAGATAAAATAATAACCAATCTATTCTTGCAAGAGCATACGCTGAGTGTTTTCTTCTCTCTCTCTCCTGGTAGCGACCATATCACGCCTTAATCAAGATAATAATACGGAAATTGACCGAACCCGCTTGTTATACTGAGCTGGGGAACGTTGGTCCCGCTCCAACTTATAATTGTTATAAGACAGAGTAGGAAATTGGGGAATACCAAATTTCCCGTGCCGCCCAAACGAAGACAGTGCATGTTGATGCATCATCTTCGGGTGTATTCATTACAAAGAACTGTTTCTCAGTATCCTCTGCATCCTAGGTATATGACACCGGATCAGGATCCCAGATATGTAATCTGTTACATAGGGCTACAAAAATGTAGAAAAACTGAGAACGGGTGATAAGTTTCATGAGACAGAAAACGGGGCAAATGTTGCAGCCAAGTCTGTCGGTCACTGTCACCCTGTATTACAAATACATTGATTTTGAACGAATGTTGTTAGATACAGAACCTGATATACAAAATCATATCACTCTCTTTATTACTAAAGAAATGATAAAATTTTGTATTGTTGGATAATGTTTTGAACATTTCCTATATCAAAAGTTGATCGGTTCAGGCACGTTATCTAAAAGCATTGATGTTCTAAATCAAACTACAGTTCTTAGTATTCGGAACACACACAAGAGGAAGAGTTCAGAAATGAACGGATTCTTCTTGAGGTATTGTAGACTAGGTCATATCAATGCGACCCGACTAGCTAAGTTACATATAGATGCATATTTAAATTAGTTTGAATTTACATCTTGTGAAACTTGCCAGTCATGTCACAAAGATAAGATGACCATAGCTCTGTTTATTGGAAACATAGAAAGAGTTAGTAAACTCTTGGGACTGATAGATGATGATGTATGTAAGGTCCCCTGTCTACACATGCGAGGACTGGTTCTTTGTACTTCATTACATTCTCTGATGATCTCTCAAGATTCAGACATATGTTCCTGTTGAAACACAAGTCCGAATCTTTTGAGATATTCACAGAATATGATTTAGAAGAAAAGAACCAATATACGGGTATAAGTATTATGTCCTTTGATGTGATCGAGGAGGAGAATACTTGAGCACGGAAATCCTGGACTATTCTAAAGGAGAATAAGATTCTCTCTCAGAATTACTCCTCCGTATACACCATAGCACGATGGTATATCGGGGCGGAGCAATCACACCCTATATGATAATGTGTGCTCTATGATGAGTACTACTGAGTTACCTTTTTCCTTTTGGGAGTTATGCACTTGTGAAGTTGCATACCTATTGAATAGGGTTCCAATCAAATCAGTAGCCTACCGCTTCATATATGATATGGAAAGGGAAGAGCCCATATCTTAAGTTAGTTAAGATTTGGGGTTGTCCGGCCTATGTCTAAAAGAAAAATACGGACTAGCTCGAGGCAAGGTCTGTTATGTAGAAGTGGAAATGTTCCAGCTATACAAATTGCAGCTGATGATTTGATAGAACCAAAGGATTCAGTAGATTCCAACGAACCTCAGCCTCTCCGCCGATCTAGTAGGATTCCTCACCCACCTGAGAGATACTTCTGTTTCTCTATGACAGTGGGAGCGAGGATTGCATCATGAGATGATGACCCAACTAGTTTCGAGCTGGCCATCAGGAGTGAGACTCTGTAAGAATGGCTGGATGTTTATCGATCTGAGATGGAATCCTTATACACCAACAAAGTATGGACTTTGGTTGCTATATCTGAAGGGTTAAATCCCCATCAGGATCAAGTATATCTTGAGAAGATTACTTGGTGTAGATGGAAAAGTTGAGACTTTCATAGCTAGACTTGTTAAAGGTTTTCGTCATCAACCAGGTGTGGATAATGATGAAACCGTTTCTGGGCCTATGCTTAAGTCCATCCAGATCCTACTTGCCATGGCTACATACCATGACTACGATATCTGGTGGTTGGGTGTCATGACTTCTTTTCTAAATGATGTTTTAGAAGAGAGAGTCTATAAGTACACAGCCAGAGAGCCTCGTAGACAGTGGGAGCAGCGGAAACGTGTGCAAGATGTTTTATGTGATGAAGCAGGCATCGCGGAGTTGGAACATCTGTTTCGATGAGTTAGTCAAACAGTTTGACATCATCGAAATGGTAGTAGGGAGTATGGTGGTGATCCTCGTAGAGTACGTGGACTACATACTCTTGATAGGGAAGGAGTTTCTTATGCTACGCTCGGTCAATCTCCGCTTATCACAAACATTCTCCATATAGGATCAAAGTGATACCTACTAAATCCTGGATTTTGGATCTATGAGATAGATCTAATTGGATGTTAGGAATCTCACTAGTAGTAGTGAGATGGTATCAATCCATCCGGGGGAGAATCACTGGAAGTGTTCCAGGATGATAAAGACGACTGAATGTCAGTCGCAGGCATTGTCTTTACCCTCAGTGAAGGGACGGTATGTTGGAAGAGTTCCAAGCTAGATACCGTGGCATACTAGACGATAAAGGCAGGATACATCGCTACTTAAGATGCTACCAAAGAGGCTGTTTGGGTGTATATTGGTTCATGAGATGAACTACGTTCCTGCCATTGTGAGACAATGGAGTTGTGGCTTTTGCCAAGGAACGTCCGTCCCATCAGTGATCCAGACATATTCTAAGGCAGTATCACCTGATCATGGAGATGGTAGATCTCCAGGGTGATCGAGGTTAGGAGAGCAGACTCAGAGGACAACACGGCGGATCCACTCACGAAGGCCTATTCCCAGAGAGAGACTTTTATGGGATGGTTGAGTATGAGATACTGCAACCACTGCTACAGATGGACCTAGTGCAAGTGGGAGATTGTTAGTTATATGTATGCCCTAGAGGCCATTACTGTACATAGGATGTATATTGTAGTGGATGCTGGGACATATATAGGGAGGACTTTCTTGCTCGACATGATAGTATGCTATCTGGTTGCTCTTTACCTTAACGTGTATACTGATTGTCTCTCTGTTACATGTTGGTAAAGCCCTTAGGATGTGTACTTGAGTATCTGGACTATGATGCAGATCATACAAGTGGGGACTTGGTAGTCTATAAGTACATCCTTCAAGGTCCCTAGTCGTGGGTGTATCGAGACGGGGCATCGATATACCAGAGTAGACTAGCGTATACCTTCTCGACCCATACAGATGGGCGATGGATGATCCCATATCCATTGGTGTTTGACATCAGAGATGATATACGGGTGCTCAGTAGAGACTGGGTACACTGGACGGACTCGCCGAGAATTCCCAGATGGTATTATACCTTACGTCAGATGGCAGTTCTCTGGTGACACTGGTACAGAGTAGTCTGTTGAACCGAGATCGTCATAGAGTCTTGTGTGGTACCCACTGTGCTTTGATTTCCACCTTACCACGTCCAAGAGGGCGTGCAAAATGGTGGTTTTTGGGTACAGTCCCGAGTCACATGGAGGCAATGAGCGATAGGAGGGGATTCGTCTCTCCCGGTATAGGGGGTTGATGTTGCGCTGTGTTCGATTGGCTATAACAGGAAATCCCTGGCCAGGGTTGCTGAGATTTACTGGTAAGTGTTACCAGTAGTTTCTCGAATTGTTATAGACCTCATATCGACATGACTTATCGAGCTATTGGGGTCTGACGTTTACCACCCCTAGGCAAGATATGCGACATATCAGACGACGAGACCGGACTGTACGGTAGTGTTACTGGTTGGATTCACTGGAGTGTGAGCGGGCTTGCTCGTCGATCTTTTGATCGCTCAATACCCGGGTGCCCGTTACGTTTAGCAAACCGCTTGCGGCTTGTGGATGTTTGATATGATCATCATCTGCTACCGGCGTATTGACGAGTCTTTAGAGTCCTACACAGAGGTTTCCTGGCTCAAGCGAAACGAAATAGTAGCGCATATGAGATATGTGCGGGACCGAGAATAATGCGTGTATGTGATACTGTATTCCATTCTCGCGATGAATGTATCGATTGGTTGTATGCGATATAACCTAGTTATCGATTCAAGCGTTGATTCGATAAGACGATACATAAGATACTAGTCGGTTATATGCGATATGACCGGATCGTTGAATCAAGTGTTGATTTAATGATTTAATGTATAATTATATATTTGATATATTAATTTACATTAACTAGTATTGGTTCACTTTAAATGGATTTTCTCACTTGGATTGTGCACATTGTATATGTGATATACTTTTGTACACAAGTTTGTATCATGTTTGATGATGAATGCTAACTTGGGTTTGTGTAAAGACTAAACCATGGTTATATGAATGGTTAGGGTTTTGTTTTATTTTTGATTTATCTTATTTAGTTATTCATTTTTAAAATGATAAGCATAAAAGGAAAATGGTGGCTTTGTTTGTTTTCTAGTTGAAGCTTCTTGAACATTTGACCAAAGTGACCATTTTGTCTAATGCTTAACCCTAACCACTCCATTTAACCCTAGTCTATTCTCTACATCTAACCAAGGTTAGGATATGATAACTATTCATATTATTATTCATTTTGGATATACTTATCATAATATTATCTTCATCTTCTTCATCTTCTTCAATGAAGAAAGCTTCACTTCATCAATGGTGATTGATGAAAATGAGTGAGAAATCCAAATCTAAAGTGAACCCACTTCCTATTTCTTCATCCTCTACCTCTTGCCAAGTAGTAGAGTGTGTTTTCTTCACAAGTTTCATCACTTGATGAAGTTGGAGCTTGATCTAGCGATGCCTCGACGTAGATCATCTTCGGCATCGTCGTCGATGACCTAGCCCGTCCATTCTCCGATGAAGCCGACGCTAGAGCCCGGGGTTCGACTTGGACAGCGAGGAGACTTCATTGCGGAGCTATGGAGATGGAGGACGGGATCTACAAAGGTTGTATATCCGTTCTTGTAGTTTAGTTGTAAACTAGTTTCATTTTATCGCCTAAACTTCTAGCCAACGATCTAGTCTAGGGTTTCTCGGCACCGTATTTTTGAAATTGGCATGGTTGATGCCTTGTGAGACCTCCTTGGTGTGCCGAGGAACCCTACAGCAGTTGGGTGCAGTCCCGAGCACATGGAGGAAGTGGCGGTTAGACAGGATTCGTCTCTCCCGGTATTGGGAGTTGATGTCGCACTGTGTCAGAGAGCCATTACGCAAAGTCCCTGGCCAGGGCAAGAGAGATTTACTGGTAGGTTCCAGTAGTTTTTCAGGGTGTAATGGGCTTTGCTCCGACACGACTTATACAGCTATTAGGGGACTGACGCTTGCCGCCCCCTAGGCTCGATATGCGATAGTCTTTGACGAACAGACCGGACTGTACGAAGATTCTCACATCAGGCTCGGTAGGAGTTCGGATGGTTTTCCTCATCGGCCTTCTTATCGACATCTACCTGGGGACCGTTACGTACAAATAGTGCCGCTTGCGGTCTGTGGTTAAACCCACTGCCAGCGTAGTGTCGAGTCTTTAGAGTCCCTCACAGAGAGTTTCCCTGCTCCAGGCGAAACGATATAGAGGTCGTATGGTTTTACGACAAGGGTTCGGACGCATACGTGTGTTTACGCACGTACGACGTTCGGACAGTTTTTACTAGTCGGCTTTCGTTTAAGCCAGTTTCTAGTATCAGGTTATTGGATTTATACAGTCTAAAGTTTTTCCGTGTTTTCACGGATTGGAGGGGCGTTCTCGTAATTTTCCGGGAAGCTTCTAGAAGCATGGTGACTTGGGGGTTAAGGTGGCATAATCATTTATTGCTTAATGACTCATTTGTATGATTCATCCATGGAGTTAATGCTTCATTTATGAAGCTAATGACTCATGAGATGAATCACACAAGGTGAATGCATCAACTATAATGATTAATCATTTATATATATTATTTATTTGATAAATTGTTATTGTTGATATATATTCTAATGAGTTCATTTTTCAATTCATTCTTATGATCACCTTCTCTCTCCTCAAGCTCTCTCATTCTTGAAACCCTAACCCTAACCTCTCATGTGTTGAGATCAAGGGTTAGCTAGACTAATACATCCATAACCTCACTCTATATCCCCTAGGTAGCTTAGATTAGCACTTTGAGCAACCTAGTTATCTCAAGTTAGAGATAAAGCTTGGCGTAGGAGCTCTCGGGTGGATCGTCTTTGACTCGAGGAGGCCGTTGAGGTGCCGATGTTCCAACGAGCCTACGAGGAGTGGAGGACCACGATGAAGACCCGAAGGACAAGTAACGTGAGGTATAACTTTGAATCCGAGTAGTTAAACCTTTCGTAGTTTGCTAGTAACGGTTTAGATACGATTCTTGCGCTCAAGTCCGTGTTACGAAGCTTTGATAATCGTTTTTCATATATTCTGCCTCCCCGCAAGTTCGTGGGGTGCGTGACATGGACTTACAGTACGGCCTATGTCCAAAAGCAAAATCTGGACAAGCTCGAGGCAAAGTCAGTTCTTTGGAAGTTTGTTGGATATCCCAAGTATTCGCAAAGGAATATCTTCTACTAAACCGACGAACAAAAGATGTTTTGTTTCTCAGCATAACACCTTTGTGAAAGGGAATTTCTTGTGAAGAAATTAGTGGTCATGAGGTAAAACTGGAAAGAGTTCTATCTATACAAACTGCAGCTGTTGATTTGGTAGAACCAAAGGATTCAATAGATTCTAACGAACCTCGGTCTCTCCGCCGATCTAGTAGGGTTCCTCACCCACCTGAGAGATACTTCGGTTTTCTCTATGACAGTGGGAGCGAGGATTGCATCATGAGATGATGACCTAACTAGTTTCGAGCAAGCCATCAGGAGTGGGACTCTGTAAGAATGGCTGGATGCTTAGTGATCTGTGATGGAATCCTTATACACCAACAAAGTATGGACTTTGGTTGCTTCATCTGAAGGGTAAAATCCCCATCAGGAGCAAGTATATCTTGAGAAGATTGCTTGGTGTACATGGAAAAGTTAAGACTTTCAAAGCTATGCTTAAGTCCATCCAGATCCTACTTGCCATTGCTACATACCATGACTACGATTTCTGGCGGTTAGGTGTCATGACAGCTTTTCTGAATGATGTTTTGGAAGAGAGCGTCTATAAGTACACAGCCAGAGAGTTTCGTAGATAGTAGGTGTTAGTTATATATATGCCCTAGAGGCCATTACTGTACATAGGATATATATTGTAGTGGATGCTGGGACATATATAGGGAGGACTTTCTTGCTCGACATGATAGTATGCTATCTGGTTACTCTTTACCTTAACGTGTGCACTGATTGTCTTTCTATTACATGTTGGTAAAGCCCTTAGGATGTGTACTTGACTACCTGGACTATGATGCGGATCATACTAGTGGGGACATGGTAGTCCATAAGTACATCCTTCAAAGTCCCTAGTCGTGGGTGTATCGAGATGGGGCATCGATATACCAGAGTAGACTAGCGTGTACCTTCTCGACCCATACAGATGGGCGATGGATGATCCCATATCCATCGGTGTTTGACATCAGAGATGATATACGGGTGCTCAGCAGAGACTGGGTACACTGG
The DNA here is from genome assembly GCA_030015575.1 of Agapanthus africanus. Taxonomy (NCBI): domain Eukaryota; kingdom Viridiplantae; phylum Streptophyta; class Magnoliopsida; order Asparagales; family Amaryllidaceae; genus Agapanthus; species Agapanthus africanus. Next base: position 259,536,439 of record JASDDO010000012.1, on the reverse strand, counting down.
ACGGACTCGCCGAGAACTCCTAGATGGTATTATACCTCACGTCAGATGGCAGTTCTCTGGTGACACTGGTAGAGAGTAGTCTGTTGACCCGAGATCGTCATAGAGTCTTGTGTGGTTCCCACTGTGCTTTGATTTCCATCTTACCACCTCCAAGAGGGCGTGCAAAACGGTGGTTTTTTGGGTACAGTCCCGAGTCACATGGAGGCAATGAGCGATAGGAGGGGATTCGTCTCACCCGGTATAGGGAGTTGATGTTGCGCTGTGTTCGATTGGCTATAACAGGAAATCCCTGGCCAGGGTTGCTGAGATTTACTGGTAAGTGTTACCAGTAGTTTCTCGAAGTGTTATAGACCTCATATCGACACGACTTATCGAGCTATTGGGGTCTAACGTTTACCACCCCTAGGCGAGATATGCGACATATCAGACGATCAGACCAGACTGTACGGTAGTGTTACTGGTTGGATTCACTGGAGTGTGAGCGGGCTTGCTCGTCGATCTTCAGATCGCTCAATACCCGGGTGTCCGTTACGTTTAGCAGACCGCTTGCGGCTTGTGGATGTTTGATATGATCATCATCTGCTGCCGGCGTATTGACGAGTCTTTAGAGCCCTACACAGAGGTTTCCTGGCTCAAGCGAAACGAAATAGGAGTGCATATGAGATATGTGCGGGACCGAGAATATTACGTGTATGTGATACCGTATTTCATTCTCGCGATGAATGTATCGAATGGTTGTATGCGATATAACCTAGTTATCGATTCAAGCGTTGATTCGATAAGCCGATACATTGTATACTAGTCGGTTGTGTGCGACATGACCGGATCATTGAATCAAGTGTTGATTTAATTATTTAATGCATAATTATATATTTGATATATGACTTTGTATTAACTAGTATCGGTTCACTTTAAATGGATTTTCTCACTCGGGTGTGCGCATTGCATATGCGATATGATTTTGTGCACTTGCTTGTATCATGTTTGATGATACATGCAATACTTGGTTTGTGTAATGAAGTAAACCTAAGTTAAATAAATAATTAGGGTTTTCTTTTATTCATTCATTTATCTTTTCATTTGGATTTAAAAGATAAATGAGAAAAAGAAAACAAAAGGGTTTCTTTCATGAAGCTAAGTGAAGCTTCATGAAGCTTTGACCAATCTAACCCTTTTGTCTTCTTCTATTAAACCCTAACTATTCATTTAACTATGGTCAACTCTCTACACATTACTATATTTTAATTATGATAAGAAATGATTATTCATATTCTATTCTATTATTCTTATCATAATAGATCTTCTTCTTCTTCTTCATCTTAAAAGAAGAAAACCTTCACTTCATCAATGGTGAAGTGATAAAAAGAGTGAGAAATCCAAAACTAAAGTCTACCCACTTCCTATTTCTTCATCCTCTACCTCTTGCCAAGTAGTAGAGTGTGTTTTCTTCACAAGTTTCGTGACTTGGTGAAGTCGGAGCTCGATTTAACGATGCCTCGACGTAGATCATTTTCGGCATGGACATCGACGACCTAGCTCGCTTATTCTCCGATGAAGTCGACGCTAGAGCCCGGATTCTTTTTGGACAGCGGAGAGGACCTCATCTCGGAGCCGTGGAGGTGGACAAACGGATCTACAAAGGTTGTATTTCCGTATCTATTAGTTAAGTGTTAACTAGTTCTTGTTTTCGCCTAAACATCTAGTCTAAGATCCGTAGTCGGGTCTCTCGGCACCTAGAATTTTTTAAATTGGCATGATCGATGCCTTTTGAGACCTCACTAGGGTGCCTAGGAACCCTACAGTGGTATCAGAGCCAAGCTAGAGCCTTAGGCGAAGTCTAGACGGAATTTGAAACCCGAACGAACCCGAAACCAACTCCAAAACATGCTCTCTGTCCTTTTTTCAAAAATTGGGATTTTTCCATATTAAAAATATTCAGTAAAATTAGCAGGAAATTATAAGGGATACTGCAAAATTCGTGTGCCTGATTCCATCAATGCGCCGCGTTTCCGCGGCACGAGCATGCCTCGTGCGGCGGAACCGCGGCCGTTTTGTCGTTTGTGGCATCCAAATTTGTACGGTAATCAATAATATGCAGTGCTGGTTTTCCTGGGTATTTTTGATATTTTTTCAAGTCTAGGACGAGGGAGTTTCTAAGCCAAAAAGTTGAATTTTCTGGAGTTGTTTTGGGGATTCGGTGTTTCGATCGGGGTATCAAATTTTGTCTATTTGGCTTTCCGGATAAATTTTAGAATATGTTAAAAAGTTCGACCGGATATAAATACCCAATTTTTCCCCTGTCGGGAAATTTCCAAGTGTTGGATTTTTCCGTAGTTTAACGACGTTCGAAGTAGTGCAAGTAACACAATGGACCCTCTAGAAGACAACAAACCTTAACTCAATTATGTGACCGTCTTGAACTGCCCTTTGAACCTTCGGGTTTGGGGAAGTACGGCGTGCCACATGTGAGGCGTTGGCTTGACCCTTCTACGGCTGGACCGTTGGTACTGAGGCACGAACTGAATGTTGTTAGATTTATTTCACGTATTGATCTGTATCGGGAAAACTTGGGTGTTCGATTGTTCGATCGGAAAGTTTAACATTTTCTGTTTATCCGGAATGGGATACAATAATTGGAATTCACAAGTAGTTATGTGATAACGGAATGAATATTATAAACATAGCACTTTAGTCTCACTTGATCGGTTGCCACGGAATTTTGATGTGATCAAAAGTACGTCGCAATCACGTAGCGTACGCGGATATTCGCCGGATAAACTTAATAGACAGCCTCACCCCATAGCCCCGACCAAGTGACTGTAGGAGAACCCCGTCGCCGAAAGCATCCGTTCGGGTGCTCGCGGCAGCGGTGTTCCGCCTTGGTGCACTTCGTCGACGGTATCAGGGGTGCGGCCGTCTACTGAAGTTTGCGACGAGTATTCGATCAGACTGTCGGGAATCTTGTTGAATTGCCCGACTTGATATTGAAAAGAGTTTTCGATTTTGAGACTAAAATGCGGGGTTTATAATTGTTAGGCATGCGATGTCTAAGTAATTCATTTGGTCAGGCATGCGATGTCTGAGGTGATTGCGGATTCCAACTGTTGTAGTTTTACACTTTCTTTTCTGTGACCGTAAGTGTAATTTGTGATATCGCCGGTTTCGTTGCTATATGTCAACGACAATTGGGATGCGCATATTTACTTACGTTGATGACATGTGATGTTATGTGTTGCTGGATATGTTATATTGGATCGTCGTGTTTGAATAGCCGGGGTTGTTTATGTGAGATGAGTGTTTTTCATTTTCATTCATGTAAAAAGTTGTATGTAATATTCTTTTATTGGGGCGCTTCCAGGCTGCGGAAGTTGTCACCCGTTGTATATTATTTACTTTTCTGCACTAGGATAGACCCAAGGAGGAGGGCACAGGTAACCGGGTTCTGGAGTCCAGTGGGAGACCAACTCGAGGAGTCGAGTCCGGGTCTCCTAACTCCAGAATTGGTAGGGTTGCTTGCCGCTCTTGTAGGGGTCTATGGGTGTGGGTTTTGCTATTCATCACGACCGTGGAATCCGTGTTTTATACTGGCTCGTATTGAAAACACGGACGTCCTAGTATATCCAATATTTCATATGATTCTTCTGCTGCGATATCTGTGATGTGATCATGTGATGTTCTGTGATAGATACAGTATATAGTATATATGATATAATATATAGCCGTTACTTATGTTTTACACCCGTGCTAGCCCTGCCCCGCTCTGCCGTTAGTTACCTAACCTAACGGTGCACGAGGGGACATCGAGGCGAATGCGGATGGCATAAGTGTACGTCGTATTTATCTGTGATGTTTAGGTACTTAAAATGATGGGACTTCATTAATGAGATTAATGAAATAAAAGAAACCTAAGATGTTGTAGAATCGAATTTCAAAATAAAACAGGTAGCTACAGTTCTTGCTTTGCACAGCGGTATATACGATATATCCTGCACCTTATTCGATGAGGAAAGGACCGAGATCCCTTCACCGGGAGTGACTCCTTTAGCAATAACTGGCAGATGCTACACACTCGGTTTGTCTTTTGATTGCTTTTAAGAGTTTTGGCTTTGCACAGTGATATATATGATATATCCCGCACCTCATTCGGCGAGGAAAGGACCGACGATCCCTTCACCGGGAGTGACTCCTTTAGCAAAACTAGAAAAGCTTCAAAAGCGCTCCATTTTAAAAACATTCGATCCTACAACGATATCAAGTTCATTACGCAATAGGTTTTCAGAAAAACCAATCGTAGCCCTCCGTCATTTCAGATAAGTTGTATATAGTATTCGTGCTGCATTTGTTGGCTTTCGTCAAGGTGCAGTGTGCGGTAGCTATATGCTGCTTATCTGCTAGCATACGATGCGATTGGATTAGGGTAGTCGTGCGGCTTTGTTGGCTTTCGTCAAGGGTCGTGCGGGTGGGTTTAATTCAATCAGGAAATGACGGGTTGAACTTGACTAGCGGGCTATGGTTTGTTGGCTTTCGTCAAGGTCATAGCACGTTAGGGGCAAAATATTATCGGGAATTTCAAGTGTTGAAATTTGCAATGAGATTGCATACCTTCTATGAGATAGTTTGATCCCGATACCCGCTGCGAGTAATTGTTACTCCTGGGAGAGTTTTACACATTACTATTAGCCGATCAAGTAGGTGTCTAGAAAGGTGTTAACGAGGTTACGCCTCTGGGAAAACGAGGATTACATTTATTAGGTTCGTGCGAAAGCACGGGGGACCTCCCTCAAAGTACCGACACTGGCCTGGCTGAAAGATTGGCGAACTTGTAGTGTGTAATTAATCCCGGCTATTCTTTCCTTTTAGGGTTTGAAGGAAGATTTGATAAAAAGCAGTGGGAGCCATCCTGATTAGATAAAATATAAAACCAATCTATTCTTGACAGAGCGCACGCTGAGTGATTTCTTCTCTCTCTCTCCTGGTAGCGACCATATCACGCCTTAATCAAGATAATAAAACGGAATTTTGACCGAAACCGCTTGTTATACAGAGCTGGGGAACGTTGGTCCCGCTCCAACTTATAATTGTTATAAGACAGAGCAGGAAATAGGGGAATACCAAATTTCTCGTGCCGCCCAAACGAAGAGAGTGCATGTTGATGCATCATCTTCGGGTGTGTTCATTATAAAGAACTGTTTCTCAGTATCCTCCGCATCCTGGGTATATGATACCGGATCAGGATCCCAGATATGTAAGATGTTACAAAGGGCTACAAAAGGGTAGAAAAACTGAGAACGGGTGATAAGTTTCATGAGGCAGAAAACGGGGCAAGAGTTGCAGCCAAGTCTGTCGGTCACTGTCACCCTGTATTACCAATACATTGATTCTGAACGAATGTTATTAGATACCGAACCTGATATACAAAATCATATCAGTTTCTTCATTAGTAAAGAAATGATAAAATTTTGTATTGTTGGATAATGTTTTGAACATTTCCTATATCAAAAGTTGATCGGTTCAGGCACGTTATCTAAAAGCATTAATGTTCTAAATCAAACTACAGTTCTTAGTATACGGAACACACACAAGAGGAAGAGTTCAGAAATGGACGGATCCTTCTTGAGGTATTGTAGACTAGGTCATATCAATGCGACCCGACTAGCTGGAGTTACATAAAGATGCATATATAAATTGGTTTGAATTTACATCTTGTGAAACTCGCCAGTCATGTCACAAAGATAAGATGACCACAGCTCTGTTTACTGGAAACAGAGAAAGAGTTAGTAAACTCTTGGGATGATACATGTTGATGTATGTAAGTCCCCTGTCTACACATACCAAGACCAGTTCTTTTTACTTCATTACATTCTCTGATGATCTTTCGAGTTTCAGACCTATGTTCCTGTTGAAACACAAGTCCGAACCTTTTGAGATATTCACAGAATATAAGCGAGAAGTAGAGAACCAAAATATAGGTATAAGTATTATGTCCTTTGATGTGATCAAGGAGGAGAATACTTGTGCACGGAAATCCTGGACTATTTTAAAGTAGAATGAGATTCTCTCTCAGCATTACTCCTCCGTATACACCATTGCACGATGGTATGTCGGGGCGGAGCAGATACACCCTATTTGATATGGTGTGCTCTATGATGAGTAATACTGAGTTACCTTTTTCCTTAGGGGTTATACACTTGAGAAGTTGCATACCTATTGAACAGGGTTTCAATCAAATCAAAGCCTACCATTTCATATGTGATATGGAAAGGGAAGAGCCCATATCTTAAGTTAGTTAAGATTTGGGGTTGTCCGGCCTATGTCTAAAAGCAAAATCCGGACAAGCTTGATGCAACGTCTGTTATGTAGAACTGGAAACGTTCCAGCTATACAAACTGCAGCAAAAGATTTGGTAAAACCAAAGGATTCAGTAGATTCCAACGAACCTCAGCCTCTCCGCCGATCTAGTAGGGTTCCTCACCCACCTGAGAGATACTTCGGTTTCTCTATGACAGTGGGAGCGAGGATTGCATCATGAGATGATGACCCAACTAGCTTTGAGCTGGCCATCAGGAGTGAGACTCTGTAAGAATGGCTGGATGCTTAGTGATCTGAGATGGAATCCATATACACCAACAAAGTATGGACTTTAGTTGCTATATCTGAAGGGTTAAATCCCCATCAGGAGCAAGTATATCTTGAGAAGATTACTTGGTGTACATGGAAAGGTTGAGACTTTCAAAGCTAGACTTGTTAAAGGTTTTCGTCATCGACCAGGCGTGGATAATGATGAAACATTTTCCATTATCTATGCTTAAGTCCATCCAGATCCTACTTGCCACGGCTACATACCATGATTACGATATCTGGCGGTTGGGTGCCATGACATCTTTTCTAAATGATGTTTTAGAAGTGAACGTCTGTAAGTACACAGCCAGAGGGCTTTGTAAACAGTGGGAGCAGCGGAAACGTGTGCAAGATGTTTTATCTGATAAAGCAGGCATCGCGGAGTTGGAACGTCTGTTTTGATGTGTTAGTTAAAGAGTTTGACATCATCAAAATGGTAGATGAACCTTGTATAAACAAAAAGGTAATAGGGAGTATGGTGGTGATCCTCGTAGAGACGTGGATGACATACTCTTGATAAGAAAGGAGTTTCTTATGCTACGCTCGATCAATCTCCGTTTATCACAAAGATTCTCCGTGAAGGATCAAAATGATACCTCCTAAATCCTGAGTTTTAGATCTATGAGATAGATTTAATTGGATGTTAGGATTCTCACTAGTTGTAGTGAGATGATATCAATAGATCCTAGGGAGAATCGCTGGAAGGGTTCCATGGTGATAAAGACGACTGAATGTCAGTCGCAGGCATTGTCTTTACCCTCAGTAAAGGGACGGTATGTTGGAAGAGTTCCAAGCTAGATACCTTGACATACTAGACGATAAAGGCTGGATACATCGCTACTTATGATGCTACTAAAGAGGATGTTTGGATGTATAATAGTTCATGAGATGAACTACGTTCCTCCCATTGTGAGACAATGGAGTTGTGGCTTATGCCAAGGAACGCCGGTCCCATCAGTGATCCAGACATATTCTAAGGCAGTATCACCTGATCATGGAGATGATTGATCTCCAAGGTGATCGAGGCAAGGAGAGCAGACACAGAGGATAACACGGCGGATCCACTCACGAAGGCCTATTCCCAGAGAGAGACTTTTATGGGATGGTTGAGTATGAGATACTGCAACCACTGCTACAGATGGCCCTAGTGCAAGTGGGAGATTGTAAGTTATATGTATGCCCTAGAGGCCATTACTGTACATAGGATGTATATTGTAGTGGATGCTGGGACATATATAGGGAGGACTTTCTTGCTCGACATGATAGTATGCTATCTGGTTACTCTTTACCTTAACGTGTGCACTGATTGTCTCTCTATTACATGTTGGTAAAGCCCTTAGGATGTGTACTTTGACTACCTGGACTATGATGCGGATCATACTAGTGGGGACATGGTAGTCCATAAGTACATCCTTCAAAGTCCCTAGTCGTGGGTGTATCGTGATGGGGGCATCGATATACCAGAGTAGACTAGCGTGTACCTTCTCGACCCATACAGATGGGCGATGGATTATCCCATATCCATCGGTGTTTGACATCAGAGATGATATACGGGTGCTCAGTAAGGACTGGGTACACTGGACGGACTCGCCGAGAACTCCCAGATGGTATTATACCTCACGTCTTATGGCAGTTCTCTGGTGACACTGGTACAGAGTAGTCTGTTGACCCGAGATCGTCATAGAGTCTTGTGTGGTTCCCACTGTGCTTTGATTTCCATCTTACCACGTCCAAGTAGGCGTGCAAAACGGTGGTTTTTTGGGTACAGTCCCGAGTCACATGGAGGCAATGAGCGATAGGAGGGGATTTGTCTCTCCCGGTATAGGGAGTTGATGTTGCGCTGTGTTCGATTGGCTATAACAGGAAATCCCTGGCCAGGGTTGCTGAGATTTACTGGTAAGTGTTACCAGTAGTTTCTCGAAGTGTTATAGACCTCATATCGACAAGACTTATCGAGCTATTGGGGTCTGACGTTTACCACCCCTAGGCGAGATATGCGACATATCAGACGATCAGACCGGACTGTACGGTAGTGTTACTGGTTGGATTCACTGGAGTGTGAGCGGGCTTGCTTGTCGATCTTCAGATCGCTCAATACCCGGGTGGCCGTTACGTTTAGCAGACCGCTTGCGGCTTGTGGATGTTTGATATGATCATCATCCGCTGCCGGCGTATTGACGAGTCTTTAGAGTCCTACACAGAGGTTTCCTGGCTCAAGCGAAACGAAATAGGAGTGCATATGAGATATGTGCGGGACCGAGAATATTACGTGTATGTAATACTGTATTTCATTCTCGCGATGAATGTATCGAATGGTTGTATGCGATATAACCTAGTTATCGATTCAAGCGTTGATTCGATAAGCCGATACATTGTATACTAGTCGGTTGTGTGCGACATGACCGGATCATTGAATCAAATGTTGATTTAATTATTTAATGCATAATTATATATTTGATATATTACTTTGCAGTAACTAGTATCGGTTCACTTTAAATGGATTTTCTCACTCGGGTGTGCGCATTGCATATGCGATATGATTTTGTGCACTTGCTTGTATCATGTTTGATGATACATGCAATACTTGGTTTGTGTAATGAAGTAAACCTAAGTTAAATAAATAATTAGGGTTTTCTTTTATTCATTCATTTATCTTTTCATTTGGATTTAAAAGATAAATGTGAAAAAGAAAACAAAAGGGTTTCTTTCATGAAGCTAAGTGAAGCTTCATGAAGCTTTGACCAATCTAACCCTTTTGTCTTCTTCTATTAAACCCTAACTATTCATTTAACTATGGTCAACTCTCTACACATTACTATAGTTTAATTATGATAAGAAATGATTATTCATATTCTATTCTATTATTCTTATCATAATAGAACTTCTTCTTCTTCTTCATCTTAAAAGAAGAAAACCTTCACTTCATCAATGGTGAAGTGATAAAAAGAGTGAGAAATCCAAAACTAAAGTCTACCCACTTCCTATTTCTTCATCCTCTACCTTTTGCCAAGTAGTAGAGTGTGTTTTCTTCACAAGTTTCTTGACTTGGTGAAGTCGGAGATTGATTTAGCGATGCCTCGACGTAGATCATCTTCGGCATGGACATCAACGACCTAGCTCGCTTATTCTCCGATGAAGTCGACGCTAGAGCCCAGATTCTTTTTGGACAACGGAGAGGACCTCATCTCGGAGCCGTGGAGGTGGACAAACAGATCTACAAAGGTTGTATTTCCGTATCTATTAGTTAAGTGTTAACTAGTTCTTGTTTTCGCCTAAACATCTAGTCTAAGATCCGTAGTCGGGTCTCTCGGCACCTAGAATTTTTGAAATTGGCATGATCGATGCCTTGTGAGACCTCACTAGGGTGCCTAGGAACCCTACAGTAGGAGCAGCGGAAACGTGTGCAAGTTGCTTTATGGGATAAAGCAGACATCGCGGAGTTTGAACATCTGTTTTGATGTGGTGGTCAAAGAGTTTGACTTCATCAAAATGGTAGATGAACCTTGTATATACAAAAAGGTAGTAGGGAGTATGGTAGTGATCATCGTAGAGTACGTAGGTGACATACTCTTGATAGGGAAGGAGTTTCCTATGCTATGCTCAGTCAATCTCCTCTTATCAAAGATTCTCCATATAGGATCAAGGTGATACCTCCTAAATCCTGGGTTATGGATCTATGAGATAGATCTAATTGGATGTTAGGAATCTCACTAGTTGTAGTGAGATGGTATCAATCGATCCTGGGGAGAATCACTGGAAAAGTTTCCAGGGTGATAAGGACGACTGAATGTCAGTCGCAGGCAATGTCTTTACCCTCAGAGGAGGGACGGTATGTTGGAAGAGTTCCAAGCTAGATACCGTGACTGACTAGACGAATAAAGGCAAGATACGTCGTTACCAAGGATTCTACCAAAGAGGAAGTTCGGATATATATAAGTTCATGAGATGAAGTTCGTTCCTACCATTGTGTGTCAAAGGAGTTGTGGCTTTTGCCAAGGAACCCCTGTCCCATCAGAAATCCAGATATAATTCTTAGGCAGTATCACCTGATCATGGAGATGGTTGATCTCCAGGGTGATCGAGGTTAGGGGATTAGATACAGATGACAACAGCGCGGATCCACTCACAAAGGCCTATTTCCCAGTAGAGACTTTTATGGGATGGTTGAGTATGAGATACTTCAACCACAGTTGATTGTTGGGTATGCGATACCACAACAGGTGGCCCTTGTGCAAGTGGGAGATTGTTAGTTATATGTATGCCCTAGAGGCCATTACTGTACATACAATGTATATTGTAGTGGATGCTTGGACATATATAGGGAGGACTTTCTTGCTCGACATGATAGTATGCTATCTGGTTGCTCTTTATCTTAACATGTACTCTGATTGTCTTTATGTTGCATGTTGATAAAGCCCTTAGGATGAGTACTTGACTACCAGGACTATGATGTGGATCATACTAGTGGGGACAGTGTAGTCGCCAAGTACATCCTTCAAATGTTCCTAGTCGTGGGAGTACCGAGACAGGACATCGATACTCTAGAGTAGACTAGCGTATGCGCTTCTTGACCCATATGATGGGCGATGGATGATCCCATATCCATTGGTGTTTAACATCAGAGAAGGTATACGGGTGCTCAGTAGAGACTGGGTACACTGGACGGACTCGCCGAGAACTCCCAGATGCTATTATACCCCACGTCAGATGGCAGTTCTCTCATGACACTGGTACAGGTTAGTCAATAGACCCGAGATCGTCATAGAGTCTTTTGTGATTCCCACTGTGCTTTTATTTCCATCATACCACGTCCAAGAGGGCGTGCAAAAAGGTGGCTTTTGGGTACATTCCCGAAACATGGAGGCAATGAGCGATAAGAGGGGTTTCGTCTCTCCCGGTATAGGGAGTTGATGTTGCGTTGTGTTTGATTGGCAATAACTGGAAATCCCTGGCTAGGGTTGCTGAGATTTACTGGTAAGTGTTATCAGTAGTTTCTCGAACTGTTATGGACCTCATATAGACACGACTTATCAAGCTACTGGGGTTTGACGTTTACCACCCCTAGGCGAGATATGCGACATATCAGACGAAGAGACCGGACTGTACGGGAGTGTTACTGTTTGGATTCGCAGGAGAATGTACGGGCTAGCTTGTTGATCTTCTGATCGCTCAATACCTGGGTGGCTGTTACGTTTAGCTGACCGCTTGCAGCTTGTGGGTGTTTGATATGATCATCACCTACTGCCGACGTATTGACGATTCTTTAGAGTCCTATACAGAGGTTTCCTGGCTCAGGAAAAATGGAGTAGGAGCACATATGTGATATGTGCGGGACCGAGAATAATACATGTATATGATACCGTATTAGATTCTCGCGATATATGATATCGGCCGGGTATATGTGATATAGCCGGGTCATCGGATCAAGTGTTGATTCGATGAACTGATACAGAATATATTAGTCGGTTATTTGTGAAATAGCTGGATTATCGGATCAAGTGTTGATTCGATAATTTAATGTATAATTTTATATTTGATATATTAAATTACATTAACTAATATAAGCTCACTTTAAGATTCTTTTTCTCACTCGGGTAATGCATTGATATATTTGTGATATATGTTAATTGTATTATTTTATTTTGTTACAATACATATTGTATATGTGATATATAATATTGTAACATGTTAGGGTTATAAATGCAACATGTTTTGTGGAGAATAAATGTGGTTAGGGTTTGGATTAGGGTTAAGCTTTCATGAAGCTTCTTGAAGCTTTGACTTTGACCTTGATATTTTGCATAGATATTTCCTTAACCCAACCCAACCTTTTAACCATAGTTGTTTCTCTCCATGGGTTAATTCTTCATACTTAACCCATGGTTGCATTTCTAACCTCACTGGAGTTTTGATTATTCATCACGAAAGGATTTGATAATATTCTTCTTCTTCTTCCTTGGTGAAAAGCTTTCTAGCTCTTTCATTAGTGATGAAAATGAGTGAGAAATTAAAAACAAATGAGAGTTAAATTCCTATTTCATCATCCTCATCTATTCTTGCCACTTAGATTAGGGTGTTTGCTTTGCTAATACTTGATTAGCATAGCAAGAGCTTGGGTTTGAGTTTCTTCATCATTTTTGTTATCGAAGATCGGAAGCAAGCTTGCATCTTTCTCTTCTTGGAGCCTCTCTAGAGTCCGGAAACTTGATGATCGCAGCGAAGGGACCACAACACGGAGCTTATGAAGTGATGGACCGGACTACAAAGGTTGTAATCCCAAATTCTTAGAAGTAAAGTTGTTTACTTGCTATTTGTTTCACTTAATCTCTAGTCTAAGATCTTGGTTAGGGTTGTTCGGCACGTCTAAAATTTAAATCGGGCATGGTTGATGCCTTGTAGAACCTTGTGACAGTGCCTAGTAACCCTATAGCGAACAGCTCCACTCCATGATCCCAAGGAAGTCCGCGTCGTCACTCCAATGCCCGCCGCGCGCTCTCTCCCTCTGAGGAGGTGTCGGTTAGCTCACCTGCTTCCAGGCATGACCGACGCCCCCACTCTCACTGGGATCGCTGCGAACGACGATCACAGGGACTACTCGAGGAAAGCCTCACCCGAGGATTTGAGACACTTGATAGAGCGAAATCAAAGCCGCACCATCATGCAAACCTGGAGCGGGGGTAGCCACCACTCCGACTGTGCAGAATCCTCGGGGTACCACCACCGGCTTGAAGCCCTCTAGAAGAAGATCGAAGTCATACGAAGGGATGGACACACGTCCGGCGAAAGGACCAGGTACTCCGTTGACTCGCTAACAAAGCCCTTCACAGAGGAGCTTCTTGTCGAGTACGTCTCATCTAGGAAAAAGCCACCAATAGTGGCCCTCTTCGATGGGAAATCCGACCCGAAGGACCACCTAGATGCATTTACGGCGAGCATGAGCTTCCATGATAACTCCGACGTGGCTCAATGCTGAGCTTTCCCTATTACCCTCATCCGGGCTGGCTAGGACTGGTTCCGAGGACTCACACCACGCTCCATCTCGACATTTGACAAACTGGCTACCCAATTCCTCGTCACTTCGTCGGGAATCGACGACAGAAAAGGACGGTCGACTACCTATTCACCATTAAGAGCGGAGACAAAGAATCCTTCAAAGGATATGTCACCTGCTTCTATAATGTCCTCCTCGAGGTCCCCGAGCACCGCGAAGAAATAATCATCACCGTGGTAAGGTCGGGTCTTAGGCACAAAGCGTGGCTCCGCTCTTTTTCATTAGCGCAACCTAAGACCATGGCCGAAGCAAAAGCCTGGACTGAGCGAGAAATCCAACTCGAGTACGAGGTAAACTCAAACCTGCCCCGAGCCGAACAGACGGACAGAAAGAAAAGGGACAGGGAGGACAAAAAAAGGTCGATCGTCCAAAGCCTTACTCTCCGAGGTTTCAGGAGTACACTCCCCTGAACATCTCTCAGACTGAGCTAATGGAGGAAGCTAAGGGTGAGAGGTTCTTCAAGATTCCGCCAGTCACCCAAAGGGCAGGCAAGCGACCCCGCGGCCCATACTGTGCCTTCCACAGGTCGTAGGGTCACCCGACAGAGAACTGCAAACAACTCCGTGACAACATCGAGGAGTTGATCCGCTCAGGCCACCTGGCGAAATACCTGCGGGACAAGCGGCAGACAGAGAGGGAGCAAAAAGACCAAAGCCCTCCCGGGGAATTAACGATCGGGCAGATCATGGTCGTTACCTCAGATCCAGATCGAGAAAGCGAGGGGAACCATCATATCCTCCCAATTGAGGGTACAAGCGGTATGCCACACAAGAGGTGCAGGAGGGACGAGCCGATCACTTTCACAGATGAAGACCTCCATGGCATATCCCTCCCCCACAATGACCATCTCGGGATAACGGCCAGGGTCCACTGTTATGAAGTCCAGAGGATATTGGTCGACTCAGGGAGCTTAGCAGATATCCCGTTCCACGACTTTTTCCAGCATATGGGGATAGAACCATCTGACCTCCGACCTACCTCCCATGTCCTCTTTGAGTTCACCAATCATTATGTCCCTGCCGAGGGATTGGTCACCCTCCTGCTCAAAATCGGAGAAGCGGGCAATACGCGAACCATAATGGTGAACTTTATCATCGCCAAGGTCCCTTCTGTTAGTTGTATGTATGCCCTAGAGGACAGTATTGTACAGATGATGTATATTATATTGGATGCTTGGACATATATAGAGAGGACTTTCTTGCTCGATATGATAGTATGCTATTTGGTTGCTCTTTACTTTAACATGTATACTTGTCTCTTTATACTGTCTTATAATTACATGTTGGTAAAGCCCTTAGGATGTGTACTTGACTACCTGGACTATGATGCGGATCATACTAGTGGGGACATGGTAATCCATAAGTACATCCTTCAAGGTCCCTAGTCGTGGGTGTATCGAGATGGGGCATCGATATACCAGTGTAGACTAGCGTATACGCTTCTCGACCCATGAGATGGGCGATGGATGATCCCATATCCATTGGTGTTTGACATCAAATATGGTATACGGGTGCTCAATGGAGTCTTGGTACACTGGACGGACTCGCCGAGAACTCCCAGCTGGTTTTATACCTCACGTCAGATGGCAGTTCTCCGGTGACACTTGTGCAGGTTAGTCTGTAGACCCGAGATCGTCATAGAGTCTTGTGTGATTCCCACTGTGCTTTGATTTTCACCTTACCACGTCCATGAGGGCGTGCAAAACGGTGGTTTTTGGGTACATTCCCGAGTCACATGGAGGCAATGAGCGATAGGAGGGGTTTCGTCTCTCCCGGTATTGGGGATTGATGTTGCGCTGTGCTCGATTGGCCGTAACAGGGAAGTCCCTGGCCAGGGCTGATTTAGAGATTTACTGGTAAGTGTTACCAGTAGTTTCTCGACCCGTTATGAGCCTCACATCGGCATGACTTATCGGTTAATGGGATCTATCGTTTACCACCCCTAGACTTGATATGCGACATATCAGACGAGGAGACCGGACTGTACGGGAAGTGTTACCGGCAGGCTTTTACAGGAGTTGGAGCGGGCTTGCTTGCTGATCTTCTGATCGTTCAATACCCGGGTAGCCATTACGTCCAGCTAGTACCGCTGACGGCTTGTGGGTGCTTGATGTGATCATCACCTACTGCCGGCGTATTGACGAGTCTTTAAAGTCCTACATAGAGGTTTTACTGGCTCAGGTATATCGAAATAGGAGCGCATACGTGATATGTGCGGGACCTAGAATAATGCGTGTATGTGATACCGTATTCTATTCTCGCGACTTTTTGTATCGGTCGGTTATATATGATATGACCGGGTTATCGAATCAAGTGTTGATTCGATAAGTCGATACGATGGATGTTAGCCGGTTATATGAGATATGACCGGATTATTAAGTCAAGTGTTGATTTAATAATTAAGTGTATAATTGTATATTAGATATACTAGTTTACATTTACTAACACATGTTCACTTAGGGTTTTTTCTCACTTGTACACATTTTTACTATATATATGATATATATGAAAATGTGTTGTATTTTTGTATCATGGTTGATGATACACTATACATGGGTGTATGAGACTTACACTATGCTAATTTTTATTTTGGGTTTTTAATATCTAAAGTAATTACAATTGTTAGTTGTATGTATGCCCTAGAGGCCAGTATTGTACAGATGATGTATAATATATTGGATGCTTGGACATATATAGAGATGAATTTCTTGCTCGATATGATAGTATGCTATCTGGTTACTCTTTATCTTAACATGTACACTTGTCTCTTTAAACTGTCTTATAGTTACATGTTGGTAAAGCCCTTAGGATGTGTACTTGACTACTTGGACTATGATGTAGATCATTCTAGTGGGGACATGGTAGTCCATAAGTACATCCTTCAAGGTCCCTAGTCGTGGGTGTATCTAGACGGGGCATCGATATACCAGTGTAGACTAGCGTATACGCTTCTCGACCCATGAGATGGGCGATGGATGATCCCATATCCATTGGTGTTTGACATCAGAGATGGTGTACGGGTGCTCAGTGGAGACTGGGTACACTGGACGGACTCGCCGAGAACTCCCAGATGGTATTATACCTCATGTCAGATGGCAGTTCTCAGGTGACACTTATGCAGGTTAGTCTGTAGACCCGAGATCGTCATAGAGTCTTGTGTGATTCCCACTGTGCTTTGATCTCCACCTTACCACGTCCATGAGGGTGTGCAAAACGGTGGTCTTTGGGTACAGTCCCGAGTCACATGGAGGCAATGAGCGATAGGAGGGGTTTCGTCTCTCCCGGTATTGGGGTTTGATGTTGCGCTGTGCTCGATTGGCCGTAACAGGGAAGTCCCTGGCCAGGGCTGATCAGAGATTTGCTGGTAAGTGTTACCAGTAGTTTCTCGACCCGTTATGAGCCTCACATCGGAACGACTTATCGGTTATTGGGGTCTGACGTTTACCACCCCTAGACTTGATATGCGACATATCAGACGAACAGACCGGACTGTACGGTAAGTGTTACTGGTTGGATTCACAGGAGTATGAGCGGGCTAGCTCGTCGATCTTCTGATCGCTCAATACCCGGATGGCCGTTACGTTTAGCAGACCGCTTGCGGCTTGTGGATGCTTGATATGATCATCATCTGCTACCGGCGTATTGACGGGTCTTTAGAGTCCTACACAGAGGTTTCCTGGCTCAAGCGAAATGAGATAGGAGCGCATATGAGATATGTACGGGAGCGAGAATAATGCGTGTATGTGATACCGTATTTCGTTCTCGCGATATATGTTTCGATTGATTATATTCGATATGACCTAGTTATCGAATCATTGATTCTATAAATCGATACATTGGATACTAGTCGGTTATGTGCGACATGACCGGATCATTGAATCAAGTGTTGATTTCATGATTTAATGTATAATTATATATTTGATATATTACTTTGCATTAACTGGTATTGGTTCACTTTAATAGGATTTTCTCACTTGTAGTTCACAAGTTGTATATGTGATATACTTTTGTGCACTACTATGTGTCATGTTTGATGATGCATGTAGATTGTTTTTGTGTTAAAAGTTAAACCATGGTTATGATAATTGTTAGGGTTTTTATTTATTCACTTATTTATTTATCTATTCTTTTTGGATAAATAAATAAATGATAACAAAATGGTTTCTTTCATGAAGCTTGATGAAGCTTTGACCAAAGTGACCATTTTGTCATCATCCTTAACCCTAACCATTCTCATTTGACCATGGTTTATTCTCTACAGTTAACCAAGGTTAGAAGATGATAAGTATTGATTTTATTATTCTTTTTAGATATACTTATCATATTCTATTTACTTCTTCTTCTTCATCTTCAAGAGAAAAAGCTTGATGCCATCAATGGCATCTTGAGTTCCAAAGTGAGAAATCCAATTCTAAAGTGAACCCACCTCCTATTTCTTCACCCTCTACCTCTTGCCAAGTTGTTTTGGGTGTTTTCTTCATAAGTTTCTCAACTTGGTGAAGTTGGAGCTTGAACTTGTGATGCCTCGACGTAGATCATCTTCGGCACGAAGCCGACGACCTAGTCCGCCTAAATCTCCGATGAAGCCGACGTTTGAGTTCGGGATTCGAGATGGACCGCGAGAGGATGCCTACATGGAGCTAAGGAAGTGGATAACCGGATCTACAAAGGTTGTAGCTCTCTTCTTTTAGTTAAGATGTTAACTAGTTTACCGTTTCGCCTAGAATTCTAGCCAATGATCCGTAGTCTAGGGTTTCTCGGCACCGTAAATTTTGAATTTGGCATGGTTGATGCCTTGTGAGGCCTCTATAGTGTGCCTAAGAACCCTACAGTGGTATCAGAGCCTAGCTAGAGCTTTAGGCGAAGTCTAGACGACGTTTGAAACCCGAATACGCATCGAAACCCTAACACATCATGCTCTCTGGACTTTTTCTAAAAACTGGGATTTTTCCATATTAAAAATGCTTAAAAAATTCAGCAGGGAAATATAAGAATTACGATGCAAAAATTATTCCATGAACAGTAAATAGTGCGGCGGAACCGCGGCAGAAGCCTGGCTTCTGCGGCGGTTCCGTGGCAGTATGATGACTTCAGACCTCTTGCTTTGCACAGTAATTCATCATTTCAGAAGCTGTGTTTTATGGGTATTTTTAATATTTTTTCAAGAGTTGAATTTTCTGGGGTGTTTTAGAGCTTCGATGTTTCGATCGGATTATCAAATTTTGTCTTTGTGTTTTTCCGGATGACTTTAGAATATGTTAAAAAGTTCGACCGGATATAAATACCCAACTTTTTCCCTGCCGGAAACTATCCAAGTGTTGGATTTTTGTGTGGTTTAAGGACGTTCTGAGTAGTGCAAGTAACGCGATGGTCCCTCTAGAAGACAACAAACCTTAACTCGATTATGTGACCGTCTTGAACTGCCCTTTGAACCTTAGGGTTTGGGGCAGTACGGCGTGCCACATGTGAGGCGTTGGCTTGACCCTTCTACGGCTGGACCGTTGGTACTGAGGCATGAAGTGAATGTCTTTGAACCTATTTCATGTGTTGAACAGTTTCGGGAAAACTTGGGTGTTCGAATGTTCGATCGGAAAGTTTAATATATTCTATTTATTCGGAATGGGATACAATAATTGGAATTCACAAACAGTTATGAGATAACTGAATGAATGTTATAAATCTAGCAGTTTAGTCCCATATGATATTGAAAAGAGTTTTCGATAATGAGACTAAAATGTGGGGTTTATAATTGTTAGGCACGTGATGTCTAAATATTTCATTTTGATTAGGCATGTGATGTCTAAAAGGGTTGCGGATTCCAACTGTTGTAGTTTTACACTTTCTTTTCTGTCACCGTAAGTGTAATATGTGATATCGCCGGTTTCGTTGCTATATGTAAACGACAATTGGGATGCGCATATTTACTTACGTTGATGACATGTGATGTTATGTGTTGCTGTATTTGTTATATTGGATTGTCGTGTTCGAATAGCCGGGGTTTTTTTATTATGTGAGATGAGTGTTTTTCATTTTCAGTCATGTAAAAACTTGTATGTAATATTCTTTTATTTGGGGCACTTCCAGGTTGCGGAAGTTGTCACCCTTTGTATATTATTTACTTTTCCGCATTAGGATAGACCCAAGGAGGGGAGCACAAGTAACCGGGTTCTGGGGTCCAGTGGGAGACCAACTCGAGGAGTCGAGTCCGGGTCTCCTAACCCTAGAATTGGCAGGGTTGCTTGACGCTCTCGTAGGGGTCTAGGGGTGTGGGATTGTCTATTCATCACGACCGTGGAATCCGTGTTTTATACCGGCTCGTATTGAAAACACGGACGTCCTAGTATATCCAATGTTTCTTCTGCTGTGATATCTGTGATGCGATCAAGTGATGTTCTTTGATAGATACTTTATATAGTATATATGATATATTATATAGACGTTACTTATGTTTTGCACCCGCACTAGCCCTGCCCTGCTCTGTCGTTAGTTACCTAACCTAACGGTGCACGAGGGGACATCCAGGCGAATGCGGATGGCATAAGTGTATGTCGTATTTATCTGTGATGTTTAGGTACTTAAATGATGGGACTTCATTAATATGATTAATGAAAGAAAAGAAACGTAAGATGTTGTAGAATCAAATTTTAAATAAAACAGGTAGCTACAGTTCTTGCTTTGCATAGCGGTATATATGATATACCCTGCACCTTATTCGATGAGGAAAGGACCGAGATCCCTTCACCGGGAGTGACTCCTTTAGCAGTAACTGGCAGATGCTACACACTCGGTTTGGTTTTGATTGCTTTTAAGAGTTTTTGCTTTGCACAGCGATAAATATGATATATCCCGCACCTTATACGGCGAGGAAAGGACCGAGATCCCTTCACCGGGAGTGACTCCTTTAGCAAAACTAGAAAAGCCTCAAAATCACTCCATTTCAAAACTTCATTTTGATTCTACAACGATATCAAGTTCATTACGCTCATGGTTTTCAGAAAAACCTGCGTAGCCCTCCGTCATTTCAGATAAGTACTACATAGTATTCATGCTGCGGTAGTTTGGCCTCCGTCAAGGCGTATTGTATGGTAGCTAACTAGTGCTTATCTGCTAGCATTTGATGCGATTGGATTAGGGTATTCATACGGCGTAGTTTGGCCTCCGTCAAGGGTCGTACGGGTGGGTTTAATTGGATCAAGAAATGACGGGTTGAACTTGACTAGCGCCCTGTGGGTAGTTTGGCCTCCGTCAAGGTCACAGGACGCTAGGGGAAAAAGTATTATCGGGATTTTTCAAGTGTTGAAATTTGCAATGAGATTGCATACCTTCTATGAGATAGTTGGATCCTGATACCCACTGCGAGTAAGAGTTACTCCTGGGAGAGTTTTGCACACTACAATTAACCGATCAAGTAGGTGTCTAGAAAGGTGTCAACGGGGTTACGCCTCTGGGAAAACGAGGTTTACATTAATTAGGTTCGTGCGAAAGCACGGGGGACATCCCTCAAAGTACCGACACTGGCCTGGCTGAAAGATCGACGAAGTTGTAGGGTGTAATTAATCCCAGCTAGTCTTTCCTTTTTGGGTTTGAAGGAAGATTTGATAAAAAGCAGTGGGAGACATCCTGATTAGATAAGATAAAAACCAATCTGATCTTGCACGAGCATACGCTAAAGTGTTTTCTTCTCTCTCTCTCCAGGTAGCGACCAGTTCACGCCCAAATAAAGATAATAATATGGATGTATTGACCGAACCCGCATGTTATACTGTGCAGGGGAACGTTGAACCCGTTCTGTCTTATAAGTGTTATAAGAATGAACAGGAAACATGAGAATATCTGGATTCTCACATCGCCCAAACGGAGAATATGCATGTTGATGCATCATCTTCGGGTGTGTTTGTCATTGAGAACTGTTTCTCAGTTCACCCTACGTCCTGGGTATTAGATACCGGATCAGGATCCCACATATGTAAGATGTTACATAGGCTGCGAAAAGGTAGAGAACTGGAAAAAGGTGATCATTCCGTTCAAGTAGGGAACGGTGCAAATGTTGCAGCCAAAGCAGTTGGCGAATATCACCTAGTATTACCAAGTGGTGATACAATAATTCTGAATGAGTGCTATTATATACCGAACATGATGTGCAACATTATATCAGTTTCTTTATTGAGTAAAGAAGGATATAATTTTGTAGTACAGGATAATGTTATGAACATATTCCTAGATCAAAAGTTGATTGCATCAGGCTCGTTACATAATGGCATATTCATTCTAAATCAAAATACAGTCCTCAATATACAAAACACACACAAGAGGAAATGTTCAGAAATGAATGAATCCTACTTGTGGCATTGTAGACTTGGTCATATCAATGCGACACGACTGGCTAAGTTACATAAGGATGGTTATTTGAATCCGTTCGAATTATCATCTTATGATACTTGCCATTCATGTCTCAAAGGAAAAATGACCAAAGCTCCGTTTAGTGGACACGGAGAAAGAGTTACCGAACTCTTAGGACTGGTACATAGTGATGTATGCGGTCCCATGTCTACCCATGCCAGGAATGGTTCTTCGTACTTCGTTACATTCACTGACGATCTCTCTAGATTCGGATATGTGTTCCTGATGAAACACAAATCAGAAGCTTTTGAGAAATTTAGAGAATATAAACAAGAAGTAGAGAACCAAACGAGCAAAAGTATTAAGATCCTTCGATCCGATCGAGGAGGAGAATACTTAAGTAACGAATTCAGAGATTATCTAAAAGAGAATGGGATTCTCTCTCAGCTTACTCCTCCTTATACACCACAGCACAATGGTGTATCGGAGCGGAGAAATCGCACCCTATTAGATATGGTGCGCTCTATGATGAGTGCAGCTGAGTTACCTATTTCCTTCTGGGGATATGCACTGGAGACTGCTGCATACCTATTGAATAGAGTTCCAACCAAATCAGTGCCTACCACTCCATATGAGATATGGAATGGCAAGAGACCATGTCTTAATTTTATTCAGATATGGGGTTGTCCGGCCTATGTTAAAACACAAAATCCGGACAAGCTCGAGGCAAGGTCTGTTCTATGTAAGTTTGTTGGATATCCCAAACATTCGCGAGGGTATATCTTCTACCACTCCAAGGAACAAAAAGTGTTTGTTTCTCGACATGCCACTTTCTTAGAAAAGAGTTTTCTTATGAAACAGACAAGTAGCATTGAGGTAGAACTGGAAGAGGTTCCAGCAACACAAACTGTAACAGAAGGCTAGGTAGAACTAGAGGATTCAGTAGAACTCGATGAACCCCAGCCTCTCCGCCGATCTAGTAGGGTATCTCGTCCACCTGTGAGATACTAGGGTTTTCTCATTGACGGTGGAAGCGAGGATTGCATCATGGAGGATGATGACCCAACTAGCTTCGAGCAGGCCATCACGAGTAGGGACTCAGTGAAATGGCTGGATACTATGCGGTCCGAGATGGAATCCATGTACACCAACAAAGTATGGACATTGGACGTTGCTCCTGAAGGGGTAAAACCCATTGGGAGCAAGTGGATCTTCAAGAAGAAACTTGGTGTAGATGGGAAAGTGGAGACTTTCAAAGCTAGACTTGTTGCAAAGGGTTTTCGTCAAAGACTAGATGTGGACAATGACGAAACCTTTTCTCCAGTGGCTATGCTTAAATCCATCCGGATCATGCTTGCCATCGTTGCATATCATGATTACGAAATCTGGCAAATGGATGTTAAGACCGCCTTTCTAAATGGTGATTTAGAAGAGTGCGTGTACATGACTCAGCCAGAGGGCTTCGTAGACAGTGGGAGCAGCGGGAAGGTGTGGAAGCTGCTTAAATCCATTTATGGATTAAAGCAAGCATCGCGGAGTTGGAACATCTGCATTGACGTCGTTATCAAAGAGTTTGATTTCGTCAAAAATCCAGATGAACCTTGTATCTACAAGAAGGTGGCAGAGAGTAAGGTTGTCTTCCTCGTATTGTACGTGGACGACATACTCTTGATAGGAAATGATATTCCTATGCTGCAATCGGTCAAGCTCTTCTTATCACAAAGATTCTCAATGAATGATCTTGGTGATGCCTCCTGCATATTGGGAATTAGGATCTATAGAGATAGATCCAAAAGGATATTGGGATTGTCCCAATCCAGGTACATTGACACCATACTAAAGAGGTTTAGTATGGAAGAATCCAAGCGTGGGAACTTGCCCCTGATCTCTGGAGTCACTATCTCCAAAGTGATATCTCCCAAGACTGATTTGGAGAGAGCTCGCAGGCAAGGGATACCCTATGCTTCGGCTGTAGGCTCTATCATGTATGCGATGCTGTGTACCAGACCCGATGTAGCATACTCACTAAGTATAGTGAGCAGGTATCAAGCTGATCCTGGAGAGAGTCACTGGACAGCTGTGAAGAGCATTCTCAAGTACTTGCGAAGGACTAAAGAGATGCTCTTGGTGTATGGTAACGCAGAACTCCAAGTGGAGTCCTTTACCGATTCGAGCTTCCAGAGTGATAAGGACGACTCTAAGTCGCAGTCGGGCTTTGTCTTTACCCTTTTCGGAGGGGCGGTTAGCTGGAAGAGTTCCAAGCAGGAAACCGTGGCAGACTCGACGATGGAGGCTGAATACATCACTGCCAACGATGCTGCCAAAGAAGCTGTCTGGATCAAGAAGTTCATTACTGAACTTGGAGTGGTTCCATCCATTGAGCATCCAATACCTTTGTATTGCGATAACAATGGAGCGGTGGCTTTGGCCAAGGAACCCAGGTCCCATCAGCGGTCCAGGCACATTCTGAGGCGGTATCACCTGATCCGGGAGATAGTTGATTGCCGGAAGATCGAGGTCAGGAGGTTTGACACGAAGAACAACACGGCGGATCCACTCACGAAGGCCATTCCCCAGATACAGTTTGAGAGACTCTTCGGGATGCTCGGTATGCGATACTACAGCAGCTGGCCCTAGTGCAAGTGGGAGATTGTTAGTTTTATGTATGCCCTAGAGGCCAGTATTGTACAGATGATGTATATTATATTGGATGCTTGGACATATATAGAGATGACTTTCTTGCTCGATATGATAGTATGCTATCTGGTTACTCTTTATCTTAACATGTACACTTGTCTCTTTAAACTTTCTTATAGTTACATGTTGGTAAAGCCCTTAGGATGTGTGCTTGACTACCTGGACTATGATGTAGATCATACTAGTGGGGACATGGTAGTCCATAAGTACATCCTTCAAGGTCCCTAGTCGTGGGTGTATCGAGACGGGGCATCGATATACCAGTGTAAACTAGCGTATACGCTTCTCGACCTATGAGATGGGCGATGGATGATCCCATATCCATTGGTGTTTGACATCAGAGATGGTGTACGGGTGCTCAGTGGAGACTGGGTAAACTGGACGGACTCGCCGAGAACTCCCAGATGGTATTATACCTCACGTCAGATGGCAGTTCTCAGGTGACACTTATGCAGGTTAGTCTGTAGACCCGAGATCGTCATAGAGTCTTGTGTGATTCCCACTGTGCTTTGATCTCCACCTTACCACGTCCATGAGGGCATGCAAAACGGTGGTCTTTGGGTACAGTCCCGAGTCACATGGAGGCAATGAGCGATAGGAGGGGTTTCGTCTCTCCCGGTATTGGGGGATGATGTTGCGCAGTGCTCGATTGGCCGTAACAGGGAAGTCCCTGGCCAGGGCAGATCAGAGATTTGCGGGTAAGTGTTACCAGTAGTTTTTTGACCCGTTATGAGCCTCACATCGGCACGACTTATCGGTTATTAGGGTCTGACGTTTACCACCCCTAGACTTGATATGCGACATATCAGACGAGGAGACCGGACTGTACGGTAAGTGTTACTGGTTGGATTCACAGGAGTATGAGCGGGCTAGCTCGTCGATCTTCTGATCGCTCAATACCCGGATGGCCGTTACGTTTAGCAGACCGCTTGCGGCTTGTGGATGCTTGATATGATCATCATCTGCTACCGGCGTATTGACGGGTCTTTAGAGTCCTACACAGAGGTTTCCTGGCTCAAGCGAAACGAGATAGGAGCGCATATGAGATATGTGCGGGAGCGAGAATAATGCGTGTATGTGATACCGCATTTCATTCTCGCGATATATGTATCGATTGATTATATTCGATATGACCTAGTTATCGATTCATTGATTCGATAAATCGATACATTGGATACTAGTCGGTTATTTGCGACATGACCGGATCATTGAATCAAGTGTTGATTTAATTATTTAATGTATAGTTATATATTTGATATATTACTTTGGATTAACTGGTATTGGTTCACTTTAATAGGATTTTCTCACTTGTAGTTCACAAGTTGTATATGTGATATACTTTTGTGCACTACTATGTGTCATGTTTGATGATGCATGTAGATTGGTTTTGTGTTAAGACTTAAACCATGGTTATGATAATAGTTAGGGTTTTTATTTATTCACTTATTTATTTATCTATTCTTTTTGGATAAATAAATAAATGATAACAAAATGGTTTCTTTCATGAAGCTTGATGAAGCTTCATGAAGCTTTGACCAAAGTGACCATTTTGTCATCATCCTTAACCCTAACCATTCTCATTTGACCATGGTTTATTCTCTACACTTAACCAAGGTTAGAAGATGATAAGTATTGATTTTATTATTCTTTTTAGATATACTTATCATATTCTATTTACTTCTTCTTCTTCATCTTCAAGAGAAAAAGCTTGATGCCATCAATGGCATCTTGAGTTCCAAAGTGAGAAATCCAATTCTAAAGTGAACCCACCTCCTATTTCTTCACCCTCTACCTCTTGCCAAGTTGTTTTGGGAGTTTTCTTCATAAGTTTCTCAACTTGGTGAAGTTGGAGCTTGAACTTGTGATGCCTCGACGTAGATCATCTTCGGCACGAAGCCGACGACCTAGTCCGCCCAAATCTCCGATGAAGCCGACGTTTGAGTTCGGGATTCGAGATGGACAGCGAGAGGATGCCTACATGGAGCTAAGGAAGTGGATAACCGGATCTACAAAGGTTGTAGCTCTCTTCTTTTAGTTAAGATGTTAACTAGTTTACCGTTTCGCCTAGAATTCTAGCCAATGATCCGTAGTCTAGGGTTTCTCGGCACCGTAAATTTTGAATTTGGCATGGTTGATGCCTTGTGAGACCTCTATAGTGTGCCTAGGAACCCTACAACAAAATCAAGAGGAGGATTAGAAAATGCATGAAGCTTGTGGAAGCTTGTGGATGCATTGACTAATTCAACTTGGTTTTGTTTTTACTATGGATTTTTCTTAACCCAACCATAAAGATTAGCCTAGGGTTAAGTCTCGACAAGGGTTAGTATATGATACTCTCTCACCATGGTTAGCCTTCTCACTTAATCATTATCCACATATCTTTTCTTTTGTTCATCATCTTCTTCTTCATTGAGCAAGAGAAAAGAAAGCTAGGGTTTGATCCAAAGTGAGAATCCTTGTGAGAAACAAAATTCTAAAGAGAACCCACTTCCTATTTCTCCATCCTCTACTAGATTAGCACTTTAGTATAGGGTGTTTGCTTCACTAATTCTCTAGTTAGTGAAGTAGGAGCTTGAGTCGGAATTCCCTCGACGTAGATCATCTTCGGCCTTGGAGACTTCAAGCAAGGTCGTATCCTTCGCGTCGTGAAGCCATGCAAGAGCCCGGGAGAACCTTGGTCGCAGCGAAGGGACTTCAACAAGGAGCAAATGAAGTGGAGGACCGATCTACAAAGGTTGTATATCGCATTCCCTTTAGTGTAAATTTGTTTACTTGTCATTAGTTTCACCTAATCTCTAGTTAACGATCTTGCTTAGGGTTGTGCGACACATAAAAATTTAATTTTGGCATGGTCGATGCCATGTAGAGCCTTGTTAGTGTGCCTAGTAACCCTACAGTGGTATCAGAGCCTAGCTAGAGCATTAGGCGATGTGTTAACGAAGTTAAAACTCCGAACGAACCCGAACACGTCGAAATCAAACCCTCTCTATACAATTTTTAAAATCTGGGAATTTTCCAAATTAAAAATGCTTAAAAAAATCAGCAGGAAAATATAAGGAATACTGTGTAAAACGACACTGTTTAGAGCCCAAAGCACCGCGGATCCGCGGCACGAGCATGGCTCGTGCGGCGGTTCCGCGGCTATATTGTGACGTCACCTTTAACTGTTTGCACAGTAATATTCCTATTCAATTGCCTGATATTTTTCTGGGCATTTTTATCTGACTCAAGTGTTGAGTATTTTGGGGTTTATTTTGATATCGCTGATTCGATCGGAGAATTTAATTTTGTTATGTTATTCCGGATAATTTAGAAAGTATTAAAATGTTTGAACGTATATCATTAACTCAATTTTTTCCCGGCACGAAAAACATTCAAGTGTTGAATTTTTATCGGGTTTTAAATCTTTCCGAAAAACGTGCATGTGATGTGACGGACCCTCTAGAAGACAACAAACCTTAACTCGATTATGTGACCATCTTGAACTGCCCTTTGAACCTTAGGGTTTGGGGAAGTACGACGTGCCACATGTGAGGCGTTGGCTTGACCCTTCTACGGCTGGACCGTCGCTACTGTGACGAATTCTGGAATTTTTGAACTCCGCTCAAGTGTTGAGCTATTTAGGAAATCTTGGGTATTTGATTATTCGATCGGAAAGTTTAATACTGTCTATTTATCTGGAATGTGATACAATATGTGGAATTCATACAGTTAGGCATGAAATGCGAAATATGTGATATTTCGGATTTACGATGTCTAAAGAGATTGTGGATTCCAAATGTTGTAGTTTTACACTTTCTATTCTGCGACCGTAAGTGTAATATGTGATATCGCCGGTTTCGTTGCTATGTGTCAACGACAATTGGGATGCGCATATTTACTTACGTTGATGACATGTGATGTTCTGTGTTGCTGGATATGTTATATTGGATCGTCGCGTTCTGAATAGCCGGAGGTTTTTATGTGAGATGAGAGTTTCTATTTTCATTCATGTAAAATTTAAATGTATGTAATATTCTTTTATTGGGGCACTTCCGGGATGAGGTTGTTGTCACCTTTTGTATATTATTTACTTTTCCGCACTAGGATAGACCCAAGGATGGGAGCACAAGTAACTGGGTTCTGGAGTCCAGTGGGAGACCAACTCGAGGAGTCGAGTCCGGGTCTCCTAACTCTAGAATTGGTAGGGTTGCTTGCCGCTCTCGTAGGGGTCTAGGGGTGTGGGTTTGGCTATTCATCGCGACCGTGGAATCCGTGTTTTATAGAGGCTCAAAATAAAACACGGACGTCCTAGTATATCCAATGTTTCATATGTTTCTTCTGCTGCGATATCTGTGATGTGATCATTTGATGTTCTGTGATAAATACTTTATATAGTATATATGATATATTATATAGGAGTTACTTATGTTTTACACCCGCGCTAGCCCTGCCTTGCTCTGCCGTTAGTTACCTAACCTAACGGTGCACGAGGGGATATCGAGGCGAATGCGGATGGCATAAGTGTACGTCGTATTTATCTGTGATGTTTAGATGACTTAAATGATGGGACTTCATTAATGTGATTAATGAAAGAAAAGAAACCTAAAAGATGTTGTAGAATCAAATTTTTAAATAAAAAGGGTAGCTACAGTTTTGCTTTGCATAGCGGTATATATGATATACCCTGCACCTTATTCGATGGGGAAAGAGCCGAGATCCCTTCACCGGGAGTGACCTCTTTAGCAAAACTGGCAGATGCTACAACACTCGGTTTGACTTTTGACTGCTTTTGGAGTTTTGCTTTGCATAGTGATGTATATGATATATCCTGCACCTTATTCCATCAGGAAAGAGCCGAGATCCCTTCACCGGGAGTGACCTCTTTAGCAAAACTAATAAAAGCCTCAAAATCACTCCATTTCAAAATTCATGCGATTCTACGACGATATCAAGTTCATTACGCAATAGGTTTTCAGAAAAACCTGTCGTAGCCCTCTGTCATTTCAGATAAGTCCTGCTTAGTATTTGTGCTGCGTTTGTTGACCTTGTCAAGGCGTAGTGTGCGGTAGCTGACCAGTATTTATCTGTTTATGCATATGATGCAGATTGTTTTAGGGTAGTCGTACGGCCTTGTTGACCTTGTCAAGGGTCGTGCGGGTGGGTTTAATTCAATCAAGAAATGACGGGTTGAACTTGACTTACGGTCTATGGTTTGTTGACATTGTCAAGGTCATAGATCGTTTGGGGCAAAATATTATCAGGAATTTCAAGTGTTGAAATTTGCAATGAGATTTCATACCTTCTATGAGATAGTTGGAACCCGATACCCACTGCGAGTAATTGTTACTCCCGGGAGAGTTTTACACAGGACAATTAGCCGATCAAGTAGGTGTCTAGAAAGGTGTCAACGGGGTTACGTCTCTGGGAAAACGAGGTTTACTTTAATTAGGTCCGTGTGAAAGCACGGGGAACCTTCCACAAAGTACCTATACTAGCCTGGCTGAAAGATTGGCAAAGTTGTAGGGTGTAATTAATCCCGGCTAGTCTTTCCTTTTAGGGTTTGAAGGAAGATTTGATAAAAACAGTGGGAGCCATCCTGATTAGATAAGATAATAACCAATCTGATCTTGCAAGAGCATACGCTAAAGTGTTTTCTTCTCTCTCTCTCCAGGTAGCGACCATATCATGCCTTAATAAAGATAATAATATGGATATATTGACCGAACCCGCATGTTATACTGTGCTGGGGAACATTGGTTCCGTTCTTACTTATAAGAGTTATAAGACTGAACAGGATATAGAGGAATACCAGGATTCTCATGCCACCCGAATGAAGAAAGTACATGTTGATGCATTTTCTTCGGGTGTGTTCGTTACAGAGAACAGTTTGTCCATTTCCTCTACGTCCTGGATATTAGATACCGGGTCAGGATCCAATATATGTAATCAGTTACATGGGCTTAGGAAAGGTAGAGAACTTGGAGAAGGTGATAAAGACATAAGGGTTGGAAATGGTGCAATCGTTGCAGCTAAAACCATCGGGGAATATCACCTTGTATTGCCAACTGGTAATACATTGATTCTGAACGAATGCTATTACATGTCGAACCTGATATGTAACATTATATCGGTTTCTTTGTTGAGTAAAGAGGGATATAATTTTGTATTACAGGATAATATTATGAACATTTTCCTAAACCAAAAGTTGGTCGGATCAGGGACGATGTGCAATGGCATTTATGTTTTAAATCAATCAACAGTTCTGAGCATAACAAACTTACACAAGAGGAAGAGTTCAGAAATGAATGAATCCTTCTTGTGGCATTGTAGACTAGGTCACATCAATACGAC
This sequence comes from Agapanthus africanus, assembly GCA_030015575.1. Classification (NCBI taxonomy): domain Eukaryota; kingdom Viridiplantae; phylum Streptophyta; class Magnoliopsida; order Asparagales; family Amaryllidaceae; genus Agapanthus; species Agapanthus africanus. The sequence goes on along the minus strand of JASDDO010000012.1, from coordinate 259,505,401 downwards.
ACGACTCGCTAAGTTGCATAAGGATGGATATTTGAATCCGTTTGAATTTTCATCTTATGACACTTTCCAGTCATATCTCAAAGGCAAGATGACCAAAACTCCGTTTACGGGACACGGAGAAAGAGTTACCGAACTCTTGGGACTGATACATAGTGATGTATGCGGTCCCATGTCTACACATGCCAGGGATGGTTCTTCCTACTTCATTACATTCACTGACGATCTCTCTAGATTCGGATATGTGTTCCTGATGAAACACAAATCAGAAGCTTTTGAGAAATTTAGAGAATATAAACAAGAAGTCGAGAACCAAACCGGAAAAAGTATTAAAATCCTACAATCTGATCGAGGAGGTGAATACTTAAGCAATGAATTCCTGGACTTCCTAAAAGAGAATGGGATTCTCTCTCAGCTGATTCCTCCATATACACCACAGCACAACGGTGTATCTGAATGGAGGAACCGCACCTTATTAGATATGGTGCGCTCTATGATGAGCACAGCTGAGTTACTTATTTCCTTCTGGGGGTATGCGCTGGAGACAGCAGCATACCTATTGAATCAAGTTCCATCTAAATTTGTACCTACCACACCATACGAGATATGGAGTGGGAAGAGACCATATCTTAAACGAGTTCAGATATGGGGTTGTCCGGCCTTTGTCAAAAGACAAAATCCGGACAAACTCGAGGCACGGTCAGTTCTTTGCAAGTTTGTGGGATATCCAAAGAACTCATATGGGTATTTTTTCTACCACAGTGAGGAAAAAAAAGAGTTTTTTGCTCAACATGCCACTTTTTTAGAAAAGGAATTTCTTGTAAAAGAAATTAGTGGGAAAGTGGTAGAGCTGGAAGAGGTTCCAGATACACAAACTGCAACTGAAGATTTAGTGGAACGAGAGTATTCGGTAGTTCCCAACGAACCTCAGCCTCTCCGCCGATCTAGTAGGGTTCCTCACCCACCAGAGAGATACTACGGTTTTCTCATGGATGGTGGGAGCGAGGATTGCATCATGGTTGATGATGACCCAACTAGCTTCGAGCAGGGCATCACGAGTGGGGACTCGGTGAAATGGCTGGATGCAATGCGGTCCGAGATGGAATCCATGTACACCAACAAAGTGTGGACTTTGGAAGTTGCTCCTGAAGGGGTAAAACCCATTGGGAGCAAGTGGATCTTCAAGAAAAAACTTGGTGTTGATGGGAAAGTAGAGACTTTCAAAGCTAGACTTGTTGCAAAGGGTTTTCGTCAAAGACCAGGTGTGGACTATGACGAAACCTTTTCTCCAGTGGCTATGCTTAAATCCATCCGGATCAAGCTTGCCATCGCTGCATATCATGACTACAAAATCTGGCAAATGGCTGTTAAGACCGCCTTTCTAAACGGTGATTTAGAAGAGTACGTTTACATGACTCAGCCAGAGGGCTTCGTAGATAGTGGGAGCAGCGGGAAGGTGTGCAAGCTGCTTAAATACATTTATGGATTGAAGCAAGCATCACGGAGTTGGAAAATCTGCTTTGACGTCGTTATCAAAGAGTTTGATTTCGTCAAAAACGTAGATGAACCTTGTATCTACAAGAAGGTCGCTGAGAGTAAGGTTGTCTTCCTCGTATTGTACATGGACGACATACTCTTGATAGGAAATGACATTCCTATTCTGCAATCGGTGAAGCTCTTCTTATCACAAAGATTCTCAATGAAAGATCTTGGTGATGCCTCCAGCATATTGGGAATTATGATCTATAGAGATAGATCTAAACGGATATTGGGATTGTCCCAATCCAGGTACATTGACACCATACTAAAGAGGTTTAGTATGGAAGAGTCCAAACGTGGGTTTTTACCCACAATCTCAGGGCTCACTCTCTCCAAAGAGATGTCTCCCAAGACTAATTTGGAGAGAGCTCGCATGAAAGGGATACCCTATGCTTCGGCAGTAGGCTCTATCATGTACGCGATGCTATGTACCAGACCCGATGTAGCATACTCACTAAGTGTAGTGAGTAGGTATCAAGCTGATCCTGGAGAGAGTCACTGGACAGCTGTGAAGAGCATTCTCAAGTACTTACGAAGGACTAAAGAGATGCTCTTGGTGTATGGTAACGGAGAACTCCAAGTGGAGTCCTTTACCGATTCAAGCTTCCAGAGTGATAAGGACGACTCTAAGTCGCAGTCGGGATTTGTCTTTTCCCTTTACGGAGGGGCGGTTAGCTGGAAGAATTCCAAGCAGGAAACCTTGGCAGACTCGACGATGGAGGCTGAATACATCGCTGCCAAAGAGGCTGTCTGGATCAAGAAGTTCATTACTGAACTTGGAGTGGTTCCATCCATTGAGCATCCAATACCTTTGTATTGCGATAACAATGCAGCGGTGGCTTTGTTAGTTGTATGTATGCCCTAGAGGCCAGTATTGTACAGATGATGTATATTGTATTGGATGCTTGGACATATATAGAGATGACTTTCTTGCTCGATATGATAGTATGCTATCTGGTTGCTCTTTATCTTAACATGTATACTAGTCTCTTTAAACTGTCTTATAGTTACATGTTGGTAAAGCCCATAGGATGTTTACTTGACTACCTCGACTATGATGCAGATCATACTAGTGGGGACATGGTAGTCCATAAGTACATCCTTCAAGGTCCCTAGTCGTAGGTGTATCGAGACAGGGCATCGATATACCAGTGTAGACTAGCGTGTACGCTTCTCGACCCATGAGATGGGCGATGGATGATCCCATATCCATTGGTGTTTGACATCTGAGATGGTATACGGGTGCTCAGTGGAGACTGGGTATACTGGACGGACTCGCCGAGAACTCCCAGATGGTATTATACCTCATGTCAGATGGCAGTTCTCAGGTGACACTTGTACAGGTTAGTCTGTAGACCCAAGATCGTCATAGAGTCTTGTGTGATTCCCACTGTATTTTGATCTCCACCTTACCACGTCCATGAGGGCGTGCAAAACGGTGGTTTTTGGGTACATCCCGAGTCACATAGAGGCAATGAGCGATATGAGGGGTTTCGTCTCTCCCGGTATTGGGGGTTGATGTTGTACTGTGCTCGATTGGCCGTAACAGGGAATTCCCTGGCCAGGGCTGTTACAGAGATTTGCTTGTAAGTGTTACCAGTAGTTTCTCGACCCGCTATGAGCCTCACATCAGCACGACTTATCGGTTATTGGGGTCTGACGTTTACCACCCATAGACTTGATATACGACATATCAGACGAGGAGACCGGACTGTACGGGAAGTGTTGCCGATCGGCTCGACGGGAGTTGTAGCAGGTTCGCTTGTTTTCTTCTGATCGCTCAATACCCGGGTGGCCGTAACGTTTAGCTGACCGCTTGCGGCTTGGGGGTGCTTGATATGATCATCACCCACTGCCGGCGTATTGACGAGTCTCAGAGTCCCACAATGGAGTTTCCTAGTCCAGGCGAAACGTTGTGGTGCGCGTATGCGATATGCGCATGGACCCGATTAAAATGCGCGTATGGGATACCGTATATTGATCGGGCGGCTTGCTTTTGTTAGGGGTCATATGTGATATGGCCAGATTGATAAATCAAGTGTTGATTTATCATTTAACCATTAGCTTCTCACTTGAAATCCTTTCTTGAGTTAGTTGGATGTATGCATGCATGTATGCCTTTTTTTGATTCATGCACATATGGATGTACATATACACATACATACATACATACATTCATCATAGTTGCTTATACAATGAGAATGGTGGCAATATAAGAATCACACCATGGTTATTATATGGATTTTTCATTGCTTTTGAATTAAAACAAAAAGGGAAAAGAAAAAGGGTTGAATGATAGAATGTTTCTACACTCTTCTTGACTTTACCATGCTCACCTACCTTTTAACCCATGGTTTATTTTCCCTTTGTGCTTTTAACTCCATTGCAATAATATTTATATAATTAACCATGGTTTGAAATGTGAGATGGAAAATATATATACTTATATTTTTCATTTTTCAAGAGATAGATTATTCTTATCTTCTTCTCAAAAGCCATCATCTTCATCAACCTCTCTCTTTTTGCTCTCTAGTTCTTTGTAGTGAGCAATATACTCATCAAGATTGGATTTTGAAGTGAGAAAGAGAACTACAACACCATTCTACACAAGTCTAGCCCACTTGTTTAGAGTGTTAGCTTCATTTCGTTCATTTGATCGGATAAAGTTGCAAGCTTGGAAAAAGCGGACTCCGGATGGATCATCGGTGACCGAGAAGCGTTCAAGCGGAGTTCTTTCAAACACCAAGTAGCCGAGGAGTCTAGCGTAGGGAGCTACAAAGGTTGTACTCTCTAAACCCTAGCTTTCCTTTCATATGATGATGTGATAAATTTTGAAACCCTAATTTTTTAGGATCGATCAGATGTTTGTTAACTTAGCACCCTAAAGACACCACCTTTGGTTCATGTGATGCTTCCAAACCCTTCATTAGGTGATAGGCTAACCTTTCATTGGTATCAGAGCCGACCTAGAACAATAGGCGACACCTTTACGAAGTTAAAACTCCGATCGAACCGAAAATACGGATTTTTGGGTGCTCTCTGGACTTTTTTCAAAATATGGTTATTTTCAGAATTAAAAATATGTAAAAAATTCAGCAGGTAAAAATAAGAATTACGGAAAATGTTTCCATGAACTGTCTTTTCTGCCGCGGAAACGCGGCCTAAGCTTGCTTAGGCCGCGGTTCCGCGGCCGTACTCCTCCATCACTGTATAATTTTTATGCTGAAATGATTATTTCTGCTAGTATATTTTTAGGGAATTTTTAATCTGTATTTAGTTCTGAAAAATTCTGGAGATGGTTTTGGACTTGTCGATTCGATCGGAATTTTGATTTCGTGACTTTTCCGGGTAAATTAGAAAGTATTGAAGTGTTTGAACGAGTTTCATTTGCTCACTTTTCACGGGGTTTAAAAGCTTTCGGAAATACGTGCAAGTTTGTTTGTGGTGGACCCTCTAGAAGACAACAAACCTTAACTCGATTATGTGACCGCCTTGAACTGCCTTTTGAACCATAGGGTTTGGGGCAGTACGGCGTGCCACATGTGAGGCGTTGGCTTGACCCTTCTACGGCTGGACCGCTACCACTGTGTCACACTCTGTGTTTTTGAACTCCGCTCAATTGTTGAGCTTTAGTGAATCTTGGGTATTTGATCGTTCGTTCGAAAACTTTAATACTGTCTAATTATCTGGAATGTGATGCAATGTGTAGAATTCATATTATAAGACATGAAATACGAGGTATGTGATGCTTCGCATTTACGATGTCTAAAGAGAATGTGGATTCCAGATATTGCAGTTTTACACTTTCTTTTCTGTGACCGTAAGTGTAGTATGTCGATATCGCCGGTTTCGTTGCTATAGGCCAACGACAATTGGGGTACGCATACTTACTTACGTTGATGATATGTGATATTATGTGTTGCTGAGATATGATGTGCAGGATTGTCGCAATTGAATAGCCGGGGGGTTTTATGTGAGATGAGAGTTTTATATTTTCATTCATGTAAATACAAATGTAATGTAATATTCTTTTCTTTGGGGCACTTCCGGGTTGAGGTTGATGCCACCAGTGTTGTATATTATTTACTTTTCCGCATTAGGATGGACACAAGGAGGGGAGCATGGGTGACCGGGTTCTGGGGTTCAGTGGGAGGCCATCTCGAGGAGTCGAGACCGGGTCTCCTAAACTCCAGAATTGGTAGGGTCACTTACCGCTCTCGTAGGGGTCCAGGGTGTGGGCTTGGCTATTCATCGCGACTGTGGAATCCGTATTTTCTATTATTGGCTAAATACTAAATACGGACGTCCTAGTATATCCCACTTTATATCTATGTTTCTTCTGCGATATCTGTGATGTGATAAATTGATATGTTCTGATGGATACAGTATATAGTATATATGATATGTTATATAGGCGTTACTTATGTTTTACACCCACACTAGCCCTGCCCTGTTCTGTCGTTAGTTACCTAACCTAACGGTGCACGAGGGGACATCGAGGAGAATGCTGATGGCATAAGTGTACGTCGTATTTATCTGTGATGTTTAGGTGACTTAAATAATGGGACTTCATTAATGTGATTAATGAAAGAAAAGAAACCTAAAAGATGTTGTAGAATCAAAATTTTTAAAATAAAAGGGGTAGCTACAGTTTTGGTTTGCATAGCGGTATATATGATATACCCTGCACCTTATTCGATGAGGAAAGTGCCGAGATCCCTTCAGCGGGAGTGACCCCTTTAGCAATAACTGGCAGATGCTACACACTCGGTTTGTCTTTTGATTGCTTCTATAGTTTCTGCTTTGCATAGTGATATATATGATATATCCTGCACCTCATTCGACGAGGAAAGGGCTGACGATCCCTTCACCGGGAGTGACCCCTTTAGCAAAACTAGAAAAGCCTCAAAATCACTCCATTTCAAAACTTCATTCGATTCTACAACGATATCAAGTTCATTACGCAATAGGTTTTCAGAAAAACCTGCCGTAGCCCTCCGTCATTTCAGATAAGTACTAGTTAGTATTCGTGCTAAGTTTGTTGACTATGTTAAGGCGTAGTGTGCGGTAGTTGATTAGTGCTTATCTGTATATGCATATGATGCGATTGGATTAGGGTAGTCGTGCGATTTTGTTGACTATGTTAAGGGTCGTGCGGGTGGGTTTAATTCAATCAGGAAATGACGGGTTGAACTTGACTAGCACTTATGATTTGTTGACTATGTTAAGGTCATATAGCTGCTAGGGGAAAAATATTATCGGGAATTTCGAGTGTTGAAATTTGCAATGAGATTGCATACCTTCTATGAGATAGTTGGATCCCGATACCCACTGCGAGTAAGTGTTACTCCTGGGAGAGTTTTACACATTACAATTAGATGATCAAGTAGGTGTCTAGAAAGGTGTCAACGGGGTTACGCCTCTGGGAAAACGAGGTTTACTTTAATTAGGTCCGTGCGAAAGCACGGGGAACCACCCTCAAAGTACCGACACTGGCCTGGCTGAAAGATCGGCGAAGTTGTAGGGTGTAATTAATCCCGGCTAGTCTTTCCTTTTAGGGTTTGAAGGAAGATTTGATAAAAAGCAGTGGGAGCCATCCTGATTAGATAAGATAATAACCAATCTGATCTTGCAAGAGCATACGCTAAAGTGTTTTCTTCTCTCTCTCTCCAGGTAGCGACCATGTCATGCCCTAATAAAGATAATAATATGGATGTATTGACTGAACCCGCATGTTATACTGTGCTGGGGAACGTTGGTTCCGTTCTTTCTTATAAGAGTTATAGGAATGAACAGGATATAGGGGAATACCAGGATTCCCATGCCACCCGAATGAAGAAAGTACATGTTGATGCATTTTCTTCGGGTGTGTTCGTTACAGAGAACTGTTTCTCCATTTACCCTACGTCTTGGGTATTAGATACCGGGTCAGGATCCCATATATGTAATCAGTTACATGGGCTCAGGAAAGGTAGAAAACTTGGAGAAGGTGATAAAGACATTAGAGTTGGAAATGGTGCAATTGTTGCAGCTAAGACTGTCGGGGAATATCACCTTGCATTACCAACTGGTAATACATTGGTTCTGAACGAATGCTATTACATGCCGAACCTGATATGCAATATTATATCGGTTTCTTTGTTGAGTAAAGAGGGATATAATTTTGTATTACAGGATAATGTTATGAACATTTTTCGTAACCAAAAGTTGGTTGGATCAGGCACGTTATGTAAAGGCATTTATGTTCTAAATCAATCAACAGTTCTGAGCATAACAAACACACACAAGAGGAAGAGTTCAGAAATAAACGAATCGTTCTTGTGGCATTGTAGACTCGGTCAAATCAATGCGACACAACTTGCTAAGTTGCATAAAGATGGATATTTGAAGCCGTTCGAATTTTCATCTTATGACACATGCCAGTCATGTCTCAAAGGCAAGATGACCAAAACTCCGTTTACGGGACACGGAGAAAGAGTTACTGAACTCTTGGGACTGATACATAGCGATGTATGCGGTCCAATGTCTACACATGCCAGGGATGGTTCTTCATACTTCATTACATTCACTGACGATCTCTCTAGATTCGGATATGTGTTCTTGATGAAACACAAATCAGAAGCTTTTGAGAAATTTAGAGAATATAAACAAGAAGTAGAGAACCAAACCGGAAAAAGTATTAAAGTCCTTCGATCTGATCGAGGAGGTGAATACTTGAGCAATGAATTCCTGGAATTCCTAAAAGAGAATGGGATTCTCTCTCAGCTGACTCCTCCATATACACCACAGCACAACGGTGTATCAGAATAAAGGAACCGCACCCTATTAGATATGGTGCGCTCTATGATGAGCACGACTGAGTTACCTATTTCCTTCTAGGGATATGCACTGGAAACAACAGCATACCTATTGAATCAAGTTCCATCTAAATCTGTACCTACCACACCATATGAGATATGGAGTGGGAAGAGACCATATTTTAAATGAGTTAAGATATGGGGTTGTCCGGCCTATGTCAAAAGGTAAAATCCAGACAAACTCGAGGCACTGAAGAACAAAAGGTGTTTGTTTCTCAATATGCCACCTTTTTAGAAAAGGAATTTCTTGTAAAAGAAATTAGTGACAAAGTGGTGGAGCTGGAAGAGGTTCCAGATACACAAAACCGTAACTGGAGATTTAGTGGAACTAGAAGATTCAGTAGCTCCCAACGAACCTCAGCCTCTCCGCCGATCTAGTAGGGTTCCTCGCCAACCTGAGAGATACTACGGTTTTCTCATGGATGGTGGGAGCGAGGATTGCATCATGGAGGATGATGACCCAACTAGCTTCGAGCAGGCCGTCACGAGTAGGGACTCAGTGAAATGGCTGGATGCTATGCGGTCCGAGATGGAATCCATGTACACCAACAAAGTATGGACTTTGGAAGTTGCTCCGGAAGGGGTAAAAGCCATTGGGAGCAAGTGGATCTTCAAGAAAAAACTTGGTGTAGATGGGAAAGTAGAGACTTTCAAAGCTAGACTTGTTGCAAAGGGTTTTCGTCAAAGACCAGGTGTGGATTATGACGAAACCTTTTCTCCAATGGCTATGCTTAAATCCATCCGGATCATGCTTGCCATCGCGGCATATCATGATTACGAAATCTAGGAAATGGATGTTAAGACCGCCTTTCGAAACGGTGATTTAGAAGAGTGCGTGTACATGACTCAGCCAGAGGGCTTCGTAGACAGTGGGAGCAGCGGGAAGGTGTGCAAGCTGCTTAAATCCATTTATCGATTAAAGCAAGCATCGCGGAGTTGGAACATCTGCTTTGACGTCGTTATCAAAGAGTTTGATTTCGTCAAAAACCCAGATGAACCTTGTATCTACAAGAAGGTGGCAGAGAGTAAGGTTGTCTTCCTCGCATTGTATGTGGACGACATACTCTTGATAGGAAATGATATTCCTATGCTGCAATCGGTCAAGCTCTTCTTATCACAAAGATTCTCAATGAAAGATCTTGTTGATGCCTCCTGCATATTGGAAATTAGGATCTATAGAGATAGATCCAAACGGATATTGGGATTGTCCCAATCCAGGTACATTGAAACCATACTAAAGAGGTTTAGTATGGAAGAATCCAAGCGTGGGAACTTGCCCACGATCTCTGGAGTCAATCTCTCCAAAGAGATGTCTCCCAAGACTGATTTGGAGAGAGCTCGCATGCAAGGGATACCCTATACTTCGGCTGTAGGCTCTATCATGTACGCGATGCTATGTACCAGACCCGATATAGCATACTCACTAAGTGTAGTGAGTAGGTATCAAGCTGATCCTGGAGAGAGTCACTGGACAGCTGTGAAGAGCATTCTCAAGTACTTGCGAAGGACTAAAGAGATGCTCTTGGTATATGGTAACGGAGAACTCCACGTGGAGTCCTTTACCGATTCGAGCTTCCAAAGTGATAAGGACGACTCTAAGTCGCAGTCGGGATTTGTATTTACACTTTACGGAGGGGCGGTTAGCTGGAAGAGTTCCAAGCAAGAAACCGTGGCAGACTAGACGATTGAGGCTGAATACATCGCTGCCAACGATGCTGCCAAAGAGGCTGTCTGGATCAAGAAGTTCATTACTGAACTTGGAGTGGTTCCATCCAATGAGCATCCAATACCTTTATATTGTGATAACAATGGAGCGGTGGCTTTGGCCAAGGAACCCAGGTCCCATCAGCGATCCAGGCATATTCTGAGGCGGTATCACCTGATCCGGGAGATAGTTGATCGCCGGGAGATCGAGGTCAGGAGGGTTGACACGAAGAACAACACGGCGGATCCACTCACGAAGGTCATTCCCTAGATACAGTTTGAGAGACTATTCGGGATGCTCGGTAGGCGATACTACAGCAGCTGGCCCTAGTGCAAGTGGGAGATTGTTAGTTGTATGTATGCCCTAGAGGCCAGTATTGTACAGATGATGTATATTATATTGGATGCTTGGACATATATAGAGATGACTTTCTTGCTCGATATGATAGTATGCTATCTGGTTGCTCTTTATCTTAACATGTATACTAGTCTCTTTAAACTTTCTTATAGTTACATATTGGTAAAGCCCTTAGGATGTTTACTTGACTACCTCGACTATGATGCAGATCATACTAGTGGGGACATGGTAGTCCATAAGTACATCCTTCAAGGTCCCTAGTCGTAGGTGTATCGAGACAGGGCATCGGTATACCAGTGTAGACTAGCGTGTATGCTTCTCGTGTAAGTCCATGCTACCTCTCCCGGTACTTTCGGGCATGCGGAATTTGACGAAAAACAATTTTCTAGAGGTGGTAACATGGACTCAAAACCGGATCTTTGTTAAACATCTAACTAACAACCTAACTCGGAGTTGTTAACTACTCGGTTAGGGGGTTATACCTTTCTTTCTTGAACTCCTTCGTCTTCAAGCCTAGATGGTTGTCCGGATCGGCTTCACTCCGTCGTCTCCTTGCGCCGAAGATAGATCCACCTCGAAAGCTTCTACCTTTGGCTTCTTCTTCGATCTTTGAAGAAACTAGTTCACTTGGTTTGCTAAACCTTGTGAACTAGAGTGAGTAGAGATGAGTGTGTTGGGATTTTCTCTATGGTTCTTGGTTCTCAACACATGAGACAAGTGAATCATAGACTAAGAGAGGGAGAGCAAGGGGAAGAAGATGAGAGCTCAAGAACACAAGAGAGAGAATGGAAATGATAGAATGAGAAAGACTTTTCTCTCTTGGCTCTCATAATCCAAAGCCATCATCACAAAAATAGCAATCAAGTATTGTGTAAATGGTTTATGCTACAATAGCCATATCATTTCATGCACTCATTTCTCACAAGAGAAACAAGCAAGTAAAAAGACTTTGCCATGAAATGATAGCCATTGTCATCATGATGGTCAACTAGTCAAACCTAGTCAATCGGTCAACAAAGTCAACAAGTCAACAAAGTCAACCCCTCAACAACCATGTCACCCTAATACTTAATTAATATTATTGTTAATCATATATCATATTCTCATTAGGGTTGAGCAAAAAGTCAATAGTCAACAGTCAACGGTCAACAACCCTAATAAGAATCCTCTGCCTCTGTCTCTCCGTCAACTGTGCATACACACCCGCATCCGCGTTCCGAGGAACACGAATACAAACTGGATAAATCCAATCCCAAAACGTACACTAGGATCTGGCTTAAACCAAAGCCCACTAGTGTTAACTGTCCGGACACTGTATGTGCATAAGTGCACGGATGTGATCGAACCCTGTCGCAAAACCATGCGACCTGTCGCAAAACCATGCGATCTCTACTCTTTTGCCTAAAGGCGAATAGCTTTCTGTGTGGGACTCTAAAGACTCGACACTACGCTGGCAGTGGGTTTAACCACAGACCGCAAGCGGCACTAGCTGTGCGTAACGGTCCCCAGGTAGAAGCCGACAAGAAGACTGACGAGGTGAAACCCATCTGAACTCCTACTGAGCCTGAATGTGACATTCTCCGTACAGTCCGGTCTGTTCGTCTGATACATCGCATGGCGGGCCTAGGGGGGCGGTAAACGTCAGTCCCCTAATAGCGGTACAAGTCGTGTCGGAGTGAAGCCCAAAACACCCTGAGATAACACTAGAAGCCTACCAGTATATCTCGATTGCCCTGGCCAGGGACTACTCGTGTAATGGCTCTCCTAGACACAGCGCGATGTCAACCCCCAATACCGGGAGAGACGAATCCTGTCTAACCATCACTACTTCCAAGTGCTTCGGGACTGCACCCAACAACTACCTGTTTGCACGACTCCTTTGAGCCGTGGTAGGGTAGTAATCAAAGTACAGTGGGAACACAATCGAGGCGAAGTGACAGTGTCACGTCAGTGGACTAAGCTGTACTCATGTCACCTGGGAACTAATAACTGACGATAGGTATAATACCAACCGGTCAGTTCCCGACGAGTCCTGTCCAGTGTACTCGTAACCTAACGAGCACCGGCATACTATCACCAGTACGACGTACTGATGGCTGTGGGACAGACCATCTCCCACTCTGGGATGAGAAGCGCATGCGCTAGTCTACTCCGGAGTATCGATGCCCTGTCTCGATAGTCCTGCGACTAAGGACCTGCATAAGGATGTGCTTATAGATTACCCAGCCCCAACTAGTGTGACTTCCATCACAACGCCGGTAATCAAGCAAAGATCCTAACGGCTCCACTAATGTGTATAGGTGATATACTAAAATAAACACATGTACACATTGAAGTAGAAACAAACCAAGTAGCATACTACTTTTTTGAGCAAGATTGTTTATATAAGGTGAATATCCCAAGCTTCCATTAAGTAATATACAAACTAGTATGATACAGTAATGGCCTCTAGGGCATATACACTAACAATCTCTCACTTGCACTAAGGCCATGTACTGGCGTATCGAAGACCTATCATCTTGATCAGCCGCTCGAACTGAGTCTGGGGTAGGGCCTTCGTGAGTGGATCTGCAGTGTTATCTTCTGAATTTACTCTCTTTACCTCGATCTCCCGGCGATCAATGATCTCCATGATCAGGTGGAACCGCATCAAAATGTGCCTGGACTTCTGATGGGACCTGGGTTCCTTCGCTAAAGCTATAGCGCCGTTGTTGTCACAATACAGCGGTATAGGATCAACACTGGTAGGAACCACCTGAAGTTCTGTGAGGAACTTCTTCATCGAGACAGCTTCCTTTGCGGCATCGCAAGCAGCTATGTACTCCGCTTCCAAGGTTGAGTCAGCAACGGTTTCCTGCTTGGAACTCTTCCAGCAAACCGTCCCTCCATTGAGGATAAAGACATAACCCGACATGGACTTGGAGTCATCCTTGTCACTCTGGAAGCTGGAGTCAGTAAAGGCCTCAATCTGGAGGTCTTTTCCGCCATACACCAAGAACATCTCCTTAGTCCGTCTCAGGTACTTGAGAATGTTCTTTACTGCTATCCAGTGTTTCTCCCCTGGGTTCAACTGATACCGGCTTACAACGCTCAATGCGTATGCTACATCTGGTCTGGTACATAACATCGCATACATAATAGAGCCTACCGCAGATGCGTAGGGTATTGATGACATGCAAGCCCTTTCCAAATCAGTCTTGGGAGACATCTCTTTGGAGAGGGTGATTCCGTGACAAGCCGGTAGATTACCGCGCTTGGAATCTTCCATACTGAATTGTTTCAGTATGGTGTCGATGTACCTTGACTGTGAAAGTCCCAACATCCTCTTAGATCTATCACGATAGATCTGGATCCCCAGAATGTAGTTGGCATCGCCCAGGTCCTTCATGGAGAACCTCTGCGACAAGAATCCTTTGACTGACTGTAACATAGGAATACCATTTCGTATTAGGAGAATGTCATCGACGTACAAGACGAGGAATACCACATTTCTCCCTACAATCTTACTGTAAATGCATGGTTCATCTGGGTTTTTGACAAAGTCGAATTCTTTGACAGTATCATCAAAGCAGATGTTCCAACTCCGCGATGCCTGCTTAAGTCCATAGATGGACTTGAGCAACTTGCACACTTTACCACTGCTCCCACTCTGAATGAATCCCTCTGGCTGATCCATATAGACGTACTCTTCCAAATTTCCATTTAGGAAAGCCGTCTTTACGTCCATCTGCCAGATCTCATAATCGTGGAAGGCAACAATGGCAAGAAGGATCCGAATAGATTTAAGCATGGCTACCGTAGAAAAGGTCTCGTCATAGTCCAAACCAGGTCTTTGACGAAAACCCTTTGCAACGAGCCTAGCTTTATAGGTTTCAACCTGCCCATCTACACCAATCTTCTTTCTGAAGATCCATTTGCAGCCTATGGGTTTTACCCCTTCTGGAGCAAAGTCCAAAGTCCAAATTTTGTTGGTGTACATGGACTCCATCTCGGTCCGCATTGCATCCAGCCATTTTACCGAGTGACCGCTCTGAATGGCTTGCTGGAAGCTAGTAGGCTCATCAAAATTAACAGTGCAATCCTCTCTATCCCCGTCTATGAGAAAACCGAAGTATCTCTCGGGCGGATGAGACTGCCTACTACTTCTGCGGAGCGGCGTAGGAATGTCCGGTTCTCCTGAAACGTCTGGTTCATCCAAGCTTTCAGTAACAGCTTGTGGTTCTGGAATTTCTTCCAGTTCTATTGCGTCCCCACTTATCTGATTTTCCAAAAATCCAGTTTCCAAGAAGTGGGCATGCGGAGAAACAAAAACTTTTTGTTCTTCTGCGGAATAGAAAAGATACCCTCTGGAGTTCTTTGTGTATCCCACAAACTTACACAGTACTGAGCGTGCCTCGAGCTTGTCCGCATGCTGCTTTTTTACAAAAGCTGGACATCCCCATACCTTAAGATACTTAAGACAGGGTTTCTTCCTACTCCACATCTGATATGGGGTGGTAGGCACAGTCTTGGTTGGAGCCTTGTTCAAGAGATATGCAGCTGCTTCTAGTGCATAACCCCAGAAAGATCGCAGTAACTCAGCCTTACTCATCATGGAACGAACCATGTCCAATAGGGTCCGATTCCGCCTTTCCGATACACCGTTGTGTTGTGGTGTGTATGGAGGAGTAAGTTGAGAGAGAATTCCATTCTCTTTTAAGTAGCCCAGAAACTCGGCACTCAAGTATTCTCCACCTCGATCCGATCTTAGAATCTTGATACTTTTGCCGGTTTGTTTTTCAACTTCATTCTTGTATTCTTGAAATTTCCCAAAGGCCTCGGATTTGTGCTTCATTAAGAAGACATGTCCATACCTAGAGAAATCATCAGTGAAAGTAATGAAGTATGAATAACCACTTCGCGCATGTGTAGACATTGGACCACACACATCACTGTGTATGAGTACCAAGAGCTTGCTCGCTCTTTCTCCCTGTCCAGTGAACGGAGTCTTTGTCATCTTTCCCATGAGACAAGATTCACAAGTGGCATAAGAATGATACTCGAACGGATTCAAGTACCCTTCTTTATGGAACTTAGTTAATCGTGTCTCATTAATGTGACCCAGTCTACAATGCCTTAAGAAAGCCTGATTTGTTACCGGAGACTTTCTTTTAAGTGTGTTCTGGACACTGAAAATCTGAGCTTGATTTAACACGTATATTCCGTTCTGTAATATACCTGACCCAATTAGAACTTGATTTAGGTGGATGTGTACTACATCGCTTACAAAAGTAAATTCATATCCTTCCTTAGAAAGTAAGGATACAGATATGATATTACAAGTCGCATCTCGTATATACAAACAGTTACGCAAAATCAATATCTGCCCAGTTGTCAGTCCAAGATGATATTCCCCTACGGATTCAGCATCCATGCTCATTCCGTTAGCAACCCTGAGAGTCATATCACTTTTCCTGATAAACCTAGGTTTCTCAGAGCCTATAACGAATTACAGATATGAGATCCTGATCCGGTATCCAATACCCAGGAAGTAGGGTTAACTGACATACAGTTCTCAATCACAAACACACTCGAAGCCGAAGCCACAACATGCTTCGAATTCTTGCTACTGGCTTTGCAAGCCCTGCAATCCTTCTGCCAATGTTCATTCCCGTTACAATAGGAACATCCCTCTTTAATCATATTCAGTCCCGAAACTTTTGCCCTTCCTTTTCCTTCTTCTTCCCTGGTTTCCTTCAGGGTATAAGCAGAGGGCAGGGACTGTAGAATTAGGTCAGTACTTGACCCATTCTCCAACGTGGTCTCCAGGTCCGTGAGCTCAAAATAGCTGGTCTCTGTAAGGACGTTGCCCCATACAGATGAACCGACAGCCAACCTCGCTTGAAGCAATTCGTTCGAGGTCTCATATCTTGCGATACGAGATTGCTCTCCATATAAAACTTTGTTATGGAGGAAGATAGAAACTGAGTCCATCTTCTCGTGCTGCCTCTGGTTTGCACCATCAACTGAGGCTAACACGAGGCACTTGGCTTTCGCACAATCCTTTTCCGATGTCCTGCGGATGTGAACATCCGTGACAGGGGAAACTGGACCTGAGACGGCTGGGATTTGATTATTTAAGAGGTGTCCCAGCTTGTCATGGGCAATGGACATCTGGACAGACCTTTGCCAGTCAAAACAGTCAGGTTCAGTCATCTTTTTATCTAGATGTAACCTAGGTATGGTCACAGGGTCGCTGCAATTAAGAGAGAGGGAAGAATACACTCAGCATGATGCTCTTGCAAGTTTAGATTGGTTTTTAATTTGTCTAAACAGGATGGCTCCCACTGTCTCTCGAATCCCTCCTCAAACCAAAAAGGAAGAATTAGTCAGGATCAATCTCACCGTACAATTCTTGCTTAACCGTTCAGCCAGGCTGGTGTCGGTACTTCGTGGGAGGTATTCCAACGCTTTCGCGAAGTTCCTTAATTTAAGAACCTCTTTTCCCTGGGGGCATAGCTCCGCTAACACCTTTCTAGACACCTACTTGGTTTATAGCATTGATCGTTAAGTGAGAAATTTCCCGAGGGGTAGCATATACTCACAGTAGGATCGGGATCCAAATATCATTGCGTGACAAAACTGAAGGAATCATACCAGAATCATCACACTCCAAATGGTATGCTGTGCTAGCAAGTTTCAGTTCTTTTGAAACTCCCGATGTGGATTTTTGCCCCATGCTCTTATGACCTTGACGAAGGTCAACAAATCATAAGTCACATGTCAAGTTCTACCCGTCATTATCCAGGTTAATTTGAACCTACCCGTATATACCCTTGACGAAGGTCAATAAGGTAATATGACTGTCCCAAACCAACGCATCTATCTATGCTACATATGAACACCCAACAGCTGCCAATCACTATGCCTTGACGAAGGTCAACAAACATAGCTTGAATACTATTGAATATTCATACGAAACGACGGAGGGCTACGAATGGTTTTGGCGAAACCTTGAACGTAGTGAACTTGATATAATCGAAGGAACGAAATAGCTTTTAAAAGGAGTGGCTCAAGCTCCGCATTTAAAAGTTAGTTTTGAAAAGAACCGAGTGGTTTTTCGAAAGTGTTCCAACGACTTTTACTTGGTTTATTTTCCTTGCATTAGTTCTTTTAATGCGTGTTATTCTTGCATTAGTTCTTTTAATGCGTCCTATCATTTAATCCTACCATTGCAGAAAACAACCAAAATATGACGTACGCTTATGCCATTCGCATTCGCCACGGGGCCCCGTCATTACCCGTTAGGTTACTTAACTAACGACAGAGCGGGGGCTGGACTAGCGCGGGCTGCAAAACATAAGCAACGCCTAAATAATATCATATATAGATATATTGCTATGATAGATATTTCAGATCACAGATGAACACATTGGATATACTAGGAACCCGCAATTCGTACGAGCCTGTAACGAAAAGCAGATTACACGGTCGCGGTGAATAGCCAATACCCCACCCAAGACCCCTACGGGTGCGGCAAACTACCCGCCAAGTACCTAAAGCGAAGCAACCTCCCTCATCCCCATGAGTAGGCCACTCGGCACTTCGGCATACCCGGTAGTTTGTGCACCCCCTCCATAGGTCTATCCTTAGGAGCAAAAACAGTAAAATGAAATTATACAATGACGGCTACAACCCCGACCCGGTTGTGCGACCATACAAATAATTATTACATCATTTACAAATTTACATGAATTGAAAGAAAAGAAAACTCTCGTCTCACAACCCCCGGCTATTCATCCGCGACAATCCAATGAATTCATATACACAAACCAATAACATACAGATCACAGATTTGTATAACCCCCACTAATCGACATATAGCGATTAGCAGACGTTCAATACAAATATCACATTACAGAAAAACCCGTCAGCTTTTATAAGTTTCTTTTTTTTTTTAGTATAGAGTTCGATCAAAAATACGGATTTATAGGCCCCAAACACAAAATTTTCGTTCTGGAAATCTGGGTAGAAAATACATATTCCAAAAATCCCAAAACAACCCCAGAAATACACTGCACCAAATTTGGACCTCGGCCGAATCAACTCGGCCGCGGAACCGCGGCGGGAGCGTGCTCCCGCCGCGTTTCCGCGGCGCTTTGAACGGTTCTTTGGACCAAATTTGGTGGTTATTTCAAACAAAAGCCTGAGCCGATTTTTAAGATGAAAATTTCCAACTTTTGAACAGAATAAAAATCGGCAGAAACTTGACATATCGGGTTCGTTTCGTGACCTTTTCTTTGATCGATCTTCTAGCTACTTTGCTAACATGTTAGATAGAGTTTAACTAGGCTCTGATACCACTGTAAGTCCATGCTACCTCTCCCGGTACTTCGGGCATGCGGAATTTGACGAAAAACAATTTTCTAGAGGTGGTAACATGGACTCAAAACCGGATCTTTGTTAAACATCTAACTAACAACCTAACTAGGAGTTGTTAACTACTCGCGTTAGGGGGTTATACCTTTCTTTCTTGAACTCCTTCGTTTTCAAGCCTCGATGGTTGTCTGGATCGGCTTCACTCCGTCGTCTCCTTGCGCCGAAGATAGATCCACCTCGAAAGCTTCTACCTTTGGCTTCTTTTTCGATCTTTCAAGAAACTAGTTCACTTGGTTTGCTAAACCTTGTGAACTAGAGTGAGTAGAGAAGAGTGTGTTGGGATTTTCTCTATGGTTCTTGGTTCTCAATACATGAGACAAGTGAACCAAAGACTAAGAGAGGGAGAGCAAGAGGAAGAAGATGAGAGTCAAGAACACAAGAGAGAGAATGGAAATGTTAGAATGAGAAAGACTTTTCTCTCTTGGCTCTCATAATCCAAAGCCATCATCACAAAAAAAGTAATCAAGTATTGTGTAAATGGTTTAAGCTACAATAGCCATATCATTTCATGCACTCATTTCTCACAAGAGAAACAAGCAAGTAAAAAGTCTTTGCCATGAAATGATAGCCATTTTCATCATGATGGTCAACTAGTCAAACCTAGTCAACCGGTCAACAAAGTCAACAAGTCAACAAAGTCAACCCCTCAACAACCATGTCACCATAATACTTAATTAATATTATTGTTAATCATATATCATATTCTCATTAGGGTTGAGCAAAAAGTCAATAGTCAACAGTCAACGGTCAACAACCCTAATGAGAATCCTCTGCCTCTGTCTCTCCGTCAACTGTGCAAACACACCCGCATCCGTGTTCCGAGGAACACGAATACAAACTGGATAAATCCAATCCCAAAACGTACACTAGGATCTGGCTTAAACCAAAGCCTGCTAGTGTTAACTGTCCGGACACTGTACGTGCATAAGTGCACGGATGTGACCGAACCCTGTCGCAAAACCATGCGACCTGTCGCAAAACCATGCGACCTCTACTCTTTTGTCTAAAGGCGAATATATTTCTGTGTGGGACTCTAAAGACTCGACACTACGCTGGCAGTGGGTTTAACCAGAGACCGCAAGCGGCACTAGCTGTGCGTAACGGTCCCCAGGTAGAAGCTGACAAGAAGACTGACGAGGTGAAACCCATCTGAACTCCTACTGAGCCTGAATGTGACATTCTCCGTACAGTCCGGTCTGTTCGTCTGATACATCGCATGGCAGGCCTAGGGGGGCGGTAAACGTCAGTCCCCTAATAGAGGTACAAGTCGTGTCGGAGTGAAGCCCAAAACACCCTGAGATAACACTGGAAGCCTACCAGTATATCTCGATTGCCCTGGCCAGGGACTACTCGTGTAGTGGCTCTCCTAGACACAGCGTGATGTCAACCCCCAATACCGGGAGAGACGAATCCTGTCTAACCGTCACTGCCTCCAAGTGCTTCGGGACTGTACCCAACTACTACCTGTTTGCACGACTCCTTTGAGCCGTGGTAGGGTAGTAATCAAAGTACAGTGGGAACACACTCGAGACGAAGTGACAGTGTCACGTCAGTGGACTAAGCTGTACTCATGTCACCTGGGAACTAATAACTGACGATAGGTATAATACCAACCGGTCAGTTCCCGACGAGTCCTGTCCAGTGTACTCGTAACCTAACGAGCACCCGCATACTATCTCCAGTACGACGTACTGATGGCTGTGGGACAGACCATCTCCCACTCTGGGATGAGAAGCGCATGCGCTAGTCTACTCCGGAGTATCGATGCCCTGTCTCGATAGTCCTGCGACTAGGGACCTGCATAAGGATGTGCTTATAGATTACCCAACCCCCACTAGTGTGATTGCCATCACAACACTGGTAATCAAGCAAAGATCCTAAGGGCTCCACTAATGTGTATAGGTGATATACTAAAATAAACACATGTACACATTGAAGTAGAAACAAACCAAGTAGCATACTACTATTTTGAGCAAGATTGTTTATACAAGGTGAATATCCCAAGCTTCCATTAAGTAATATACAAACTAGTATGATACAGTAATGGCCTCTAGGGCATATACACTAACATCTCGACCCATGAGATGGGCGATGGATGATCCCATATCCATTGGTGTTTGACATCAGAGATGGTATACGGGTGCTCAGTGGAGACTGGGTACACTGGACGGACTCGCCGAGAACTCCCAGATGGTATTATACCTCACGTAAGATGGCAGTTCTCAGGTGACACTTGTACAGGTTAGTCTGTAGACCCGAGATCGTCATAGAGTCTTGTGTGATTCCCACTGTACTTTGATCTCCACCTTACCACGTCCATGAGGGCGTGCAAAACGGTGGTTTTTGGGTACAGTCCCGAGTCACATGGAGGAAATGAGCGATATGAGGGGTTTCGTCTCTCCCGGTATTAGGGGTTGATGTTGTACTGTGCTCGATTGGCCGTAACAGGGAAGTCCCTGGCAGGGTTGTTTCAGAGATTTGCTGGTAAGTGTTACCAGTAGTTTCTCGACCCATTATGAGCCTCACATCGGCACGACTTATCGGTTATTGGGCTCTGACGTTTACCACCCCTAGACTTGATATGCGACATATCAGACGAGGAGACCGGACTGTACGGGAAGTGTTGCCGATCGGCTCGACGGGAGTTGTAGCAGGTTCGCTTGTTCTCTTATGATCGCTCAATACCCGGGTGGCCGTTACGTTTAGCTGACCGCTTGCGGCTTGGGGGTGCTTGATATGATCATCACCCACTACCGGCGTATTGACGAGTCTCAGAGTCCCACAATGGAGTTTCCTAGTCCAGGCGAAACGTTGTGGTGCACGTATGCGATATGCGCATGGACCCGATTAAAATGCGCGTATGTGATACCGTATATTGATCGGGCGGCTTGCTTTTGGTAGGGGTCATATGTGATATTGCCGGATTGATAAATCAAGTGTTGATTTATCATTTAACCATTAGCTTCTCACTTGAAATCCTTTCTTGAGTTAGTTGGATGTATGCATGCATGTATGACTTTTTTTGATTCATCCACATATGGATGTACATATACACATACATACATACATACACTCATCATGGTTGCTTATACAATGAGAATGGTGGCAATATAAGAATCACACCATGGTAATTATATGGATTTTTCATTGCTTTTGAATTAAAACAAAAAGGGAAAAGAAAAAGGGTTGAATGATAGAATGTTTCTACTCTCTTCTTGACTTTACCATGCCCACCTACCTTTTAACCCATGGTTTATTTTCCTTTTGTGCTTTTAACTCCATTGCAATAATATCTATATAATTAACCATGGTTTGAAATGAGAGATGGAAATTATATATACTTATATTTTTCATTTTTCAAGAGAAAGATTATTCTTATCTTCTTCTCAAAAGCCATCATCCTCATCAACCTCTCTCTTTTTGCTCTCTAGTTCTTTGTAGTGAGCAATATACTCATCAAGATTGGATTTTGAAGTGAGAAAGATAACCACAACACCATTCTACACAAGTCTAGCCCACTTGTTTAGAGTGTTAGCTTCATTTCGTTCATTTGATCGGATAAAGTTGCAAGCTTGGACAAAGCGGACTCCGGGTGGATCATCGGTGACCGAGAGGCGTTCAAGCGGAGTTCTTTCAAACCCCAAGTAGCCGAGGAGTCTAGCGTAGGGAGCTACACAGGTTGTACTCTCTAAACCCTAGCTTTCCTTTCATATGATGATGTGATAAATTTTGAAACCCTAATTTTCTAGGATCGATCCGATGTTTGTTAACTTAGCACCCTAAAGAGTCCACCTTTGGTTCATGTGATTCTTCGAAACCCTTCATTAGGTGCTAGGCTAACCTTTCAGGCTTTGGCCAAGGAACCTAGGTCCCATCAGTGATCCAGGCATATTCTGAGGCGGTATCACCTGATCAGGGATATAGTTGATCGCCGGAAGATCAAGGTCAGGAGGGTTGACACGAAGAATAACACAGCGGATCCACTCACGAAGGCCATTCCCCAGATACAGTTTGAGAGACTCTTCGGTATGCTCGGTATGCGATACTACAGCAGCTGGCCCTAGTGCAAATGGGAGATTGTTAGTTGTATGTATGCCCTAGAGGCCAGTATTGTACAGGTTATGTATATTATATTGGATGCTTGGACATATATAGAGAGGACTTTCTTGCTCGATATGATAGTATGCTATCTGGTTGCTCTTTAGTTTAACATTTATACTTGTTTCTTTATACTGTCTTATAATTACATGTTGGTAAAGCCCTTATGATGTGTACTTGACTACCTGGACTATGATGTGGATCATACTAGTGGGGACATGGTAGTCCATAAGTACATCCTTCAAGGTCCCTAGTCGTGGGTGTATCGAGATGGGGCATCGATATACCAGTGTAGACTAGCGTATATGCTTCTCGACCCATGAGATGGGCGATGGATGATCCCATATCCATTGTTGTTTGACATCAGAGATGGTATACGGGTGCTCAGTGGAGACTGAGTACACTGGACGGACTCGCCGAGAACTTCCAGCTGGTTTTATACCTCACGTCAGATGGCAGTTCTCTGGTAACACTTGTGCAGGTTAGTCTGTAGACCCGAGATCGTCATAGAGTCTTGTGTGATTCCCACTGTGCTTTGATTTCCACCTTACCACGTCCATGAAGGCGTGCAAAACTGTGGTTTTTGGGTACAGTCCCGAGTCATATGGAGGCAATGAGCGATAGGAGGGGTTTCGTCTCTCCTGGTATTGGGGGTTGATGTTGCGCTGAGCTCGATTGGCCGTAACAGGGAAGTCCCTGGCCATGGCTGATTTAGAGATTTACTGGTAAGTGTTACCAATAGTTTCTCGACCCGTTATGAGCCTCACATCGGCATGACTTATCGGTTAATGGGGTCTGACGTTTACCACCCCTAGACTTGATATGCGACATATCAGACGAGGAGACCGGACTGTACGGGAAGTGTTACCGGCAGGCTTTTACAGGAGTTGGAGCGGGCTTGCTTGCTGATCTTCTGATCGTTCAATACCCGGGTAGCCGTTACATCCAGCTAGTACCGCTGACGGCTTATGGGTGCTTGATGTGATCATCACCTACTGCCAGCGTATTGACGAGTCTTTAGAGTCCTACATAGAGGTTTTACTAGCTCAGGAAAAACGAAATAGGAGCGCATATGTGATATGTGCGGGACCGAGAATAATGCGTGTATGTGATACCGTATTCTATTCTCGCGACTTTTTGTATTGGTCAGTTAAGATATGACCGGGTTATCGAATCAAGTGTTGATTCGATAAGTCGATACGATGGATGTTAGCCGGTTATATGAGACATGACCGGATTATTAATTCAAGTGTTGATTTAATAATTAAGTGTATAATTGTATATTAGATATACTAGTTTACATTACTAACACATGTTCACTTAGGGTTTTTTCTCACTTGTACAAATTTTTACTGTATATATGATATATAAGAAAATGTGTTGTATTTTTGTATAATGGTTGATGATACACTATACATAGGTGTATGAGACTTACACTATGCTAATTTTTATTTTGGGTTTTTAATATCTAAAGTAATTACAAAATCAAGAGGAGGATTAGAAAATGCATGAAGCATGTGGAAGCTTGTGGATGCATTGACTAATTCAACTTGGTTTTGTTTTTACTATGGATTTTTCTTAACCCAACCATAAAGATTAGCCTTGGGTTTAGTATCTACAAGGGTTAGTATATGATACTCTCTTACCATGGTTAGCCTTCTCACTTAATCATTATCCTCATATCTTTTCTTTTGTTCATCATCTTCTTCTTCATTGAGCAAGAGAAAAGCAAGCTAGGGTTTGATCCAAAGTGAGAATCCTTGTGAGAAACAAAATTCTAAAGAGAACCCACTTCCTATTTCTCCATCCTCTACTAGACTAGCACTTTAGTATAGGGTGTTTGCTTCACTAATTCTCTAGTTAGTGAATTAGGAGCTTGAGTTGGAATTCCCTCGACGTAGATCATCTTCGGCCTCGGAGACTTCAAGCAAGGTCGTATCCTTCGCGTCGTGAAGCCATGCAAGAGCCCGGGAGAACCTTGGTCGCAGCGAAGGGACTTCAACAAGGAGAAAATGAAGTGGAGGACCGATCAACAAAGGTTGTATATCGCGTTCCCTTTAGTGTAAAGTTGTTTACTTATCATTAGTTTCGTCTAATCTCTAGTTAACGATCTTGCTTAGGGTTGTGCGGCACATAAAAATTTAATTTTGGCATGGTCGATGCCTTGTAGAGCCTTGTTAGTGTGCCTAGTAACCCTACACCTTCATCCTACAACATTCTCTTAGGATGTTCAACCTTAAATGCTCTCTGAGCCTAGATCTCGACTTATCACCTTACGATCAAGTTTCCTTTAGATCAAGGGGGAATAGGCCGGGCCTACGGAGACCAGCAAATCGCTAGGATTTGCCTCGCCTCGACGTCCACCGCAGGTGATCAAGGGGACAATTTTGAGTACATACCCGACTTCCAGGGGTCTTTAGATACACGCGACGACCAAATGGAAGTTAGAGGTGCCTCGGTAGAAGCATTAACGGAAGTACCCCTCGCAGAACGGGGTCAATGGCCGGACAGTCCAAATCGGCTCACTCCTGACTGAGGATCGCCGTGAAGAACCGATCCAGTTCCTCCGATATAACTCGAACGTATTCGCTTGGGCACCAGCGGACAAGCTCGGGGTCGACCCGAAAGCAAAACCCGTCCGACAAAAGAAAAGAAGCTTTGCGCCGGCAAAGCAAAAGGCAATAGAGGACGAAGTGGATCGACTACTCATCGCTGAGTTTATCAGGAACCTGGACTACTCTGATTAACTGGAGAACGTGGTCATGGTCAAGAAGGAAAACGAGAAATGGCGCATGTGCATCGATTTCACGGATTTGAACAAGGCCTGCCCCAAAGATAACTATCCCCTCCCTCGGATAGACCAGCTGGTAGACAGCTTGGCCGGCCATGAATTATTGAGCTTCATGGACGCTTTCTCAGGTTACAATCAGATCAGGATGAACCCGGCCGACGAAAAACTTGCCGCCTTCACCACTGACCGGGGGGTATAGTGCTAAAAAGTGATGCCCTTCGGACTCAAGAACGCCGGGGCCACATATCAGTGACTCGTCAATAAGCTGTTCAAACTCCAGATCGGCAGAAACATGGAATTCTACGTCGACGACATGCTCGTAAAATCCATCTCATCAGTGGGGCACACTAAAGACCTTGGGGAGACATTCAACGTCCTGCGTAAGTACAAAATGAAGCTGAATCCAGCCAAGTGCGCATTCGGAGTCCTCAGCGGGAAGTTCCTCGGGTTCATGGTAACCCACCGAAGAATTGAAGCAAACCCTGAAAAGATCAACGCCATCCTCAACATGGCAACGCCCAAGAGCAATGTCAAAGTCATGCGGCTCACGGGAAAGGCCGCTGCCCTGAGTCGCTTTATGTCCAGGTCCGGAGAAAAGTGCCCCCCGTTGTTCAATGCCCTGAGGAAGATCCTTAAGTTTGAATGGTTTGAGGAATGCCAGAACGCTTTCGAGCAACTTAAAGCACATCTAGCGACCCCACAGCTACTCACCCGACCAGTGGAAGGTGACGAACTGCTGCTATATCTGTCCATCTCCGACCAAGCATCAGGCTCGGTGCTTGTCATGGAATGCGAAGGCATACAAAGGCCGTTCTATTATGTGAGCCATCTCTTTAAGGACGCAGAAACGAGATACCCGACCATAGAAAAAATAGTCCTGGCACTTGTCGCCGCCTCTAGAAAACATGGGCACTGTTTTTAAGCGCATACGATCCACATCCTCACGGCGCAACCTTTAGGGTCGATCCTCGCATCCTCCAAGTCATCAGAACGACTGGAGAAGTGGAGGTGGGAACTATCCCAATTAGATATCAAATACTGCCCCCGAAAAACCATCAAAGCGCAAGTCGTGGCGGATTTTGTTGTTGAATGGACCATCCCCGCTAAAGAAGTAGCGCCAACCCGGGGCCCCGAACCACGACCCTCGGTCGAAGAGGTGCCCGACCGCATCCCGGATTGGGTGCTCTACGTGGATGGATCCTCTACCGAGGAGGGGAGCGGGGCTAGCCTGATCATCCATGGCCCGGACGAAGCTAAAATGGAATACTCCTTAAATCTCGGGTTCAGAGCATCAAACAATGTGTTCAGTCGAAAATATTGCAATCTTTAACATAACAATTTCTGCACTTTTGTAAACATCTAAGGGTGTTTGTTATAAATAAACACGGATTACAAGTTCGTCTGGAAAATATCAATTACCACGTGTTATACATTATAATAACCATTCTGGAGGGAAATTGTGTGTTTATTACTTCACGCATTATATTGTATATCTCAACAATCTTCATTGAGATTTTTGTGTAGAAAATTATTTCAGGACAGATATCGGAATCGCAAATTAACTGACAAAATGCAGCAAGTCAAAGAGTTAAAATCTGGCAAAGATTCAGATGAGATAAAAAGATTCCAGATATCACCTGAACACCAATTGACCAACACCAAACTACCATGAGAAATTGATGCCACAAGCACACCAATCGGCCGCGGATTCGCGGCCGAGTCAGGCCGATCCACCTCGGAACCGTGGCCGAGTTGTGGGCGTCGGTGATGATAATTCTCCAGAAGCTTCATCTCAACTTCCTAGCTTTTTGAAGGAGCTCCATTGTAACAAACTTGTTCTGGAAACTTCCCTACAACAGCCTAGCTTCTTGAGGAAGCTTGATAACTACCTTATTCTAGAAGTTTCCCAACAATTACCTAGCTTCTTGGGGAAGATTGACCTAGCTTCTAGTGGAAGATTGGTGAAGAGCTATATAAAGGACCTAAGCCTTCGTTTTAGGGGTTACTCAACTTTTAGTTGAACAATTCATTACACAACCAAATCCAATTCAATTCCAAATCAAGATCCAAATCAAGAATCGTTGAGAACAACATCAAGCAATGACATTCAAGATCCTTTACGCGAAGCCGATCGTCATCAACAGCGCGAGATCCTCGACAGGTCCAAGTCTTACGAAGATCGAGCAAAGCGAAATTCGATGGAATAGTTACCTCTTCAAGGGAGCGATCGAGAGCAATTCTTGTAACCTCGGATTGAAGGAAAGTGTAATTAGAAGTTGATTAATAAAGGTGATCAATTTTTATTTCTTGTTTTTCTTTAAACTTTCACATTATGAAATTTCTAATTATTGATTCTTCCACTTTCATGAAGCGTGAGTAAACCTCCGCTTGTAAAGGATTCGAAGGAATTCGGTAGATCAAATGGTGATGAAATCCTAAATTCATCTTAAGTCTTATGAGAATTATGAACTTTAGGAAAAAGAATCGTCAACGACCAAATTTGGAGCGAGATCACCGATTTTGATAATTTCGTTGCAATTTGGGATTAAATGATTGATGATTTTCTTTGCTAAAGAATAGATTTGAATGTTGATCAATGAAAAGACAAGAAATAGAGAAGAAGAAACTCTAGTTTCTTCAAAAAAATCCTTAATCTTCATTCATCACCATCGTTCTAGCTATAATTCATCAATAGATAAGATGAGTCATTTTTAGTATTCATCATTGCTACTAATTCTTATCGAATCCTACAAGTTATTCTTCATTTTCTTGATAACTAAAATTGATTTTGGGACATTTTCTTGATTACTAAACTTTAAACTCTTTCTTGATCTTTCTTGAAAATATTTCATCCAATAAATCTTGATTCATTTTCTTGAATTTTCTTTACTATTTTCTTTCGACTCAACTAAAGCGAGAACGAATAAATACACGAATCTCAGTGGACGACCCGTACTCATTAACGAACTACATCGACACCTTTATTGATTGCGGCTATAAATTCTTTGATTGTGATTATACTTTTCGTATCGAATCTACGGATCAAAAAACTCTATCAATCAAATGGTGCCGTTGCCGGGGATCCGTGCGTAATTTGTTCGTTCTTGCTATTTGAGTTGAAATATTATTATTCCATCAAAAATTTGAATCAAAATCGTATCGTGTGCTTAACAATTAGTTGTGAATTTTGTAAGGGAATCTAGAATCACTGCAGAAGAGAGAAAATTATTCAGATCATTTCATCTAGGACAGAGGAGCAAAGGGAGCAGCAGTACAAAGTTTCGTTCAAAGAACAGTTCAATCAACCGCGGAACCGCGGAAAAATGCAGGTATTGGCGGCGGAACCGCGGCTTTCTTGACGATTTAAGGCTCCAGAATTCTCTGGTATATTCTCTACTTTCTTATCTCTTCTCTGATCTGTCCAATAACAACTTTTCTGCAGGATTCTTTGCAAAAATTGTTGCGTGTTTTGATATTAGTTGTTTGTGCATATTTTAATACGGAAATTAAGGGCCAAAGACCAAATTCAGATTAGGTAGGGATTTCATTACCCTTCCTAAGCCCCAAAAATCACAAAACTAGCATCCGCATCACCCTCATTAACTCAAAAATATCTAGACAAGACTCTAAAGACCGTCGCGCTCAATTAGGACAGAAGAATGTCGTGGGTAATCTATTTCTTATCCGCATTTCATTTGTGGTGTCTAAGGCAAGTGTGTCTAAGAAAAGTGGTTACTTAATTAGACCCGCTACTTACCTAATGGATACCTCCCACTTACCTGGCACTTACCTGGCCACAGGAGGGATAAAGAGGTAGTAGAGAATTTATCCTGCGATTTGCTTTTTGTAAGTCTAGGAGCGGTCTAGTGACTTGACCTAGGTGACCGTAGATCTAGGGTTGATTGTGCATTTTTGTTGTGATTTTTCTAAATCCGTCTTTTTAAAAAAAAAAACCATTTTGTCTAACTATCACAAACGATGCCACTTGTGCTAAACCGTTTAGTGCATGCTCGGCTGGACACGGGATTCTAGTGCCCGTCTTGTCCGCGTTCCTCCTATCGACTCCGAAGTCGGTAATTCTACATCTTCTTTTTCCTCACCACTCACCACATCCATCGAGATGGACGGATCACCATCAAATTTTAACACCACTTTTCCACCACCCGCAGGTGCGCAGAATCTACCGCGTATGTCTCTCCAAGAGAGATGCTACCCGATACGTGGTCCTCTTTTTACTTGTCTCTCTATTCCACCAGCCAATGGGGATAACTTTGAAATCAAACCTCACTATATCAATCTATTACCTAAATTTCACGGTCTCGAGTCTGAAAATGCATACGTTTTCATCACCAAAATTTAAAACGTAAGTGCTATGATGGGCACTTCATAACTTTCTGTGGATGCTATGCATTTACGTCTTCTCCCGTTCACTTTGTACGATTTAGCCGAAAAATGGCTTTATAACACAGCTGCACACTCTATTTCAAACTGGGATGAATTCGTCATAGCATTACTTAAGAAATTTTATCCCAATCATAAGACCGCCCGTGTCCGTAGAGAAATCAATCAATTTACCCAGCTTCCTAATGAACAATTTTGGAAGTGTTTTGAACGATTCAAGGATCTGCTAGTCTAATGTCCTCATCATGGAATCCATCGATAGGATCTGTGCCGAATCATATATGAGGGCATTAATCCAACAACAAAGCAGATGCTTGAATCCATGTCTCAAGGCAATTTCATGTTTAAAGACGATGGTGAAGTTTGGAAATTTTTAGAAGATTTTGCTGAAAAAACTTTGCATTGGGAGAGTGTTAGTCAACCATCGTCTAGGGGAGCTATCCATCAACTTGATGTTTCCATAGCAGTCAAAACCGAAATGGCAGCAATGTAAAAGAAACTTGAAGCTATGGAACACAAATTTTTATTGGCCTCTCTAAACCAGGTCACACTCCCTAAAACAGTGTGTGGATGTTGTTCTGATCCATCACATTTGACGGAAGAATGTCCTTTGAATTCTCCGTTTCAAGGTCAAGAACACACTAATGCTACTTTTCAGTAACGACCTAGAAACGATCCTTATTCTTCCACTTATAATCAGGGATGGAGGAATCCCCCTAATTTTGCTTGGAACCAACACCAAACTCAAAATATGGTTCCAAACCAAAATAACTTTCAAAGGGTCCCTCCACAACAACAGCAACCACTACAACTGAGTCAGCACCCCTTTCAACCACAAAATTTTCAAAATCCGGTGAACACTTCTGCACCGTATAATAATTCTTTGCAATTGGCCAGTACCGATAATTCCTCTTCACTCGAACGAACCTTGGATTTGATCATGAAACATTCCATCCAAGTGTAGGCTGATATAAGGCCTTCTATCGATGATATAAAGAAGAACTCCGCCTCCCATGGTGAGAGTTTTAAATCGATAGAAGAACAAATTGCACGATTAAATGCCGAAATGAGTGCTAGAGAGAAAGGGAAACTTCCATCTCAACCCCTACTGAATCTTGGGCATTCACAACACTATAATGTGAGTGCCATTACAATGTTGAGATCCGGATGAATGCTGAATAATCAAGTCGGTGAATAGTGTTGCGCCACGGCAGCGCCCCGGCCGTCTATCCGAGGCCAAAATGCGGAATCAAAAATTTTCATATCTTTTAAACTGGCGCTACCGCGGACAATAAACCCGGATCGTAACCATTAACCTAATGCTAGCTAACAAGAGAAGGGAAGAGAGCTATACCAAACGATCTGTGTCCTTCAGTCTTCGTCTGCACTCCGATCTCCCGCGGAATCACCATTCGTCGTCTTCTCGTCGGAAAGGGCACCACGTAGCCTATTTCTTTTTCGGGCTCCCACCTCTGGACCGAGGAAACTCGGGCGCGAAGTTGGCTAGCCGACGCGTCTAAGAAGTGTTGTAGGCTAGTGTAGAATGGTTGTCTCATTTGGGGTAGTGAAGTTGCCATTGGTGATGGAGGAATAAGGTTAAGGAAAAATGGTGCTTTCATTTATCCAAAACAAGAAGAATGAGATGAAGAAATATGTGCCACCACAAAAATGAATCTCTCATCTTCTCCCCAATAGTGTGGCCGGCCCCCTTCAAAAACCCAAAGTGGTGGAGGGAAAAACAAAATATGAAGGGAGGTGATGGTAGTAAAAGTAGAAAGGTGACCACATCCAAAAACCATGATAACAAAGTCATATCATCTTTCATCTCATTTCTAATCTTAATAAAGCAAGAAATGATGATAGAAAAGAATGGTATCAAAAGATGCTTTCTTAATCAATCCATATGCAAGAAACCCCTCCACAATATGTTATTCGCAAACTTGCAAATAACCCCCTCCATCGGAAAAGTCCGGCCGGGAAAAAATAAAGGAAAACCGGCCGGAACGGAATGCAAACTGGCAACTCCAGAAAACTGGTCCCATAATAAATTACAGGAAAACCCCGATACTGTACATACACACCCGCATCTGTATTCCGACCGGATACAAATGCAATGAGACAAAATCTACATTGTACTATACTAGGATCCGGCTTAAACCAAAGCCGGCTAGTAATATCCGTCCGATCCTGATCCGTGCAATACCGCACGTATCTGATCGAACCCTGCCATATATCCATACGGCCACAAGTACAAACCGTCCGATCCTGATCCGTGCAATACCGCACGTATCTGATCGGACCCTTCCATATCTCCATACGGCCTCTACAGCGTTTCGCCTGAAACTTGAGTAACTGAATGTGTGGTGGACTCTAAAGACTCGTCAATACTATGGCTGTGGATTTAACCACTGGCACGTCAGAGGTATAAGCCAATACGTGACGGGCCACCAGCTATTGATCAAAAGGGACATCGATGAGCGAGCTCGTCCTGACTCCCTTACTGAGCCTGTCAGTGACAATATCCGTACAGTCCGGTCCGTTCGTCTATGAGTATCGCATGGCGGGCCTAGGGGGTTGGTAAAAGTCAGACACCCAAAAGCGGTACAAGTCGTGTCGGAGCGTAGCCCAGAACACCCTGAGATACTACTGGAATACCTACCAGTAAATCTCCTGCTTCGGCCGAGGGCTTTGTGTAATGGCTCTCCTAGACACAGCGCGACCTCACCCCCAATACCGGGAGAGACGAATTCCAGCAGATCCGCTCACTGCCTCCATGTGGCTCGGGACTGCACCCAACTAAAACCTGTTTGCACGACTCCTTTGAGCCGTGGTAGGGTAGTAATCAAAGTACAGTGGGAACTCACACGAGACAAATGACGGTCTCAGGTCGATGAACTAACCTGTACACATGTCACCAGGGAACTGCTATCGGACGTCAGGTATAAGACCAACTAGCATGTTCCCGGCGAGTCCTATCCGGTGTACTCATAACCCAATGAGCACCTGTATACATATTAGGTGAACCAACTGACACCAGTGGCTTGTGAGACCGGCCACCGCCCCTCGTCGGGGTCTCGACTAAATACACTAGTCTACTCTGGAGTATCGATGCCCTGTCTCGAAACTCCCACGACTAGGGACCTTTTAAGGATGTGCTTATAGACCGCCAGCTCTCACGCATATGATCGCCCTCATACCGCTGGTAGTCAAGCAAGAATCCTAGGGGCTCTATCAACATGCAATAGCGACCTGTAAGGTCACCTGAAGCAGTACACGATGATAAACGTAAACCAGATAGCATACTATCATCTCGAGTAAGACTGTCCTACCGGGATATGTCCTCCCTCAATCATTGCAATCACGTGCCTGTGATCCGATAATTGACTCTGAGGGCACTATCTCCCACAATCTCCCACTTGCACTCAAGGCTAATTATTGCGATGTCGCATACTCACAGCCCGTGTGATACCGAACACCCAACTCCTTTACTAGTCAGTCTCACAAATCCCGTTTGCGAAACTATTGCGTTCGAGGAATAGCCTCAGTGAGTGGATCCGCCTTGATGTCTCTTTCTATGTCTCTCTATATCTCATGTTCGCGGAGAAAGCCATCTCCCGAAATGAGCAATACCTGTCTTAGAATGTGTCTGGATGTCTGATGGGACCTAGCTCATAAATGAACTCCAAATCCAAACTTCTTAGATTGTATCATCAACTGAACTTAATCAGTATCATGCGCCATGCCTTTCCCTCAGTATCCACCTGGACCACCTGTCCAAAATACTGCCCCTCATCAGAGGGAAAATCATGACTCTGACGACCACCCTGTCGTCCATGTCACCTTGGAAGCCTAGAATGATAACCGTCTCCTAAAGGAGGCTGCCGTTATCAAATCCCTAGAACACGCACTTATGTCCTAAAACTGCTTCCGATCGTTTCTCCAGGATTATATTAATATCAACTTATTGCATCTACTGCAAGAACAACATCTGGTGTGGTACTTGACATCTCATGATTGATTCAATTGCCTAAGCAAGTTATCTGCCAATCATGCACGTCTCTCTCTACTTTAGTCTATAAGACACCTTTAGAGAGGGTGACTCCATCATCTGTAGGTACACTACCGTGCAAGGAGTTGTCCATTCTAAATACTCATAGAATGCTTTCTAAGTACCCAGATTGGGAAACCACCCAAATCTAGATCTAAAACCATAGATCTAGTAACCAGAATGTCTGATATAATATCCAAGTCCTATGTGGAGAAAACTCTGTGTGACAACCAAAGAATAACCGACTGTAGTATAGGAATATCACTTCCTACTCTGTGTATGTCATCCAAATACCAGGACATCACACCCTACTACCTTCTTAACAGATCCATCCCCTATTCTGATGAAGTCAAACCTATGACTTTCACATCAGAAATAGATGATCTATCTCCGCTATATCTGCTTTAGTCTATAAATAGACATAAGCCACTTGTCCACCAATGCTTCCGCTGCTCCCACTGACTACGACAACCCTCTGGCAGAATAATATACACGTGCACTTCTAAAACTAGTTTAGAACGACGCTATACTTATGCTCCTGCCGGGTCTCATAGTCTGGAACAACAGCAATGGTAAGTCTGGGTAAACAAGAACCTCCCTGCCACCATCCTTGAGCATACCGAAGTACCTCTCGAGTGCCTGAGGTTACCCACCATATATGCGGAGTGGCTAATGGAATGTCAATCCAGATTGAATCTTTAGGTTCCTTATCAAATCTTCAGTAATCGTTTGTGGTTCTGGAATTACTTCCAGTTCTACCATACTCCCATTACTGTTTTCTGAAAAAATCCATTTTTATTAAAACTGTGGCGAGTCAAGAACAATATCACTATTGATCTTCCAGATGGTAGAAAGTCAATCCTCGTCATAGCCTGGGTCAACCTACAAACAGCCATTACAGAAACGTGCCTTGAGTTGTCCAGTGTCTGGTTTTAATCACAAGCCGGACAACTCCCCGTACCTTAACATCGTTAAGATATGAACTGTTCTATATCTAATATAGAACCAGAGGCACTGATTTAATTGAACCAGATTCAAATCATGCAGCTGTCTCCAGTGCATGTCAACTAAATGGAAGGATGTCGATCAGCGTTACACAACTTAGGAATGCTTCCAATTATGAGTAACCTGAAAGAGAAGCAAGTTCTCTTAATCATTACTATCAACTGAATATCCTTCACAAGTATCTACATCTCCGATCACTTTGAAGAATCCCGATACTTGCAACATCTGGTCC
Organism: Agapanthus africanus; assembly: GCA_030015575.1. Classification (NCBI taxonomy): domain Eukaryota; kingdom Viridiplantae; phylum Streptophyta; class Magnoliopsida; order Asparagales; family Amaryllidaceae; genus Agapanthus; species Agapanthus africanus. The sequence goes on along the minus strand of JASDDO010000012.1, from coordinate 259,469,953 downwards.
TCTACTTTATTCAAATACCTATAACTTCTCAAAATTCGGACCCTGTGTTTCCACGAAACACTTGTCTAAAACTAGAGAAGTCATAAGTAAACCGAATATAGTACGAGAACCAACCCCTCTGTCCTGATGGACCCTGGACAACATACAATACTCTGTATAAGTCCCTTGAGTCTAATAACTCATTCTCTGTGTGTCGTAGGTTGAAAACTGTACCTTTGGTTATGAAGAATTGCACCGATGCTTAATGCTCCTTACCTAACCATCCACTGATATAGGTAAATGTCGTAGACATAATTTCAAAAAGGTATATCTCACTCTATGAAAATAGACGTACAGATATATCGATTTGAAATTGGTGCATAACAGCGGATATTCAAAACCAAATATTTTCCGTCCGGCAACCAACCCAGGTGACTTCCTCAAATATCACCAATTACAACGAATCCCGATATAATGATGATGATCACCCAATTCCCAATAACTTACTCCCACTCATCATCTGTAAAACCATACAGATGTGAGAATCATACCTGGTAAATACATACCCTGGAGCAAGTGTCTAACTGGGAAATCAGTTTTCCTTTAACAGTACACAGTGAAACTGAAACATTGAAATGTTTCGATGGGGTATCCTGGTATTCCTAGTAATGCCTCTTCCATTATCCAGATTCACAACTGTAACCTTGTAATTCTTTGCCATCTTTCTAAATCCCTTTCTATGTCTTTAGTCATTACCTTCTGTACACCTCTTTATGCCAAATGGTTTTCTTCCTTCCCTACCGTTCGGCACCAGCCTATGGTTTGGAAGAAGACTATCCAATAAGCATAATGGGTGTACTGTCCTAATCCTAGGAGCACTAGCAAAACGAGAGAAGGTGAAGATAAAAGACAACCGAATAAACCTTATTCCTATTTCTCCTGAACCAGAATCCATCCCCGAACTGGAACAAGTTCCTTTCGAGTTCGTATATAACCATACGATGGAGTATCCAATAAACTGTGGATCTTCGTAGTCATACGGAGTGTCCTGGAGAAATACAAAGGTGATTTAGGATTGGCGAAGAAATACTTGGTTTGGTCGTGAATATCAGTCGCAATTTACTTTGCCCTCCTACTAATCCCTTGCTTTGTCTTAACTTAATACCTTCTGCACACCATCGTTATGCTAATTGGTTTTCTTCATTCCCCACCGTTCGGCACCAGCCTAAGGTTTGGAAGAAGACTATCCAATTTGTGTAATAGGTGTACTATCTCCTAAACCAAGGAGTACTCGCAACCCGAGAGAAGGTGAAAGGAAAAGACAACTGAATAGTCCTATCCGTTTTCTCCAGAACAGGAAACCATCCTCGAATTCCTTCGAGTTCGTATCTAACCATACGATGGTTTTGTCCAATGGAAGTGGACGTTCGTAATAATACGGGGTGTCCCGGAGAAAAGGGTAAAAGCAGGAGTGGCAAAGAGGTTTGCAACTCTGACAATCCAAAAGCCAGTGTTATAGAAGGTTCGGTCAACTTGGTCACTGAGTCATAGTATAGGGTCGGGTCAATGGTCGCTGCCAAAGAGAGAGAGAAAAGAAACACTCGGCGTGCACTCTAACCTAGATCAGAATGGTTATCACTTTGTCAAATCTGGAAACCTCCCACTGTAACGTCAAATTCTTCCCCAAACCTGAAAGAAGAATTAGCCGGGATCACCCGAGGAGTAAACCAACTCATCAGTGGGAATCGGGATCCAAATATCATCGCATGATAACTTGACGAAATCCACTCAAGTCACCACACTCCAGAAGGTATGCGCATGTCTGGCAAGTTTCAGTTTCTTTAGAAACTCCCGATGTGATTTTTACCCCTAGGACCCAAGTGATCATGACAATGCCAACATATCAAAGAGTCCTAGTCAAGTTCAACCCGTCATTATCTTGATTGCGTTAAACCCACCCGTACGAGTCCTTGACAATGCCAACATAACTGTACGACTGTCCTAACCAATCGACTTATCCATGCGACAGAAAAGTATTACACGGCTACCGAACACTACGCCTCGGCAATGCACAACATACGTAGCATGAATACTAAGCAATACTAATCTGAAATGACGGAGGGCTACGGATGGTTTTTGGCGAAAAACCTTTTACCGTAATGAACTTGATATCGTTGAAGGAACTGGATATCTTTTTATAAAATTATAGTGACGAAAACCTTTGCTAAAGAGGTCACTCCCGGTGAAGGGATCTCGGCTCTTTCCCCGTAGAATGAGGTGCAGGATATTCCAACTGAATACCACGATGCAAAGCAAAAGTAATCGGCTATAGTGAAGTTATTGCCCTGACGCTAACTTCTGTCCAAGGGGTCAGTCCCGGTGAAGGGATCTCGGCCCTTGCCTCGTCGACTGAGGAGCGGGATATTCCAACTGAATACTGTTGGAGATAGTGCCCTCAGAGTCAACTATTGGATCACAGGCACGTGATTGCAATGATTGAGGGAGGACCTATCCCGGTAGGACAGTCTTACTCGAGATGATAGTATGCTATCTGGTTTACCTTTATCATCGTGTACTGCTTTAGGTGACCTGACAGGTCGCTATTGCACGTTGATAGAGCCCCTAGGATTCGTTCTTGACTACCGGCAGTATGAGGGCGATCATATACATGGGAGAAGGTAGTCTATAAGCACATCCTTAAAAGGTCCCTAGTCGTGGAAGTTCCGAGACAGGGCATCGATACTCCACAGTAGACTAGTGTATACAGTCGAGACCCCGACGAGGGGCGGTGGCCGATCTCACAAGCCACTGGTGTCAGTTGGTTCACCTAAGATGTATACAGGTGCTCATTGGGTTATGAGTACACCGGACAGGACTCGCCGGGAACATGCTAGTTGGTCTTATATCTGACGTCAGATAGCAGTTCCCAGGTGACATGTGTACAGGTTAGTTCATCGACCTCGGGATCTTCATTTGTCTCGTGTGAGTTCCCACTGTGCTTTGATTACTACCCTACCACGGCTCAAAGGAGTCGTGCAAACAGGTTTTAGTTGGGTACAGTCCCGAGCCACATGGAGGCAGTGAGCGGATCTTCAGGGGTTCGTCTCTCCCGGTATTGGGGGTGAGGTCGCGCTGTGTCTAGGAGAGCCATTACATGAAGTCCTTGGCCAAGGCAGGAGATTTACTGGTAGGTATTCCAGTAGTATCTCAGGGTGTTCTGGGCTACACTCCGACACGACTTGTACCGCTTTTGGGGGTCTGACTTTTACCAACCCCCTAGGCCCGCCATGCGATGCTCATAGACGAACGGACCGGACTGTACGGATATTGTCACTGACAGGCTCAGTAGGGTGTCAGGATGAGTTCGCTCATCGACGTCCCTTTTGGTCAATAGCTGGTGGCCCGTCACGTGTTGGCTTATACCTCTGATGTGCTAGTGGTTAAATCCACAGCCATAGTATTGACGAGTCTTTAGAGTCCACCACACTTTCAGTTACTCAAGCTTTCGGGCGAAACGCTGTAGAGGCCGTATGGAGATATTGCAGGGTTCGATCAGATACGTGCGGTATTGCACGGATCGTGATCGGACAGTTTTTACTAGCCGGCTTTGGCTTAAGCCGGATCCTAGTATAGTACAGTGTAGATTTTGTCTCATTGCATTTGTATCCGGACGGAATACAGATGCGGGCATGTATTTGCAGTACGGGGGTTTTCCTGTAATTTATTACGGGACCCGTTTTCTGGAGTTGCCAGTTTGCATTCCGTTCCGGCCGGTTTTCCTTTGTTCTTTCCCGGCCGGACTTTTCCGATGGAGGGGGTTATTTGCAAGTTTGCAAATAACACATTGTGGAGGTTTTTCTTGCAAATGTATTAATTATGAAAGCATCTTTTGATACCATTCTTATCCATCATTATCACTTGCTTTTTGTTGATTAGAAGTGATTTGGAGTTGATGTGAGTTTGTTATGATGATGTTTGGTTATGGTCACCATTCTTCTTCTCCGACACTCACCTCCCTCTTGCATTTTGGTATTCATTCCTCCACCATTCTCATTATGAGATGGTTGAACATTTTTGAGAGAAAAGAAGAAGAGGTTTTCATTCTTGAGAGTTTCATTCTTGATCTCTTTTCATGTCAAGAAAAATGCAAGCACCATTTTTCTTATCTTGATTCCTCCATCATCTTCAAAGGCAACAAACCCCAAATGAGACATAGCTTCAACCCTGCACATTCTACAGCAAATCGTGGACGCGTCGGCCAGCCAACTTCGCGCCCGAGTTGCCTCGGCATTGAGGCGGGAGCCCGTAAAAGACGTAGGCGATGTGGTCCCCCTTTCGGCGAGGAGGTGACGTCATGGAGACAGGATTTTCCGCGGGAGATCGGGACGATGACGAGAAGACCGGAGGACTCGGATCACTCGGTATATCTCTAACCCGTCTTGTAGTTAGCTTAGACTAGTTAATGGTTCGATCCGAGTGTTTAGTGCGCGGTGGTGCCGGTTTGCTATGTTCGCAAAATTAAAGTTTATCACCGCTTCCGCATTTGGCCGTCGGATTGATGGCCGGGGCGCCGCCGTGCACTTACAGTGGTATCAGAGCCTCGCCATTAACTTCGTCTAGCTCTGTTTGATGTGTTTGCATTTCCGATCGACCAAAATTCTAAAAACCCGCGTTTTTCCTTACGTCAGTTTTCTGTCGAAATTTTTTGAAGTCCAAAAATTTTTCAGGTTGTCTCAGAATGATGTGCAGGGAGTTCTAAGACTGCTGTAAAAATTCGAAGCAGTGAGTCGATCACTTAGGCGCGGAACCGCGGCCAAACCCCCCTTGGCCCGCGGTTCCGCCGCACATTGGTGTCCTCACTGCATCATATTTTTCCAGTGGGCTTCTGGGCTAATTTTTGGGGTTTTGGAATATTAAAATTTGGCCCAGAATTTCTGTGAGTGCTATAGTATTGCTTGGGGGCCCACTTGTTAATTTTTTGATCGATCGGATATTTTAAACACATTATTTCACAGTATTTACATTATATCTGCGACCGTGAATGTCACTCGATCGGTAAATCCGGTCTAACTGCTATAGCCCGGTTAGACGGATTTGCGAACGTGATTTTCACGTTGATGTTCTGTGATTTTGCTGTGATGTTGCGGATCGGTCGTGGGGGATAGCCTGGATGCAATGCTAGTACAGTTTTGTTGTATTATGTACATTTGATATTGCGGGACGAGCGTCCGACATGTGGACTGCCGTCACTGCCTGATTGTATTATTCTTTTGGGGCACGACCTGGTTGCGGTCGATGTACCCGTTGTATGTATATTTTACTTTCTGTACTAGGATTACCCCGCGGTGGGGTGCGCAGATAGCCGGGTTCTGGAGGGCAACAAGCCCGCATCTCATGGCATTGGGACAGAGGGGGCTTCACTCTAGAATTGGCGGGCTATTCGCCGCACTCGTAGGGGGTACAGGTTGACCCAGGAGGGGTGCCCAAGTTACCGGATTCCGTGAAGTGCTGGGTGGTCCATTCACGGCGCTGAAGGGGGCTGCCTCGCTTCAAGTTTTGGCGGGTAACTTGCCGCGCCCGTAGGGGTCTAGGATTTCATTGCACAGGCTATCCACACGACCAGGGGAACGTCGGGTTCCATTAGTGGCTCTGTGAAACCCGGGGATCCTAGATATCTGTATTGTTCTGTGATGCTGTACATTTCTGTGATGTTGCATTTTTTATCACGCCTTGAGCGAATATAATATATTGGAATATATATTAGTAGATGTTGTATATGTTTTACATCCGCGCTAGTCCAGTCCCCGCTCTGTCGTTAGTTAGCTAAGCTAACGGGTGATGACGGGACCCAGTGGCGAATGCGGATGGCATATACGTACGTCAGTATATTTTCGTTCCTTGTGGTGTGATCAATGATGGGACTGCGTTGATTTGGATCAATGCAAGTTAAAACAAACCAATTCTGATGTTGTTGGAACACTTTTCAAAAAAAGCTGTTATTGCAAGGACGTTCTCTTTTGTTTTGCATCGTGATATTCAGTTGGAATATCCTGCTCCTCAGTCGACGAGGCAAGGGCCGAGATCCCTTCACCGGGAGTGACCCCTTGGACAAAAAGTTTGCGTCAGGGCATTAACTTCACTATAGCCGATTACTTTTGCTTTGCATCGTGGTATTCATTTGGGATATCCTGCACCCCATTCTACGGGGAAAGAGCCGAGATCCCTTCACCGGGAGTGACCTCTTTAGTAAAGGTTTTCGTCACTATATTTTCTAAAAAGCTATCCGTTCCTTCAACGAGATCAAGTTCATTACGTTAAAGGTTTTCGCCAGAAACCATTCGTAGCCCTCCGTCGTTTCATATGGGTAGTCAATAGTATTCAAGCTGTGTTTGTTGGCCAAAGTCAAGGCACAGTGTTTGGTAGCTGTTGGTTATTCATATGCAGCATAGATAGATGCGTTGGTTTGGAACAGTCGTACTACCTTGTTGGCCAAAGTCAAGGGTATGTACGGGTGGGTTCAAATTAACCTGGAGAATGACGGGCAGAACTTGACATGTGACTTATGATTTGTTGGCCAAAGTCAAGGTCATAAGAGCATGGGGCAAAAATCCACATCGGGAGTTTCAAAAGTACTGAAACTTGCCAGATATGCGCATACCTTCTGGAGTGTGATAACGTGAGCGGATTCCGTCACGTTATCATGCGATGAGAGTTGGATCCCGATTCCCACTGATGAGTTGGTTTACTCCTCGGGTGATCCCGGCTAATTCTTCTTTCAGGTTTGGAGAAGAATTTGAGTTACAGTGGGAGGTTTCCTGATTAGATAAAGTGATAACCATTCTGATCAAGGTTAGAGTGCACGCTGAGTGTTTCTTTTCTCTCTCTCTTCGGCAGCGACCATTGACCCGACCCTAGACTATGACTCAGTGACCAAGTTGACCGAACCTTCTTAACACTGGCTTTTGGATTGTCAGAGTCGCTAACCTCATTGCCACTCCTATTTTTACTCTTTTCTCCAGGACACCCCGTATTACTACGAACGTCCACTTCCATTGGACAAAACCATCGTATGGTTATATACAAACTCGAAGGAATTCGAGGATGGTTTCCGGTTCTGGAGAAAACGGATAGGACTATTCAGTTGTCTTTTCTTTTCACCTTCTCTCAGATTGCGAGTACTCCTTGGTTTAGGAGTAGTACACCTATTACGCAAATTGGATAGTCTTCTTCCAAACCATAGGCGGGTGCCGACCGGTAGGGAATGAAGAAAGCCAATTAGCCTAAACGGTGTACAGAAGGTATTAAGTTCAGACAAAGTAAGGGATTAATAAGAGGGCAAAGTAAATTACGACTGCTATTCACGACCAAACCAAGTATTTCTTCGCCAATCCTAAATCACCTTTGTATTTCTCCAGGAAACTCCGTATCACTACGAAGATCCCAGTTTATTGGATAATCCATCGTATGGTTATATACGAACTCGAAAGGAACTTGTTCCAGTTCGGGGATGGATCCTGGTTCAGGAGAAATAGGAATAAGTACATTCAGGTGTCTTTTATCTTCACCTTCTCTCGCGTTGCGAGTGCTCCTAGGATTAGGACAGTACACCCTTTATGCTTATTAGATAGTCTTCTTCCAAACCATAGGCTGGTGCCGAACGTTAGAGAAAGAAGAAAACCATTTGGCCTAAAGGGGTGTACATAAGCTAATGACTAAAGACATATAAAGGGATTTGGAAAGGTGGCAAAGAATTATAAGGTTACAGTCGTGAATCTGGATGATGGAAGAGGCATTACTAGGAATACCGGGATACCCCATCGAAACATTTCAATGTTTCAGTTTCACTGTGTACTGTTAAAAGAAAACTGATTTCCCGATTAGACACTTGCTCCAGGGTATGTATTTACCAGGTATGATTCTCACATCTGTATGGTTTTACAGATGATGAGTGGGAGTAAGTTATTTGGAATTAGGTGACCATCCTCCTTATATCGGGATTCGTTGGAATCGGTGATATTTGAGGAGATCGCCTGGGCTGTTTGCCGGTCGGCAAATATTTGGTTTTGAATATCCGATGTTGTGCACCAATTTCAAATTGATATATCTGTACGTCTATTTTCATAGAGTGAGATATACCTTTTGATATTATGTCGATGACATTTACCTATATCAGTGGATGGTTAGGTAAGGAGCATTAAACAGCGGTGTAATTCTTCTTAACCATAAGTACAGTTTTCAACCTACGACACACAGTGAAAGAGTTGTTAGACTCAGCGGACTTATACAGAGTATTGTATGTTATCCAGTGTCCATTTGGACAGAGGGGTTGGTCCTCATACTATATTCTGTTTACTTTTAACTTCTCTAGTTCTTAGACATGTGTTTCGTAGAAACACAGGGTCTAAGTTTTGAGGAGTTATAGGTATTTGAATAGAGTAGAGAACCAGGTGTAGCAAGTATCGGGATTCTTCAAAGTGATCGAAGATATAGATACTTGTGTATGGTATTCAGTTGATAGTAATGATAAAGAGAAATTGCTTCTCTTTCAGGTTACTCATAATTGGAAGCATTCCTAAGTTTAGTAACGCTGATCGGCCTCCTTCCATTTAGTTGGCATGCACTGGAGATAGCTGCATGATTTGAATCTGGTTCAATTAAATCAGTGCCTCTGGTTCTATATTGGATATAGAACAGTTCATATCTTAACGATGTTAAGGTACGGGGAGTTGTCCAGTTTATGATTAAAACCAGACACTGGACAACTCAAGGCACGTTTCTGTAATGGCTGTTTGTGGGTTGACCCAGGCTTTGACGAGGGTTGACTTTCTACCATCTGGCAGATCAATAGAAATATTGTTCTAGACTCACCACAGTTTTATTAAAAATGGATTTTTTCAAAAACAGTAGTGGGAGTATGGTAGAACTGGAAGTGATTCCAGAACCGCAAACGATTACTGAAGATTTGATAAGAACCTAAAGATTCAATCTGGTTTGACATTCCCTTAGCCACTCCGCAGATAAGGTGGGTAACTTCAGGCACCCGAGAGGTACTTCGGTAGCCTCAAGGACGGTGACAGGGAAGTTCTTGTTTACCCACACTTGCCATTGCTGTTGTTCCAGGCTGCGAGACCCGGCAGGAGGATGAGTATAGAGTCGTTCTGAACTAGCTTCAGAAGTGTACGTGTATATGACTCTGCCAGAGGGTTGTCGTAGTCAGTGGGAGCAGCGGAAGCATTGGTGGACATCAGGCTTATGTCTATTTATAGAATAAAGCAGATGTAGCGGAGATAGATCATCTATTTCTGATGTGACAGTCATGGGTTTGACGTCATCAGAATAGGGGATGGATCTGTTGAGAAGGTAGTAGGGTGTGATGTCATGGTATTTGGATGACATACACAGAGTAGGAAGTGATATTCCTATACTACGATCGGTTATATTTTGGTCGTCACACAGTGTTTTCTCCATATGGGATTTGGACATTATATCAGACATACTGGTTACTAGATCTATTGTTTTAGATCTAGATTTGGGTGGTTTCCCAATCTGGGTACTTAGACAGCATTCTAAGAGTATTTACAATGGATGACTCCTGGCATGGTAGTGTACCTGCAGGTAATGGAGTCACCCTCTCTAAAGGTGTCTTACAGACTAAAGGGGAGAGGGATGTGCATGATTGGCAGATCACTTGCTTAGACAATTGAGTCAATCATGAGATGTCAAGTACCGCACCAGATGTTGTTCTTGCTATAGGTGCAATAAGTTGATATTGATCCAATCCTGGAGAAACAGTCGGAAGCAGTTTTAGAACATAAGTGACTGTTCTAGGGATATGATAACGAAAGCCCCATACGGGAAACAGTTATCATTCCAGGCTTCCAAGGTGACCTGGACGACATGGAGGTTGTCAGAGTTATAGTTTTCCTTCTGACGAGGGGCAGTATTTTGGACAGGTGGTCCAAGGCAATACTGAGGGAGGCATGGCGCAGAATACTGATTAAGTTCAGTTGACGATACAGTCTAAGAAGTTTGGATTTGGAGTTCATTCATGAGCTAGGTCCCATCAGACATCTAGACATTCTAAGACAGGTATTGCTCATTTCGGGAGATGGCTTTCTCCGCGAACATGAGATATAGAGAGGCATAGAAAGAAACATCAAGGCGGATCCACTCACTGAGGCTATTCCTCGACCGCAATAGTTTCACAAACGGAATTTGTGAGACTGACTAGTAGAGGAGTTGGGTGTTCGGTATCACACGGGCTGTGAGTATGCGACATCGCAATAATTAGCCTTGAGTGCAAATGGGAGATTGTTGGAGATAGTGCCCTCAGAGTCAATTATTGGATCACAGGAACGTGATTGCAATGATTGAGGGAGGACCTATCCCGGTAGGACAGTCTTACTCGAGATGATAGTATGCTATCTGGTTTACCTTTATCATCGTGTACTGCTTTAGGTGACCTGACAGGTCGCTATTGCACGTTGATAGAGCTCCTAGGATTCTTGCTTGACTACCGGCAGTATGAGGGCGATCATATACGTGGGAGCTGGTAGTCTATAAGCACATCCTTAAAAGGTCCCTAGTCGTGGGAGTTTCGAGACAGGGCATCGATACTCCAGAGTAGACTAGTGTATACAGTCGAGACCCCGACGAGGGGCGATGGCCGGTCTCACAAGCCACTGGTGTCAGTTGGTTCACCTAAGATGTATACAGGTGCTCATTGGGTTATGAGTACACCGGACAGGACTCGCCGGGAACATGCTAGTTGGTCTTATACCTGACGTCAGATAGCAGTTCCCAGGTGACATGTGTACAGGTTAGTTCATCGACCTGGGGATCGTCATTTGTCTCGTGTGAGTTCCCACTGTGCTTTGATTACTACCCTACCACGGCTCAAAGGAGTCGTGCAAACAGGTTTTAGTTGGGTACAGTCCCGAGCCACATGGAGGCAGTGAGCGGATCTTCAGGGGTTCGTCTCTCCCGGTATTGGGGGTGAGGTCGCACTGTTTCTAGGAGAGCCATTACACGAAGTCCTTGGCCAAGGAAGGAGAATTACTGGTAGGTATTCCAGTAGTATCTCAGGGTGTTCTGGGCTACACTCCGACACGACTTGTACCGCTTTTGGGGGTCTGACTTTTACCAACCCCCTTGGCCCGCCATGCGATGCTCATAGACGAACGGACCGGACTGTACGGATATTGTCACTGACAGGCTCAGTAGGGTGTCAGGATGAGTTTGCTCATCGACGTCCCTTTTGGTCAATAGCTGGTGGCCCGTCACGTATTGGCTTATACCTCTGACGTGCTAGTGGTTAAATCCACAGCCATAGTATTGACGAGTCTTTAGAGTCCACCACACTTTCAGTTACTCAAGCTTTCGGGCGAAACGCTGTAGAGGCCGTATGGAGATATGGCAGGGTTCGATCAGATACGTGCGGTATTGCACGGATCGTGATCGGACAGTTTTTACTAGCCGGCTTTGGCTTAAGCCGGATCCTAGTATAATACAGTGTAGATTTTGTCTCATTGCATTTGTATCCGGACGGAATACAGATGCGGGCATGTATTTGCAGTAGCGGGGTTTTCCTGTAATTTATTACGGGACCAGTTTTCTGGAGTTGCCAGTTTGCATTCCGTTCCGGCCGGTTTTCCTTTGTTCTTTACCGGCCGGACTTTTCCGATGGAAGGGGTTATTTGCAAGTTTGCAAATAACACATTGTGGAGGTTTTTCTTGCAAATGTATTAATTATGAAAGTATCTTTTGATACCATTCTTATCCATCATTATCACTTGCTTTTTGTTGATTAGAAGTGATTTGGAGTTGATGTGAGTTTGTTATGATGATGTTTGGTTATGGTCACCATTCTTCTTCTCCTAGACTCATCTCCCTCTTGCATTTTGGTATTCATTCCTCCACCATTCTCATTATGAGATGGTTGAACATTTTTGAGAGAAAAGAAGAAGAGGTTTTCATTCTTGAGAGTTTCATTCTTGATCTCTTTTCATGTCAAGAAAAATGCAAGCTCCATTTTTCTTATCTTGATTCCTCCATCATCTTCAAAGGCAACAAACCCCAAATGAGACATAGCTTCAACCCTGCACATTCTACAGCAAATCTTGGACGCGTCGGCCAGCCAACTTCGTGCCCGAGTGGCCTTGGCATTGAGGCGGGAGCCCGTAAAAGACGTAGGCGATGTGGTCCCCCTTTCGGCGAGGAGGTGACGACATGGAGACAGGATTTTCCGCGGGAGATCGGGACGATGACGAGAAGACCGGAGGACTCGGATCACTCGGTATATCTCTAACCCGTCTTGTAGTTAGCTTAGACTAGTTAATGGTTCGATCCGGGTGTTTAGTGCGCGGTGGTGCCGGTTTGCCAAGTTCGCAAAATTAAAGTTTATCACCGCTTCCGCATTTGGCCGTCGGATTGACGGCCGGGGCGCCGCCGTGCACTTACAAATACCACTGTGCAAAACAAAAGTGAACGTCCTTGCAATAACAGCTTTTTAAAAAGTGTTCCAACAACATCAGTTTAGGTTGTTTTTAACTTGCATTGATCCGAATCAATGCAGTCCCATCAATGTATCACACTACAAAGAACGAAAATATACTGATATCCGTATATGCCATCCGCATTCGCCACTGGGTCCCGTCATTACCCGTTAGGTTAGCTAACTAACGACAGAGCGGGGACTGGACTAGCGCGGATGTAAAACATATACAACATCTACTAATATATATACCAATATATTATATTCGCTCAAGGCGTGATAAGAATGCAACATCACAGAAATGTACAACATCACAGAACAATACAGATATCTGGGATCCCCGGGTTTCATAGAGCCGCTACTGAAACCCGACGTTCCCCTGGTCGTGTGGATAGCCTGTGCAATGAAATCCTAGACCCCTACGGGCGCGGCAAGTCACCCGCCAAGACCTGAAGCGAGGCAGTCCCCTCCAGCACCGTGAATGTACCACCCAGCACTTCACGGAATCCGGCAACTTGGGCACCCCTCCTGGGTCAACCTGTACCCCCTACGAGTGCGGCGAATAGCCCGCCAATCCTAGAGTGAAGCCCCCTCCGTCTCAATGCCATGAGATGTGGGCCCTTTGCCCTCTAGAACCAGGCTATCCGTGCACCCTCCGCGGGGTAATCCTAGTACAGAAAGTAAAATATACATACACCGGGTACATCGACCGCAACCAGGTCGTGCCCCAAAAGAATAATTCAAACAGGCAGTGAAGGCAGTCTACATGTCGGACGCTCGCCCCGCAATATCAAATGTACATATAAAACAAAACTGTACTACCACTGCAACCAGGCTATACCCCACGACTGATCCGCAACATCACAGCACAAACACATAACATCAACGTGAATGTCACGTTCGCAAATCCGTCTAACCGGGCTATAGTAGTTAGACAGGATTTACCGATCAAGTGACATTCACGGTCGCAGATATAATGTAAATACTGTGAACTAACAAGTTTAAAATATCCGATCGAATAAATATACCCAAGTGGGCTCCAAGCACTACTGTAGCACTCACAGAAAATCTGGGCCCAAAAAGAATGTCCCAAAACCCATAATTCCTAGTGTAAGACAATCTGGGAAAATTTGGTGCAGTGAGGAGGCTAAACGGCGGCGGAACCGCGGCCCAAGCATGGCTTTGGCCGCGGTTCCGCGGTAGGATGATGGAATCAGGCGACCAAATTTTACCAGAATTCTTATACTTCCCTGCACATCATTCTGAAACTACCTGAAAAATTTTTAGAGTCTAAAAAATTTCGACAGAAACCTGATGTACACGAATTACGGTTTTTAGGATTTTTGTTCGATCGGGTCTTTAAACATATTAGAGCAAGCTAGACTAGGTTAATGGCGTGGCTCTGATACCATGTTGCGCCACGGCAGCGCCCCGGCCGTCTATCCGAGGCCAAAATGCGGAATCAAAAATTTTCTTATCTTTTAAACTGGCGCTACCGCGGACAATAAACCCGGATCGTAACCATTAACCTAATGCTAGCTAACAAGAGAAGGGAAGAGAGCTATACCAAACGATCCGTGTCCTTCGGTCTTCGTCTGCACTCCGATCTCCCGCGGAATCACCATTCGTCGTCTTCTCTTCGGAAAGGGCACCACGTAGCCGATTTCTTTTACGGGCTCCCACCTCTGGACCGAGGCAACTCGGGCGCGAAGTTGGCTAGCCGACGCGTCCAAGAAGTGCTGTAGGCTAGTGTAGAATGGTTGTCTCATTTGGGGTAGTGAAGTTGCCATTGGTGATGGAGGAATAAGGTTAAGGAAAAATGGTGCTTTCATTTTTCCAAAACAAGAAGAATGAGATGAAGAAATATGTGCCACCACAAAAATGAATCTCTCATCTTCTCCCCAATAGTGTGGCCGGCCCCCTCAAAAACCCAAAGTGGGGGAGGGAAAAACAAAACATGAAGGGAGGTGATGGTAGTAAAAGTAGAAAGGTGACCACATCCAAAAACCATGATAACAAAGTCATATCATCTTTAATCTCATTTCTAATCTTAATAAAGCAAGAAATGATGATAGAAAAGAATGGTATCAAAAGATGCTTTCATAATCAATCCATATGCAAGAAACCCCTCCACAATATGTTATTTGCAAACTTGCAAATAACCCCCTCCATCGGAAAAGTCCGACCGGGAAAGAATAAAGGAAAACCGGCCGGAACGGAATGCAAACTGGCAACTCCAGAAAACTGCTCCCATAATAAATTACAGGAAAACCCCGATACTGTGCATACACACCCGCATCTGTATTCCGACCGGATACAAATGCAATGAGACAAAATCTACACTGTACTATACTAGGATCCGGCTTAAACCAAAGCCGGCTAGTAATATCCGTCCGATCCTGATCCGTGCAATACCGCACGTATCTGATCGAACCCTGCCATATATCCATACGGCCACAAGTACAAACCGTCCGATCCCGATCCGTGCAATACCGCACGTATCTGATCGGACCCTGCCATATCTCCATACGGCCTCTACAGCGTTTCGCCCGAAACTTGAGTAACTGAATGTGTGGTGGACTCTAAAGACTCGTCAATACAATGGCTGTGGATTTAACCACTGGCACGTCAGAGGTATAAGCCAATACGTGACGGGCCACCAGCTATTGACCAAAAGGGACGTCGATGAGCGAACTCATCCTAACACCCTTACTGAGCCTGTCAGTGACAATATCCGTACAGTCCGGTCCATTCGTCTATGAGTATCGCATGGCGGGCCTAGGAGGTTGGTAAAAGTCAGACCCCCAAAAGCGGTACAAGTCGTGTCGGAGCGTAGCCCAGAACACCCTGAGATACTGCTGGAATACCTACCATTAAATCTCCTGCCTCGGCCGAGGGCTTTGTGTAATGGCTCTCCTAGACACAGCGCGACCTCACCCACAATACCGGGAGAGACGAACCCCTGCAGATCCGCTCACTGCCTCCATGTGGCTTGGACTGCACCCAACTAAAACCTGTTTGCACGACTCCTTTGAGCCGTGGTAGGGTAATAATCAAAGTACAGTGGGAACTCACACGAGACAAAATGACGGTCTCAGGTCGATGAACTAACCTGTACACATGTCACCACGGAACTGCTATCTGACGTCAGGTATAAGACCAACTAGCATGTTCCCGGCGAGTCCTGTCCGGTGTACTCATAACCCAATGAGCACCTGTATACATCTTAGGTGAACCAACTGACACCAGTGGCTTGTGAGACCGGCCACCGTCCCTCGTCGGGGTCTCGACTGTATACACTAGTCTACTCTGGAGTATCGATGCCCTGTCTCGAAACTCCCATGACTAGGGACCTTTTAAGGATGTGCTTATAGACCGCCAGCTCTCACGTATATGATCGCCCTCATACTGCTGGTAGTCAAGAAAGAATCCTAGGGGCTGTATCAACGTGCAATAGCGACCTCTAAGGTCACCTAAAGCAGTACACGATGATAAAGGTAAACCAGATAGCATATTATCATCTCGAGTAAGACTGTCCTACCGGGATAGGTCCTCCCTCAATCATTGCAATCACGTGCCTGTGATCCGATAATTGACTCTGAGGGCACTATCTCCAACAAATAGATTGATAATGAAGAAATAATCAATGACACCCCGTCTTCCACTTCCACTTCCACTTCTGACCCTAGTTCATCTTCTTCCGAGCCTATTCTCCGTTTTCCTCAAGGCTTGAACCCTCAGCCCACTTCTTCTAGTCAACCAAAGATGATCCCCACTGCAATTCTGGGATCTGTTCCACCCACACGACCTTCTCCAATGCCAGACCCAGCTCTTATTGCTAAAGCTCCTTATCTAAATCGGTTAAGGGGAAACAAACCAAGTCCACAAATGGAGAAGATTATGGAAATGTTTAAACAGGTTAACATAAATATCCCTCTCCTAGATGCTATACAATAAGTTCCGGCTTATGCGAAAATCCTTAAGGACTTGTGCACTAGGAAGAGGAAGACTCAAGTGCCCAAAAAGGTATTCATGACGAATAATGTTAGCACAGCTTTTACACCACAATTACCAAAGAAACGTAAGGACCCTGGATGTCCTACAATCTCTATTTCTAATGGGGGTAAAAATATGAACCGTGCTTTACTCGACCTTGGCGCTAGTGTTAACCTGCTTCCATACTCTGTCTACGAGCAGTTAGTGAAGGGTTACCCAAGACGGCAACAAGGTTTCGGGAGGCATCGTCCATACCAAATTCAAATTTTTGCCGTTTTAGCTAACCCTAACGATGAATCGTTAACTAGAAATATACGGAATAACATACGCAAACGCTTTGCAATAAGAAGTGAGCAAGGAATACAACCTTTGTAGATCGGTCATTCACTTCAATAGCTCCGTGTAGTGGTCCCCTTCGCTGCAATCATAAACTCCGGACTCTAGAGAGGCTCTATGAAGAAACGAACATGCTTGCTTCGATGACTTCGAGGCCGAAGATGATCTACGTCGAGGAGACACTAACCCAAGCTATTTCTTCACTAGGTCATGAACTTTGTGAAGAGAACACCCTATACTAAATGGAAAGTAGTATAGGATGATGAAGTAGGAAGTGGGCTCACTTTAGAATTGATTTTCTCACACTTTTTCCCATACCTCCATGGAAGCTAGAAAGCTTTTGAAGAGGAAGAAGAAGAAGAAGAAGAAGATAGAACTCATCATATGAGTTAATCCAAATGAATAATGCAACCATGGGTGAGTTAAGCCCTCATGCTTAACTCATGTAGAGAATTAACCAAGGTATAAGGTTAAGGGTTGGATTAACTAATATCTTAAGGAATGACAAAAGAGTGGACTTTGTCAATGTTTCTACAAGCTTCATCAAACTTGACAACATTGACCAAGTCTTACTCTTTTGTTATGCTAACGAAAAAAAAACCCTAATTTAACCTTATGATGGTATAAGTCTCATACACTCATCTTTTATGTATCATCAAGCTTGACACAAACATGTATACTTGCATATATCATATATATACAATGTGCACAATCTAGTGAGAAAAGAAATCTTAAGTGAGCTTAATTTTAGTTAATGTAATGTAATATATCAAATATATAATTATACATTAAATTATTAAATCAACTCTTGATTTAATAATCCATCTATATCATATATAACCGACTAATATCATGTGTAACAACTTATCGAATCAACACTTGATCCGATAACCCCGCTATATCGCATATACCCGACCAATGTCATAATTCGCGAGAATAGAATATGGTATCTTATATCGTATCAATCTCGGTCCCGCACATATCACATATGTACTCCTACTCCGTTTCTTCTGAGCCAGGAAACCCCTATGTAGGACTCTAAAGACTCGTCAATATGTCGGCAGTAGGTGATGATCATATCAAACACCCACAAGCAGCAAGCGGTCTGCTAAACATAACGGCCACACCGGGTATTGAGCGATCAGAAGATCAACAAGCAAGCCTGCTCATACTCCTGTGAATCCAATCAGTAACACTACCGTACAGTCCGGTCTCTTCGTCTGATATGTTGCATATCTCGTCTAGGGGTCCCCAGTAACTCGATAAGTCGTATCTATATGAGGCTCATAACGGGTCGAGAAACTACTGATAACACTTACCAGTATATCTCTGAAGCAGCCTTAGCCAAGGACTTCCTGTTATAGCCAATCGAGCACAGCACAACATCAACTCCCTATACCCGGAGAGACGAAACCCCTCTTATTGCTCATTGCCTCCATGTGACTCGGGATTGTACCCAAAAGCCACCATTTTGCACGTACTCTTAAACGTGGTAAGGTGGAAATCAAATCTCAGTGGGAATCACACAAGACTCTATGATGATCTCGAGTCTACAGACTAACCTGTATTAGTGTCACCAGAGAACCGCCATCTAACGTGAGGTATAATACCATCTGGGAGTTCTCGGTGAGTCCGTCCAGTGTACCCAGTCTCCACTGAGCACCCGTGTACTGTCTCTGATGTCAAACACCAATGGAAATGGGATCATCAATCGCCCATCTACATGGGTCGAGAAGCTATACGCTAGTCTACTCTGGTATATCGATGCCCTGTCTCGATACACCTACAACTAGGAACATTTGAAGGATGTACTTAACGACTACTCTATCCCTACTAGTATGATCTGCATCATAGTCCTGGTAGTCAAGTACGCATCCTAAGGGCTTTATCAACATGTAACATAGAGACAATAAGTGTACATGTTAAGATAAAGAGCAACCAGATAGCATACTATTATGTCGAGCAAGAAAGTCCTCCATATATATGTCGAAGCATCCACTATAATATACATCATATGTACAGTAATAGCCTCTAGGGCATACACATAACTAACAATCTCACATTTGAACTAGGGCCATCTGTTGTAGTATCTCATACCCAACAATCAGCAGTGGTTGAAGTATCTCATACTCAACCATCCCATCAAAGTCTCTACGGGGAAATAGGCCTTTGTGAGTTGATCCGCCCTGTTCTCCTCTGTGTCTACTCTCCTAACCTCGATCTCCCTGGAGATCAACCATCTCCATGATCAGGTGATACTGCCTAAGAATATGTCTGGATCTCTGATGGGACGGGGGTTCCTAGGCCAAAGCCATAACTCCATTGTCACCCAATGGTAGGAACGAAGTTCATCTCATGAACTAATATAAATCCAGACTACCTCTTTGGTAACATTCTTGGTAGCAATGTATACAGCCTTTATCGTCTAGTATGCCACGGTATCTAGCTTGGAACTCTTCCAACATAGCGTCCATCCACTGAGGGTAAAGACAATGCCTGTGATTGACATTCAGTCAACCTTACCTCTCTGGAAGCTAACCAGTGATTCTCCCCAGGATCGATTGATACCATCTCACTACACCTAGTGAGAATCCTAACATCCACTTAGATCTATCTCATAGATCCAAAAACCCAGGATTTAGGAGGTATCACCTTGATCCTATATGGAGAATCTTTGTGATAAGAGGAGATTGACCGAGCGTAGCATAGGAAACTCCTTTCCTATCATGAGTATGTCATCCACGTTCTATACAAGGATCATCACCATACTCCCTACTACCTTTTTGTATATACAAGGTTCATCTACTATTTTGATGAAGTCAAACGCTTTGACTACCACATCAAAACAGATGTTCCAACTCCACAATGCCTGCTTTAACTCATAAAGCAACTTGCACACGTTTCCGCTGCTCCCACTGTCTACGAAGCCCTCTGGCTGTGTACTTATAGGAGCTCTCTTCTAAATCATCATTTAGAAAAGAAGTCATGACACCCAACCGCCAGATATCGTAGTCATGGTATGTAGCAATGGCAAGTTGGATCTGGATGGACTTAAGCATAGCTTTGAAAGTCTCAACTTTTTCATGCACACCAAGTAATCTTCTCAAGATATACTTGCTCCTGATGGGGATTTAACCCTTCAGATAAAACAACCAAAGTCCATACTTTGTTGGTGTATATGGATTCCATCTCAGATCGCTTAGCATCCAGCCATTCTCACAGAGTCCCCATTCCTGATGGCCTGCTCGAAACAAGTTGGGTCATCATCTCATGATGCAATCCTCGCTCCCACTTTCACAGAGAAACCGAAGTACCACTTAAGTGGATGAGGAACCCTAATAGATCGGCGGAGAGGCTGAGGTTCGCCGGAAGCTATTGAATCCTCCGGGTTTACCAAATCATCAGCTGCAGTTTGTATAGCTGGAACTCCTTCCAGTTCTACCTCATGACCAGTAATTTCTTTACAAGAAATTCCCTTTCTAAAAAGGTGGCATGCTGAGAAACAAAACACCTTTTGCTCCTCAGTGTGGTAGAAAATATTCCCTTGCGAATGCTTGGGATATCCAACAAACTTTCACAGAACTGACCTTGCCTCGAGCTTGTCCGGATTTTGCTTTTAGACATAGGCCGGGCAACCCCAAATCTTATCATCCTTAAGAGATGGGTTCTTCCCATACCATATCTCATATGGAGTGGTAGGCACCTGATTTGGTTGGAACCCTATTCAATAGGTATGCAGCTTCTCAAGTGCATAACTCCCAGAAGGAAATTGGAAACTCAGTAGTACTCATCATAGAGCACACCATATCACATAGGGTGTTATTGCTCTGCCCCGATACACCGACGTGCTGTGGTGTATACGGAGGAGTAATGCTGAGAGAGAATCTCATTCTCCTTTAGAATAGTCCAGGAATTACGTGCTCAAGTATTCTACTCCCTGATCTCATCATAGGACATAATACTTATACCCATTTTGGTTCTCTACTTCTAAATCATATTCTTTGAATATCTCAAAAGGATCAGACTTGTGTTTCAACAGGAACACATGTGCGAATCTTGAGAGATCATTAGTGAATGTAATGAAGTACAAAGAACCAGTCCTGGCATATGTAGACAGGGGACTTCAATACATCATCATGTATCAATCCCAAGAGTTCACTAACTCTTTCTCTGTTTCCAATAAACGGAGCTATGGTCATCTTATCTTTGTGACATTACTGGCAAGTTTCACAAGATGTAAATTCAAACTGATTTAATTATGCATCTAAATGTAACTTAGCTAGTCGGGTCGCATTGACATAACCTAGTCTACAATGCCTCAAGAAGGATTCGTTCATTTCTGAGCTCTTCCTCTTTTGTGTGTTCTGTACGTTAAGAACCGTGGTTTGATTTAGAACGTATATGCTTTTAGATAACGTGCATGAACCGATCAACTCTTGATATAGGAAATGTTCAAAACATTATCCAACAATACAAAATTATATCCTTCTTTACAGATAAAGAGACTGATATGATGTTGTATATCAGGTTCGGTATCTAATAACATTTGTTCAGAATCAATGTATTTGGGAATACAGGGTGATAACTGCCAACAGACTTGGCTAAAACACTTGCACCATTTCCAACTCTTGAAACTTATCACCCATTCTCGGTTCTCTACCTATTTGTAGCCCATGTAACAGATTACATATGTGGGATCTTGATTCGGTATCTCATACCCAGGACGTAAAGGGTACTGAGAAACAGTTCTCGGTAAAGAACACAACCGAAGAAGATGCATCATCATATACTTTCTTCGTTTGGGCGGCACGGGAATTCTGGTAATCCCCTATTTCCTGCTCGGTCTTATAAAAATTATAAGTTAGAGCAGGACCAACGTTTCCCAAGCTCAGTATAACAAGCGGGTTCGGTCAATACATCCGTATTATTATCTTGATTAAGGCGTGATATGGTCGCTACCTGGAGAGAGAGAGAAGAAAACACTCAGCGTATGCCCTTGCAAGATTAGATTGGTTATTAATATATCTAATCAGGATGGCTGCCACTGATTTAGTCAAATCTTCCTTCAAATCCAAAAAGGAAAGACTAGCCGGGATTAATTACACCCTACAAGTTCGCCAATTTTTAAGCCAGGCTAGTGCCTGTACTTTGAGGGAGGTTCCCTATTCTTTCGCACGGACCTAACTAAAATAAACCTCGTTTTCCCAGGGGCGTAACCCTGTTGACACCTTTCTAGACACCTACTTGATCGGCTAATTGTAATGTGTAAAACTCTCCCAGGAGTAACTCTTACTCGCAGTGGGTATCGGGGTCCAACTATCTCATAGGAGGTATGCAATCTCAATGCAAATTTCAACGCTTGAAATTCCCAATAATATTTTGCCCCTAACCTTCTATGACCTTGACAAAGGCCAAAAAACCATAGGATGCTAGTCAAGTTCAACCAGTCATTTCCTGATTGAATTAAACCCACCCGCACGACCCTTGACAAAGGACAACAAGGTCGCACGACTACCCTAAGTCAATCACTGTTGGAGATAGTGCTCTTAGAGTCAATTATTGGATCAATGGTACGTGATTGCGATGATTGAGGGAGGACCTATCCCGGTAGGACAGTCTTACTCAAGATGATAGTATGCTATCTGGTTTACCTTTATCATCGTGTACTGCTTCAGGTGACCTTACATGTCACTATTGCACGTTGATAGAGCCCCTAAGATTTTTGCTTGACTGCCAGCAGTATGAGGGCGATCATATACGTGGGAGCTGGTAGTCTATAAGCACATCCTTAAAAGGTCCCTAGTCGAGGGAGTTTCGAGACAGGGCATCGATACTCCAGAGTAGACTAGTGTATACAGTCGAGACCCCGACGAGGGGCGGTGGCCGGTCTCACAAGCCACTGGTGTCAGTTGGATCACCAAAGATGTATACAGCTGGTCATTGGATTATGAGTACAGCGGACATGACTCGCAGGGAACATGCTAGTTGGGATTATACCAGACGTCAGATAGCAGTTCCCTGGTGACATGTGTACAGGTTAGTTTATCGACCTGAGATCGTCATTTGTCTCGTGTGAGTTCCCACTGTGCTTTGATTACTACCCTACCACGCTCAAAGGAGACGTGCAAACAGGTTTTATTTGGGTACAGTCCCGAGCCACATGGAGGCAGTGAGCGGATCTGCAGGGGTTCGTCTCTCCCGGTAATGGGGGTGAGGTCGCGCTGTATCTAGGAGAGCCATTACACGAAGTCCTTGGCCAAGGCAGGAGATTTACTGGCAGGTATTCCAGTAGTATCTCCGGGTGTTCTGGGCAACACTCCGACACGACTTGTACCGCTTTTGGTGGTCTGACTTTTACCAACCACCTAGGCCCGCCATGCGATGCTCATAGACGAACGGACCGGACTGTACGGATATTGTCACTGACAGGCTCAGTAGGGTGTCAGGATGAGTTCGCTCATCGACGTCCCGTTTGGTCAATACCTGGTTGCCCGTCACGTATGGCTAATACCTCTGACGTGCTAGTGGTTAAATCCACAACCAAGGTGTTGACGAGTCTTTAGAGTCCCCCACAGACCAGTTTCTCAAGTTTCGGGCGAAACGCTGTAGAGGCCGTATGGAGATATGGCAAGGTTCGATCAGATATGTGCGGTATTGCACGGATCATGATCGGACGGATAATACTAGCGGGCTTTGGTTTAAGCCGGATCCTAGTATTGGACAGTGTAGATTTTGTCTCTTTGCATTTGTATTCAGTAGGAATACAAATGCGGGTATGTATATACAGTCGCGGGGTTTTCCTGTAATTTATTATGGGATCTGTTTTCTGAAGTTGCCAGTTTGCATTCCGTTCCGGCCAGTTTTCCTTTGTTCCTTCACGGCCGGATTTTTCCGATGGAGGGGGTTATTTGCAATATGCAAATTACCTTTGTGGAGAGGGTTATAAGTATTTGTGGAATTATGATAGATATAGCATCATGAGATTCCATTTTAATCTTATCCTTTGCATTAATGAGATAAGATAAGATTTGAAATGGTGTGACTTTTATTCCTAGTTTTCTTCACATCTCTTATGGTCACCTTGAGCTATCCTACACTCACCTCCCTTCTTGATTTTTTCTCCACCATATTTCCTAGAAGGGGCCGGCCACTTTTTTGGGAGGAGAAAGAGGCTTCATTTTTGTATGAGGGAAATTTGATCATCTCATCTTTTGCTTGCTTGAAAAAAATTCTCAACCTCTCACCAAAGTTCATTCTTTCCTCCATCATGGAAACTTCACAACCCCAAATGAGACAATGGTTTCTACACTAGTCTACAGCATTCCTTGGACGCGTCGGCTAGCCAACTTTGCGCTCGAGTTGCCTCGGTCCAGAGGTGGGAGCCCGTAAAAGAACCCGGCGATGTGGTGCCCGTTTCGACGAGGAGGCGACGACCAGAGATTCCGCGAGGAGATCGGAGTGGACGCGAAGACCGAAGGACACAGATCGCTTGGTATAGCTTCTCTACTCTTATTCTAGTTTGCTAGAGTTAGGTTAATGGCCCGATCCGGGATTTTAGTGCGCGGTGGTGCCGGTTTTCTAGTTTTTAGAAAAGTTTCGTTTCCGCACTCCGGCGTCGGATTGACGGCCGGGGCGCCGCCGTGCACTTACATTGGTATCAGAGCCTCGCCATTAAGCTAGTCTAGCTTGCTCTAACGTGTTTAGAACTTCGATCGGACGAAATTTCAAAATCCGCGTTTTCACTGCATTAGTTTCTGTCGAAATTTTTTTGGGCTCTAAAAATTTTTCAGGTTGTTGCAGAAACACATGCAGGAAAATTTAAGCATTCTGCAAAAATTTGGTTGGGTGATGCTTCAGTTAGACCACGGAAACACGGCCAAACCCCTTGTTTGGCCGCGGTTCCGCGGTGGAAGGAAGTCAACGCCGTACCAAAATTTTACAGAAGGCTTTATACATGGAAATATGGTTTTTGGAATATTCTTTTTGGGCCCAGATTTTCTCTGAGTTCTACAGTTGTGCTAGGGGTCCACTTGGGTAAATTTGATCGATCGAAAATTTTAAACATGTTGGTTCTCAGTATTTACATTATATCTGCGACCGTGAATGTCATTTGATCGGTAAATCCAGTCTATCTGCTATAGCCCTTTTAGACGGATTTGCGAACGTGACATTCACGTTGATGTTCTGTATTGTGCTGTGATGTTGCGGATTGGTCGCGGGGGATAGCCTGGTTGCAATGGTAGTACAGTTTGGTGTATTATGTACATTTGATATTGCGGGGCGAGCGTCCGACATGTGGACTGCCGTCACTGCCTGTTTGTATATTATTCTTTTGGGGCACGACCGGGTCGAGGTCGATGTACCCGTTGTATATTTTACTTTCTATACTAGGATTACCCCGCGGTGGGGTGCACGGATAGCCGGGTTCTAGAGGGCAACGAGCCCACATCTCATGGCATTGAGACGGAGGGGGCTTCACTATAGAATTGGCGGGCTATTCGCCGCACTCGTAGGGGGTACAGGTTGTCCCAGGAGGGGTGCCCAAGTTACCGGATTCCGTGAAGTGTTGGGTGGTCCATTCATGTTGCTGAAGGGGGCTATCTCGCTTCAGGTTTTGGCGGGTAACTTGCCGCGCTCGTAGGGGTCTAGGATTTCATTACATAGGCTATCCACACGACCACGGGAACGTCGGGTTTCAGTAGCGGCTCTATGAAACCCGGGGATCCCAGATATCTGTATTGTTCTGTGATGCTTATTACATTTCTGTGATGTTGCATTTTATCACGCCTTGAGTGAATATTGTATATTGATATATATACTAGTATATGTTGTATATGTTTTGCATCCGCGCTAGTCCAGTCCCCGCTCTGTCGTTAGTTAAGTAACCTAACGGGTGATGACGAGACCTAGTGGCGGATGCGGATGGCATATACGTACATCATTATTTTCGTTCTTTATTGGTGTGATCAATTGATGGGACTGTGTTGATTCGGATCAATGCAAGCTAAACAAACCTATTCTGATGTTGTTGGAACATTTTTCAAAAAGCTGTTATTGCATGGGCGTTCTCTTTTGTTTTGCACAGTGGTATTCAGTTGGAATATCCTGCACTTCAGTCGATGAGGGAATGGCCGAGATCCCTTCACCGGGAGTGACCCTTTTGACAGAAGTTTGCGTTAGGGCAATAACTTCACTATATTCGTTTACTTTTGCTTTGCATCGTGGTATTCAGTTGGAATATCCTGCACGTTATTCTACGGGGAAAGAGCCGAGATCCCTTCACTGGGAGTGACCTCTTTAGCAAAGGTTTTCGTCACTATATTTTTAAAAAGCTATTCGGTTCTTTCAACGATATCAAGTTCATTACGTTAAAGGTTTTCGCCAGAAACCATTCGTAGCCCTCCGTCGTTTCATATGGATAGTCAATAGTATTCAAGCTGTGTTTGTTGGCCAAAGTCAAGGCACAGTGATTGGAAGCTGTTGGGTATTCATATGCAGCATAGATAGATGCGTTGGTTTGGAACAGTCGTACTGCCTTGTTGGCCAAAGTCAAGGGTAGGTATGGGTGGGTTCAAATTAACCTGGACAATGACGGGTAGAACTTGACATGTGACTTATGATTTGTTGGCCAAAGTCAAGGTCTTAAGAGCATGGGGTAAAAATCACATCGGGAGTTTCTAAAGAAACTGAAACTTGCCAGATATGCGCATACCTTGTGGAGTGTGATAATGTGAGCGGATTCCGTCACGTTATCATGCGAAGATAGTTGGATCCCGATTCCTACTGATGAGTTGGTTTACTCCTCGGGTGATCCCGACTAATTCTTCTTTCAGGTTTGGAGGAGAATTTGACGGTACAGTGGAAGGTTTCCTAATTAGATAAATTGGTAACCATTTTGATCTAGGTTAGAGTGCACGCTGAGTTTTTCTTTTCTCTCTCTCTCTGGCAGCGACCATGACCCGACCCTTGACTATGACTCAGTGACCAAGTTGACCGAACCTTCTTAAACACTGGCTTTTGGATTGTCAGAGTTGCGAACCTCATTGTCACTCCTACTTTTACCCTTTTCTCCAGGACACCCCATATTACTACGAACGTCCACTTCCATTGGATAAAACCATCGTATGGTTATATACGAACTCGAAGGAATTTATTCGAGGATGGTTTCCGATTCTGGAGAAAACGAATAGGACTATTCAGTTGTCTTTTCCTTTTACCTTCTCTCAGGTTGCGAGTACTCCTTGGTTTAGGAGATAGTTGACCTGTTACACCTATTGGATAGTCTTCTTCCAAACCTTAGGCTGGTGCCGAATTGTAGGGAATGAAGAAAACCAATTAGCCTAAACGGTGTACAGAAGGTATTAAGTAAAGACATATCAAGGGATTAGTAAGAGGGCAAAGTAAATTGCGACTGCTATTCACGACCAAACCAAGTATTTCTTCGCCAATCCTAAATCACCTTTGTATTTCTCCAGGACACTCCTTATCACTACGAAGATCCACAGTTTATTTGGATACTCCATCGTATGGTTATATACGAACTCGAAAGGAACTTGTTCCAGATCGGGGATGGATTCTGGTTCAGGAGAAATAGGAATAAGGTTTATTCGGTTGTCTTTTATCTTCACCTTCTCTCGCATTGCGAATGCTCCTAGGATTAGGATAGTACACCCATTATGCTTATTGGATAGTCTTCTTCCAAACCATAGGCTGGTGCCGAACGGTAGGGAAGGAAGAAAACCATTTAGCCTAAGAGGGTGTACAGAAGGTAATTACTAAAGACATATAAATTGATTTGGAAAGATGGCAAAGAATTATACGGTTACAGTTGTGAATCTGGATAATGGAAGAGGCATTACTAGGAATACCAGGATACCCCATCGAAACATTACAATGTTTCAGTTTCACTGTGTACTGTTAAAAGAAAACTGATTTCCCAATTTGACACTTGCTCTAGGGTATGTATTTACCAGGTATGATTCTCACATCTGTATTGTTTTATAGATGATGAGTGGGAGTAAGTTATTGGGAATTAGGTGATCATCCTCATTATATCGAGATTCGTTGTAATCGGTGATATTTGAGGAAGTCACCTGAGTAGTTCGCCGGACGACAAATATTTGGTTTTGAATATCCGCTGTTATGGACCAATTTCAAATTGATATATCTGTACGTCTATTTTTATAGAGTGAGATGTAACTTTTTGAAATTATGTCTATGACATTTACCTGTATCAGTGGATGGTTAGGTAAGGAGCATTAAACAACGGTGTAATTCTTCATAACCATAGCACAGTTTTCAACCTACGACACATAGGGAATGAGTTATTAGACTCAAGGTGTTAGTTATGTATATGCCCTAGAGGCCATTGTTGTACATTTGATGTATATTATAATGGATGCTTGGATATATACAGAGAGGACTTTCTTGCTCGTCATGATAGTATGCTATTTGGTTTCACTTTATCTTAACATGTTGACTTGTATTGGTTTACTGTCTTTCTCTCACATGTTGATAAAGCCCTTAGGATCTGTACTCGACTATTGGGATTATGATGAGATCATACTAGTGGGGCCACGGTAGTCGATGAGTACATCCTATAAATGTTCCTAGTCGAGGGTATATCGAGACAGGGCATCGATACACCAGAGTAGACTAACGTATACGCATCTTGACCCATATGATGGGCGATGGATGAACGCATATCCATCGGTGTTTGACATCAAGGATGGTGTACGGGTGCTCAGTGGAGACTGAGTACACTGGACGGACTCGCCGAGAACTCCCAGATGGTGATATACCACACGTCAGATGGCAGTTCTCCGGTGACACTGGTACAGGGTAGTCTGTAAACCCGAGATCGTCATAGAGTCTTGTGTGATTCCCACTGTGTTTTGATTTCCACCATACCACGTCCAAAAGGGCGTGCAAAATGGTGGCTTTTGGGTACAGTCCCGAATCACATGGAGGCAATGAGCGATAGGAGGGGATTCGTCTCTCCCGGTATAGGGAGTTGATGTCGTGCTGTGTTCGATTGGCTATAACTGGAAGTCCCTGGCCAGGGCTGATATAGAGATATACTGGTAAGTGTGACTAGTAGTTTCTCGACCTGTTATGAGCCTCACATCGACACGACTTATCGGTTACTGGGGTCTGACGTATACCACCCCTAGACTTGATATGCGACATATCAGACGAACAAACCGGACTGTACGGGAGTGTTACTGATTGGATTCACAGGAGAACGGATAGGCTAGCTTGTTGATCTTCTGATCGCTCAATACCTAGGTGGCTGTTACGTTTAGCTGACCGCTTGCAGCTTGTGGGTGTTTGATATGATCATCACCTGCTACCGGCGTATTGACGATTCTTTAGAGTCCTACACAGAGGTTTCTTGGCTCAGGCAAAACGGAGTAGAGGCACATATGTGATATGTGCAGGACCGAGGATAATGCGATATGAGATACCGTATTATATTCTCGCGATATTTAGATATGAATCGGTACATCGGATCAAGTGTTGATTCGATGAATCGGTACATGATATATTAGCCGGTTATATTCGATATAGCCGGATCGTTGGATCAAGTGTTGATTCGATGATTTAATGTATAATGATATATATGATATATTGTATTACATTATCTAATATTGGCTTGCTTTATTGTTTCATTTTCTCACCGGATTAATACATTGATATATATGCGATATATGTTAAATGTATTATTTTCTTTTGTTGAAAATATATAATATATATGTGATATATATTATTGTGACGTAATATGATTTATTATAAAACATGTTTAAGGATGATAAAAAGGGATTAGGGTTTGATTAGGGTTAGTTTCTTCTTGTTCATTCTAGAAGGATTCTATTTTGTCTTGGTTAAGATATTATGGTTGATACTTATCCTTAACCTAACTAAACCCTAACTCTATTGTATTCTCTACAAACTCTTAGCCTATCATCCTTGACCATGGTTCTATAATCAATCATATACATTTCTTTTCTATTCATCACTAAAGGATTATCTTTTCCATTATCATCTTCTTCTCTCTTGAGTTCTAAAAGAAAATGCTTACTAGTTAATTCTTGTGTGATGATTTCTTGTGAGAAAGTGAATAAAAAGAAAGCATAATTACTACTCCCTCATCCTCATCTAATCTAGCCCATTAGATTAGGGTGTTCATCTCTTTAGAGTGAGAAAGCTTGGGTTAAAGCAACTTCGACGTAGATCATCGGAGAATCGGAACACTTCAAGCTAGCATGGATCGTTTGAGTCGTGGAGCCTCTCTTGAGTCCGGGAGATCATGGATCGCGGCGAAGGGACTTCTACTCGGAGCTTGTGAAGCGAAGGAGCAGACTACAAAGGTTGTAATCCCTCACACTTAGATAAAAAGATGTTATCTTGCATGCTAAACCCTAATAATCTAGCAAAGATCCCGTCTTTGGGTTGTTCGGCACATGTAGAATTTTATTCGGGCATGTTTGATGCTCTATGAACCTTCACTAGCCCTACAGTGGTTTCAGAGCCTAGCTAGAGCATTAGGCGATGGGTTAACGAAGTTAAAACCCCGATCGAACCCGAATACGACATATAAAACTCCTCTCTGTACATTTTTTAAAATCTGGGTTTTTCCAGAATTAAAAATACCTAAAAATATCAGCAGGAAAATATAAGAATTATGGTGAAACACGTGCCCCCAATTCCACTATACGGCCGTGGAACCGCGGCAATGACCCACATTTGGCGGCGGTTCCGCGGCAATGTAAACGTATTAGGTACGGATGTTTTCACAATAATTCTTGTCTCTGTGTTTACTATTTTATGGGTATTTTTAATCTGACTCAAGTGTTGAGTATTCTGGGGTTTATTTTGTAATCGTCGATTCGATCGGGAATTTTAAATTCGTTATTGTTTTTCCGGATATTTAGAAACTGTTAAAAAGTTCGAACGGATATCATTAACTCACTTTTTCCCGACACAAAAATTTTTCAAGTGTTGAATCTTTACTCGAGTTTAAATCTTTCGGAAAAATGTGCAAGTAACAAGGTGGACCCTCTAGAAGACAACAAACCTTAACTCGATTATGTGACCGTCTTGAACTGCCTTTTGAACCTTCGGGTTTGGGGCAGTACGGCGTGCCACATGTGAGGCGTTGGCTTGACCCTTCTACGGCTGGATCACTGGTACTGTGACATATTCTGGGATTATTTGAACTCCGCTCAAGTGTTGAGCTGTTTGGGAAATTCTGGGTATTTGATTATCTGTTCGAAATGTTTAATACTGTCTATTTATCTAGAATGTGATACAATATGTGGAATTCATTGTGTTAGGCATGAAATGTGAAGTATGTGATATTTCGGATTTACGATGTCTAAAGTGATTGTGGATTCCAAATATTGTAGTTTTACAATTTCTTTTCTGTGACCGTAAGTGTAGTATGTAGTTGTATTGCCGGTTGTCGTTGCTATACATCGACGACGATCGGTGTATGCATACTTACTTACGTTGATGATATGAGATATTATGTGTTGCTGAGATATGATGTGCAGGATTGTCGCGATGGAATAGTCGGGGGTTTTATATGAGATGAGAGTTTTATATTTTCATTCATGTAAATTCAAATGTAATGTAATATTCTTTTATTTGGGGCACTTCCAGGTTGAGGTTGATGCCCCCAGTGTTGTATATTATTTACTTTTCCGCATTAGGATGGACCCAAGGTGGGGAGCACAGGTGACCGGGTTCTGGGGTTCAGTGGGAGGCCATCTCGAGGACTCGAGACAGGGTCTCCTAAACTCCAGAATTGGTAGGGTCGCTTGCCGCTCTCGTAGGGGTCCAGGGTATGGGCTTGGCTATTCATCGCGACTGTGGAATCCGTATTTTCTATTGTTGGCTAAATACTAAATACGGACGTCCTAGTATATCCCACATTATATCTATGTTTCTGCTGCGATATCTGTGATGTGATCATTTGATATGTTGTGATGGATACAGTATATAGTATATATGATATATTATATAGACGTTAATTATGTTTTACACCCGCACTAGCCCTGCCCTGCTCTGTCGTTAGTTACCTAACCTAACGGTGCACGAGGGGACATTGAGGCGAATGCGGATGGCATAAGTGTACGTCGTATTTATCTGTGATGCTTAGGAAGCATAAGCTGATGGGATTTTTATTAATGAGATTAATAAAAAGAAAAGAAACCTAAAATGATGTTGTAGAATCAAAACTTTATAAAAAGGGTAGCTACAGTTTTGCTCTGCATAGTGGTATATATGATATACCCTGCACCTTATTCGATGAGGAAAGAGCCGAGATCCCTTCACCGGGAGTGACCTCTTTAGCGAAACTAGCAGATGCTACAAAACTCGGTTTGTCTTTTGATTGCTTTTAGGGTTTTTCTTTGCACAGTGATATATATGATATGTCCTGCACCTTATTCGATGAGGAAAGAGCCGAGATCCCTTCACCGGGAGTGACCTCTTTAGCAAAACTAATGAAAGCCTCAAAAACACTCCATTTCAAAATTTCACATGATTCTATGACGATATCAAGTTCATTATGCTCATGGTTTTTCTGAAAAAACCTGCGTAGCCCTCCGTCATTTCAGATAGATATTATTTAGTATTCGTGCTATGTTTGTTGACTTAGTCAAGGCCTAGTGTACGGTAGCTAAGTAGTGTTTATCTGCTAAAACATGAGATGTGATTGGATTAGGGTATTCGCACGGCCTTGTTGACTCAGTCAAGGGTCGTACGGGTGGGTTTAATTCAATCGAGAAATGTACGGGTTGAACTTGACTTGCGATTTATGGTTTGTTGACTTAGTCAAGGTCATAGATCGCTAGGGGCAAAACATTATCGGGAATTTCAAGTGTTGAAATTTGCAATGAGATTGCATACCTTCTATGAGATAGTTTGATCCCGATACCCACTGCGAGTAAGAGTTACTCCTGGGAGAGTTTTACACAGGACAATTAGTCGATCAAGTAGGTGTCTAGAAAAGTGTTGACGGGGTTACGCCTCTGGGAAAATGAGGTTTACTTTAATTAGGTCCGTGCGAAAGCACGGGGAACCTCCCTCAAAGTACCGACACTGATCTGGCTGAAAGATTGACGAAATTGTAGGGTGTAATTAATCCTGGCTAATCTTACCTTTTAGGGTTTGAAGGTAGATTTGATAAAAACAGTGGGAGACATCCTGATTAGATAAGATAATAACCAATCTAATCTTGCAAGAGCATACGCTAAAGTGTTTTCTTCTCTCTCTCTCCAGGTAGAGACCATGTCAGGCCATAATCAAGATAATAATATGGATGTATTGACTGAACCCGCTTATTATACTGAGCAGGGAAACGTTGGACCCGTTCTTTCTTATAAGAGTTATAAGACTGAACAGGAAACAGGAGAATATCTGGATTCTCACACCGCCCAAAAGAACATGCATGTCGATGCATCTTCTTCAGGTGTGTTAGTTATTGAAAACTGTTTCTCAGTTCACCCTACATCCTGGGTATTAGATACCGGATCAGGATCCTACATATGTAAACAGTTACATGGGCTACGTAAAGGTAGAGAACTGGGAAAATGTGATCATTCCGTTCAAGTAGGGAACGGTGCAAGTATTGCAGCCAAAGTAGTTGGCGAATATCACCTTGTATTACCAAGTCGTAATACACTGATTCTAAATGAGTGCTATTATATACCGAACATGATGTGCAATATTATATCAGTTTCTTTATTAAGTAAAGAAGGATATAATTTTGTAGTAAAGGATAATGTTATGAACATATTCCTAGATCAAAAGTTGATTGCATCAGGCTCGTTACATAATGGCATATTCATTTTAAATCAGAATATAGTCCTCAATATACAAAACACACAAAAGAGGAAAAGTTCAGAAATGAACGAATCTTTCTTGTGGCATTGTAGACTTGTCCATATCAATGAGACACGGCTAGCTAAGTTACATAAAAATGGATATTTGAATTCATTCGAATTTTCATCTTATGATACTTGCCATTCATGTCTCAAAGGAAAAATGACCAAAGCTCCGTTTAGTGGACACGGAGAAAGAGTTACCGAACTCTTAGGACTGGTACATAGTGATGTATGCGGTCCCATGTCTACGCATGCCAGGAACGGTTCTTCCTACTTTATTACATTCACTGACGATCTCTCTAGATACGGG
The DNA here is from genome assembly GCA_030015575.1 of Agapanthus africanus. Classification (NCBI taxonomy): domain Eukaryota; kingdom Viridiplantae; phylum Streptophyta; class Magnoliopsida; order Asparagales; family Amaryllidaceae; genus Agapanthus; species Agapanthus africanus. The sequence continues at coordinate 259,435,947 of JASDDO010000012.1, read as the reverse complement.
CATGTGTTCCTGTTGAAACACAAGTCTGAAGCTTTTGAGAAATTCAGAGAATATAAGCACGAAGTAGAGAACCAAACGGGCAAAAGTATTAAGATTCTTCGATCTGATCGAGGAGGAGAATACTTAAGCAATGAGTTCCTAGATTATCTAAAAGAGAATGGGATTCTCTCTCAGCTTACTCCTCCTTATACACCACAGCACAACGGTGTATCGGAACGAAGGAATCGGACCCTATTAGATATGGTGCGATCTATGATGAGCGATGCTGAGTTACCTATTTCCTTCTTGGGGTATGCGCTTGAGACAGCCATATACATATTGAATCTAGTTCCGTCTAAATCTGTACCCACCACACCATATGAGATATGGAGTGGGAAGAGACCATATTTTAAACGAGTTAAAATATGGGGTTGTCCGGCCTATGTCAAAAGACAAAATCCGGACAAACTCGAGGCACGATCAGTCCTTTGCAAATTTATGGGATTTCCAAAGAATTCTCAAGGATATTTTTTCTACCACGCTGAGGAACAGAAAGTGTTTGTAGCTCAACATGCCACCTTTTTGGAAAAGGAATTTCTTGCAAAAGAAATTAGTGGCAGAGAGGTAGAGCTGGAAGAGGTTCCAGCACCACAAACTGCAACTGATGATTTGTTGGAACCAGAAGATTCAATAATACCCGACGAACCCCAGCCTCTCCGCCGATCTAGCAGGGTTTCTCATCCACCTGAGAGATACTACTGTTTTCTCATTGATGGTGGAAGCGAGGATTGCATCAAGGAAGATGATGACCCGACTAGTTTCGAGCAGGCCATCACGAGTGGTGACTCGGTGAAATGGCTGGATGCAATGCGATCTGAGATGGTATCCATGTACACCAATAAAGTATGGATTTTGGAAAATGCTCCTGAAGGGGTAAAACCCATTCGGAGCATGTGGATTTTTAGAAAGAAATTTGGTGTAGATGGAAAAGTTGAGACTTTCAAAGCTAGACTTGTAGCAAAGGGATTTCGTCAACGACCAGGTGTGGATTATGACGAAACCTTTTCTCCAGTGGCTATGCTTAAGTCCATCCGGATCTTACTTGCCATTGCTGCATACCATGACTACGAAATTTGGCAAATGGATGTTAAGACCGCCTTTCTAAATGGTGATTTAGAAGAGTGCGTGTACATGACTCAGCCAGAGGGCTTCGTAGATAGTGGGAGCAGCGGAAAGGTATGCAAATTGCTTAAATCCATTTATGGGTTAAAGCAAGCATCGCGGAGTTGGAACATCTGTTTTGATGTAGTAGTCAAAGAGTTTGACTTCATCAAAAATATAGATGAACCTTGTATCTATAAGAAGGTGGCAGAGAGTAAAGTTGTCTTCCTCGTATTGTACGTAGATGACATACTCTTGATAGGAAATGATATTCCTATGCTGCAATCAGTCAAGCTTTTCTTATCACAAAGATTCTCAATGAAAGATCTAGGTGATGCCTCATGCATATTGGGGATTAGGATCTATAGAGATAGATCCAAACGGATACTGTGATTGTCCCAATCCAGGTACATTGACACCATACTGAAGAGGTTTAGTATGGAAGAATCCAAGCGTGGGAACCAACCCATGATCTCTGGACTCACACTCTCCAAAGAGATGTCTCCCAAGACTGATTTGGAGAGAGCTCGCATGCAAGGGATACCCTATGCTTCGGCAGTAGGCTCTATCATGTATGCGATGCTATGTACCAGACCCGATGTAGCATACTCACTAAGTGTAGTGAGTCGGTATCAAGCAGATCCTGGAGAGAGTCAATGGACGGCTGTGAAGAACATTCTCAAGTACTTACGAAGGACTAGAGATATGTTCTTGGTGTATGGTAACGGAGAACTCCGGGTGGAGTCTTTTACCGATTCCAGCTTCCAAAGTGATAAGGACGACTCTAAGTCGCACTCGGGATTTTTCTTTACCCTTAATGGAGGGGCGGTATGTTGGAAGAGTTCCAAACAGGATACCGTTGCAAACTCGACGATGGAGGCTGAATACATCGCTGCCAACTATGCTGCCAAAGAGGCTGTCTGGATGAAGAAGTTCATCACTGAACTTGGTGTGGTTCCATCCATTGAACATCCAATACCTCTGTATTGCGATAACAATGGAGCTGTGGCTTTGGCCAAGGAACCCAGATCCCATCAGAAATCCAGACATATTCTGAGGCGGTATCACCTGATCAGGGAGATAGTTTATCGCCGGGAGATCGAGGTCAGGAGAGTAGATACGAAGGACAACACTGCGGATCCACTCACGAAGGCCATTCCTCAGATACAGTTTGAGAGATTATTCGGGATGCTAGGTATGAGATACTACAGTAGCTGGCCTTAGTGCAAGTGGGAGATTGTTAGTTATATATATGCCCTAGAGGCCATTGTTGTACATTTGATGTATATTATAATGGATGTTTGGATATATACAGAGAGGACTTTCTTGCTCGTCATGATAGTATGCTATTTGGTTTCACTTTATCTTAACATGTTGGCTTGTATTGGTTTACTGTCTTTCTCTCACATGTTGATAAAGCCCTTAGGATCTCTACTCGACTACTGGGATTATGATGAGATCATACTAGTGGGGCCACGGTAGTCGATGAGGACATCCTATAAATGTTCCTAGTCGAGGGTATAACGAGACAGGGCATCGATACACCAGAGTAGACTAGCGTATACGCATCTTGACCCATATGATGGGCGATGGATGATCCCATATCCATCGGTGTTTGACGTCAATGATGGTGTACGGGTGCTCAGTGGAGACTGAGTACACTAGACGGACTTACCGAGAACTCCCAGATGGTGATATACCACACGTCAGATGGCAGTTCTCCGGTGACACTGGTACAGGGTAGTCTGTAGACCCGAGATCGTCATAGAGTCTTGTGTGATTCCCACTGTGTTTTGATTTCCACCTTACCACGTCTAAAAAGGCGTGCAAAATGGTGGCTTTTGGGTACAGTCCCGAATCACATGGAGGCAATGAGCGATAGGAGGGGATTCGTCTCTCCCGGTATAGGGAGTTGATGTCGTGCTGTGTTCGATTGGCTATAACTGGAAGTCCCTGGCCAGGGCTGATATAGAGATATACTGGTAAGTGTTACTAGTAGTTTCTCGACCTGTTATGAGCCTCACATCGACACGACTTATCGGTTACTAGGGTATGACGTATACCATCCCTAGACTTGATATGCGACATATCAGACGAACAGACCGGATTGTACGGGAGTGTTACTGATTGGATTCACAGGAGAACAGACAGGCTAGCTTGTTGATCTTCTGATTTCTCAATACCTGGGTGGCTGTTACGTTTAGCTGACCGCTTGCAGCTTGTGGGTGTTTGATATGATCATCACCTGCTACCGGCGTATTGACGATTCTTTAGAGTCCTACACAGAGGTTTCTTGGCTCAGGCAAAACGGAGTAGAGGCACATATGTGATATGTGCAGGACCGAGGATAATGCGATATGAGATAACGTATTATATTCTAGCGATATTTTGATATGAATCGGTACATCGGATCAAGTGTTGATTCGATGAATCGGTACATGATATATTAGCCGGTTATATTCGATTTAGCTGGATCGTTGGATCAAGTGTTGATTCGATGATTTAATGTATAATGATATATATGATATATTGTATTACATTATCTAATATTGGCTCGCTTTATTGTTTCATTTTCTCACCGGATTAATACATTGATATATATGCGATATATGTTAAATGTATTATTTTCTTTTGTTGCAAATAAATAATATATATGTGATATATATTATTGTGACATAATATGATTTATTATAAAACATGTTTAAGGATGATAAAAAGGGATTAGGGTTTGATTAGGGTTAGTTTCTTCTTGTTCATTCTAGAAGGATTCTATTTTGTCTTGGTTAAGATATTATGGTTGATACTTATCCTTAACCTAACTAAACCCTAACTCTAGTTTATTCTCTACAAACTCTTAGCCTATCATCCTTGACCATGGTTCTATAATCAATCATATACATTTTTTTTCTATTCATCACAAAAGGATTATCTTTTCCATTATCATCTTCTTCTCTCTTGAGTTCTAAAAGAAAATGCTTACTAGTTAATTCTTGTGTGATGATTTCTTGTGAGAAAGTGAATAAAAAGAAAGCATAATTACTACTCCCTCATCCTCATCTAATCTAGCCCATTAGATTAGGGTGTTCATCTCTTTAGAGAGAGAAAGCTTGGGTTAAAGCAACTTCGACGTAGATCATCGGAGAATCGGAACACTTCAAGCTAGCATGGATCGTTTGAGTCGTGGAGCCTCTCTTGAGTCCGGGAGATCATGGATCGCGGCGAAGGGACTTCTACTCGGAGCTTGTGAAGCGAAGGAGCGGACTACAAAGGTTGTAATCCCTCACACTTAGATAAAAAGATGTTATCTTGCATGCTAAACCCTAATAATCTAGCAAAGATCCCGTCTTTGGGTTGTTCGGCACATGTAGAATTTTATTCGGGCATGTTTGATGCTCTATGAACCTTCACTAGTGTGCATAGGAACCCTACACAAGAGACTTGTACAGAGTATTGTATGTTGTCCAGTGTCCATTAGGACAGAGGGGTTAGTCCTCGTACTATATTTGGTTTACTTATGACTTCTCTAGTTTTTAGACAAGTGTTTCGTAGAAACACAAGGTCCAAGTTTTGAGAAGTTATAGGTATAAGAATAGAGTAGAGAACCAGGTGTTGCAAGTATCGGGATTCTTCAAGGTGATCGAAGATGTAGATACCTGTGGATGGTATTCAGTTAATAGTAATAATTAAGAGAACTTTCTTCTCTTTCAGGTTACTCATAATTGGAAGCACTCCTAAGTTGAGTAACGCTGATCGGCCTCCTTCCATTTAGTTGACATGCACTGGAGACAGTTGCATGATTTGAATCTGGTTCAATTAAATCAGTGCCTCTGTTTCTGTATTGGATATAGAACAGTTCATATCTTAACATTGTTAAGATACGGGGAGTTGTACGGCTTATGCTTAAAACCAGACTCTGGATAACTCAAAGCACGTTTCTGTAATGGTTGTTTGTGGGTTGACCCAGGCTATGACGAGAGTTGACTTTCTACCATTTGGAAGATCAATATTGATATTGTTCTAGACTTGCCACAGTTTTAATAAAAATGGATTTTTTCAGAAAACAGTAGTGGGAGTATGGTAGAACTGGAAGTGATTCCAGAACCGCAAATGATTACTGAAGATTTGATAAGAACCTAAAGATTCAATCTGGTTTGACATTCCATTAGCCACTCCGCAGATATGGTGGGTAACCTCAGGCACTCGAGAGGTACTTCGGTATGCTCAAGGACGGTGGCAGGGAGGTTCTTATTTACCCAGACTTGTCATTGCTGTTGTTCCAGACTATGAGACCCGGCAGGAGGATGAGTACAGCATCGTTCTAAACTAGCTTTAGAAGTGTACGTGTATATGACGCTGCCAGAGGGTTGTCGTAGTCAGTAGGAGCAGCGGAAGCATTGGTGGACAAGTGGCTTATGTCTATTTATAGACTAAAGCAGATATAGCGGAGATAGATCATCTATTTCTGATGTGACAGTCATAGGTTTGACTTCATCAGAATAGGGGATGGATCTGTTAAGAAGGTAGTAGGGTGTGATGTCATGGTATTTGGATGATATACAAAGAGTAGGAAGTGAAATTCCTATACTACGGTCGGTTAAACTTTGGTTGTCACACAGTGGTTTCTCCACATAGGAATTGGATATTATATCAGAAATTCTGGTTACTGGATCTATGGTTTTAGATCTAGATTTGGGAAGTGTCCCAATCAGGGTACTTGACAGCATTCTAAGAGTATTTAGAATGGACGACTCCTGGCATGGTGGTGTACCTGCAGATGATGGAGTCACCCTCTCTAAAGGTGTCTTACAGACTAAAGTGGAGAGGGGTGTACATGATTGGCAGATCACTTGCTTAGGCAATTGAGTCAATCATGAGATGTCAAGTACCACACCAGATGTTGTTTTTGCAGTAGGTGCAATAAGTTGATATTGATCCAATCCTGGAGAAACATTCAGAAGCAGTTTTAGAACATAAGTGGATATTCTAGGGATATGATAACGGCATCCTCCTTCGGGAGACAGTTATCATTCCAGGCTTCCAAGGTGACCTGGACGGTAGAGTGGCTGTCAGAGTTATAGTTTTCCCTCTGACGAGGGGCAGTATTTTGGACAGGTGGTCCAGGTGGATACTGAGGGAAGGATGGCCCAGGATACTGATTAAGTTCAGTTGACGATATAGTCTAAGAAGTTTGGATTTGGAGTTCATTTATGAGCTAGGTCCCATCAGATATCCAGACATATTCTAAGATAGGTATTGCTCATTTCGGGAGATGGGTTTCTCCGCGATCTTGAGATTAAGAGAGAAATAGAAAGAAACATCAAAGCGGATCCACTCACTGAGGCTATTCCTCGAACGCAATAGTTTCACAAACGAGCTTTGTGAGACTGACTAGTATAGGAGTTGGGTGTTCGGTATCACACGGGCTGTGAGTATGCGGCATCGCAATAATTATCCTTGAGTGCAATTGGGAGATTGTTTGAGATAGTGCCCTCAGAGTCAATTATTGGATCACAGGTACGTGATTGCGATGATTGAGGGAGGACCTATCCCGGTAGGACAGTCTTACTCAAGATGATAGTATGCTATCTAGTTTACCTTTATCATCGTGTACTGCTTCAGGTGACCTTACATGTCACTATTGCACGTTGATAGAGCCCCTAGGATTCTTGCTTGACTGCCAGCAGTATGAGGGCGATCATATACGTTGGAGCTGGTAGTCTATAAGCACATCCTTAAAAGGTCCCTAGTCGAGGGAGTTTCGAGACAAGGCATCGATACTCCAGAGTAGACTAGGGCATACAGTCAAGACCCCGACGAGGAGCAGTGGCCGGTCTCACAAGCCACTGGTGTCAGTTGGATCACCTATGATGTATACAGGTGCTCATTGGGTTATGAGTACACCGGACATGACTCGCAGGGAACATGGTAGTTGGGATTATACCAGACGTCAGATAGCAGTTCCCTGGTGACATGTGTACAGGTTAGTTCATCGACCTGAGATCGTTATTTGTCTCGTGTGAGTTCCCACCGTGCTTTGATTACTACCCTACCACGCTCAAAGGAGACGTGCAAACAGGTTTTAGTTGGGTACAGTCCCGAGCCACAAGGAGGCAGTGAGCGGATCTGCAGGGGTTCGTCTCTCCCGGTATTGGGGGTGAGGTCGTGCTGTGTCTAGGAGAGCCATTACACGAAGTCCTTGGCCAAGTCAGGAGATTTACTGGTAGGTATTCCAGTAGTATCTCAGGGTGTTCTGGGCTACACTCCGACACGACTTGTACCTCTTTTGGGGGTCTGACTTTTACCAACCCCCTAGGCCTGCCATGCGATGCTCATAGACGAACGGACCGGACTGTACGGATATTGTCACTGACAGGCTCAGTAGGGTGTCAGGATGAGTTCGCTCATCGACGTCCCTTTTGGTGAATACCTGGTAGCCCGTCACGTATGGCTAATACCTCTGACGTGCTAGTGGTTAAATCCACAACCAAGGTGTTGATGAGTCTTTAGAGTCCCCCACATACCAGTTTCTCAAGTTTCGGGCGAAACGCTGTAGAGGCCTTATGGAGATATGGCAAGGTTCGATCAGATACGTGCGGTATTGCACGGTTCATGATCGGACGGATAATACTAGCGGGTTTTGGTTTAAGCCGGATCCTAGTATTGGACAGTGTAGATTTTGTCTCTTTGCATTTGTATTCTGTGGGAATACAAATGCGGGTATGTATATACAGTCGCGGGGTTTTCCTGTAATTTATTACGGGATCAGTTTTCTGAAGTTGCCAGTTTGCATTCCGTTCCGGACAGTTTTCCTTTGTTCCTTCACGGCCGGATTTTTCCGATGGAGGGGGTTATTTGCAAGTATGCAAATTACCTTTGTGGAGGGAGTTATAAGTATATGTGGCATTATGATAGATATAGCATCATGAGATTCCATTTTAATCTTATCCTTTGCATTAATGAGATAAGATAAGATTTGAAATGGTGTGACTTTTATTCCTAGTTTTCTTCACATCTCTTATGGTCACCTTGAGCTATCCTACACTCACCTCCCTTCTTGATTTTTTCTCCACCATATTTCCTAGAAGGGGTCGGCCACTTTTTTGGGAGGAGAAAGAGGCTTCATTTTTGTATGAGGGAAATTTGATCATCTCATCTTTTGCTTGCTTGCAAAAAATTCTCAACTTCTCTCCAAAGTTCATTCATTCCTCCATCATGGCAACTTCACAACCCCAAATGAGACAATGGTTTCTACACTAGTCTACAGCATTCCTTGGACGCGTCGGCTAGCCAACTTCGCGACCGAGTTGCCTCGGTCCAGAGGTGGGAGCCCGTAAAAGAACCCGGCAATGTGGTGCCCGTTTCGACGAGGAGGCAACGACCGGAGATTTCGCGAGGAGATCGGAGTGGAGGCGAAGACCGAAGGACACGGATCGCTTGGTATAGCTTCTCTACTCTTATTCTAGTTTTCTAGAGTTAGGTTAATGGCCCGATCCGGGATTTTAGTGCGCGGTGGTGCCGGTTTTCTAGTTTTTAGAAAAGTTTCGTTTCCGCACTCCGACGTCGGATTGACGGCCGGGGCGCCACCGTGCACTTACAATCACATCATATACTTATGCAGATTTTCATAAATAGCTACCGCACACAACGCCTTGACAAGGTTAACAAACGCAGCACGAATACTATGAAGTACTTATCTGAAATGACGGAGGGCTACGACAGGTTTTTATGAAAACCTTTTGCGTAATGAACTTGATATCGTTGTAGAATCAAATGATTTAAATGGTGTGTTTTTGAGGCTTTTGCTAGTTTCTCTAAAGAGGTCACTCCCGGTGAAGGGATCGTCGGCTCTTTCCTTATCGAATAAGGTGCAGGATATTTCACAAATACCACTGTGCAAAGCAAGAACCAAAAAAGCAATCAAAAAACAAACCGAGTTTGTAGCATCTTCTAGTTTCACTAAAGAGGTCACTCCCGGTGAAAGGATCTCGGCTCTTTCCTTATCGAATAAGGTGCTGGATATTCTACAAGGAATACTGCTATGCAAAGTAAGAACTAGAGCTACCAGTTTTCGAGACAAGTTTCTACAACATCTTTAGGTTTCTTTTATTTTATTAATCTCATTAATGAAGTACCATCATTTTAAACTACCTAAAAATCATAGATAAATACAACGTACGCTTATGCCATCCGCATTCGCCTCGATGTCCCTTCGTGCACCGCTAGGTTAGGTAACTAACGGCAGAGCGGGGCAGTGCTAGCGCGGGTGTAAAACATAAGCAACGTCTATATAATATATCACATATACTATATCCTGTATCCATATCAAAAGATCACATCACAGATATCGCAACAGAAGAACAACATATGAAATATTGGATATACTAGGATTTCCGTGTTTTAAATAAAGCCTGTATAAAACACGATTCCACGGTCGTGATGAATAGCCAATCCTACACCCCTAGACCCTTACGAGAGCGACAAGCAACCCTACCAATTCTAGAGTTAGGAGACCCGGTCTCGACTCCTCGAGATGGTCTCCCACTGGACTACAGAACTCGGTTACTTGTGCTCCCCGCCTTGGGTCTATCCTAATGCGGAAAAGTAAATAATATACAATGGTGACATCATCCTCAACCCGGAAGTGAACCAATAAAAGAATATTACATACAATGAATTTTACATGAATGAAAATGAAAAACTCCCATCTCACATAAAACCCCCGGCTATTCTAACACGACGATCCAATATAACATATCACAGCAACACATAACATCACATGTCATCAACGTAAGTAAATATGCGTATCCCAATTGTCGTTGACATATAACAACGAAACCGGCAATACACCACATACACTTACGGTCGCAGAAAAGAAAGTGAAAACTACAATAGTTGGAATCCGCAACCACCTTAGACATCATAAACCCAACGTATCACATACTTTGGATTTCATGCCTAACCAAATGAATTCCTTAGACATCTCATGCCTAACAATTATAAACCCCGCATTTTAGTCTCGATCTTGAAAAAACTTTTCAATATCTAGTCGGGCAATTCAGCAAGATTCCCTACATCCTGATCGAATGCTCGTCGGAAACTTTAGTAGAAGGCCGCACCCCCGATACCGTCGACGAAGTGCACTAAGGCGGAAGACCACTGCCGCGAGCACCCGAACGGATGCTTTTTACGACGCGGTTCTCCTACAGTCACTCGGTCGGGGCTATGGGGCGTGGCTATCTCTTAAGTTTACCCGGCGAATATCCGCGTACACTACGTGATTGCGACGGACTTTTGATCACATCAAAATCCCGTGGCAACCGATCAAATGAGACTAAACTGCAAGATTTATAACATTCAAACTAGCTATCTCAAAACTACTTGTGGATTCCACATATTGTATCCCATCACATAATATCCGGACGATGATAAACTCTTCGATCGATTCATCAAAGTCCCACAATTTCCCGACAGCTCAACACTTGAGCACAGTTTTAATAATACCCAGAAGATGCCACAGTACCTATGAACCAGCCGTAGAAAGGTCAAACCAACGCCTCACATGTGACAACGTTAAACTACCACAAACCCTAGGGTTCAAGTGGCGGTTTTAACGGCCACATAATCGAGTTAAGGTTTCGTTCTTCTAGAGGGTTCACAGAATCACTTGCATGTTTTTCCGAATACGTTAAACTTGGAAAACGGGTTTTTAACATTCGATCGAACTTTCCAACTTCGTCTAAACAACATGAGAATAACCCGAAACAATGTTAAAACTACGAATACGAAACACTCTAACTTTCTTATAGTGTAAGATTATATCACATGTAAAATTAGCCAAAATAAACAACACCTGAAACACAAAAACCTAAGTCCTGGAACACATAAAAAAAATTAGCCCCAAACTACCCTAAATGGCCGGCCAGCTCGGAATTCTTCTCAATGTGCTCGGCCATTTTCTGAGGGGAGGGTCTCAATTTTCTTGTGTGTTCATGGTGTATCACATACAACATTCTGCACTTGTTTAAAAAATTTCTGAAAGCCTTTTAAAATCGACAGAAAGTAGGTTATCGCGATTCAAGTTTCAGAGTCGATTCGGTTTCGTAATCCTAACAAAATCCGTAATAATTTCTAGCATGGCTCTGATACCACTAAAGGGTTAAGCAAGACGGCAACAAGGTTTCGGGAGGCATCGTCCATGCCAAATTCAAATTTTTGCCATTTTAGCTAACCCTAACGATGGATCGTTAACTAGAAATATACGGAATAACATATGCAAACGCTTTGCAATAAGAATTGAGCAAGGAATACTACCTTTGTAGACCAGTACTTCACTTCAATAGCTTCGTGTAGTAGTCTCCTTCGCTGCGATCGTAAACTCCGGACTCTAGAGAGGCTCCACGAAGAAACGAACATGCTTGCTTCGATGACTTCGAGGCCGAAGATGATCTACGTCGAGGAGACACTAACCCAAGCTATTTCTTCACTAGGTCATGAACTTTATGAAGAGAACACCCTATACTAAATGGAAAGTAGTAGAGGATGATGAAGTAGGAAGTGGGCTCACTTTAGAATTGATTTTCTCACACTTTTTCTCATACCTCCATGGAAGCGAGAAAGCTTTTGAAGAGGAAGAAGAAGAAGAAGATAGAACTCATCATTTAAGTTAATCCAAATGAATAATACAACCATGGGTGAGTTAAGCCCTCATGCTTAACTCATGTAGAGAAGTAACCAAGGTATAAGGTTAAGGGTTGGGTTAACTAATATCTTAAGGAATGACAAAAGAGTGGACTTTGTCAATGTTTCTACAAGCTTCATCAAGCTTGACAACATTGACCAAGTCTTACTCTTTTGTTATGCTTAAGAAAATAAAAACCCTAATTTAACCTTATGATGGTATAAGTCTCATACACCCATCTTGTATGTATCATCAAGCATGATACAAACATGTACACTTGCATATATCATATATATACAATGTGCACAATCTAGTGAGAAAAGAAATCTTAAGTGATCTTAATATTAGTTAATGTAATGTAATTTATCAAATATATAATTATACATTAAATTATTAAGTCAACTCTTGATTTAATAATCCGGCTATATCATATATAACCGACTAATATCATGTGTAACCACTTATCGAATCAACTCTTGATCCGATAACCCGACTATATCGCATATACCCGACCAATGTCACAATTCGCGAGAATAGAATACGGTATCTCATATCGTATCAATCTCGGTCCCGCACATATCACATATGTGCTCCTACTCCATTTTTCCTGAGCCAGGAAACCCCTGTGTAGGACGCTAAAGACTCGTCAATACGCCGGCAGTAGGTGATGATCATATCAAACATCCACAAGCCGCAAGCGGTCTGCTAAACGTAACGGCCACCCGGGTATTGAGCGATCAGAAGATCAAAAAGCAAGCCTGCTCACACTCCTGTGAATCCAATCAGCAGCACTACCGTACAGTCCGGTCTCTTCGTCTGATATGTCGCATATTTCGTCTAGGGGTGGTAAACGTCAGACCCCAGTAACTCGATAAGTCGTGTTGATATAAGGCTCATAACGAGTCGAGAAACTACTGCTAAAACTTACCAGTATATCTCTGAAGCAGCCTTGGCCAAGGACTTCCTGTTAAAGCCAATCGATCACAGCGCAACATCAACTCCCTATAGTGGGAGAGAAGAAACCCATCATATCGCTCATTTCCTCCATGTGACTCGGGACTGTACCCAAAAGCCACTGTTTTGTACATTCTCTTGAACGTGGTAAGGTGGAAATCAAAGCACAGTGGGAATCATACAAGACTCTATGACGATCTCGGGTCTACAGCCTAACCTGTACCAGTGTCACCAGAGAACTGCCATCTGACGTGAGGTATAATGCCATCTGACGTGAGGTATAATACCATCTGGGAGTTCTCGACGAGTCCGTAAAGTGTACCCAGTCTCCACTGAGCACCCGTATACTGTCTCTGATGTCAAACACCAATGGATATGGGATAATCCATTTTCCATCTACATGGGTCGAGAAGCTATACGCTAGTCTACTCCGGTATATCGATGCCCTGTCTCGATACACCTAGGACTAGGAACATTTGAAGGATGTACTTAACGACTACTCTGTCCCCACTAGTATGATCTACATCATAGTCCTGGTAGTCAAGTACTCATCCTAAGGGCTTTACCAATATGTAACATAGAGACAATAAGTGTACATGTTAAGATAAAGAGCAACCAGATAGCATACTATCATGTCGAGCAAGAAAGTCCTCCAGATATATGTCTAAGCATCCACTACAATATACATCATATGTACAGTAATGGCCTCTAGGAAATAAATATAACTAACAGTTAGGGATTAGAGAGTTAAAACCCGCTCATTGTACTCTCCAGATGGCAAATCGATCTATCACCAAACCTAGGGGTGAGCTTGAGGATGTGTTGATAAAAGTCGGGGAATTTATATTCTCCGTGGACTTTATTGTTTTGGATACACAACCTGTCGCAAACCCACGGAACTAAATTCCGGTGATTCTCGGTCGATCCTTCTTAGCCACTTCCAATGCTGTCATTAATTGTCGAAACGGTTCCATGAACCTATCCTTTGGGAAAATGACAATTGAGCTTAATATTTACAAGATTGGAAGTCAGCCATCTGAACCTTCTGCTCACATTCTTGATGTCTGTTCTGTCCACGAGATAGCTCCTGAAAGCTGCAAGGCTGATGAACTTTGCTTTGATGATCTCGACGACATTAGCACATCATTGTTTGATCTTGCACATTATAGTGAGGACACCTTTGACGAGTCCACTCCTGAGTTTGAACCTTCTGACTCATCACAAAAGTCAGACACATTTCCGAGTCTGTATCCTTTGCAGGCTATGAACTTCTTCGAGAATCCGAATGTCATTCACTTACCTCACCTTCTATTGTCTCTCCGCCGACAATAGATCTCAAACTGTTACCTTCTCACCTTAAATATGCATATTTAGGTGAGAATAAGTCTTTGCCCGTGATCATGTCCGCTTCTCTAGCCTTTGTTAGTGTTTATGCCCTAGAAGGCCATTACTGTATCATACTAGTTTGTATATTACTTAATGGAAGCTTGGGATATCCACATGTATATAACAGTCTTGCTAAACATGGTAGTATGCAACTTGGTTTTTCTATATTAATATGTAAGTGTACGTATTGATAGAGCTCTTAGGATCTTGCTAGTCTACCAGCGTTGTGATGGCAGTCACACTAGTGGGGGCTGGGTAGTCTACAAGCACATCCTTATTCTGGTCCTTGGTTGTTGGATTATCGAGACAGAGCATCGATACTCCGGAGTAGACTGGTGTGTACACTTCTCATCCCAGTTGGGGAGATGGTCTGTCCCACAGCCGTCAGTACGTCGTACTGGAGATAGTATACAGGTGCTCGTTAGGTTACGGGTACACCGGACAGGACTCACAGGGAACTGTTGGTTGGTTTTATACCAGTCGTCAGTGAACAGTTCCCAGGTGACATGAGTACATCGTAGTCCGCAGACTTGACACTGCTACTTCGCCTCGAGTGTGTCCCACTGTTCTTAGATTGCTACCCTACCACGGCTCAAAGGAGTCGTGCAAACAGGTAGCAGTTGGGTGCAGTCCCGAGCACTTGGAGGCAGTGGCGGTTAGACAGGATTCGTCCCTCCCGGTATTGGGAGTAGATATTGTGCTGTGTCAGAGAGCCATTACGCAAAGTCCCTGGCCAGGGCAAGCGAGATTTGCTGGTAGGTTCCAGTAGTTTCTCAGGGTGTAATGGGCTTCCCTCCGACACGACTTATACCGCTATTGGGGGACTGACGCTTGTCGCCCCCTAGGCCCGATATGCGATAGTCTTGGACGAACGGACCGGACTGTATGGAGATTGTCATATCAGACTCAGTAGGAGTTCGGATGGGTTTCCTCATCGGCCTTCTTATCGACAACTACCTGGGGACCGTTACGTACAGCTAGTGCCGCTTGCGGTCTGTGGTTAAACCCACTGCCAGCGTAGTAGTCGAGTCTCTAGAGTCCCACACAGAGAGTTTCCTATTCCAGGCGAAACGATATAGAGGTCGTATGGTTTTACGACAAGGGTTCGGACGCATACGTGCGTTTACGCGCGTACGACTTTCGGACAGTTTTTACCAGTCGGCTTTGGTTTAAGCCAGTTACTGGTATCCGGTTATTTGATTTTTACTGTCTAAAGTTTTTCCGTATTTTTGCGGATTGGAGGGGCGTTCTCGTAATTGTACGAGAAGCTTCTAGAAGATGGTGACTAAGGAGGGTTATGTGTCATATACATTGAATGAGTTATAAGAGTCATGAAGGTGATTCATTCATCTCATTAATGCACATTTATTGCTTAATGACTCATGCTAATGAATCACCACTTGATATTTTATGAAGCATGATTTTTCATCACTCTTTATTCTTTTCTTCTTATTAGAAAATGCTTCATATCTATTATGATACTCATAACTTTATTCCATAATCATTCTCACATTCTCTCTCCTCAAGCTCTCATCTTCAAAAGACTAATCCTTACACCTCATGAGTTGAGATCAAAGGATTAGAAAGACTAATCAATCCATAACCATCACTCTGTTTCATTCTATCATCTTTGATTAGCAATCCAAGAAGATTAGTTACCTCAAGTTAGAGGTTTAGTTTGGAGTTGTGCTCTCGGGTGGATCGTCTACTACCTAGAGAAGGCCGAGGAGAACAAGGAGATCGTAAAGACGAAGGACTGGTTTCATTAGGTATAATCCCTAAATACAATAGTTAAGAAACACTTTGTGTTTGGTTATTTATAGTTTAGCTTCGATTCAAGCGGTTAGTCGATGTTCGTTCACTAAACAAGTTCGTTTTTGAAAATTCCGCCTCCCCTCAAGTATAGGGGTGTACTACATCGACTTACAGTGGTATCAGAGCCTCGCTAAACAATAAATAACTTAATTGCAAATTTGTACGAATTTCGAACGGAAAAACGATGCCGGAAAACCATAAAAAATATCAGTTTCTGTCGAATTTAAAGTGATGTCCTAAAATTATTCAGGCATGTGCAGAAAGCTGGAAAAGCATACAGGAGAACACCCAAGAAAATTGGGCCCATGACTCATCTAAAGCGCCACGGAAACGCGGCGGATCCCAAGCGATCCGCCGCGGTTCAGCGGCCGAGTTGCCGAGTCATGAACCCAAATTTCATGTGTGGGTCCCCTGTTATATTTAGTGTTTTCTGGAATATTTAATATATGCTCAGGTTTCAGTTTTACAGAGCATTTTTTGGAGCAATATTAATGGTGTTTAATCGATCGAAATTGTACAGTATTTGCATATTGGATTATATCTATGATTGATAAATGTGTTCGTAAACCTCCCCTAACTTCTAGTATGTCGGTTGGTAGGGGGTTGCACATTTCTGAAATGGTTATATCTGTTTATACATATAAACTGTATTGGACTGTTGTGGTGTATAGCCGGGGTTTTGCAATGGGTTATTATTTAATTCATTTGTTGTAAATGTAATTTGTTGTAATATTATTTTGCGGGGCACATCCAGGTTGCGATTGTAGCCACCGTTGTATTATTTCATTTTACTGTTTTTGCTCGTAGGACTGACCCAAGGTGGGGTACACAAACTGCCGGGCGGGTAGTTTGCCGTACCCGTAGGGGTCGAGGGTGGGGTAACGGCTATTCATCACAACTGTGTAATCTGTCTTTTCTTGCAGGCTCAAAAGAAATACAGATTGCTTGCAAATCCAATAAAGTTTATCTGTGTTCTGGAATGTATATCATTGCGTCAGACGAATGTAAAATATCTATATATATTGTAGCTATTTAGACGTCACTTATGTTTTGCACCCGCGCTAGCCCAGCCCCCGCTCTGTCGTTAGTTAAGTAACCTAACGGGTAATGACGGGACCCCGTGGCAAATGCGGATGGCATAAGAGGACGTTGTATTTTCGTTGTTTTCTGCAATGATAGGTTAATGATGGGACGCATTATCTATAATGCAAAGAAAATAAACCAAGTTTATATCGTTGGAACAATTTAAAAGAAACCACTCGGTTATTTTTAAAACAGATATTTTTAAATGCTGAGATTTAACCACTCCTTTTTAAAGCTATCAGGTTCCTTCGGTTATATCAAGTTCACTACGTTCACGGTTTTGCCAAAACCAGTCGTAGCCCTCCGTCATTTCATCTGGGTATTCAGTAGTATTCAAGCTATGTATTTTGACCTAACGCCAAGGCATAATGTTTGGTAGCTGTTGGATATTCATTTGTTGCATAGATAGATGAGTTAGTTTGGGACAGTTGTATTATCATTTTGGCCGAACGTCAAGGATATATACGGATGGGTTCAAATTGACAAGATAATGATGGGTAGAACTTGACATGTGACTTATGACATTTTGACCTAACGCCAAGGCTATAAGAGCATGGGGCAAAAACTTATATCGGGAATTTCTAAAGAAACTGAAATTTGCAAAGAGATGCATACCATTTTGAGTTTGATGAATGTTGGTAGCATTCCTACAACATTATCAGACGATGATATTTAGATCCCGATCCTACTGTGAGTATATGATACTTATCAGGATATTCGTCACTTAACGATCAATGCTATAAACCTAGTAGGTGTCCAGAAAAGTGTCAGCGGGGTTACGCCCCCAGAGAAAAGAGGTTATTTAATTAAGGAACTTCGCGAAAGCATTGGAAAACCTCCCTCGAAGTACCGACACAAGCCTGGCTGAACGGTTAAGCAAGTATTGTACGGTGAGAATAGTCCTGGCTAATTCTTCTTTTATGGTTTGAGGAAGGATTCGAGAAACAGTGGGAGCCATCCAGTTTAGATAAACTAAAAACCACTCTAAACTTGCAAGAGCATCATGCTAAAGAGTTTTCTTCTCTCTCTCCTAATTGCAGCGACCCTGAAAATGACTGGACTTAAGTTACTTTTAGAGAAAAATATACTGACAGGGCCAAACTATAAAGATTGGCTGCGGAATGTCAAAATGGCTTTGACCTATGACAAACTGGGGTACGTCCTCACCGCTACGGCACCTGCTGTCCCTGGTCCTAAATCCAGTAATGCGGATAAGGAAATCCGCAAAACCTGGGATTTAGATTGCGCGAGAGCCAAGTGCATCGTGCTTGCCTCGATGAACAATGAACATCAGAGGAGGCATGAGGATATGACCCTAGATGGCATATTTCTCCATACAAAGGAACTTTATGGGGAGCAATCTCGTATAGCAAGATACGAGACCTCTAAGAACTTGTTTCGAGCGAGATTGGCTGTCGGGTCATCAGTAGGAGAACATGTCCTAAAGATGATCGGCTATATTGAATAGCTCGCAGACCTTGGGACGACTTTGGATAATGAGCTCTATACAGACCTTATTCTCCAGTCCCTTCCTCCCACCTACGCCCAGTTTATCCTCAACTTCAATCTTCAAGGAAAAGAAGTTGAACTTGCGGAACTCCTGAACATGTTAAGGAGTGCAGAGGGCACCTTGCAGAAGGCAAGGAAAACACCCGCTATGTTTGTTGGCGGTACATCTTCTTCCGGGTCCAAGGCTAGGGCCAAAGGAAGGAAGAAGAAGGCCGCACCCAAACCTAGAGGAGGTGTTAGTAAGGTGAGAGGGAAGGGAAAGAAAAAGTTTGCAGCACCGGTAGTTGGTCAGGATGAGTGCTTCCATTGTCACAGGAAAGGGCACTGGAAGAAGGATTGCAAGGCGTTGAACGCCAAGAACCAGGAACCGAAGCAAGCTGTGGCTTCGACTTCTGGTGTGTTTGTAATTGAGAATTGTCTGTCGATCAACTCTACTTCCTGGGTATTGGATACCGGATCAGGATCTCATATTTGCAATTCATTGCAGGCACTGAGAAACCGTAGAGTGCTGAAGGAAGGTGATATGACCCTAAAGGTTGCTAACGGAGCTAGCGTGGGAGCTGCGTCCGTCGGGGACTATC
Organism: Agapanthus africanus; assembly: GCA_030015575.1. NCBI lineage: Eukaryota > Viridiplantae > Streptophyta > Magnoliopsida > Asparagales > Amaryllidaceae > Agapanthus > Agapanthus africanus. Next base: position 259,416,801 of record JASDDO010000012.1, on the reverse strand, counting down.
ACCTAGGATTGACGAGTGGACACATTTTGGTTTTACATAACTGTTATTTTGTACTAAGCTTAACGTGTAATATCATATCAGTTTCCTTGTTATCAAATAAAGGTTATGATTTCACGTTTGTAAGAGATGTTGTGAACATCCACCTTAATCATGGTTTGATTGGGTCAGGTACATTAAATAACGGAATATATGTTTTAAACCAACTCCAAATTTTCAATGTCCAGAACACACTAAAAAGAAAGTCTCCAGATTTGAATAAAGCTTTCTTATGGCATTGTAGACTAGGTCACATCAATGAGAGAAGGTTGACTAAGTTGCATAGAGAAGGATATTTGGACTCGTTCGAATATCAATCTTATGACACTTGTCAATCTTGTCTCAAAGGAAAGATGACAAAGACTCCATTCACTGGACAAGGAGTAAGAGCGAGCGAGCTCTTAGGACTCATACACAGCGATGTATGTGGTCCAATGTCTACACATGCGAGAGGTGGTTTTTCCTACTTCATTACTTTCACGGATGATTACTCAAGATACGGATTCATTTATCTGATGAAACATAAATCCGAGGCTTTTGAGAAATTCCAAGAGTATAAGAATGAAGTAGAAAACCAAACCGGCAAAAGTATAAAGACACTTAGATCTGATCGAGGTGGTGAATACTTGAGTGCCGAGTTCCTAGGTTACCTAAAAGAGAAAGGAATTCACTCTCAGCTTACTCCTCCGTACACTCCACAGCGTAACGGTGTATCGGAGAGACGGAATCGAACCCTATTGGACATGGTACGATCCATGATGAGTAATGCTGAGTTACCGCGATCTTTCTGGGGTCATGCGCTAGAATCAGCGGCATATCTTTTGAACATGGTACCTACCAAGACTATGCCTACCACTCCATATCAGATGTGGAGCGGGAAGAAACCCCATCTACAGTATATAAAGATTTGGGGATGTCCAGCTTTTGTTAAAAAGCAGCATGTGGACAAGCTCGAGGCACGATCAGTAAAGTGTTTGTTTGTGGGATATCCAAAGCACTCCAGGGGATATCTATTCTATTACGCAGAGGAACAAAAGGTGTTTGTTTCTCGTAATGCCCATTTTCTAGAACATCAGTTTTTAGAAAAGGAATCAAGTGGGAGCGAAATAGAACTGGAAGAAATTCCAGAACCACAAACTGCTACTGAAAGTTTGGTAGAACCGGAGGTTCAAGAAGAACAAGACATTCCCGCACCCCTCCGCTGGAGTAGTAGGCCGTCTCATCCGCCTGAGAGATACTACGGTTTTCTTATAGACGGGGATAGAGAGGATTGCATCATAGATGATGATGAACCTACTGACTTCCAGCAGGCCATCCAGAGCGGCGACTCGGTACGATGGCTAGATGCAATGCCGACCGAAATGGAGTCCATGTACACCAACAAAGTATGGACTTTGGACTTTGCTCCAGATGGGGTAAAACCCATAGGATGCAAATGGATCTTCAAGAAAAAGATTGGTGTAGATGGACAGGTGGAAACCTATAAGGCTAGACTTGTTGGAAAGGGTTTTCGTCAAAGACCTGGTTTGGACTATGACGAAACTTTTTCTCCAGTAGCTATGCTCAAATCCATTCGGGTCCTTCTTGCTATTGCTGCCTTCCATGATTATGAAATCTGGCAGATGGACGTAAAGGCGGCTTTTCTGAATAGAAATTTAGAAGAGAGCGTCTATATGGATCAGCCAGAGGGTTTCAATCAGAGTGGGAGCAGCGGGAAAGTATGCAAGCTGCTTAAGTCTATTTATGGACTAAAGCAGGCATCGCGGAGTTGGAACATCTGTTTTGATGAGACAGTCAAAGAATATGACTTTATCAAAAATCCAGATGAGCCGTGCATATATAGTAAAGTTGTAGCCAGAAGTGTCGTATTCCTCGTCTTGTACGTGGATGACATTCTATTGATAGGAAATGACATTCCTATGCTACAATCTGTCAAAGGATTCTTGTCACACAGGTTCTCCATGAAAGACCTGGGTGATGCCTCTTACATTCTCGGGATCCGGATCTATCGTGATAGATCCAAGAGGATGTTGGGACTTTCGCAGTCCAGGTATATCGACACTATACTGAAAAGATTCAGTATGGAAGATTCTAAGCGCGGTAATCTACCGGCTTGTCACGGAATCACCCTCTCCAAAGAGATGTCTCCCAAGACTGATTTGGAAAGGGAACGCATGTCTATTATACCCTACGCTTCTGCGGTAGGCTCTATAATGTATGCGATGTTGTGTACCAGACCAGATGTAGCTTACGCACTGAGCGTGGTAAGCCGGTATCAGTCAGACCCAGGGGAGAAGCACTGGATAGCAGTAAAGAACATTCTCAAGTACCTGAGGAGGACTAAGGAGATGTTTTTGGTTTACGGTGGAAAAGACCTCAGGTTGGAGGCCTTTGCTGATTCCGGCTTCCAGAGTGATAAGGACGATTCCAAGTCCATGTCGGGTTATGTCTTTACCCTCAATGGAGGGGCGGTGTGCTGGAAGAGCTCCAAGCAGGACACCGTTGCTGACTCAACGATGGAAGCAGAGTATATAGCTGCTTGCGTTGCCGCAAAAGAAGCAGTCTGGATGAAGAAGTTCCTAACAGAACTTCAGGTGGTTCCTACCATAGTTGATCCAATACCTATGTATTGCGACAACAACGGAGCTATAGCTTTAGCGAAGGAACCAAGGTCCCATCAGAAGTCCAGACACATCTTGAGGCGGTATCACCTGATCAGGGAGATCATTGATCGTCAGGAGATCGAGGTCCGGAGAGTTGCTTCAGAAGAGAACATTGCTGATCCATTCACGAAGGCCCTTCCTCAGATTCAGTTCGAGAGGCTACTCGATATCATTGGTCTTCGATATGCCAGTACATGGCCCTAGTGCAAGTGGGAGATTGTTAGTGTTTATGCCCTAGAAGGCAATTACTGTATCATACTAGTTTGTATATTACTTAATGGAAGCTTGGGATATTCACATGTATATAACAGTCTTGCTAAACATGGTAGTATGCTACTTGGTTTTTCTATCTTAATATGTGAGTGTACGTATTGATAGAGCTCTTAGGATCTTGCTTGTCTACCGGCGTTGTGATGGCAGTCACACTAGTGGGGGCTGGGTAGTCTACAAGCACATCCTTATTCTGGTCCCTGGTCTTTGGATTATCGAGACAGAGCATCGATACTCCAGAGTAGACTGGTGTGTACGCTTCTCATCCCAGTTGGAGAGATGGTCTATCCCACAGCCGTCAGTACGTCGTACTGGAGATAGTATACAGGTGCTCGTTAGGTTACGGGTACACCGGACAGGACTCATAGGGAACTGTTGGTTGGTTTTATACCAGTCGTCAGTGAACAGTTCCCAGGTGACATGAGTACAGCGTAGTTCGCAGACTTGACACTGCTACTTCGCCTCGAGTGTGTCCCACTGTTCTTAGTTTGCTACCCTACCACGGCTCAAAGGAGTCGTGCAAACAGGTAGCAGTTGGGTGCAGTCCCGAGCAGTTGGAGGCAGTGGCGGTTAGACAGGATTCGTCCCTCCCGGTATTGGGAGTAGATATCGTGCTGTGTCAGAGAGCCATTACGCAAAGTCCCTGGCCAGGGCAAGCTAGATTTGCTGGTAGGTTCCAGTAGTTTCTCAGGGTGTAATGGGCTTCCCTCCGACACGACTTATACCGCTATTAGGGGACTGACGCTTGCCGCCCCCTAGGCCCGATATGCGATAGTCTTGGACGAACGGACTGGACTGTATGGAGATTGTCACATCAGACTCAGTAGGAGTTCGGATGTGTTTCCTCATCGGCCTTCTTATCGACAACTACCTGGGGACCGTTACGTACAGCTAGTGCCTCTTGCGGTCTGTGGTTAAACCCACTGCCAGCGTAGTAGTCGAGTCTCTAGAGTCCCACACAGAGAGTTTCCTATTCCAGGCGAAACGATATAGAGGTCGTATGGTTTTACGACAAGGGTTCGGACGCATACGTGCGTTTACGCGCGTACGACTTTCGGACAGTTTTTACCAGTCGGCTTTGGTTTAAGCCAGTTACTGGTATCCGGTTATTGGATTTTTACAGTCTAAAGTTTTTCCGTATTTTTGCGGATTGGAGGGGCGTTCTCGTAATTGTACGAGAATCTTCTAGAAGATGGTGACTAAGGAGGGTTATGTGTCATATACATTGAATGAGTTATAAGAGTCATGAGGGTGATTCATTCATCTCATTAATGCACATTTATTGCTTAATGACTCATGCTAATGAATCACCACTTGATATTTTATGAAGCATGATTATTCATCACTCTTTATTCTTTTCTTCTTATTAGAAAATGCTTCATATCTATTATGATACTCATAACTTTATTCCATAATCATTCTCACATTCTCTCTCCTCAAGCTCTCATCTTCAAAAGACTAATCCTTACACCTCATGAGTTGAGATCAAAGGATTGGAAAGACTAATCAATCCATAACCATCACTCTATTTCATTCTATCTTCTTTGATTAGCAATCCAAGAAGATTAGTTACCTCAAGTTAGAGGTTTAGTTTGGAGTTTTGCTCTCGGGTGGATCGTCTACTACCTAGAGAAGGCCGAGGAGAACAAGGAGATCGTAAAGACGAAGGACTGGTTTCATTAGGTATAATCCCTAAACACAATAGTTAAGAAACACTTTGTGTTTGGTTATTTATAGTTTAGCTTCGATTCAAGCGGTTAGTCGATGTTCGTTCACTAAACAAGTTCGTTTTTGAAAATTCGGCCTCCTCACAAGTATAGGGGTGTACTACATCGACTTACAGCCTTAGAGCAAGAGAACGCTCTTTTGATGGTCTTGAGATCTAATCGGCAAGCATTTGGTTGGACAATGGCTGACATCAAAGGGATTAGTCCCTTGATTGTTGAACATCATATGCATTTGATGGATGAATCCAAGCCAACCCGAGAACCACAAAGATGGTTAAATCTCGTCATGAAGGAGGCGGTAAAGAAAGAAATTGTCAAGTGCCTTGATAGTTGTATCATTTACCCAATCTCTGATAGCCAATGGGTAAGTCCTATTCATGTAGTCCTTAAGAAATCTGGCATCACGGTCATAATAATGAGGCTAATAAGTTGATCCAGACACGCACTCAAACTGGGTGGCGTGTATGTATTGATTACAGAAAACTCAATGCCGCAACGAGGAAAGACCACTTCCCTCTACCTTTTATTTACCAGATGTTGGAACGATTAGCTGGACTTGAATATTATTGATTCATGGAGGGATACTCTTGCTATAACCAGGTCCCTATTGCCGAAAAGGATCAAGATAAAACAACATTTACTTGTCCTTTCGGTACTTTTGCTTATAGACGCATGCCCTTTGGGTTATGCAATGCTCCCGCTACATTTCAGCGGTGTATGATGGGGATATTCTCGGACATGGTCGAGAATTTTTTGGAGATTTTCATGGATGATTTCTCGATATTCGGGGACTCATTTGATGATTGCCTATCTCATCTTGACGCAGTTCTTAGTCGTTGTATAGATAAGAACTTACCTTTGAATTGGGAAAAATGCCATTTTATGGTCCAAGAGAGTATTGTGCTTGGACATGTCATTTCACGGAAAGGAATTGAGGTCGACAGAGCTAAGATATCATTCATAACCTTCCTCATCCCAAATGCGTCAGAGATATACGATCTTTCCTTGGCCATACAGGATTTTATAGGAGATTCATTAAGGATTTTAGCAAAATTGCTAGACCCTTAACTCTTCTCTAGGCCAAGGATACTACATTTCACTTTGATTCGGACTGTGAAGCTGCTTTTGAATCGCTTAAAAATTCCCTCACTACAGCCCATGTTCCATCATCTCCTGATTGGAACCACCTGTTTGAGCTTATGTGTGATGCATCAGATTTTGCTGTTGGTGCAGTCTTAGGACAGCACATTGATAAGATGTCACATGTGATTTATTATGCAAGTAAGACCCTGAATGATGCCCAAATTAATTATACAACCACCGAGAAAGAACTCTTGGCAGTTGTATTTGCATTAGAAAAATTCAGGACTTACTTGATTGGCTTACCGATCGTGGTTTACACTGATCACTCCGCCCTAAAACATCTTTTATCGAAGAAGGATGCTAAAGGCACGTTAATACGTTGGATCCTATTATTACAAGAATTTGATCTTGTCATTCGCGATAAGAAAAGATGTGAAAACGTAGTAGCCGACCATCTTTCGCGCATCTCTTCTTCACCTACTCTGACCTTGCCAATTAACGACTCTTTCCCTGACGAACAGCTCTTGACCATATCCGGCGAACCTTGGTTCGTAGATATTGTGAATTATCTTGCGACGGGACTTATTCCAAGCGATTGGTCTAAACAAGACAATTATCGATTCTATCCCAAGTAAAGAATTTTTACTGGGATGAACCTTATTTGTTTAAGTATTGTCCTGACCAAATCATTCGCAGATGTGTCCCCAATGATGAATTCAATAGTGTTTTGTATTTCTGTCATGATCAGGCATGTGGTAGTCACTTTGGTCCACGTAAGACGGCGGAGAAGGTTTTGCAATGTGGTTTTTACTGGCCTACTTTATTTAAAATACATTTGATCATTGCAAAACTTGTCCATAGTGTCAACACACGGGTCGGATTTCTAAAAGAAATGAGATGGCCCTTCAACCGATCTTGGTTGTTGAAATTTTCGACGTTTGGGGCATTGATTTTATGGGTCCTTTTCCCAACTCTTTTTGGAATTTGTACATCTTGTTAGCGGTTGATTACGTTTCGAAATGGATGGAAGCTATTACATGTCGTACTAATGACAACAAGGTTGTCATTAAGTTCCTTAAAGAAAATATCTTTTCGCGATTTGAACACCCTCGCTCTATCATTAGCGACAACGGGACGCATTTCTGTAATCGGTATTTCGAGACTGCGGAAATATGCAATCAACCACAAACTTTCTACGCCCTATCATCTCCAAACGAGTGGGCAAGCTGAGATTTCTAATAAGCAGATCAAACTAATTCTGGAGAAGACAGTTTCTAAAAACCGGAAAGATTGGTCAACCAAATTGACGGATGCTCTTTGGGCATTTCGTACCGCTTTTAAGACTGATCTTGGTATGTCTCCTTACCGCCTAGTGATTGGAAAGGCTTGCCACCTTCCTGTCGAGATTGAACATAAAGCAATGTGGGCAATAAAAGAACTTAACTTCGATTTAAATCAAGCCTGCAACTTTCGGAATCTACAATTAAATGAGCTAAGCGAACTCCGTGATGAAGCTTACGATAATGCGGTGATAGTAAAGAATCGGACTAAGGTATTTCACGATAAAAATATTTTGAGAAAAACTTTTACCCCAGGACAACAAGTCCTTCTTTACGATTCTCGTCTCCATCTTCATGCGGGTAAGCTCCGATCTCGTTGGAAAGGACCATTTGTGGTGCGATATGTCTATCCGCACGAGGTAGTTGAAGTTGAAAATAGAAAAAACGGTACAATTTTCAAAGTGAATGGGCATAGATTAAAACCGTATTTTTCCACTGACCCCACGGAGGAGCTCCTGTTTTTACATAAGCCGATTTATAACGACTAATTTTCCTCCACCTCACCTCCATATCTCAGTAATATTGTCTCATCTTTAGAATGGAGGTGAGACAAAAAAATGCAAAATTGTATAAAATATAAAATAAGTTTGGAGGAGATTTTCACGTTCATTCATTCTTGACCCCGTTAATAACTTTTCCTCCCAAGTCAACAGGTTTTTGAGAGACAACAGTGAGGACACTGCTGTAAACAGGTTTGGGGGAGGTTTGTGCTTATTTACGCATCACTTTGCATTACATTTTGCACAAGCACAAAATTTTTAAAAAAAATCTTTTTTAATAAAAGATTAGAAAGTAAAAAATTAAATTTAAAAGATTAGAAGAATTTAAGAAAACCAAGAAAGTTAGATGTTTTCTTAAAAGAAACTAGTAATAAGTAGTTATGAGCCGTTGTCCCAAAGGTTAGTAAGATGAAAGAAGTCACTAATCTGAGGATAAAAATAAGTCTGAAAAATAGTTCCTATTCTGGAAGCCAAACATTTGAACGTTGATACCCTACTATGCGCACTTACACACGTCTTGAAACTCGGGATAGTGGAGGATACCTTGAAATGCTCTTGTTTAAAAGCCAAAGTACGAAGAAAATAATAAATGAAGCATAAAAGTATAGAATGTTGAAGAAAAATGAACACTGGTTTTGTAATCACCAAGGCAGCATAAAAAAAATATAGGGAGGGTGCTTCATCACCTAGTGCCTTAGACCAACTGGTTTAGGAGTCACTACTAAGCCTTAGGTGTTGCAAGACGAGAAAATTGCTAATTACGCCTAATATGTGAGCACATTGAGTAGTCGGTCGATTAGTACCTCAAGAAGTATTAACGGTCATATGAAGAATTTGTGAGCAATTCCATCTAAAATATTAATCGACTAAAAAGTACTGAGGTAGACGGACAAAAGTATGATAGCTTGAATTGAATTCTCCGAGTGTAGGGATGTCTTTTACACACACGTAGGGGTATATGATCGGTGTTTGGAAGAAAAGTAGGAATGAAGAATAAAGGCGTTGTTTTATTGAGAGATGATGTGATTTTTAACATCTTTTCATGCTATTAAGATAGGGCTCATGACAACCGAAAAGCTAGTGTAGTTAGAAACTCTGACTTTCAAAGTCTTTCTTTTATAATTCTTATCTTTATATGTAACTTTCACAGTCTTCCTTTTATTATAGGATTTTGTGGGTGCAATCCGTAGAAAAACCCTCAGGAGACAACACTCCTCCTACTAGGGACACCTAAAGGTTTAAAGGCTTGTTGCACATGCTCAGTGCAATCGTGTGTGCCTACGAAAGTGTGCTAGTTAGTTATTTATTTTTCTTTTCTCCTTCTCTAGAATAAAAGAAGTTTTCTCGAGACGATCAAAATCAAGTTTGGGGGAATTTGTTCAGTCGAAAATATTGCAATCTTTAACATAACAATTTCCGCACTTTTATAAACATTTAAGGGTGTTTGTTATAAATATAACACGGATTACAAGTTCGTCTGGAAAATATCAATTACCACGTGTTATACATTATAATCAACATTCTGTAGGGAAATTGTGTGTTTATTACTTCACGCATGATATTGTATATCTCAACAATCATCATTGAGATTTTTGAGCAGAAAATTATTTCAGGACAGATATCGGAATCGCAAACTCGCCGACAAAATGCAGCAAGTCAAAGAGTTAAAATCTGGTAGAGATTCGGATGAGATAAAAAGATTCCAGATATCACCTGAACACCAATTGACCAACACCAAACCACCACGAGAAATTGAAGCCACAAGCACACCACTCGGCCGCGGAACCGCGACCGAGTTGTGGGCGCTGGTGATGATAATTCTCCAGAAGCTTCATCTCTACTTCCTAGCTTGTTGAAGACGCTCCATTGTAACAAACTTGTTCGAGAAACTTCCCTACAAAAGCCTAGCTTCTTGAGGAAGCATGATAACTATCTTATTCTATAAGTTTCCCTACAACTACCTAGCTTCTTAGGGAAGATTGACCTAGCTTCTAGTGGAAGATTGGTGAAGAGCTATAAAAAGGACATAAGCCTTCATTTTAGGGGTTACTCAATTTTTAGTTGAACAATTCATTACACAACCAAATCCAATTCAATTCCAAATCAAGATCCAAATGAAGAATCGTTGAGAACAACATCAAGCGACGACATTCAAGATCCTTTACGCGTAGCCGATCGTCATCAAGAGCGCGAGATCCTCGACAGGTCCAAGTCTCACGAAGATCGAGCAAAGCGAAATTCGACGGAATAGTTACCTGTTCAAGGGAGCGATCAAGAGCAATTCTTGTAACCTCGAATTGAAGGATAGTGTAATTAGAAGTTGATTAATAAAGGTGATCAATTGTTATTTCTCGTTTTCTTTAAACTTTCGCATTATGAAATTTCTAATTGTTGATTCTTCCACTTTCATGAAGCGTGAGTAAATCTCCGCTTGTAAAGGATTCGAAGGAATTCGGTAGATCAAATGGTGATGAAATCCTAAACTCATCATAAGTCTTATGAGAATTATAAACTTTAGGAAAAAGAATCGTCAACGACCAAATTTGGAGCGAGATCACCGATTTTGATAATTTCGTTGTAATTTGGGATTAAATGATTGATGATTTTCTTTGATAAAGGATAGATTTGAATGTTGATCAATGAAAAGACAAGGGATAGTGAAGGAGTAACCCAAGTTTCGTCAAAAAGATCCCTAATCTTCATTCATCACCATCGTTCTAGCTATAATTCATCAATAGATAAGATGAGTCATTTTTAGAATTCATCATTGCTACTAATTCCTATCGAATCCTACAAGCTATTCTTCATTTTCTTGATAACTAAATTTGATTTTGGGACATTTTCTTGATTACTAAACTTTAAACTCTTTCTTGATCTTTCTTGAAAATATTTCATCCAAAAAATCTTGATTCATTTTCTTGAATTTTCTTTACTATTTTCTTTTGACTCAACTAAAGCGAGAACGAATAAATACGCGAATCTCATTAGACGACCCGTACTCATTAACGAACTACATCGACACCGTTATTGTAACATTTGGAAAATTTTGAAATAAATAAAAAAAATTAATTAATAAATAATAAAATGTTAAATTAAAAAGTTATTAAAACCAAATAAGACATTTTCATAAATAGTATGTAAAACAAATTAAGTTAAAATTTTAATATGTAACATAAATAAATTATAAGGGTTTTAATGTGAAATTTAACTTCATTTTAATTAAAATGGTGTTATAAAATAACATAGGTAGTGAGGGGTTTTTAAGTAAAGTTTAGGAATTTGGTGCAAATGGGAATTGATTAAGTCGGTAAGTAAAAAGTGGGTTAATTAAGATTTAGGTTCAGAATTTTAATCACAAGATAAATAAATGAAAATGAAAATGCATGACACATCTTCCTTTCATGCATACTACACACTCAACACCTCCTACTTGCATGAAACCGCCACTATTCCTTAGTTGACACCTCCTCCTACACCTCACTCTTCCCTTTATCACATATATATCATGTGTTCAGATCATATTAACAAACTTAAAATTCTGAAAAAAATAAATATTCAATTGAAAGAAAACGCTTAGAACAAAGAAGAGGAAAAAGAAAAGAAAGGAGAAGAAGAACTATGCTAAGGGTTCACCATCAAGCCGAGGACTAGGAGCATGTGCATCTTGAAGGGAGTTCTTCCAAGCAATCCCTTGTAGGTAAAATCTTGGATCACTGTAGGATTTAGTTCTGTAATTAGTTTAAATTAGAAATCCAATGTCTATAATATCGTATTTTAAGTAAAACTGAACTCTGTAATAATCTGCTATAGTTTAGATACAAATCAACTTAACCAAACTGTGCCAAAATGTTGTATGTTGAACCTAGAACAAACCATAGGAGCATGAACCCCTATGGTCGGAATTGGGCCGGCGAGACAGAGGCCAGATCCGGCGTCGCCGGATTTTTGGGAAGGTTAGGAGTTTTTGGTTTTAGGGTAGGTCTCTATATAGATTTTGGGATATTTTGATTTTGTTTAATTAAGTTAGTTTAACTGTATTTGAAATCTGGGAGCTAATATCGGAAAAGGAATAAAAAATCTAAGATACGACACGGTTAATTTGTAATGCGTTTAAGTTTTCTGTTGCAAACAGCGAGGGTTTAAAACTTAGTTAGTATAGGTGTTAGATAGTCTAAATTAGTCGTACGTGGTATAGTTAGTACGTGAAACTCGTATTTCCATATTCCGCCGTATCGAAGTTAGCTGTTTCCTTATGCAAGTTAATTTCTATGTTAGACTCAAAAACGGGAACTTCGGAGATCGCAAATAAAGGGAAAGGATTGGCGATTTCTGAATAGTTACGACGTATTCAGGTGAGCAGACTAAACATCAACCAGGGGATTGTGTAAAGATGGCGTGATACGCCCGTGGTTTTACTTAAATTAAAAGATTTGACTTTTGCATGATAAGTTAATCATATGCATCCATATATATAAATATACATTGCCATGTTAATAGTTGTTAGAACACTGCACAATTATCGACAAGTTATGCTGTACAGGCACTTATTTACATGTTACACTACACCTCGTCGATATTAACATGTCACTTTTACACTAAATGATTATCCTGTTAAATATGATTCCTATCATACCTTAATTATTAATAACAGTAGTAACTTGCATCAATGACATCATGTTTAGTATCCGAGTATTCTAAATTGATATAAGAGGCATTGTATTATTGAAGATTTATGGTTTTGAGTTTTTCCATCTTATTGTATAAATTTAGTGATTTTTCATATTGATGTGAGATGTCCACCATGAGATGTTGTTTTTATGATTTGGTTTTATTCCGGACCGAGTGGGGGAGATATACGGTCGCGGATTTTTACGTTATCCAGACTGAGTGGGGGAGATATACAGTTGGATACATGGTGTGCCCGGTTGAGACCGAGGGGCAGGATACCCGCATTTGAGGCGGGGGAGCGTAGCGAGGATACTCGATACCGGAGATAGTTGTGAAACACGGCGGATATCTAGATAATACCGACCGGGGTTATGGATTATAGGATCATTCGAGGAATGACGCCTGAGGGAAACAGAAGATGTGTGTCGATGATGGACACGGAAAGATGAACTTTATTTGGAAACAAATGATGACGATTTCAGTTGTTCTTTTATGTGATTAGTATTATAAATTCGTGTTTTTCACATACTATCATACATCATAATTATTCTTATTGCAGTTAGTTGAAGTTCGTCAAATTTACATTATCATCCGTTATATGTTAGTTTATTCACTAAGTTGGCAACTCACCCCCATTGTGCCAAAGTTCCTTGCAGGAATACAGTGGACGGTTAGCAGCAGTTCAGATCCACTTTTTCCACTTTTATCGCATCTTTTGATAGGTGGGTTACATATATAGTAACCTCCTCTTTTGGTATTGTATTGTGGATCTAGAAAATCTCCATCAGACCCTGTATATTGACTTAGTATGAGAGATGGTTATATGTATATTATTGGACAGATGAGATCGTTTAGTTCTATAAATGGTTATTTCTTTTACTTATGTCTGAGATTCTTATTGATGTCATTATACTTCGATATTTATTTCCGCTGTTGATATCGTTGATCCCAATTAGGGATGCAACCAAACTTAACACTTTATAATTGTTTTTATTTTGAATTTACTAGTGAGTTACTGTTAATATCTTAATTACATAAAACGGTGATTTTTACTTAAAAACAATTTTTTTATAAAAATTCCGCAAAAAGGATTTTGATCTTGGTTTTTCGGCTTACTTGGTTTGTGTGATTATCTTTAGATATTATACAATCTAAGTGCCGGTCACATCCAAACTTTGGGTCGTGACAGTTATTGATTGCGGCTATAAATTCTTTGATTGTGATTATACTTTTCATATCGAATCTATGGATCAAAAAACACCATCAATCAAATGGCTCCATTGGTGGGGATCCATGTGTAATTTGTTCGTTCTTACTATTTGAGATGAAATATTATTATTCCATCAAAAATTTGAATCGAAATCGCAACGTGTGCATAACGATTAGTTTTGAATTTTGTAAGGGAATCTGGAATCACTGCAGCAGGGAGAAAATTACTCAGATCATTTCATCTAGGACAGAGGAGCAAAGGGAGAAGCAGTACAAAATTTCGTTCAAAGAACCGTTCAATCAACCGCGGAACCGCGGCAAAATGCATGTATTGGCGGCGGAACCGCGGCTTTCTTGACGATTTAGGGCTCCAGAATTCTCTGTTATATTCTCTGCTTTCTTATCTCTTTTCTGATTTGTCCAATAACAACTTTTCTGCAGGATTCTTTGCAAAAATTCGCTGCGCTTAAAAAAAATTGTTACGTGTTTTGATATTAGTTGTTTGTGCATATTTTAATACGGAAATTAAGGGGTAAAGACCAAATTCAGATTAGGTAGGGATTTCATTACCTTTCCTAAGCCCCAAAAATCACAAAACTAGCATCCGCATCACCCTCATTAACTAAAAAATATCTAGACAAGACTCTAAGGAACGTCGCGTGTAAGTCTACGCTAGCGCCCCGGCAGTCTACAGACGCCAAAATGTGGAACAAAACTTTTAAACTGGCGCTATCGTATACTTTAACCCGGATCTGCCATTATTGCTAAACTAACGAACTGTAAAGAGTGTAGAAAGATTGTACCGAACGATCCGAGTCCTTCGTTCTTCAACCATCATCCCACGCTCCGTTGCGGCTGCTCCGATCTCGTCGATCTCCGATCTCCTCGTCGAGGTGGCACCACATGATCGGTTCTTTAAACGGGCTCCCGCGTCTGACTCGAGGCAACTCGATCGTCAAGTTTGCTAAAAGAGACAACCAAGAATGATGTAGAGAATGAGTAGATGACTTTGTCTCACTTCGTCCAAATCCGTGGACGATCGGTTAATGAAGTTGCCGTGGAAATCGGGTGATGGAATGAAATGAACTGTAAAATTCCATACACCGATAAAACCTATCATATCTTTTCTACAAAATGAAATCAACAACCATGAGAGAGAGAGGAGGGGGCCGGCCTCTTATAAAGAGAGGGGGGGTGACCGTAGGAGAGGGGGGGTGACCAAAGGATAAATATCATATGTGAACACAAACAAATATCTAGCTTAAAGATCTTAACCTAAACAAGAAAGCAATGAAATCAAAGCATGAGTCACAAAGCCTTGTCACAAATTCTAGAACCTTCTAGAAGCACGACTCACTCTCATCCAAGAAAAGATAAATCCGCCTTTAACCAAATGTTAAAAGACGGCTGATAGAAAACTGGAAACTGGCAACTTCCAAAAGTGATCCTGAAACGACTTTCAGGAAAACCCCGAAACTGTATAAATATACCCGCATTTGTATTACGACCGAATACAAATGCAACTGAGACAAAGATATTATACCTACTCAATATAATACTCGGATCCGGCTTAAACCAAAGCCGACCAGTATCATCTGCCCGAAAACTGACACGTGCGTAAACGCACGTGCATTTTCCGAACCCTGCCATAAAACCATACGGCCTCTACAACGTTTCGCCCGAACTTGGGAAACTGTCTGTGGGGGACTCTAATGACTCGTCAGTACCCTGGCAGTGGGTTTAACCACAAACCGTCAGCGGCACTAGCAATGCGTAACGGCTGCCCACGGACTGACCTCAAGGGATGCCGATGAGCGCACTCATCCGAAAAACCCTACTGAGCCTAATAGTGACAATGTATATACAGTCCGGTCCGTTCGTTAATGAGTATCGCATATCCTGCCTAGGGGGCTAGCAACGTCAGACCCCTAATAGCAGTATAAGTCGTGTCGGAGTGAAGCCCAATGCACCCTGAGATACTACTGGAGTACCTACCAGTAAATCTCCTACCATGGCCATGGATTTGTGTAATAGCTCTCCTAGACACAGCACGACCTCGCCCCCAATACCGGGAGAGACGAATCCCCTGCCGATCCGCTCACGTGCCTCCATATGGCTCGGGACTGTACCCAAAAACTACCTGTTTGCACGACTCCTTTGAGCCGTGGTAGGGTAGAAATCAAAGCACAGTGGGAACTCACACGAGACAAATGACGACCTCAGGTCGATGAACTAACCTGTACACATGTCACCAGGGAACTGCTATCTGACGATAGGTATAGTACTAACTAGCAGATTCCCGGCGAGTCCTGTCCGGTGTACTCATAACCCAATGAGCACCTGTATACATCTTAGGTGATCCAACTGGCACCAGTGGCTTGTGAGACCGGCCACCGCCCCTCGTCGGGGTCTCGACTGTACACACTAGTCTACTCCGGAGTATCGATGCCCTGTCTCGAAACTCCCACGACTAGGGACCACAATTAAGGATATGCATATAAACTACCCAACTCTCACGTATATGATCGCCATCATACTGTTGGTAGTAAAGCAAGATCCTAAGGGCTCTATCAAAGTGTAACATGCAATCAGTCACCTGAACATGTACATGACTGATAAAGGCAAAATAGATAGCATACTATCATCTCGAGTAAGACTGTGCTACCGGGATAGGTCCTCCGCAATCATTGCAATCACGTACCTGCGATCCAATAATTGACTATGAGGGCACTATCTCCAACAATCTCCCACTTGCACTCAAGGCTAATATTGCGATGTCGACTACTCACAGCCCGTGTGAAACCGAACATCCAACTCCTCTACTAATCAATTTCACAAAGCCCGTTTGTAAAACTATTGTGTTCGAGAAATAGCCTCGGTGAGTGGATCCGCCTAGAAGTTTCTTTCTGTATCTCTCTTAATCTCAAGTTCGCGGAGAAAGCCATCTCCCGAATTGAGTAGTACCTGTCTTAGAATGTCTGGATATCTGATGGGACCTTAGTTCATAAATGAACTCCATATCCAAACTTCTTAGACTGTATGGATCACAGAACCTAATCAGTATCCGGTACCATGCCACCCACAGTATCCTCTGGAACCACCTGTCCATAATACTGTCCCTCGTCAGAGGGAAAACTAAAACTCTGACAATCACTCTGTCATCCATGTCACCTTTGAAGCCTGGAATGATAATCGTCTCCCGAAGGAGGCTGCCGTCATCAAATCCGTAGAACATGTACTTATGTTCTAAAACTACTTCCTTATGTTTCTCCAGGATTGGATTAATACAAACTTATTGCATCTAGTGCAAAAACAACATTTGGTGTGGTACTTGACATCTCATGATTGACTCAATTGCCTAAGCAAGTGATCTGCCAATCATGCACATCCCTCTCCTCTTTAGTCTGTAAGACACCTTTAGAGAGGGTGACTCCATCACCTGCAGGTACACCACCATGCTAGGAGTCAACTATTCCAAAAACCATTAGAATATCTGTCAAAGTACCCACATTGGGAAACTACCCAAATCCAGATCTAAAACCATAGATCTAGAAACCAGAATGTCAAATATTATATCCATATCCTGTCTGGAGAAACAACTGTGTGACGACCACAGTACAACCGATCGTAGTATAGGAATTTTACTTCCTACTCTGTGTATGTCATCCAGATACCATGACATCACACCCTACTGCCTTCTTAACTGATCCATCCCCTATTCTGATTGAAGTCAAACCCATGACTGTCACATCAAAATTAGATGATCTATCTCCGCTATAACTGCTCTAGTCTATAAATAGACATAAGCTACTTGCCCACCATGCTTCCGCTGCTCCCACTGACTACGACAACCCTCCTACCGGGTCTCATATCCTGGAACAACAGTAGTGTCAAGTCTGGGTAGATAAGAACCTCCCTGTCACCGTCCTTGAGCCTACCGAAGTACCTCTCGGGTGTCTGAGGTTACCTACCATACCTGCGGAGTGGCTATTGGAATGTCAAACCTGATTGAATGTATAGGTCCTATTAAATTTTCCGTAATCGTTCGCGGTTCTGGAATCACTTCCAGTTCTACCATACTCCCACTACTGTTTTCTGAAAAAGATCTGTTTTACTAAAACTGTGGCGAGTCAAGAACAATATCACTATTGATCTTCCAAATGGTAGAATATCAACCCTCGTCATAGCCAGGGTCAACCCACAAACAGCCATTACAGAAACGTGCCCTGAGTTATCCAGTGTCTGGTTTTAATCATAAGCTGGACAACTCCACGTACCACAATATCTTTTAAGGTACGAACTATTCTATATCCAATATAGAAACTTTGGCACTAATTTAATTGGAACTATATTCGAATCTCGCAGCTGTCTCCAGTGCATATCTACTTAATGGAAAGAGGCTAATCAGCATTACTCAACTTAGGAATCCATCCAATTATGAGTAACCTGAAAGAGAAACACGTTTCTCAAAACCATCACTATCATCTGAATACCAATCACAAGAATCTACATCTTCGATCTCTTTGAAGAATCCCGATACTTGTGATACCTGGTTCTCTACTTTATTCTTATACCCACAACTTCTCAAAACTTAGACCTTGTATTTCTACGAAACACTCGTCTAAATACTAGAGAAGTTATAAGTAAATAGAACATAGTACTAGGACCTACCCCTTTGTCCTGATGGACACTTGGACAACATACAATACTCTGTATAAGTCCACTGAGTTGAACAACTCAAAACCTGTGCGTTGTAGGTGGAAAACTGTACCCTGGCGATTTCCTCAAATATCACCAATTACAACGAATTCCGATATAATGAGGATGATCACCTAATTCCCAATATCTTACTCCCACTCATCATCTGTAAAACCATACAGATATGAGAATGAAACCTGGTAAATACATACCCTTGGAGTAAGTGTCTAATCGGGAAAAACAGTTTTTCCTTTAACAATGCACTGAAACATGAAAATGTTTCGTAGGGGTATCCTGGTATTCATAGCAATGCCTCTTCCATAATACAATTCATGACTTCAATCGTATATTTTATTGCCATCTCTCCAAATCCCTTTATTTGTCTTTAGTCGTTACCTTCTGTACACCATCGTTAGGCTAAATGGTTTTCTTCCTTCCCTACCGTTCGGCACCAGCCTATGGTTTGGAAGAAGACTATCCAGTAAGCATAATAGGTGTACCCTCCTAAACCAAGGAGTACTCGCAACTGAAAGAAGGTGACGATAAAAGACAACTGAATAATACCTTATTCCTTTAAAGGTGAAATAGGAGTGGCGATGAAGTACGCGGTTTTGGTCGTGAATGATATCAGTCGCAATTTACTTTGCCCTCTTTCTAATCCCTTTATTTTGTCTTTACATATTACCTTCTGCACACCCTACTTAGGCTAATTGGTTTTCTTCATTCCCTACCTTTCGGCACCAGCCTATGGTTTGGAATAAGACTATCCAATAAGCGTAATAGGTGTACTCTCCTAAACCAAGGAGCTCTCACAACCTGAGAGAAGGTGATAATAAAAGACAACTGAATAAACCAATTCTATTTCTCCTGAACCTGGATCCATCCTCGAAGAAGTTCCTTCGAGTTCGTATATAACCATACGATGGATCTATCCAATAGAAGTGGATATCCGTAGTATACGGGTGTTCTGAGAAATTCAAAGGGTAAAAGAAGGAGTGGCAATGACTTATGCAACTCAGACAATCCAAAAGCCAGTATTTTAAGAAGGTTCGGTCAACCTGGTCACTGAGTCATAGTCTAGGGTCGGTCAAAGGTCCCTGCCAAAGAGAGAGAGAGAAAAGAAACACTCTGCGTGCACTCTAACCTAGATCAGAATGGTCATCATTTTATCTAATCCGGAAACCTCCCACTGTCCTGTCAAATTCTCCTCCAAACCTAAAGAAGAATCAATCGGGATCACCCGAAGAGTAAACCAACTCATCAGTGGGAATCAGGATCCAACTCTCATCGCATGATAACGTGATGGAATGCATCTACGTTACTCATACTCCAGAAGGTATGCGCATACTCGGCAAGTTTCAGTTTCTTTAGAAACTCCTGATATAGTTTTTGCCCCATGCTCTTATGATCGTGACTAAGGGCCACCCCACCATAAGTCACATGTCAAGTTCTTCCCATCATTATCTTGTTAATTTGAACCCACCCGTACTCGCCCTTGACTAAGGGCCAACAAGGCTGTACGACTGTCCCAAACCAACTCATCTATCTATGCAACATGTGAACACCCCAGCAGCTACCAATCACTATGTCCTAGCTAAGGGCTAGACCAACATAGCTTGAATACTACTGACCATCCATATGAAATGACGGAGGGCTACGGCTGGTTTTTGGCGAAAAACCTTTAGCGTAGTGAACTTGATATCGCTGAAGGAACCTGATAGCTTTTTAAAATATAGTGGCGAAAACCTTTTGATAAAGAGGTCACTCCCGGTAAAGGGATCTCGGCTCTTTCCTCGTGGAATGAGGTGCAGGATATTCCACTGAATACCGCTATGCAAAGCAACTTGTAATCGACTATAGTGAAGTTATTACTCTGACGCAAACTTCTGTCCAAGGGGTCAGTCCCGGTGAAGGGATATCGGCCCTTGCCCCGTCGAATGAGGTGCAGGATATTCCACTGAATACCGCTATGCATAACAAAAGAAAACGTCTTTGCAATAACACTTTTTAAATTGTTCCAACAACTTTAAACAGGTTTGTTTTATTTTGCGTTGATCAGAATCAACGCAGTCCCATCATTCAATCACACCAGAAAAGAACGAAAATAAAATGTACGTATATGCCATCCGCATTCGTCACTGGGTCCCGTCATCACCCGTTAGGTTACTTAACTAACGACAGAGCGGGGACTGGACTAGCGCGGGTGTAAAACATATACAACATCTAATAGTATATAAACTAATATACAATAATCGCTCCAGGCGTGATAGTATGCAACATTACAGAAAAGTAATAAGCATCACAGAACAATACAGATATCTGGGATCCCCGAGTTTCACAGAGCCGCTGCTGAAACCCGACGTTCCCCTGTCGTGTGGATAGCCTGTGCAATGAAACCTAGACCCCTACGGGTGCGGCAAGTTACCCGCCAAAACCTGAAGCGAGGTAGTCCCCACAGCATAGTGAATGGAACACCCGGCACTTCACGGAATCCGGTAAATTGAGCACCCCTCCTTGGGTCAACCTGTACCCCCTACAAGTGCGGCGAATAGTCTGCCAATTCTGAAGTGGGACCCCTCTGCCTCTCAAAGCCATGAGATGCGGACCCGTTGCTTTCCCGAACCCGGCTATCCGTGCACTCCATCGCGGGGTAAAACCTAGTACAATAATGAAAAATAGTACAATAGGTACATCGACCGCAACCTGGTCATGCCCCAAAAGAATATTATACAACAGGCAGTGACGGCTGTCCACAAGTTGGACGCTCGCCCCGCAATATCTAATGTATAAATAAACTCAAACTGTACTACCATTGCACACTGCTATCCACCACGACAAATCCGCAACATCACAGCACAACACAGAACATCAACGCGAATGTCACGTTCGCAAACCCGTCTAAAAGAACTATAGCAATCAGACGCTGTTTACCGATCAAATGACATTCCCGGTCGGAGATATAATGTAAGCACTGTAAACTAACGCATTTAAATTTCGATCGACCAAAGACCAAATATCAAAAAGTGGGCCCCACAGCTTACTGGTGAACAGTAACAAAACCTGGGCCAAAACGATATTTACCAAAAAACCCCAAAATCCAACACAGAACCCACTGAGAAAATTTGGGAGCACGTGCTCCCCACGTGGCCGCGGATGCGTGGCCAAAACATGGGTTTGGCCGCCCTTCCGCGGCAGCTTGGAGGGATCACGACCCCAAATTTTGTCGTGGCTCTTAAAAAACCCTGCACAGATTTTTAAGACATCCAGAAATAAATTTTGAGACCGTTTAAAATTAACAGAAACTGTCGGGCTAGGATTTTGTCGTTTTTGATTTTCGGTTCGATCGATGTTTTGAACGCGTTAGCACAAGTTAGTATAGCAAAATGGTTAGGCTCTGATACCACTGTAAGTCTACGCTAGCGCCCCGGCAGTCTACAGACGCCAAAATGCGGAACAAAACTTTTAAACTGGCGCTATCGTATACTTTAACCCGGATCTGCCATTATTGCTAAACTAACGAACTGTAAAGAGTGTAGAAAGATTGTACCGAACGATCCGAGTCCTTCTTTCTTCAACCATCATCCCACGCTCCGTTGCGGCTGCTCCGATCTCGTCGATCTCCGATCTCCTCGTCGAGGTGGCACCACATGATCGGTTCTTTAAACGGGCTCCCGCCTCTGACTCGAGGCAACTCGATCGTCAAGTTTGCTAAAAGAGACGACCAAGAATGATGTAGAGAATTAGTAGATGACTTTGTCTCACTTCGTCCAAATCCGTGGATGATCGGTTAATGAAGTTGCCGTGGAAATCGGGTGATGGAATGAAATGAACTGTAAAATTCCATACACTGATAAAACCTATCATATCTTTTCTACAAAATGAAATCAACAACCATGAGAGAGAGAGGAGGGGGCCGGCCTCTTATAAAGAGAGGGGGGTGACCGTAGGAGAGGGGGGGTGACCATAGGATAAATATCATATGTGAACACAAACAAATATCTTGCTTAAAGATCTTAAGCAAAACAAGAAAGCAATGAAATCAAAGCATGAGTCACAAAGCCTTGTCACAAATTCTAGAACCTTCTAGAACCTTCTAGAAGCACGACTCACTCTCATCCAAGAAAAGATAAATCCGCCTTTAACCAAATGTTAAAAGACGGCTGATAGAAAACTGGAAACTGGCAACTTCCAAAAGTGATCCTGAAACGACTTTCAGGAAAACCCCGAAACTGTATAAATATACCCGCATTTGTATTACGACCGAATACAAATGCAACTGAGACAAAGATATTATACCTACTCAATATAATACTCGGATCCGGCTTAAACCAAAGCCGACCAGTATCATCTGCCCGAAAACTGACACGTGCGTAAACGCACGTGCATTTTCCGAACCCTGCCATAAAACCATACGGCCTCTACAACGTTTCGCCCGAACTTGGGAAACTGTCTGTGGGGGACTCTAATGACTCGTCAGTACCCTGGCAGTGGGTTTAACCACAAACCGTCAGCGGCACTAGCAATGCGTAACGGCTGCCCACGGACTGACCTCAAGGGATGCCGATGAGCGCACTCATCCGAAAAACCCTACTGAGCCTAACAGTGACAATGTATATACAGTCCGGTCCGTTCGTTAATCAGTATCGCATATCCTTCCTAGGGGGCTAGCAACGTCAGACCCCTAATAGCAGTATAAGTCGTGTCGGAGTGAAGCCCAATACACCCTGAGATACTACTGGAGTACCTACCAGTAAATCTCCTACCATGGCCATGGATTTGTGTAATGGCTCTCCTAGACACAGCACGACCTCGCCCCCAATACCGGGAGAGACGAATCCCCTGCCGATCCGCTCACGTGCCTCCATATGGCTCGGGACTGTACCCAAAAGCTACCTGTTTGCACGACTCCTTTAAGCCGTGGTAGGGTAGAAATCAAAGCACAGTAGGAACTCACACGAGACAAATGACGACCTCAGGTCGATGAACTAACCTGTACACATGTCACCAGGGAACTGCTATCTGACGATAGGTATAGTACTAACTAGCAGATTCCCGGCGAGTCCTGTCCGGTGTACTCATAACCCAATGAGCACCTGTATACATCTTAGGTGATCCAACTGACACCAGTGGCTTGTGAGACCGGCCACCGCCCCTCGTCGGGGTCTCGACTGTACACACTAGTCTACTCCGGAGTATCGATGCCCTGTCTCGAAACTCCCACGACTAGGGACCACAATTAAGGATATGCATATAAACTACCCAACTCTCACGTATATGATCGCCATCATACTGTTGGTAGTAAAGCAAGATCCTAAGGGCTCTATCAAAGTGTAACATGCAATCAGTCACCTGAACATGTACACGACTGATAAAGGCAAACCAGATATCATACTATCATCTCGAGTAAGACTGTGCTACCGGGATAGGTCCTCCGCAATCATTGCAATCACGTACCTGCGATCCAATAATTGACTATGAGGGCACTATCTCCAACATCGCGGTCAATTAGGACAGAAGAAGGTCATGGGTAATCTATTGCTTATCCGCATTTCTTTTGTGGTGTCTAAGGCAAGTGTGTCTAAGGCAAGTGGTTACTTAATTAGGCCCGCTACTTACGTAGCGGATACCTCCCACTTACCTAGCACTTACCTGACCACAGGAGGGATAAAGAGGTAGTAGAGGATTTATCCTGCGATTTGTCTTCTGGAAGTCTAGGAGAAGTCTAGTGACTTGACCTAGGTGACCATAGATCTAGGGTTGATTGTGCATTTTTGTTGTGATTTTTCTAAATCTGTCTTTTTCAAAAAAAACAAACCAAAAAATAAACCATTTTCTCTAATTATCACAAACGCTCCCACTTGTGCTAAACCGTTTAGTGCATGCTTGGCTGGACACGGGATTCTAGTGCCCGTCTTGTCCGCGTTCCTCCTATCGACTCCGAAGTCGGTAATTCTACATTTTCTTTTTCCTCACCACTCGCCACATCCACCGAGATGGACGGATCTCCATCAAATTTTAACACCACTTTGCCACCACCCGCAGATGCGCATAATCTACCGCGTATGTCTCTCCAACAGAGATGCTAGCCGATATGTGGTCCTCTTTCTACTTGTCTTTCTATTTCACCATCCAATGGGGATAACTTTGAAATCAAACCTCACTATATCAATCTCTTACCTAAATTTCACGGTCTCGAGTCTGAAGACGCATACGTTTTCATCACCAAATTTGAAAACGTATGTGCTATGATGGGCACTTCACAACTTTCTATGGATGTTATGCGTTTACGTCTTCTCGCGTTCACTTTGTGCGTAGCCGAAAAATGGCTTTATAACACAGCTGCACACTCTATTTCAAACTGGGATGAATTCATCATAGCATTCCTTAAGAAATTTTATCCCAATCATAAGACCGCCCGTGTCCGTAGCGAAATCAATCAATTTACCCAGCTTCCCAATGAACAATTTTGGAAGTGTTTTGAACGATTCAAGGATCTGCTAGTCCAATGACCTCATCACGGAATCAATCGATGGGATCTGTGCCGAATCATATATGAGGGCATTAATCCAACAACAAAGCAGATGCTTGAATCCATGTGTCAAGGCAATTTCATGTCTAAAGATGATGGTGAAGCTGGGAAATTTTAGAAGATTCTGCTGAAAAAACTTTGCAATGGGAGAGTGTTAGACAACCATCGTCTAGGGGAGGTATCCATCAACTTGATGTTTCCGTAGCAGTCAAAGCCGAAATGGCAGCAATGCAAAAGAAACTTGAAGCTATGGAACACAAATTTTTATTAGCCTCCCTAAACCAGGTCACACTCCCTAAAACCGTGTGTGGATGTTGTCCTGATCCATCACATTTGACGGAAGAATGTCCTTTGAATTCTCCGTTTCAAGGTCAAGAACACACTAATACTACTTTTCAGGAACGACCTAGAAACGATCCTTATTCTTCCACTTATAATCAGGGATGGAAGAATCACCCTAATTTTGCTTGGAACCAACACCAAACTCAAAATACGGTTCCAAACTAAAATAAATTTCAAAGGGTCCCTCCACAACAACAGCAACCACTACAACTGAGTCAGCACCCCTTTCAATCACAAAATTTTCATTATTCCGGCGAACACTTCTGCACCGTATAATAATTCTTTGCAATTGGTCGGTACCGATAATTCCTCTTCACTCGAACGAACCTTGGATTTGTTCATGAAACATTCCATCCAAGTATCGGCTGATATATGGTCTTCTATCGATGATATAAAGAAGAACTCCTCCTCCCACGGTGAGAGTATTAAATCGATAGAAGCACAAATTGCACGATTAAATGCCGAAATGAGTGCTAGAGAGAAAGGGAAACTTCCATCTCAACCCCTACCGAATCCTGGGCATTGACAACACTACAATGTGAGTGCCATTATAATGTTGAGATCCGGAAGAGTGCTGAATAATCAAGTCGGTGAACAGATTGATAATGATGAAATAATCAATGACACCCCGGCTTCCACTTCTAACCCTAGTTCATCTTCTTCCGAGCCTATTCTCCATTTTCCTCAAGGCTCAAACTCTCAGCCCACTTCTTCTAGTCAACCAAAGACGATCCCCACTCCAATTCTGGGATCTGTTCCACCCACACGACCTTCTCCAATGTCGGACCCAGCTCTTATTGCTAAGGCTCCTTATCCAAATCGGTTAAGGGGAAACAAACCGGGTCCACAAATGGAGAAGATTATGGAAATGTTTAAACAGGTTAACATAAATATCTTTCTCCTAGATACTATACAACAAGTTCCGGCATATGCGAAAATCCTTAAGGACTTGTGCACTAGGAAGAGAAAGACTCAAGTGCCCAAAAAGGAATTCATGACGAATAATGATAGAACAGCTTTTACACCACAATTACCAAAGAAACGTAAGGACCCTGGATGTCCTACAATCTCTATTTCTATTGGGGGTAAAAATATTAACCGTGCTTTACTCGACCTTGGCGCTAGTGTTAACCTGCTTCCATACTCTGTCTACGAGCAGTTAGGGATTGGAGAGTTAAAACCCGCTCATTTTACTCTCCAGATAGCAGATCGATTTATCACCAAACCTAGGGGTGAGCTTGAGGATGTGTTGATAAATGTAAGGGAAATTATATTCCCTGTGGACTTTATTGATTTGGCTACGCAACCCAAGAAGAAGGCCAAGATTAGAGGAAACCCCTCATGGAGTTCCTGAAAAACGGTGTACTCCCCGAAGACCGAGGAGAAGCTCGTCAGCTACAAGCCAAAGCACGCCACTTTGTCTAGAGCAACGGAAACCTGTATAAGAAGTCGTACACTCAGCCTCTGCTCCGGTGCATCGACCCCCATGAGGCTGACTATGTTCTGCGAGAAATTCAAGAAGGGGTCGGGGGAGCGCACCTTGGTCCAGAAGACCCTGCTCCAAGGGTACTACTGGCCGAAGTTACACCAGGACGCTGAGAAGCTGATCAGAAGGTGCAAGAACTGCCAACTCTTCGGCAATATACCTCGTCTTCCCGCAACCGAGCTAACGTGTCACGACCCGGAAAAAGGCACATGACTGGCACTTGAATCATGTGAAGTCTATAGGACCCCACCTAATTCAAGTAAGCCAAAGCCCAGAAATCTAAACCTTTTTAGGGAAATAATAAAGGTGAAGTTTTTAAAATAAATGTATAATGAAATCGAGTTTTCCTTTAAAATGCATAAGTAATGATATATGAAAATGCAAGTGGATTATACTATAGTTGAAAATATTTTTCGTCTTTAAAAATTTGGGCAGCACCTCCCTTGTATATTTTGATCCAAAACCACATACAAGCAATATATAAGCATCCCCAAGCGAGAGCTAGCTCTTCGCCAATCGACGGAATCACAACCACGCAAGTAAGCAATAAATATACAACGCCCAATAGCGAAGATCAATACAGAAGAAATAAGTAAAGCAAGGCATCAAAAAGCTCAAAAGAAGAGAACATACACCCATCGTTCTAAGTCTTGCAAACATACAGTCTGTCTAGGTCTACTAATATAAAAAGTCTAGTTTCTGATTGATGGAGTTTATCTAGATACAACATGAATAATAATTCAAGATTGGGAACGATTCAATGTGTCTCATCTACCCAAGCAAACACCCTGAAGGAACTGTGTGTCAGCATACCGCTACTGATCCAAGCGGTAGAACCTGCAAGAAAACTGTGGCACAGCGGGGGTGAGTTGCCAACTCGTGAGTAGAAAACATCAGAAGGTAGAAATCGAATAAACAGCTATTCCTAGGTCATACTGTATCATAAAGGTAATACTATGGTATCTAGGGTGTCCATGTATGCATATATGTCAACAATAAAGTCAATGCCAATGGCTTGTAAAACAACATGTGAAATCATATGCTTGTATGCTTGTGGATATCATCCACGTGTGTCTATCAACGACACATCAATATCATGGAAACCTGAGTGTCTAACATCGACACTCGAAAACATCATGAAACCCGTGTCCGGTATCGACACGTAAATCCTCATATATCCTGGCGCCGCATCCTCAGATCGGCCCTCATATCCATCTCACGACTCTGGTCGGTATCCTCCGGATATCCGTCGGGTCCAAACTATCACCGGTAAGTAGTGCTCCCTTGCCAGGTTCTTCGTCTACATCTCGAACTTATTGCCATGGGGTACCTTACCGGGCCCACCATATACCCGCAGAGTTTTCATCCACTCCTCGAATTGGGTCTCAAAAACATGCTCAGAACCGAGAAAACGCATAGTGGACAAGAAATATCATATCAAGGGAAAAACCGCTTTTTAAAATATTTCAAGTTTCAAAAGGTATCTTGCGGTTTCCTAAATCCACGAAATCGAAATAAAACATCATATGAGAGTATATATATATATATATATTACTATAGCAATGTATGAATACAGATGCATGTGGCATCTAAGTAAGAAATGCAATATCTAAACTAGTATGTGGGAGCAAGAATACCACAAGATAATTAAACTACCAGCTATCAGGTTATACAAGTGAGATGACGGTTTCTAATGTGTACGTGGCATGGCCATTACCGATGATGATGTGTGTAAGCCGGCAAGAAAGTGTACGTGCAACGTACGCATCATCGGTAATAATGCATATTTCCTAGCAGACGAAATCGTAATAGCT
This sequence comes from Agapanthus africanus, assembly GCA_030015575.1. NCBI lineage: Eukaryota > Viridiplantae > Streptophyta > Magnoliopsida > Asparagales > Amaryllidaceae > Agapanthus > Agapanthus africanus. Next base: position 259,388,436 of record JASDDO010000012.1, on the reverse strand, counting down.
AATGAAAGCACATGTATATGCAATGCAATGAGAATAACATAACATAACAGAATAGTAAAACAGTAAGCGCAACATTATAAAATATACGTATCTATATCCGAGCCATACCGTTATCGTAATTGAAATTAATACAAACCGCTGTTTTTAGAAGGGTAGGGCTACGGTGTTTTGGAGAAAAGAAATATCATTTTGAAAATCCGTAGACCCTTCGGGTTGCTCTTTGAAAAAATACCTACGATTCTTTAGTTTTGAAGATAGGTATGACTCTAAATCTAATCTAACATCTACTTAAGGGACTAAATGAACAAATGTAGAAAGGGATTAAAAATCTATAATATATCTGAGTCGATGTATCTATCAATCGGCGATCCAGCCTCATAGCATCACAAATGGTATAGTCCATCGTATGGAATTCTCGAGTCAAGAGTGTGGATTAATCATTATATATATAATCTCGTACGGTATCATCCGTCACACAACATCATAATCAAGGGAACGGATCCAAGATCACGTACATGTTGGAGATAGTGCCCTCAGATTCAATTATTCGATCACAGGCACGTGATTACAATGGTTGATGGAGGACCTATCCCGATAGGACAGTCTTACTCGAGATGATAGTATGCTATCTGGTTTACCTTTATCATCGTGTACTGCTTTAGGTGACCTGACAAGTCGCAATTACACGTTGATAGAGCCCCTAGGATTCTTGCTTGACAACCAGCAGTATGAGGGCGATCATATAAGTGGGAGCTGGGGGTCTATAAGCATATCCTTAAATGGTCCCTAGTCGTGTGAGTTTCGAGACAGGGCATCGATACTCCAGAGTATACTAGTGTATACAGTCGAGACCCCGACGAGGGGCGGTGGCCGGTCTCACAAGCCACTGGTGTCAGTTGGATCACCTAAGATGTATACAGGTGCTCATTGGGTTATGAGTACACCGGACAGGACTCGCCGGGAACATGCCAATTGGTCATATACCAGACGTCAGATGGCAGTTCCCTGGTGACATGTGTGCAGGTTAGTTCATCGACCTGCGGATCGTCATTTGTCTTGTGTGAGTTCCTACTGTACTTTGATTACTACCCTACCACGGCTCAAAGGAGTCTTGCAAACAGGTTTTAGTTGGGTACAGTCCCGAGCCACATGGAGGCAGTGAGCGTATCTTCAGGGGTTCGTCTCTCCCGGTATTGGGGGTGAGGTCGTGCTGTGTCTAGGAGAGCCATTACACGAAGCCCTCGGCCGAGGCAAGGAGATTTACTGGTAGGTATTCCAGTAGTATCTCAGGGTGTTCTGGGCTACACTCCGACATGACTTGTACCGTTTTTGGGGGTCTGACTTATACCAACCCCCTAGGCCCGCCATGCGATACTCATAGACGAACGGACCGGACTGTACGGATATTGTCACTGACAGGCTCAGTAGGGTTGTCGGGCTGAGTTCGCTCATAGACGTCCCTTTTAGTCAATACCTGGTAGCCCGTTACGCATTGGCTTATACCTCTGACGTGCAAGTGGTTAAATCCAAAACCAAGGTGTTGATGAGTCTTTAGAGTCCCACACATTCAGTTACTCAGCTTTCGGGCGAAAGGTTGTAGAGGCCGTATGGAGATATGGCAAGGTCCGATCAGATACGTGCGGTATTGCGCGTATCAGGATCGGACAGTTTGTATTACAGGTCATATGGGTATATGGCAGGGTTCAATCAGATACGTGCGGTATTGCACGGATCAGGATCGAACGGATAATACTAGCCGACTTTGGTTTAAGCCGGATCCTAGTATAGTACAGTGTAGATTTTGTCTCACTGCATTTGTATTTCGGTCGGAATACAAATGCGGGTGTGTATGCACAGTATCGGGGTTTTCCTGTAGTTTATTACGGGACCAGTTTTCTGGAGTTGCCAGTTTGCTTTTCGTTTCGGCCGATTTCATTTGTATCGTTCATTGGCCGAAGTTTGGTGGAGGAAGGCTTATTTGCATTGTTGCAAATAGGCATTTGTGGAGGGTGTTCTTTGCATATATTTGTATCATGATGGTTTCATGATGGAGCCCATCCTTTGACTCTTTCTTTTCCATCATGGCTTGACTTTGTTAACAATCATGGTTGTTGATGATTGTTGGTTGAGTGTTGGGATTGTTGTTGATAATGGGATGTGATATGGTTGTTGAGTGAGGACTTTTCTTAGTGATCATTTTATTCCATATGATAACCATTCCTCTCTCTCTCTCTTGCATGATTGATATGGTCACCTCCCCCTGGACTTTTCCCTCTCTCTTTTTGATACATGGGTCGGCCATTCCCTTAGGAGAGGTGAGGGATTTCATTTTAATGTGTGGCAATTTTTGGTTCTCTTGATGCTCCAAAAATCACACAAGAAGACTCTCCAAAATTCCAAGTTCTTTTTCCTCCACCACAAAGGCAATTCCACAACCCCAAAGTGAGACATGGTTCTTCACACATTCTACAGCAAATCTTGGGCACGTCGACTAGCCAGCTTCGTGCCCGAGTTGCCTCGGCATTGAGGTGGGAGCCCATAAAAGAAGTAGGCGATGTGGTGCACTTCCGGCGACGAGGTGGAGACCGGAGCTTCCGCAGGAGATCGGGACGACGACGAGAAGACCGGAGGACTCAGATCTGTCGGTATATCTCTCTTCCCTTTCTTGTAGATAGCTAGGACTAGTTAGTAGTTCGATCCAGGTATTAGTGCGCGGCGGTTTGCCAGTTCAAGAAAATTAAAGTTTATCACCGCTTCCGCATTTGGCCGTCGGATTGACGGCCGGGGCGCCGCCGTGCACTTACAATGGTATCAGAGCCTCGCCATTAACTTAGTCAAGCTTGGTGTAATGTGTTTTTCAGTTCCGATCGATCAAATGTTCCAAAACCCGTTTTTCCTTCGCATCAGTTTCTGTTGAAAATTTTTGGTCTCGAAAATTTTTTCAGGTTGTAAAATATTGATGTACTGGAAAATCTAAGAGCACTGTAAAAATTCGATGAAGTGAATCCACAGTGGGAGCGCGGTACCGCCGCAAATACCCCCTTCCCGCCGCTGTTCCGCCGCACACTGTGGGGATCCCTGCACCAATTTTTTACAGAAGCTTTCTGGGGTGAAAAGTGGGGTTTTGGAATAATAACATTGGGCCCAGAATTTCTTGATCTGCTACAGTAATGCTTGGGGGCCCACTTGTTAAAATTTGATTGATCGGATATTTTAAACACATTTTTCACAGTATTTACATTATATCTGCGACCGTGAATGTCACTCGATCGGTAAATCCAGTCTAACTGCTATAGCCCGGTTAGACGCATTTGCGAACGTGACTTTCACGTTGATGTTCTGTTTTTGCTTTGATGTTGCGGATCGGTCGTGGGGGATAGCCTGGTTGCAATGCTAGTACAGTTGTGTTTGTATTATGTACATTTGATATTGCGTGGCGAGCGTCCGACATGTGGACTGCCGTCACTGCCTGTTTGTATTATTATTTTGGGGCACGGCCAAGTTGCGGTCGATGTACCCGTTGTATGTATATTTTACTTTCTGTACTAGGATTACCCCGCGGAGGGGTGCACAGATAGCCGGGTTCTAGAGGGCAACAAGCCCGCATCTCATGGCAATGAGACGGAGGGGGCTTTACTCTAGGATTGGCGGGCTATTCGCCGCACTCGTAGGGGGTACAGGTTGACCCAGGAGGGGTGCCCAAGTTGCCGGATTCCGTGGAGTGCTGGGTGGTCCATTCACGGTGCTGAAGGGGGCTGCCTCGCTTCAGGTTTTGGCGGGTGACTTGCCGCGCCCGTAGGGGTCTAGGATTTCATTGCACAGGCTATCCACACGACCAGGGGAACGTCGGGTTTCAGTAGTGGCTCTGTGAAACCCGGGGATCCCAGATATCTGTATTGTTTCTGTGATGCTGTACATTTTCTGTGATGTTGCATTTCTTTCACGCCTTGAGCGAAATATAATATATTGGTATATATATTAGTAGATGTTGTATATGTTTTTCATCCGCGCTAGTCCAGTCCCCGCTCTGTCGTTAGTTAGCTAACCTAACGGGTAATGACGGGACCCAGTGGCGAATGCGGATGGCATATACGTACATCAGTATATTTTCGTTCTTTTTGGTGTGATCAATTGATGGGACTGCATTGATTCGGATCAATGCAAGTTAAAAACAAACCTAATCTGATGTTGTTGGAACACTTTTCAAAAAGCTGTTATTGCAAGGACGTTCACTTTTGTTTTGCATCGTGATATTCAGTTGGAATATCCTGCTCCTCAGTCGACGATGCAAGGGCCGAGATCCCTTCACCGGGAGTGACCCCTTGGACAAAAAGTTTGCGTCAGGGCATTAACTTCACTATAGCCGATTACTTTTGCTTTGTACCGTGGTATTCAGTTGGAATATCCTGCACCCCATTCTACGGGGAAAGAGCCGAGATACCTTCACCGGGAGTGACCCTTTAGCAATGGTTTTCGTCACTATATTTTTAAAAGCTATCTGTTCCTTCAATGATATCAAGTTCACTACGTTAGAGGTTTTCGCCAGAAACCATTCGTAGCCCTCCGTCGTTTCATATGGGTGGTCAATAGTATTCAAGCTGTGTATGTTGGCCAAAGTCAAGGCACAGTGATTGGTAGCTATTGGGGTATTCATATGCAGCATAGATGGATGCGTTGGTTTGGGACAGTCGTACTGCCATTTTGGCCAAAGTCAAGGGTATGTACGGGTGGATTCAAATTAACCTGGAGAATGACGGGTAGAACTTAACATGTGACTTATGATATGTTGGCCAAAGTCAAGGTCATAAGAGCATGGGGCAAAAATCACATCGGGAGTTTCAAAAGAACTGAAACTTGCCAGATATGCGCATACCTTCTGGAGTGTGATGATGTGAGCGGATTCCGTCACGTTATCATGCGATGATAGTTGGATCCCGATTCCTACTGATGAGTTGGTATACTCCTCGGGTGATCCCGACTAATTCTTCTTTCAGGTTTGGAGGAGAATTTGACGGTACAGTGGGAGGTTTCCAGATTAGATAAATTGGTAACCATTCTGGTCTAGGATAGAGTGCACGCTGAGTGTTTCTTTTCTCTCTCTCTTTGGCAGCGACCATTGACCCGACCCTAAGACTATGACTCAGTGACCAAGTTGACCGAACCTTCTTAACACTGGTTTTTGGATTGTCAGAGTTGCAAACCTCATTGCCACTCCTACTTTTACCCTTTCCTCCAGGTCACCCCGTACTACTACGAACGTCCACTTCCATTGGACAAAACCATCGTATGGTTAGATACGAACTCGACGGAATTTATTCGAGGATGGTTTTCGGTTCTGGAGAAAACGGATAGGACTATTCAGTTGTCTTTTCTTTTCACCCTCTCTCTGGTTGCGAGTACTCCTTGGTTTAGGAGTAGTACACCTATTACGCAAATTGGATAGTCTTCTTCCAAACCATAGGCTGGTGCCGACCGGTAGGGAAGGAAGAAAGCCAATTAGCCTAAACGGTGTACAAAAGGTATTAAGTTAAGACAAAGCAAGGGATTAGTGAGAGGGCAAAGTAAATTGCGACAGATATTCACGACCAAACCAAGTATTCCTTCGCCAATCCTAAATCACCTTTGTATTTCTCCGGAACACTCCGTATCACTACGAAGATCCACAGTTTATTGGATACTCCATCGTATGGTTATATAGGAACTCGAAAGGAACTTGTTCCAGTTCGGGGATGGATTCTGGTTCAGGAGAAATAGGAATAAGATTTATTCAGGTGTCTTTTATCTTCACCTTCTCTCGCATTGCGAGTGTTCCTAGGATTAGGATAGTACACCCATTATGCTTATTGGATAGTCTTCTTCAAAACCATAGGCTGGTGCCGAACGGTAGGGAAGGAAGAAAACCATTTGGCCTAAAGGGGTGTGCAGAAGGTAATGACTAAAGATATATAAAGGGATTTGGAGAGGTGGCAAGGAATTACACGGTTACAGTTGTGAATCTGGATAATGGAAGGGGCATTACTAAGAATACCAGAATACCCCTACGAAACATTTTAATGTTTCAGTCTCACTGTGTACTGTTAAAGGAAAGCTGATTTCCCGATTAGATACTTACTCCTGGGTATTTATTTACCAGGTTTGATTCTCACATCTGTATGGTTTTACAGATGTTGAGTGGGAGTAAGTTATTGGGAATTGGGTGATCATCCTCATTATATCGGGATTCGTTGTAATCGATGATATTTGAGGAAGTAACCTGGATTGTTTGCCGGTCGGCAAATATTTGGTTTTGAATATCCGCTGTTATGCACCAATTTCAAATCGATATATCTGTACGTCTATTTTCATAGAGTGAGATATACCTTTTTGAAATTATGTCTACGACATTTACCTATATCATTGGATGGTTAGGTAAGGAGCATTAAACAGCGGTGTAATTCTTCTTAACCATATGTACAGTTTTCAACCTACGACACACAGTGAATGAGTTATCAGACTCAAGGGACTTATACAGAGTATTGTATGTTGTCCAGGGTCCATCAGGACAGAGGGGTTGGTCCTCGTACTATATTCGGTTTACTTATGACTTCTCTAATTTTTAGACAAGTGTTTCTTGGAAACACAGGGTCCGAATTTTGAGAAGTTATAGGTATTTGAATAAAGTAGAGAACCAGGTATTGCAAGTATCGGGATTCTTCAAAGTGATCGAAGATGTAGATACTTGAGTATGGTATTCAGTTGATAGTAATGATTAAGAGAACTTGCTTCTCTTTCAGGTTACTCATAGTTGGAAACATTCCTAAGTTGAGTAACGCTGATCGACCTCATTCCATTTAGTTGGCATGCACTGGAGACAGCTGCATGATTTGAATCTGGTTCAATTAAATCAGTGCCTCTGGTTCTATATTGGATATAGAACAGTTCATATCTTAACGTTGTTAAGGTACGGGGATTTGTCCAGCTTATGATTAAAACCAGACTCTGGATAACTCAAGGCACGTTTCTGTAATGGCTGTTTGTGGGTTGACCCAGGCTATGACGAGGGTTGACTTTCTACCATCTGGATGAACAATAGCAATATTGTTCTAGACTCGCCACAGTTTTATTAAAAATGGATTTTTTCAGAAAACAGTAGTCGGAGTATGGTAGAACTGGAAGTGATTCCAGAACCATGAACGATTACTGAAGATTTGATAAGGAAACTAAAGATTCAATCTGGTTTGACATTCCATTGGCCACTCCGCAGATAAGGTGGGTAACTTCAGGCACCCGAGAGGTACTCCGGTAGCCTCAAGGACGGTGACTGGGAAGTTCTTGTTTACCCACAATTACCATTGCTGTTGTTCCAGGCTGCGAGACCCGGCGGGGGGATGAGTATAGCGTCGTTCTAAACTAGTTTTAGAAGTGGACGTCTATATGACTCTGTCAGAGGGTTGTCGTAGTCAGTGGGAGCAGCGGAAGCATTGGTGGACAGGAAGCTTATGTCTATTTATAGACTAAAGCAGATGTAGCGGAGATAGATCATCTATTTCTGACGTGACAGTCATAGGTTTGACTTCATCAAAATAGGGGATGGATCTGTTGAGAAGGTAGTAGGGTGTGATGTCATGGTATTTTGATGACATACACAGAATGGGAAAGGAAACTCCTATACTACAATCGGTTATACTTTGGTCGTTGCACAGTGTTTTCTCCACAAAGGAAATGGATTTTATATCAGACATACTGGTTACTAGATCTATGGTTTTAGATCTAGATTTGGGTAGTCTCCCAATCAGGGTACTTAGACAGCATTCTAAGAGTATTTAGAATGGACGACTCCTGGCACGGTAGTGTACCTGCAGGTGATGGAGTCACCCTCTCTAAAGGTGTCTTACAGACTAAAGGGAGAGGGACGTGCATGATTGGCAGATCACTTGCTCAGGTAATTGAGTCAATCGTGAGATGTCAAGTACCACACCGGATGTCGTTCTTGCACTAGATGCAATAAGTTGACATTTAATCCAACCCTGGAGAAACAGTTGGAAGCAGTTTTAGAACATAAGTGGATGTTCTAGGGATATGATAACGACAGCCTCATTCGGGAGACAGTTATCATTCCAGGCTTCCAAGGTGACATGGACGACAAGGAGGTTGTCAGAGTTATAGTTTTCCTTCTGATGAGGGGCAGTATTTTGGACAGGTGATCCAAGGCAATACTGAGGGTGGCATGGCGCAGGATACTGATTAAATTCAGTTGACGATACAGTCTAAGAAGTTTGGATTTGGAGTTCATTTATGAGCTATGTCCCATCAGACATCCAGACACATTCTAAGACAGGTATTGCTCATTTCGGGAGATGGCTTTCTCCGCGAACTTGAGATATAGAGAGACATAGAAAGAAACAACAAAGCGGATCCACTCACAAAGGCTATTCCTCGACCGCAATAGTTTCGCAAACGAGCTTTGTGAGACTGACTAGTAGAGGAGTTAGGTGTTCGGTATCACACGGGCTGTGAGTATGCGACATCGCAATAATTAGCCTTGAGTGCAAGTGGGAGATTGTTGGAGATAGTGCCCTCAGATTCAATTATTCGATCACAGGCACGTGATTACAATGGTTGATGGAGGACCTATCCCGATAGGACAGTCTTACTCGAGATGATAGTATGTTATCTGGTTTACCTTTATCATCGTGTACTGCTTTAGGTGACCTGACAAGTCGCTATTACACGTTGATAGAGCCCCTAGGATTCTTTCTTGACAACCAGCAGTATGAGGGCGATCATATAAGTGGGAGCTGGGGGTCTATAAGCATATCCTTAAATGGTCCCTAGTCGTATGAGTTTCGAGACAAGGCATCGATACTCCAGAGTAGACTAGTGTATACAGTCGAGTCCCCGACGAGGGGCGGTGGCCGGTCTCACAAGCCACTGGTGTCAGTTGGATCACCTAAGATGTATACAGGTGCTCATTGGGTTATGAGTACACCGGACAGGACTCGCCGGGAACATGCCAGTTGGTCATATACCAGACGTCAGATGGCAGTTCCCTGGTGACATGTGTGCAGGTTAGTTCATCGACCTGCGGATCGTCATTTGTCTTGTATGTGTTCCCACTGTACTTTGATTACTACCCTACCACGGCTCAAAGGAGTCGTGCAAACAGGTTTTAGTTGGGTACAGTCCCGAGCCACATGGAGGCAGTGAGCGTATCTTCAGGGGTTCGTCTCTCCCGGTATTGGGGGTGAGGTCGTGCTGTGTCTAGGAGAGCCATTACACGAAGCCCTCGGCCGAGGCAAGGAGATTTACTTGTAGGTATTCCAGTAGTATCTCAGGGTGTTCTGGGCTACACTCCGACACGACTTGTACCGCTTTTGGGGGTCTGACTTATACCAACCCCCTAGGCCCGCCATGCGATACTCATAGACGAACGGACCGGACTGTACGGATATTGTCACTGATAGGCTCAGTAGGGTTGTCGGGCTGAGTTCGCTCACAGACGTCCCTTTTAGTCAATACCTGGTAGCCCGTTACGTATTGGCTTATACCTCTGACGTGCTAGTTGTTAAATCCACAACCAAGGTGTTGACGAGTCTTTAGAGTCCCCCACATTCAGTTACTCAGCTTTCGGGCGAAAGGTTGTAGAGGCCGTATGGAGATATGGCAAGGTCCGATCAGATACGTGCGGTATTGCACGGATCAGGATCGGACAGTTTGTATTACAGGCCGTATGGGTATATGGCAGGGTTCAATCAGATACGTGCGGTATTGCACGGATCAGGATCGAACGGATAATACTAGCCGGCTTTGGTTTAAGCCGGATCCTAGTATAGTACAGTGTAGATTTTGTCTCACTGCATTTTTATTTCGGTCGGAATACAAATGCGGGTGTGTATGCACAGTATCGGGGTTTTCCTGTAATTTATTACGGGACCAGTTTTCTGGAGTTGCCAGTTTGCTTTTCGTTTCGGCCGATTTCCTTTGTATCGTTCATTGGCCGAAGTTTGGTGGAGGAGGGCTTATTTGCATTGTTGCAAATAGGCATTTGTGGAGGGTGTTCTTTGCATATATTTGTATCATGATGGTTTCATGATGGAGCCCATCCGTTGAATCTTTCTTTTCCATCATGGCTTGACTTTGTTAACAATCATGGTTGTTGATGATTGTTGGTTGAGTGTTTGGATTGTTGTTGATAATGGGAGGTGATATGGTTGTTGAGTGAGGACTTTTCTTAGTGATCATTTTATTCCATATGATAACCATTCCTCTCTCTCTCTCTTTCATGATTGATATGGTCACCTCCCCCTTGACTTTTCCCTCTCTCTTTTTGATACATGGGCCGGCCATTCCCTTAGGAGAGGTGAGGGATTTCATTTTAATGTGTGGCAATATTTGGTTCTCTTGATGCTCCAAAAATCACACAAGAAGACTCTCCAAAATTCCAAGTTCTTTTTCCTCCATCACAAAGGCAATTCCACAACCCCAAAGTGAGACATGGTTCTTCACACATTCTACAGCAAATCTTGGGCACGTCGACTAGCCAGCTTCGTGCCCGAGTTGCCTCGGCATTGAGGTGGGAGCCCGTAAATGAAGTAGGCGATGTGGTGCACTTCCGGCGACGAGGTGGAGACCGGAGCTTCCGCAGGAGATCGGGACGACGACGAGAAGACCGGAGGACTCGGATCTGTCGGTATATCTCTCTTCCCTTTCTTGTAGATAGCTAGGACTAGTTAGTGGTTCGATCCGGGTATTAGTGCGCGGCGGTTTGCCAGTTCAAGAAAATTAAAGTTTATCACCGCTTCCGCATTTGGCCGTCGGATTGACGGCCGGGGCGCCGCCGTGCACTTACAGTACATACTATTATCTTATCAAGTCACATGTTATTACGTATACTGTGTATATCGTCCAACAATCCTTTAATATATCGTATCATATACGAGGTCTCAACTCGATCATACATCATAACCTCACGACATCACGTCCGATCATATCAACTCATATCTATTAACACATAATATCATCATCTCACGTGTATATGTGTGTGTGTGTGTGTATATATATATAAACAAACACACACACACACACACACACACACACACACATAAATATATATACACATACACACACACACATATACTATATATAAATATCTTATTCTACGGTTGCGTGGGTGCTATACGCCACCCACCCGACTTCCCCCGTATATATACATCTACTCACCTGCTAATCTCCTCAATTAGCCGAAGTCGATGTGCTTCGTCGTCTTGGAAGTCCCCGCGAAAGTACCTACATATCAACACATGTCGTAACGTTATTAAAACCAACTTCGAACACCGATACGGAACACGAAATGCTTATAGGTTAGAACCTATAGCTTATGAATGCAAAAAAAACCAAATAACCCTCGTCGTTGACATACAAACGTCCAACGACCAAATCACATCAAGAAATTCATAAATCCAACTTTCAAATATCGGAAAACATTGCCAAAACCACCTCAAAATGCTCCCAGATTTTTGCACATATAGATAGGGACAAAACTAACAATACAGAGGCTATGTCATAAGGAGTGTGAGCTACAGGCAAAACTCCATCACCAGAACCCAAAATTGGGCCGGTGAGATATGCTACAGTAACGGGTGGCGCCAACCATATCTTTGAATTTGGGTCTCATTCTTCTGTAGTGGTCTTCTAGTGGTCTAACTATGTCAATGTTGTTGTTTGATTTTCTTATGAACATCCCAAGTTGCTCCAGATTCTATTAAATCCTCAAAAACTAGATAAAACCGATATCGGAAAATTCTAAGTTCATGTATTGGTTTCTATACTCTGGTCTAGGCCAGTAAACATCACTAGAGTCATGAAAAACACTTACTACACCTTCACAAGTCATACTATCTCCTAACCCTCATCTAGGAATTATCAAAGATCACTAATCTATATCAGTTTACTCTAAACTACTATAGGGTGTAAAGAAACTAAAAACTTAACTAAAGGAATAGAAATATACCTCATTTGGCAACTCAAGAAATTTCTTGGGTTGCCCAAAGTGCTCAAAACCTTGACTTGATCCTACCATAGTGTTTGTAGTGAGCTTGTGCACAATATTTATGAAGGGGGAATAAGGTTTGGCTAAGCTTTGGGGTGTTTTTGTGATGATAGAGGAGATGGAGGGAAAAGGGAGATGAAGGGGGAAGAATGGATGAGATGAAGGAAATGAGAGGTGAAGGGAAAAATGAAGAGTGAATTAGTAGCCATGGTTCACTCTCTCTCTCTCTCTCTCTCTCTCTCTCTCTCGCCCTTTTTCATGCCATATCTACATGTCCCCTCTTTGACTTTTCTTCTCTTTTATTTTCTCTTCTCACTAAAACCAAATATCAAGCATACATAAGAAGCAACATGCAACAAAATCATTAAAACCAAATATCAAGCATCCATGGATATTTAAAAATACGGATTTGGATTAATCGTGATTAATAGTGCACTAATCAAGTTTAATTTAAACTTGCATATAATTAATTATAAAATGACCAAATCCAACAAATACCTTTTTAATAATTAAACCATATTAAGCTCCAATTATTTTCCAAATATTGGTATATAATTATACCATTTTACGAAAACCCCAATTCGCAAATCGAATAGATTTCGTGAAATATATTATTTTAATATTATAATTCAAAAAATATTTTTTTACATTTCTGAAATGTTACAATCTTCCCCCCTTAAATAAATTCGGTGCCCGAATTTAACTTTAAACCCCCAAATATTAAAACATTTCAATAATCAGTTTAAATCACAGGGCTCCGAAATCATGGAATACTCAAGAATATCACAGCGCATCGAGTGCGGATGAAAACGAATGTGAAACTCAAAGTCAAACTCCTTCAAGTATCACGCAATCACTGGAGTTATAATGGAGATACAAATATCGAAATCCACTACTGAAATCCAAATATACTATAGTCAAAATCATAATACGTATCGCATCCTCTAAAAACTGAATAAAACACATGCCAAATCCTTTCCGAATCGCCGTGTAATGCGTAACTCACGGCACAAGTGGTGGATGCTCATTTGCAAAGAAATAGATATATATGTTTTGCTCAAAATATACGTCTCGCCTTTTGAAATATCCTAAAAGGTTTTCCTTTATAAAAGTTCGTGTCACTCGCGGACACGTATGAAATAGAGAGACTTTAGCTCTCTTTTTTTGAAAACCTCTCGGTAAACTTTTATACATGAAAAAGTACTCAGGTACTATCCTTAGATCAGCCCTGCTCGGCTACTATATAATATAGTAGCCAACATCAAAATATAATGCTCAAGAGAAAAAATCAGCCTCAAAAGGCGCATCTAACATCAAGTGCGTCTGGTGCGCACGGAAAATCAAAGCCAAATACAAGTGCCACGAATGTGCATAAAAGCTAAACTAAGTGCAACAGGTATGCACGGAAGCATCTGTCAAGTGCAACGGGTGTGCACGACAACAACATCAAGTGCATCTAAAGTGCACGAAAATCTCAACCCAGTGCAACTAACATGTACGAATAAAATCTCAATCAAGTGCATCGGGTGTGCATAAAATCTCATACCATGCGTCCAATATGCACGAAAATCCAAACCAAATGCATCAGGTCCGCACAAAACATCTAGTGCAGTAAAGCGCACGAAAACGAACGTCAAGTGCAACGGTGCACGAAAACAGAGATCTAGTGCAACAAATGCACAAAAACATAATCTCAGGTGCACTAGGTGCCCGAAAACTCATCAATATCTCAAATGCGTACAAAAACAACACCGAGCGTGCCATGGTGTATAAAATCATAAACTTGTGCAACTGTGTGCACAAAACACATATCAATGCACTGCAAGCACATGCAAGCTATACTGAGTACAAAAATAAAATGGAGTGCGTACAACATGCACAAAATCAAATCGACGGTATCGAAATCCACGGAATCATAATTATATGCAGCCAAGGCACAAAATCGATATCAAGTGCAATAAATATGCACAAATCATAAACCAATGTAATGGTGTATAAAACATAAATCAAGTGCAATAACTGTGCACAAATGAAAATATCTAGTAGGTGCAGCCATGGTGCACGAAAATAAATATCATGAAACTCAATCATCGAAACTCAAATCTAAGCGATAAAAGTGTGATACTCAGATCACAAAACGCAATTCGCAATAAATGGCATTGAGGTACACCTCCTTCAATGTTGAAAAAATGTTAGTGCGCCCAAAGCTGGCAGAGCAAGAACATCCGCTTGCCTCCTGCTCACGGTCTGGCGTCCTCTGTCTCTGGGTCCTTATATCCTCTGTGGATTATCAATCTCACAATCCTTCTGCTCTTCGACTCGGTCGGGTGTACTAACGGAACAGTTCCGCTCTGGAACTCCTCTGATCATATCTTGGCCAATCAACATGACCACTCGCAAAACAGCACGTTGCTGACGGCGGCATCTGGCCCTCTGAATACGTGCGATACAATTAATCCTGGGTGCAAATCTTTATCACTGCGGCATCCTGGAAAGAACCTACTTAAGGTCTCTTCCGATCTCTCCTATGCCGAACTGCACGGAGGTTAGCACTCTATTCTTTACCATTTTCTCTTATCCGGACAACTGCGTCCTCATCATGGCTTTCCTCTGAAATTTGGCCATATCCAATGCCTCTGTATACATATTAATCCTCTGGCATCAATGGGGCATAACAAAAGTTCGTTAATATTTCGCACGAACATATTGTTCCACTCGTCGTCAATATCATCCACTCAATGACATCTCTTGCTGTCATCGTACGGAAATTCATTCTTGGCTACAGTCAATCCGGAGTCTCTCGCAAGGACTCGAAATTACGAACTCGGGTATCTTCACCACTATGTGGAAGATATCTAGCCAAACACGTCCTCGGGAACTCGTCCCAATCATCGGAGGTATATGCTTCATTCGTCCTTTCTCGATCAACTCACAACGCATCTGGGGGAGGCCCTTCTATCTGAAGCTGGTCGACATACTGATCTCACCTCGGAGCATCCAACGAACAATATCCTCTCCTGTTCGATTAACTCTAGATCTGAGTAACATCCTCCAAACTGGAATTCATCAACTTAACTGAGCCTACGTCGGCGCATCAAATCAGACGAATTATCTTCGTCGCTCTATTAAAAACGGGCTCTATTCAAGATGGACTAGCTACCTTCTGTCACATCTCTTTCTGACAGCTCCAGTGGTTTCAGCTCATAAACTCTGGAGGCGGCATCCCATCAATCTCGGCAACAGTTTGGTCATCTTTCTTCACGAGAGACAACATCACGACCTCTGGGGTAGGTTTTATGTCAACAGTCCTCTCAATCTGGCAGTCTCTATCAATGTCCTGATCATCCAGTACAAATCCGAACACTCGCCTCAAACGAGAGATCTCAACACAAACACTGTACCGCTACGTCCCTATGTCACCAGAAAACATCATGGTCAGCCCTCGTCCATGAAGAGCTCGCTCTGACAGCATCTCTAGGAGCAGCCCTCTCTCTGCGCTCAAACCCAGGTGACAGGAACCTCAAGCAGGTATCGATGAAGATAGATCAAAGAAACGAATAGAAATACAGTATATAAGAAATGTACATCCTAAGTCTACTTAAGCGAAGTAGTGTATCGTAAGTATGTCGTAGAACATACACACGGTACGTCGCTCTACTTAAGTCACCTACTCCATCAACCAAGGTCAACCTACTCGACGAAAGTTCGGGTCTAATACCCCCTCGGCAAAGTCTATGTTCCGTAAGGTCAAGCCTAGGTTCCGAAATATATATACACCCTAGACTCCGCATAGTCAAACCTAGACTCGAACCAAGGTTAAACCTAAAGCTCTGATACCAACTTTCTCACGACCCGGAAAAAGGCACATGACTGGCACTTGAATTATGTGAAGTCTAAAGGACCCCACCTAATTCAAATAAGCCAAAACCCAGAAATCTAAACCTTTTTAGGGAAATAATAGAGGTGAAGTTTTTAAAATAAAGGTATAATGAAATCGAGTATTCCTTTAAAATGCATAGGTAATGATATATGAAAATGCAAGTGGATTATACTATAGTTGAAAACATTTTTCGTCTTTAAAAATTTGGACAGCACCGCCTTTGTATATTTTGATCCAAAACGACATACAAGCAATATATATAGGCATCCCCAAGCGGGAGCTAGCTCTTCGCCAATCGGCGGAATCACAACCATGCAAGTAAGCAATAAATATACGACGCCCAACGACGAATATCAACACAGAAGAAATAAGTAAAGCAAGGCATCAAAAACCTCAAAAGAAGCGAACATACACCCATAGTTCTAAGTCTCGCAAACATACAGCCTGTCTAGGTCTACTAATATACAAGGTCTAGTTTCTGATTGATGGAGTTTATTTAGATATAACAGGAATAATAATACAAGAATGGGCACGATCCATTGTGTCCTATCTACCCAAGCAAACACCCTGAAGGAACTATGTGCCAGCGATACCGCTACTGATCCAAGCGGTCGAACCTGCAAGAAAACTGTGGCACAACGGGGGTGAGTTGCCAACTCGTGGTTAGAAAACATCACCAGGTAGAAATCGAATAAACAGCGATTCCTAGGTCATACTGTATCATAAAGGTAATACTATGGTATCTAGGGTGTCCATGTATGCATATATGTAAACAATAGAGTCAATATCAATGGCATGTAAAACAAACATGTGAAATCATATGCTTGTATGCATGTGGATATCATCCACGTGTGTCCATCAACGACACATCAATATCATGGAAACTTGAGTGTCCAACATCGACACTCGAAAACATCATGAAACCCGTGTCCAGTATCAACATGTATATCCTCATATATCCAGACGCCGTATCCTCAGATTGGACCTCATATCTATCTCACGACTCCGGTCGGTATCCTCCAGATATCCGCCGGGTCCAAACTATCACCGATAGGTAGTGCTTCCTTGCCAGGCTCATCATCTACATCACGAGCTTATTGCCCCGAGGTACCTTATCGGGCCTACCATGTTCCGCAGACGGTTCATCGACTCCTCGAATTGGGTTTCGAAAACATGCTCAGAACCGAGAAAACTCATGGTGGACAAGAAATATCATATTAAGGGAAAAACCACTTTTTTAAATATTTCAAGTTTCAAAAGGTATCTTGCGGTATCCCAAATCCACAAAATCGAAATAAAACATCATATGAGAGTATATATATATTATACTGTAGCAATGTATGTATACAAATGCATGTGGCATCTAAGTAAGAAATGCAATATCTAAACTAGAATGTGAGAGCAACAATACAACAATATAATTAAACTACCAGCTATCAGGTTATACAAGTGAGATGACGGTTTCTAATGTGTACGTCGCATGGCCATTACCGATGATGATGTGTGTGAGCCGGCAAGAAAGAGTACGTGCAACATACGCATTATCGGTAATAGTGCATATGTCCTAGGTGACGAGATCATAATAGCTAATGAAAGCACATGTATATGCAATGCAATGAGAATAACATAATATAGCAGAATAGTAAATAGTAAGCGCAACATTATAAAATATATGTATCTATATCCGAGCCATACCGTTACCTTAATTGAAATTAATACAAATCGTTATTTTTAGAAGGATAGGGGCTACGGTGTTTTTGAGAAAAGAAATATCATTTTGAAAATCCGAAGCCCTTTCGGTTTGCTCTTTGAAAAAATACCTACGATTCGTTAGTTTTGAAGATAGGTATGACTCTAAATCTAATCTAACATCTACTTAAGGGACAAAACTAAAACAGTGTAGAAATGGATTAAAAATCTATAATATATCCGAGTCAATGTATCTATCAGTCGGCGATCCAACCTCATAGCATCACGTATGGTATAGTCCATCATACGGCATCCTCAAGTCAAGAGTGCAGATCAATCATTACATATATAATCTCGTACGGTATCATCCGTCACACTATATCATAATCAAGGGAACGGATCCAAGATCACGTACATGTAAGGAATATGTATGCCATAGAGGCCATTATTATGATATAGTGGATGCTTGGACATATATAGAGGACTTTCTTTCTCGACATGATAGTATTATTGTCACGACCCGAAAGTACGGAACATGACCGGCACTTAGACTACGAACGTCTCAAGGAGTACGTATGCTAAGTAAGCCGAAACCCAGAAATCCAAACCAAGATAAGTAGTAGAGAATAGGAAGAACCATATCAAATCAACCTGTATGCACCATAATATACAACGCCTAAAGGCGAGGATCACAACAGAAATGGAACTCAACCAGCAAGAAACTCAAGAAATAAAACATGCTACTCTATGGTCGAAAGAATAACATTACTGGTCTCTATCTCAAAAAAATACAAGTTTGGTTGATGGAACTTCTAGATAGAACTGAAATATAATATACAAGGTATAATGATGGGTAAGATACAATAAACCCACCTACTAGCAAGTCACCCGAAAAGAAACCGAGCCCGCAAAGCCGTAATGAAATCCGTACGGCAACACCTGCAAGAAACTGGGGCACAACGGGGGTGAGTTGCCAACTCGTGAGTAGAAAAAGATCTACGAACAGAAAATCGCATGAATAACGCAACCTAGGTCAATGATCATAATATATCCTCAAATATATGAATAACATGCAGCCTATAACAATGCCTAGGGTAATATCTAACCCGAGTGTGATCTCATGTGCCCGTGTCAGTGCCTCAGGTAGCAATATATCATATGAATGAGGTATGAATGCATGAAAACAGAATACATGTAAATGAAGAAACTGTTTTCATAAATTAGTGAGATTTCCTTTGTATTTTTAAAATGAGGTATCATAAATGAAACCAGCATCAACAGTGTCTAGCATCGACACAAAACATAAATCTCAATGTATCAAAACCTCAGGCTCTGGCCATCCGGACTGGCCTGTATCATCAAATCTCAGTACCTCAATATCTCGAAATCTCAATGTCTCAATCTCAATATCTAGGGCGCCGTCAGTCCAGACCGGCCCCTACCATCCATCTCAAGACCACGACGGTATCCTCCGGATATCCGACGCGTCGGGTAAAATCACCGGTAGGTAGTCTCCCCCTGTCAGGCTCATCTTCATCACCACGAGCATCTTGCCACGGGGTACCTTACCGGGTCCACCATGTACCCGAAACGGTTCATCCAACTCCTCGAATCGGGTCTCCAAATCTATCAGCAAACTCATGGTGGACGACTCATACATCATGGGAAAAACAGTGCTTTTTATTTAAAAAGAGAAAGAAGAAGTTTGTATATGTTTTGCGGTTTTCCCCAAATCCAGAAAATCTCATGGAAATCCAAATCCAAAACCTCAATAGCACGTAAAAAGTGAATATATGCATGAGAATCCATGAATGCGGCATAACAATGAATAACAGTATGCATGAGGTAGCAGGTAATAACTATAATGTCTAAACTAACATATAAGGCAAGTACACTAATATCATGTCTAAACTATTAGCTAACAGGCTATGTCAAGCAATAATATTTTCTAAGGTGTACGTGACATGGCAATTACCGATGAAGATGTGTGTGAGCCGGCAAGTAAGTGTACGTGGTGCATACGATCATCGGTAATGGTGCTGGTGTCCTAACCACAAGATATCAACAGTAGAATATGAAGCATAATATAAGCATGTGATGCGGAGCAAACAACAATAATGAGCGGGAGCTGAATACTAGACGCAACGATAATTAATCTATTTTAACCTAATATAAGTCCTACAATGGTGCCTTTTGAAATAACACGAATCATGGGGTTTTGAAAATAGGGGCTACGGTGTTTTTAAGAAAAGATACGTTTTTTGAAATATCCGTAGGATCCCTTAGGCTGTCTTTAAAAATACGCACGATTCGTAAGCTTTGAAATAGGTAGAAACCGAATCTAATCTAACAACTAACTAAACTAAAGGGCTACGCTATAAGCTAGACTACAGGTAAGGAAACCGCCTAACATCTGAGTCGATACATATACATACCTGTATATATATTAGTCGGTGATCCCGCCTCAATAATATCATATCCGATACCATATCTATAATCAGACATCCCAAGTCAAGAGTGCGGATCAATCATCAAGATATAGCTCGTACGTAAATCCGTCGTACGGCATCCCCAAATCTGGGTATGGGTCAATATCATATTCCTCACACTATTCCTCTGGTATTCTCTTTATCCAAGATCATAGTTTAGGGTACTGACCTATGTCTAGTACAATACTAATATCCTTAATATACTCATGATCTGACTACTGATCGACAATCTCGTACAAACCGATATCGTCAGCACATATCATCATCAAGGGGTATACATCGCCCGATACGGCCTAATATCAAAATCTTAGCATATTATGCCTCATATCACGATCACATGTCGACCATTTATTTATAACACTATTCACCCGTATCGCCGCCGCAAGATCCGCTATAACACCAGGACGTACCTTAAGTACGAATCCTGCCATATCACCGAGATCACAACCACAAACAAATCTCATCGACTCAGCTCAATCCCAAGTATCCTCCTCAAATACGTATGTGAACACATAGTCCCATAACCATGTGAACATATAAATATATTCCCATACACGCACATATGAAATAAGGAATGTATGCAAGTATGTATATGTGTGTATGTGTAAGTGTAGTGCACCCACTACCTAAGGTTCCGTAACCATGCACCAATCCAACACCAATATCCATCTAAAATCATCAATAATAAATCCTAACAACATATCATAAATTGTTGGTGTGTATACGCATCCGTATACATCACCACGGACTGCGGGGGTGCTATACGCCATCCACCCGACTTCTCCCCGTAGATATAAATCTAGTCACCTGGTCCTCGCTAGCCGGTACCGACGTCGCCACGCGCTTGCTTGTCGTCTCGAAGTCCACATGGGGGTACCTACATATCATAACGCACCATATCGCATTAAAACTAAATTCGAAATCGAAACGGCATACGAAAATCAAATCGGCACGCGTATCACGCATAGGTCCAAACATATCGCCTACGCATGCAAGAATAGTCAAACCAACCCTCGATGTCGATGTACAAACGTCAAACCATCGAGAAAAATCCAATCACACTCATTTGCACATTCACGAACACTAATTTTAATATAAACTAGGTTAAAACTCACAAAAACCTCAATTTTGCTTAAAAAGTCATTTTTCCGAAAATCTAGCAAGCACAATTCGCCGTTTTTGTACAAAACAGGTTGTTTAAATGAATGTAGAGGCCAATATATTTATTAAATATCTTAAATAAGTCGTATAAAAAAAATTCCGGAATTTAATCTCATTAAATTCCAAAAATCCTAATATTCTAGTTTACAAAATACCCTTTTTAACAATTTCATAGCAAAAACGCACAAACTACAATTTAGGTTGGATTTCCATGAACTAAAGTGTTAAACTACACTTAATAAAGTTAATAATATGATAAAAACCCTAACCATATTTTTAATCTCATATTTCGAATTAAATCAAAAAAACTAGTTTGCAACAAAAAGCTTAATTTGGACATTTTTCAAGTAACAACTTGTAATTAACAACTAGATTAGTTTTCTACAAAACTAAATATATTAATCCACCTCACTAAACCATACATAATCAAACACAACTCATTTCCATAACAAACCCTAACTTAGTAATCAAAACCCTTTCTTTAAATTTCAAAACTTGAAATTTAAAACCCTAATTTAACACCTAATAGCTAGATTCAAGTAATTTAACAACAAATTAAGCATAAGGTTATGATTATACCTCACAAGCTTGAGATCAAACTTGCAAAAATCTTAGCCTCCAACAATGATTTCATGCTCCAAGATCCATGCTTGAATAGCTAAAGAATAATGGGTAAAGCTTGGATTTAGAATTAGCTTTGAATTTTTGAGAAAAATGGTGGATTTTTGATAGAAATTTTGGGGATTTTGATGGAAAAATGAGATGAAGTATTTGGGGCTGTTTTGGTTCAGGTTTTCGCCAGAAATCTTGGGGGATTGGGTGAGGGAGGAGAGAGAGTGAGGTGGGGAAAGTTAGTTCAAGACAAAGTCAACTCAAATTATACCATTTTCTACTCTTTTTTCTTTTCTTTTCCTTAAAATCCAAGTGGGGACAAAAGAGGGGGCTGCTGAATTCTTCAAGGGGATAAGTGAATGGGGGTGTGTGGGTGTGGGTACGGGTGTGGGGTGATGAAAAATGATAAATACAATACCCCAAACATCCATTTACGCTAAAAAAAGCCTTTTTTCTTCAATAATTTCTAAACCATTTTGGCAAATGATTTCGTTCCAAAAACCACATGATAAATTTTTATTTAATGTTTTATGATGCACAAAATTTGTTTCAACTCATTCCAATTTGTAATTTTCCCTAATTAAATGTATTAGTGACGGCTTAAAATAATAATAAAATAATATTTTTTTCAGAAAATTTGAAATTTCACCAGCGGCTCAATAAACACCAAATAATAGCAATTACATAGCTAGAATATGTATATTTAATTTTTATAATAAGATATTTATATTTTGACTTTTTACAGAAAACCCCCTCATTTTACCGATTTTCCGAAATTTCACCGAAACGATTTTCAAAACGCTACAATTATTAGTTATATGTATGCCCTAGAGGCCATTATTGTACATGATTGTATATTATAGTGGATGCTTGGACATATATAGATAGGACTTTCTTGCTCGACATGATAGTATGCTATCTGGTTGCTCTTTGTCTTAACATGTAGACTTGTATTGTGATATTGTCTTGCTCTCACATGTTGATAAAGCCCTTAGAATGTGTACTTGACTACCAGGATTATGATGGAGATCATACCAGTAGGGCCAGGGTAGTCTATGAGTTCATTCTTTAATTGTTCCTAGTCGAGGGTGTATCGAGACGGGGCATCGATATTCCATAGTAGACTAGCATATACGCTTTTTGACCCATATGATGGGCGATGGATGATCCCATATCCATTGGTGTTTGACATCAAAGATGGTATACGGGTGCTCAGTGGAGACTGGTTACACGAACAGGACTCGTCGAGAACTCCTAGATGGTATTATACCTAACGTTAGATAGCAGTTCTCTGGTGACACTGGTACAGGTTAGTCTGTAGACCCGAGATCGTCATAGAGTCTTGTGTGATTCCAACTGTGCTTTGATTTCCACCTTACCACATTCAAGAGAACGTGCAAAACGGTGGTTTTTGGGTACAGTCCCGAGTCACATGGAGGCAATGAGCGATAGGAGGGGATTCGTCTCTCCCGGTATTGGGGGTTGATGTTGCGCTGTGCTCGATTGGCCATAACAGGTAGTCCCTGGCCAGGGCTGATACAAAGATTTACTGGTAAGTGTTATCAGTAGTTTTTCGACCCGTTATGAGCCTCATATCGGCATGACTTATCAAGTTACTGGGGTCTGACGTTTACCACCCCTAGACTAGATATACGACAAATCAGACGAAGAGACCGGACTGTACGGTAGTGTTGCTGACAGACGTTGCGGGAGTTTAGACAAGCTTGCTTGTTGATCTTCTGATCGCTCAATACCCGAGTAGCCGTTACGTCCAGCTAGTACCGCTGACGGCTTGTGGGTGACTGATAGGATCATCACCTACTGCTGGCGTATTGACGAGTCTTTAGAGTCCTACACAGAGGTTTCCTGGCTCAGGCGAAACGAAGTAGGAACACATATATGATATGTGCGGGACCGAGATTAATACATGTATGTGATACCGTATTCTATTCTCGCGATATGTGATATCCGTCGGTTATATGTGATATAGCCGGGTTATCGATTCGATAAGTTGATACATATGATATTAGTTGGTTATATGTGATATAGCCGGATTATTAAATCAACTTTTGATTTAATAATTTAATGTATAATTATATATTTGATATACTAACATACATTAACTTATATTAGCTCACTTAAGTATTTATTTTTCTCACATGTGTACACTTAATGTATATGTGATATATATTATTGTGTCATGCTTGTTGCTACATGCAACATGGGTGTATGAGACTCACGCTATGCTTATGATAATGTAGGGTTTATTTGTTTAAAGTAAATCAAAATTAGTTGGAAATTAGCACATGGTTGAAGCATGTGGAAGTTTGTGGAACCATTGACTTAGTCCATTAATTTTGTCTTACCTTAGATATTTATTAACATAACCATTATCAAAAACCATGGTTAAGTCTCTACATGAGTTATATGAGATATTTCTCACCCATGGTTGCCACAAGATTATTGGCTTCATCTTCTTCTTCATCAAGAGAGAACTCTCTAAGTTATTAGGAGGTGAAGAAAATTAGTAAGAAAAATAAATCTAAAGTGAGCAAGATTCCTATTTCATCGACCTACACTATATTAGCCATTTAGTTTAGGTTGTTAGCTTCACTAATTCCTATTTAGTGATGAGGTAGCTTGAGTTAGTGTCTCCTCGACGTAGATCATCTTCGGCCTCGAAGACATCAAGCAAGATTGTTCATTTCACCTAGTGGAGCTTTACTAGAGTCCGAGAGATCACTACTTGGAGCGAAGAGACTACTACACGGAGATTTTGAAGTGAAGGGCCGGTCTACAAAGGTTCTATTCCATGTTCACTTAGATGTAAAGATGTTTACATGCTTGGTTCGTCTATTTCTCTAGTTAAGATTCTATGTCCAGGGTTCCTTAGCACGGAAAATTTTTGAAAACGGCATGGTCAATGCCTCCCGAAACCCAGTAGCCGTGCTAGGTAACCCAACAGTGGTATTAGAATTACGAAACCGAAACAACTCCGAAACATTGAAACAAAAAAACCTCGTTTCTGTCGAATTTTAAAAGTCTTTAAAAATTTTTAAGCAGTTTCAGAATGTTACATGAGATGTAACATGAACACCAGACAAAAACGAACCCCATCCGCCGGATTTGACCCGGCGACATACCCGTTTTCCTTTGATATTCTAGCCTCATTTTTGTTTGGTGCTCTGGTCTCTGGAATTTGGTGTTTCAGGTGTTGCTTGTTTTTACTAAGATTGCATGTGATGTTATCTTTCTGTAAAGGAAATTCAGAGTGTTTCGTAGTCGTAATTTTAACATCGTTTCGGGTAACTTGACGACGTTAAAAAGTTCGAACGAATATCAATAACCCAATTTTTCCCCTCTCTGGAAATTTTCCAAAAGTTGGATTTTTTCAATGTTAAAAATATTCGAAAAATCATGCAGGTAATTCTATGGACTCTCTAGAAGAATGAAACCCTAACTCGATTCTATGACCAACGGAACCGCGGCTAAACCCTAGGGTTTGCGGTAGTTCCGCGGCGCTATAGGTGAGGCAAGGGTTGGCCCTTCTACGGTTGGTCCATAAGTACTCTGGCAAGTTCTGGGTATTTTTAAGCTGTGCTCAAGTGTTGAGCTCTTTGGGAAATTTTCGGTGTTTGTTGATTCGATTGGAATGTTTAACATCGTTTAGCTATCTATGGAATGTGGTACAATATTTGGAATCTACACTAATTAGTTTTGTGAAAATTGATTAGTTGCTTGTAAATTTAACATTTCGGTCTCGGTACGAATCGGGAATCTTGTTGAATTACCCGATTTCTTTTGAAAAGTTTTTTTCATGAGTGAGAACCAAATGTAAGATTTACAATGTTAGGCATGAAATCCGAAATATCTGATATTCCAGGTTTATGATGTCTAAGGGCTGTGTCGATTCCAAATGTGCGACCGTAAGTGTAATAAGTGGTGTATCGCCGGTTTCATTGCTATATGTCAACGACAATTAGGATACGCATATTTACTTGCGTTAATGACATATGATGTTATGTGTTGCTGTGATATATTACATTGGATCGTCGTGTTTTGAATAGCCGGGGGCTTTTATGTGAGATGAGATTTTTTTATATTCATTCATGTAAAAACTTTTATGTAATATTCTTTTATTGGGGCACTTCCGGGTTGAGGATGATGTCACCATTGATGTATATTATTTACTTTTTCGCATTAGGATAGACCCAAGGTGGGGAGCATAAGTAAACAAGTTCTAGAGTCCAGTGGGAGACCATCTCGAGGAGTCGAGTTCGGGTCTCCTAACTCTAGAATTGGTGGGGTTGCTTGCCTCTCTTGTAGAGGTCTAGGGATGCGGGTTTGGCTATTCATCGCAACCGTGGAATCCGTATTTTTTACCGGCTTAATTTAAAACACGGAAATCCTAGTATATCCAATATTTCATATGTTGTCTTCTGCTGCTGATATTCTGTGATGTGATCACTTTATATGCGTGAAACGAATGCTTTATTATTATATATATGATATATAATAAATGTTTCTTATGTTTTGCACCCGCGCTAGTCCCGTCCCGCTATGCCGTTAGTTAAATAACCTAACGGTGCATAACGGGACACTGTGGCGAATGCAGATGGCATAAGCGTACGTTGTATTTTCGTTTCTTCTGTGATGCTTAGGAAGCATAAATGATGGGACTTCATTAATGAGATTAATGAAAAAGAAAGAAACCTAAAGCTGTTGTAGAATCAATTTTTCAAAAAGGATAGCTCTAGTTTTTGCTTTGCATAGCGGTATTCCTTGTAGAATATCCAGCACCTCATTCGATGAGGAAAGAGCCGAGATCCCTTCACCGGGAGTGACCTCTTTAGAACAAGCTAGCAGATGCTACAACCCACTCGGTTTTGTTTTTTATTGCCATTTTAGTTCTTGCTTTGCATAGTGGTATTCCTTGTAGAATATACAGCAACTCATTCGATGAGGAAAGAGCTAAGATCCCTTCACCGGGAGTGACCTCTTTAGCAAAACTAGCAAAAGCCTAAAAAACAATCCTTTTCAAAATCACTTATTTCTACAACGATATCAAGTTCATTACGCAAAAGGTTTTCTTAAAAACCTGTCATAGCCCTCTGTCATTTCAGATAAGTACTATTTAGTATTCGGGCTACGTTTGTTGACCTCTGTCAAAGCGTAGTGTGCAGTAGCTGATTCGTGCTTATCTGCAAAGCATGTGATGCAATTGGATTTGGGTATTCGTACGACCTTGTTGGCCTCTGTCAAGGGTCATGCGGGTGGGTTTAATTCAATCATGAAATGACGGGTTGAACTTGACTAGCGCACTATGGTTTGTTGTCCTCTGTCAAGGTCATAGGACGCTAGGGGTAAAATATTATCGGGAATTTTAAGTGTTGAAATTTGCAATGAGATTGCATACCTTCTATGAGATAGTTGGATCCCGATACCCACAGCGAGTAAGAGTTACTCCCGGGAGAGTTTTACACATCACAATTAGCCGATCAAGTAGGTGTCTAGAAAGGTGTTAATGGGGTTACACGTCCGTGCGAAAGCACGAAGAACCTCCCTCAAAGTACCGACACTGGCCTGGCTGAAAGATTGGCGAACTTGTAAGGTGTAATTAATCCCGGCTAGTCTTACCTTTTAGGGTTTGAAGGAAGATTTGATAAAAACAGTAGGAGCCATCCTGATTAGATAAGATAATAACCAATCTAATCTTGCAAGAGGAAACGCTAAGTGTTTTCTTCTCTCTCTCTCTCTCTCCAGGTAGAGACCATGTCAGGCCCTAATCAAGATAATAATATGGATGTATTGACCGAAACCGCTTGTTGTATTGTGCTGGGGAACGTTGGTTCTGCTCTATCTTATAATTGTTATAATTCCGAGCAGGAAATAGGGGAATATCCGGATTCCCACGCCACCCAAACGATGAATGAGCATGATGATGCATCTTCTTCGGGTGTGTTAGTTACCGAGAACTGTTTCTCAGTACACTCTACGTCCTAGGTATTAGATACCGGATCGAGATCCCACATATGTAATATGTTGCATGGGCTAAAGAAAGGTAAAGAACTGGAAATAGGTGATCATTCTGTAAGAGTAGGGAATGGTGCAAATGTTGCAGCCAAATCAGTTGGCGAATATCACCTTGTATTGCCAAATGGTAATACATTGATTCTGAACGAATGCTATTACATACCGAACCGGATATGCAATATTATATCAGTTTCTTTATTAAGTAAAGAAGGATATAATTTTGTATTGCAGGATAATGTTATGAACATTTTTCTGAATCAAAAGTTGATTGGATCAGGCTCGCTACGTAATGGCATATACGTTCTAAATCAAACCACAGTTATTAACGTACAAAACACACATAAGAGGAAGAGTTCAGAAATGAATGAATCCTTCTTGTGGCATTGTAGAATAGGTCATATCAATGTGACACGACTCGCTAAGTTACTTAAGGATGGATATTTGAATCCGTTTGAATTTTCATCTTATGAAACTCGCCAGTCATGTCTCAAAGAAAAGATGACCAAAACTCCGTTTACTGGACACGGTGAAAGAGTTACGGAACTCTTGGGACTGATACATAGTGATGTATGCGGTCCCATGTCTACGCATGCCAGGAATGGTTCCTCGTACTTCATTACATTCACTGACGATCTCTCAAGGTACAGACATGTGTTCCTGTTGAAACACAAGTCTGAAGTTTTTGAGAAATTCAAAGAATATAAGCATGAAGTCGAGAACCAGACGGGTAAAAGTATTAAAATCCTATGATCTGATCGGGGAGGAGAATACATGAGCACGGAATTCCGTGACTATCTAAAAGAGAATGGTATTATCTCTCAGCTAACTCCTCCGTATACACCACAGCACAACGGTGTATCGGAGCGGAGGAATCGCACCCTATTGGATATGGTGCGCTCTATGATGAGCACCGCTGAGTTACCTATTTAATTTTGGGGTTATGCACTTGAGATAGTAGCATACCTATTGAATCAAGTTCCATCTAAATTTGTACCTACCACACCATATGAGATATGGAATGGGAAGAGACCATGTCTTAAACGAGTTAAGATATGGGGTTGTCCGGCCTATGTCAAAAGGAAAAATCCGGACAAACTCGAGGCACGGTCAGTTCTTTGTAAGTTTGTTGGATATCCTAAACATTTAAAATGGATATCTATTCTACCACAGCGAAGAACAAAATGTGTTTTTTTCTCGCATGCCACCTTTTTAGAAAAGGAATTTCTTGAAAAAGAAATTAGTGGCAAAGAGGTAGAGCTGGAAGAAGTTCCAGCTACACAGACTACAACTGAAAATTAAGTAGAACCAGAGGATTCGATAGTCCCCAACGAACCTCAGCCTCTCCTCCGATCTAGTAGGGTTCCTCATCCACCTGAGGGATATTACAGTTTTCTCATTAATGGAGGGATCGGGGATTGCATCATGGAAGATGATGACCCAACTAGCTTCGAGCAGGCCATCACGAGTGGGGACACTGTGAAATGGCTGGATGCAATGCGATCTGAAACGGAATCCATGTACACCAACAAAGTATGAACTTTGGAAGTTGCTCCTGAAGGGGTAAAACCCATTGGGAGCAACTGGATCTTTAAGAAGAAACTTGGTGTAGATGGAAAAGTTGAGACTTTCAAAGCTAAACTTGTTGCAAAAGGCTTTCGTCAATGACCAGGTGTGGATTATGATGAAACCTTTTCTCCAGTGGCTATGCTTAAGTCCATCCGGATCCTACTTGACATCGCTTCATACCATGACTACGAAATCTGGCAGATGGTTTTTAAGCCGCCTTTCTAAATGGTGATTTAGAAGAGAGCGTGTACATGACTCAGCCAGAGGGCTTCGTAGACAGTGGGAGCAGCGGAAAGGTGTGCAAGCTGCTTAAATCAATCTACGGGTTGAAGCAGATATCGCGGAGTTGGAACATCTGTTTTGATGTGGTAGTCAAAGTGTTTGACTTCGTCAAAAACGTAGATGAACCTTGTATATACAAGAAGGTGGCAGAGAGTAAGGTCGTCTTCCTCGTATTGTATGTAGATGACATACTCTTGATAGGAAATGATGTTCCTATGCTTCACTCGGTCAAGCTCTTCTTATCGCAAAGATTCTCCGTGAAGGATCTGGGTGATGCCTCCTATATCCCAGGGATTAAGATCTATATAGATAGATCTAAACGGACACTGGGATTGTCCCAATCTAGGTACATCGACACCATACTAAAGAGGTTTACTATGGAGGATTCCAAGCATGGGAATTTACCCACGATCTCAGGAATCACTCTCCCCAAAGAGATGTCTCCTAAGACAGATTTGGAGAGAGCTCGCATGAAAGGGATACCCTATGCTTCGGCAGTAGGCTCTATCATGTATACGATGTTATGTACCCGACCCGGTGTAGTATACTCACTAAGTGTAGTGAGTAGGTATCAATCAGATCCTGGGGAGAATCACTGGACAGCTGTGAAGAACATTCTTAAGTACTTGAGAAAGACTAAAGAAATGTTCTTGGTGTATGGTAACGGTGAACTCCAAGTGGATTCCTTTACCGACTCGAGCTTCCAGAGTGATAAGGACGACTCTAAGTCGGTCTCGGGATTTGTCTTCACCCTCAATGGAGGGGCGGTTTGTTGGAAGAGTTCCAAGCAAGAAACCATGGCAGACTCGACGATGGAGGCTGAATACATCGCTGCCAAAGAGGTTGTCTGGATGAAGAAGTTCATAACCGAACTTGGTGTGGTTCCATCCATCGAGCATCAACACCTTTGTATTATGATAACAATGGATCTGTGGCTTTGGCCATGGAACCCAGGTCCCATCAGCGATACAGGCATATTCTGAGGCGGTATCACCTGATCCGGGAGATAGTTGATCGCCAGGAGATCGAGGTCAGGAGAGTTGACACAAAGAATAATACGGTGGATCCACTCACCAAGGCCATACCCCAGATACAATTTGAGAAACTCTTCGGGATGTTGAGTATTAGATACTACAACAACTGGCCTTAGTGCAAGTGGGAGATTGTTAGTTATATGCCATTATTGTACATGATTGTATATTATAGTGGATACTTGGACATATATAGAGAGGACTTTCTTGCTCGACATGCTAATATGATATCTGGTTGCTCTTTGTCTTAACACGTAGACTTGTATTGTGATACTGTCTTGCTCTCACATGTTGATAAAGCCCTTAGGATGTGTACTTGACTACCAGGACTATGATGGAGATCATAGTGGGGCCAGGGTAGTCCATGAGTTCATCCTTTAATTGTTCCTAGTCGAAGGTGTATCGAGACGGGGCATCGATATTCCAGAGTAAACTAGCGTATACGCTTCTTGACCCATATGATGGGCGATGGATGATCCCACATCCATTGGTGTTTGACATCAAAGATGGTATACGGGTGCTTAGTGGACACTGGGTACACTGAACAGGATTCGCCGAGAACTCCTAGATAGTATTATACCTAACGTCGGATAGCAGTTCTCTAGTGACACCGGTACAGGTTAGTATGTAGACCCGAGATCTCCATAGAATCTTGTGTGATTCCCACTGTGCTTTGATTTTCACCTTACCACGTTCAAGAGAACGTGTAAAACGGTGGTTTTTGGGTACAATCCCGAGTCACATGGAGGCAATGAGCGATAGGAGGGTATTCGTCTCTCCGGTATTGGGGGTTGATGTTGCGCTGTACTAGATTGGCCATAACAGGAAGTCCCTGGCCAGGGCTGATACGGAGATTTACTGGTAAGTGTTATCAGTAGTTTCTTGACCTGTTATGAGCCTCATATCGTCATGACTTATCATGTTACTGGGGTCTGACGTTTACCACTTCTGGACTAGATATGCGACATATCAGACGAAGAGACCGGACTATATGGTTGTGTTGCTAACAGGCTTTGCGAGAGTGTAACGTTTTGAAAATCGTTTCGGTGAAATTCAGAAAAATCGGTAAAATAAGGGGGTTTTCTGTAAAAAGTCAAAATATAAATATCTTTATTATAAAATTAAATATACATATTCTAGCTATGTAATTGCTAGTATTTGGTGTTTATTGAGCCATTGGTAAAATTTCTAATTTTCTGAAAATTTTTCCGAAATTAATTATTTTAATATTATTTTAAGCCGTCACTAATACATTTAATTAGGGAAAATTACAAATTGGAATGAGTTGAAACAAATTTTGTGCATCATAACACATTAAATAAAATTTTAACAGGTTGTTTTTGAAATGAAATGAAGTTGTTAAACGGTTTTAGAAAATATTGAAGAAAAGGGACTTATTTGGTGAAATTAGAGTAAATGGTTTTGGGGTATAATATTTATCTTTTTTTTCCACACCCACACCCACACACCACATTTATCCTCCCCTCCTTGGCTGAATTTTCAGCAGCCCCATTCCCCTCATGTCCCCACTTCTTTTGATAAAAGGAAATGAATAGAATAAAGAGAGAAGGAATAGATAAATGGGTATGGGCTTCGACTTTTGTGTGGACCAAATACTTTCTTCACCTCAGTCTCTCTCCTCTCTCCTCTCCCCCTCAAGATCTGGCCGAGCCTCCCCTCCCTTCATGTCAACAGCAGCCCCCCTTCTCATCTCATTTCTCTCCAAAAATCCCAAGAAAAATCAAGTAAAACCTCACAAATTTCCAAATACAAACCTTACCCATTTTTCCTTAGCTATTCTTGTATGGATCTTGGAGAAGGGAAGCATGTTTGGGAGGCTAGATTCTTGTTAGATCTCAAGATAATTATGGGGTAAATTCTTAACCTTATGGCTAAATTGTTGTTTAATTATGATAATCTATTGTATTCAAGTGTTAAATTTGTTGAATTGCTAGTTATAAATTTTAAAGTTAGGGTTTGGAAATTCTAGAATTGGGTTTTTAAAATCAAGTTAGGGTTTGATTAAAATGTTTATGTTTGCACAGTGTAGTTAACATGCTAAGTCATGCAAAGTGTAATCTAAGTGCTAAAATTGCTAATTTTTACATCTAAATTATTCTAATTAAGCTAATAGGAAACTAGTTTTTTTAGATCTATTATGATTAGTGAGTTTAAAATTTAGTTTGGGTTTGGGTGACTTAATTAAGTTATTTAGTGAGCATTTTGGCCACAAAAAAAAATGTTGAACTGTTTTTATTGGTTAAAACTTGGGGGTTTTGGTTTAAGGGAATTTAGCAAGATTAAAAATATAGTAAATGTTCATGTGGCCTATTTAAGCTAATTAGTGAATATTGTAACCACTTGTTTCGCTAAAACATTAAGATTTGTATTAAAAACGGTAAACTCCGCTTGCTAGGTTTTCGGAAAAATAGCTTTTAGGGTGAGTTTGGGGTTTTTCTGAATTTTAACCTATTTTATATTATAATTAGTGCTTGTGAATGTGCAAATGAGTGTGTTTGGGTTTTTCTCGATGGTTTGGCGTTTGTACGCCGACGTCGAGGGTTTTGGGGTTGATTTGTGAAAGCAACCATAGGTTTTGATCTATGTGGGATTCGTGTGTCGTTTTGGTAATGAGTCGGATTTTAATGCGATACGGTGCGTTATGATATGTAGGTACCACATGTGGACTTCGAGACGACAAGCAAACGCGTGGCGACGTCGGCACCGACGAGCGAGGACCAGGTGAGTAGATTTATATCTATGGGGAGTAGTCGGGTGGATGGCGTATAGCACCCCCGCAGTTCATGGTGATGTATACGAATACATATACACACATATATTGAGTATATATATTGTTCGAGAGTATTGATAGCATAGATGGATTTTGGGTGTGATCGGATTAGTTTAGTGTTGCGAGACCCTAGAGTAGAGGTTGCACCACATTTACACACACACGCCCATACTTGCATACATTCTTCTTTCATATGTGCTTATATGGGGTTATATTTTTATGTGTTCACATGGGTATGAGACTATGTGTTCACATACTGGATTTGAGGATAGTATTTAGGATTTAAGATGAGTCGATAAGATTTGATTGAGACCGCGAGAATGGTGATATGGCAGGATTCGTACTTGAGATACGTCCTGATGTTATAGCGGATCTTGGGACGATGATATATGTGAATAGTGTTATACATTGAATGGTTGATATGTGATCGTGATATGAGATAAGATATGTTAAGATATTCATAATTGGTCGCATTAGGCGATGTATACCTCTTTATGACGATATATGATGATGATATCGGTTTGTATGAGGCTGTAGATCAACAGTCAGATCATGATTATATTGATGATATTAGTATTTTACTAGACGTAGATCAATACCCCGGATTATGATCTTTGATAAAGAGGATACCAAATGATTAATTTGATGAATGTGATACTGACCTGTACCCAGATTTGGGGATGCCGTACGACGGATTTACGTACGAGCTATATATTGACGTTTGATCCGCACTCTTGACTTGGGAATGTCTGATTATAGATATAGTATCGGATGTGATATTATTGAGGCAGGATCACCGACTAACATATACATGTAGGTATATGTATCGACTCAGAGGTTAGGCGGTTTCCTTACTATCAGTTGCCAGTTAGCTTAGCCCTTTAGTTTAGTGTAGTTGTTAGACTAGATTTATATTAAATATAGATGTGTTATCATTGTGTCTAGTATTTAGCTCCCGCTCATTATTTTTGTTGCTCCGCATCACATACTTATTGTGATTCATATTCCATTATTGATATCATGCTGTTAGGACACCAGCACCATTACCGATGATGCGTATGTACCACGTACACATACTTGCTGGCTCACACATCTTCATCGATAATTGCCATGTCACGTACACTTAGAGTATATTAATTCTTGACTTAGCTTGTTAGATAGTAGTTTTGACAAGATATTAGTGTACTTGCCTTATATGCCAGTTTAGACATTGTACTTATTACTTGTCACTTCATGCATACGGTTATTCATTGTTATGCCGCATTCATGGATTCTCATGCATATATTCACTATTTTACGTGCTATTGAGGTTTTGGATTCGGATTTCCATGAGATTTTCTGGATTTGGGGGAAAACCGCAAAACTTATACAAACTTCTTCTCTCTTTTTAAATGAAAAGCGCGGTTTTCCCATGATGTATGAGTCGTTCACCATGAGTTTGCTGATGGATTTCGAGACCCGATTCAAGGAGACAGATGAACCGTTTCGGGTACATGGAGGACCCGGTAAGGTACCCCATGGTAAGAAGCGCGTGGTGATGACGATGTGAGCCTGGCAGGGGAGCACTACCTACCGGTGATTTTACCCGACGCGTCGGATATCCTGAGGATACCGTCGTGGTCTTGAGATGGATGGTAGGGGCCGGTCTGGACTGACGGCGCCCTAGATATTGAGATTGAGACATTGAGATTTCGAGATATTGAGGTACTGAGATTTGATGATACAGGCTAGTCCGGATAGCCGGAGCCTGATATTTTGAGACATTGAGATTTATGTTTTGTGTCGATGCTAGACACTGTTTATGCAGATTTCATTTATGATATCTAATTTTAAAAATACAAAGGAAATCTCACTAAATTATGAATGTAGTTTCTTTAGTACATGTATTCTGTTTTCATGCATTCATACATCATCCATATGATATATTGCTACCTGAGGCACTGACACAGGCACATGGGATTACACTTGGGTTAGACATGTTCCCTAGCCATTGTTATAGGCTGCTGGTTATATATTTGAGGATATATTATGATCATATGACCTAGGATTGTGTTGTTCATGCGGTTTCTGTTCGTAGATGTTTTTCTACTCACGAGTTGGAAACTCACCGCCGTTGTGCCACAGTTACTTGCAGGTTTTGTCGTACAGGTTTCTTTACGGCTTTGCTGGCACTGCTTCTTTTCGGGTGACTTGCTAGTAAGTGGGTTTATTTGTATCGTACCCATTATTATACCTTGTATATATTATTCAGTTGTATCTAGTAAATTCCATCAACCAAACATGTATTTATTTCAGGGATAGAGACCAGTGATGTTTATTCTTTCTACCTTAGAGTCACGCGTTGTATTTCTATGGATTTCTTGCTGTTTTAAGTTTAATTTTGAGTTTTGATCCTCTCCCTTGGCGTTTTATATTATATTGCTTGTGTGGTTGTGACCGTCGATTGACGAAGAGCTAGCTCCCACTTGGGGATGCCCTTTTTATTGATTTCGTATACTATTCATGTTGTATCCCATTTGGGGCCCAGTATTTACAAAGGAGACTCTGCCGAAATTTTCAGAAAATACTTGATGTTTTTAAAACGCATAATTCGGCTTATGCTATTAAAACTACTTGTTTAAAGTTGGTTTTTCCTTCACTCTACAACTTTTCTTGGTTTGGATTTCTGGGTTTTCGGCTTACTTAGATTACGTACGCCTCGAGACATTTCGTAGTTTAAGTGTCGGTCATGTTCCGTATTTTCGGGACGTGACAAAAGTTGGTATCCGAGCGTTAGGTTTTACCTTCGGAGAGTAGGATGACCCTTGGTTGATGGAATAGGTGACTAAAGTAGAGTGACGTACCGTGGGGTATGTTACTTATATGTATGCCCTAGAGGCCATTACTGTACATAGGATGTATAATGTAGTGGATGCTGGGACATATATAGGGAGGACTTTCTTGCTCGACATGATAGTATGCTATCTGGTTGCTCTTTACCTTAACATGTACACTGATTGTCTCTCTGTTACATGTTGGTAAAGCCCTTAGGATGTGTACTTGACTACCTGGACTGTGATGCGGATCATACTAGTAGGGACATGGTAGTCCATAAGTACATCCTTCATAGTCCCTAGTCGTGGGTGTATCGAGATGGGGCATCGATATACCAGAGTAGACTAGCGTGTACCTTCTCGACCCATACAGATGGGCGATGGATGATCCCATATCCATTTGTGTTTGACATCGGAGATGATATACGGGTGCTCAGTAGAGACTGGGTACACTGGACGGACTCGCCGAGAACTCCCAGATGGTATTATACCTCACGTCAGATGGCAGTTCTCTGGTGACACTGGTACAGAGTAGTCTGTTGACCCGAGATCGTCATAGAGTCTTGTGTGGTTCCCACTGTGCTTTGATTTCCATCATACCACGTCCAAGAGGGCGTGCAAAACGGTGGTTTTTGGGTACAGTCCCGAGTCACATGGAGGCAATGAGCGATAGGAGGGGATTCGTCTCTCCCGGTATAGGGAGTTGATGTTGCACTGTGTTCGATTGGCTATAACAGGAAATCCCTGGCCAGGGTTGCTGAGATTTACTGGTAAGTGTTACCAGTAGTTTCTCGAATTGTTATAGACCTCATATCGACACGACTTATCGAGCTATTGGGGTCTGACGTTTACTACCCCTAGGTGAGATATGCGACATATCAGACGATCAGACCGGACTGTACGGTAGTGTTACTGGTTGGATTCACTGGAGTGTGAGCGGGCTTGCTCGTCGATCTTCTGATCGCTCAATACCCGGGTGGCCGTTACGTTTAGCAGACCGCTTGCGGCTTGTGGATGATTGATATGATCATCATCTGCTGCCGGCGTATTGACGAGTCTTTAGAGTCCTACACAGAGGTTTCCTGGCTCAAGCGAAACGAAATAGGAGCGCATATGAGATATGTGCGGGACCGAGAATAATGCGTGTATGTGATACCGTTTTCCATTCTCGCGATGAAATTATCGAATGGTTATATGCGATATAACCTAATTATCGAATCAAAGGTTGATTCGATAAGCCGATACATTGAATACTAGTCGGTTATATGCGATATGACCGGATCGTTAAATCAAGTGTTGATTTAATGATTTATTGTATAATTATATATTTGATATATTACTTTGCATTAACTAGTATCGGTTCACTTTAAATGGATTTTCTTGCTCGGGTGTGCGCATTGCATATGCGATATGATTTTGTGCACTTGCTTGTATCATGTTTCATGATACATGCAATACTTGGTTAAATGTATGTTTAAACCATAGTTAGTTAATGGTTAAGGGTTTTAAATGATTTATTTATTGTTTTATTTATTTTTGGCAAAAGGAAAATGGTGGCTTTATTTATTTCTTTTGTTGAAGTTTCTTGAACTTTTGAAAAGTCTACCATTTTTGTTTTATGCCAAACCCTAACCACTCACTAACTTTGGTTAATTCTCTACACTTAACTATGATAAGTGTTATGATAAGTATTGATTTTTCTTTTGATTATTAATTAACTTATCATATCATTTCTTCTTCTTCTTCTTTGAACTCAAGAAGAAAAAGCTTTCTTCATCAATGGTGAATTGAGCAAATGAGTGAGTAATCCAAAACTAAAGTTTACCCACTTCCTATTTCTTCATCCTCTACCTCTTGCCAAGTAGTAGAGTGTGTTTCCTTCACAAGTTTTCAAGACTTGGTGAAGGTGGAGCTCGATCTAGTGATGCTTCGACGTAGATCATCTTTGGCACGTCGTCGACGACCTAGCCCGTCCAGTCTCCGATGAAGCCGACGCTAGAGCCCGGATTCGATTTGGACAGCGGAGAGGACCTCATCTCGGAGCTATGGAGGTGGAGAACCGGATCTACAAAGGTTGTATTTCCGTATTCCTTTAGTTAAGTGTTAACTAGTTTATAGTTTCGCCTAGAAATCTAGCCGACGATCCGTACATTAGGGTCTCTCGGCACCGAATTTTTGAAATTGGCATGGTAAATGCCTTTAGAGACCTCACTAGAGTGCCTAGGAACCCTACAGTGGTATCAGAGCCTAGCTAGAGCCTTAGGCGAAATCCAGACGGAATTTGAAACCGGAACGAACCCGAAACCAACTCCAAAATTGCTCTCTGGCCTTTTTTCAAAAACTGGGATTTTTTCAAATTAAAAATATCCAGAAAACCCAGCAGGAAATTGTAAGAATTACTGTGCAAATACGAGATTATTTAGACTTTAAACAGGCGCGGAACCGCGGCATAAGCATGCCTTGTGCGGCGGTTCCGCCGCCACTTGGTGACGTCACAGTTCCAGTTTTGCACAGTAATTCAATATTTCCAGTGTTGAGTTCTCTGGGTACTTTTTAAATTTATTCAAGAGTTGAATAATCTGGAGTTGTTTTGGGGATTCGGTATTTCGATCAGGGTATCCAATTTTGTCTATTTGGCTTTCCGGATAAATTTTAGAATATGTTAAAAAGTTCGACCGGATATAAATACCCAATTTTTCCCCTGTCGGGAAATTTCCAAGTGTTGGATTTTTCCGTAGTTTAACGACGTTCTAAGTAGTGCAAGTAACGCGATGGTCCCTCTAGAAGACAACAAACCTTAACTCGATTATGTGACCGTCTTGAACTGCCCTTTGAACCTTCGGGTTTGGGGCAGTACGGCGTGCCACATGTGAGGCGTTGGCTTGACCCTTCTACGGCTGGACCGTTGGTACTGAGGCACGAACGGAATGTTGTTATACTTGTTTCATGTGTTGATCAGTTTCGGGAAAACTTGGGTGTTCGAATGTTCGACCGGAAAGTTTAACATTTTCTGTTTATCTGGAATGTGATACAATAATTGGAATTCACAATTAGTTATGAGATAACTGAATCAATGTTATAAACATAGCAGTTTAGTCTCACTTGATCGGTTGCCACGGAATTTTGATGTGATCAAAAGTCCGTTGCAATCACGTAGTGTACGCGGATACTCGCCGGGTAAACTTAATAGACAGCCTCACTCCATAGCCCCGACCAAGTGACTGTAGGAGAACCCCGTCGGCGAAAGCATCCGTCCGGGTGCTCGCGGTAGCGGTGTTCCGCCTTGGTTCACTTCGTCGACGGTATCAGGGGTGCGGCCGCCTACTGAAGTTTGCGACGAGTACTCGATCAGGATGTCGGGAATCCTGTTGAATTGCCCGACTTAATATTGAAAAGTGTTTTCGATAATGAGACTAAAATGCGGGGTTTATAATTGTTAGGCATGCGATGTCTAAGGAATTCATTTGGTCAGGCATGCGATGTCTGAGGTGGTTGCGGATTCCAACTGTTGTAGTTTTACACTTTCTTTTCTGTGACCGTAAGTGTAATATGTGATATCGCCGGTTTCGTTGCTATATGTCAACGACAATTGGGATGCGCATATTTACTTACGTTGATGACATGTGATGTTATTTGTTGCTGGATATGTTATATTGGATCGTCGTGTTTGAATAGCCGGGGTTTTTTATGTGAGATGAGTGTTTTTCATTTTCATTCATGTAAAAACTTGTATGTAATATTCTTTTATTGGGACGCTTCCAGGTTGCGGAAGTAGTCACCCTTTGTATATTATTTACTTTTCTGCACTAGGATAGACCCAAGGAGGAGGGCACAAGTAACCGGGTTCTGGAGTCCAGTGGGAGACCAACTCGAGGAGTCGAGTCCGGGTCTCCTAACTCTAGAATTGGTAGGGTTGCTTGCCGCTCTCGTAGGGGTCTAGGGGTGTGGGTTTGGCTATTCGTCACGACCGTGGAATCCGTGTTTTATACTGGCTCGTATTGAAAACACGGACGTCCTAGTATATCCAATATTTCATATGATTCTTCTGCTGCGATATCTGTGATGTGATCATGTGATGTTCTGTGATAGATACAGTATATAGTATATATGATATATTATATAGCCGTTACTTATGTTTTACACCCGCGCTAGCCCTGCCCCGCTCTGTCGTTAGTTACCTAACCTAACGGTGCACGAGGGGACATCGAGGCGAATGCGGATGGCATAAGTGTACGTCGTATTTATCTGTGATGTTTAGGTATTTAAATGATGGGACTTCATTAATGTGATTAATGAAATAAAAGAAACCTAAGATGTCGTAGAATCGAATTTCAAAATAAAACAGGTAGCTACAGTTCTTGCTTTGCATAGCGGTATATATGATATATCCTGCACCTTATTCGATAAGGAAAGGACCGAGATCCCTTCACCGGGAGTGACTCCTTTAGCAATAACTGGCAGATGCTACACACTCGGTTTGTCTTTTGATTGCTTTTAAGTGTTTTTGCTTTGCACAGTGATATATATGATATATCCCGCACCTCATTCGACGAGGAAAGGACCGACGATCCTTTCACCGGGAGTGACTCCTTTAGCATAACAAGAAAAGCCTCAAAAGCACTCCATTTCAAAATTCATTCGATCCTACAACGATATCAAGTTCATTACGCAATAGGTTTTCATAAAAACCTGTCGTAGCCCTCCGTCATTTCAGATAAGTGCTGTTTAGTATTCGTGCTGCGTTTGTTGGCCTCCGTCAAGGCGCAGTGTGCGGTAGCTAACCAGTATTTATCTGCTTATGCATATGATGCAGATTGAGTTAGGGTAGTCGTGCGACCTTGTTGGCCTCCGTCAAGGGTCGTGCGGGTGGGTTTGATTCGATCAAGAAATGGCGGGTTGAACTTGACTAGTAGCCTATAGTTTGTTGGCCTCCGTCAAGGTCATAGGGTGCTAGGGGAAAAATATTATCGGGAATTTCAAGTGTTGAAATTTGCAATGAGATTGCATACCTTCTATGAGATAGTTGGATCCCGATACCCTCTGCGAGTAAGTGTTACTCCTGGGAGAGTTTTATACATTACAATTAGCCGATCAAGTAGGTGTCTAGAAAGGTGTTAACGAGGTTACGCCTCTGGGAAAACGAGGTTTACATTATTTAGGTTCGTGCGAAAGCACGGGGGACCTCCCTCAAAGTACCGACACTGGCCTGGCTGAAAGATTGGCGAACTTGTAGTGTGTAATTAATCCCAGCTAGTCTTTCCTTTTAGGGTTTGAAGGAAGATTTGATAAAAAGCAGTGGGAGCCATCCTGATTAGATAAAATAATAACCAATCTATTCTTGCAGAGCGCACGCTGAGTGTTTTCTTCTCTCTCTCTCTCCTGGTAGCGACCATGTCACGCCTTAATCAAGATAATAATACGGATTATTGACCGAACCCGCTTGTTATACTGAGCTGGGGAACGTTGGTCCCGCTCCAACTTATAATTGTTATAAGACAGAGCAGGAAATTGGGGAATACCAGATTTCCCGTGCCGCCCAAACGAAGAGAGTGCATGCTGATGCATCATCTTCGGGTGTGTTCATTATACAGAACTGTTTCTCAGTATCCTCCGTATCCTTGGTATATGATACCGGATCAGGATCCTAGATATGTAAGATGTTACATAGGGCTACAAAAGGGTAGAAAAACTGAGAACGGGTGATAAGTTTCATGAGGCAGAAAACGGGGCAAGTGTTGGAGCCAAGTCTGTTGGTCACTGTCACCCTGTATTGTAATACATTGATTCTGAACGAATGTTATTAGATACCGAACATGATATACAAAATCATATCTGTCTCTTTATTAGTAAAGAAACGATAAAATTTTGTATTGTTGGATAATGTTTTGAACATTTCCTATATCAAAAGTTGATCGGTTCAGGCACGTTATCTAAAAGCATTAATGTTCTAAATCAAACTACCGTTCTTCGTATACAGAACACACACAAGAGGAAGAGTTCAGAAATGAACGAATTCTTCTTGAGGTATTGTAGACTAGGTCAGATTAATGTGACCCGACTAGCTAGAGTTACATAGAGATGCATATTTAAATTAGTTTGAATTTACATCTTGTGAAACTCGCCAGTCATGTCACAAAGAAAAGATGACCATAGCTCTGTTTATTGGAAACAGAGAAAGAGTTAATGAACTCTTGGGTTGATACATGTTGATGTATGTAAGGTCCCCTGTCTACACATGCCAAGACCGGTTCTTTGTACTTCATTACGTTCTCTGATGATCTCTTTAGATTCAGACATATG
Source organism: Agapanthus africanus (assembly GCA_030015575.1). Lineage (NCBI taxonomy): Eukaryota > Viridiplantae > Streptophyta > Magnoliopsida > Asparagales > Amaryllidaceae > Agapanthus > Agapanthus africanus. The sequence continues at coordinate 259,345,761 of JASDDO010000012.1, read as the reverse complement.
TTCCTGTTGAAACATGAGTCCGAACCTTTTGAGATATTCACAGAATATAAGTTAGAAGTAGAGAACCAAAATACGGGTAAAAGTATTATGTCCTTTGATGAGATCAAGGAGGAGAATACTTGTGCATAGAATTTCTGGACTATTCATAAGGAGAATGAGATTCTCTCTCAGCATTACTCCTCCGTATACACCATAACACGATGGTATATCGGGGTGGAGCAATTGCACCCTATTTGATATGGTGTGCTCTATGATTAGTAATACTGAGTTACCTTTTTCCTTAGGGGGTTATGCACTTGAGAAGTTGCATACCTATTGAATAGGGTTCGAATCAAATCAGTGCCTACCACTTCATATGTGATATGGAAGGGGAAGAGCCCATATCTTAAGTTAGTTAAGATTTGGGGTTGTCCGGCCTATGTCTAAAAGCAAAATCCGGACAAGCTCGAGGCAAGGTCTGTTAAGTACAACTGGAAAGGTTCCAGTTATACAAATGACAGCAGCTGATTTGGTAGAACCAAAGGATTCAGTAGAAACCAACGAACCTCAGCCTCTCCGCCGATCTAGTAGGGTTCCTCACCCACCTGAGAGATACTTCTGTTTCTCTATGACAGTGGGAGCGAGGATTGCATCATGAGATGATGACCCAACTAGTTTCGAGCTGGCCATCAAGAGTAGGGACTCTGTTAGAATGGCTGGATGCTTAGCGATCTGAGATGGAATCCTTATACACCAATAAAGTATGGACTTTGGTTGCTATATCTGAAGGGTTAAATCCCCATCAGGAGCAAGTATATCTTGAGAAGATTACTTGGTGTACATGGAAAAGTTGAGACTTTCAAAGCTAGACTTGTTAAAGGTTTGCATCATTGACCAGGTATGGATTATGTTGAAACCTTTTCTAAGGATCTATGCTTAAGTCCATCCAGATCCTACTTGCCACGGCTACATACCATGACTACGATATCTGGCGGTTGGGTGCCATGACATCTTTTCTAAATGATGTTTTAGAAGAGAACGTCTATAAGTACACAGCCAGAGGGCCTCGTAGACAGTGGGAGCAGCGGAAACGTGAGCAAGATGCTTTATCTGATAAAGCAGGCATCGCGGAGTTGGAACATCTGTTTTGATGGATTAGTCAGAGAGTTTGACATCATCAAAATGGTAGATGAACCTTATATAAACAAAAAGGTAGTAGGGAGTATGGTGGTGATCCTCGTAAAGTACGTGGATGACATACTCTTGATAAGAAAGGAGTTTCTTATGCTACGCTCGATAAATCTCCGTTTATCACAAAGATTCTCCGTGTAGGATCAAAATGATACCTACTAAATCCTGGATTTTGGATCTATGAGATAGATCTAAATGGATGTTAGGTAACTCATTAGCTGTAGTGAGATGGTATCAATCGATCTTGGGGAGAATCACTGGAAGTGTTCCAGGGTGATAAAGATGACTGAATGTCAGTCGCAGGCATTGTCTTTACCCTCAGTAAAGGGACGGTATGTTGGAAGAGTTCCAAGCTAGATACCGTGACATACTAGACGATAAAGGCAGGATACATCGCTACTTAAGATGCTACCAAAGAGGCTGTTTGGGTGTATATAGGTTCATGAGATGAACCAGGTTCCTACCATTGTGTGACAATGGAATTGTGGCTTATGCCAGGAACCCTCGTCCCATCAGTGATCCAGACATATTCTAAGGCAGTGTCACCTGATCATCGAGATGTATGATCTCCAAGGTGATCGAGGCAAGGAGAGTAGACTCAGAGGATAACGCGGCGGATCCACTCATGAAGGCCTATTCCCAGAGAGAGACATTTATGGGATGGTTGAGTATGAGATACTTCGACCACTGCTACAGATGGCCCTAGTGCAAGTGGGAGATTGTTAGTTATATGTATGCCCTAGAGGCCATTACTGTACATAGGATGTATATTGTAGTGGATGCTGGGACATATATAGGGAGGACTTTCTTGCTCGACATGATAGTATGCTATCTGGTTGCTCTTTACCTTAACATGTACACTGATTGTCTCTCTGTTACATGTTGGTAAAGCCCTTAGGATGTGTACTTGACTACCTGGACTGTGATGCGGATCATACTAGTGGGGACATGGTTGTCCATAAGTACATCCTTCATAGTCCCTAGTCGTGGGTGTATCGAGATGGGGCATCGATATACCAGAGTAGACTAGCGTGTACCTTCTCGACCAATGCAGATGGGCGATGGATGATCCCATATCCATTGGTGTTTGACATCGGAGATGATATACGGGTGCTCAGTAGAGACTGGGTACACTGGACGGACTCGCCGAGAACTTCCAGATGGTATTATACCTCACGTCAGATGGCAGTTCTCTGGTGACACTGGTACAGAGTAGTCTGTTGACCCGAGATCGTCATAGAGTCTTGTGTGGTTCCCACTGTGCTTTGATTTCCATCTTACCACGTCCAAGAGGGCGTGCAAAACGGTGGTTTTTGGGTACAGTCCCGAGTCACATGGAGGCAATGAGCGATAGGAGGGGATTCGTCTCTCCCGGTATAGTGAGTTGATGTTGCGCTGTGTTCGATTGGCTATAACAGGAAATCCCTGGCCAGGGTTGCTGAGATTTACTGGTAAGTGTTACCAGTAGTTTCTCGAATTGTTATAGACCTCATATGGACACGACTTATCGAGCTATTGGGGTCTGACATTTACCACCCCTAGGTGAGATATGCGACATATCAGACGATCAGACCGGACTGTACGGTAGTGTTACTGGTTGGATTCACTGGAGTGTGAGCGGGCTTGCTCGTCGATCTTCTGATCGCTCAATACCCGGGTGGCCGTTACGTTTAGCAGACCGCTTGCGGCTTGTGGATGATTGATATGATCATCATCTGCTGCCGGCGTATTGACGAGTCTTTAGAGTCCTACACAGAAGTTTCCTGGCTCAAGCGAAACGAAATAAGAGCGCATATGAGATATGTGCGGGACCGAGAATAATGCGTGTATGTGATACCGTATTCCATTCTCGCGATGAATGTATCGAATGGTTATATGCGATATAACCTAGTTATCGAATCAAAGGTTGATTCGATAAGCCGATACATTGAATACTAGTCGGTTATATGCGATATGACCGGATCGTTAAATCAAGTGTTGATTTAATGATTTATTGTATAATTATATATTTGATATATTAATTTGCATTAACTAGTATCGGTTCACTTTAAATGGATTTTCTCGCTCGGGTGTGCGCATTGTATATGCGATATGATTTTGTGCACTTGCTTGTATCATGTTTGATGATACATGCAATACTTGGTTAAATGTATGTTTAAACCATAGTTAGTTAATGGTTAAGGGTTTTAAATGATTTATTTATTGTTTTATTTATTTTTGGCAAAATGAAAATGGTGGCTTTATTTATTTCTTTTGTTGAAGTTTCTTGAACTTTTGAAAAGTCTACCATTTTTGTTTTATGCCAAACCCTAACCACTCACTAACTTTGGTTAATTCTCTACACTTAACTATGGTAAGTGTTATGATAAGTATTGATTTTTCTTTTGATTATTAATTAACTTATCATATCATTTCTTCTTCTTCTTCCCTGAACTCAAGAAGAAAAAGCTTTCTTCATCAATGGTGAATTGAGCAATGAGTGAGAAATCCAAAACTAAAGTTTACCCACTTCCTATTTCTTCATCCTCTACCTCTTGCCAAGTAGTAGAGTGTGTTTCCTTCACAAGTTTTCAAGACTTGCTGAAGGTGGAGCTCGATCTAGTGATGCTTCGACGTAGATCATCTTTGGCACGTCGTCGACGACCTAGCCCGTCCAGTCTCCAATGAAGCCGACGCTAGAGCCTGGATTCGATTTGGACAGCGGAGAGGACCTCATCTCGGAGCTATGGAGGTGGAGAACCGGATCTACAAAGGTTGTATTTCCATATTCCTTTAGTTAAGTGTTAACTAGTTTATAGTTTCGCCTAGAAATCTAGCCGACGATCCTTACATTAGGGTCTCTCGGCACCGAATTTTTGAAATTGGCATGGTAGATGCCTTTAGAGACCTCACTAGAGTGCCTAGGAATCCTACAGGGTATGTTCCGCTGCATACGTACGATACGCTACTCTACTTAAGAAGCCTTAGGATGTACATTTCTTTGTTCAGTATTATATTCCTTCCTATGATCTAGCCTCATTGGTACCAGTTATGGTTTTGCTGCCACGATTACGGGCAGGGAGAGCTACGGCTAGAGTTGCGGTCAGCACTAGCTCGTTACGGATGAGGACTGACCAAGGCGTAATTCCGGTGACACACGATTGCAGAGACGTGTCTTTTTATTGTGTTTTCGCGCCACGAGCGTTTGAAGGATCGTTGTATGAGATTACTCGGACGGGCAGATCAGCACCAGAGGATCGAGCCACTGATAGAGGCCAGCCAGATTTTGATGACCGTTGATGTATTGCTTACTCTTGATAATTGAGGCACTGTTCAGCATGCAGACGAGTGAGCCAGTTATTACTGCGAACGACGAGATATCGTCCCAGATGTTAGAGCTATTGCAGTACGAGTCGTACTAAGAGATGATAGAAGGTCGCTAGTCACTGAGGATAAATGACTAGGACATGTGGTTCATTCGCTACCCCGATGGTAGGTCATCAGATAGATTGATTCCAGCTAGAGACGACTTCACACGGAGACGTTGAGAGTCGACAGAGACAATCGAATGTCAGAAACCTATTATTCCAAGTTTAAAGTATTCGGAAGAGCATGCAGGAAATTCTATGGACCCTCTAGAAGAATGAAACCCTAACTCGACTTAATGACCGTGTGAAATCCTTTGAACCTTAGGGTTTGCGGCAGTTCCGCAGCGCCATTAGTGAGGCTTGAGTTTGCCCTTCTACGGCTGGACCATCGATGCTGTGGTACGTACTCGATACTATTAAACTGTAACCAAGATGTTGAGCTCTTGGGGGATTATAAGGTTTTGAAAAATCGATCGGATGGTTCGAATTCATTCGGATGCTAGGTGGTGAAATGCATTCTTGGGAGACTCCAGATACGAGGATAGCCGTTGGAGCTCAGTCTATGCAGCCACGACGAGACGAGTCCGAAGCAGTCGACATTAGAGAAAAGTGGAGTAAGAGGTTCGTACCAGATCTGGATAAGATGACGTTCCACTCCGCCGATATCAGAGATGCGATACGCATGCCGAGGCATTGTGCTTGGATATACCTTCCAAAAGATTTCGCGATGAGTATGCAGCCGTTCCAGAACAAGAAACTGATATAGTAAAGGACGATGACTTCCGGACAGTTCGGCAGAGTCGAGATTTGGGAGAGACCTCGACAGGACCATTCTGGAATAAATTACGAGAATACTTGGACCCAGGAGTGGTCATGTTACGGACACCAGCAGACCAGAGTTCATGATCATTGACGAGACATGCTATGAGTGACCAAGACAGTTGGCAAGAGATTCTTGAGGATATGCTTGAGCGGGACTATTCCGCCATACTTGATTTCGGTATTTTGGGCGATCTATTCGCATGATTGATTTTGATGATTGAGTTTCATGATATTTGTTTTCATGCACCATGGTTGCTCCTATTGAGTATTTACAATTTTTGCACAGTTGTTGCACTGGATATCGTATTCGTGCCTTGGGTTCTCATGTTTATGATTTTATGGGTTTCATACAGCTGAGTTGATTTTGTGCATATGTACGCACACGATTTGGTTCTTGCACTTGGTATAGTTCACATATGCTTGCAGTGCAGTGATTCGCATTTTGTGCACTTAGATGCACTGGACTTCGACTTCGATTGTGATGTTCGATATTTGTTTTGTGCACCTTGTGCACCTGATTGGATTTTGCGCATGTTCGGCGCTTGATATTGGATTTCATGATTTCGTGCATGATGGATGCTCCTGATTTGGGTTTTCGCGCATGTTGGGCGCATGTTATGAGATACGATTTTGGTGCACACCAGATGCCCTAAATCGATATTCTTCGTGCATGTCGGATGCACCTGTTTTGCTGTCAGGCACACCTGTTGCCCTTGACAGATGTTTCGTGCACACCCGATGCACTTAGATGTTGTTTCTGTGCATATGTATGGCACATTCATAGTTTTCGATTTCCGTGCGTACCAGACGCACGTGGCATTCATATATATATTTGGGATTGATTTTTTTTGTAGTAGTATACTTTTATGATACTTGCTATTTGGTTTAGTACTGAGAAGGACTAGTCATAGGACAGTACCCGAGTATATTTTTACATGCATCGATAGTTATCGAAGGGATTTCCAAAGAAGAGCTATAGTCTCAGTATTTACCTACGTGTCTGACATGACACGAAACATTTAAAACAAGGAACCCTTCAAAATTGCTTTCAAAACGGCGGGACGTGCATATTAAACAAAGGATATATATATATATAGTTATTTTCTTACAATAGACGTCCGCCACTGTGCAGTGTTGCAAACATCGCACGGCGATTTGAAAAAGGTTTGGCATGCATTGCTTCCAGATGTTTTAATGATGTATATCATGTTGGTTTTCGTATTGGATCTTGACATTGGTGTCTTCACCATAACTCGGATGATTGCGGGATGCTTGACGGAGTTTTGATTTTGAGTTATATACTCATTTTTCATGCGCATGCGCTGCGCTACGAATTGTTTTATGTATTTATGATTTCGGAGCCCCGACGACTTAATGGTTTTGCTTAGATGTTTTAGTATTTGGGGGAGTTTTTAATTTAAATTCGGGGACCGAATTTCTTTAAGCGGGGAAGATTGTAACATTTTGAAAATCGTTTCGGTGAAATTCGGAAAAATCGGTAAAATAAGGGGGTTTTCTGTAAAAAGTCAAAATACAAATATCTTTATTATAAAATTAAATATACATATTCTAGCAATGTAATTGCTAGTATTTGGTATTTATTGAGCCATTGGAAAAATTTCTAATTTTTTGAAAAATTTCCGAAATTAATTATTTTAATATTATTTTAAGCCGTCACAAATACATTTAATTAGGGAAAATTACAAATTGGAATGAGTTGAAACAAATTTTGTGCATCATAACACATTAAATAAAATTTTAACAGGTTGTTTTTTAAATGAAATGAAGTTGTTAAACGGTTTTAGAAAATATTGAACTAAAGGGGCTTATTTGGTGAAATTAGTGTAAATGGTTTTGGGGTATAATATTTATCTTTTTTTCCACACCCACACTTACACTCCACATTTTTCCACCCCTCCTTGGCTGAATTTCTAGCAGCCCCATTCCCCCCATGTCCCCACTTCTTTTGATAAAAGGAAATGAATAGAATAAAAAGAGAAGGAATAGATAAATGGGTATGGGCTTCGACTTTTATGTGGACCAAATACTTTCTTCACCTCACTCTCTCTCCTCTCCCCCTCAAGATCTGGCCTCCCCTCCCCTCCCTTCATCCCAACAGCAGCCCCCCTTCTCATCTCATTTCTCTCCAAAAATCCCAAGAAAAATCAAGTAAAACCTCACAAATTTCGAAATACAAAGCTTACCCATTTTTCCTTAGCTATTCTTATATGGATCTTGGTAAAGGGAAGCATGTTTGGGAGGCTAGATTTTTGTTAGATCTCAAGATAATTGTGGGATAAATTCTTAACCTTATGGCTAAATTGTTATTTAATTATGATAATCTATTGTATTCAAGTGTTAAATTGGTTGAATTGCTAGTTATAAATTTTAAAGTTAGGGTTTGGAAATTCTAGAATTGGGTTTTTAAAATCAAGTTAGGGTTTGATTAAAATGTTTATGTTTGCATTGTGTAGTTAATATGCTAAGTCATGCAAAGTGTAATCTAAGTGCTAAAATTGCTAATTTTTACATCTAAATTATTCTAATTAAGCTAATTGCAAACTAGTTTTTTTAGATCTATTATAATTATTGAGTTTAAGATTTAGTTTGGGTTTGGGTGACTTAATTAAGTTATTTAGTGAGCATTTTGGCCACAAAAAATTGTTGAAATGTTTTTATTGGTTAAAACTTCAAGTTTTGAACATAAAGGGTATTTGTGCTAACTAGGTTTTGGTTTAAGGGAATTTAGCAAGATTAAAAATATAGTAAATGTTCATGTGGCCTATTTAAGCTAATTAGTGAATATTGTAACCACTAGTTTCGCTAAAACATTAAGATTTGTATTAAAAGCGGTAAACTACGCTTGCTAGGTTTTCGGAAAAATAGCTTTTAGGGTGAGTTTGGGGTTTTTGTGAATTTTAACCTATTTTATATTATAATTAGTGCTTGTGAATGTGCAAATGAGTCTGTTTGGGTTTTTCTCGATGGTTTGGTGTTTGTACACCGACGTCGAGGGTTTTTGGGTTGATTTGTGAAAGCAACCATAGATTTTGACTTATGTGGGATTCGTGTGTCGTTTTGGTAATGAGTCGGATTTTAATACGATACGGTGCGTTATGATATGTAGGTACCCCATGTGGGCTTCGAGACGACAAGCAAGCGCGTGGCGACGTCGGCACTGGCGAGCGAGGACCAGGTGAGTAGATTTATATCTACGGGGAGAAGTCGGTGGATAGCATATAGCACCCCCGCAGTTCATGGTGATGTATACGAATACGTATACACACATATATTGAGTATATATATTGTTCGAGAGTATTGATGACATAGATGGATTTTGGGTGTGATCGGATTAGTTTAGTGTTGCGAGACCCTAGAGAAGAGGTTGCACCATATTTACACACACACCCATACTTGCATACATTCTTCTTTCATATGTGCTTATATGGGGTTATATTTTTATGTGTTCACATGGGTATGAGACTATGTGTTCACATACTGGATTCGAGGATAGTATTTGGGATTTGAGATGAGTCGATAAGATTTGATTGAGACCGCGAGAACGGTGATATGGCAGGATTCGTACTTGAGATACGTTCTGATGTTATAGCGGATCTTGGGATGACGATACATGTGAATAGTGTTATACATTGAATGGTTGATATGTGATCGTGATATGAGATAAGATATGTTAAGATATTCATAATAGGTCGCATTAGGCGATGTATAACTCTTTATGACGATATATGATGATGATATCGGTTTGTATGAGGCTGTAGATCAACAGTCAGATCATGATTAGATTGATGATATTAGTATTGTACTAGACGCAGATCATGTAGGGTTGCTATGCACGCGCACAAGGGTCTACGAGGCATCAACCATGCCCGATTAAAAATTTATCCGTGCCGAACAACCCGAATACGGATCTTTAAACTAGAGATTAGGCGAAAACTATCATGTTAACAACTTTAGCACTAAGTGAGAGGGATTACAATCTTTGTAGATCCGGTCCTTCACTTCATATGCTCCTTGTTGTGGTCCCTTCGCTGCGATCATCGGGTTCCGGACTCTCGAGAGGTTCCACGTAGAGAAAGATGCAACCTTTGCTTCCGATCTTCGATACTAAGATGATCTACCTTGAAGTTTCGTTAACACAAGCTAACACTCATGAAATGATGTGAACACCATCATCTAAATGGCAAGGGAAGATGAGGATGATGAAGTAGGATTTTTGCTCTCTTTATTTATCTTTTTCTCATATTTATTCATCACTTAGAAAAAACTAGAAAGCTTTTCCTTGAAAAGAATGAAGGAAGAAGATGTACAATATGATTAATTTCTTTTGTGATGAATAGAAAAACAATTAATATGATGAATGATGCAACCATGGTCAAGAAAACTCATGTAGAGAATTAACAAGGGTTAGGGTTTGGGTTGAGTTTAGAATGAGTCACACACAAATATCTTTATCATGACAAAATGAAAAGCTTCTAGAATCAACTAGAAGACTTAACCCTAATCCAAACCCTAATCATGTTTAAACTCCACAAAACATGTTGCATTAGTTATCATATCATGTTACAATATTATATATCACATATATAATATTTATTGCAACCAAATAAAATAATACAATTAACATATATCGCATATATATCAATGTATTACCCGAGTGAGAAAAAGAATCTTTTAGTGAGCTAATATTAGTTAATGTAATTTAATATATCATATATATTATTATACATTAAATTATCGAATCAACACTTGATCCGACAATCCGGCTATATCTCATATAACCGACTAATATTTATCCGTACCGATTCATCGAATCAACACTTGATCCGATGACCCGGCTGATATCAAATATCGCGAGAATAGAATACTGTATCACATATCGCATTATCCTCGGTCCCGCACATATCACATATGTGCTCCTACTCCGTTTTGCCTGAGCCAAGAAACCTCTGTGTAGGACTCTAAAGAATCGTCAATACGCCGGTAGTAGGTGATGATCATATCAAACACCCACAAGCTCCAAGCGGTCAGCTAAACGTAACAGCTACCCAGGTATTGAGCGCTCAGAAGATCAACAAGCAAGCCTGTACATTCTCCTGTGAATCCAAACAGTAACACTCCCGTACAGTCCGGTCTCGTCGTCTGATATGTCGCATATCTCGCCTAGGGGTGGTAAACGTCAGACCCCAGTAGCTCGATAAGTCGTGTCGATATGAGGTCTATAACAGTTCGAGAAACTACTGATAACACTTTCCAGTAAATCTCAGCAACCCTGGCCAGGGATTTCCGGTTATAGCCAATCGAACACAGCACAACATCAACTCCCTATACCGGGAGAGACGAATCCCCTCCTATCGCTCATTGCTTCCATGTGATTCGGGACTGTACCCAAAAGCCAGCTTTTTGCACGCCCTCTTGGACGTGGTATGATGGAAATCAAAGCACAGTGGGAATCACACAAGACTCTATAACGATCTCGGGTCAACAGACTACTCTGTACCAGTGTCACCGGAGAACTGCCATCTGACGTGAGGTATAATACCATCTGGGAGTTCTCGGCGAGTCCGTCCAGTGTACCCAGTCTCCACTGAGCACCCGTACACCATCCTTGATGTCAAACACTGATGGATATGGGATCATCCATCGCCCATCATATGGGTCAAGATGCGTATACGCTAGTCTACTCTGGTGCATCGATGCCCTGTCTCGATACACCCTCGACTAGGAACAGTTATAGGATGTACTTGTCGACTACCGTGGCCCTACTAGTATGATCTCATCATAGTCCCAGTAGTCGAGTACATATCCTAAGGGCTTTATCAACATGTAATATAGAGACAATCAGTGAACATGTTAAGATAAAGTACAACTAGATAGCATACTATCATGTCGAGCAAGAAAGTCCTCCCTATATATGTCCAAGCATCCATTACAATATACATCGTATGTACAGTAATGGCCTCTAGGGCATACATATAACTAACTATCTCCCACTTGCACTAGGGTCATCTGTTGTGGTATCACATACCCAACAATTAGCTGTGGTTGATGTATCTCATACTCAACCATCCCATAAATGTCTCTACTGGGAAAAAGGCCTTTGTGAGTGGATCCGTGCTGTTGTCCTCTGTGTCTACTCTCCTAACCTGGATCTCCCTGGAGATCAACCATCTCCATGATCAGGTGATACTGCCTAAGAATTATATCTGGATTTCTGATGGGACTGGGGGTTCCTTGGCAAAAGCCACAACTCCATTGTCACACAATGGTACGAACGAAGTTCATCTTATGAACTTATATATCCAGACTGCCTCTTTGGTAGCATCCTTGGTAACGATGTATCTTGCCTTTAATCGTCTAGTATGTCACGGTATCTAGCTTGGAACTCTTCCAACATACCGTCCCTCCACTGAGGGTAAAGACAATGCCTGCGACTGACATTCAGTCGTCCTTATCACCCTGGAACCTTTCCAGTGATTCTCCCCAGGATCGATTGATACCATCTCACTACAACTAGTGAGAATCCTAACATCCAATTAGATCTATCTCATAGATCCAAAACCTAGGATTTAGGAGGTATCACCTTGATCCTATATAGAGGATCCTTGTGATAAGCGGAGATTGACCGAGCGTAGCATAGGAAACTTCTTCCCTATCTAGAGTATGTTATCCACGTACTCTACGAGGATTACCACCATACTCCCTACTACCTTTTTGTATATACAAGGTTCATCTACCATTTTGATGAAGTCAAACTCTTTGACTACCACATCAAAACAGATGTTCCAACTCCGCGATGCCTGTTTTATCATATAAAACATCTTGCACACGTTTCCGCTGCTCCCACTGTCTACGAAGCCCTCTGGCTGTGTACTTATAGATGCTCTTTTCTAAAACATAATTTAGAAAAGCAGTCATGACACCCAACCACCAGATATCGTAGTCATGGTATGTAGCCGTGGCAAGTAGGATCTGGATGGACTTAAGCATAGCTTTGAAAGTCTCAACTTTTCCATGTACACCAAGTAATCTTCTCAAGATATACTCGCTCATGATGGGGATTTAACCCTTCAGATAAAGCAACCAAAGTCCATACTTTATTGGTGTATAAGGATTCCATCTCAGATCGATAAGCATCCAGCCATTCTTACAGAGTCTCACTCCTGATGGCCAGGTCGAAACTAGTTGGGTCATCATCTCATGATGCAATCCTCGCTCCCACTGTCATAAAGAAACCGAAGTATCTCTCAGGTGGGTGAGGAACCCTGCTAGATCGGCGGAGAGGCTGAGGTTCGTTGGAAACTATTGAATCCTTTGGTTCTACCAAATCATCAGCTGCAGTTTGTATAGCTGGAACCATTCCAGTTCTACATAACAGACCTTGCCTCGAGCTTGTCCGGATTTTGCTTTTAGACATAGGCCGGACAACCCCAAATCTTAACAAACTTAAGATATGGGCTCTTCCCTTTCCATATCACATATGAAGTGGTAGGCAACTGATTTGATTTGAACCCTATTCAATAGGTATGCAACTTCACAAGTGCATAACTCCCTAAAGGAAATAGGAAACTCAGTAGTACTCATCATAGAGCACACCATATCACATAGGGTGCTATTGCTCCGCCCCGATACACCGACGTGCTGTGGTGTATACGGAGGAGTAATGCTGAGAGAGAATCTCATTCTCCTTTAGAATAGTCCAGGAATTCAGTGCTTAAGTATTCTCCTCCTTGATCACATCATAGGACATAATACTTTTACCCGTATTTTGGTTCTCTACTTCTAATTTATATTCTGTGAATATCTCAAAAGGTTCGGACCTGTGTTTCAACAGAAACATATGTCTGAATCTTGAGAGATTATCAGAGAATGTAATGAAGTAGAAAGAACCGATCTTGGCATGTGTAGACAGGGGACCTTACATACATCAACATGTATCAATCCCAAGAGTTCACTAACTCTTTCTCTGTTTCCAATAAACAGAGCTGTGGTCATTTTATCTTTGTGACATGACCGGCAAGTTTCACAAGATGTAAATTCAAACTAATTTAAATATGCATCTAAATGTAACTTCAGCCAGTCGGGTCGCATTGATATGACCCAGTCTACGATGCCTCAAGAAGGATTCGTTCATTTCTGAACTATTCCATTTGTGTGTGTTCTGTATATAAAGAACTGTAGTTTGATTTAGAACGTCAATGCTTTTAGATAACGTGCCTGAACCGATCAACTCTTGATATAGGAAATGTTCAAAACATTATCCAACAATACAAAATTATATCCTTCTTTACTAATAAAGAAAAAGATATGATGTTGTATATCAGGTTCGGTATCTAATAACATTCGTTCAGAATCAATGTATTCTGGTAATACAGGGTGATAGTGACCAACAGACTTGGCTGCAACACATGCACCGTTTTCTGTCTCATGAAACTAATCATCCGTTCTCAGTTCTCTACCTATCTGTAGCCCATGTAACAGATTACATATGCAGGATCCTGATCCGGTATCACATACCCAGGACGTAAAGGATACTGAGAAACAGTTCTCTGTAATGAACACACCCGAAGAAGATGCATCAACATGCACTTTCTTCGTTTGGGCGGCACGGGAAATCTGGTATTCCCTAATTTCCTGCTCTGTCTTATAACAATTATAAGTTGGAGCGGGACCAACGTTCCCCAGCTCAGTATAACAAGCGGGTTTGGTCAATATATCCGTATTATTATCTTGATTAAGGCGTGATATGGTCGCTACCTGGAGAGAGAGAGAAGAAAACACTCAGCGTATGCTCTTGCAAGATTAGATTGGTTATATAATATATCTAATCAGGATGTCTCCCACTGTTTTAATCAAATCTTCCTTCAAACCCTAAAAGGAAAGACTAGCCTGGATTAATTACACGCTACAAGTTCGCCAATCTTTCAGCCAGGCCAGTGTCGGTACTTTGAGGGAGGTCCCCCGTGCTTTCGCACGAACCTAATTAAAGTAAACCTCATTTTCCCAGAGGCGTAACCCCGTTAACACCTTTCTAGACACCTACTTGATCGGCTAATTGTAATGTGTAAAACTCTCCCAGGAGTAACTCTTACTCGCAGCGGGTATCGGGATCCAACTATCTTATAGAAGGTATGCAATCTCATTGCAAATTTCAACTCTTGAAATTCCCAATAATATTTTGCCCCTAGCATCCTATGACCTTGACGAAAGCCAACAAACCATAGGCTACTAGTCAAGTCCAACCCGTCATTTCTTGATTGAATTAAACCCACCCGCACGACCCTTGACGAAAGCCAACAAAGCCGCACGACTACCCTAATCCAATCGCATCATATGCAGCAGATAAGCAGCAGATAGCTACCGCACACTACACCTTGACGAAAGCCAATAAATGTAGCACGAATACTATATACAACTTATCTGAAATGACGGAGGGTTACGACAGGTTTTTCTGAAAACCTATTGCGTAATGAACTTGATATCGTTGTAGAATCGAGTGATTTTAAATGGAGTGTTTTTGAGGCTTTTCTAGTTTTGCTAAAGGAGTCACTCCCGGTGAAGGGATCGTCGGCCCTTTCCTCATCGAATAAGGTGCAGGATATATCATATATACCGCTGTGCAAAGCAAGAACTATAGAAGCAATCAAAAGACAAACCGAGTTTGTAGCATCTGCCGGTTATTGCTAAAGGAGTCACTCCCGGTGAAGGGATCTCGGTCCTTTCCTTATCGAATAAGGTGCTGGATGTTCTACAAGGAACACCGCGATGCAAAGCATGAACTGTAGCTACCAGTTTTTAAACAAGTTTCTACAACATCTTAGGATTCTTTTATTTCATTAATCTCATTAATGAAGTCCCATTTTATTATGCTTCATAAGCATCACATTTGAAAACGAAATCTGCAATATAACATATATCTCATATATATAATATAAACATTCGTCTCAGGCAGTAATATGATCTCATCACAGAACAATGCAGCAGAAGAACATATATGAAATATTGGATATACTAGGACGTCCGTGTTTTCAATACGAGCCTGTATAAAACACGGATTCCACGGTCGCGATGAATAGCCAAACCCACATCCCTAGACACCTATGAGAGCGGAAAGTAACACTGCCAATTCTAGGGTTAGGAGACCCGGTCTCGACTCCTTGAGATGGTCTCCCACTGGACCCTAGAACCCGGTTACTTGTGCTCCCCGCCTTGGGTCTACCTAATGCGGAAAAGTAAATAATATACAACGGTGACATCTTCCGCTACGTGGAAGTGCCCCAATAAAAGAATATTACATATATAAGAATTTTACATGAATGAAAAAGAAAAACTCTCATCTCACATAAAACCCCCGGCTATTCAAAACGCGACGATCCAATACAATATATCACAGCAACACATAATATCTCATATCATCAACGTAAGCAAGTATGCGTATCCCGATTGTCGTTGATGTATAGCAACGAAGCCGGCGATACACCACATACTACGCTTACGGTCACAGAAAAGAAAGTGTAAAACTACAACAGTTGGAATCCGCAACCTCCTTAGACATCGTATGCCTAACCAAATGAATTCCTTAGACATCACATGCCTAACAATTATAAACCCCGCATTTTAGTCTCATTATCGAAAACTCTTTTCAATATCAAGTCGGGAAATTCAACAAGATTCCCGACGTCCTGATCGAATGCTCGTCGCAAACTTTAGTAGACGGCCGCACCCCCAGATGCCGTCGACGAAGTGCACTAAGGCGGAACACCGCTGCCGTGAGCACCCGAACGGATGCTTTCGGCGACGGGGTTCTCCTACAGTCACTTGGTCGGGGCTATGGGGCATGGCTGTCTATTAAGTTTACCCGGCGAGTATCCGCGTACGCTACGTGATTGCGACGGACTTTTGATCACATCAAAATTCCGTGGCAACCGATCATCTGAGACTAAACTACTATGTTTATAATATTCAAATTAGTTATCTCATAACTACCTGTGGATTCCAAATATTGTATCACATTCCAGATAAATAGACAAAGTTAAACATTCCGATCGAATCATCAAACACCCAAGATTTGCCCAATATATCTCAACACTTGAAATCAGTTTAAAAACATCCATCACATGCCACAGTACCAATGGTCCAACCGTAGAAGGGTCAAGCCAACGCCTCACATGTGGCACGACGTACTGCCCCAAACCCTAAGGTTCAAAAGGCAGTTCAAGACGGTCACATAATCGAGTTAAGGTTTGTTGTCTTCTAGAGGGTCCACCGCGTTACTTGCACGACTTAGAACGTTCTTAAACACGAGAAAAAATCCAACTTTTGAAAAAAATTTCCGACAGGGGAAAAAGTGTGTTATTGATATCCGTTCGAACTTTTTAACAGTTTCTAAAAATTATCCGGACAAAACTAAACAAAGTTATAATATCCGATCGAATCAATGATTCCCCAATACAACCCTTGAAAACTCAACACTTGAGTGGAATTAAAATATTCCCAGAAAAAACTTAACAAGAAAGGGCCTAAAAATAATTACATGAAATTTCAGGGACTAAGTCCAAATTTTGGCCGCGGAACCGCCGCAAAACCCATGGTTTGGCCGCGGTTCCGCGCTCCAATTTTGGAATTAGAAGTCCGTACTTCACAGTAATTCTTAGTTTTTCCTGCTTGTTTTTCTGAGCATTTTTAATTCAGAAAATATCAACTTTTTGAAAAATGTACAGAGAGGGTTCCGTGTCGGGGTTTCGGCGTTCGATCGGACTTTAAATTTGGTCTAGACTTCGCCTAAAGCTCTAGATTGGCTCTGATACCACTGTAGGGTTGCTATGCACGCGCACAAGGGTCTACGAGGAATCAACTTTGCCCGATTAAAAATTTAGCCGTGCCGAACAACCCGAATACGGATCTTTAAACTAGAGATTAGGCGAAAACTAACATGTTAACAACTTTAACACTAAGTGATAGGGATTACAACCTTTGTAGATCCGGTCCTTCACTTCATATGCTCCGTGTTGTGGTCCCTTCGCTGCGATCATCGGGTACCGGACTCTCGAGAGGTTCCACGAAGAGAAAGATGCAACCTTTGCTTCCGATCTTTGATACTAAAATGATCTACCTTGAAGTTTCGTTAACACAAGCTAACACTCATGAAATGATGTGAACACCCTCATCTAAATGGCAAGGGAAGATGAGGATGATGAAGTAGGATTTTTGCACTCTTTATTTATCTTTTTCTCATATTTATTCATCACTTAGAAAAAACTAGAAAGCTTTTTCATGAAAAGAATGAAGGAAGAAGATGAACAATATGATTAATTTCTTTTGTGATGAATAGAAAAAGAATTAATATGATGAATGATGCAACCATGGTCAAGCAAACTCATGTAGAGAATTAACAAGGGTTAGGGTTTGGGTTGAGTTAAGAATGAGTCACACACAAATATCTTTATCATGACAAAATGAAAAGCTTCTAGAATCAACTAGAAGACTTAACCCTAATCCAAACCCTAATCATGTTTAAACTCCACAAAACATGTTGCATTAGTTATCATATCATGTTACAATATTATATATCACATATATAATATTTATTGCAACCAAATAAAATAATACAATTAACATATATCGCATATATATCAATGTATTACCCGAGTGAGAAAAAGAATCTTTTAGTGAGCTAATATTAGTTAATGTAATTTAATATATCATATATATTATTATACATTAAATTATCGAATCAACACTTGATCCGACAATCCGGCTATATCGCATATAACCGACTAATATTTATCCGTACCGATTCATCGAATCAACACTTGATCCGATGACCCGGCTAATATCAAATATCGCGAGAATAGAATACGGTATCACATATCGCATTATCCTCGGTCCAGCACATATCACATATGTGCTCCTACTCCGTTTTGCCTGAGCCAAGAAAGCTCTGTGTAGGACTCTAAAGAATCGTCAATACACCGGCAGTAGGTGATGATCATATTAAAAACCCACAAGCAGCAAGCGGTCAGCTAAACGTAACAGCTACCCAGGTATTGAGTGCTCAGAAGATCAACAAGCAAGCCTGTACATTCTCCTGTGAATCCAAACAGTAACACTCCCGTACAGTCCGGTCTCGTCGTCTGATATGTCGCATATCTCGCCTAGGGGTGGTAAACGTCAGACCCCAGTAGCTCGATAAGTCGTGTCGATATGAGGTCTATAACAGTTCGAGAAACTACTGATAACACTTACCAGTAAATCTCAGCAACCCTGGCCAGGGATTTCCGGTTATAGCCAATCGAACACAGCACAACATCAACTCCCTATACGGGGAGAGACGAATCCCCTCCTATCGCTCATTGCCTCCATGTGATTCGGGACTGTACCCAAAAGCCACCTTTTTGCACGCCCTCTTAGACGTGGTATGATGGAAATCAAAGTACAGTGGGAATCACACAAGACTCTATGACGATCTCGGGTCAACAGACTACTCTGTACCAGTGTCACCGGAGAACTGCCATCTGACGTGAGGTATAATACCATCTGGGAGTTCTCGGCGAGTCCGTCCAGTGTACCCAGTCTCCACTGAGCACCCGTACACCATCCTTGATGTCAAACACCGATGGATATGGGATCATCCATCGCCCATCATATGGGTCAAGATGCGTATACGCTAGTCTACTCTGGTGCATCGATGCCCTATCTCGATACACCCTCGACTAGGAACAGTTATAGGATGTACTCGTCGACTACCGTGGCACCACTAGTATGATCTCATCATAGTCCCAGTAGTCTAGTACATATCCTAAGGGCTTTATCAACATGTAATATAGAGACAATCAGTGTACATGTTAAGATAAAGTACAACCAGATAGCATACTATCATGTCGAGCAAGAAAGTCCTCCCTATATATATCCAAGCATCCATTACAATATACATCGTATATACAGTAATGGCCTCTAAGGCATACATAAAACTAACAGATCAGTACTCCGGATTATGATCTTTGATAAAGAGGATACCAAATGATTAATTTGATGAATGTGATACTGACCTGTACCCAGATTTGGGGATGCCGTACGATAGATTTACGTACGAGCTATATATTGATGTTTGATCCGCACTCTTGACTTGGGAATGTCTGATTATAGATATGGTATCGGATGTGATATTATTGAGGAAGGATCACCGACTAACATATACATGTATGTATATGTATTGACTCAGAGGTTAGGCGGTTTCCTTACCTTCAGTAACCAGTTAGCTTAGCCCTTTAGTTTAGTGTAGTTGTTAGACTATATTTATATTAAATATATATGTGTTATCTTTGTGTCAAGTATTTAGCTCCCGCTCATTATTGATGTTGCTCCGCATAGCATACTTATTGTGATTCATATTCCATTATTGATATCATGCTGTTAGGACACCAGCACCATTACCGATGATGCGTATGTACCACGTACACTTACTTGCCGGCTCACACACATCTTCATCGGTAATTGCCATGTCACGTAAACTTAGAGAATATTATTGCTTGACTTAGCTTGTTCGATAGTAGTTTTGGCATTATATTAGTGTACTTGCTTTATATGCTAGTTTAGAAATTGTAGTTATTATTTGTCACTTCATGCATACTGATATTCATTGTTATGCCGCATTCATGGATTCTCATGCATATATTCACTATTTTACGTGCTATTGAGGTTTTGGATTCGGATTTCCATGAGATTTTCTGGATTTGGGGGAAAACCGCAAAACTTATACAAACTTCTTCTCTCTCTTTTTAAATGAAAAGCACGGTTTTTCCATGATGTATGAGTCGTCCACCATGAGTTTGCTGATGGATTTCGAGACCCGATTCGAGGAGACTGATGAACCGTTTCGGGTACATGGTGGACCCAGTATGGTACCCCGTGGCAAGAAGTGCGTGGTGATGACGATGTGAGCCTGGCAGGGGAGCACTACCTACCGGTGATTTTACCCGACGCGTTAGATATCCGGAGGATACCGTCGTGGTCTTGAGATGGATGGTAGGGGCCGGTCTGGACTGACGGCGCCCTAGATATTGAGATTGAGACATTGAGATTTCGAGATATTGAGGTACTGAGATTTGATGATACAGGCCAGTCCGGATAGCCAGAGCCTGAGATTTTGAGACATTGAGATTTATGTTTTGTGTCGATGCTAGACACTGTTTATGCCGATTTCATTTATGATACCTCATTTTAATAATACAAAGGAAATCTCACTAAATTGTAAGTCCACGTTACCTCTCCCGGTTATTTCGTGCTTGCGGAAATGATGAAAAACGAATTTTTCGGGTCATGGTAACATGGACTATAAAACACGGATCTTTGCTAAACTACACACTAGCAACTAAGTAGTGCTATTGCTACTCGGTTTGGGGTTATACCTCAACTTGAACTCCTTCTCTTAGACTCTTGGTGGTGGTCGGATGGTTCGTTCCTCGTCTCCTTCTCTTGCCGAAGATGGATCCACCTGAGGGTCTCTACCTTGAGCTTCTTTCTCAAACTTGAGAAAACTAAAGTGTCCGGCTTGCTAGACCTTCAACCTTAGGATGAGTAGAGAGTGGCTTTGATGTTTTATCTCCAAGGAAATGTTTCTCAACACATGAGATGAATTTTCCTTGAGCTAGAGGAAGAGGAAGAAGAAAGGATGAGAGAGAATCAATATGATAGAATGAGAATAGTTTTACAACCATATCAAATATATGTGAATTAATCTAATTAATAATATTAATCAAAATGAAAAAGGTGATGGTTGGTTTGATAAGATCATTATCATTTCACTTTAAATGTTTTTGTAAAGATCAAAGAGTATCTTTGGAAAGAAATGATGATGGTCAATGTTTCAACCTTAGTCAACAAGTCAACCTTGGTCAACAAGTCAACAAACCCTAACCATAACCCAATTTCATTTAAATAACATTATCAATTGATATTTCACATATTCATTAGGGTTTGGTAAACGACAACCGTCAACTGTGCATAAACACTCGTACCAAAACCCTACTGAGAATTCTCTTCCTCTGCCTCAGTCAACTATGCATACACACCCACATTCGTGATCCGAGGAGCACGAATACTATGAGATAAAACTAACCCCAAAGCATATACTAGGATCTGGCTCAAACCAGAGCCCGCTAGTAACAACTGTCCGGACACCAAACGTGCACAAGTGCGCGGATGTGAACGAACCTTGTCGCAAAACCATGCGACCTCTACTCTGTTTTTCCCAAAGACGAATAACCCTCTGTGTGGGACTCTAAATACTCGACACTACGCTGGCAGTGGGTTTAACCACAGACCGCAAGCGGCACTAGCTGTACGTAACGGTCCCCAGGTAGATGCCGATAAGAAGACGGACGAGGTGAAACCCATCTGAACTCCTACTGAGACTGAATATGACAATCTCCGTACAGTCCGGTATGTTCGTCTGAGAATATCGCATGGCGGGCTTGGGGGGCGGTAAACGTCAGTCCCCTAAAAGCGGTACAAGTCGTGTCGGACTGTAGCCTAGAACACCCCGAGATAACACTGGAAACCTACCAGTATATCTCGCTTGCCCTGGCCAGGGACTTTGTGTAATGGCTCTCCTAGACACAGCGCGATATCAACCCCCAATACCGGGAGAGACGAATCCTGTCTAACCGTCACTGCCTCCAAGTGCTTCGGGACTGCACCCAACTACTACCTGTTTGCACGACTCCTTTGAGCCGTGGTAGGGTAGTAATCTAAGTACAGTGGGAACACACTCGATGTGAAGTGATAGTGTCAAGTCAGCGGACTAAGCTGTACTCATGTCACCTGGGAACTGATAACTGACGATAGGTATAGTACCAACCAACAGTTCCCGACGAGTCCTGTCCAGTGTACTCGTAACCTAACGAGCACCCGGATACTATCTCAAGTACGGCGTACTGACAGTTGTGGGACAGACCGTCTCCCAAGCTGGGATGAGAAGCGCATACGCTAGTCTACTCCGGAGCATCGACGCCCAGTCTCGATAGTCCTACGACTAGGGACCTGCATAAGGATGTTCTTGTGGATCATCCAGCCCCCACGAGTGTGACTGCCATCACAACGCTGGTAATCAAGCAAAGATCCTAAGGGTTCCACTAATGTGTAAAGGCGATATGCTATAAGAAACACATGCATACATTAAAGTAGAAACAAACCAAGTAGCATACTACTATATTGAGCAAGATTGTCTATACAAGGTGAATATCCCAAGCTTCCATCAAGTAATATACAAACTAGTATGATACAGTAATGGCCTCGAGGGCATATACACTAACAATTTCCTACTTGCACTAAGGCCATGTACTGGCATATCGAAGACCTATCATCTCGATCAGCTGCTCTAACTGAGTCTGGGGTAAGGCCTTTGTGAGTGGATCAGCAGTGTTATCTTCCATAGCAACTCTCCGAACCTCGATCTCCTGGCGACCCACGATCTCCCTGATCAGGTGATACCGCCTCAAGATGTTCCTGGACTTCTGATGGGACCTGGGTTCCTTTGCTAAAGCTATAGCCCCCTTGTTGTCGCAATACAGAGGTATTGGATCAACAATGGACGGAACCACCTGAAGTTCTATCAAGAACTTCTTCATCCAGACGGCTTCTTTTGCGGCATCAGATGCAGCGATATATTCCGCTTCCATCGTCGAGTCAGCAACTGTTTCCTGTTTGGAACTCTTCCAACACACCGCCCCTCTATTGAGGGTAAAGACATAACCCGACATGGACTTGGAATCATCCTTGTCACTCTGGAAGCTGGAGTCAGCAAAGGCCTCGATCTGGAGATCTTTTCCTCCATACAACAAGAACATCTCCTTAGTCCTTCTCAGGTACTTGAGAATGTTCTTTACCGCTATCCAGTATTTCTCCCCAGGGTTTGACTGATACCTGTTTACCACACTTAGTGAATAAGCTACATCTGGTCTGGTACACAACATCGCATACATTATAGAGCCTACCGCAGAAGCGTAGGGTATAATAGACATGCGATCCCTTTCCAAATCAGTCTTGGGAGACATCTCTTTGGAGAGGGTGATCCCGTGACAAGCCGGTAGATTACCGCGCTTGGAATCTCCCATAATGAATCTTTTCAGTATTGTGTCGATGTACCTGGACTGTGAAAGTCCTAATATCCTCTTGGATCTGTCACGATAGATCCGGATCCCCAGAATGTAAGAGGCATCAGCCAGGTCTTTCATGGAGAACCTGTGTGACAAGAACCCTTTGACAGATTGTAGCATAGGAACGTCATTTCCTATCAAGAGAATGTCATCCACGTATAAAACGAGGAATATGACAGTTCGTGCTACAAATCTACTATAGATGCATGGTTCATCTGGATTTTTGATAAAGCCAAAATCTTTGACCGTCTCATCAAAACAAAGGTTCCAACTCCGCGATGCCTGCTTCAGTCTATAGATGGACTTAAGCAACTTGCACACCTTTTCGCTGCTCCCACTCTGAATGAATCCCTCTGGCTGGTCCATATGGACACACTCCTCTAAATTTCCATTCAGAAAAGCGGTCTTTACGTCCATCTGCCGAATCTCATAATCGTGGAAGGCAGCAATGGCAAGAAGGATCCGAATGGATTTCAGCATAGCCACTGGAGAAAAGGTTTCATCATAGTCCAAACCAGGTCTTTGACGAAAACCCTTTGCAACAAGTCTAGCATTATAAGTCTCAACCTGTCCATCTACACCAATCTTCCTTTTGAAGATCCACTTGCATCCTACGGGTTTTACCCCGTCTGGAGCAACGTCCAACGTCCATAATGTGTTGGTGTACATGGACTCCATTTCGGTCCGCATTGCATCCAGCCATTTTACCGAGTCACGCTCTGAATGGCGTGCTGGAATCTAGTCGGCTCATCACTATCAATGATGCAATCCTCTCTATCCCCATCTATGAGAAAACCGTAGTATCTCTCGGGCGGATGAGACTGCCTACTACTCCTATGGAGCGGCGCAGGAATGTCCTGATCTTTCGAACCCTCTGGTTCTACTAAGCTTTCAGTAATAGCTCATGGTTCTGGAATTTCTTCCAGTTCTATTGCGCTCCTACTTATTTGATTTTCCAAAAACTCAATTTCCAAGAAGTGGGCATGACGAGAAACAAAAACCTTTTGTTCCTCTTCGCAATAGAAAAATTATCCCTTGGAGTACTTTGGATATCCCACAAACTTAAACTGTACTGAGCGTGCCTCGAGTTTGTCCGCATGCTGCTTTTTGACAAAAGCTGGACATCCCCATGTCTTAATGTGCTTAAGATAGGGTTTCTTCCCACACTACATCTGATATGGTGTGGTAGGCACAGTCTTAGTTGGAACTCGGTTCAAAAGGTATGCAGCTGATTCTAGTGCATATCCCCAGTTTGATCGCGGTAACTCAGCGTTACTCATCATGGAACGTACCATATCCAATAGGGTCCAGTTCCGTCTCTCCGATACACCGTTATGTTGCGGAGTGTATGGAGGAGTAAGCTGAGAGAGAATTCCATTCTCTTTTAAGTAATCCAGGAACTCGGCACCTAAGTATTCACCACCTCGATCAGATCTCAGTGTCTTGATACTTTTGCCTGTTTTTTTTTCTACTTCATTCTTATATTCCTGGAATTTTCCAAAGGCTTCGGATTTATGTTTCATTAAGAAGACATATCCGTACCTTAAAAAGTCATCCGTAAAAGTAATGAAGTAAGAATTACCGCTTCGCGCATGTGTAGACATTGGACCGCACACGTCGCTGTGTATGAGTCCCAAGAGCTCGCTCGCTCTTACTCCATGTCCAGTGAACGGAGTCTTTGTCATCTTTCCTTTGAGATAGGATTGACAAGTTGCATATGATTGATATTCGAATGGATCCAAATATCCTTCTGTATGTAACTTCGTCAACCTTCTCTCATTGATGTGACCCAGTCTACAATGCCATAACAAAGCCTGACTTGTTTCTGGAGACATTCTTTTGTGTGCATTCTGGACATTGAAAATATGTGGTTGGTTTAATACGTATATTCCATTATTTAATTTACCTGACCCAATCAGAACTTGATTAAGGTGAATGTTTACAACATTGCTTACAAATGCAAATTCATAACCTTCTTTAGATATTAAAGATACAGAAATGATATTACAAGTTGCATTGGGTACAAAATAACAATTACGCAAAACCAAAACGTGTCCATCTGACAACCCCAGGTGATAGTCCCCCACGGACTCAGCATCCATGCCAGCTCCGTTTGCAACTCTGAGGGTCATATCACCTGCTTTCAAAACCCTACGGTTTCTCAACGCCTGCAAAGAATTACAGATATGAGATCATGATCCGGTATCCAATACCCAGGAAGTAGAGTTTATTGATAGACATTTTTCAATAACATACACACCTGAAGCTGAAGCCGCAACTTGCTTCAGATCCTGGGTTCTGGCCTTCCAAGCCCTGCAATCCTTTTTCCAGTGTCCACTCTTGTGACAGTAAAAGCATTCTTCCTTTCCCACAAGCTTTCCCGCTTCCTTTGTTGCCTTTGCCTTCGTATCCACTTTACTAACACCGCCCCTTGGTTTGGTGGGGGTTTTCTTCTTCTTTCCTTTGGCTTTCGCCTTGGACCTAGAAGAGGAAGATCCTCCTACAAACAAAGTGGATGTTTCCCTACCTTTCTGTAGGGTGCCCTCTGCACTCCTCAGCATGTTGAGGAGTTCTGAAAGTTCAACTTCTTTTTCTTGCAAGTTGAAGTTCAGGATAAATTGGGCGTAAGTGGAAGGAAGGGACTGGAGAATCAAGTCCGTGTAGAGCTCGTTCTCTAACGTGGTCCCAACGTCCGCGAGCTCCTCAATGAAGCCAATCATCTCACGTGTTCCGCTACCGATTATCCGACGGTCAATCTCGCCAAAAACAGCTTTTTCGAGACATCGTATCGGGCGATACGGGATTGCTCTCCATACAATTCTTTTGTATGAAGAAATATGGATTCAAAGTCCATATTCTCGTGCCTCCTCTGGTGTTCATTGTCCATAGAGTCAAGCACGAGGCACTTGTCCTTCGCGCAATCAATCTCCCAAGTCTTACGGATTTCCTTATCCGCGACGCTGGAGGTGGGACCTAGGGCAGGGGGAGCTTTGGTGGGAAGGAGATAACCCAACTTGTCATAAGTGATTGCCATTTTGACATTCCTGAGCCAATCTTTGTAGTTTGGCCCTGTCAGTATGTTTTTATCTAGTAGTAACTTAAGTCCAGTCATGATGTTTGGTCGCTGCAATTAGGAGAGAGAGAAGAAACACTTTAGCATGATGCCCTTGCATGTTTAGTGTGGTTTTTAATTTGTCTAAACAGGATGGCTCCCACTGTCTCTCGAATCCCTCCTCAAACCAAAAAGGAAGAATTAGTCAAGATCAATCTCACCGTAGAATACTTGCTTAACCGTTCAGCCAGGCTAGTGTCGGTACTTCGAGGGAGGTTTTCCAACACTTTCGCGATGTTCCTTAATTAAATAACCTCTTTTCCCTGGGGGCGCACCCCCGCTAATACATTTCTAGACACCTACTAGGTTTATAACATTGATCGTTAAGTGAGAAATTTCCCGAGGAGTAGCATATACTCACAGTAGGATCGGGATCCAAATATCATTGCGTGACAAAACTGTAGGAATCCTACCAGAATCATCACACTCCAAATGGTATGCAGCGCTAGCAAGTTTCAGTTCTTTTGAAACTCCCGATGTGGATTTTTGCCCCATGCTCTTATGACCTTGACTTTGGCCAACAAATCATAAGTCACGTGTCAAGTTCTAGCCGTTATTCTCCAGGTTAATTTGAACCCACCCGTACCTACCCTTGACTTTGGCCAACAAGGCAGTACGACTGTCCCAAACCAACACATCTATCTATGCTGCACATGAATACCCAATAGCTACCAATCACTATGCCTTGACTTTGGCCAACAAACATAGATTGAATACTATTGACCATCCATGTGAAACGACGGAGGGCTACGAATGGTTTTGGCGAAACCGTGAACGTAGTGAACTTGATATAATCGATGGAACGAGATAGCTTTTAAAAGGAGTGGTTTAAGCTCCGCGTTTAAAAGTTATTTTGAAAAGAAACCGAGTGGTTTTTGAAAGTGTTCCAACGACTTTTACTTTGGTTTATTTTTCTTGCATTAATTTTAATGCGTCCCATCAATTAATCCTACCATTGCAGAAAACAATGAAAATATGACGTACGCTTATGCCATCCGCATTCGCCACGGGGTCCCATCATCACCCGTTAGGTTACTTAACTAACGACAGACCGGGGGCTGGACTAGCGCGGATGCAAAACATAAGCAACGCCTAAATAGATATCTACATATAGATATATACATTCGTCAGATGCAATGATATCCATTCCAGATCACAGATGAATACATTGAATATACAAGGAATCCGCATTCCGTTCGAGCCTGTAACGAAAAGAGGATTACACGGTCGCGATGAATAGCCAATACCCCACCCTAGACCCCTACGGGTGCGGCAAACTACCCGCCAAGTACCCGAAGCGAAGCAACCTCCCTCAATGACGTGAGTAGGCCACTCAGCACTTCGAGATACCCGGTAGTTTGTGCACCCCACCTTGGGTCTATCCTAGGAGCAAAACTGTAAAAAGAAATTATACAATGACGGCTACAACCCCATCCCGGTTGTGCGTCCATATAAATAATATTACATCAATTTACATATTACATGAATTGAAAGATAAAGAAAACTCTCATCTCACAACCCCCCGTCTATTCATCCGCGACAATCCAACGAATTCATATACACAAACCATCAACATTACAGATCACAGATATGTATAACCCCCACTAATCGACGTATAGCGATTAGCAGATGTTCAATACATATATAACATTACAGATACAACCCATTAGCCAAAGTCTATAGAAAATCTACCAAAATACGGATTTGTAACCACCCCAAATACAAATTTGTTCTCTGGAAATTCTGGGCAGAAACAAACCATTTCAAAAATCACAAAACACGAACAGGAGAACACTTTAGGAGAAACGATCCACGGCCGAGTCAACTCGGCCGCGGATCCGCGGCGAGAACAAGCTCCTGCCGCGGATCCGCGGTGAGTTGATCGACTCACTGGATCGTTTTTCTTGCCTGTATTATAAAAAGCCTGAGCCGATTTTTAATACATGATTTATTATTTTTTGAGCAGAAATAAAAATCGGCAGAAACTTGATATTTTTAACGTGTTTTGCGGTTTTTCGTCCGATCGAAATTCTAGATACTTTGCTAACATGCTAGGGTGTGTTTAGCTAGGATCTGATACCACTGTAAGTCCACATTACCTCTCCCGGTTCTTTCGGGCTTGCAGAAATGATGAAAAACGATTTTTTCGGGTCATGGTAACATGGACTATAAAACACGAATCTTTGCTAAACTACACACTAGCAACTAACTAGAGCTATTACTACTCGGTTAGGGGTTATACCTCAACTTGAACTCCTTCTCTTGGACTCTTGGTGGTGGACGGATGGTTCGTTCCTCGTCTCCTTCTCTTGCCGAAGATGGATCCACCTTGAGCTTCTTTCTCGAACTTGAGAAAACTAAAGTGTCCGGCTTGCTAGACCTTCAACCTTAGGATGAGTAGAGAGTGGTTTTGATGTTTTATCTCCAAGGAAATGTTTCTCAACACATGAGATGAATTTTCCTTGAGCAAGAGGAAGAGGAAGAAGAAAGGATGAGAGAGAATCAATATGATAGAATGAGAATAGTTTTACAACCATATCAAATATATGTGAATTAATCTAATTAATAATATTAATCAAAATGAAAAAGGTGATGGTTGGTTTGATAAGACCATTATCATTTCACATTAAATGATTTTGCAAAGATCAAAGAGCATCTTTGGAAAGAAATGATGATGGTCAATGTTTCAACCTTGGTCAACAAGTCAACCTTGGTCAATAAATCAACCTTGGTCAACAAGTCAACCAACCCTAACCATGACCCAATTTCATTTAAATAACATTATCAATTGATATTTCACATATTCATTAGGGTTTGGTAAACGACAACCGTCAACTGTGCATACACACTCGTACCAAAACCCTAATGAGAATCCTCTTCTTCTGCCTCAGTCAACTGTGCATACACACCCGCATTCGTGTTCCGAGGAGCACGAATACTATGAGATAAAACTAACCCCAAAGAATATACTAGGATCTGGCTCAAACCAGAGCCTGCTAGTAACAACTGTCCGGACACCAAACGTGCACAAGTGCGCGGATGTGAACGAACCCTGTCGCAAAACCATGCGACCTCTACTCTGTTTTGCCCAAAGGCGAATAACCCTCTGTGTGGACTCTAAAGACTCGACACTACGCTGGCAGTTGGTTTAACCACAGACCGCAAATGGCACTAGCTGTACGTAACGGTCCCTAGGTAGATGCCGATAAGAAGACGGACGAGGTGAAACCCATCTGAACTCCTACTGAGCCTGAATGTGACAATCTCCGTACAGTCCGGTCTGTTCGTCTGAGAATATCGCATGGCGGGCCTAGGGGGCGGTAAACGTCAGTCCCCTAATAGCGGTAATAGTCGTGTCGGAGTGTAGCCCAGAACACCCTGAGATAACACTGGAAACCTACCAGTATAACTCGCTTTCCGTGGCCAGGGACTTTGTGTAATGGCTCTCCTAGACACAGCGCGATATCAACCCCCAATACCTGAGGAGACGAATCCTGTCTAACAGTCAGTGCCTCCAAGTGCTTCGGGACTGCACCCAACTACTACCTGTTTGCATGACTCTTTTGAGCCATGGTAGGGTAGTAATCTAGGTACAGTGGGAACACACTCGAGGCGAAGTAATAGTGTCAAGTCAGCGGACTATGCTGTACTCATGTCACCTGGGAACTGATAACTGACGATAGGTATAGTACCAACCAACAGTTCCCGACGAGTCCTGTCCAGTGTACTCGTAACCTAACGAGAACCCGCATACTATCTCAAGTACGGCGTACTGACGGCTGTGGGACAGACCGTCTCCCAAGATGGGATGAGAAGTGCATATGCTAGTCTACTCTGGAGTATCGATGCCCTGTCTCGATAGTCCTACGACTAGGGACCTGCATAAGGATGTGCTTGTGGATCACCCAGCCCCCACGAGTGTGACTGCCATCACAACGCTGCTAATCAAGCAAAGATCCTAAGGGCTCCACTAATGTGTAAAGGCGATATGCTAAAAGAAACACATGCACACATTAAAGTAGAAACAAACCAAGAAGCATACTACTATATTGAGCAAGATTGTCTATACAAGGTGAATATCCCAAGCTTCCATCAAGTAATATACAAACTAGTATGATACAGTAATGGCCTCTAGGGCCTCGAGACGTTTCTTAGTTTAAGTGCCGGTCATGTTCCATACTTTCGGGACGTGACAGAGAGTTTAGACAAGATTTCTTGTTGATCTTCTGATCTCTCAATACCCGGGTATCCGTTACGTCCAGCTAGTACCGCTGACAGCTTGTGGGTGACTGATATGATCATCACCTACTGCCGGCGTATTGACGAGTCTTTAGAGTCTTACACAGAGTTTTCCTGGCTCAGGAGAAACGAAGTAGGAGCAAATATGTGATATATGCGGGACCGAAATTAATACGTGTATGTGATACCGTATTCTATTCTTGCGATATGTGATATCGGTCGGTTATATGTGATATAACCGGGTTATCGAATCAAGTGTTGATTCGATAAGTTGATACATATGATATTAGTCGGTTATATGTGATATAGCTGGATTATTAAATCAAGTGTTGATTTAATAATTTAATGTATAATTATATATTTGATATACTAACATACATTAACTAATATTAGCTCACTTAAGTATTTCTTTTTCTCACATGTGTACACTTAATGTATATGTGATAAATAATATTGTGTCATGCTTGTTGCTACATGCAATATGGGTGTATGAGACTCACACCATTCTTATGATAATGTGGGGTTTATTTATTTAAAGTAAATCAAAATTAGTTGGAAATTAGCACATGGTTGAAGCTTGTGGAACCATTGACTTAGTCCACTAATTTTGTCTTACCTTGGATATTTATTAACCTAACCATTATCTAAAGCCATGGTTAAGTCTCTACATGTGTTATATGAGATATTTCTCACCCATGGTTGCCACAAGATTTTTGGCTTCATCTTCTTCTTCATCAAAAGAGAACTCTCTAAGTATTTAGGAGGTGAAGAAAATTAGTGAGAAAAATAAATCTAAAGTGAGAAAAATTCCTACTTCATCGACCTACACTAGATTAGCCATTTATTTTAGGTAGTTTTCTTAGTGAAGAGGTAGCTTGAGTTAGTGTCTCCTCGACGTAGATCATCTTCGGCCTCGAAGACTTCAAGCAAGATTGTTCATTTCACCTTGTGGATCCTTACTAGAGTACAGGAGATCACTACTTGGAGCGAAGGGACTACTACACGGAGCTTTTGAAGTGAAGGAACGGTCTACAAAGGTTTTATTTCTTATTCACTTAGATGTAAAGATGTTTACTTGCTTTGTTCGTCAAGTTCTCTAGTTAAGATTCTATGTCTAGGGTTCTTTAGCACGGCAAAATTTTGAAAACGGCATGGTCGATACATTCCGAAACCCAGTAGCCGTGCTAGGTAACCCTATAAGTATGCTATCAGGTTACCTTTATCTTAACATGTAGGCTGGTATTTATACTCTCTGTCTCTTACATGTTGATAAAGCCCTTAGGATATATACATGACTACCAGGATTATGATGAGATGATACTAGTGGGACCAGGGTGGTCCATAAGTACATCCTTTAATCAGTTCCTAGTCATGGGAATATCGAGACTAGGGCATCGATATTCCAGAGTAGATTAGTGTGTACGTTTCTTATCCCTTAGAGGGCGATGGTTGATCCCACAACCATTAGTGTGTGACATAAAAGATTGTACATAGGTGCTCATTGGAGAATGGGTACACCGAACAGGACTCGCCGAGGACTCCTATGTGGTAGTATACCTATCGTCAGATAGCAGTCCTCTGGTGACATTGGTACAGGTTAGTTTGTAGACCTGAGATCGTCATGGAGTCTTGTGTGGCTCCCACTGTGCTTTGATTTCCTCCCTACCACGGCTCAAAGGAGTCGTGCAAACAGGTGGATTTTAGGTACAGTCCCAAGTCATATGGATGCAATGAGCGATAGGAGGGGTTTCGTCTCTCCCGGTATTGGGGGTTGATGTTGCGCTATTCTCGATTGGCTATAACTGGAAGTCCCTGGCCAGGGCTGCTGCCGAGATTTACTGATAAGTGTTATCTGTAGTTTCTCGAACCGTTATAGGCCAGACATCGGCATGACTTATCACGTTACTAGGGTCTGACGTTTACTACCCCTAGACATGATATACGACACATCAGACGAAGAGACCGGACTGTACGGTAGTGTTACTGATAGGCTTCATGGAGACTATGGAATGGCTTGCTTGTTGATCTTCATATCTCTCAATACCCGGGTAGCCGTTACGTCCAGCTAGTACCGCTGACAGCTTGTAGGTGACTGATGTGATCATCACCTACTGCTGGCGTATTGACGAGTCTTTAGAGTCCCACAAAGAAGTTCCCTGGTTCAAGCGAAACGAAGTAGGACACATATGTGATATGTGTGTGGGCCTGATTAAATACGTGTATATGATACCGTATTATAATCTGGCAGTTATCTGTTATCAAGTTAGGTTATATGTGATATAACCAGATTATCGAATCAAGTGTTGATTTGATAATGTGATACTCAGATAAATGATATTAGTCGGTCATATGTGATATAACCGGATTATTAAATCAAGTGTTGATTTAATAATGTGATATATATTATATGTGATATAATTATATCTTAGCTAATATCATTAGCTCATTAAATATTTTCTTATATGTATTAATAAATATATATATATATATATATGATATATATATATAAATATATATATGTAGTATGGCTTGATTTTCTATTTTTGAGAAAAATAGAAATGAGGTGGAAAATGAGTGCATGGTTTCAAGCATGGGCTTTATTCATAGTTTATTCATCTTGACCCACTATTCATGCATGGTTTCAATTTTATATTGCAAAATTCCATGCTTGAATGAGTGGGGGTCAAGAGTTGCCATTCATTCTACGCTCATTCTCAACACTTAGCCATTTTTCTTGCTTTGCTCCCATGGTTGCTCTCTAGCTTCTTCTTCTTCCTCAATGTCATGGTTAAAGCTTCAACCCTCACATGTGATTTGAACCATGAAGATTGAACACAAACTTATGAGCTTTAAACATCCCCTACTTCACCATCCTACACTTGACTAGCGATCGAGTGTAGCGTGTTTCCTACGCTAAAGAGTTTAGTGTAGAGGTAGCTTGAGTTGGAGGGACTTCGTGTGGATCATCTTCGGCACGAAGGTAATCAGAGGAAGCTCGTCCAAAGCCTCAAGTGGAGCCTAATGGAGTCGCGAGACTACTACATAGAGCATGTGAAGTGAATGACTCGATCTACGAGGGTATAGCCTTCTTTCACTTCTTATAGTTTACGAGATATCAAACTTGAAACCCTAATGTTCTTGCAATGATCTTGTATAGTCTACCGTAGCACCTAATAAAAATTAAAATTTGGCATGCTTGATGCTACTAAAACCTCATGGTGGTGAAAGGGTCGACTTTCATGGTATCATAGCCAAGCTAGAACATTAAGGTAGACTATCATAGCTTATAGCGACGTTAGAAATCTGACGTTTTTGTCGCGCAAAAACTGCCGATAAAAACAGTTTCCCAAATGATGCTTTGAGTTGTTTGCACTGCCCGCGGGCTCACGGTTTGAACTGAGAAGCCGCGGGGTAGAGCGTGCGCACCCCGGGGACACCCCGGGGGGACCAGAGGCCGGACCCACGCCCCAAGACCACCACAAGGTGGCCTTGGGGGTGGGTGACCAGAGAGCACCCCAACTGGGTGCTCTCGGGTCTGCCTTCCCCTATGGGCCATTTCGAGGTGGCCCCTGTGGGTAGGTACTCCCCGAGGACCCCATTCTATAATTAATTTTAGGATCTTCGCCTCCGCGAAGATTCGGGCGGGTTACGAGTTCGTTTCGACTCCCGGATTGGCTTAAAACGATCGGTTTTGGAACTTTAGCTCACTGTATTTTTCATGTCTAGGAAAAATTGGTTTAGTTTGCTAATTGTGTGCGGAATTCTAATGTCGCGGTTACTTTACAAGCTTTGTGATGTGTGATAAAATTATTAGAATCCGGATTAATTATTTTTATCAAAACAAGTTAGTATATTGTAAACCTAGCCGTTTAGTATCAATTGATCGATTGCCACGAAGTTTTGATTCGGATCAAAGCTCCATCGCAATTGCGTATTATACGCGATCACAAAGTCGGGAATCTTGTTGAATTATCCGACAACCAATTGAAAAGAGTTTTCAATTTGAGAATAAAATGCAAGTTTTATAAGTTAGGCATGAAATCCAGAATATGAGATTTCGGGTTTATGATGTCTAAGGATATTGCGGATTCTAATTATTGTAGTTTTCTGTTTTCTTTTCTGCGACCGTAAGTGTAATATGTGGGGTATCCTAATCTCGTTGCTATATGTCAACAAGGTTTATGGATACGCATATTTGCTTACGTTTTTGATATGTGATATCATGTGTTGTTGTTGATATGATTTATTAGATCGTCGTGAAAGAATAGCCGGGGGGTTCCTATGTGAGATGAGAGTTTTTATTTTCATTCATATAAAATCTGTATGTAATATTCTTTTATTGGGGCACTTCCGGGTTGAGGATGATGGTACCATTGTTTTATATTATTTACTTTTCCGCATTAGGATAGACCCAAGGCGGGGAGCACAAGTAACCGGGTTCTAGAGTCCAGTGGGAGACCATCTCAAGGAGTTGAGACCAGGTCTCCTAACTCTAGAATTGGCAGGGTTACTTGCCGCTCTCGTAGGGGCCTAGGGATGTGGGTTTGACTATTCATCATGACCGTGGAATCCGTGTTTTACATTACTGGCTTAATTTAAAACTCGGACATCCTAGTGTATCCAATATTTCATATATTGCTTCTGCTGCTTGATTCTGTGATGTTGATCATATAACTGCATGAGACGAATGTACTATTATATATATGATATATAATAAACGTTGCTTATGTTTTGCACCCGCGCTAGTCCAGCCCCCGCTCTGCCGGTAGTTAAGTAACCTAACGGTGCATGACGGGGCCCCGTGGCGAATGCGGATGGCATAAGCGTACGTTCTATTTTCGTTCATTTTTCTGCAATGTTTGGGAAACATTAATTGATGGGACTTCATTAATGAGATTAATGAAAAGGAAGAAACTAAAAGATGTTGTAGAATCAAATTTTCAAAAAGTGTAGCTCTAGTTTTTGCTTTGCACAGTGGTATTCTTTGATGAATATCCAGCACCTCATTCGATGAGGAAAGAGCCAAGATCCCTTCACCGGGAGTGATCTCTTTAGCGAAACTAGCAAATGCTACAACCCACTCGGTTTTGTCTTTTGACTGCTTCTCTAGTTCTGTCTTTGCATAGTGGTATTCATGAATATCCAGCACCTCATTCGATGAGGAAAGAGCCGAGATCCCTTCACCAGGACTGACCTCTTTAGAGAAACTATCAAAAGCCTCAAAAACACTCCTTTTCAAAATCACTAGATTCTAAAATGATATCAAGTTCATTATGCTCATGGGTTTCTTAAAAATCTGCGTAGCCCACCGTCATTTGAGATAAGTACTATTAAGTATTCGTGCTGCGTTTGTTGACCATAGCCAAGGAATAGTGTGCAGTAGCTAATTAGTGCTTGTCTGCAGCATGTGATGCGATTGGATTAGAGTAGTCGTGCGGCTTTGTTGACCTTAGCCAAGGGTCACACGGGTGGGTTTGATTCAATCAAGAAATGACGGGTTGAACTTAGCTAGCACTTATGAATTGTTGACTATAGCCAAGGTCATAAGTGGCTAGGGGTAAAATGTAAGTCCACGTTGCTCACCCCGGTTCTTACGGGGTGGCGGAAACGGCGAAAAACAATTATTTTTGGCGCAAGGCAACATGGACTAAAAGCCGGATCTTTGCTAAACTAGAAACTAACAAACTACTAGAGGCTTTAACTACTATGTCGTAGAAATTATACCTCACGAAACCGGACCTTCGGGTCTTCTCTCCGCTGTCCCGCTCGTCCATCCAAGCCCCGAGGGTCGATCCGGATCTTGGTCACCTCCGCGGCCTCCTTGAATCGAAAACGATCCACCCGAGAGTTGTACACCGAGCTCCACCTCGAGCCGAGGCAACTAGGGCAACGAGATCGCTAGTCTAGATGCCCTAGGTTGTGTAGTAGAGATATATGGAAGTGTTTGTCTTTGTGGGATCTTTTTCTCTCAACACATGAGATCAAAACAAGAAATCAAGAGGAGGAAGAAGGAGGAGCTAGCAACCATGAGAGCTTTTCTTTTCTTCTCACAAGAACAAGAGAGAGAAATGAAAATGAATTATGAGCTAAAGAAATGAACCATGGTTGCAATAATGCAAAACTATCATCATTACCAATCCTTTCATGATAAAGTTGATGGCTACTAATTGAATTGACCATTTTCATAATCCAAAAGAAAAAGAAAATCCAAAGAAGAGTGTAGACCTCTCATGAAGGTCAATGGTCAACACCGGTCAACGGGTCAACAAAGTCAAGAGAGGTCAAGGTGGTCAAATGGTCAATGCAATTAGCCATCACTAAACTATCACTAAAAGGATTAGTAAACAATGTCTCCGGCTCATAATGGTTTTGACCGAACGAATTGCTAAAACCCTAATGAGCCTGCCACATAACGGTTTTGGCCGAACCAACTGCCAAAACCCTAATAAGGCACCTCCTCCTTCATCGCTCCTCGAAACTGTGCATACACACCTGCATCCGCATTCCGTAGAATGCGAATGCACAGAAGACAAAACAAATCCATCCGTGCAATACTAGGATCCGGCTTAAACCAAAGCCCACTAGTATTGCCTGCCCGAACAGCATATGCACACAAGTGCACGTAAGGGATCGCAACCCTGCCGTAAAACCATACAGCCTCTGCACGTTTCGCTCAGTGCAGGGAAACTCTCTGTGTGGGACTCTAAAGACTCGACACTACGCTGGCAGTGGGTTTAACCACAGACCGCAAGAGGCACTAGCCTTAAGTAACGGTCCCCTGGTAGATGTCGATAAGAAGGCCGATGAGGTAAACCCATCCGAACTCCTACTGAGCCTGTATGTGACAATCTCCGTACAGTCCGGTTTGTTCGTCTGATACATCGCATGGCGGGCCTAGGGGGGTGGTGAACGTCAGTCCCCTAATAGCGGTACAAGTCGTGTCGGAGTGTAGCCCAGAACACCCTGAGATAACACTGGAAACCTACCAGTATATCTCGCTTGCCCTGGCCAGGGACTACTTGTGTAATGGCTCTCCTAGACACAGCGCGATGTCAACCCCCAATACCGAGAGAGACGAATCCTGTCTAACCGTCACTGCCTCCAAGTGCTTCGGGACTGCACCTAACTACTACCTGTTTGCACGACTCCTTTGAGCCGTGGTAGGGTAGTAATCTAAGTACAGTGGGAACACACTCGAGGTGAAGTGACAGTGTCAAGTCAGTGGACTAAGCTGTACTCATGTCACCTGGGAACTGATAACCGACGATAGGTATAATACCAACCATCAGTTCCCGACGAGTCCTGTCCAGTGTACTCGTAACCTAACGAGCACCCGCATACTATCTCCAGTACGACATACTGATGGCTGTGGGACAGACCATCTCCCCTGCTGGGATGAGAAGCGCATACGCTAGTCTATTCTGGAGTATCGATGCCCTGTCTCGATAGTCCTACGACTAGGGACCTGTATAAGGATGTGCTTATAGATTACCCAGCCCCCACGAGTGTGACTGCCATCACAACGCTGGTAATCAAGCAAAGATCCTAAGGGCTCTACTAATATGTATAAGCGATATGCTAAAAGAAACACATGCACATATTGAAGTAGAAACAAACCAAGTAGCATACTACCATTTTGAGCAAGATTTTCTATACAACTGTGAATATCCCAAGCTT
This sequence comes from Agapanthus africanus, assembly GCA_030015575.1. NCBI lineage: Eukaryota > Viridiplantae > Streptophyta > Magnoliopsida > Asparagales > Amaryllidaceae > Agapanthus > Agapanthus africanus. Next base: position 259,307,221 of record JASDDO010000012.1, on the reverse strand, counting down.
CCATTAATTAATATACAAGCTAGTATGATACAGTAATGGCCTCTAGGGCATATACACTAACAATCTCCTACTTGCACTAAGGCCATGTGCTGGCGTATCGAAGACCTATCATCTCGATCAGCCGCTCGAACTGAGTATAGGGTAGGGCCTTCGTGAGTGGATCTGCAGTGTTGTTCTCCGTATTTACTCTCTTCACCTCGATCTCCCGGCGATCTACGATCTCCCTGATCAAGTGGTACCGCCTCAAAATGTGCCTGGACTTCTGATGGGACCTGGGTTCCTTCGCTAAAGCTTTAGCGCCGTTGTTGTCGTAATACAGCGGTATTGGATCAACAATGGTAGGAACCACTTGAAGCTCCGTGAGGAACTTCTTCATCCAGACAGCTTCCTTTGCGGCATCGTAAGCAGCTATGTACTCCGCTTCCATAGTTGAGCCAGCAACGGTCTCCTGCTTGGAACTCTTCCAGCAAACCGCCCCTCCATTGAGGGTAAACACATAACCCGACATGGACTTGGAGTCATCCTTGTCACTCTAGAAGCCGGAGTCAGCAAAGGCCTCGATCTGGAGGTCTTTTCTGCCATACACCAAGAACATCTCCTTAGTCCTTCTCAGGTACTTGAGAATGTTCTTTACCGCTATCCAGTGTTTCTCCCCTGGGTTTGACTGATACCGGCTTACAACGCTCAATGCGTATGCTACATCTGGTCTTGTACATAACATCGCATACATTATAGAGCCTACCGCAGAAGCGTAGTGTATAGATGACATGCGGGCCCTTTCCAAATCAGTCTTTGGAGACATCTCTTTCGAGAGGGTGATTCCGTGACAAGCCGGAAGATTACCGCGCTTGGAATCTTCCATACTGAACCTTTTCAGTATGGTGTCGATGTACCTTGACTGTGAAAGTCCCAATATCCTCTTAGATTTATCACGATAGATCTGGATCCCCAGAATGTAGTTGGTATCGCCCAGGTCCTTCATGGAGAACCTTTGTGACAAGAATCCTTTGACTGACTGTAGCATAGGAATATCATTTCCTATTAGGAGAATGTCATCCACGTACAAGACGACGAATACCACAGTTCTCCCTACAATCTTACTGTAAATGCATGGTTCATCTGGGATTTTGATAAAGTCGAATTCCTTGACAGTATCATCAAAGCAGATGTTCTAAATCCGCGATGCCTGCTTCAGTCCATAGATGGACTTGAGCAACTTGCACACTTTACCACTGCTCCAACTCTGAATGAATCCCTCCGGCTGATCCATAAAGACGCACTCTTCCAAATTTCCATTTAGGAAAGCCGTCTTTACGTACATCTGCCAGATCTCATAATCGTGGAAGGCAGCAATGACAAGAAGGATCCGAATGGATTTGAGCATAGCCACTGGAGAAAAGGTCTCGTCATAGTCCAAACCAGGTCTTTGACGAAAACCCTTTGCTACAAGTCTAGCTTTATAGGTTTCAACCTGCCCATCTACACCAATATTCTTTCTGAAGATCCATTTGCAGCATACGGGTTTTACCCCTTCTGGAGCAAAGTCCAAAGTCCAAACTTTGTTGGTGTACATGGACTCCATCTCGGTCCACATTGCATCCAACCATTTTACCGAGTCACTGGTCTGAATGGCTTGCTGGAAGCTAGTAGGCTCACCATAATCCATAGTGTAATCCTCTCTATCCCCGTCTATGAGAAAACCGTAGTATCTCTCGGGCGGATGAGACTGCCTATTTCTCCTGCGGAGTGACGCTGGGATGTCCTGTTCTTTCGAACCCTCTGGTTCTACTAAGCTTTCAGTAATAGCTCGTGGTTCTGGAATTTCTTCCAGTTCTATTGCGCTCCCATTTATCTGGTTTTCCAAAAACTCAGTTTCCAAGAAGCGGGCATGACGAGAAACAAAAACCTTTTGTTCCTCTGCGTAATAGAAAAGATACCCCTTGGAGTTCTTTGGGTATCCCACAAACTTACACTGTACTGAGCGTGCCTCGAGCTTGTCCGCATGCTGCTTTTTGACAAAAGATGGACATCCCCATGTCTTAATGTGATTAAGATAGGGTTTCTTCCCACACCACATCTGATATGGTGTAGTAGGCACAGTCTTAGTTGGAACTCGGTTCAAAAGATATGCAGCTGTTTCTAGTGCATAACCCCAGAAAGATCGCGGTAACTCAGCCTTACTCATCATGGAACGAACCATATCCAATAGGGTTCGATTCCTCTTTTCCGATACACCATTGTGTTGTGGTGTGTATGGAGGAGTAAGCTGAGAGAGAATTCCATTCTCTTTTAAGTAGCCTAGAAACTCAGCACTCAAGTATTCACCACCTCGATCAGATCTCAGTGTCTTGATACTTTTGCCTGTTTGTTTTTCAACTTCATTCTTGTATTCCAGAAATTTCTCAAAGGCTTCGGATTTGTGCTTCATCAAGAAGACATGCCCATACCGAGAGAAATCATCTGTGAAAGTAATGAAGTATGAATAACCACTTCGCGCATGTGTAGACATTGGACCACACACATCACTGTGTATGAGTCCCAAGAGCTCGCTTGCTCTTTCTCCGTGTCCAGTAAACGGAGTCTTTGTCATCTTTCCCATGAGACAAGATTCATAAGTAGCATAAGACTAGTACTCGAACGGATCCTAGTATCCTTCTTTATGTAACTTTTTCAACCGTGTTTCATTAATGTGACCCAGTCTACAGTGCCATAAGAAAACCTGATTTAATTCCGGAGACTTTCTTTTAACTGTGTTCTGGACACTGAAGACCTGAGCTTGATTCGAAACGTATATACTATTTTTCAATGTACCTGACCCAATCTGAACTTGATTTAGGTGGATGTTTACTACATCGCTTACAAAAGTAAAATCATATCCTTCCTTAGAAAGTAAGGATACAGATATGATATTACAAGTCCCACCTGGTACATAAAAACAGTCACGTAGAATCAATATCTGCCCAGTTGTCAGTCCTAGATGGTATTCCCCTACGGATTCAGCATACATGCTCATTCCGTTAGCAACCCTGAGTACACCCCAGTACTTATGGGGAGGCGGAATTTTCTAAAACGATCAAGTTTAAACAACGAACATCGACTAACCGCTTGAATCGAAGCTAAACAAACAATAACCAAACACATAGCTAAACTAAACTATAGTGTTAAGGGATTATACCGATCGAAACTAGTCCTTCGTCTTTGTGTCCTCCTTTGTTCTCCTCGACCTTCTCTAGGTAGTAGACGATCCACCCGAGAGCGAAACTCCAAGCTAAACCTCTAACTTGAGGTAACTAATCAACTTTGATTGCTAATCAAAGATGAAAGGATGATGTAGAGTGAGGGTTATGGATTGTTTAGTCTAACTAATCCTTTGATCTCAACACATGAGGATTAAGGATTAGGGTTTGAAGATGAGAGCTTGAGGAGAGAGAATGTGAGATAAGATAATGAGAAGAGAGAGAGTGTATCATAATATATTATGAAGCATTTCTTTTTAAGAATAATGAATAAAGGAAATGAATAAGCATGCTTCATAAAATATCTAGTGGTGATTCATTAGCATGAGTCATTAAGCAATAAATGTGCATTAATGAAATGAATGAATCACCACCATGACTCACTTTCTTTCCAAAAGAAACCTCCTTAGTCCCATCTTCTAGAAGCTTCTCGTACAATTACGAGAACGCCCCTCCGATCCGCAAAAATACGAAAAAACTTTAGACTGTAAAAATCCAATAACCGGATACCAGTAACTGGCTTAAACCAAAGCCGACTGGTAAAAACTGTCCGAAAGTCGTACGCGCGTAAACGCACGTATGCGTCCGAACCCTTTGTCGCAAAACCATGCAACCTCTATATCGTTTCGCCTGGAGTAGGAAACTCTCTGTGTGGGACTCTAGAGACTCGACTACTACGCTGGCAGTGGGTTTAACCACAGACCGCAAGCGGCACTAGCTGTACGTAACGGTCCCCAGGTAGTTGTCGATAAGAAGGCCGATGAGTAAACCCATCCGAACTCCTACTGAGTCTGATGTGACAATCTCCATACAGTCCGGTCCGTTCGTCCAAGACTATCGCATATCGGGCCTAGGGGGGCGGCAAGCGTCAGTCCCCTAATAGCGGTATAAGTCGTGTCGGAGTAAAGCCCATTACACCCTGAGAAACTACTGGAACCTACCAGCAAATCTCGCTTGCCCTGGCCAGGGACTTTGCGTAATGGCTCTCTGACACAGCACGATATCTACTCCCAATACCGGGAGGGACGAATCCTGTCTAACCGCCACTGCCTCCAAGTGCTCGGGACTGTACCCAACTGCTACCTGTTTGCACGACTCCTTTGAGCCGTGGTAGGGTAGCAATCTAAGAACAGTGGGACACACTCGAGGCGAAGTAGCAGTGTCAAGTCTGCGGACTACGCTGTACTCATGTCACCTGGGAACTGTTTACTGACGACTGGTATCAAACCAACCAACAGTTCCCTGTGAGTCCTGTCCGGTGTACCCGTAACCTAACGAGCACCTGTATACTATCTCCAGTACGACGTACTGACGGCTGTGGGACAGACCATCTCCCCAACTGGGATGAGAAGCGTACACACTAGTCTACTCCGGAGTATCGATGCTCTGTCTCGATAATCCAACGACCAGGGACCTGAATAAGGATGTGCTTGTAGACTACCCAGCCCCCACTAGTGTGACTGCCATCACAACGCTGGTAGACAAGCAAGATCCTAAGAGCTCTATCAATACGTACACTCACATATTAAGATAGAAAAACCAAGTAGCATACTACCATGTTTAGCAAGACTGTTATATACATGTGAATATCCCAAGCTTCCATTAAGTAATATACAAGCTAGTATGATACAGTAATGGCCTTCTAGGGCATAAACACTAACAATCTCCCACTTGCACTAGGGCCATGTACTGGCATATCGCAGACCAATGATCTCGAGTAGCCTCTCGAACTGAATCTGAGGAAGGGCCTTCGTGAATGGATCAGCAATGTTCTCTTCTGAAGCAACTCTCCGAACCTCGATCTCCTGACGATCAATGATCTCCCTGATCAGGTGATACCGCCTCAAGATGTGTCTGGACTTCTGATGGGACCTTGGTTCCTTCGCTAAAGCTATAGCTCCGTTGTTGTCGCAATACAGAGGTATTGGATCAACTATGGCAGGAACCACCTGAAGTTCTGTTAGGAACTTCTTCATCCAGACTGCTTCTTTTGCGGCATCGCAAGCAGCTATATACTCCGCTTCCATCGTCGAGTCAGCAACGGTGTCCTGCTTGGAGCTCTTCCAGCACACCGCCCCTCCATTGAGGGTAAAGACATAACCCGACATGGACTTGGAATCGTCCTTATCACTCTGGAAGCCGGAATCAGCAAAGGCCTCCAACCTGAGGTCTTTAGCGCCGTAAACCAAGAACATCTCCTTAGTCCTCCTCAGGTACTTGAGAATGTTCTTTACTGCTATCCAGTGCTTCTCCCCTGGGTTTGACTGATACCGGCTTACCACGCTCAATGCGTAAGCTACATCTGGTCTGGTACACAACATCGCATACATTATAGAGCCTACCGCAGAAGCGTAGGGTATAATAGACATGCGTTCCCTTTCCAAATCAGTCTTGGGAGACATCTCTTTGGAAAGGGTGATTCCGTGACAAGCCGGTAGATTACCGCGCTTAGAATCTTCCATACTGAATCTTTTCAGTACAGTGTCGATATACCTGGACTGCGAAAGTCCCAACATCCTCTTGGATCTATCACGATAGATCCGGATCCCCAGAATGTAAGAGGCATCACCCAGGTCTTTCATGGAGAACCTGTGTGACAAGAATCCTTTGACAGATTGTAGCATAGGAATGTCATTTCCTATCAATAGAATGTCATCCACGTACAAGACGAGGAATACGACACTTCTGGCCACAACTTTACTATATATGCACGGTTCATCTGGATTTTTGATAAAGTCATATTCTTTGACTGTCTCATCAAAACAGATGTTCCAACTCCGCGATGCCTGCTTTAGTCCGTAAATGGACTTAAGCAGCTTGCATACTTTCCCGCTGCTCCCACTCTGATTGAAACCCTCTGGCTGATCCATATAGACGCTCTCTTCTAAATTTCCATTCAGAAAAGCCGTCTTTACGTCCATCTGCCAGATTTCATAATCATGGAAGGCAGCAATAGCAAGAAGGACCCGAATGGATTTGAGCATAGCCACTGGAGAAAAAGTTTCGTCATAGTCCAAACCAGGTCTTTGACGAAAACCCTTTGCAACAAGTCTAGCCTTATAGGTTTCCACCTGTCCATCTACACCAATCTTTTTCTTGAAGATCCATTTGCATCCTATGGGTTTTACCCCATCTGGAGCAAAGTCCAAAGTCCATACTTTGTTGGTGTACATGGACTCCATCTCGGTCCGCATTGCATCTAGCCATCGTACCGAGTCGCCGCTCTGGATGGCCTGCTGGAAGTCAGTAGGTTCATCATTATCTATGATGCAATCCTCTCTATCCCCGTCTATGAGAAAACCGTAGTATCTTTCAGGCGGACGAGACGGCCTACTACTCCTGCGGAGGGGTGCGGGAATGTTCTGTTCTTCTTGAACCTCTGGTTCTATCAAACTTTCAGTAACAGCTTGTGGTTCTGGAATTTCTTCCAGTTCTATTGCGCTCCCACTCTTCTGATTTTCTAAAAATTCAGTTTCTAAGAAGGTGGCATGACGAGAAACAAAGAACTTTTGTTCCTCTGCGTAATAGAAATAATATCCCTTGGAGTTCTTTGGATATCCCACAAGCTTACACAGTACTGATCGTGCCTCGAGCTTGTCCATATGCTGCTTTTTTACAAAAGCTGGACACCCCCATGTCCTAAAATGTTTTAGACAGGGTTTCTTCCCACTCCACATCTGATATGGTGTGGTAGGCACAGTCTTGGTTGGAACCTGGTTCAAAAGATATGCCGCTGATTCTAGCGCATAACCCCAGAAAGATCGCGGTAACTCAGCATTACTCATCATGGATCGTACCATATCCAATAGGGTTCGATTCCGTCTCTCCGATACACCGTTGTGCTGTGGAGTGTATGGAGGAGTAAGCTGAGAGAGAATTCCTTTCTCTTTTAGGTAACCTAGGAACTCGGCACTTAAGTATTCTCCACCTCGATCAGATCTTAGTGTCTTAATACTTTTGCCTGTTTGGTTTTCTGCTTCATTCTTGAATTCCAGGAATTTCTCAAAGGCCTCTGATTTATGCTTCATTAAGAAAACATATCCATACCTAGAGAAATCATCTGTAAAAGTAATGAAGTAGGAATAACCACCTCTCGCATGTGTAGACATTGGACCGCATACATCACTGTGTATGAGTCCTAAGAGCTCGCTCGCTCTTACTCCTTGTCCAGTGAATGGAGTCTTTGTCATCTTTCCTTTGAGACAAGATTGACAAGTGTCATAAGTTTGATATTCGAACGTGTCCAAATATCCTTCTCTATGCAACTTAGTCAACCTTCTCTCATTGATGTGACCCAGTCTACAATGCCATAAGAAAGCTTTATTTAAATCTGGAGACTTTCTTTTTAGTGTATTCTGGACATTGAAAATTTGGAGTTGGTTTAACACATATATGCCGTTATTTAGAGTACCGGACCCAATCAAACCATGATTAAGGTGGATGTTGACAACATCTCTTACAAACGTGAAATCATAACCTTTATTTAATAACAAAGAAACTGATATGATATTACACGTTAAGCTGGGTACAAAATAACAGTTATGTAAAACCAAAATGTGTCCACTCGTCAATCCTAGGTGATAATCCCCGACGGACGCAGCTCCCACGCTAGCTCCGTTAGCAACCCTGAGGATCATATCACCTTCCTCCAGCACTCTACGGTTTCTCAGTGCCTGCAATGAATTGCAAATATGAGATCCTGATCCGGTATCCAATACCCAGGAAGTAGAGTTGATCGACAGACAATTCTCAATTACAAACACACCTGAAGTCGAAGCCACAGCTTGCTTCGGTTCCTGGTTCTTGGCGTTCCACGCCTTGCAATCCTTCTTCCAGTGCCCTTTCCTGTGACAATAGAAACACTCATCCAGGCCAACTACCGGTGCTGCAATCTTTTTCTTTCCCTTCTTTCCCACCTTACTAACACCTCCTCTAGGTCTGGGTGCGGCCTTCTTCTTCCTTCCTTTGGCCCTAGCCTTGGACCCGGAAGAAGATGCTCCGCCAACAAACATAGCGGGTGTTTCCCTTGCCTTCTGCAAGGTGCCCTCCGCACTCCTTAACATGTTCAGGAGTTCCGCAAGTTCAACTTCTTTTCCTTGAAGATTGAAGTTGAGGATAAACTGGGCGTAGGTGGGAGGAAGGGACTGGAGAACAAGGTCTGTATAGAGCTCATTATCCAAAGTCGTCCCAAGGTCTGCGAGCTCTTCTATATAGCCAATCATCTGTAGGACATGTTCACCTACCGATGACCCGACAGCCAACCTCGCTCGAAACAATTTCTTAGAGGTCTCGTATCTTGCTATACGAGATTGCTCTCCATAAAGTTCCTTTGTATGGAGAAATATGCCATCAAGGGACATATCCTCGTGCCTCCTCTGATGTTCATTGTTCATCGAGGCAAGCACGATGCACTTGGCTCTCGCGCAATCTAAATCCCAGGTTTTGCGGATTTCCTTATCCGCATTACTGGATTTGGGACCAGGGACAGCAGGTGCTGTAGCGGTGAGGACGTACCCCAGTTTGTCATAGGTCAAAGCCATCTTGACATTCCGCAGCCAATCTTTATAGTTTGGCCCCGTCAGTATATTTTTCTCTAAAAGTAACTTAAGTCCAGTTATTTTCATGGTCGCTGCAATTAGGAGAGAGAGAAGAAAACTCTTTAGCATGATGCTCTTGCAAGTTTAGAGTGGTTTTTAGTTTATCTAAACTGGATGGCTCCCACTGTTTCTCGAATCCTTCCTCAAACCATAAAAGAAGAATTAGCCAAGACTATTCTCACCGTACAATACTTGCTTAACCGTTCAGCCAGGCCGGTGTCGATACTTCGAGGGAGGTTTTCCAACGCTTTCGCGAAGTTCCTTAATTAAGTAACCTCTTTTCTCTGGGGGCGTAACCCCGCTGACACTTTTCTGGACACCTACTAGGTTTATAGCATTGATCGTTAAGTGACGAATATCCTGATAAGTATCAAGTACTCACAGTAGGATCGGGATCCAAATATCATCGTCTGATAATGTTGTAGGAATGCTACCAACATTCATCAAACTCAAAATGGTATGCATCTCTTTGCAAATTTCAGTTTCTTTAGAAATTCCCGATATAAGTTTTTGCCCCATGCTCTTATGACCTTGACTAAGGGCCAACAAATCATAAGTCACATGTCAAGTTCTGCCCATCATTATCCTGTTGATTTGAACCCATCCGTATACTCTTGACTAAGGGCCAACAAAGTAATACGACTGTCCCAAACCAACTCATCTATCTATGCAACAAATGAATACCCCAGCAGCTACCAATCACTATGTCTTGACTAAGGGCCAAACAAACATAGCTTGAATACTACTGACCATTCATAAGAAATGACGGAGGGCTACGACTGGTTTTGGCGAAACCGTGAACGTAGTGAACTTGATATAACCGAAGGAACCTGATAGCTTTTAAAAGGAGTGCTTAAATCTCCGCATTTAAAATTATCTGTTTTAAAAATAACCGAGTGGTTTCTTTTAAATTGTTCCAACGATTTAAACTTTGGTTTATTTTACATTGCATTACAGATAATGCGTCCCATCATTAACCTATCATTGCAGAAAACAACGAAAATACAACGTCCTCTTATGCCATCCGCATTCGCCACGGGGTCCCGTCATCACCCGTTAGGTTACTTAACTAACGACAGAGCGGGGGCTGGGCTAGCGCGGGTGTAAAACATAAGTGACGTCTAAATAGCTATCATAAATATAGATATTTTACATTCGTCTGACGCAATGATATTCATTCCAGAACACAGATAAACAATATTGGATTTGCAAGCAATCTGTATTTCTTTTGAGCCTGCAAGAAAAGACAGATTACACAGTTGTGATGAATAGCCGTTTACCCCACCCTCGACCCCTACGGGTACGGCAAACTACCCACCCGGTAGTCTGTGTACCCCACCTTGGGTCAGTCCTAGGAGCAAAAACAGTAAAATGAAATAATACAACGGTGGCGACAACCGCAACCTTGAAGTGCCCCGCGAAAATAATATTACAACAAATTACATTTACAACAAATGAATTAACCAATAACCCATTGCGAACCCCGGCTATACACCACAACAGTCCAATACAGTTTATATGCACAAACAGATATAACCATTTCAGAAATGTGCAACCCCCTGCCAACCGACATACTAGCAGTTGGGGGAGGTTTACGAACACATTAAACAATCACAGATATAATCCAATACGCAAATACTGTACAATTCGATCGAATAAACAACATCAATATTGCTCCAAAATCTGCTCTGTTAAACAGTAACCTGAGCAATAATTAAACATTCCAGAAAACCCAAAACACCACAGGGGACCCACCCAAAAAAAACGAGCTCCTGACTCGTCAACTCGGCCGCGGTTGCGCGGCGGATCGGTGGGATCCGCCGCCCTTCCGCGGCGCTTTAGACGAATCAGAAGCCCAAATTTTTTGGGTGTTCTACTGTGGTCATGTCAAGCTCTCTGAACATACCTGAAAAATTTTCTGACTTCATTTTAACTTCGACAGAAACTTGACAGAATTAGGGTTTTGCGGCTTTGTTTTTCCGTTCGAAATTCGTACAAATTTGCAATTAAGTTATTTATTGTTTAGCGAGGCTCTGATACCACTGTAAGTCGATGTAGTACACCCCAGTACTTATGGGGAGGCGGAATTTTCTAAAACGATCAAGTTTAAACAACGAACATCGACTAACCGCTTGAATCGAAGCTAAACAAACAATAACCAAACACATAGCTAAACTAAACTATAGTGTTAAGGGATTATACCGATCGAAACTAGTCCTTCGTCTTTGTGTCCTCCTTTGTTCTCCTCGACCTTCTCTAGGTAGTAGACGATCCACCCGAGAGCGAAACTCCAAGCTAAACCTCTAACTTGAGGTAACTAATCAACTTTGATTGCTAATCAAAGATGAAAGGATGATGTAGAGTGAGGGTTATGGATTGTTTAGTCTAACTAATCCTTTGATCTCAACACATGAGGATTAAGGATTAGGGTTTGAAGATGAGAGCTTGAGGAGAGAGAATGTGAGATAAGATAATGAGAAGAGAGAGAGTGTATCATAATATATTATGAAGCATTTCTTTTTAAGAATAATGAATAAAGGAAATGAATAAGCATGCTTCATAAAATATCTAGTGGTGATTCATTAGCATGAGTCATTAAGCAATAAATGTGCATTAATGAAATGAATGAATCACCACCATGACTCACTTTCTTTCCAAAAGAAACCTCCTTAGTCCCATCTTCTAGAAGCTTCTCGTACAATTACGAGAACGCCCCTCCGATCCGCAAAAATACGAAAAAACTTTAGACTGTAAAAATCCAATAACCGGATACCAGTAACTGGCTTAAACCAAAGCCGACTGGTAAAAACTGTCCGAAAGTCGTACGCGCGTAAACGCACGTATGCGTCCGAACCCTTTGTCGCAAAACCATGCAACCTCTATATCGTTTCGCCTGGAGTAGGAAACTCTCTGTGTGGGACTCTAGAGACTCGACTACTACGCTGGCAGTGGGTTTAACCACAGACCGCAAGCGGCACTAGCTGTACGTAACGGTCCCCAGGTAGTTGTCGATAAGAAGGCCGATGAGTAAACCCATCCGAACTCCTACTGAGTCTGATGTGACAATCTCCATACAGTCCGGTCCGTTCGTCCAAGACTATCGCATATCGGGCCTAGGGGGGCGGCAAGCGTCAGTCCCCTAATAGCGGTATAAGTCGTGTCGGAGTAAAGCCCATTACACCCTGAGAAACTACTGGAACCTACCAGCAAATCTCGCTTGCCCTGGCCAGGGACTTTGCGTAATGGCTCTCTGACACAGCACGATATCTACTCCCAATACCGGGAGGGACGAATCCTGTCTAACCGCCACTGCCTCCAAGTGCCCGGGACTGTACCCAACTGCTACCTGTTTGCACGACTCCTTTGAGCCGTGGTAGGGTAGCAATCTAAGAACAGTGGGACACACTCGAGGCGAAGTAGCAGTGTCAAGTCTGCGGACTACGCTGTACTCATGTCACCTGGGAACTGTTTACTGACGACTGGTATCAAACCAACCAACAGTTCCCTGTGAGTCCTGTCCGGTGTACCCGTAACCTAACGAGCACCTGTATACTATCTCCAGTACGACGTACTGACGGCTGTGGGACAGACCATCTCCCCAACTGGGATGAGAAGCGTACACACTAGTCTACTCCGGAGTATCGATGCTCTGTCTCGATAATCCAACGACCAGGGACCTGAATAAGGATGTGCTTGTAGACTACCCAGCCCCCACTAGTGTGACTGCCATCACAACGCTGGTAGACAAGCAAGATCCTAAGAGCTCTATCAATACGTACACTCACATATTAAGATAGAAAAACCAAGTAGCATACTACCATGTTTAGCAAGACTGTTATATACATGTGAATATCCCAAGCTTCCATTAAGTAATATACAAGCTAGTATGATACAGTAATGGCCTTCTAGGGCATAAACACTAACAGAATGGTTTTGGCGAAACCGTGAACTTGATATAATCGATGGAACGAGATAGCTTTTAAAAGGAGTGGTTCAAGCTCCGCGTTTAAAATGCTGGTTTTGAAAAGAACCGAGTGGTTTTCAAAGTGTTCCAACGACATTTACTTGGTTTATTTTCTTGCATTAATTTTAATGCGTCCCATCATTTAATCCTACCATTGCAGAAAACAACCAAAATATGGTGTACGCTTATGCCATCCGCATTCGCCACGGGGCCCCGTCATCACCCGTTAGGTTACTTAACTAACGACAGAGCGGGGGCTGGACTAGCGCGGATGCAAAACATACGCAACACCTAAATAGATATCATATATAGATATATAGCAATGGTAGCCAATCCAGATCACAGATGAACACTTTGGATATACTAGGAATTCACGATTCGTTCGAGCCTGCAACGAAAGGCGGATTACACGGTCGCGATGAATAGCCAAACCCAACCCTAGACCCCTACGGGTGCGGCAAACTACCCGTCAAGTACCCGAAGCGAAGCAACCTCCCTCAACACGGTGAGTAGGCCACTCGGCACTTCGAGATACCCGGTAGTTTGTGCACCGCACCTTGGGTCTATCCTAGGAGCAAAAACAGTAAAAAGAAATTATACAATGACGGCTACAACCCCGACCCGGTTGTGCGGCCAAACAAATAATATTACATCAATTTACAAATTTTACAATGAATGAAAGAAAAAGAAACTCTCATCTCACATCCACCCCGGCTATTCATCCGCGACAATCCAACGAGTTCATATACACAAACCATCAACATTATAGATCACAGATATGTATAACCCCCACTAATCGATGTATAGAGATTAGCGGACGTTCAATACATATATCACATTACAGATAATATCCATTAGCCAAAGTCTACGGAATATCGATCAAAATTCGGATTTGTAACCACCCCAAAAGTCATTTTGTTCTCTGGAAAATCTGGGTGGAAACAACATTTACTAAAAATCTCAAAACAGCCAAATAAAAACACTGCACAAAACCCGGTCCACGACCGAGTCAAATCGGCCGCGGAACCGCGGCAAGAAGCATGTTCTTGCCGCGGAACCGCGGTGGTTTGATTGATTCAGTGGACTGTTTTTGTGTTGTGTTTTTACAAAACCCTGAGCCGAATTTTCATGTATGTTAAATCATTTTTAGAGCAGTATAAAAATTCGACAGAAACAAGGTTTTTTCCGGATTTGTTTTGCGACTTTTTTCCGATCGATATTCTAAACACTTTGCTAACTTGCTAGTTTATGTTTAGCTAGGCTCTGATACCACTGTAAGTCTACGTTGCTCACCCCGGTTCTTACGGGGAGGCGGAAACGACGAAAAACAATTATTTTTGGCGCAAGGCAACATGGACTAAAAGCCGGATCTTTGCTAAACTAGAAACTAACAAACTACTAGAGGCTTTAACTACTATGCTGTAGAAATTATACCTCACGAAACCGGTCCTTCGGGTCTTCTCTCCGCTGTCCCGCTCGTCCATCCAAGCCCCGAGGGTCGATCCGGATCTTGGTCACCTCCGCGGCTTCCTAGAGTCGAAGACGATCCACCCGAGAGTTGTAAACCGAGCTCCACCTCGAGCCGAGGCAACTAGGGCAACGAGATCGCTAGTCTAGATGCCCTAGGTTGTGCAGTAGAAATATATGGAAGTGTTTGTCTTTGTAGGATCTTTTTCTCTCAACACTTGAGATCAAAACAAGAAATCAAGAGGAGGAAGAAGGAGGAGCTAGCAACCATGAGAGCTTTTCTTTTCTTCTCACAAGAACAAGAGAAAGAAATGAAAATGAATTATGAGCTAAAGAAATGAACCATGGTTGCAATAATGCAAAACTATCATCATTACCAATCCTTTCATGATAAAGTTGATGGCTACTAATTGAATTGACCATTTTCATAATCCAAAAGAAAAAGAAAATCCAAGAAAAGTGTAGACCTCTCATGAAGGTCAATGGTCAACACCAGTCAACGGGTCAACAAAGTCAAGAGAGGTCAAGGTGGTCAAATGGTCAATGCAATTAGCCATCACTAAACTAGCACTAAAAGGATTAGTAAACAATGTCTCCGGCTCATAATGGTTTTGACCGAACGAATTGCCAAAACCCTAATGAGCCTGCCACATAACAGTTTTGGCCGAACCAACTGCCAAAACACTAATGAGGCACCTCCTCCTTCATCGCTCCTCGAAACTGTGGATACACACCTGCATCCGCATTCCGTAGAATGCGAATGCACAGAAGACAAAACAAATCCATCCGTGCAATACTAGGATCTGGCTTAAACCAAAGCCCACTAGTATTTCCTGCCCGAACAGCATATCCACACAAGTGCACGTAAGTGATCGCAGCCCTGCCGTAAAACCATACAGCCTCTAAACGTTTCTCTCAGTGCAGGGAAACTCTCTGTGTGGGACTCTAAAGACTCGACACTATGCTGGCAGTGGGTTTAACCACAGACCGCAAGCGGCACTAGCTGTACGTAACGGTCCCCATGTAGATGTTGATAAGAAGGCCGATGAGGTAAACCCATCCGAACTCCTACTGAGCCTGTATGTGACAATCTCCGTACAGTCCGGTCTGTTTGTCTGATACAACGCATGGCGGGCCTAGGGGGTGGTCAACGTCAGTCCCCTAATAGCCGTACAAGTCGTGTCGGAGTGTAGTCCAGAACAGCCTGAGATAACACTGGAAACCTACCAGTATATCTCGCTTGCCCTGTCCAGGGACAACTTGTGTAATGGCTCTCCCAGACACAGCGCGATGTCAACCCCCAATATCGGGAGAGACGAATCCTGTCTAACCGTCACTGCCTCTAAGTGCTTCGAGACTGCACCCAACTACTACTTGTTTGCACGACTCCTTTGAGCCGTGGTAGGGTAGTAATCTAAGTACAGTGGGAACATACTCGAGGCGAAGTGACAGTGTCAAGTCAGCGGACTAAGCTGTACTCATGTCACCTGGGAACTGATAACCGACGATAGGTATAATACCAACCATCAGTTCCCGACGAGTCCTGTCCAGTGTACTCGTAACCTAACGAGCACCCGCATACTATCTCCAGTACGACGTACTGATGGCTGTGGGACAGACCATCTCTCCTGCTGGGATGAGAAGCGCATACGCTAGTCTACTCCGGAGTATCGATGACCTGTCTCGATAGTCCTACAACTAGGGACCTGTATAAGGATGTGCTTATAGATTACCCAGCCCCCACGAGTGTGACTGCCATCACAACGCTGGTAATCAAGCAAAGATCCTAAGGACTATACTAATATGTATAAGTGATATGCTAAAAGAAACACATGCACATATTGAAGTAGAAACAAACCAAGTAGCATACTACCATTTTGAGCAAGATTTTCTATACAACTGTGAATATCCCAAGCTTCCATTAAGTAATATACAAGCTAGTAAGATACAGTAATGGCCTCTAGGGCATATACACTAACATAAAAACCATTATCGGGAATTTCAAGTGTTGAAATTTGCAATGAGATTGCATACCTTCTATATGATAGTTGGATCCCGATACCCACTGCGAGTTAGAGTTACTTCTGGGAGAGTTTTGTACTTTACAATTTGTTAATCTAGTAGGTGTCTAGAAAGGTGTCAACGGGGTTATGCCTCTAGGGAAACGAGGTTTATTTTAATTAGGTCCGTGCGAAAGCACGGGGAACCTCCCTCGGAGTACCGATACCTGCCTGGCCGAACGATTGGCGAAACTGTAGGGTGTAATTAATCCCAGCTAATCTTACCTTTTTGGGTTTGAAGGAAAATTTGATAAAAACAGTAAGAGACACCCTGATTAGATAAAAATAACCAATCTAATCTTGCAAAGAGCGCACGCAAAATGATTATCCTTCTCTCTCTCCTGGTAGCGACCAATGAAATGCCTTAATCAAGATAATAATATGGATGTATTGACCGAACCTACTTATTATACTGGGCTAGGTTCCTCTCTACCTTATTATTGTCATAAGTCTGAGCAAGGAATAGGGGAATATTCAGATTCCCACGCCATCCAAACGAAGAAAAAGCATGTTGATGCATTGTCTTCGGGTGTGTTCATTACCAAGAACTGTTTCTCAGTTTACTCTACGTCCTGGGTATTGGATACCGGATGAGGATCCCACACATGTAATTTGTTACATGGGCTATAGAAAGGTGGAGAACTGGAAAAGGATGATATGTCTCTAGTTGTAGAGATGGTGCAATTGTTGCAGCTAAAGCAGTTGGCAAATATCACCTAATGTTATCAACTGGTAATACAATGATTCTAAGCGACTGTTATTTCGTACCAATAATATTGTGTATATTTTCCTAAATCAAGTGTTGATTGGATAGGGTACGTTGTATAACAGTGTACACGTTCTGAATCAAACTACAGTTCTAAACGTACAGAACACATACCAAAGGAACAGTTCAAAAAATGAACGAAGTCTTATTATGGCATTGTAGACCGGGTCATATCAATGAAACAAGACTAGCTAAAGTTCCATAAGAATTAATATTTGAATCCATTCGAATTTACATCTTATTAAACTTGCCAGTCATGTCTCAAAGGCCAAGGTGACCAAATCTCCATTTACTGGAAACAGAGAAAGAGCTACTGAACTCTTGGACAAGTACATAGTGATGTATGCGGTCCTATATCTACACATGCTAGAGATGGTTCCGCGTACTTTATTACATTCACCGATGTTCTTTCAAGATTTGGACATGTGTTCTAGTTGAAACACAAATCTGAATCTTTTGAGAATTTCAAGGAATATAAGTAAGAAGATGAGAGCCGGATTAGTAAAAGTATTCAAATCCTTCGATATGATCGGGGAGAAGAATACTGGAGCACGGAATTCTGAGACTATTTAAAAGAGAATGAGATTCTCTCTCAGCTTACTCCTACGTATACACCACAGCACAACGGTATATCGGGGTAGAGGAATCGCACCCTATAAGATATGGTGCGCTTTATGATGAGTACTGCTGAGTTGCCTATTGTCTTTCAGGGACATGCACTTGAGAAGATGCATACCTATTGAATAGAGTTCCGATCAAATTCATTGCCTACCACTCCATATGATATATGGAATGGGAAGAGACCATCTTTTAAACGAGTTAAGATATGGGGTTGTCCGGCCTATGTTGAAAAGCAAAATCCGGACAAGCTAGTGGCAAGGTCAGTTCTGTGCATGTTTGTAGGATATCCCGACCATTTGCGAGGGTATATCTTCTACCACACCGAGGAACAAAAGAAGTTTTGTTTCTCGACATGCCACCTTTTCGAAAAAGGAATTTCTTGTGGAAGAAATTAGTGGCGATGAGTTAGAACTGGAAGTAGTTCCAGCAAACACAAACTATAACTGACGATTTGTTGGAACCGGAGGATTCAATAGTCCCTGACGAACCGAAACCACTCCGCAGATCTAGTTGAGTTCCTCATCCACTTAAGAGATACTACGGTTTTCTCGTAGACGGTGGGAGCGAGGATTGCATCATGGATATGATGACCAAACTAGTTTCGAGCAGGCCATCACAAGTAGAGATTATGTGGAATGGCTAGATGCTATGCGATCTGAGATGGAATCCATGTACACCAACAAAGTATTGACTTTGGATGTTTCTCCTGAAGGGGTAAAACCCATCGGGAGAAAGAGGATCTTTGAGAAAGATAATTTGGTGTAGATGGAAAAGTTGAGACTTTCAAAGCTAGACTTGTAGCAAAAGGTTTTCGTCAACGACCTGGTGTCGACTATGATGAAACATTTTCTCATGTCGCTATACTTAAGTCCATCAGGATCCTACTTGCCATTGCTGCATACCATGACTATGATATTTGGCAGACTGCACGTCAAAACAGCTTTTCTAAATGGTGATTTAGAAGAGAGCATGTATATGACACTGCCAAAGGGCTTTGTAGACAGTGGGAGCAGCGGAAGCATGTGCAAGCTTCTTAAATCCATCTGCGGGTTGAAGCAGGGATCGCGGAGATGGAACATCTGTTTTAATGAAGTTGTCAAAGAGTTTGACTTCATAAAAAAGGTAGATGAACCATGTATAAATAAGAAGGTTGTAGAGACTATGGTTGTCTTCCTCGCATTGTACGCGGATGACATACTCTTGATAGGAAAGGGTGATCCTATGCTACACTCGGTCAAGCACCAATTATCACACAGGTTCTTCATGAAAGATCTAACTGATGTCTCCTACATCCTGGGGATATAGATCTATAGAGATAGATTTAAATGGATTTGGGATTGTCCCAATCCAGGTACAAAGACACCATGCTAAAGGGGTTTAGTATGGATGATTCTAAGCATGGTAATATACCCTTTTGTTCAGGAATCACTCTCTCCAAAGAGATGTCTCTCGAGACTGATTTAGAGAGGGCTCGCATACAAGGGATACCCTATGCTTCGGCAGACGGGTCAATCATGTATGTGATGTTATGGACCAGACCAGATGTAGCTTACTCACTGGATGTAGTGAGTAAGTATCGAAAAGATCTTGGGGAAAACTACTGGAAAGATGAAGAACATTCTTAAGTGCTTGAGAAGGACTAAAGAGATGTTCTTGGTGTATGGTAACGGTGAACTCCCGATAGAGTCCTTTACCGATTCGAGCTTCCAGAGTGATAAGGACGACTGAAAGTCAGACTCGGGTTTTTGTTAGTGTATATGCCCTAAAGGCCATTACTGTATCATACTAGTTTGTAAATTACTTAATGGAAGCTTGGGATATTCACCTTGTATAGACAATCTTGCTCAAAATAGTAGTATGCTACTTGGTTTGTTTCTACTTTAATGTGTACATGTGTTTATTTTAGTATATCACCTATACACATTAGTAGAGCCCTTAGGATCTTTGCTTGATTACCAGCGTTGTGATGGCAGTCACACCCGTGGGGGCTGGATAATCCACAAGCACATCCTTATGCAGGTCCCTAGTCGTAGGACTATCGAGACAGGGGATCGATACTCCGGAGTAGACTAGCGTATGCGCTTCTCATCCCAGTGTGGGAGACGGTCTGTCCCACAGACGTCAGTACGTCGTACTTGAGATAGTATGCGGGTGCTCGTTAGGTTACGAGTACACTGGACAGGACTCGTCAGGAACTGTTGGTTAGTACTATACCTATCATCAGTTATTAGTTCCCAGGTGACATGAGTACAGCTTAGTCCGCTGACTTGACACTGTCACATCGCCTCGAGTGCGTTCTCACTGTACTTAGATTACTACCCTACCACGGCTTAAAGGAGTCGTGCAAACAGGTAGTAGTTGGGTGCAGTCCCGAAGCACTTGGAGGCAGTGACTGTTAGACAGGATTCGTCACTCCCGGTATTGGGGGTTGATATCGCGCTGTGTCTAGGAGAGCCATTACACAAGGTCCCTGGCCAGGGCAAGCGAGATATACTGGTAGATTTCCAGTATTATCTCAGGGTGTTCTGGGCTACACTCCGACACGACTTGTACCGCTATTAGGGGACTGACGTTTACTGCCCCCCTAGGCCCTCCATGCGATATTCTCAGACGAACAGACCGGACTGTACGCAGATTGTCACATTCAGGCTCAGTAGGAGTTCAGATGGGTTTCACCTCGTCAGTCTTCTTATCAGCATCTACCTGGGGGACGTTACGCACAGCTAGTGCCGCTTGAGGTCTGTGGTTAAACCCACTGCCAGCGTAGTGTCGAGTCTTTTGTGTCCCACACAGAGAGCTACTCGCCTTTAGGCAAAAGAGTAGAGGTCGTATGGTTTTGCGACAGGGTTCGGGCACATCCGTGCACTAGTGCACGTTTTGTGTCCGGGCAGTTAACACTAGCGGGCTTTAGTTTAAGCCAGATCCTAGTGTACGTTTTGGGATTGGTTTTATCTCATTTGTATTCGTGTTCCTCGGAACGCGGATGCAGGTGTGTATGCACTGTTGACAGAGAGACAGAGACAGAGGATTCTCATTAGGGTTGTTGACTGTTGACTTTTTGCTAAACCCTAATGAGAATAAGAATTATGATTAACAATAATATTAATTAAGTATTATTGTGACATGGTTGTTGATGATTGACTTTGTTGACTTGTTGACTTAGTTGACCGGTTGACTAGGTTGGACTTGTTGACCATCATCATGACAATGGCTATCATTTCTTGGCATTGACCTTGGCTTGCTTATTTGTTCACACATTGCATTTAATGCAAGAAATGATATGGCCATTTGATATGATAACAACCATCACATAATACTCAATTATTATTATGTGTTATGATGATTTTGGATTATGAGAGCATGGATGGCTAAAGTCTTGCTCATTCTTTCATTTCCTTTCTCTCTCATGCCTGAGCTCTCCCTCTTCCTCTTGCTCTCTCTCTAGTTCATGGTTCACTTGTCTCGTGTGTTGAGAAGAAAGAACCATAGAGATAAAACCCAGCACACTCCTCTACTCATCCTAGTACACAAGGTTTAGCAAAACAAGTGTTCTAGTTTCTTCTAGTTTGAAGTGAAGCCAAAGGTAGAAGCTTTCAGGTGGATCCATCTTCGGCACAAAGAGACGACGAGGAGAGAACCATCCGACCATCACAAGGAGACCAAGAGAAGGAGTTTAAGTTAAGGTATAACCCCTAACCGAGTAGGTAAAACTCTTGTTAGGTTTGTTAGATAGTTGTTTAACAAAGATCCGTATTTTGAGTCCATGTTACCACCTAAAGAAAAAATCATTTTTCATCATTTCCGCAAGCCCGTAAGTACCGGTAGAGGTAACGTGGACTTACAGTGGTATCGGAGCCTAGTTAAACACTATCTAACATGTTAGCAAAGTAACTAGAAGTTCGATCGGAGAAAAAGTCGCAAAACATGCCCGAAAAATCAAGTTTCTGCCGATTCTGTTTTCTGTTCAAAAAATATTTAATCTTACACTAAAAATCGGCTCAGGCTTTTTAGAACACACTGTAGAAAAATGGTCCATCAATTCGGTCAAAGTGCCGCGGAACCGCGGCAGGAGCATGCTCCCGCCGCAGATCCGCGGCCGAGTTGACTCGGCCGTCGGTGATTTTTCCTGCAGTTTGTTCAGTTGGGTGTTTTGGGATTTTTACAATATGGTTTTTCTGCCGAGATTTTCCAGAAAGCAAAATTTGTTTTTGGGGCTTAAAAATCCGTATTTTGATCGAACTTCTAAAGACTTAAGCTAACGGGTTATATCTGTGATGTGATATATGTATTGAACGTCTGCTAATCGCCATACGTCGATTAGTGGGGGTTATACATATTTGTGATCTGTAATGTTGATGGTATGTGTATATGAATTCATTGGATTGTCGCGGATGAATAGCCAGGGGTTGTGAGATGAGAGTTTTCTTTTTCTTTCAATTCATGTAATTTGTAATTGATGTAATATTATTTATATGGCCGCACAACCGGGATGGGGTTGTAGCCGTCATTGTATAATTTCTTTTACTGTTTTTTGCTCCTAGGATAGACCCAAGGTGGGGTGTACAAACTACCGGGTAACTCGAAGTGCCGAGTGGCCAACTTACGGTGTTGAGGGAGGTTGCTTCGCTTCGGGTACTTGGCGGGTAGTTTGCCGCACCCGTAGGGGTCTAGGGTGGGGTTATGGCTACTCATCGCGACCGTGTAATCCGCTCTTCGTTACAGGCTCGTACGGATTGCGGATTCCTAGTATATCCAATGTGTTCATCTGTGATCTGGAATGGCTATCATTGCATGTGACGAATGTGTATATCTATATATGATATCTATTTAGGCGTTGCTTATGTTTTGCATCCGTGCTAGTCCAGCCCCCGCTCTGTCGTTAGTTAAGTAACCTAACGGGTAATGACGGGGCCCCGTGGCGAATGTGGATGGCATAAGCGTACGTCATATTTTCGTTGTTTTCTGCAATTGTAGGATTAAATGATGGGACACATTAAATTAATGAAATAAAATAAACCAAAGTTGAGTCGTTGGAACACTTTCAAAACCACTCGGTTTCTTTTCAAAAACAACTTTTAAACGCGGAGCTTAAGCCACTCCTTTTAAAAGCTATCTCGTTCCATCGATTATATCAAGTTCACTACGTTCACGGTTTCGCCAAAACCATTCGTAGCCCTCCGTCATTTCACATGGATTGTCAATAGTATTCAAGCTATGTTTGTTGGCCAAAGTCAAGGCATAGTGATTGGTAGCTATTGGGTATTCATGTGCAGCATAGATAGATGCGTTGGTATGGGACAGTCGTACTGCCTTGTTGGCCAAAGTCAAGGGTAGGTACGGGTGGGTTCAAATTAACCTGGAGAATGACGGGTAGAACTTGACATGTGACTTATGATTTGTTGGCCAAAGTCAAGGTCATAAGAGCATGGGGCAAAAATCCACATCGTGAGTTTCAAAAGAACTGAAACTTGCTAGCGCTGTGTTAGTGTATATGCCCTAGAGGCCATTACTGTATCATACTAGTTTATATATTACTTGATGGAAGCTTGGGATACTCACCTTGTATAGACAATCTTGCTCAATATAGTAGTATGCTACTTGGTTTGTTTCTACTTTAATGTGTGCATGTGTTTCTTATAGCATATCGCCTTTACACATTAGTGGAGCCCTTAGGATCTTTGCTTGATTACCAGCGTTGTGATGGCAGTCACACTCGTGGGGGCTGGTTAATCCACAAGCACATCCTTATGTAGGTCCCTAGTCGTAGGACTATCGAGACAGGGCATCGATACTCCGGAGTAGACTAGCGTATGCGCTTCTCATCCCAGCTTGGGAGACGTGTCCCACAGCCGTCAGTACGCCGTACTTGAGATAGTATGCGGGTGCTCGTTAGGTTATGAGTACACTGGACAGGACTCGTCGGGAACTGTTGGTTGGTACTATACCAATCGTCAGTTATCAGTTCCCAGGTGACGTGAGTACAGCTTAGTCCGTTGACTTGACACTGTCACTTCGCCTCGAGTGTGTTCCCACTGTACTTTGATTACTACCCTACCACGGCTCAAAGGAGTCGTGCAAACAGGTAGTTTTTGTGTGCTGTCCCGAAGCACTTGGAGGCAGTGACGGTTAGACAGGATTCGTCTCTCCCGGTATTGGGGGTTGATATCGCGCTGTGTCTAGGAGAGCCATTACACAAAGTCCCTGGCCAGGGCAAGCGAGATATACTGGTAGGTTTCCAGTGTTATCTCAGGGTGTTCTGGGCTACACTCCGACACGACTTGTACCGCTAGTAGGGGACTGACGTTTACCGCCCCCTAGGCCCGCCATGCGATATTCTCAGACGAACAGACCGGACTGTACGGAGATTGTCACATTTAGGCTCAGTAGGAGTTCAGATGGGTTTCATCTCGTCCGTCTTCTTATCGGCATCTACCTGGGGACAGTTACGTACAGATAGTGCCGCTTGCGGTCTGTGGTTAAACCCACTGCCAGCGTAGTGTCGAGTCTTTAGAGTCCCACACAGAGGGTTATTCGCCTTTGGGCAAAACAGAGTAGAGGTCGCATGGTTTTGCGACAGGGTTCGTTCACATCCGCGCACTTGTGCACGTTTGGTGTCCGGACAGTTGTTACCAGCGGGCTCTGGTTTGAGCCAGATCTTAGTATATGCTTTGGGGTTAGTTTTATCTCATAGTATTTGTGCTCCTCGGAATACGAATGCGGGTGTGTATGCACAGTTGACTGAGGCAGAGGAAGAGGATTCTCATTAGGGTTTTGGTACGGGTGCGTATGCACAGTTGACGGTTGTCGTTTACCAAACCCTAATGAATATGTGAAATATCAATTGATATTGTTATTTAAATGAAATTGGGTTATGGTTAGGGTTTGTTGACTTGTTGACCAAGGTTGACTTATTGACCAAGGTTGAAACATTGACCATCATCATTTCTTTCCAAAGATGCTCTTTGATCTTTGCAAAAACATTTAATGTTAAATGATAATGGTCTTATCAAACCAACCATCACCTTTTTCATTTTGGATTTAATATTATAAATTAGATAATTCACATATATTTTTATGGTTGTAAAAACTATTCTCATTCTATCATATTGATTCTCTCTCATCCTTTCTTCTTCCTCTTCCTCTTCCTCTAGCTCAAGGAAAATTCATCTCATGTGTTGAGAAACATTTCCTTGGTGATAAAACATCAAAGCCACTCTCTACTCATCCTAAGGTTGAAGGTCTAGCAAGCCGGACACTTTAGTTTTCTCAAGTTCGAGAAAGAAGCTCAAGGTAGAGACCCTCAGGTGGATCCATCTTCGGCAAGAGAAGGAGACGAGGAACGAACCATCCGACCACCACCAAGAGTCCAAGAGAAGGAGTTCAAGTAGAGGTATAACCCCTAACCGAGTAGCAATAGCTCTTGCTAGTTGCTAGTGTGTAGTTTAGCAAAGATCCGTGTTTTATAGTCCATGTTACCATGACCCGAAAAATCGTTTTTCATCATTTCTGCAAGCCCGAAAGAACCGGGAGAGGTAACGTGGATTTACAGTGGTATCAGAGCCTAGCTAAACACACCCTAGCATATTAGCAAACTATCTAGAATTTCGATCCGACGAAAAACCGCAAAACACGTTTAAAATATCAAGTTTCTTCCGATTTTTATTTCTGCTCAAAAAATAATAAATCATGTATTAAAAATCGGCTCAGGCTTTTTTATAGAACAGGCAAGAAAAATGATCCAGTGAGTCGATCAACTCACCGCGGATCCGCGGCAAGAGCTTGCTCCCGCCACGGATCCGCGGCCGAGTTGACTCGGCCGTGGATCGTTTCTCCCCAGTTTTCTCCTGTTGGTGTTTTGTGATTTTTGAGATGGTTTGTTTCTCCCCGGAATTTCCAGAGAACATGTTTGTTTTTGGGGTAGTTACAAATCCGTATTTTGGTCGATTTTCTGTAGACTTTGGCTAATGAGTTGTATCTGTAATGTTATATATGTATCGAACGTCTACTAATCGCTATACGTCGACTAGGGGGGGTTATACATATCTGTGATCTGTAATGTTGATGGTTTGTATATATGAATTCGTTGGATTGTCGCGGATGAATAGCCGGGGGGTTGTGAGATGAGAGTTTTCTTTATCTTTCAATTCATGTAATATGTAAATTGATGTAATATTATTAATATGGCCGCACAACCGGTATGGGGTTGTAGCCGTCATTGTATAATTTCTTTTTACTATTTTTGCTCCTAGGATAGACCCAAGGTGGGGTGCACAAACTACCGGGTATCTCGAAGTGCCGAGTGGCCTACTTACGTCGTTGAGGGAGGTTGCTTCGCTTCGGGTACTTGGCGGGTAGTTTGCCGCACCCGTAGGGGTCTAGCGTGGGGTATTGGCTATTCATCGCGACCGTGTAATCCGCTTTTCGTTACAGGCTCGAACGGAATGCGGATTCCTAGTATATGCAATGTATTCATCTATTATCTGGAATGGCTATCATTGCATCTGACGAATATATATATCTATATGTAGATATCTATTTAGACGTTGCTTATGTTTTACATCCGCACTAGTCCAGCCCCCGCTCTGTCGTTAGTTAAGTAACCTAATAGGTGATGATGGGACTGTTCGATATAGTGCCCACAAAGTCAATTATTAGATCGCAGGTACGTGATTGCAATGATTGTGGAGGACCTATACCGGTAGGACAGTCTTACTCGAGATTATGCTATCTGGTTTGCCTTTATCAGTCGTGTATAGGTTCAGGTGACTGATCACGATTACACTTTGATAGAGCCCTTAGGATCTTGCTTGACGACCAACAGTATGAGGGCGATCATATAAGTGAGAGTTGGGTGGTCTATATGCATATCCTTAATAGTGGTCCCTAGTCATGGGAGTTTCGAGACAGGGAATCGATACTCCGGGGTAGACTAGTATATACAGTCGAGACCCCGACGAGGGGCGCTGGCCGGTCTCACAAGCCACTGGTGTCAGTTGGATCACCTAAGATGTATACAGGTGCTCATTGGGTTATGAGTACACCGGACAGGACTCGCCGGGAACCTGCTAGTTGGTATTATACATATCGTCAGATAGCAGTTCCCTGGTGACATGTGTACAGGTTAGTTCATCGACATGAGGTCGTCTTTTCTCTCGTGTGAGTTCCCACTGTGCTTTGATTTCTACCCTACCACGGCTCAAAGGAGTCGTGGAAACAGGTAGTTTTTGGGTACAGTCCCGATCTACATGGAGGCACGTGAGCGGATCGGCAGGAGATTCGTCTCTCCCGGTATTGGGGGTGGAGGTCGCGCTGTGTCTAGGAAAGCCATTACACCAAGTCCTTGGCCAAGGCTGGTGAAATTTACTGGTAGGTACTCCAGTAGTATCTCAGGGCGTTCAGGGCTTGTCTCCGACATGACTTATACATCTATTGGGGGTCTGACGTTACTAGCCCCCTAGGCCGGATATGCGATACTCATAGACGAATGGACCGGACTGTATATACATTGTCACTATTAGGCACAGTAGGGTTTCTGGATGAGTTCGCTCATCAGCCTCCCTTGAGGTCAGTACATGGGCAGTCGTTACGCACAGCTAGTGCCGCTGACGGCTTGTGGTTAAACCCACTGCCAGGGTACTGACGAGTCATTAGAGTCCCCCATAGACAGTTTCCCAAGTTCGGGCAAAACGTTGTAGAGGCCGTATGGTTTTATGGCAGGGTTCCGAAAATGCACGTGCGTTTACGCACGTGTCATATTTCGGGCAGATAATGCTGGTGGGCTTTGGTTTAAACCGGATCCATGTATTATACAGAGTAGATATAATATCTTTGTCTCAGTTGCATTTGTATTCGGTCGTAATACAAATGCGGGTATATTTATATTGTTACGGGGTTATCCTGAAATTCGTTTCGGGATCACTTTTGGAAGTTGCCAGTTTCCAGTTTTCTATCAGCCGTCTTTTAGCATTCGGTTAAAGACGGATTTATCTTTTCTTGGGTGAGTCATGGTTCTAGATGTTTCTAGAAGATGAGAGGAAGCTTCTTGGAAGGTGACTATGTTAGTGATTCATTGTTAGCATTAAATGAGAGATGAGGTGTATTAGTGACTCATGCTTTAGCTTTAATGTTTCTTGTTTACCTAAGGATATTTTCTCTTGATCTTTTATCCTATGGTAACCTCCTTGCTCCTACACTCACCTCCCCCTTCTACATAAGTTGCCGACCCCCTCTTGGATGCCCACTTTAATTTTTACACACTCATTTGATTAGAAAAAGATGATAGATTTCGGTGTATGGAATTTTACAGCTCATTTCATTCCATCACCCGATTCCCACGGCAACTTCATTAACCGTTCGTCCATGGTTTTGGACGAAGCGAGACAAAGTATTCCACTCATTCTCTACATCAATCTTGGTCGTCTCTTTTAGCAAACTTGACGACCGAGTTGTCTCGAGTCAGAGGCGGGAGCCCGTTTAAAGATCCGATGACGTGGTGCCACCTGGACGACGAGATCGGAGATCGACGAGATCGGAGCAGCCGCAACGGAGCGTGGGATGATGGTTAAAGAACGAAGGACTCAGATCGTTCGGTATAACCTTTCTTCCCTCTTTGTAGATTGTTAGTTTAGCGTTAATGGCAGATCCGGGTTATAGTATGCGATAGCGCCAGTTATAAAAGTTTTTGTTCCGCATTTTAGCATCTGAAAGACGGCCGGGGCGCTACCGTAGACTTACATGGTATCAAAGCCACGCCATTAAGCTTTACTAAATTGTGCTAACGCGTTTAAAAGATCGATCGAACGGATTTTTCGAAAATCGCAATTTCTAGTATTAAAGTTTCTGTTAATTTTCAAACTTTTCCAAATGTCATTTTGACCATACCAGAAAATCAACCAGGGTTTTTGAGGAATACTGTAGAAATTCGACGATGTGATTCCACTGTTCCGCCGCAGAACTGCGGCCCAAGCTAGGGTTTGGCCGCGGATCCGCCGCAGGAAAGTGAGATCACTCACTCAATTTTCTACAGTGGATTCTATGTTGGAAATTGTGGTTTCTGGAACTGTTTATTTGGGCCCAGTGTTTTTTACTGTGCAGCAGATTTGCGTAGGGCCCACTTCGGGAAATTTAGTCGATCGAAATTTAAATGTGTTAGTTTACAGTGCTTAGATTATATCTCCGACCGTGAATGTCATTTGATCGGTAAACCGCGTCTGATTGCTATAGTTCTTTTAGACGGGTTTGCGAACGTGACATTCGCGTTGATGTTCTGTGTTGTCATGTGATGTTGCGGATTTGTCGTGGTGGATAGCTGTGTGCAATGGTAGTGCAGTTTGAGTTTATTTGTACATTTGATATTGCGGGGCGAGCGTCCAACATGTGGACTGCCGTCACTGCCTATTGTATAATATTCTTTTGGGGCACGACCAGGTTGCGGTCGATGTACCTGTTGTACTATTTTTCCATTTCTGTACTAGGTTTTACCCCGCGACGGAGTGCACGGATAGCCGGGTTCTGGGGGGCAACGGGTCCGCATCTCATGGCTTTGAGAAGCAGAGGGGCCCCACTCTAGAATTGGCAGACTATTCGCCGCACTCGTAGGGGGTACAGGTTGACCCAAGGAGGGGTGCTCAAGCTACCGGTTTCCGTGAAGTGCTGGGTGGTCCATTCACTATGCTGTAGGGGCTACCTCGCTTCAGGTTTTGGCGGGTAACTTGCTGCATCCGTAGGGGTCTAGGTTTCATTGCACAGGCTATCCACACGACAGGGGAACGTCGGGTTTCAGCAGCGGCTCTGTGAAACCCGGGGATCCCAGTTTATCTGTATTGTTCTGTGATGCTTATTACTTTTCTGTAATGCTTATTACTTTTCTGTAATGTTGCATATTATCACGCCTGGAGCGATTATTGTATATTGGTTTATATACTATTAGATGTTGTATATGTTTTACACCCGCGCTAGTTCAGTCCCCGCTCTGTCGTTAGTTAAGTAACCTAACGGGTGATGACGGGACCCAGTGACGAATGCGGATGGCATATACGTACATTTTATTTTCATTCTTTTCTGGTGTGATTAATTGATGGGACTGCGTTGATTCTGATCAATGCAAAGTAAAACAAACCTGTTTGGATGTTGTTGGAACAATTTAAAAATTGTTATTACAAAGATGTTTCCTTTTGTTTTGCATAGTGGTATTCGGTTGGAATATCCTGCACCTCATTCGACGGGGCAAGGGCCGATATCCCTTCACCGGGACTGACCCCTTGGGCAGAAGTTTGCGTCAGGGTAATAACTTCACTATAGTCGATTACATGTTGCTTTGCATTGCGGTATTCAGTAGAATATCCTGCACCTCATTCCACGAGGAAAGAGCCGAGATCCCTTCACCGGGAGTGACAACTTTAGCAAAGGTTTTCGCCACAATATTTTATAAAAAGCTATCAGGTTCCTTCAACGAGATCAAGTTCATTACGTTAAAGGTTTTTCGCCAAAAACCAGCCGTAGCCCTCCGTCATTTCTTATGGATGGTCCGTAATATTCAAGCAATGTTTGTTGGCTTTCGTCAAGGCATAGTGTTTGGTAGTTGCTGGGGTATTCATTTGTTGCATAGATAGATGAGTTGGTTTGGGACAGTCGTATTACCTTGTTGGCTTTCGTCAAGGGTATGTACGGGTGGGTTCGAATTAACAAGATAATGACGTGCAGAACTTGACATGTGACTTATGATTTGTTGGCTTTCGTCAAGGTCATAAAAATCACATTGGGAGTTTCTAAAGAAACTGAAACTTGCCAGGCATGCGCATACCTTCTGGAGTGTGATAACGCGAGTGGATTCCGTCACGTTATCATGCGATGAGAGTTGGATCCCGATTCCCACTGATGAGTTGGTTTACTCTTCGGGTGATCCCGATTGATTCTTCTTTTAGGTTTGGAGGAGAATTTGACAGTACAGTGGGAGGTTTCCGGATTAGATAAAGTGATAACCATTCTGATCTAGGTTAGAGTGCACGCAGAGTGTTTCTTTTCTCTCTCTCTTTGGCAGCGACCTTTGACCGACCCTAGACTATGACTCAGGGACCAAGTTGACCGAACCTTCTTAAAATACTGGCGTTTGGATTGTCTATGTTGCATAAGTCATTGCCACTCCTTCTTTTACCCTTTGCATTTCTCAGAACACCCGTATTACTACGGATATCCACTTCCATTGGATAGATCCATCGTATGGTTATATACGAACTCGAAAGGACTTCTTCGAGGATGGATCAAGGTTCAGGAGAAAAAGAATTGGTTTATTCAGTTGTCTTTTATTATCACATTCTCTCAGGTTGCGAGGGCTCCTTGGTTTAGGAGAGTACACCTATTACGCTTATTGGATAGTCTTATTCCAAATCATAGGCAGGTGCCGAAAGGTAGGGAATGAAGAAAACCAATTAGCCTAAGAAGGGTGTACATAAGGTAATATGTAAAGACAAAATAAAGGGATTAGAAAGAAGGCAAAGTAAGTTGCGACTGTTATCATTCACGACCAAACCGCGTACTTCATCGCCACTCCTATTTCACCTTTAAAAGAATTAAGTATTATTCAGTTGTCTTTTATCATCACCTTCTCTCAAGATGTGAGTACTCCTTGGTTTAGGAGGGTACACCTATTATGCTTACTGGATAGTCTTCTTCCAAACCATAGGCTGGTGCCGAACGGTAGGGAAGGAAGAAAACCATTTAGCCTAACGATGGTGTACAGAAGGTAACGACTAAAGACAAATAAAGGGAATTGGAGAGATGGCAAAGAAATATACGGTTAAAGTCATGAATTGGATTATGGAAGAGGCATTACTATGAATACTAGGATACCCCTACGAAACATTTTCATGTTTCAGTGCATTGTTAATGGAAAACTGTTTTCCCGATTAGATACTTACTCCAGGGTGTGTATTCACCAGGTTTTATTCTCATATCTGTATGGTTTTACAGATGATGAGTGGGAGGAAGTTATTGGGAATTAGGTGATCATCCTCATTATATCGGAATTCGTTGTAATTGGTGATATTTGCGGAAATCGCCAGGGTACAGTTTTCAACCTACGACGCACAGGTTTTGAGTTATTCAACTCAGCGGACTTATACAGAGTATTGTATGTTGTCCAGTGTCCATCAGGACAAAGGGGTTGGTCCTCGTACTATGTTCTGTTTACTTATGACTTCTCTAGTTTTTAGACAAGTGTTTCGTAGAAATACAAGGTCTAAGTTTTGAGAAGTTATGGGTATAAGAATAAAGTAGAGAACCAGATGTCGTAAGTATCGGGATTCTTCAAAGAGATCGAAGATGTAGATACTTATGATTGGTATTCAGATGATAGTAAAAGTTTTGAGAAACTTGTTTCTCTTTCAGGTAACTCATAATTGGATGGATTCCTAAGTTGAGTAATGCTAATTAGCCTCTCTCCATTAAAGTTGATATGCACTGACGACAGCTGCATGATTAGAATCTGGTTCCAATTAAATAAGTGCCAAAGTTTCTATATTGGATATAAGTGAGTTGTCCGGCTTATGCTTAAAAGCAGACTCTGGATAACTCAGGGCACGTTTCTGTAATGGCAGTTTGTGGGTTGGCCCAGGCTATGACGAGGGTTGACTTTCTACCATCTGGGAGATCAATAGTGATATTGTTCTTGACTCGCCACAGTTTTAGTAAAATGGATTTTTTTAGAAAACAGTAGTGGGAGTATGGTAGAACTGGAAGTCATTCCAGAACCGCAAACGATTAAGGAAAATTTAATAGGACCAATAGATTCAATCAGGTTTGACATTCCATTCGCCACTCCGCAGATTTGGTGGGTAACCTCAGACACCCGAGAGGTACTCCGGTAGCCTTAAGGACGGTGACAGGGAGGTTTTTATCTACCCAGACTTGACACTACTGTTGTTCCAGGCTATGAGACCCGGTAGGAGGGTTGTTGTGGTCAGTGGGAGCAGCGGAAGCATAGTGGGCAAGTAGCTTATGTCTATTTATAGACTAGAGCAGTTATAGCGGAGATTGATCATCTAATTTTGATGTGACAGTCATGGGTTTGACTTCATCAGAATAAGGGATGGATCTGTTAAGATGGTAGTAGGGTGTGATGTCCTGGTATTTGGATGACATACACAGAGTAGGAAGTAAAATTCCTATACTACGATCGGTTGTACTTTGGTCGTCACACAGTTGTTTCTCCAGACAGGATATGGATATAATATCTGACATTTTTTTTTCTAGATCTATGGTTTTAGATCTGGATTTGGGTAGTTTCCCAATGTGGGTACTTTGATAGTATTCTAATGGTTTTTAGAATAGTTGACTCCTGGCATGGTGGTGTACCTGCAGGTGATAGAGTCACCCTCTCTAAAGGTGTCTTACAGACTAAAGGAGAAAGGGATGTACATGATTGGCAGATCACTTGCTTAGGCAATTGGGTCAATCGTGAGATGTCAAGTACCACACCAAATGTTGTTTTTGCACTAGATGCAATAAGTTTGTATTAATCCAATCCTGGAGAAACATAAGGAAGCGGTTTTAGAACAAAAGTGGATGTTCTACGGATTTGATGACGGCAGCCTCCTTCGGGAGACGATTATCAATCCAGGCTTCAAAGGTGACATGGATGACAGAGTGATTGTCAGAGTTATAGTTTTCCCTCTGACGAAGAGGGACAGTATTATGGACAGGTGGTCCAAGAGGATACTGTGGGAGGCATAGTGCCGGATACTGATTAGGTTCAGTTATCGATACAGTCTAAGAAGTTTGGATTTGGAGTTCATTTATGAACTAGGTCCCATCAGATATCCAGACATATTCTAAGACAGGTATTACTCAATTCGGGAGATGGCTTTCTCCGCGAACTTGAGATTAAGAGAGACATAGAAAGAAACATCAGAGCGGATCCACTCACTGAGGCTATTTCTCAAACACAATAGTTTTACAAACGGGCTTTGTGAAACTGATTAGTAGGGGAATTGGGTGTTGGTTTCACACGGGCTGTGAGTACGCAACATCGCAATAATTAGCCTTGAGTGCAAGTGGGAGATTGTTGGATATAGTGCCCTCAAAGTTAATTATTGGATCGCAGGTACGTGATTGCAATGATTGCGGAGGACCTATACCGGTAGGACAGTCTTACTCGAGATGATAGTATGCTATCTGGCTTGCTTTTATCAGTCGTGTATAGGTTCAGGTGACTGATCATGATTACACTTTGATAGAGCCCTTAGGATCTTGCTTGACTACCAACAGTATGAGGGCGATCATATAAGTGAGAGTAGGGTGGTCTATAAGCATATCCTTAATAGTGGTCCCTAGTCATGGGAGTTTCGAGACAGGGGATCGATACTCCGGAGTAGACTAGTGTATACAGTCGAGACCCTGACGAGGGGCGGTGGCCGGTCTCACAAGCCACTGGTGTCAGTTGGATCACCTAAGATGTATTCAGGTGCTCATTGGGTTATGAGTACACCGGACAGGACTCGCCGGGAACCTGCTAGTTGGTATTGTACATATCGTTAGATAGCAGTTCCCTGGTGACATGTGTACAGGTTAGTTCATCGACCTGAGGTCATCATTTGTCTCGTGTGAGTTCCCACTGTGCTTTGATTCCTACCCTACCACGGCTCAAAGGAGTCGTGCAAACAGGTAGTTTTTGGGTACAGTCCCGATCCACATGGAGGGACGTGAGCGGATCGGCAGGGGATTCGTCTCTCCCGGTATTGGGGGTGGAGGTCGCGCTGTGTCTAGGAAAGCCATTACACCAAGTCCTTGGCCAAGGAAGGTGAGATTTACTGGTAGGTACTCCAGTAGTATCTCAGGGTGTTCAGGGCTTGTCTCCGACACGACTTATACAGCTATTGGGGGTCTGAAGGTACTAGCCCCCTAGGCCGGATATGCGGTACTCATAGACGAACGGACCGGACTGTATATACATTGTCACTATTAGGCTCAGTAGGGTTTCTGGATGAGATCGCTCATCAGCCTCCCTTGAGGTCAGTACATGGGCAGCCGTTACGCACAGCTAGTGCCGCTGACGGCTTGTGGTTAAACCCACTGCCAGGGTACTGACGAGTCATTAGAGTCCCCCATAGACAGTTTCCCAAGTTCGGGCGAAACGTTGTAGAGGCCGTATGGTTTTATGGCAGGGTTCCGAAAATGCACGTGCGTTTACGCACGTGTCATATTTCGGGCAGATAATACTGGTGGGCTTTGGTTTAAACCCGATCCATGTATTTTACAGAGTAGATATAATATCTTTGTCTCAGTTGCATTTGTATTCAGTCGTAATACAAATGCGGGTATATTTATACAATCCTGAAATTCATTTCGGGATCACTTTTGGAAGTTTCCAGTTTTCTATCAGCCGTCTTTTAGCATTCGGTTAAAGACGGATTTATCTTTTCTTGGGTAAGTCATGGTTCTAGATGTTTCTAGATGATGAGAGGAAGCTTCGGTGACTATGTTAGTGATTCATTGTTAGCATTAAATGAGAGATGAGGTGTATTAGTGACTCATGCTTTAGTTTTAATGTTTCTTGTTTACCTAAGGATATTTTCTCTTGATCTTTTATCTTATGGTAACCACCTTGCTCCTACACTCACCTCCCCCCTCTACATAAGTGGCCGACCCCCTCTTGGATGCCCACTTGAATTTTTACACACTCATTTGATTAGAAAAAGAGGATAGATTTCGGTGTATGGAATTTTACAGCTCATTTCATTCCATCACCCGATTCCCACGGCAACTTCATTAACCGTTCGTCCATGGTTTTGGACGAAGCGAGAAAAAGTATTCCACTCATTCTCTACATCAATCTTGGTCGTCTCTTTTAGCAAACTTGACGACCGAGTTGCCTCGAGTCAGAGGCGGGAGCCCGTTTAAAGATCCGATGACGTGGTGCCACCTGGACGACGAGATCGGAGATCGAAGAGATCGGAGCAGCCGCAACGGAGCGTGGGATGATGGTTAAAGAACGAAGGACTCGGATCGTTCGGTATAACCTTTCTTCCCTCTTTGTAGATTGTTAGTTTAGCGTTAATGGCAGATCTGGGTTATCGTATGCGATAGCGCCAGTTATAAAAGTTTTTGTTCCGCATTTTGGCGTCTGAAAGACGGCCGGGGTGCTACCGTAGACTTACAGGGACCCCGTGGCGAATGCGGATGGCATAAGCGTACGTCATATTTTCGTTGTTTTCTGCAATAGTAGGATTAATTGATCGGATGTATTAAAATTAATGCAAGAAAAATAAACCAAAGTAAAAGTAGTTGGAACACTTTCAAAAACCACTCGGTTTCTTTTCAAAATAACTTTTAAACCAGGAGCTTAAAGCACTCCTTTTAAAAGCTATCTCGTTCCATCGATTATATCAAGTTCACTACGTTCACGGTTTCGCCAAAACCATTCGTAGCCCTCCGTCGTTTCACATGGATGGTCAATAGTATTCAAGCTATGTTTGTTGGCCAAAGTCAAGGCATAGTGATTGGTAGATATTGGGTATTCATGTGCAGCATAGATAGATGTGTTGGTTTGGGACAGTCGTACTGCCTTGTTGGCCAAAGTCAAGGGTATGTACGGATGGGTTCAAATTAACCTGGAGAATGACGGGTAGAACTGGACATGTGACTTATGATTTGTTGGCCAAAGTCAAGGTCATAAGAGCATGGGGCAAAAATCCACATCGGGAGTTTCAAAAGAACTGAAACTTGCTAGCGCTTTATACCATTTGGAGTGTGATGATTCTGGTAGGATTCCTTCAGTTTTGTCACGCAATGATATTTGGATCCCGATGCTACTGTGAGTATATGCTACTCCTCGGGAAATTTCTCACTTAACGATCAATGCTATAAACCAAGTAAGTGTCTAGAAAGGTGTTAGCGGGGCAGCGCCCCCAGGGAAAAGAGGTTATTTAATTAAGGAACTTCGTGAAAGCGTTGGAAAACCTCCCTCGAAGTACCGAAACTAGCCTGGCTGAACGGTTAAGCAAGTATTGTACGGTGAGATTGATCCTGACTAATTCTTCCTTTTTGGTTTGAGGAGGGATTCGAGAGACGGTGGGAGCCATCCTGTTTAGACAAATTAAAAACCACTCTAAACTTGCAAGAGCATCATGCTAAAGTGTTTCTTCTCTCTCTCCTAATTGCAGCGACCAAGTATCATGACTGGACTTAAGTTACTACTAGATAAAAACATACTGACAGGGCCAAACTACAAAGATTAACTCACGAATGTCAAAATGGCAATCAATTATGACAAGTTGGGGTATCTCCTCACCCCCAAAGCTCCCCCTGTCGCAGGTCCCAAAACCAGCGTCGCGGATAAGAAATCCGTAAGACCTGGGAAATCGATTGCGCGAAGGCCAAGTGCCTCGTGCTTGCCTCTATGGACAATGAACATCAGAGGAGGCACGAGAATATGGACCTGGAATCTATATTTCTTCATACAAAAGAACTATATAGAGAGCAATCCCGTATCGCCAGATACGAAGTCTCGAAAAAGTTGTTTTCGGCGAGATTGGCCATCGGATCATCGGTAGCGGAACACGTGCTTAAGATGATTTGCTTCATTGAGGAGCTCGCGGACCTTAGGACCACGTTAGAGAACGAGCTCTACACGGACTTGATTCTCCAGTCCCTTCCTTCCACGCCCAGTTTATCCTGAACTTCAACTTGCAAGAAAAAGAAGTTGAACTTTCATAACTCCTCAATAAGCAGAGGAGTGCAGAGGGCACCCTACAGAAAGGTAGGGAAACATCCACTTTGTTTGTCGGAGGATCTTCCTCTTCTAGGTCCAAGGCGAAAGCCAAGGGAAAGAAGAAGAAAACCCCCACCAAACCAAGGGGCGGTGTTAGTAAAGTGGATACGAAGGGAAAGGCAAAGGCAACAATGGTAGCGGGAAAGCTTGTGGGAAAGGAAGAATGCTTTTACTGTCACAAGAGTAGACAATGAAAAAAGGATTGCAGGGCTTGGAAGGCCAGAACCCAGGATCTGAAGCAAGTTGCGGCTTCAGCTTCAGGTGTGTATGTTTTTGAAAACTGTCTATCAATAAACTCTACTTCCTAGGTATTGGATACCGGATCAGGATCTCATATCTGTAATTCTTTGCAGGCGTTGAGAAACCGTAGGGTTTTGAAGGCAGGTGATATGACCCTCAGAGTTGCAAACGGAGCTGGCAAGGATGCTGAGTCCGTGGGGGCTATAACCTGGGGTTGTCAGATGGACACGTTTTGGTTTTGCGTAATTATTATTTTGTACCTAATGCAACTTGTAATATCATTTCTGTATCTTTAATATCTAAAGAAGGTTATGAATTTGCATTTGGAAGCAATGTTGTAAACATTCACCTTAATCAAGTTCTGATTGGGTCAGGTACATTAAACAATGGAATATACGTATTAAACCAACCACATATTTTCAATGTCCGGAATACACACAAAAGAAAGTCTCCGGAAACAAATCAGGCTTTCTTATGGCATTGTAGACTGGGTCACATCAATGAGAGAAGCTTGACAAAGTTACATACAGAAGGATAATTGGATCCGTTCGAATATCAATCATATGCAACTTGTCAATCATGTCTCAAAGGAAAGATGACAAAGACTCCGTTCACTGGACACGGAGTATGAGCGAGCGAGCTCTTGGGACTCGTACACAACGACGTGTGCGGTCTAATGTCTACACTTGCGCGAAGCGGTTATTCTTACTTCATTACTTTTACGGATGACTTTTCAAGGTACGGATATGTCTTCTTAATGAAACATAAATCCGAAGCCTTTGGAAAATTCCAGGAATATAAGAATGAAGTAAAAAAACAAACAGGAAAAAGTATCATGACACTGAGATCTGATCGAGGTGGTGAATACTTAAGTGCCGAGTTCCTGGATCTTAAAAGAGAATGGTATTCTCTCTCAGCTTACTCCTTCATACACTCCGCAACATAACGGTGTATCGGACAGACGAAACCGGACTCTATTGGATATGGAACGTTCCATGATGAGTAACGCTGAGTTACCGCGATCATTCTGGGGATATGCACTAGAATCAGCTGCATACCTTTTGAACCGAGTTCCAACTAAGACTGTGACTACCACACCATATCAGATGTGGTGTGTGAAGAAACCCAATCTTAAGCACATTAAGACATGGGGATGTCCAGCTTTTGTCAAAAAGCAGCATGCGGACAAACTCGTGGCACTCTCAGTACAGTGCAAGTTTGTGGGATATCCAAAGAACTCCAAGGGATATTTCTTCTATTGCGAAGAGGAACAAAAGGTTTTTGTTTCTCGTCATGCCCACTTCTTGGAAACTGAGTTTTTGGAAAATCAGATAAGTAGGAGCGCAATAGAACTGGAAGAAATTCCAGAACCACGAGCTATTACTGAAAGCTTAGTAGAACCAGAGGGTTCGAAAGATCAGGACATTCCTGCGCCGCTCCGCAGGAGTAGTAGGCAGTCTCATCCGCCCGAGAGATACTACGGTTTTCTCATAGACGGGGATATAGAGGATTGCATCATTGATAGTGATGAGCCGACTAGCTTCCAGCAGTCCATTCAGAGCGTTGACCCGGTAAAATGGCTGGATGCATTGCGGACCGAAATGGAGTCCATGTACACCAACAAAGTATGGGCGTTGGACGTTGCTCCAGATGGGGTAAAACCCGTAGGATGCAAGTGGATCTTCAAAAGGAAGATTGGTGTAGATGAACAGGTTGAGACCTATAAAGCTAGACTTGTTGCAAAGGGTTTTCGTCAAAGACCTGGTTTGGACTATGACGAAACCTTTTCTCCAGTGGCTATGCTGAAATCCATTCGGATCCTTCTTGTCATTGCTGCCTTCCACGATTATGAGATTTGGCAGATGGACGTAAAGACCGCTTTTCTGAATGGAAATTTAGAGGAGTGTGTCTATATGGACCAGCCAGAGGGTTTCAATCAGAGTGGGAGCAGCGGAAAGGTGTGCAAGTTGCTTAAGTCCATTTATGGACTGAAGCAGGCATCGCGGAGTTGGAACATCTGTTTTGATGAGACGGTCAAAGATTTTGGCTTTATCAAAAATCCAGATGATCCATGCATCTATAGTAGATTTGTAACACGAACTGTCGTATTCCTCGTTTTATACGTGGATGACATTCTCTTGATAGGAAATGACATTCCTATGCTACAATCTGTCAAAGGGTTCTTGTCACACAGGTTCTCCATGAAAGACCTGGGTGATGCCTCTTACATTCTAGGGATCTGGATCTATCGTGACAGATCCAAGAGGATATTAGGACTTTCACAGTCCAGGTACATCGACACCATACTGAAAAGATTCAGTATGGAAGATTCCAAGCGCGGTAAATCAACCGGCTTGTCACGGGATCACCCTCTCCATAGAGATGTCTCCTAAGACTAATTTGGAAAGGGATCGCATGTCTATTATACCCTACGCTTCTGCGGTAGGCTCTATAATGTATGCGATGTTGTGTACCAGACCAGATGTAGCTTATGCGCAGAGTGTGGTAAGCCGGTATCAGTCAAACCCTGGAGAGAAACACTGGATAGCGGTAAAGAACATTCTCAAGTACCTGAAAGGACTAAGGAGATGTTCTTGGTGTATGGCGGAAAAGACCTCCAGATCGAGGCCTTTGCTGACTCCAGCTTCCAGAGTGACAAGGATGATTCCAAGTCCATGTCGGGTTATGTCTTTACCCTCAATGGAGGGGCAGTGTGTTGGAAGAGTTCCAAACAGGAAACCGTTGCTGACTCGACGATGGAAGCAGAATATATCGCTGCATCTGATGCCGCAAAAGAAGCCATCTGGATGAAGAAGTTCTTGATAGAACTTCAGGTGGTTCCTTCCATTGTTGATCCAATACCTCTATATTGCGACAACAATGGGGCTATAGCTTTAGCGAAGGAACCCAGGTCCCATCAGAAGTCCAGGCACATCTTGAGGCGGTATCACCTGATCAGGGAGATCGTGGGTCGCCAGGAGATCGAGGATCGGAGAGTTGCTACGGAAGATAACACTGCTGATCCACTCATAAAGGCCTTACCCCAGACTCAGTTCGAGCGGCTGATCGAGATGATAGGTCTTCGATACGCCAGTATATGGCCTTAGTGCAAGTGGGAGATTGTTAGTGTATATGCCCTAGAGGCCGTTACTGTATCATACTAGTTTGTATATTACTTGATGGAAGCTTGGGATATTCACCTTGTATAGACAATCTTGCTCAATATAGTAGTATGCTACTTGGTTTGTTTCTACTTTAATGTGTGCATGTGTTTCTTATAGCATATCGCCTTTACACATTAGTGGATCCCTTAGGATCTTTGCTTGATTACCAGCGTTGTGATGATAGTCACACTCGTGGGGGCTGGGTAATCCACAAGCACATCCTTATGTAGGTCCCTAGTCGTAGGACTATCGAGACAGGGCATCGATACTCCGGAGTAGACTAGCGTATGCGCTTCTCATCCCAGCTTGGGAGACGGTCTGTCCCACAGCCGTTAGTACGCCG
Source organism: Agapanthus africanus (assembly GCA_030015575.1). Taxonomy (NCBI): domain Eukaryota; kingdom Viridiplantae; phylum Streptophyta; class Magnoliopsida; order Asparagales; family Amaryllidaceae; genus Agapanthus; species Agapanthus africanus. Next base: position 259,265,998 of record JASDDO010000012.1, on the reverse strand, counting down.
TACTTGAGATAGTATGTGGGTGCTCGTTAGGTTACGAGTACACTGGATAGGACTCGTCGGGAACTGTTGGTTGGTACTATACCTATCGTCAGTTATCAGTTCCCAGGTGACATGAGTACAGCTTAGTGCGCTGACTTGACACTGTCACTTCGCCTCGAGTTTGTTCCCACTGTACTTAGATTACCACCCTACCACGGCTCAAAGGAGTCGTGCAAACAGGTAGTAGTTGGGTGCAGTCCCGAAGCATTTGGAGGCAGTGACGGTTAGACAGGATTCGTCTCTCCCGGTATTGGGGGTTGATATCGCGTTGTGTCTAGGAGAGCCATTACAAAAATTCCCTGGCCAGGGAAAGCAAGATATACTGGTCGGTTTCCAGTGTTATCTCAGGGTGTTCTGGGCTACACTCCGACACGACTTGTACCGCTAGTAGGGGACTGATGTTTACCGCCCCCCTAGGCCCGCCATGCGATATTCTCAGACGAACAGACCGGACTGTACGGAGATTGTCACATTTAGGCTCAGTAGGAGTTCAGATGGGTTTCACTTCGTCCGTCTTCTTATCGGCATCTACCTGGGGACCGATACGTACAGCTAGTGCAGCTTGCGGTCTGTGGTTAAACCCACTGCCAGCGTAGTGTCGAGTCTTTAGAGTCCCACACAGAGGGTTATTCGCCTTTGGGCAAAACAGAGTAGAGGTCGCATGGTTTTGCAACAGGATTCGTTCACATCCGCGCACTTGTGCACGTTTGGTGTCCGGACAGTTGTTACTAGCGGGCTCTGGTTTGAGCCAAATCCTAGTATATGCTTTGGGGTTAGTTTTATCTCATAGTATTCGTTCTCTCGGAACACGAATGCGGGTGTGTATGCACTGTTGACTGAGGCAGAGGAAGAGGATTCTCATTAGGGTTTTGGTACGGGTGTGTATGCACAGTCGACGGTTGTCGTTTACCAAACCCTAATGAATATGTGAAATATCAGTTGATAATGTTATTTAAATGAAATTGGGTTATGGTTAGGGTTTGTTGACTTGTTGACCAAGGTTGACTTGTTGACCAAGGTTGAAACATTGACTATCATCATTTCTTTCCAAAGATGCTCTTTGATCTTTGCAAAAACATTTAATGTGAAATGATAATGGTCTTATCAAACCAACCATCACCTTTTTCATTTTGGATTAATATTATTAATTAGATAATTCATATATATTGTTATGGTTGTAAAAACTATTCTCATTCTATCATATTGATTCTCTCTCATCCTTTTTTCTTCCTCTTCCTCTAGCTCAAGGAAAAATCATCTCATGTGTTGAGAAACATTTTCTTGGAGATAAAATATCAAAGCCACTCTCTACTCATCCTAAGGTTGAAGGTCTAGCAAGCCGGACACTTTAGTTTTCTCAAGTTCGAGAAAGAAGCTCAAGGTAGAGACCCTCAGGTGGATCCATCTTCGGCAAGAGAAGGAGACGAGGAACGAACCATCCGACCACCACCAAGAGTCCAAGAGAAGGTGTTCAAGTAGAGGTATAACCCCTAATCGAGTAGCAATAGCTCTTGTTAGTTGCTAGTGTGTAGTTTAGCAAAGATCCGTGTTTTATAGTTCATGTTACCATGACCCGAAAAATAGTTTTTCATCATTTCCGCAAGCCTGAAAGAACCGGGAGAGGTAACATGGACTTACACGCTGTATGGAGAGTAATCACGTATCTCCAGATACGAAGTCTCGAAAAAGCTGTTTTCGGCGAGATTGGCCGTCGGATCATCGGTAGCGGAACACGTGCTTAAGATGATTGGCTTCATTGAGGAGCTCGCGGACCTTGGGACCACGTTAGGGAATGAGCTCTAGACGGATTCTCCAGTCCCTTCATTCCACTTACGCCCAGTTTATCCTGAACTTCAACTTGCAAGAAAAAGAAGTTGAACTTTCAGAACTCCTCAACATGCTGAGGAGTGCAGATGGCACCTTACAGAAAGGTAGGGAAACATCCACTTTGTTTGTAGGAGGATCTTCCTCTTCTAGGTCCAAGGCGAAAGCCAAGGGAAAGAAGAAGAAAGCCCCCACCAAACCAAGGGGCGGTGTTAGTAAAGTGGATACGAAGGGAAAGACAAAGGCAACAAAGGTAGCGGGAAAGCTTGTAGGAAAGGAAGAATGCTTTTACTGTCACAAGAGTGGACACTGGAAAAAGGATTGCAGGGCTTGGAAGGCCAGAACCCAGGATCTGAAGCAAGTTGCGGCTTCAGCTTAAGGTGTGTATGTTATTGAAAACTGTCTATCAATAAACTCTACATCCTGGGTATTGGATACCGGATCAGGATCTCATATCTGTAATTCTTTACAGGCACTGAGAAGGCATAGGGTTTTTAAGGCAGGTGATATGACCCTCAGAGTTGCAAACGGAGCTGGCATGGATGCTGAGTCAGTGGGGGACTTTCAGCTGGGATTATCAGATGGACACGTTTTGGTTTTGCGTGATTGTTATTTTGTACCCAATGCAAACTATAATATCATATCTGTATCTTTATTATCAAAAGAAGGTTATGAATTTGCATTTGTAAGTAATGTTGTGAACATTCACCTTAATCAAGTTTTGATTGGGTCAGGTATATTAAGCAATGGTATATACGTATTAAACCAATCACAGATTTTCAATGTCCAGAATACACACAAAAGAAAGTCTCCGGAAATAAATCAGGCTTTCTTATGGCATTGTAGACTGGGTCACATCAATGATAGAAGGTTGACGAAGTTACATACAGAAGGATATTTGGATCCGTTCGAATATCAATCATATGCAACTTGTCAATCCTGTCTCAAAGGAAAGATGACAAAGACTCCGTTCACTGGACACAGAGTAAGAGCGAGCGAGCTCTTGGGACTCGTACACAGCGACGTGTGCGGTCCAAAGTCTACACATGCGCGAAGCGGTTATTCTTACTTCATTACTTTTACCGATGACTTTTCAAGGTACGGATACGTCTTCTTAATGAAACATAAATCCGAAGCCTTTGGAAAATTCCAGGAATATAAGAATGAAATAGAAAAACAAACAGGCAAAAGTATCAAGACACTGAGATCTGATCGAGGTGGTGAATACTTAAGTGCCGAGTTCCTGGATTACCTAAAAGAGAATGGAATTCTCTCTTAGCTTACTCCTCCATACACTCCGCAACATAACGGTGTATCGGAAAGGTGGAACCGGACCCTATTGGATATGGTACGTTCCATGATGAGTAACGCTGAGTTACCGCGATCATTCTGGGGATATGCACTAGAATCAGCTGCATACCTTTTGAACCGAGTTCCAACTAAGACTGTGCCTACCACACCATATCAGATGTGGTGTGGGAAGAAACCCTATCTTAAGCACATTAAGACATGGGGATGTCCAGCTTTTGTCAAAAAGCAGCATGCGGAAAAACTCGAGGCACGCTCAGTACAGTGCAAGTCTGTGGGATATCCAAAGAACTACAAGGGATATTTCTTCTATTGCGAAGAGGAACAAAAGGTTTTGTTTCTCATCATGCCCACTTCTTGGAAACTGAGTTTTTGGAAAATCAGATAAGTGGGAGCGCAATGGAACTGGAAGAAATTCTAAAACCACGAGCTATTACTGAAAGTTTAGTAGAACCAGAGGGTTCGAAAGATCAGGACATTCCTGCGCCGCTCCGCAGGAGTAGTAGGCAGTCTCATCCGCCCGAGAGATACTACGGTTTTCTCATAGACGGGGATAGAGAGGATTGCATCATTGATAGTGATGAGCCGACTAGCTTCCGGCAAGCCATTCAGAGCGTTGACTCGATAAATTGGCTGGATGCAATGCGGACCGTATGGACGTTGGACGTTGCTCCAGATGGGGTAAAACCCGTAGGATGCAAGTGGATCTTCAAAAGGAAGATTGGTGTAGATGGACAGGTTGAGACCTATAAAGCTAGACTTGTTGCAAAGGGCTTTCGTCAAAGACCTGGTTTGGACTATGACGAAACCTTTTCTCCAGTAGCTATGCTGAAATCCATTCGGATCCTTCTTGCCATTGCTGCCTTCCACGATTATGAAATTTGGCAGATGGATGTAAAGACCGCTTTTCTGAATGGAAATTTAGAGGAGTGTGTCTATATGGACCAGCCAGACGGTTTCATTCAGAGTGGGAGCAGCGGAAAGGTGTGCAAGTTGCTTAAGTCCATCTATGGACTAAAGCAGGCATCGCGGAGTTGGAACATCTGTTTTGATAAGACGGTCAAAGAATTTGGCTTTATCAAAAATCCAGATGAACCTTGCATCTATAGTAGATTTTGTAGCAAGAACTGTCGTATTCCTCGTATTATACGTGGATGACAGTCTTTTGATAGGAAATGACATTCCTATGCTATAATCTGTCAAGGGATTCTTGTCACACAGGTTCTCCATGAAAGACCTGGGTGATGCCTCTTACATTCTGGGGATCCGGATCTATCGTGACAGATCCAAGAGGATATTAGGACTTTCACAGTCCAGGTACATCGACACCATACTGAGAAGATTCAATATGGATGATTCCAAGCGCGGTAATCTACCGGCTTGTCACGGGATCACCCTCTCCAAGGAGATGTCTCCCAAGACTGATCTGGAAAGGGATCGCATGTCTATTATACCCTACGCTTCTGCGGTAGGCTCTATAATATATGCGATGTTGTGTACCAGACCAGATGTAGCTTATGCATTGAGTGTGGTAAGCCGGTATCATTCAAACCCTGGGGAGAAACACTGGATAGCGGTAAAGAACATTCTCAAGTACCTGAGAAGGACTAAGGAGATGTTCTTTGTGTATGGTGGAAAAGACCTCCATATCGAGGCCTTTGCTGACTCCCACTTCTAGAGTGACAAGGATGATTCCAAGTCCATGTCGGGTTATGTCTTTACCCTCAATGGAGGGGCGGTGTGTTGGAAGGGTTCCAAACAGGAAACCGTTTCTGACTCGACGATGGAAGCGGAATATATCGCTGCTGCAAATGCCGCAAAAGAAGTCGTCTGGATAAGGAAGTTCTTAACAGAAATTCAGGTGGTTCCGTCCATTGTTGATCCAATATCTCTGTATTGCGACAACAACGGGGCTATAGCTTTAGCGAAGGAACCCAGGTCCCATCAGAAGTCCAGACACATCTTGAGGCGGTATCACCTGATCAGGGAGATCGTGGGTCGCCAGGAGATCGAGGTTCTGAGAGTTGCTACGGAAGATAACACTGCTGATCCACTCATGAAGGCCTTACCCCAGACTTAGTTCGAGCCGCTGATCGAGATGATAGGTCTTCGATACGCCAATACATGTCCTTAGTGTAAGTGGGAGATTGTTAGTGTATATGCCTTAGAGGCCATTACTGTATCATACTAGTTTGTATATTACTTAATGGAAGCTTTGGATATTCATCTTGTATAGAGAATCTTGCTCAAAATAGTAGTATGCTACTTGATTTGTTTCTACTTTAATGTGTACATGTGTTTATTTTAGTATATCACCTATACACATTAGTGGAGCCCTTAGGATCTTTGCTTGATTACCAGCGTTGTGATGGAAGTCACACCCGTGGGGGCTGGGTAATCCACAAGCACATCCTTATGCAGGTCCCTAGTCGTAGGACTATTGAGACAGGGCATCAATACTCCGGAGTAGACTAGCGTATGCACTTCTCTTCCCAGTGTGGGAGACGGTCTGTCCCACAGCCGTCAGTACGTCGTACTTGAGATAGTATGCGGGTGCTCGTTAGGTTACGAGTACACTGGACAGGACTCGTCGGGAACTGTTGGTTGGTACTATACCTATCGTCAGTTATCAGTTCCCAAGTGACATGAGTACAGCTTAGTCCGCTGACTTGACACTGTCACTTTGCCTCGAGTGTGTTCCCACTGTACTTAGATTACCACCCTACAACGGCTCAAAGGAGTCGTGCAAACAGGTAGTAGTTGGGTGCAGTCCCGAAGCACTTGGAGGCAGTGACGGTTAGATAGGATTCGTCTCTCCTGGTATTGGGGGTTGATATCGCGCTGTGTCTAGGAGAGCCATTACACAATGTCCCTGGTCAGGGCAAGCGAGATATACTGGAAGGTTTCCAGTGTTATCTCAGGGTGTTCTGGGCTACACTCCGACACGACTTGTACCGCTATTAGGGGACTGACGTTTACCGCCCCCCTAGGCCCGCCATGCGATATTCTCAGACGAACATACCGGACTATACGCAGATTGTCACATTCAGGCTCAGTAGGAGTTCAGATGGGTTTCACCTCGTCAGTCTTCTTATCGGCATCTACCTGGGGGCCGTTACGCACAGCTAGTGCCACTTGCGGTCTGTGGTTAAACCCACTGCCAGCGTAGTGTCTAGTCTTTAGAGTCCCACACAGAGAGCTATTCGCCTTTAGGCAAAAGAGTAGAGGTCGCATGGTTTTACGACAGGGTTCGGCCACATCCGTGCACTAGTGCACGTTTAGTGTCCGGGCAGTTAACGCTAGCGGGCTTTGGTTTAAGCCAGATCCTAGTATACGTTTTGGGATTGGTTTTATATCGTTTGTATTCGTGTTCCTCGGAACGCGGATGCGGGTGTGTATGCACAGTTGACAGAGAGACAGAGGCAGAGGATTCTCATTAGGGTTGTTGACTGTTGACTTTTTGCTAAACCCTAATGAGAATAAGAATTATGATTAACAATAATATTAATTAAGTATTATTGTGACATGGTTGTTGATGGTTGACTTTGTTGACTTGTTGACTTTGTTTACCGGTTGACTAGGTTTGACTTGTTGACCATCATCTTGACAATAGCTATCATTTCTTGGCATTGACCTTGGCTTGCTTATTTGTTCACACATTGCATTTAATGCAAGAAATGATATGGCCACTTGATATGATAATAACCATCACATATTACTTAATTATTATTATGTGTTATGATGATTTTGGATTATGAGAGCATGGATGGCAAAAGTTTTGCTCATTCTTTCATTTCCTTTCTCTCTCATGCTTGAGCTCTCCCACTTCCTCTTGCTCTCTCTCTAGTTCATGGTTCACTTGTCTCATGTGTTGAGAAGCAAGAACCATAGAGATAAAACCCAATACACTCCTCTACTCATCCTAGTACACAAGGTTTAGCAAACCAAGTGTTCTAGTTTCTTCTAGTTTGAAGTGAAGCCAAAGGTAGAAGCTTTCAGGTGGATCCATCTTCGGCACAAAGAGACGACGAGGAGAGAACCATCCGACCATCACAAGGAGACCAAGAGAAGGAGTTCAAGTTAAGGTATAACCCCTAACCGAGTAGGTAAAACTCTTGTTTGGTTTGTTAGATAGTTGTTTAACAAAGATCCGTATTTTGAGTCCATGTTACCACCTAAAAAAAATCGTTTTTCATCATTTCCGCAAGCCCGTAAGTACCGGGAGAGGTAACGTGGACTTACAGTTTTGTCTTCACCCTTAGTAGAGGGACGGTATGTTGGAAAGGTTCCAAGCTATATACCGTAGAAGACTTGTTAATAGAGGCTAATTACATCGCTACCAACGATGCTACCAAAGAGGTTGTCTGGATGAATAGAGTTCATGACATGAACTAGGTTCCTACCATTAGGCATCCAATACCTGTGTATTGTGATGACAATGGAGCTGTGTCTTTGGCCTAGGAACCCTGGTCCCGTCAGCGATCCAGACAAATTCTTAGACAGTATCTCCTGATCAGGGAGATAGTTGATCTCCGCGAGATTGAGATTAGGAGAGTTGACACAGAGGATAACACAACGGATCCACTCACCGAGGTCATCCCCCAGATGCTATTCGAGAGGCTTTTGGGACGTTGGGTATGAGATACTACAACAACTGGCCTTAGTGCAAGTGGGAGATTGTTAGGAATATGTATGTCCTAGAGGCCATTATTGTGATATAGTGAATGTTTGGACATATATATAGAGGACTTTCTTGCTCGACATGATGTATGCTATCAGGTTACCTTTATCTTAACATGTAGACTGGTATTTATACTGTCTGTCTCTTATATGTTGATAAAGCCCTTAGGATATGTATTTGACTACCAGGATTATGATGAGATCATACTAGTGGGGCCAGGGTGGTCCATAAGTACATCCTTTAATCAGTTCCAAGTCGTGGGAATATCGAGACTAGGGCATCGATATTCCAGAGGAGACTAGTGTATACGTTTCTTGTCCCTTAGAAGGCGGTGGTTGATCCCACAACAATTGGTGTGTGACATCAAAGATTGTACACAGGTGCTCATTAAAGAATGGGTACACCAAACAAGACTCGCCGAGGACTCCTATATGGTAGTATACCTATCGTCAGATAGCAGTCCTCTGGTGACACTGGTACTGGTTAGTCTGTAGACCCGAGGTCGTCATAGAGTCTTGTGTGGCTCCCACTGTGCTTTGAATTCCTCCCTACCACGGCTCAAAGGAGTCATACAAACAGGTTGATTTTGGGTACAGTCCCAAGTCACATTGAGGCAATGAGCGATATGAGGGGTTTTGTCTCTCCCGGTATTGGGGGTTGATGTTGCGCTATGCTCAATTGGCTATAACTGGAAGTCCCTGGCCAAGGCTGCTGCCGAGATTTACTGATAAGTGTTATCAGTAGTTTCTCGAACCGTTATAGGCCAGACATCGGCATGACTTATCACGTTACTAGGGTCTGACGTTTACAACCCCTAAACATGATATGCATCATATCAGACGAACAGACCGGACAGTACAATAGTGTTACTGATAGGCTTCATGGAGACTATGGACAAGCTTGCATGTTGATCTTCATATCGCTCAATACCCGGGTAGCCGTTACGTCCAGCTAGTACCGCTAACGACTTGTAGGTAACTGATGTGATCATCACCTACTGCTGGCGTATTGACGAGTCTTTAGTATCCCACACAGAAGTTCCCTGGTTCAAGCGAAACGAAGTAGGACACATATGTGATATGTCTGTGGGCCTGATTAAATACGTGTATGTGATACCGTATTATAATCTGGCAGTTATCTGTTATCAAGTTAGGTTATATGTGATATAACCAGATTATCGAATCAAGTGTTGATTTGATAATGTGATACTCAGATAAATAATATTAGTCGGTCATATGTGATATAACCGAATTATTAAATCAAGTGTTGATTTAATAATGTGATATATATTTTATGTGATGTAATTATATCTTAACTAATAACATTAACTCACTAAATATTTTCTTATATGTATTAATATATATATATATATGTGATATATATATATATATGTATGTAGCATGGCTTGATTTTCTATTTTTGAGAAAAATAGAAATGAGTTAGAAAATGAGAGCATGGTTTCAAGCATGGTCTTTATTCATAGTTTATTCATCTTGACCCACTATTCAAGCATGGTTGCAATTTTATATTGCAAAATTCCATGCTTGAATGAGTGGGGGTCAAGAGTTCCCATTCATTCTAAGCTCATTCTCAACACTTAGCCATTTTTCTTGCTTTGCTCCCTTGGTTGCTCTTTAGTGTAATATTTCAAAATAATAAAATACTATTTTTGGGAAATTTATAACTAAATATTATTTTATTGAATATTTTAATAATTCGGAATAATTAAATACAAATAAATAGGGAAAAAATTTGGGAAATTATGGAAAATTCTAAAATAGGTTATTTTATGGAATTATGCCATTTTAAAGTTTTTATGGTTAGTTATATGCTAATTTAGTGCTAATCACGATTAAAAATCGCTAATCGGTGTTTTTTAGCATTTTTGTGCAAAACATGCCCATATCATTTTTCTGACACTTGTGCATTTTTCCACCATGTTTCTTTTGGGGTTACTATTCTAGTGAGAAGGGTTTAGAGAGGAAAGAAAGGGAAAAGAAAAAGAAATGGAAAAGGATTTTTATATTGAGGTATGGTGAGAGAGAGAGAGAGGTATGGTTTCCTTTGACCTTGGACTTAGCCATCTTTTCATTCTTCCTCTCATTTTCTCTCTCCCTCTTCCTCCATCTCCTGCTGCAGCAGCTGCCCCTCTTCATCCTCCCCTATTCAGGCCCCAAATCATCTCACAAACATCACCAAAACCTTACCCCCATTTCATTAAAAGTGTGCATAAGCTCAAGATCTACACATTGGACCAAGGAAGCATGGATTTTGGCCATTAGGGTCAACTCAAGAAAATTCTTGAGTTTCCAAATGAGGTAATTACTGAACCATTTGCTTAGTTTTAGCGTTACTTATACCCCCATGTTGTGATAGAACCGATATTGTGTGCTTTGTGGACTTAAGGTAAACCTAGTTAGGGTTTGAGGGAAATTTGAGTTATGATGTGAAATTGAGCTCAGTAGAGGTTATGTAAACACCTTAGTGCTAGTATGGAGACCCAAACCTGAGACTTAAGACCCGGAATACGGATTTAGAAACCGATATCGGAAAATTTGTGGAATCTGTAAAGGTTTTATGGGATCTGCTATCAACCCGAGACACTGAAAATTTATTTGGTTGGACAGTGACATGTGCAGGCACCCAGAAAGCTATCACCAAGACCCCAGCCCCTAACTCATTTTCGCGGCCGCAGATTTATCCCGTTTGGCCGCAATTTGCGGCCAGACCTGCCCCATTTTGGCTCGTTTTGGTTTTGGTGTCCCCTTTTCTGTAGATTAGGCCCATGGCATGTGTAGATTTGTCTAGTTTGACCTAGGGTGAAATCTGGAGCCTATTTCCTTAGTTGTTGTTTTGGATTCGTGTTTCCGTATTCCGTATTTATTTTATTTCTGCAATTGTGTATTGTGTTTTACCTCGACCATTTGGCGTTTATACGACGATATCGAGGATTGATTGATGGTTTTGAAGGCGTGCCCATAGGTTCTGACCTATAGGCCCCTTATCGTATCGTTTTGGGTTTCGTGTGACGTTTTAGATTTGATTTGGTTTTGATGCGCATTACGATACTTTGACGTGTAGGTACCCCATGAAGACTTCAGGACGAAAAGTAAGCACGCGACGACATCGACAAATGATGACGCAAGGTGAGTAGATTATATCTACAAGGGGAAGTCGAGAGGATGGCGTATAGCACCCCCGCAGTCCGTAGTTGATATACTATATATTATATATGATAGTTATAGTGTGTCATGGATATGGTGTTAGGTGTATTATGGATAGCTTAGGGTTAGAAGTAAACTAGTATAGTTCATAGTCGCGAACCCTAGAATAGGTTTACACCCACTCGTGCACCCTTACATATTCACTATACTTACACTGTGTTGATGATGATATTGGATGACATTGAGATGAGTCGATGATTTTGGGCATTGTGCCGTGAGATCGGTGAGGTGATTTGATTCGTACTTGCGATACGACATATGATCTTAGCGGGCCGTTGGGCATGTGTTTTACCCCCGCTTTCATACTTATATAGATGGTATTGATTTGTACTAGACTTAGATCTGTACCCCAGATTATGTGATATGATGATAATGATACCTGATATTTGATGAGAGGAATGTGATATTGACCCATACCCAGCTATTGGGATGTCGTACGACGATTTACCGTACGAGCTTTATATTGATGATAGATCCGCACTCATGACTTGAGGATGTCATATGATATACTGTATCGTACGCGATACTATTGAGGCGGGATCACCGACTATTATATCTATATATCGACTCAAATTTAGGTGGTTTTCATACCCCTCCCGATTGACTTGATACTTAGATCTGTGGTTTGCATAGTAGATGTTAGACTAGACCCGAGTCATACCTATTTCAAAACTACGAATAGGGAATATCTTAAGGACAAGTAAAGGGATTCTACGGGTATTTTCAAAAGACGTATCTTTCTTAAAAACACCGTAGCCCTTATTTTTAGTAAAAATCCTGATTCGTCTTATTTCAAATGGCATAACTGCATGACATATACATATGGGTGTAGATTCTTTACTGTTGCGTTCAATATTCGATTTCCGCATATTCATGCTATTCACATTGCTTTGCATATGTTTATTGCTATATTACTATCATGTTTCTAGGGCACCAGCACCATTATCGATGATGTGTATGTTCCACTTACACTTGCTTGCTGGCTCACACACTTCATCATCGATAATTGCCATGTCACTACACAGTAGTATTATTGCATGAGGATATGACCTTGTATGTGCATACGATTATTTCCATGTTGCATGATATACTGTTATACTTGCATTTCATTTATATGCCACATACATCATGCTTTATGATTATGCGCATTGAGATATTCGTTTTCATGATATTTCTGGATTTGGGAACCGTGGATATTTCAAGGAGAATATATAATTGTTTTAAAAACCCGGTTCCCTTGCTATGATATTTCAGTGCGTCCACCATGTGTTTTCTTGGTGCTGAGAGCGACATATGAACCCGAGTCGAGGAGTGGACGAGGCCGATTACGGGTACATGGTGGACCCGGTATGGTACCCCGGGGCAAGAACGGATTCGCTGTGTAGTAGACGGTGAGCCTGGCAGTGGGACAACAACCTACCGGTGATTGGTTGGACCTGGTGGTTATCCGGAGGATACTGACCAGAGTCGATAAATGGATATGGGCGTACTGCCGGGGCCGAGGGCCGATTCCGCAGACAGAGCCCGTGGGCTGATCCGGACTGACGGAGCCCGATGGATGAGGACTTTCGTGTCGATGCTAGGCACAGGTTTCATAATTATCTCCATGATTTTGATTATATCCTCATATTTGCAAGCATGATGCTTATTGTCATTGGGTGATAGGTGGACGGGATCCACAAAAATACAGACATTGATTACATACAGACTTTGACAACATTGATCATACTTCATTTGTATATATAACAGGGTATGAGGGCGTTGTTATATATACTCTTACACCAATATTAGTGGAATGGGACGCTAATATATGTGTATTGATATCCATTTGATACTTCATCATATTTTCTTCATGCAGACATATATTATATTTATGACATGTTATTATCTGAGGCACTGGCACGAGTACTTGGCACTACCTACATGATTAGATGTTACATTGCCACATTTTCATGCTTCAGACGTACTCTTGAGGGTTGTATTATATACTGATCGTATTGACCTAGGATTATGTCTTGCATTCGATTTCTGCTTGTAGATATTTTCTATTCACGAGTTGGAAATTCACCCCCGTTGTGCCACAGTTCTTGCAGGGTTTTGCCGTACAGGTTCCGCAGCGGCATTTCTGGCACACTGCTTCCATATGGGGGACTTGCTTGGGTAGGTGGGTTCTTTTGTATCAGGACCATCCTTGTTGATGTATTATTCTTTTGTATCTAGAAATTCCATCAACCAAAACTTGTATATTGTTTCAGACTTAGACACCGGTAATATTCTATTTCGACCTTAGAGTCACGTGTAGCAGTATTACGGTTTTCATGTTATTGTGAGTTTCCTTTTGAGTTTTGATCCTCGCCATTCGGCGTTGTATATTATATTGCTTGCATGGTTATGACCGTCGATTGACGAAGAGCTAGCTCCCGCTTGGGGATGCCTTTTATCATCACATATATATGTTATTCTTGTTGTACCCCGTTCAACTTAAAATGGTTTTAGATTTTTGGGCTTTTTGGCTTACTTGGACTAGATTGGGTCCTATAGACTTCATATGATTCAAGTGCCAGTCACGAGATATTTTGGGTCGTGACAAAGTTGGTATCAGAGCGCTAGGTTAACCTTGGTTCGAGTCTAAGTTTGACTATGTAGAGCCTAGGGCGTCTATATATATATGGAAGTTAGGCTTGACCTTACGGAACTTAGACTTAGTCGAGGGGGTATTAGACCTGAACTTTCGTCGCGTAGGATGACCCTGGGTTGATGGAATAGGTGACTTCAGTAGAGTGACGTACCGTGTGTATGTTCCGCGGCATACTTACGACACGCCACTCCGCTTAAGGAGCCTTAGGATGTACATTTTCTTGCACAGTATTATATTCATTCTTGATCTATCTTCATCGATACTGGTTGTGTTTTTGCTGCCACGATTGCACGGGCATAGTGAGCTACGGCTCGAGTTGCGTCATCATGGGCTCGTCGTGGACGAGGACTGACCAGGGTGTGATTACAGAGACTTACGTTTGCATTGAGAGGCTTCGTTTTTTTGTGTTTTCGCGCCACGAGCGTTTGATGGATCGCTTTTATGAGATTTCACGGACGTGCAGATTGGTACCAGAGGATCAGGCTACTGCTATAGGCCAGCCAGGATGTGATGACCATTGATATATCTCTTATTCAGGATGATAGAGGCGTTGTTCAGCGTGCAGATGAATGAGCCAGTTGTTGCTGCAAATGACGAGATGTCGCCCAGATGATTGGAGCTACTGCAGCATGAGTATATACTTAGAGAAATGTTGGAAGGTCGCTAGTCACCCGAGGATGAATGCTAGGACAGGTGGTTCGTTCGCTTATCGATGCGAGGTCATCACATAGATTGATTCCAGCTAGAGACGACTTCACGCGGATTCGTTGAGAGTCGATAGAGACGACCGAATGTCAGGAGCCCATTTTCCAAGTTTAAAGTATTCGGAAAGACATGCAAGCGATTCTATGGACCCTCTAGAAGAATGAAACCCTAACTCGACTTAATGACCGTGTGAAAGCCTTTGAACCCTAGGGTTTGCGGCAGTTCCGCGGCGCCATTAGTGAGGCTTGGGTTTGCCCTTCTACGGCTGGACCACTGATGTTGTGGTATGTACTCGATACTATTAAACTGTACCCATGATGTTGGTCTCTTGGGGGATTATGAGTTTTTCACAATCGATCGGATGGTTCGGCATCATTCGGATATTATGTGATGGGACACACTGCTTGGGAGACTCTAGATATGAGCATAGCCGTTGGAGCGCAGTCCGTTCAGCCAGGATGAGACGAATCCGAAGCAGTCGACATTAAAGCAGAGTGAAGTAAAGAGTTCGCAAGAGATTTCGACGAGATGACGTTCCACTCTGCTGACATCAGAGTGGCGATACGCACGCAGAGGCATTGTATATGGATATACCTTCGAGAAGGAGTTGCGACGAGTATGCAGCCGTTCCGGAATAAGAATTAGCTTTAGCAATGGATGATGACTTCCGGGCAATTTGGAAGGAATGAGATTTGAGAGAGAGACCTCGACAGGACCTTTCTGGAATACGATACGAGAAGACCTAGACCCAGGAGTGGTTATATTGCGCACACCCAGCAAGCCAGAGTTCGGCATCGTCGACAAGATAGTTGACCAGGTTCGGATAAAGTACCTTACCAGATGCGTTGCGAGTTGATCGAGGACGGACGAGTATTGAGAATTCCTCCGATGGTTGGGACGCGTTCCCAAGGACCTGTTCGGCCACACATCTTCTACCGAATGATGAAGCTACAGAGTACGCAATTTCGAGTCCGTGCGAGAGGCTTCGGATTGACCGTGGCCGAGAACAGTGCAGTGTGTAGATAGCATGGCGTGACGTCATAGTGGACGACGATAGAGACAAGTGGAGCCAGAGGTTCGTGCGAGACGCTGACGAGCTATCATTACTTTCTATCGAGGCTAGAGACCTGATATGCTTACAGAGGCGTTGGGATGCGACCAATTTCCGAGAAAATGTTGTGCTGACGACACAGATGTCCATCGAGTGAGAAGAGATTATGCAAGAGAGCCAGCCTCCAAACAGTTCGGCATAGGTAAGATCGGAAGAGACCTTGAGCAGGATTCCTTCCAGGACACTGCTGCAATGATATTTGCACCTAGGATCAGATGTGTCACGGGCATTCAGAGAGCCAGAGGCCGACGCCAGTGACATGATGCTTTACGAGTGGTCGTGAGGATTGACCGAGAGATGACCAGAGAAGTGCCAGAACGGAATCGTCCCCGCTAGCACACCTGACATGGCCGATGAGCCGATCGATTGTGAGATTGGTAATCCACAGAGAAGATAAGGACCGAGAGACAGAGGACGCCAGACCGTGAGCAAGAGGCAAGTAGATATCTTGCGCTGCTAGCATTGGTTGCACCGACACCTTCTCGACTTTGAAGGAGGGACTATCGACGACGGTATTTACGATATGTGATTTTGTGATTCGATTATCACGTATCCGACAACTTGGATTTTTACTGTAATGTTTTAATAGTTGGGGGTTTAAATTTAAATTCGGGTACCGAATTTATTTAAGGGGGGTCGATTGTAACATTTCAAAATAATAAAATATTATTTTTGGGAAATTTATAATTTAATATTATTTTATTGAATATTTTAATAATTCAGTATAATTAAATACAAATAAATAGGGAATTTTTTTGGGAAATTATGGAAAATTCTAAAATAGGTTATTTTATGGAATTATGCCATTTTTAAGTTTTTATGGTTAGTTATATGCTAATTTAGTGCTAATCGCGATTAAAAATCGCTAATCGGTTTTTTTTAGCATTTTTGTGCAAAAACATGCACATATCATTTTTCTTACACTTGTGCATTTTTCCACCATGTTTCTTTTAGGGTTGTTATTCTAGTGAGAAGGGTTTAGAGAGGAAAGAAAGGGAAAAGAAAAAGAAATGGAAAAGGATTTTTATATTGAGGTATGGTGAGAGAGAGAGAGGCGTATGGTTTCCTTTGACCTTGGACTTAGCCATTTTTTTCATTCTTCCTCTCATTTTCTCTCTCCCTCTTCCACCATCTCCTGCTGCAGCAGCTGCCCCTCTTCATCCTCCCCTCTTCAAGCCCCAAATCATCTCACAAACATCACCAAAACCCTACCCCCATTGCATTAAAAGTGTGCATAAGCTCAAGATCTACACATTGGACCAATGAAGCAAGGATTTTGGCCACTAGGGGCAACTCAAGAAAATTCTTCAGTTGCCAAATGAGATAACTACTGAACCATTTGCTTAGTTTTAGCGTTACTTATACCCCCATGTTTTGATAGAACCGATATTGTGTGCTTTGTGGACTTAAGGTAAACCTAGTTAGGGTTTGAGGGAAATTTGAGTTATGATGTGAAATTGAGCTCAGTAGAGGTTATGTAACACCTTAGCGCTAGTATGGAGACCCAACGTGAGACTTAAGGCCCGGAATACGGATTTAGAAACCGATATCGAAAAATTTGAGGAATCTGTAAGGGTTTTATAGGATCTGCTATCAACCCGAGACTCTGAAAATTTATTTGGTCGGACAGTGACATGTGCAGGCACCCAGAAAGCTATCACCAAGACCCCAGCCCCTAACTCATTTTCCCGGCCGCAAATTTATCCCGTTTGGCCGCAATTTACAGCCAGACCTGCCCCATTTTGGCTCGTTTTGGTTTTGGCGTCCCCTTATCTGTAGATTAGGCCCCTGGCATGTGTAGATTTGTCTAGTTTGACCTAGGGTGAAATCTGGAGCCAATTTCCTTAGTTGATGTTTTGGATTCGTGTTTCTGTATTCCGTATTTATTTTATTTCTGCAATTGTGTATTGTGTTTTACCTCGACCATTTGGCGTTTATACTACGATATCAAGGATTGATTGATGGTTTCGAAGGCGTGCCCATAGGTTCTGACATATAGGCCCCTTATCTTATCGTTTTGGATTTCGTGTGCCGTTTTAGATTTGATTTGGTTTTGATGCGCATTACGATACTTTGACGTGTAGGTACCCCATGAAGACTTCAGGACGACAAGTAAGCACGTCACGACATCGACAAATGAAGACGCTAGGTGAGTAGATTATATCTACAGGGGAAGTCGGGTGGATGGCGTATAGCACCCCCACAGTCCGTAGTTGATATACTATATATTATATATGATAGTTATAGTGTGTCATGGATATGGTGTTAGGTGTATTATGGATAGCTTAGGGTTAGAAGTAAACTAGTATAGTTCATAGTCGCGAACCTTAGAATAGGTTTACACCCACACGCGCGCCCTTGCATATTCACTATACTTACACTGTGTTGAAGATGATATTGGATGACATTGGAGATGAGTCGATGATTTTGGGCATTGTGCCATGAGATCGGTGAGGTGATGTTATTCGTACTTGCGATACGACATGTGATCTTAGCGGGCCGTTGGGCATGTGTTATACCCCCGCTTTCATACTTATATAGATGGTATTGATTTGTACTAGACATAGATCTGTACCCCAGATTAAGTGATATGATGATAATGATACCTGATATTTGATGAGAGGAATGTGATACTGACCCGTACCGAGCTATTGGGATGCCGTATGACAATTTACCGTTCGAGCTTTATAATGATGATAGATCCGCACTCATGACTTGTGGATGTTATATCATATACTGTATCGTACGCGATACTATTGAGGCGGGATCACCGACTATTATATCTATATATCGACTCAGATTTAGGTGGTTTCCATACCCCTCCCGATTGACTTGATACTTAGATCTGTAGTTTGCATAGTAGATGTTAGACTAGACCCGAGTCATACCTATTTCAAAACTACGAATCAGGAATATCTTAAGGACAAGTAAAGGGATTCTACGGGTATTTTCAAAAGACGTATCTTTCTTAAAAACACTGTAGCCCTTATTTTTAGTAAAAATCCTGATTCGTCTTATTTCAAATGGCATAACTGCATGACATATACATACGGGTGTAGATTCTTTACTATTGCGTTGAATATTCGATTTCCGCATATTCATGCTATTCACATTGCTTTGCATATGTTTATTGCTATATTACTATCATGTTTCTAAGGCACCAGCACCATTATCGATGATGCGTATGTTCCACGTACACTTGCTTGCCGGCTCACACACTTCATCATCGATAATTGCCATGTCACTACACAGTAGTATTATTGCATGAGGATATGAACTTGTATGTGCATACTATTATTTCCATGTTTCATGATATACTGTTATACTTGCATTTCATTTATATGTCACATACATCATGCTTTATGATTATGCGCATTGAGATATTCGTTTTCATGATATTTCTGGATTTGGGAACCGTGGATATTTCAAGGAGAATATGTAATTGTTTTAAAAACCCGGTTCCCTTGCTATGATATTTTAGTGCGTCCACCATGTGTTTTCTTGGTGCTGAGAGCGACATATGAACCCGAGTCGAGGAGTGGACGAGGCCGATTACGGGTACATGGTGGACCCGGTATGGTACCCCGGGGCGAGAACGGATTCGCTGTGTAGTAGACGGTGAGCCTGGTAGTGGGACAACTACCTACCGGTGATTGGATGGACCTGGCGGTTATCCGAAGGATACAGACCAGAGTCGATAGATGGATATGGGCGTACTGTCGGGGCCGAGGGCCGATTCCGCAGACAGAGCCCGTGGGCTGATCCAGACTGACGGAGACCGATAGATGAGGATTTACGTGTCGAAGCTAGGCAAAGGTTTCATGATGATCTCCATGATTTTGATTATATTCTCATATTTGCATGCATGATGCTTATTGTCATTGGGTGACAGGTGGACGGGATCCACATATATACAGAAATTGATTACATACAGACTTCGACTACATTGATCATACTTCATTTGTATATATAACAGGGTATGAGGGCGCTGTTATATATACCCTTACACCAATATTAGTGGAATGAGACGCTAATATATGTGTATTGATATCCATTTGATACTTCATCATATTTACTTCATGCAGACATATCTTATATTTATGACATGTTATTATCAGAGGCACTGGCACGAGTACTTGGCACTACCTACATGATTAGATGTTACATTGCCACATTTTCATGCTTCAGACTTACTCTTGAGGGTTTTATTATATACTGATCGTATTCACCTAGGATTATGTCTTGCATTCGATTTCTGCGTGTAGATATTTTCTATTCACGAGTTGGCATCTCACCCCTGTTGTGCCACAGTTCTTGCAGGGTTTTACCGTATAGGTTCCGCAGCGGCATTTCTGGCACACTGCTTCCATATGGGGGACTTACTTCGGTAGGTAGGTTCTTTTGTATCAGGACCACCTTTGTTGATGAATTATTCTTTTGTATCTAGAAATTCCATCAACCAAAACTTGTATATTGTTTCATACTTAGACACTAGTGATGTTCTATTTCGACCTTAGAGTCGCGTGTAGCGGTATTATGGTTTTCATGTTATTGTGAGTTTCCTTTTGAATTTTGATCCTCGCCATTCGGCATTGTATATTATATTGCTTGCATGGTTGTGACCGTCGATTGACGAAGAGCTAGCTCCTGCTTGGGGATGCCTTTTATCATCACATATATATGTTATTCTTGTTGTACCCTGTTCTCCTTAAAATGGTTTTAGATTTCTGGGCTTTTTGGCTTACTTGGATTAGATGGGGTCCTATAGACTTCATATGATTCAAGTGCCAGTCACGAGCTATTTCGAGTCGTGACATTTAGCTTCTTCTTCTTCCTCAATGTCATGGTTCAAGCTTCAACCATCACTTGTGATGTGAACCATGAAGCTTGAACACAAACTTGTGAGCGTTAAACATCCCCTAATTCACCATCCTACACTTGACTAGCGATCGAGTGTAGCGTGTTTCCTATGCTAAAGAGTTTAGTGTAGAGGTTGATTGAGTTGGAGGGACTTTGCGTGGATCATCTTCGTCACGAAGATCATTGGAGGAAGCTCGTCCAAAGTCTCAAGTGGAGCCTAATGGAGTCGCGAGACTACTACACGGAGCATGTGAAGTGAAGGACTCGATCTACGAGGGTATAGCCTTCTTTCACTTCTTATAGTTTACGAGATATAAAACTTGAAACCCTAATATTCTAGCAATGATCTTGTATAGTCTACCTTAGCACCTAATAAAAATTAAAATTTGGCATGCTTGATGCTACTAAAACTTCATGGTGGTGCTAGGGTCGACTTTCAGTACATACTATTATCTTATCAAGTAACATGTTATCACATGTTCTGTATATATCGTCCAACAATCTTTTAATATATCATATCATATACGAGGTCTCAAGTCGATCATACATCATAACCTCACGACATCATGTCCCATCATATCGACCCATATCCATTAGCACATAATATCCTCATCTCACGTGTATATGTATATATATATATATAAACATACACACACATACACATATATATACACATATACACACACATATACTATATATAAATATCTGATTCTATGGTTGCGGAGGTGCTATACGCCATCCACCCGACTTCCCTCATAGATATACATCTACTCACCTACTAATCTCCTCGCTTAGCCGAAGTCGATGTGCTTCTTCGTCTCGGAAGTCCACGCGAAGGTACCTACATATCAACACATGTCATAGCATTATTGAAACCAAGTTCGAAAACCGATACGACACACGAAATGCTTATAGGTTAGAACATATAGCTTACGCATGCAAAAAAAACCAAATAATCCTCGTCGTTGACATACAAACGTCCATCGACCAAATCATATCAAGAAATTCATAAATCCAAGTTTCAAATATCGGAAAATATTACCAAAACTAACTCAAAATGCTCCCGGATTTTTGCACAGATAGATCGGGAAAAAACTAACTATACAAACGCTATGTCATAAGGAGTGTGAGCTACAGGAAAAACCCTATCACCAGAACCCAAAATTGGGCCGGTGAAATATACTACAGTAACGGGTGGCGCCGACCATATCATTGAATTTGGGTCTCGTTCTTCTGTCATGGTCTAACTAGGTCAATGTAGTTGTTTGATTTTCTTATGAACATCCCAAGTTGCTCCAGAATCCATTAAATCCTCAAAAACTCCACAAAACCGATATCGGAAAATTCTAAGTTCGTTTATTGGTTTCTATACTCTGGTCTAGGCCAGTAAACATCACTAGAGTCATGAAAAACACTCACTACACCTCAAATACACCTTTACAAGTCATACTATCTCCTAACCCTCATCTAGGAATTATCAAAGTTCACTAATCTATATCGGTTTTACTATAAACTACAATAGGGTGTATAGAAACTAAAAACTTAACTAAAGGAATAGAAATATACCTCATTTGGCAACTTAAGAAATTTCTTGGGTTGTCCAAAGTGCTCAAAACCTTCACTTGATCCTACCATAGTGTTTGTAGTGAGCTTGTGCACAATATTTGTGAAGGGGGTATAAGGTTTGGCTAAGTTTTGGGGTGTTTTTGTGATGATAGAGGAGATGGAGGGATGAGGGAGATGAAGGAAGAAGAATGGAGGAGATGAAGGAAATGAGAGGTGAAGGGAAAAATGAAGAGTGAAGTTGTAGGCATGGTTCACTCTCTCCCTCTCTCCCTCTCTCTCTCTTGCCCTCTCTCATGCCATACCTACATGTCCCCTCTTTGACTTTTCTCCACTTTTATTTTCTCCTTTTCTCATTAAAACCAAATATCAAGCATACAAAAGAAGCAACATGCAACAAAATGCAACATGTCATGGTGCACTAGCCATGGATATTTAAAAATATGGATTTGGCTTAATCGTGATTAGTAGTACACTAATCAAGTTTAATTTAAACTTGCATATAATTAATTATAAAACGACCAAATCCAACAAATACCTTTTTAATAATTAAACCATATTAATCTCTTATTATTTTCCAAATATTGGTATATAATTATACAATTTTACTAAAACCTCAATTCGCAAACCGAATAGTTTTTGTGAAATATATTATTTTAATATTTAAATTCAAAAAATAATATTTTATATTTCTGATATGGTCGGTCAACTCCCTACCGGCACGGGCGGACACCGATACATCCTTGTTGCCGTGGACTACTTCACAAAATAGATAGAGGACGTACCCATCAGAAAACCGGACGCCGCCTCTACGATAAAGTTCCTGCAGAACAACATAATTTCTCGATTCGGAATCCCGAGGTGTATAGTTACCGACCATAGGACTAACTTCGAAAACGATAAAGTCAATGATTTTTTCACCAACTACCACATACTGATGAAGTTTTTCCCGGTTGCCCGTCCTCAATGCAACGGGCTGGCCGAGGTAGCGAACCGAAGCGTCATCCGCGGTCTCAGAACCCGTTTGGAAGGAAGGCAAGGCGGCTTGGTCGAGGAACCGTCGCGGATGCTGTGGGGATTACGAACATCAAAGAAAACACCTACGGGAGAAACCCCATTCAACCTCTGTTATGGTACCGAGGCAATGGTCCCCGTGGAGATCGGACTGCCCAGTTACAGGGTAGAATATTTCGACGATGAAACCAACACCTCGGCGCTCCGAAGCAACTTGGACATCTTGCTGGAAAAATGGGATCAAGCGCAAATCAGAGCGTCCACCTACCAGCAGCAAACCGCACGCCAACGCCCGAGTTAAACACCGGGCCTTAAAGAGGGGAGACCTGGTCTTACAAAGAAACGAGTTCGTGGACAAAGGGAGACTGCACAAATTCTCCCCAAAATGGGACAGACCATTCCACGTAACGGAAGCATTGCCCGGTGGAGCGTACCGCCTGCAAGACTCCAGGGGGCATAATTTTCCCCGGCCTTATAACACGAAAAAGCTCAAATTGTATAAGTAAATATGTATCCTCTTTTTGAAATAATGTAATTCCTCTCTGCGTGTAACTAAGTCTTTCGGGCAAGGTCCATCATAGGACTCCAGCCCTTTGTCTCTTTTCTCGGTTCCGAGACTCCAAGGTTTGTTCTAAGAAAAAGTATAAAATGTACTGAAGAGAAAAAAAGAGACAACACACTACTGCCAAAAAACATGATTTATTAATTAAGATGTATTATAGGCTCCCCAGCCTTATAATAATTACAAAAAAGGGGGGCGAGAGTCAAGGAAGCACTATTGATGGTACTCTAAGGAAATCTCTTTCAGCCGAGCCCGAGAATCCTCGGCGCGCTCCCTATGACGGTGCCCGTGGACCCTAGTAAAACGGAATCTCCAGGGACCCCATCCGCCAGACAAGAAGCAACGATCAACCTTTTCTGGAAACACTCCAGAAGAAGATCCACTGATCGTTCCCGCCTGCTCTTCGAGATCAGGCCAAGGTGGTATATCGTGTGCATCTTGCTAAATGCCTCGTCCATCAGCTGCAGAGACAGGGCGTTGTGAAAACCCAGGGATGTCCTACAGATCGCGTAAATAAGCACTTGGAGGGGAGGAGATCGCCGGGGAAGTATGCGCCCAAAGTGTCCCTCCACGCGGTCTATCACTGCTTCGTACACCAGCTCAAAGCGATCAAGGCTATAAAGGTACACATCGTCACGAGAGATGATCTCCCTGATGGTGTAAATGCGCCCGGCCATCTTTAGAAATACAAAGCTAGAAAGAAACCAACATGCTGTCGCTATTTATAGCCTCAACAAAAATTTTTCAACAGCCAAAATTTACTCGCGCAGCGACGCGAAACGCAGGATATCTCAATTTCCCGATATAAAACTGCCACGTGTCGGCCATGCCGGTCGTCACTCCCGCCTATGCGGACCATGAAAGGTTGAATGACGCCCCCCACGAAGGTGCAAGGGGGTCCAGAAAGCCCACTTCACTAGGCCACCAAGTAGCTTCCTGCCCATCAACGCTGTGGATTGAAAGCCCTCTTCACGAGGCCTCCGTGCAGCTTCCTGCTCAGTCCATCCGCAGCGGGAAGCCTCCCGCCCAACTACGCTGTGGATCAAAGCCCTCCTCGCGAGGCGGCGAGTAGTTTCCTGCTCGGTCCATCCCTAGTGGGTAGCTTCCTGCCCAACAATTCTAAGGATTAAAGCCCTCCTCATGAGGCCACCGAGTAGCTTCCTGCTCAGTCCATCCACAGCGGGTAGCTTCCTGCCCATCAACGTTGTGGATCAAAACCCCACCTCGCGAGGCCACCGAGTAGCTTCCTTCTCGGTCCATCTGCAGCGGGTAGCTTCCTGCCCATCAACGCTGTGGATCAAAAGCCCTCCTCACAAGACCACCGAGAAGCTTCCTGCTCGGTCCATCCGCAGCGGGTAGCTTCCTGCCTATCAACGCTATGGATCAAAAGCCCTCATCGCGAGGCCACTAAGTAACTTCCTGCTCAGTCCATCTGCAGCGGATAGCTTCCTGCCCATCAACGCTGTGGATCAAAAGCCTTCCTCACAAGGCCACCGGTAGCTTCCTGCTCGGTCCATCCACAGCGGGTAGCTTCCTGCCCATCAAAGATGTGGATCAAAAGCCCTCCTCATGAGGCCACCAAATAGCTTCCTGCTCGGTCCATCTGCAGCGGGTAGCTTCATGCCCATCAACGCTGTGGATCAAAAGCCCTCCTCACGAGGCCACCGAGTAGCTTCCTGCTCGGTCCATCCACAGCAGGTAGCTTCCTGCCCAACAACGCTGTGGATCAAAGCCCTCACCACGAGGCAGCTGAGTAGAAAGGAAGATACCGACCTTACTACACTTAACCATCAATCGACTCATACTCGATGCGTGATCGCTACCTCGACTCCGGGGAAAAATAAGGGTACCGACCGTCCTACACTTGGCTACCATTCGTGTAACATTTCAAAAAAAAAGATATTATTTTTGGAATTTAAATAAATAAAATAATAAATTTCATGAATATTATGAAAATATGGATATTTGTTTTAATGATGTGGTATAACTATATACCGGTAGTTTGGAAAATAATTGGAAAATTAATATAAATTATTGATTTTGAAAGAATTTATGTGATTTGGTTATTTTATAAATTATTATACAATTAATTATATACAAGTTTAATGCTAAACTTGATTAATATTAACTAATTATGCATTAAGCTTGATTATGCATATGACATGCACCATGTCATGTTGCAAAACACTTATTACATTTAATTGAACCATGGATTCTTTTGCAAATATATGGTTTTTTAATTTATTTTTAAAAGAAAAGAAAATGGAATTTTAAATGTGAGATATTTTGTGACATGGAGGCATGGTTAGGATGAGAGAGAGAGAGAAAGAACATTCTACACACCATGGCTCTTGTTATTTTCCTCCTTCATTTCTCTCACCTTCATTTTCTTCATCTCATTCTCCTCACCAATCCCCTTCCTCTACCTCACACAAACACCTCAAAATCTTAGCCAAAACCTTATACCCTCTTCACAAAAAATGATCTCTAGCTCACTATAAGTATGATGGTAGGTGCAAGTCAAAACTTTGGGCAGCCCAAGAATTTTCTTGACTTGCCAAACGAGGTAATCCCTGCACTCTTAATCTAGTTTTTAGTGTTTCGTACATCCTATAATGGTTTACAGCTAAACTAATGAGGTTTAAGGATCTTGGAAAATTACAAGATGAGGTTTAGGGTATTATTTGTCTTGTGATGGTGTAATTAAGGTTTAATAGAGGCCACAAAAACCTTTAGTGATGTTTACTGGCCAAGACCAGAGACTAGAACCCGATACTCGAACTTAGAATTTTCTAATGTCGGTTTTGTGGAGTTTTGAGGACTATATAGAATCTGGAGCAACTTGGGATAATTTTAAGATAAATAAACAACTACATTGACCTAGTTAGACTACTAGAAGACCACCACAGAGAGACGAGACCCAAATTCCAACGTGGGGCCGGCAACAGCGGGAAAATAGCTATTCTCGCCGGGCCAATTTTGGTCATTAGTGTTAGGGTTTGGCCAGTAGCTCCGACTCCTGATAACCTAGCCCTTGTGTTGTTAGATTTATCCCTATCTATCTGTGCAAAAATCTGAGAGCATATTGAGTGGGTTTTGACAATGTTTTTCGATATTTGAAACTTAGATTTTTGGATTTCTTGATGTGACTTGGTCATTCGACGTTCGCATATTGACGTCAGTGTCATGACCCAAAATTTGGCCCATAACCGGCACTTAAACTACGTAACGTTTACAGGCGTACGCAAATTAAGTAAGCCGAAACCCAGAAATCTAAACCACCCCAAAAGGAATAAACGGAGAAAAACATAGTTTAAAACATTTGGAAGGTCTTAAGTAAAATCTTTAACTTTAGTTTTCTTTCTTGAAAATTTCGGGAGCACCTCTTTTGTAAAAACTAGCCCTGAAAACGGGTACAACATAGATAAAAATAAAGCATCCCAAACGGGAGCAAATCACGCCCAACGTCGGAGACAACCACCATAAACATATATATAAGACGCCGAAGCGAAGAAATATAAAAGAAAAGGCATAAAGAAGTAAAACTTTTCAACAAAACCGGCTCCCACGAGCACGGCACCCAAAGTCACAAAAATAATAATACAACACCGAATCCTCACAACTCATCTCTAAGTCAAATACAAGCAGTGTTAGATGGAGAATACAAGATCCAACAAAAAGATATACAATGTACAAACGGATAACCGCAAACCCACCTAAAAGAAAAGGCCTCACAGCCAACCGTAGCGGTATCCGCAAAAGTAGAGATGATAAGATGCCCTGCCGTGACTACACTGAGGGTAAGCCCTGAAAAACACTGTGGCACAATGGGGGTGAGTTGCCAACTCGTGAATAGTAAATAACATCATACTGAAATCTCAAGTATGCACTAACAGCAATGATCAATAACATGTAAGCTGGTAGCATAAGTATGACAATATGAATATGCAACTTTAATGATCAAGGTACACCACCGGCTACTATATCTACATGAATCAAATGCATATCAACTGAATACTGAGTGAGGGAAAATAAATAATCTCATGCACAAATCATAAGCTTGGAAAAAATACGGTGTAAATCAACAACACCCCAAATCCCAAATACTCAGATTGGCCCTCAAATCCTGTAAGTCTCACGGAACCTGAGTGTCAAACATCGACACTCTAAAACATCATGAAAACCAGTGCCTAACATCGACACATAAATACTCGTATCCATACGTTCCTCGAAACCCAAGTATCCCCCTTCGACACTTGTGTTCCACGTATCGGTCTTTCTGATATCCATACGTTCCTACAAACCCAAATATCCCAACTCGACACTTGTGTTCCACGCACCGGTCTCCAAAATCCATATCTCTCTCGGAATATAAGTGCCTAATATCGACACTTGAAATTCCCCAAATCGCATGGATACATATCTCAAATGCGTAAATCCATGTAAAATAACATAAGCAACATAAAACATCAATATTAGCATATCACGGGAAAAGTCCGCTATTTAAATGCATCGAGTCATTAAATATATCTCGCGGTTCCCAAAATCCAAATCCAAAATACATATATATACAGCGTCCCATTCCACCGATATATATGTTATAAAAAAAACCGATCATGTAACAGTAGCAAAGTATATATGCAAGCATGTAGGTATTGTATGGCATATGTATAGGCATGTAGGTATACCGGTATGCTATATGTCATATGCGCTATCGCACAAGAATAACTGCCTCTATGTCGCTAACCACTAGCAAGGTATATCAATGAATATTTGTGTTGTGCGTAACATGGAAATTACCGACAGTGTGTGTAGCATATCATTGGTGCTCGTGCAACATGGACTGTCAATAATAATGCAGTGTACAATGGATACAGGTTCAGGCACAACAAGTAGCTATATGCAATGAAATGCATGCATCATCCATATATGAGCATATAAACATGCGGCTAATATCATATCATATCTAGCCCTGACGCTTAACGCCATACGGCCGAATTCCCCGTAGATGTTAAATCTACTCACCGATGGTCTCGAGCAATGAAAATCCGACCACCTGCTTCCCCTTGTTCGGAGCGCCCGAAGTCCCCGCTTGCGATCCAAAAGTTTCACAAACGCATCACATAAGCTAAATATCCTATGCCGACAAAAAGATAACGAAACACATGGATAACGCCCAGAAAATTGCACTGCGCACTTAGCGCATCTAACGCGCACGACATCGGCCAAAAACCCTAACTAGGGTCGCTAAACTACGAAACACCAAGTTTAGACTCCGATCGTACCGATCGCGCAACGTAACATAAACAAATACGAAGAATATAATTGATATAAGCTCGCAACGATCAAATTAACCCGTGTCGAAAATACACCGAAACCTAGTAAGCAACTTATCGCAATATTTCGCACAAGTTCAAAGCTAACACATATCTAGCGATTTCAAACATCTTATAATAGCTTAACTAAGCTATCCAAACCACTTCCATATTTTTAAAACTTGCTAATTAAGTTTTAGCAAAAACCTAGTAAGCAAAATTTCTTAATTAGACAAAGTAGTAATTAACAACAATTATCATATTCTACTAGGTTAAGTTTTCTTAAACACAAATTAAAATTAAACACTTCATCAAGTTTTACCCTAACTTGAATTTCTTAAAAATTATGAATAATGAATTAATCAAGAGTTTAAAGCTATATTACTCATTTAATTAACTAACTTAAAGCTTTAATACAATAAAAATTAAATATTTGATTTAGAAATTATACCTCTTAAAAACACAAAGATCAACTAGCTCCATCAAACTTTTCCTCCAAAAAGATGTTTTTCAAGAAGATCCAAGCTGGTTAGTGAAGGAAAGTGATGGTTTTATTTTTTTTTTTAGGATTTTATGGATTTATTTTTGAATTTTTTGATGAGTTTTTGATCTTGGAAAATGAAGAAATTGAGCTAGGAAAAATTTTGGACAGAAATGGGGAGGCTCGGCCATATAAGGATATGGGGGTGTAGTTTTGTGAATTTAGTGAAGAAAGTTCTAGCAAAAAATCATTAAATGCTTCAATAAATGCATTTTTCCACCTTTCTTTCTTTTCTTTTCTTTTTAAATTTAAATCCTTTGGCACTAAAAAAATTCTAGATATTTGAAGAGAAGCTTCCAAAATAATTGTAGTGATAATTTCCAATGATTCTCATTTAGAAGAATTTACCCCAATTTATGTGTTTAATTTACCACTTAAAATAATATTTTATTAAAGAAAAATTCTATCTGAACCAAAACTTCCCATATACCCCCAAAGCTTGCGCACTAGCTTTATTTTAGCTAAACTAGGTGCCGGCAAGTTTCTACGAACGTTTGATCACAATCGGGTTAAAACGGAAAATACCGACTATTTTACCCTAAAACGGAAAAATTCGCATAACGATTTCTAAAACGTTACAATCTCCCCCCTTATAGAAATTAGGTCCCCGACTTAAAATTTAACTACGCGTACCTTCGAAGAGATGAGGGAATTTCTTCCGCATCTCGCTCTCGGCCTCCCAAGTGATCTCCTAACTAGTAAGGCTACGCCAGAGCACCTTCACAGATGGAAAGAACTTTGACCGAATTTTCTTCACCTGCCGATCCAAAATAACTACCGGCTGCTCGGTGAACAAAATATCACGCTCAAGCTTAACGATCTGGTACTGAATCATGTGAGAAGGATCATGAAGGTATCTACGAAGTATCGACACATGGAAAATGGGGTGAACATCCGGAAAACTAGGCGGGAGCGCCAAACGATAAGCAACAGACCCACTTGCTCAAGGATCTCGAAGGGACCAAAAAATCTAGGACTGAGCTTCCATTTTCTCCCAAATCGCATAACGCCCTTCATCGGAGAAATCCTCAGGAATACATGATCCCCCACTGCGAACTCAAGTCTGCGACGACGACGATAGGAATAAGACTTCTGCCTACACTGGGCTGCTCTCATCCTGTCCTAAATCAGCTGGATCATCTCCGTAGTCTCCTGAACTAGCTGGGGTCCCAAAATCCTACTCTCGTTGAGTTCGGTCCAACAGACTGGCGCTCGACACTTCCTACCATACAAAGCCTCAAAAGGTGCCATCTGAATAGCCTCCTGAAAGCTGTTGTTGTAGGAGAACTCAATCAACGGCAAGTGACAATCCCAACTGCCACCAAAATCAAGCACACATGCACGGAGCATATCCTCCAGAGTCTGTATAGTCCGCTTTGACAGACCATCAGTCTGTGGATGAAAAGCGGTGCTAAAACTCAACCGGGTACCCAAAGCTTCCTAAAGCTTCTGCCAAAGACGGCTAGTAAACTGGGTGCCTCTGTCGGTTACTATGCATGTGGGAACACCGTGCAAACGCACAATCTCATCTTTGTACAACTGAGCATACTGAGCATAACCGAATGTGGTCTTCACTGGAAGGAAGTGAGCCGCTTTCGTCAACCGGTCAACAATCACCCAAATGGAGTCATACCCTCGACTAGTCCTAGGTAGACCCATAATGAAGTCCATAGAAATCTGCTCCCATTTCCACTCCGGAATGGGTAAAGGCTGCAACTCTCCAGCCGGTCTTTGATGCTCAGCCTTGACTTGCTGACAAGTCAGGCACCTCGAAACGAAGTCCGAAATATCACGCTTCATCCCTTCCTACAAGTAAAAGTCTCACAAGTCACGGTACATATTGGTGGAACCTGGATGAATGCTAAAGGCTGACTGATGTGCCTGCTCTAGGATCTCGCATCTCAACCCATCATCATCTGGTACACACAAGCGAGTCCCGCATCGTAGCACACCCTGGTCATCAATCATGAACTCCGAAACTGTACCCTGCCTAACAAGCTCAAGAATCTCAGTCAAACGGGCATCACTGGGATGCGCCTCACGGATACGATCAAGTAGTAGCGGACGGGAGGGGATATGAGCAAGCTGTCCCCCAGCAGATGTGAACTCAAACTGCACTCTACCATCACACAAGAGCTGCCAATCTGCAGAAGACTAACGCTGAACTGCGCTCAACTGGGACAAGCTACCCCCGGGCCTACGACTCAAAGCATCAACAACCGCATTCACCTTGCCCGGGTGATAAAGGATCTCACAATCATAATCCTTCACAAGCTCCATCCAACGGCGATGTCGCAGATTCATATCCCGCTGCTGGAAGATGTACTTCAAGCTTTTGTGATCCGTGAAGATCTGACACGACTCTCCGTATAAGTAGTGTCTCCAAATCTTCAATGCAAAGACCACCGTGGCCATCTCAAGATCATGAGTAGGGTAATTCTGCTCGTGCTTCTTCAGCTGCCTAGAAGCATAAGCAATCACTCTATCATGCTACATCAGTACACAACCGAGCCCCACTCGAGAAGCATCACAGTAAATAACATAGCCGCCCGATCCAGAAGGCAAAGATAGAACTGGTGCTGTCATCAACCGAGTCTTCAGCTGCTGAAAACTTTGCTCACATGCATCAGTCCAAAGAAAAGGAACTCCCTTCCGGGTCAGTCCAGTCAGTGGTGCAACGATACTCGAGAAATCCTACACAAAACAGCGATAATAACCAGCTAAGCCCAAAAAGCTGCGGACCTCAGTCACCGATACAGGTTCGGGCCAAAGCTGTACAGCCTCGATCTTCCTCGGGTCCACAAGAATACCATCACCAGTCACCACATGACCCAGGAAGACAACTTTATCAAGCCAAAACGCGCACTTTGAGAATTTAGCATACAGCTGGTGAGCTCTCAAAATCTGCAAAGCAATCCTCAAGTGTTGCTCATGCTCCTCACGACTCCTAGAGTAGACCCGTATGTCATCAATGAACACAATAATAAACTGGTCGAGGAACGGCCTGAAAATCCGGTTCATCAGATCCATGTACGCTGCTGGCGCATTGGTGAGTCCGAATGACATCACCAGAAACTCAGAATGCCCATAGCGCGTACGAAAAGCAGTCTTCGGAATGTCATCATTCCGAACCCGCAACTGATGATAACCCGAACGCAAATCAATCTTAGAAAAATGTTTCGCACTCTAGAGCTGATCAAATAAATCGTCAATGCGAGGTAAAGGATACCGATTCCGCACCGTAACTCGGTCCAATTAACGATAATCCACACACAACCTCAAACCGTCGTCCTTCTTCTTGACGAACAGAACAGGAGCTCCCCACGGCGAAACACTCGGACACACAAGTCCCCTATCAAGCAATTCTTGCAATTGATCTTTAAGCTCTCTAAGCTCTACCGGAGTCATCCGATAAGGCGGTATAGAAATAGGCTCCGTGACAGGAATCAAATCAATGCAGAACTCAATATCGTGCTCTGGTGGCATCCCAGGTAACTCATATGGAAAAACGTCGAGAAACTCTCGCACGGTAGGAACCTGGTCCAACGAATCCACTGTGACCCCAGTATTATGAATGAAAGCCAAGAATCCCCGACATCCTCTCCTCAAAAGCCGACTAGCGCAAAGGACCGAAATCAAACTGTGAGGAGCGGCACTACGGTCCCCCTACACAACAAACACTGACTCGCCGGGAAAACAAAACCTAACTGTCTTCTCACGGAAGTCCACGGATGCGTAGAAAGTAGCTAACCAGTCCATACCCAGCAGAACGTCGAAGTCCAACATCCCAAGAAGGATCAAGTCGACGGACAGATCTTTCTCTCTTATACGGACATCACACGACCGGAACACGTGTCGCGCAACAAACGACTCGCCCACAGGAGTAGTCACGACAAGCGGCTGATCTAGCAAACACGACTCTCGGCCTAATCTCGGCACGAAGTGCATAGAAACATATGAATGCGTAAATCCTGGATCGAAAAGAACATGTGCATCATAAGAACATACAGAAAGGGTACCTGAAACCACAGCATTGGACGCCTGCGCGTCCTGATGAGTCAAGGCAAACACCCGAACCTGCCCTCTACCGGCAACTGGCTGACCTCCGCCTCTACCACCCCGCCCTCTCGGTACAAAACCTCCGCGACCCCGACCTCTCTGCACATGAGTTTGACGCGGAGCAACAACCGGCATAAGGGGCAACGCCCTCTGAGGCGGAGAAGGTGGTAAGGTAACCTGCGGTACAGCTGCCTCGCTCACCCGTGGCTCAGCACAATCTCGAACCCGATGACCCATACTCCCGCACTGGTAACATCCAGATGCAAACTGCTGACCCTCCTAAGGGTAAGAGCAAAAAATACGACCTCGTATCGAACCTCCACTACCTCCAGTATCTGAACCGGAACTGTCACGACGTCTAAATGCCCGCCTCCCCGCCGGATCACCAGTACGAACCCTCTTCAGTTCCGGAGCAACTGACGACTCAGAAAGACGCTCCTCCAACAATAGGGTTGCATCCACCGCTGCCGCATATGTGTCGCGATGCTGAATGCTGGTGGCTAGGAACAACTGGGTAAGAAGGCCTCGAACAAACCTCTTCACCCTCATCTCCTCGGTCGCTACCAAGTATGGAGCATACACAGACAGCTCGGTAAATCATACATCGTACTCCGACACCGTCATCCCCGGAGTTTGGCGTAACGACTCAAATCTGCGTGCTCGCGCATCCCTGACGCTCGGTGGAAGAAAACGGGCAAGAAATACCGTCACAAACTCAGCCCAGGTCATAGGAGCAAGACCTGCGGCTCTGCCCCATTCCAACGACTCACACCACTTCTGGGCCAGACCCTCCAGACGGAAGCTCGCGAACTCCACCCATCTCTCGTTGGACGGAGCGAACGACAAATCCTGGCCATCCGGTCGATAAACGACTGCGGATCCTCAGTAGCATCTGTGCCAGTGAACACCGGAGGCCTCAGCATCATAAACTCGGTCAGCGACACGGTAATAACCTCCGGAGCTGTAACTGCGACTGCCAGAACAGTAGGCACCATCATGGTCCCTGCAACGGGTGGAACAACTGCCTGCCCCTGCGCTCGAATGGCCTCAACTAATGTCCCCATCATCTGGCGCAGGACCTGCATACCAGCCCCAAACATAGCAATGTGCTCCGGTACAACAGGCGTACCGCCTTGGTCAGTCCTCGCCTCGGACGAGTCGACTCTGACCTCGGCCCTCGCGGTCGCACTCTGTGCCCTCGTAGTCTTCCGTGGCATATAGGCTGGAAATTGAAACAAGATTCGATAAGGACACGAAAATCGAATCACAAGGAGGTATATAATCACGGAAGGAATTTCAATCAATAAGTCCTAAGGTCACTTAGGTGGAGTACCGTGTCGTAAGTATGCCGCGGAACATATACACGTTACGTTGCTCTGCTTAAGCTACCTACTCCATCTTACCAAGGTCATCCTACAATCCGAAAGGTAAAACCTAGCACTCTGATACCAACTTTGTCACGACCCAAAATTTGGCCCGTAAACGGCACTTAAACTACGTAACGTCTACAGGAGTTCGCAACTTAAGTAAGACAAAACCCAGAAATATAAACCACCCCAAAAAGAATAAACGGAGAAAAACATAGTTTAAAACATTCGGAAGATCTTAAGTAAAATCTTTAGCTTTAGTTTTCTTTCTAGAAAATTTCGGCAGCACCTCCTTTGTAAAAACTAGCCCTGAAAACGGGTACAACATAGATAAAAATAAAGCATCCCAAACGGGAGAAAATCACGCCCAACGGCGGAGACAACCACCACAAACATATATATACGACGCCGAAGCGAAGAAATATAAAAGAAAAGTGAATATGAAGTAAAACTTTTCAACAAAACCGGCTCCCACGAGCACGACACCCAAAGTCACCAAAATAATAATACAACACCGAATCCTCACAACTCGTCTCTAAGTCAGATACAAGAAGTGGTATATGGAGAATACTAGATCCAATAAAAAGATATACAAAGTACAAACGGATAACCGCAAAACCACCTAAAAGCAAAGGCCTCACAGCCAACCGTAGCGGTATTCGCAAAAGTAGAGATGATAAGATGCCCTGCCGCGACTACACTAAGGGTAAGCCCTGCAAAACACTGTGGCACAACAGGGGTGAGTTGCCAACTCGTGAATAGTAAATAACAACATACTGAAATCGCAAGTATGCACTAACAGCAATGATCAATAACATGTAAGCTGGTAGCATAAGTATGACAATATGAATATGCAACTTTCATGATCAAGGTACACCACCAGATACTATATCTACATGAATCAAATGTATATCAACTGAATACTGAGTGCGGGAAAATAAATAATCTCATGCACAAATCATAAGCATGGAAAAAATCCGGTGTAAATCAACAACACCCCAATTCCCAAATACTCAGATCGGCCCTCAAATCCTGTAAGTCTCATGGAACCTGAGTGTCAAACGTCAATACTCTAAAACATCATGAAAACAAGTGCCTAATATCGACACATAAATACTCGTATCCATACGTTCCTCGAAACACAAGTATCCCCCTTCGACACTTGTGTTCCACGTATCGGTCTTTCTGATATCCATACGTTCCTCGAAACCCAAGTATCCCACCTCGACACTTGTGTTCCACGCATCGGTCTCCAAAATCCATATATATCTCGGAATATAAGTTCCTAACATCGACACTTGAAATTCCCCAAATCGCATGGAAACATATCTCAAATGCGTAGATCCATGTAAAATAACATATGCAACTTAAAATATCAATATGAGCATATCACGGGAAAAGTACGCTATTTAAATGCATCGAGTCATTAAATATATCTCGCGGTTCCCAAAATCGAAATCCAAAATACATATATATACAGCGTCCTATTCCACCGATATATATGTTATAAAAAAAACCGATCATGTTACAATCGCAAAGTATATGTGCGAGCATTTAGGTATAGTATGACATATGTATAGGCATGTAGGTATACCGGTATGCTATATGTCATATGCGCTATCGCACAAGAATAACTGCCTCTATGTCGCTAACCACTAGCAAGGTATATCAATGAATATTTGTGTTGTGCGTATCATTGCAATTACCGACAGTGCGTGTGTAGCATATCATTGGTGCTCGTGCAACATGGACTGTCAATAATAGTGCAGTGTAGAATGGATACAGGTTCAGGCACAACAAGTAGCTATATGCAATGAAATGCATGCATCATCCCTATATGAGCATATAAACATGCGGCTAATATCATATCATATCTAGCCCTGACGCTTAACGCCATACGGCCGAATTTCCCATAGATGTTAAATCTACTCACCGATGGTCTCGAGCTATGAAAATCCAACCACCTGCTTCCCCTTGTTCACAGCGCTAGAAGTCCCCGCTTGCGATCCTAAAATTTCACAAACGCATCACATAATCTAAATATCCTATGCCGACAAAAAGATAACGAAACGCATGGATAACGCCCAGAAAATTGCACTGCGCACTTAGCGCATCTAATGCGCACGACATCGGCCAAAAACCCTAATTAGGGTCGCTAAACTACGAAACACCAAGCCTAGAATCCGATCGTCCCGATCGCGCAACGCAACACAAACAAATACGAGGAATATAATAGATATAACCTCGCAACGATCAAATTAACCCGCGTCGAAAATACACCGAAACCTAGTAAGCAACTTATCGCAATATTTCGCACAAGTTCAAAGCTAACACATATCTAACGATTTCAAACATCTTATAATAGCTTAACTAAGCTATCCAAACCACATCCATATTTTTAAAACTTGCTAATTAACTTTTAGCAAAAACCTAGTAAGCAAAATTTCTTAATTAGACAAAATAGTAATTAACAACAATTATCATATTCTTCTAGGTTTAGTTTTCTTAAACACAAATTAACATTAAACTCTTCATCAAGTTTTACCCTAACTTGAATTTCTTAAAAATTATGAATAATGAATTAATCAAGAGTTTAAAGCTATATTCTCATTTAATTAACTAACTTAAAGCTTTAATACAATAAAAATTAAAGACTTGATTTAGAAATTATACCTCTTAAGAACACAAAAGATCAACTAGCTCCATCAAACTTTTCCTCCAAAAAGATGTTTTTCAAGAAGATCCAAGCTAGTTAGAGAAGGAAAGTGATGGTTTTATTTTTGTTTAGGATTTTATGGATTTATTTTTGAATTTTTTGATGAGTTTTTGATCTTGGAAAATGAAGAAATTGAGCTAGGAAAAATTTTGGACAGAAATGGGGAGGCTCGGCCATATAAGGAAATGGGGGGTAGTTTTGTGAATTTAGTGATGAAAGTTCTAGCAAAAAAATCATTAAATGCTTCAATAAATGCATTTTGCCACCTTTCTTTCTTTTCTTTTCTTTTCAAATTTAAATCCTTTTGCACTAAAAAAAAATCTAGATATTTGAAGAGAAACTTCCAAAATAATTGTAGTGATGATTTCCAATGATTCTCATTTAGAATAATTTACCCCAATTTAAGTGTTTAATTTACCACTTAAAATAATATTTTATTAGGGAAAAATTCTATCTGAACCAAAACTTTCCATATGCCCCCAAAGCTTGCGCACTAGCTTTATTTTAGCTAAACTAGGTGCCGACAAGTTTTTACGGACGTTTGATCACAATCGGGTTAAAACGGAAAATACCGACTATTTTAACCTAAAACGGAAAAATTCGCATAACGATTTCTAAAACGTTACAGTCAGATAGTATTTTGTTGTTTTTGCGCGCGTTGACCATAGGTTCTAACCTATGTGCACTTCATGTGTTGTGTCGGTTTTCGCATACGATTTTGATGTGATACGATATGTTTTGATTTGTAGGTACCTTTGTATGGACTTCGGGACGACAAGGGAGAGAAAGGCATCTTCGACTTCGGCAAGGCGAGGATTTAATGTGAGTAGATGTATATCTATGGGGGAAGTCGGTTGGATGGCGTATAGCACCCCCGCAACAGTAGAATAGGATATTCGTGTGTTGTATATATTTATGTTAATGCGAGACTTAGGTACTTAGCAAATAGGTTTCCATGAGACTATAGGCTAGGTTAAGCGTACTCGTAGGATGGTTACTCTTAGTTTAGTTCCTTAGTGTGAGCCATTAGATGTATTTCGTTGCGCACACACACACTTGTTCTTAATTGTGGTATATGTATATGTGTATATATATATACACATATGGACATGCTGATATATATATACATAGTATACATATACGCATAAGATGAGGATATGATGTTTAATGGTTTGAGTCGATATGATCGAGAAGGATGTCAAGAGATAATTAATACTTGATTTAGGTTGAGATATCGTTTATGATGCGATATATTAGCGGATCGTTGGGCGTTGTTACATAACATGCGATAACATGTGACTTGATAAATAACAGATTGTACGAGGCCTTAGATCCGTACCCCTGATTATGAAATTATACTACGATTGATACCCTATGAACTATATAATATATATATGACATTTGACCCGTACCCTCGATTTTGAGGATGCCGTACGATGGATTTTACCGTACGACATATATGTGTTTGATGATTGATCCGCACTGTTGACTTGAGGATGTCGTACGATGGATATTACCATACGTGATGCTATGAGGCTGGATCGCCGACTACTAGATATATCGACTCGGATATGCTTTCGAATTCCTTGTTATTTTCGACTCGGTTCTTAGTTTAGTCTTTAGTTGCTTAGATAAATGTTAGCTTAGGCTCGAGTCATACCTATTTTCAAAACTGATAAATCGTAAGCATTTTCAAAGGATAAACCTAGGGACGCTACGCATTTTCTAAAGACATCTCTTTTCTCAAAACCGTAGTCCCTACTTTTATAAAAACAACTATTCGTTCTATTTAAACGCGATAAACAGTATGGCTCATATATAGATTCATATACCTTATTGTTGCTTTTACTATTTACCTTCTGTTATGATTGTAGGGTTACTAGGCACTCAAACAAGGTTCTACAAGGCATCAACCATGCCCGATTAAAATTTTAGCCGTGCCGAACAATCCTAAACAAGATCTTTGCTAGATAATTAGGGTTTCACATGCAAGTAAATACCATTTACGACTAAGTGAATACGAAATACAACCTTTGTAGATCGGTCCTTCACTTCATATGCTCCTTGTAGTAGTCCCTTCGTTGCGATCATCGTGCTCCCGGACACTCGGACGGCTCCATGAGAAGATAACAACGGTATTGCTTGAAGTCTTCGAGGACGAAGATGATCTACGCCGAGGGAATACGAACTCAAGCTTCTACTTCACTAACTAGAGAATTAGTGAAGCAAACACCCTAAACTAATGTGCTAGTCTAGTAGAGGATGATGAAATAAGAAATGGGTACACTTTAGAATTTCTTTTCTCACTATATTTCTCTCTCTTTATCAAACCCTAGCAAGCATTTGAAGGAGGAAGAAGATGAGCTCAAAAATGAGAATGAAAAACTAATCAAGAGAGAGAGAGCTAACCATGGGTGAGTGGGTATCATATACTAACTCATGTAGAGATATAACCATGGCTAATTATAGTGGTTAGGTTTATAAATATCCTAAGTAAAACAAAACTAGTGGACTTTGGTCAATGCACTCACGAGCTTCATGAAGTTTCATGCACTTGAACAATTATCCACTAATTTTGTATTTACTTTGTATATTAAAACCCCACCAATATAATTATAATGGTATATGTCTCATACACCCATGTAGAGTGTATCAACAAACATGATACAAAATGAACACAAATAAATATATATCACATATATATTAAGTTGTGCACAAGTGAGAAAAACAAATGCTTAAGTGAACCAATGTTAGTTAATGTAAATTAGTATATCTAATATACAATTATACACTAAATTATTAAATCAACACTTGACTTAATAATCTAGTTATATCTCATATAACCGACTAACATCCAATGTATCGACTTTTCGAATCAACCCTTGATTCGATAACCTGGTTATATCACATATAACCAATCCATACAAACATCGTGAGAATAGAATACGGTATCACATACTCGCATTATTCCCGGTCCCGCACATATCACATATGCGCTCCTATTTCGTTTTGCCTAAGCCATTAAAACCTCTATGTAGGACTCTAAAGACTCGTCAATACGCCGGCAATAGGTGATGATCATATCAAGCACCCACAAGCCATCAGCGGTACTAGCTGGATGTAACAGCTATCCGGGTATTGAACGATCAGAAGATCAGCAAGCAAGCCCGCTCCAACTCCTGCAAAAAGCCTGACAGTGACACTACCGTACAGTCCGGTCTCCTCGTATGATATGTCGCATATCAAGTCTAGGGGTGGTAAACGTCAGACCCCAATAACCGATAAGTCATACCGATACGAGGCTCATAACGGGTCGAGAAACTACTGGTAACACTTACTAGTAAATCTCTAAACCAGCCCTGGCCAGGGACTTCCCTATTATGGCCAATCGAGCATAGCGCAACATCAACCCACAATACCGGGAAAGACGAAACCCTTCCTATCGCTCATTGCCTCCATGTGACTCGGGACTGTACCCCAAAACTACCGTTTTGCATGCCCTCTTGGACGTGGTAAGGTGGAAATCAAAGCACAGTGGGAATCACACAAGAATCTATGACGATCTCGGGTCTACAGACTAACCTGCACCAGTGTCACCAGAGAACTGCCATCTGACGTGAGGTATAATACCATCTGGGAGTTCTCGGCGAGTCCGTCCAGTGTACCCATTCTCCACTAAGCACCCGTATATCATCTCTGATGTCAAATACCAATGGATATGGGATCATCTATCGCCCATCTACATGGGTCGAGATGGTATACGCTAGTCTATTATGGTATATCGATACCCCGTCTCGATACACCCACGACTAGGGACCTTGAAGGATGTACTTATGGACTACCATGTCCCCACTAGTATGATCCGCATCATAGTCCAG
The DNA here is from genome assembly GCA_030015575.1 of Agapanthus africanus. NCBI lineage: Eukaryota > Viridiplantae > Streptophyta > Magnoliopsida > Asparagales > Amaryllidaceae > Agapanthus > Agapanthus africanus. The sequence goes on along the minus strand of JASDDO010000012.1, from coordinate 259,224,593 downwards.
GTAGTCAAGTACACATCCTAAGGGCTTTACCAACATGTAACAGAGAGACAATCAGTGTACACGTTAAGGTAAAGAGTGACCAGATAGCATACTATCATGTCGAGCAAGAAAGTCCTCCCTATATATGTCCAAGCATCCACTACAATATACATCTCATGTATAGTAATGGCCTCTAGGGCATACATATAACTAACAATGATCTCATCTGCTAGGACACCTGCACCATTACCGATGATGCGTATGTTGCACGTACACTTGCTTGCCGGGTCACACACTTCAGCATCGGTAATTACCATGGCACGCACACTGTAGTAACCGTTATTCAATTGTATACACTGATAATTGTAGCTAAGTAGCATTATTTAGCATTCCTGATATCATATGCTAGTTTAGACATTGTATTTCCTACTTTGATGCCGCATGCATTCGCATACATACATTCTAGTTATGCACTGGTCATTTGGCTTTACGCCGATATTCATTATCTCATTATATACTCATGATTATGAGATTTTGGTTTTTCCATGAGATTTCTGGATTTGGGAAACCGCATATGAATTTGAAAACATATGCTCAATTTTATAAGAAAATGCGGTTTCTCGTGATATGATGTGTGGCGTCCACCATGAGTTTTCTCGGTTATTGAGCCACGTATGTACATATACCCGATTCGAGGAGAGAGGAGGCACCGTCTGCGGGTACATGGTGGACCCGGTATGGTATCCCGGGGCAAGAAGATCGTATAGAGAGACGTTGAGCTCGGCAGGGGGGCACTACCGACCGGTGATATTTGGCGCGGCGGATATCCGGAGGATACCGACCGTAGTCGTGAGATCAGGTGATATGGGCCAATCCGGACTGACAGAGCCCGAGGATTATGTGTCGCTGATGGGAACGGTTTTCATAATGCTTTCGAGTGTCAATGCTGGGCATTCATATTTTCTCTTGATTTTGTGTGTCGATATTGGACACACCTATTTGATGATGCATTCATACATAATAGACATGACATATAGTTACCTTGTGACACGAACACGAGTTCTTGACATTTCACATATGCTTATATTATTACCTTTACTGCTACTCAATGTTATCATGTTACTATTACTATTTTATACTACTGTATGACCTAGGAGATAGTCATGCATTCGGTTTCTACTCGGTGATGTCTTCTACTCACGAATTGGCAACTCACCCCCGGTGTGCCACAGTTTCTTGCAGGTTCGACCGCATAGGTTCCGTTGCAGCTTGTTGGCACATTATCTTCTCCACGGTGATTGCATTGTTAGGTGGGATACATTTGCATCGTGTCCACCCTTATTGCTTGTATATTTTAGTTCAGTTGTATCTTGTTAAAATCTCCATCAACTAGACTTGTATATTTGTAGACTTAGAAACCATTATTGTATATTCTTTTGGCTTAGAGTCACGCTCATGTATTATTCTTATTTCTGGTTCTTGATACTTTATTTCTTTGCTTTATTTATGGTTTTGATGCTCGCCTTCGGCGTTGTATATTTATATCATTGCGTGGTTGTTTCCGTCAATTGGTGAAGTGCTATCTCCCGCTTGGGGATGCCTATATTTTTATTATTGCTTGTATTCGTTTTTGGGTTAAAAATTTTGAAGGAGGTCCTGTCGAAATTTCAAATGACGAAAAGGTTTTTCAAGCTAGATACAAACACTGCGTTTTTATATATACCATTACTTATGTACATAAAGAAAAAACTTTGTTTTAGTGTACCTTTATTTCAAAACTGCACCTCCACTATTTTCCCTAAAAAGGTTTAGATTTCTGGGCTTTTACCTTACTTGGATTAGGTGGGGTCCTATAGACTTCAAATGATTCAAGTGACAGTCACATGCCTTTTCCGGGTCGTGACAAAGTTGGCATCAGAGCGTTAGGTTTAAGCTTGGTTCGAGTCTAGGTTTGACTGTGCGGAGTCTAGGGTGTGTGTGTGTATATATATATATATATATATATATATATATATATATATATATATATATATTCGGAACCTAAGCTTGACCTTACGGAACTTAGACTTGGCCGAGGGGGTATTAGACCCGAACTTTCATCGCGTAGGTAGACCTTGGTTGATGGAGTAGGTGACTTAAGTAGAGTGACGTACCGTGTGTATGTTCCGTGGCATACTTAAGACACGCTACTTCACTTAAGTAGCCTTAGGATGTACATTTCTTATGCATTGCATTTCTATTCGTTCCTATGATCTATCCTCATCGATATTGGATTGTGGTTTCCATTACCGTGGTTACATGAGCGGAGAGAGCTACGGCTAGAGATGCGGTCAGAACGAGAAACGAGGACTGGCCAGGATGTATTCCGGTGACACACGAACGCACTGATTTATTGTTTTATTAAGATATCTTGCTGACATGAGCGTTCGAAATCTACACCAGGTGATCGGGCAATTGCTAGAGGCCATCCAGATTGCGAAGGATATTAAGGTATCGTCTACTCGAGATGATTGAGACGTTGTTTACCATGCGGACAGATGAGCCAGTTGTAGCTGAGTTGATAAGATATCACCCCAGACCATTGAAGCTAATGCAACATGAGTTTATACACGGAGATGTGACAGAAAGTAGCTAGTCCATCTTGAATAGAGTGACTGAGATGATTCGTCTGATCTGATGCACCGACGCAGGCTCGGTTGAGTTGAAAAATTCCAATTTGAAGGATCTTACACAGATCTAGAGTAAATCAATCAAGAAAAAACATTGTTTGTGGATGCTCCGATATAAGATCAGTAAGTTGACCAGCTTCAGATAGAAGGACCTCACCCAGACATGTTGTGAGTCGATCGAGAAAAGACGAGCGAAGGCGCATTACTCCGATGACTTGGACGAGTTCCCGATGACATAATTGGCCAGATGCCTTCTACAGGATAATGAATATGCCGAGTTTGTATCTTCGAAAGAGACTCCGGATATGACTACAGCCAATTGGAGCGCAGTCCACACAACTACGAAGGGATGATTCTGAATTGGTCCATATTGAAGGGATGAAAAGTAAGAAGTTCGTGCGAGATTTTCATGAGTTGTCGTTCCACTCCGTTAATGTTAGAGACTTGATACGCATGCAGAGGCGTTGAATGCGGCCGTAATACCAGAGAATAGTGATGAAGAGAATGCAGCTGTCCCGGAACAAGAAATGGATTATGTAAAAGGTGCCTACTTCCGAGTAGTCCTACAGAGATGAGATTTGGGAGAGACCCCGACAGGATCTTTCAGGAATACTACACGAGAAGACTTGGACCAGGATCGATTGTATCGCACACGTTTAGTGGGCCAGAGATTGCCATCATTGACATGATACATTACGAGCGACCATGTTAATTGGTCAGGAGATCTTCAGAGAATGCGTCAGAGCGGAACTATTTCCGTCATTACTCCGTATCGGGCTATCAAGCCGAGGAGTCATGTAACTGGTAACCCGTAGAGAGAAACGTGGATCTAAAAGAAAAGGACGCCATACCGTGGGCAAAGGGCAAGTAGATATCTTGCTCTGCCAGCCTTGGATGCACCGGCACCTTTCGACATTGAAGGAAGTGCACCACGACGGCAGTTTTTGGGAATTGCGCCTTGGTGATTCAGATATCTCGTTTTCATCATTTTGATCCCGATATTTTGACGGTTTGTTTTATGATTGATATTTCCTATGTGCATCATAGTTGCACTGGATTCGCATTTGTATATATCAGTTGTACTAATTTTCGTTTTGTACATACCCATTTGCACTCGATTTTGATTTTGTATACTCCGATATATTTGATTTGATTTCGTGCATATAGTGTACACATGATTTGACTTATGCATTTGGTGTAGTTTACACCCACTTTCAGTACTTGATTTGATTTTGTGCGCATAGATGCACATGTTTATGAGTTCATATACCGCGGTATACATGATTTTGATTCAGTGTATGTCATATACCGTTGATTTCGATTTTGATACACGATATTTGTTTTCTTGCACCCTAACACACTAGATTTATGTTTTCGTGCATCCTGAGTACTTGATTGAGATTCTTGCGCACACTTGGCGCACTTGATATGATTTGGTGGACAACATATGCACTTAATCGAGATTCTTCATTCACATTAGATGCACCCGGTATTGTTGTCAGGCACACCCGTTGCACTTGACAGATATTTTCGTGCACACCCGTTGCACTTAGTTTGTTTTTGTGCACATTCATGGCACCTGTGTTTGATATCGATTTCCGTGCGCACCAAACGCACGTGGCATTCCTTGTATACATTGTTGAGATTGATTCCTTTCGAGCAGCATATTTTTTAATATACATTATATGGTTTAACAACCGAGCAGGACTAGTCTTAGGACAGTACCTGAGCATTTTTTCATGCATCGGTATTTACCGAGGGGATTTTCAAAAGGAGCTATAGTCTCAATATTTTCCTACGTGTCCATGATGACACGAAATTTTATAAAGAAAACCCTTCTAAATCATTTTCAAAAGGCGGTACGTGTATATTAAACAAAGGATATGCATATATATATATATATATATACAACTATTTTCTTTATGATGCACGCCCGCTACCCGTGCCGTGATTTGTATATCGCACGGCGATTCGAAAAGGGATTTTTCATGCACTTTTATTTGGTTGTTTTGAAGACTTCACAACGATGTGTACTGTATAGATTTTAACATTAGTATTTTCACATTAACTCCCATGATGGAGTGACGCTGGACGGAGTTTCGAATCTGAGTTTTGCACTAGTTTTCATGCGCATATATTGCGTTATGATCTGTTTTATGTCTTCGTGATTTCGGAGCCCCGATGACTTGATTGTTTTGCTGAAATGTTTAAGTTATTGGCAGGTTTAAATTTAAATTCGGGGGCCGAATTTATTTAAGGGGGGAAGATTGTAACATTTAAAAAATAATAATATATTATTTTTGGAATTTAAATAAATAAAATAATAAATTTCATGAATATTATGAAAATATGGATATTTGTTTTAATGATGTGGTATAACTATATACCGGTAGTTTGGAAAATAATTGGAAAATTAATATAAATTATTGGTTTTGAAAGAATTTATGTGATTTGGATATTTTATAAATTATTATACAATTAATTATATACAAATTCAATGCTAAACTTGATTAATATTTACTAATTATGTATTAAGCTTGATTATGCATATGACATGCACCATGTCATGTTGCAAAACACTTATTACATTTAAATGAACCATGGATTCTTTTGCAAATATATGGTTTTTGAATTTATTTTTAAAAGAAAAGAAAATGGAATTTTAAATGTGAGATATTTTGTGACATGAAGGCATGGTTGAGGTGAGAGAGAGAGAGAACCTTCTACACACCATGGCTGTTGTTCTTTTCCTCCTTCATTTCTCCCATCTTCATTTTCTTCATCTCATTCTCCTCACCAATCCCCTTCCTCTACCTCACACAAACACCTCAAAATCTTAGCCAAAACCTTATACCCTCTTGACAAAAAATGATCTCTAACTCACTACAAGCATGATGGTAAGAGCAAGTCAAGACTTTGGGCAACCCAAGAATTTTCTCGACTTGCCAAATGAGGTAATCCCTGCACTCTTAATCTAGTTTTTAGTGTTTCTTACATCCTATAATGGTTTAGAGCCAAACTAATGAGGTTTAGGGATCTTGGAAAATTACAAGGTGAGGTTTAGGGTATTATTTGGCTTGTAATGGTGTAATTGAGGTTTAATAGAGTACACAATAACCTTTAGTGATGTTTACTGGCCAAGACCAGAGACTAGAACCCGATACTCGAACTTAGAATTTTCTAATGTCGGTTTTGTGGAGTTTTGAGGACTATATAGAATCTGGAGCAACTTGGGATAATTTTAAGATAAACAAACAACTACATTGACCTAGTTAGACCACTAGAAGACCACCACAGAGAGACGAGACCCAAATTCCAATGTGGGGCCGACGACACCGGGAAAATAGCTATTCTCGCTGGGCCAATTTTGGTCATTAGTGTTGGGGTTTGGTCAGTAGCTCCCACTCCTGATGACCTAGCCCCTGTATTGTTAGATTTGTCCCTATCTATCTGTGCAAAAATCTGGGAGCAAATTGAGTGTCTTTTGACAATGTTTTCTGATATTTGAAACTTGGATTTTTGGATTTCTTGATGTGACTTGGTCGTTCGACGTTCGCACGTTGACGTCAGATAGAATTTTGTTGTTTTTGTGCACGTTGACGATAGGTTCTAACATATGTGTGCTTCGCATGTCGTGTCGGTTTTCAAATACGATATTGATGCGATACGATGTGGTTTGATTTGTAGGTACCTTTGCGTGGACTTCGGGACGACAAGGGAGAGCAAGGCATCATCGACTTCGGCAAGGCGAGGATTTAATGTGAGCAGTTGTATATCTACGAGGGAAGTCGGGTGGATGGCATATAGCACCCCCGCAACCGTAGAATAGGATATTCGTGTGTTGTATATATTTATGTTAATGCGAGACTTAGGTACTTAGAAAATAGGTTTTCAGGAGACTATAGGCTAGGTTAAGCGTACTCGTAGGATGGTTACTCTTAATTTAGTTCCTTAGTGTGAGCCGTTAGTTGTATTTCGTTGCACACACACACTTGTTGTTAATTGTGGTATATGTATATTTGTGTATATATATACACATATGAACATGCTGATACACACGCACACACATATGCGTATAAGATGAGGATTTGATGTTTTATGGTTTGAGTTGATATGATCGAGCAGGATGTCAAGAGATAATTAATACGTGATTTAGGATGAGACATCGTTTATGATGCGATATATTAGCGGATCGTTGGGTGTTGTTACATAACATGCGATAACATGTGACTTGATAAATAATAGATTGTATGAGACCATAGATCCATACCCCTGATTATGATGTTCTACGACGATTGATACCGTACGAACTATATGATATATATATATGACATTTGACCCGTACCCTCGATTTTGAGGATGCTATACGATGGATTTTACCGTACGAGATATATATATGATGATTGATCCACACTCTTGACTTGAGGATGCCGTACGATGGATATTTCCGTACGTGATGCTATGAGGCTGGATCGCCGACTACTAGATATATCGACTCAGTTGTGCTTTCGAATTCCTTGTTACATTCGACACGGTTCTTAGTTTAGTCTTTAGTTGCTTAGATAAATGTTAGCTTAGGCTCGAGTCATACCTATTTACAAAACTGACGAATCGTAGGCATTTTCAAAGGATAAACTGAGGGGCGCTATGGATTTTCAAAAGACATATCTTTTCTCAAAACATCGTAGTCCTTACTTTTCTAAAAACAACGATTCATGCTATTTAAACACGATAAACGTTATGGCTCGTATATAGATTCATATATCTTATTATTGCTTTTACTGTTTACCTTCTGTTATGATCTCGTCTGCTAGGACACCTCCACCATTACCGATGATGTGTATGTTGCAGTACACTTGCTTGCCGGCTTACACACTTCAGCATCGGTAATTGCCATGTCACGCACACTGTAGTTACCTTTATTCCATTGTATACACTGATAATTGTAGCTAAGTAGCATTATTTAGCATTCCTAATATCATATGCTAGTTTAGACTTTGTATTTCCTACTTTAATGCCGCATGCATTCGCATACATACATTCTAGTTATGCACTGATCATTTGGATTTACGCCTGTATTCATTATCTCATTATATACTCATGATTATGAGATTTCGGTATTTCCATGAGATTTCTGGATTTGGGAAACCATATATGAATTTGTAAACATATGCTCAATTTTAAAAGAAAATGCGGTTTCTCGTGATATGATGTGTGGCGTCCACTATGAGTTTTCTCGGTTATTGAGCCACGTATGTACATATATCCGATTCGAGGAGAGAGGATGCACCGTCTGCAAGTACATGGTGGACCCGGTGCGGTACCCTGGGGCAAGAAGATCTTATAGAGAGACGTTGAGCCCGGCAGGGGAGCACTACCGACCGGTGATATTTGGCGCGGCGGATATCCGGAGGATACAGACCGTTGTCGTAAGATCAGATGATATGGTCCGATCCAGACTGACGGAACCCAAGATATATGAGGATTATGTGTCGCTGATAGGCACGGTTTTCATGATCCTTTCGAGTGTCGATGCTAGGCATTCAGATTTTCTCATGATTTTGTGTGTCGACGTTGGACACACCCATTTGATGATGCATTCATACATAATATACATGACATATAGTTACCTTGTGACACGAACACGAGTTCTTGACATTTCACATATGCTTATATTCTTACCTTTACTATTACTCGATATTATCGTGCTATTATTACTATTGTGTTGTACTGTATGACCTAGGAGATAGTCATACATTCGGTTTCTACTCGGTGATGTTTTCTACTCACGAGTTGGCAACTCACCCCCGTTGTGCCACAGTTTCTTACAGGTTCGACCGCACAGGTTCCGTTGCGGCTTGCTGGCACACTATCTTCTCCAGGGTGATTGCATTGTTAGGTGGGATACATTTGCATCTTTTCCACCCTTATTGCTTGTATATTTTAGTTCAGTTGTATCTAGTTAAAATCTTCATCAACCAGACTTGTATATTTGTAGACTTAGAAACCATTATTGTATATTTTTTCAGCTTAGAGTCATGATTAACAGGTTTTCACGGTGTTTTATTTAGAAAGAATTTGAAATAACCGCAATCAAAGACGGCGTCGCGTGTAGCTAGCCGCGATGAGTACGGGTCGTCCGCAGGGAGATGGTAGGCTTTTTAGCTTGTTTTAACGATCTAATACCATATCTTGAGTTATTGTTTATACGAAGTGTCGTAACTATGATATGTTCAATAAAAAGACTTGTTAAAGGTAGTTTTAGGTTAGCTTGTGCGAGGATGATGTTTCCCGTTTCCTTATAGACCTAATTTTGATATTGACACTAAGGAAATAGGCGACAATGTGGATTAGGGAACTTGAAATACGGTATTTGCGATTTTGAGCTAAACCGTATTCCTTGTCCCTTGTCCTTCCGTTGTTGTCTCTTGACCTTAGCCTTCGGCAAACCATTCGCAATCCGGTCACGATTAGGATTTACCGCTACCGTGGTAGGATAGGGTGCCTAACGGAGCGGAATTGCGAGTGGTTTGCTCGGAGTTTCAAATTGCAAAGTTAAGGTTTTTAAGGTTTTAGCAAACAAATCTCCTAACACAAACTAACCATTTTCTACCCGTAACAAGTAAATCAGTTACTCACACACATTTACAATTCCAAAATAAAAAAGAAAAGAGTAAGGCAACATAACAAAAATTGAAAGAAAAGAAAAGACAAAGAGAGAACCGATAAATCAAACGTGCAAATTTCTTCAACTGTTCTTTAATCCCGTACCAATGTGAAATCCCAAATACCAAATTTTAAGATTGCAAGCTCACATAAGAGGTTGCAAGATCAAAATAAAGCAAGGATTTCACAAGTTCAAGTATGTAGAAAGCAAGACATATGAAATGAAATGAGAACTTTTATTGAATTTCCAACAAGATACAACTAATCTTGAATTCAAGAACCTAAATCTTAAGCTTGCAAGTTCAATGAAGAAGTTTCAAGGTCAAGACAAAGGGTCAAGAGCTCAAGAGTTCAAAGGAATAGCAAGTTACAAATTACAAGTGTTCTAAAGCAAAACTAAAGAAAAAGTATGTTCTCTCCTTGCCCATGACCTGGTATTTATAGGCAACATGGGTTGCTTAGTAGCTTTTGGAGGGAAATCATGATGCTTTAAATCACATCACCTCTTTTAGCATTTAATGCACATCACATCATCTCTTTTAGAATTTAATGCACATCACATCACCTCTTTTAGCATGGTCTAGTGTTCACTTGCATTGTGTTGGACCAAAATTTGTGTACACTTTGTTGTTTGCAAAAGAACTTAATGGATATTGATCGGTTTTCTATTCTATTTGCAGTGTTGGCTCCCAAACGTTATATTCGTGATTTTGAGTGTGTTTCCAGCATTTTATCACAAGCACCTGTAATCTGTATTACCTAGCAGACACTGGTTAATAGTACCGATATATAACAAAATAAATAATGAATGAGCGGTATTAAAATGCAGTTTTCCGTGATGAACAAATACCCCCAAACTTATCATTTGCTCGTCCCGAGCAAAACAAAATCCTAACCTCATTTTCGCAGGGAACGCGGTTGCACTGAGCTTGTGCAACATGCCGTTAAACCTCTAGGTGTCCCTAGCAGGAGGAGTGTTGTCTCCTGAGGGTTTTCAGCGGATTTCACCCACAAAATCCCGTCAAGCTAGTTTCGCGAAATAACTGTGATTCTAACCCTAAGGTTTTGCTTCAAAGCCAGCAAATCTATTATCCTAAATTTAGAAATATCGAACCCTTTTTTTCATAACTCACTTTTTATTTAATCTGAAGATCTTATACATCTTTACGTGCAGTGCAAATAGTGTCATTTAGTTTCAAAAGGATCGATTAAAGTCGCCATGTCACAAAATAAAGCCCAGATAAAAACTTAAAAAGGATCACACAAGTTTTATAAAGAGTTAGGTATTTTTCAAGTTCCGTTTTCCAGTTAGGTTTCAAATTCCGAATTTCTATTTTCCTTAATAGGAAACTAGACCTTATTTTTCACTCCACATTTACTTGTTTTCGTTTCATACACACCTTCATGAACGTTCAATAGTCTTCATCACAGGATAAAACCTTCATATCTCCGTTAAAAATATTTTTAAAAAACCTGTCTTATGTCAAGATTATTTTCACATAGAGAACCGTTAGGAATTTTAACTCGGAGAGAACACTTGCTTGATTTTGTTTTAATTTGGACTTTCTAGACTTCTTATCGAGCTTTGGGCCAATGCTCCCAAACCAGTTGGTTTTAGGGCATTAGGTGTAGAGATACCCCGGCAGACTTAATTGCTCAAGTTACCTAGGCCCTAAAACAAAAGACCTATTTTAGCATGAAAATCATAACGATTTAATGCGAACGGAGATATAACCAGTTGTTCAATTATTTTTAGGATAAGAGACGTGTTCAGTGGATCAGGTGTGTAATCACTTTAATCATGTTCCAGATGGGTTATTCTTCAGAATTAGTTCCTATTAAGGTATCTATAATATTCCATCATATCCACTTCACATTCGAAACTATTCTTGATATTACTTATTTCAGAACAAACCTATTTGATCCTCAAAAATTAGTTTATCAATTTAAAATTTTTCAGTCATATTAAACTTGTTATCTAATTTTCAAAACTCACGACACGTGTAGTGTGATGTAAAGACGTATATTAGCTATAATTAAACTCAAAGGAGGGTTATCCTTCAGGTTTTCAAAATTTAAAAATAGGATTTAGTTGTTCTTATCTTATCAAACAAAACCGTCGAAATATCGAATCTAAGTTCTCCCACTAGCTAACTTGACGACAAAGTTTTTATGTTTTTAGAATTTTTTTTGATTTTTATGGGTTTTTGAATATGTATGCAAATGCAGAATATACAAATGAATGCGAAGGGAAAAAGATTACCGAGCCCACCGCCAAACTTAAACTGGACAGTGCCCTCACTGTCATTGTACATCAAGAGGGCAAAATTGTTGAAGCGTCAAAATCGTCGGTTCTCCTCTTTTTTTTTCTTTTTTTTTGTAATGAACAAATGACTGAGCATCACCATACAAGATTGCTCGTCAAAAAGAAAAAATGCACAGGACAAGAATATCCATATATACATATATATATATATATATATATTAAGAATAGTATATACATACCCCTAAACTTATTTGAAACAGTGTCTCCACTGTTTATGGCTGGATAACCAAAGTTTGGTGGTAAACAGAGGAAGATTATGCAGGGTAAACTTGCTCCTACAATATCAGGAGCTCCTCTGATGGTTCTGCGCTAAGGAACGGTTTCAATCTGTGCCCGTTTACTTTGAAGAACGAACCGTCCTTTGGATTCCCCAAATCCACTGCGCCGTGCGGGTACACATACCGCACAAGAAAAGGTCCCTTCCAGTGAGATCGAAGTTTACCGGGATGGAAATGGAGTCAGGTATCATAAAGAAGTTCATGTTGTCCAGGCGTGAAGGTTTTGCGCGTAAGGTGTTTATCATGAAACACCTTCGTTTGGTTCTTTATAATAACCGCGTTGTCGTAAGCCTCATCCCGAAGCTCGTTTAGTTCGTTCAGTTGCAGCTTCCGATAGCTGCCCACATCTTCAAGATAGAGATTCAGCTCTTTGATCGCCCAAATAGCACGATGTTCGATTTCCATAGGGAGGTGGTAAGCCTTTCCGTACACAATCCGATAAGGAGACATGTCAAGATCAGTCTTATATGGAGTTCGAAATGCCCAAAGGGCATCGGTTAATTCCAAAGACCAATCTTTACGGTTCTTGGAAACTGTTTTCTCCAGAATCTGCTTGATCTGCAGATTTGAAACTTCGGCTTGCCCACATGTTTGGGGGTGGTAGGTGTCACGACCCGAAAGTATGGAACATGACCGGTACTTAAAGTACGAAACGTCTCGAGGCGTACGTAATCTAAGTAAGCCGAAAACCCAGAAATCCAAAACCAAGAAAAGTAGTAGAGTGAAGGAAAACCAATTTAAATCAAGTAGTTTGCAGCATACGCCGAAATATTCATTTTAAAAATCACAATTCTTTTCTAAAAATTTCGGCAGAGTTTCCTTTGTAAATACTGACCCCAAACGGGTGCAAAACCCTAATAAAGTATATATAATGAATAAAGGCATCCCCAAGCGGGAGCTAGCTCTTCGTCAAACGATGGTCACAACCACGCAAGAAATATAATATACAATGCCAACGGGCGAGGATCACAACAGAAAAGGAAACTCAAAACAGCATGAAATCCATAGAAATACAACGTGCGACTCTAAGGTCGAAAGAATAAACAACTGGTCTCAAGTCTGAAATAAATACATGTTTGGTTGATGGAGTTTACTAGATACAACTGAATAAATAATATACAAGGTATAATAGTGGTCACGATGCAAGTGAATCCACCTACCAAGCAAATCACCCGGAAAGGAAGCAGTGTACCAGCAAAGCCGTAATGAAACCTGTACGGCAAAACCTGCAAGAAACTGTGACACAACGGGGGTGAGTTGCCAACTCGTGAATAGAAAACATCTACGAGCAGAAACCGCATGTATGATGCAATCCTAGGTCATACGATCAATATATATATATATATAATCCTCAACATGATAAGTCTGAAGTATGAAGAGGTGGCAAGGGTAACCATCTAATCCAAGTGTAATCCCAAGTTCTCCTGTCAGTGCCTCAGGTAGCAATATATCATATGAATGAGGTATGAATGCATGAAAACATAATACATGTAAATGAAGAAACTTCTTTCATAACTTAGTGAGATTTCTGTATATTTAAAATGAGGTATCATAAATGAAATCAGCATAAACAGTGTCTAGCATCGACACAAAACATAAATCCCAATATCTCAATATCTTAGGCTCCGGCTATCCGGACTGGCCTGTATCACCAAATCTCAAAATCTCAGTGTCTCAATCTCACTATCTAGGGCACCGTCAGTCCGGATCGGCCCCTAACATCAATCACAGGACCACAACGGTATCCTCCGGATATCCGATGCGTCAGATAAAATCACCGGTTGGTAATCTTCCCCAGCCTGGCTCATCGTCTACTACTCGATCTTCTTGACCCGGGGTACCTTACCGGGCCCACCATGTACTCGAGACGGTTCATCCAACTCCTCGAAATGGGTCTCGAAAACCAACAGAAAACTCATGGTGGACGATACAAACATCATGAGAAAACCGCAGTTTTTATTTTAAAAAGAGAGAGAGAAAGAATTTTATATGTATTCTTGCGGTTTTCTCCCAAATCCAGGAAATCTCATGAAAGTCCGAAATCCAATCATCAATAGCACGTAAACAGTAAACATAGGCATAAAACTCCATAATACTGCACAACAGTGAATAATAATATGCATGAAGTAGTGAGTAATAACTGCAATGTCTAAACTGGCATATAAGGCAAGTACACTAATATCATGTCGAAACTATCAGCTAACAGGCTATATCAATGAAATAGTATTCTCTAAAGTGTACGTGACATGGCAATTACCGATGATGATGTGTGTGAGCCGGCAAGTAAGTGTATGTGGAACATACGCATCATCGGTAATGGTGCTGGTGTCCTAACAGCATGATATTAATAATGGTATATAAAATCACAATATAAGTATGGGATGCGGAGCGAACAACAATAATGTGCGGGAGCTAAATGATAAACACGATGATAACTAATCTGCATTTAATATAAATATAAGTCATACAGTAGTGCCTTTTGAAATAACACGAATCGCGGTGTTTTGGAAATAAGGGCTACGGTGTTTTTAAGAAAAGATACGTCCTTTGAAATATCCGTAGAATCCCTTGGCCTGTCTTTTAAAATACCCACGATTCGTTAGCTTTTGAAATAGGTAGGAATCGAATCTAGTCTAACAACTACACTAAACTATAGGGCTGAGCTAACAGGCTAAACGAAAGGTAAGGAAACCGCCTAACATCTGAGTCGATATATATATATATATATATATATATATATATATATATTAGTCGGTGATCCCGCCTCAATAGTATCACATACGACACAATATCTATAATATGACATTCTCAAGTCAAGAGTGCGGATCTATCATCAATATATAGCTCGTACGTAAATCCGTCGTACGGCATCCCAAATCTGGGTACGGTCAATATCACATTTATCACATTATTCATCTGGATCCTCTTTACCAAAGATCATAATCCGGGGTACTGATCTATGTCTAGTAAAATACTAATACCGTCTATGTATGCATGCACGTGTATGAGACACTACGTCAAAGGACCCGCTAAAACATCATGTCGTATCTCAAATACGAACCCTGTCATATCACCGATCTCACGGCCTCAAATCGAATCTCATCGACTCATCTCAAATCCCAAGTACTATCCTCATAACCCAGTATATGTACACATAGTTCCATACCCATGTGAACACATATATACATATTCCCATATACGCACATGTGAAAGAATGAATGTATGCAAGTATGTGTGTGCGTGTATGGGTGCAACCACTACTCTAGGGTTTTGCAACTAACCGTAAACCAATCCAAGAACACCTAGAATCCATCTTTATCATCCATAAAACTCAAATCAACATATAAAATATATATGTGTGTATACGTATTCGTATACATCACCACGAACTGCGGGGGTGCTATACGCCATCCACCCGACTTCGCCCGTAGATATAATCTACTCACTTTGTATCCTGCGTGTCGGTGTCGATGTCACCTTCATCTTCTTCATCGTATGAAGCCCTCGAGAAGGTACCTACAAGATAACACAATCGCAAATAAACCTTAAAATCACATCGAGAAAACTAAACGACGCGCTAAGGCCTATAGGTTAGAACCTATGGACTACGCTTTCAAAACCATCAAACTATCCTCGATATCGTCGTATAAACGCCAAGTAATCGAGGTAAAACGCAAATACGCAAATCTAGAATTCAAAATACGAGAAATGAAAACACGAATTAAAACAGCAACTCTGGAAAAAGGCTCCAGATTCTACCCTAGGTCAAATTGGACAATTTTGCATATGCCAAGGGTCTAATTTACTGATGAGGGGACCACAGAACAAGAACGAGGCCGAACGGCCCAGGTCTGGCCGCAATTTTTTGCCCGAAGGATTATTTTTGTGGCCTTGGTTGGGAGTTAGGGGCTAGGGTTTTGGTGATAGCTTCCTGGGTGCCTGCATGTATCACTGTCCATGCAAAATAATTTTCAGAGTCTCTGGGTGATAGAAGATTCCATTTAACCTTCACAGAATCACAGTTTTTCCGATATTGGCTTTCTAAATCCGTATCCCGGGTTTCAAGTCTCTGGTTTTAGGCCTGGGTTCTAGCACTAGGGGGTTTGTGTGGCCTCTACTGAGCTTAATTACCCATCACAACCCAAAGTTCCCTCAAACCCTAACTAGAATTTTCTAAGTCCACATAACCACTCAATATCGACATGAAACATGTATGGATGTATAAGGAATTGAAACACTACTCTAATAGTGCAGAAATTACGTCCTTTGGCAACTTAAGAATTTTCTTGAGTTGCCCAAAGTTCTCAAAATCTTCTCTTTCTTGGTCCTTGGGGTAGCTAGTGAGCTTGTGCATCCTTTTTGTGAAATGGGGTTTGGGTTTTGAGTTGATTTTCATGGTGTATTGGAGGGGTTGAAGATGGAGGAGGAGGGGGGAAGAGGCAGCAGCAGCAACAAGGGAAAGGGAGGGAGAGGAAATGAGTGTAAGGAATGATGAGGGATGGCTCAAGGCAAGGGTTGACCCTCACCCACTCTTTCTCTCTTTTGCCCACTCCTCACTATTCTAACCATATCCTTTTCTTTTCTTTTCTTTTCTTTTCCTTTCCTAATAAATCAACAACCATGCTATAAAACATGTAGGAAAGCCATGAAAAATGTAACAAGTGTAAAAATGATACGGTGCATATTTTGTACAAAACAAGCTTAAAACGCGATTAGCGATTTTTAATCGCGGTTAGCACTATATTAGCATATGATAAATCATAAAAACTTAAAAATTGCATAATTCACATAAAACACCCTCTTTTAGTGATTTCTAAAATTTTCCAAAATTTTCCCAATTTATTGGTATTTAATTATACCGAAATATTATAATATTCATTTAAAATTAATATTAAATTATAAAAATTCCTAAAAATACTATTTTATTTTTTGAAATGTTACAATCTTCCCCCCTTAAAGAAATTCGGTCCCCGAATTTAAATTTAAACCCCTCAAATACTAAAATATTTCAATAAAAAGTCCAAGTCGTCGGGGTCCCGAAATCATCAATACAGAAAACGCATCATAGCGCAATGCATGCACATGAACAATGAGCAGATAACTCAAAATCAAAACTCCGTCAAGCATCTCGCAATCATCGGAGTCATGGGTAAGACATCAATGTCTAAATCCAATATGAAAACCAATATGATATACATCAACACTATACATATAAACACCTGAAGGAAATGCATGCCAAACCGTTTCAAGTCGCTGTGCGATGCGCATAACGCTGCACAGTGGAGGGCGTCTCTAGTAAGAAAATAACTCTATATATATCCTGTGTTTAATTTACACGTCCCGCCGTTTTGTTTTTTTTTTTAAAACAATTTAGAATGGTTTCCTTGTTTTTGAACGTTTCGTGTCATATCAGACACGTAGGTAAATACTGAGACTATAGCTCTCTTTTTGGAAATCCCTTCAATATCTATCAATGCATGCAAAATATACTCAGGTATTGTTGTCTGACTAGTCCTGCTCAGTACGAAAACAATAATAAACATCATAAAAACGTACTGCTCCATAAGAAATCAATCCCAAAATGTGCATATAAATACTGCGTGCGTCTGGTGCGCACGGAAATCAAAACCCATGAATGTTCCATACATGCACACAGAAACAACAACTAAGTGCATCGGGTGTGTACGAAACCTCTGTCAAGGGCAACAGGTGTGCCTGACAGCAAATTAGGTGCATCTGACATGCACGGAGAATCTCGATTTAGTGCATCTGGTGTGCACCAAAATCGCATCTCATAACATGCGCCCAACATGCGCGAAAATCCAATCAGGTGCACAAGGCGCACAAAATAAATATCGAATACGACAATCAAAATCGACGGTATACAACACATCTCAAATCCAAATCAGGTATACCGCGGTATCAAATCTCACAACCATGTGCATCAGCGTGCACAAAATCTAATCAAAACACTAAAAGTGCATGAAAACTATGCCGTAAGCATAAGTCAAATCATATACATGCCCTAGGCATGAAATCCAAATCAATATCTCAAATGACATCAAATCGAAGTCCAGTGCAACTGTGGTGCACAAAATGCGTATCACTGCACTGCAAGCATATGTGAACTATACCGAGTGCAAAAACCAAATCGTGTGCGTACATATGCACAAAATCAACTCAACTGTATGAAACACATAAAATCATAAACATGTGAAACCAAGGCACGAAAACGTTATCAAGTGCAAGAACTGTGCAAAAATCGTAAATACTCAGTAGATGCAACCATGGTGCACGAAAACAAATATCATGAAACTCAATCATCAAAATCAATCATGCGAATAGATCGCCCAAAATACCGAAATCAAGTATGGCAGAATAGTCCCGCTCAAGCACATCCTCTAAGAATCTCTGGCCAACTGTCGTGGTCACTCATAGCATGTCTCGTCGACGATGCTGAACTCTGGCCTGCTGGGCGTGCGCAATATGACCGCTCCTGGGTCCAAGTCTTCTCGTATAGTATTCCAGAAAGGTCCTGTCGAGGTCTCTCAAATCTCGTCTCTGCCGAACTGTCCGGAAGTCATCGTCCTTTACTATATCTGTTTCTTGTTCCGGAATGGCTGAATACTCATCGCGACTCCTTCTGGAAGATATATCCATACACAACGCCCCTGCATGCGTATCGCATCTCTGATGTCGGCGGTATGGAACATCATCTTATCAAGATCTCGTACGAACCTCTTACTCCACTCTTCTCTAATGTCGACTGCTTCGGACTCGTCTCGTCGTGGCTGCATGAACTGAACTCCAACAGCTATCCTTGTATCTGGAGTCTCCTAAGAAGTGCATCTCACCACCTAGCATCCGAATGAAGTCGAACCATTCGATCGATTCGTCAAAACCTCATAATCCCCCAAGAGCTCAACATCTTGGGTACAGTTTAATAGTATCTAGTACATACCACAGCATCGGTGGACCAGCCGTAGAAGGGCAAACCCAAGCCTCACTAATGGCGTCGTGGAACTGCCGCAAACCCTAAGGTTCAAAGGCTTTCACACGGTCATTATGTTGAGTTTGGGTTTCATTCTTCTAGAGGGTCAATAGAATTGCCTGCATATCTTTCCGAATACTTTAATCTTGGAATATGGGTTTTCTGACATTCGATCGTCTCTGTCGACTCTCAACTTATCCGCGTGAAGTCGCCTCTAGCTGGAATCAATCTATCTGATGACCTCGCATCGGGGTAAGCGAACGAACTACATGTCCTAGTCATTCATCCCCGGGTGACTAGCGACCTTCTATCACATCTCTAAGTACAACTCGTACTGCAATAGCTCCAACATCGGGGGGCGATATCTGTTAGTTGTATGTATGCCCTAGAGGCCAGTATTGTACAGATGATGTATATTATATTGGATGCTTGGTCATATATAGAGATGACTTTCTTGCTCGATATGATAGTATGCTATCTGGTTGCACTTTATCTTAACATGTATACTTGTCTCGTTATACTGTCTTAGAGTTACATGTTGGTAAAGCCCTTAGGATGTGTACTTGACTACCTGGACTATGATGCGGATCATACTAGTGGGGACATGGTGGTCCATAAGTACATCCTTTAAGGTCCATAGTCGTGGGTGTATCGAGACGGGGCATCGATATACCAGTATAGACTAGCGTATACGCTTCTCGACCCATGAGATGGGCGATGGATGATCCCATATCCATTGGTGTTTGACATCAGAGATGGTATACGGGTGCTCAGTGGAGACTGGATACACTGGACGGACTCGCCGAGATCTCCCAGATGGTATTATACCTCACGTCAGATGGCAGTTCTCAGGTGACACTTGTGCAGGTTAGTCTGTAGACCCGAGATCGTCATAGAGTCTTGTGTGATTCCCACTGTGCTTTGATTTCCACCTTACCACGTCCATGAGGGCGTGCAAAACGGTGGTTTTTGGGTACAGTCCCGAGTCACATTGAGGCAATGAGCGATAGGAGGGGTTTCGTCTCTCCCGGTATTGGGGGTTGATGTTGCGCTGTGCTTGATTGGCCGTAACAGGGAAGTCCCTGGCCAGGGCTGTTTCAGAGATTTGCTGGTAAGTGTTACCAATTGTTTCTCGACCCGTTATGAGCCTCACATCGGCACGACTTATCGGTTATTGGGGTCTGACGTTTACCACCCCTAGACTTGATATGCCACATATCAGACGAGGAGACCGGACTGTACGGGAAGTGTTGCCGGTCGGCTCGACGGGAGTTGTAGCAGGTTCACTTGTTCTCTTCTGATCGCTCAATACCCGGGTGGCCGTTACGTTTAGCTGACCGCTTGCGGCTTGGGGGTGCTTGATATGATCATCACCCACTGCCGGCGTATTGACGAGTCTCAGAGTCCCACAATGGAGTTTCCTAGTCCAGGCGAAACGTTGTGGTGCGCGTATGCGATATGCGCATGGACCCGATTAAAATGCGCGTATGGGATACCGTATATTGATCGGGCGGCTTGCTTTTGGTAGGGGTCATATGTGATATGGCCGGATTGATAAATCAAGTGTTGATTTATCATTTAACCATTAGATTCTCACTAGAAATCCTTTCTTGTTTTCTTTGGATGTATGGATGCATGTATGCATTTCTTATTGTTTCATGCACATATGGATGTGCATGCACACATACATACATACATCATCTATCATGGTTGTTTATAAATAGAAAATGGTGGATATATAAGACTCACACCATGGTTTATTTTATGGATATTTATTTCTATTTTAGCTAAAACAATAGAATTGAGATAAGATTGAATCATGGTCAAAGTTTCTACACTCTTCTTGTGACTTAACCATTTGCACCTAACTTTTGACCATGGTTTAATCTTTCTCTTGTGTTTAACTAAAGAAAAATAAAATATTCATAAAGAGATAACCATGGTTTGAGATGAAGAAAGAAAAATATATATTCTTATGTTTTTCTTTTTCTCTTAAGAGTTATTCTTATCTTCTTCTAAAATATCCATCATCTTCTTCAACCTTGAGCTCATGCTCTCTTGAATTTTCTAGAGAGCAAATCATTAATCAAGATAGGATTTTGAAGTGAGAAAATCCACCACCACATCATTCTACACAAGTCTTGCCCACTTGTTTAGAGTGTAAGCTTCGTTTTTCGTTCTTGATCTTGCGAAGTTGCTACCTTGGACAAAGCGGACTCCGGGTGGATCATCGGTGACGTCGAGGAGTTCAAGTGGAGTTCTTACAAACCCCAAGTAGCCGAGGAGTCTAGCGTAGGGAGCTACAAAGGTTGTACTCTCTAAACCCTAGCATTTCTTACATATGATGATATGAAAAATTTGAAACCCTAATCGATTCTAGGAATGATCCGATGCATGTTAGCTTAGCACTCTAAAAATTCAATCTTTGGTACATATGATGCTTCCAAACCCTTCATGATGTGCTAGGTAGACCTTTCATTGGTATCAGAGCCGACCTAGAACATTAGGCGACTATTTTACAAAGTTAAAACTCCGATCGAACCGGAAAATACGATTTTTGGGTGCTCTCTGGACTTTTTTCAAAATCTGGTTATTTTCAGAATTTAAAATATGTAAAAAATTCAGCAGGTAAAACTAAGAATTACGGTATAAAAAGTTTTCCATGAACAGTAATTTCCGTCGCGGAAACGCGGCTTAAGCTTGCTTAGGCCGCGGTTCCGCGGCCGTACAGATCAATCAATGAATCATTTTTATACTGTAATGCTGGGTTCTGCTTGTATATTTTTTAGAGTATTTTTAATCTGTATTTAGTTCTGAAAAATTCTGGAGATGGTTTTGGACTCGTCGATTCGATCGGAATTTTGATTTCGTGGCTTTTCGGGATAAATTAGAAAGTAGTGAAGTGTTTGAACGAGTATCATTTGGTTACTTTTCATGGGGTTTAAATCCTTCGGAGGTTCGTGCAAGTTTGTTTGTGGTGGACCCTCTAGAAGACAACCAACCTTAACTCGATTATGTGACCGTCTTGAACTGCCTTTTGAACCTTAGGGTTTGGGGCAGTACGGCGTGCCACATGTGAGGCGTTGGCTTGACCCTTCTACGGCTGGACTGCTACCACTGTGTCACACTCCGGGTTTTTGAACTCCGCTCAAGTGTTGAGCTTTAGTGAATCTTGGGTATTTGATCGTTCGTTCGAAAACTTTAATACTGTCTAATTATCTGGAATGTGATGCAATGTGTGGAATTCATATTATAAGACATGAAATACGAGGTATGTGATACGTCGCATTTACGATGTCTAAAGAGAATGTGGATTCCAGATATTGCAGTTTTACACTTTCTTTTCTGTGACCGTAAGTGTAGTATGTATTCACCGATTGTCGTTGCTATACGTCGACGACAATAGGTGTATGCATACTTACTTACGTTGATGATATGGGATATTATGTGTTGCTGAGATTTGATGTGCAGGATTGTCGCGATAGAATAGCCGGGTTTTTTTTATGTGAGATGAGAGTTTTAAATTTTCATTCATGTAAATTCAAATGTAATGTAATATTCTTTTATTTGGGGCACTTCCGGGTTGAGGTTGTGTCACCAGTGTTGTATATTATTTACTTTTCAGCATTAGGATGGACCCAAGGAGGGGAGCACAGGTGACCGGGTTCTGGGGTTCAGTGGGAGGCCATCTCGAGGAGTCGAGACCGGGTCTCCTAAACTCCAGAATTGGTAGGGTCGCTTGCCGCTCTCGTAGGGGTCCAGGGTGTGGGCTTGGCTATTCATCGCGACTGTGGAATCCGTATTTTCTATTTTGGCTAAATACTAAATACGGACGTCCTAGTATATCCCACATTATATCTATGTTTCTGCTGCGATATCTGTGATGTGATCATTTGATATGTTCTATGATGGATACAGTATATAGTATATATGATATATTATATAGGCGTTACTTATGTTTTATACCCGCACTAGCCCTGCCCTGCTCTGTCGTTAGTTACCTAACCTAACGGTGCACGAGGGGACATCGAGGCGAATGCGGATGGCATAAGTGTACGTCGTATTTATCTGTGATGTTTAGGTAACTTAAATGATGGGACTTCATTAATGTGATTAATGAAAGAAAAGAAACCTAAAAAGATGTTGTAGAATCAAATTTTAAATAAAAAGGGTAGCTACAGTTTTGCTTTGCATAATGGTATATATGATATACCCTGCACCTTATTCGATGAGGAAAGGGCCGAGATCCCTTCACCGGGAGTGACCCCTTTAGCAATAACTGGCGGATGCAACACACTCGGTTTGTTTTTGATTGCTTCTATAGTTTCCGCTTTGCACAGTGATATATATGATATATCCCGCACCTCATTCGACGAGGAAAGGGCCGACGATCCCTTCACCGGGAGTGACCCCTTTAGCAAAAATAGAAAAGCCTCAAAATCACTCCATTTCAAAACTTCACTTGATTCTACAACGATATCAAGTTCATTACGCAATAGGTTTTCAGAAAAACCTGACGTAGCCCTCCGTCAATTCAGATATGTAATATTTAGTATTCGTGCTACGGTTGTTTGGCATGCGTCAAGGCGTAGTGTACGGTAGCTGATTATTACTTATATGTAGCATGAGATGCGATTGGATTAAGGTATTCGTACGGCGTTGTTTAGCATGCGTCAAGGATCGTACGGGTGGGTTTAATTGAATCATGAATTGTACGGGTTGAACTTGACTAGCGGACTATGGGTTGTTTGGCATGCGTCAAGGTCATAGCACGCTAGGGGCAAAATATTATCGGGAATTTCAAGTGTTGAGATTTGCAATGAGATTGCATACCTTCTATGAGATAGTTAGATCCCGATACCCACTGCGAGTAATTGTTACTCCCGGGAGAGTTTTACACAGGACAATTAGCCGATCAAGTAGGTGTCTAGAAAGGTGTCAACGGGGTTACGCCTCTGGGAAAACGAGGTTTACTTTAATTAGGTCCATACGAAAGCACGGGGAACCTCCCTCAAAGTACCGACACTGGCCTGGCTGAAAGATCGGCGAAGTTGTAGGGTGTAATTAATCCCGGCTAGTCTTTCCTTTTAAGGTTTGAAGGAAGATTTGATAAAAACAGTGGGAGCCATCCTGATTAGATAAGATAATAACCAATCTGATCTTACAAGAGCATACGCTAAAGTGTTTTCTTCTCTCTCTCTCCAGGTAGCGACCATGTCATGCCTTAATAAAGATAATAATATGGATGTATTGACCGAACCCACATGTTATACTGTGCAGGGGAACGTTGGACCCGTTCTGTCTTATAAGTGTTATAAGACTGAACAGGAAACTGGAGAATGTCTAGATTCACATGCCGCCCAAACGGAGGACATGCATGTTGATGCACCTTCTTCGGGTGTGTTTGTCATTGAGAACTGTTTTTCAGTTCACCCTACGTCCTGGGTATTAGATACCGGATCAGGATCCCACGTTTGTAAACAATTACATGGGCTACGGAAAGGTAGAGAACTAGGAAAGGGTGATCATTCCGTTCAAGTAGGGAATGGTGCAAGTGTTGCAGCCAAAGCAGTTGGCGAATATCACCTTGTATTACCAAGTCGTAATACTCTGGTTCTGAATGAGTGCTATTATATACCGAACATGATGTGCAACATTATATCAGTTTCATTACTGAGTAAAGAAGGATATAATTTTGTAGTACAGGATAATGTTATGAACATCTTCCTAGATAAAAAGTTGAATGCATCAGGCTCGTTACATAATGGCATATTCATTCTCAATCAAAATACAGTCCTCAATTTACAAAACACACACAAGAGGAAGAGTTCAGAACTGAACGAATCCTTCTTGTGGCATTGTAGACTGGGTCACATCAATGCGACACGACTAGCTAAGTTGCATAAAGATGGATATTTGGATCCGTTTGAATTTTCATCTTATGACACTTGCCAGTCATGTCTCAAAGGTAAAATGACCAAAACTCCGTTTACGGGACACGGAGAAAGAGTTACGGAACTCTTAGGGCTGATACATAGTGATGTATGCGGTCCCATGTCTACACATACCAGGAACGGTTCTTCCTACTTCATTACATTCACTGACGATCTCTCTAGATACGGACATGTGTTCCTGATAAAACACAAGTCTGAAGCTTTTGAGAAATTCAGAGAATATAAGCACGAAGTAGAGAACCAAACGGGCAAAAGTATTAAGATCCTTCGATCTGATCGAGGAGGAGAATACTTGAGCAATGATTTTCTGGATTATCTAAAAGAGAATGGGATTCTCTCTCAGCTCACTCCTCCTTATACACCACAGCACAACGGTGTATCGGAACGGAGAAACCGCACCCTATTAGATATGGTGGGCTCAATGATGAGTACAGCTGAGTTGCCTATTTCCTTCTGGGGATATGCGCTTGAGACAGCCATAGACCTATTGAATAGAGTTCCTACCAAATCAGTGCCTACCACTCCATATGAGATATGGAAAGGGAAGAGACCACATCTTAATTACATTAAGATATGGGGTTGTCCAGCCTATGTCAAAAGATAAAATCCGGACAAACTCGAGGCAAGATCAGTCTTATGTAAGTTTATAGGATATCCCAAAAATTCACAAGGGTATATCTTCTACCACCCCGAGGAACAAAAGGTGTTTGTTTCTCAACATGCCACTTTCTTAGAAAAAGGTTTTCTTATGAAACAGACAAGTGGCATTGAGGTAGAATTGGTAGAGGTTCCAGCAACACAAACTATAACAGAAGACTTGGTAGAACCAGAGGATTCAGTAGTACCTGACGAACCCCAGCCGCTCCGCCGATCTAGCAGGGTTTCTCATCCGCCTGAGAGATACTACGGTTTTCTCATTGACGGTGGAAGCGAGGATTGCATCATGGAGGATGATGACCCAACTAGTTTCGAGCAGGCCATCACGAGTAAAGACTCAGTGAAATGGCTGGATGCAATGCGGTCCGAGATGAAATCCATGTACACCAACAAAGTGTGGACTTTGGAAGTTGCTCCTGAAGGGGTAAAACCCATTGGGAGCAAGTGGATCTTCAAGAAAAAACTTGGTGTAGATGGGAAAGTGGAAACTTTCAAAACTAGACTTGTTGCAAAAGGTTTTCGTCAAAGACCAGGTGTGGACTATGACGAAACTTTTTCTCCAGTGGCTATGCTTAAATCCATCCGGATCATGCTTTCCATCGCTGCATATCATGACTATGAAATCTGGCAAATGGATGTTAAGACCGCCTTTCTAAACGGTGATTTAGAAGAGTGCGTGTACATGACTCAGCCAGAAGGCTTCGTAGACAGTGGGAGCAGCGGGAAGGTGTGCAAGCTGCTTAAATCCATTTATGGATTAAAGCAAGCATCGCGGAGTTGGAACATCTGCTTTGACATCGTTATCAAAGAGTTTGATTTCGTCAAAAATGTAGATGAACCTTGTATCTACAAGAAGGTGGCAGAGAGTAAGGTTGTCTTCCTCGTTTTGTACGTGGACGACATACTCTTGATAGGAAATGATATTCCTATGCTGCAATCGGTCAAGCTCTTCTTATCACAAAGATTCTCAATGAAAGATCTTGGTGATGCCTCCTGCATATTGGGAATAAGGATCTATAGAGATAGATCTAAACGGATACTGGGATTGTCCCAATCCAGGTACATTGACACCATACTAAAGAGGTTTAGTATGGAAGAATCCAAGCGTGGGAACTTACCCACGATCTCTGGAGTCACTCTCTCCAAAGAGATGTCTCCCAAGACTGATTTGGAGAGAGCTCGCATGCAAGGGATACCCTATGCTTCGGCTGTAGGCTCTATCAAGTACGCGATGCTATGTACCAGACCCGATGTAGCATACTCACTAAGTGTAGTGAGCAGGTATCAAGCTGATCCTAGAGAGAATCACTGGACAGCTGTGAAGAGCATTCTCAAGTACTTACGAAGGACTAAAGAGATGCTCTTGGTGTATGGTAACGGAGAACTCCAAGTGGAGTCCTTTACCGATTCGAGCTCCCAGAGTGATAAGGACGACTCTAAGTCGCAGTCGGGATTTGTCTTTACCCTTTACGGAGGGGCGGTTAGCTGGAAGAGTTCCAAGCAGGAAACCTTGGCAGACTCGACGATGGAGGCTGAATACATCGCTGCCAACGATGCTGCTAAAGAGGCTGTCTGGATCAAGAAGTTCATTACTGAACTTGGAGTGGTTCCATCCATTGAGCATCCAATACCTTTGTATTGCGATAAAAATGGAGCGGTGGCATTGGCCGAGGAACCCAGGTCCCATCAGCGATCCAGGCATATTCTGAGGCGGTATCACCTCATCCGGGAGATAGTTGATCGCCGGAAGATCGAGGTCAGGAGGGTTGACACGAAGAACAACACGGCAGATCCACTCACGAAGGCCATTCCCCAGATACAGTTTGAGTGACTCTTCGGGATGCTCGGTATGCGATACTACAGCAGCTGGCCCTAGTGCAAGTGGGAGATTGTTAGTTGTATATATGCCCTAGAGGCCAGTATTGTACAAATGATGTATATTATATTGGATGCTTGGTCATATAAAGAGATGACTTTCTTGCTCGATATGATAGTATGCTATCTGGTTGCACTTTATCTTAACATGTATACTTGTCTCTTTATACTGTCTTAGAGTTACATGTTGGTAAAGCCCTTAGGATGTGTACTTGACTACCTGGACTATGATGCGGATCATACTAGTGGTGACATGGCAGTCCATAAGTACATCCTTCAAGGTCCCTAGTCGTGGGTGTATCGAGACGGGGCATCGATATACCAGTGTAGACTAGCGTATACGCTTCTCGACCCATGAGATGGGCGATGGATGATCCCATATCCATTGGTGTTTGACATCAGAGATGGTATACGGGTGCTCAGTGGAGACTGGGTACACTGGACGGACTCGCCGAGAACTCCCAGATGGTATTATACCTCACGTCAGATGGCAGTTCTCAGGTGACACTTGCGCAGGTTAGTCTGTAGACCCGAGATCGTCATAGAGTCTTGTGTGATTCCCACTGTGCTTTGATTTCCACCTTACCACGTCCATGAGGGCGTGCAAAACGGTGGTTTTTGGGTACAGTCCCGAGTCATATGGAGGCAATGAGCGATAGGAGGGGTTTCGTCTCTCCCGGTATTGGGGGTTGATGTTGCGCTGTGCTCGATTGGCCGTAACAGGGAAGTCCCTGGCCAGGGCTGTTTCAGAGATTTGCTCGTAAGTGTTACCAGTAGTTTCTCGACCCGTTATGAGCCTCACATCGGCACGACTTATCGGTTATTGGGGTCTGACGTTTACCACCCCTAGACTTGATATGCCACATATCAGACGAGGAGACCGGACTGTACGGGAAGTGTTGCCGGTCGGCTCGACGCGAGTTGTAGCAGGTTCGCTTGTTCTCTTCTGATCGCTCAATACCCGGGTGGCCGTTATATTTAGCTGACCGCTTGCGGCTTGGGGGTGCTTGATATGATCATCACCCACTGCCGGCGTATTGACGAGTCTCAGAGTCCCACAATGGAGTTTCCTTGTCCAGGCGAAACGTTGTGGTGCGCGTATGCGATATGCGCATGGACCCGATTAAAATGCGCGTATGGGATACCGTATATTGATCGGGCGGCTTGCTTTTGGTAGGGGTCATATGTGATATGGCCGGATTGATAAATCAAGTGTTGATTTATCATTTAACCATTAGATTCTCACTAGAAATCCTTTCTTGTTTTCTTTGGATGTATGGATGCATGTATGCATTTCTTATTGTTTCATGCACATATGGATGTGCATGCACACATACATACTGTTAGTGTATATGCCCTAGAGGCCATTACTGTATCATACTAGTTTGTATATTACTTAATGGAAGCTTGGGATATTCACCTTGTATAAACAATCTTGCTCAATATAGTAGTATGCTACTTGGTTTGTTTCTACCTCAATGTGTACTTGTGTTTATTTCAGTATATCACCTATACACATTAGTGGAGCCCTTAGGATCTTTGCTTGATTACCAGCGTTGTGATGGCAGTCACACTAGTAAGGGCTGGGTAATCTATAAGCACATCCTTATACAGGTCCCCAGTCGCAGGACTATCGAGACGGGGCATCGATACTCCGGAGTAGACTAGCGTATGCGCTTCTCATCCCAGTGTGGGAGATGGTTTGTCCCACAGCCATCAGTACGTCGTACTGGAGATAGTATACGGGTGCTCGTTGGGTTACGAGTACACTGGACAGGACTCGTCGGGAACTGACAGGTTGGTATTATACCTATCGTCAGTTATAAGTTCCCAGGTGACATGAGTATAGCTTAGTCCGCTGACTTGACACTGTCACTTCGCCTCGAGTGTGTTCCCACTGTACTTTGACTACTACCCTACCACGGCTCAAAGGTGTCGTGCAAACAGGTAGTGGTTGGGTGCAGTCCCGAAGCACTTGGAGGCAGTGACGGTTAGACAGGATTCGTCTCTCCCGGTATTGGTGGTTGACATCGCGTTGTGTCTAGGAGAGCCATTACACGAGTAGTCCCTGGCCAGGGCAATCGAGATATACTGGTAGGTTTCCAGTGTTATCTCAGGGTGTTTTGGGCTTCACTCCGACACGACTTGTACCGCTATTAGGGGACTGACGTTTACCGCCCCCTAAGCCCGCCATGCGATGCATCAGACGAACAGACCGGACTGTACGGAGATTGTCACATTCAGACTCAGTAGGAGTTCAGATGGGGTTCACCTCGTCAGTCTTCTTGTCGGCATCTACCTGGGGACCGTTACGCACAGCTAGTGCCGCTTGCGGTCTGTGGTTAAACCCACTGCCAGCGTAGTGTCGAGTCTTTAGAGTCCCACACAGAGGGCTATTCGCTTTTGGGCAAAACAGAGTAGAGGTCGCATGGTTTTGCGACAGGGTTCGTTCTCATCCGCGCACTTGTGCACGTTTGGAGTCCGGACGGATATTACTGGCTGGCTCTGGTTTGAGTCAGATACTGGTATATGTTTTGGGGTTGTGTAACACCTTAGGATAAGGGTTAGTGAATAATTATAATTAAATAATGATTTTTAATAAAAAGTTTACCAAATTGTGTTTTAAGTATTTTTCCTAATTTAATAAACATTTTTCCAAAATTTTCCTAAGCTTGCACACACATGTGCATGTAAACTAGGGTTTTTAAATTAAGTAAATACAATAATTATTAACTATGGTGGGTTAATTGTAGGATTAATTCTTTTGGGTTATAAGCAAGTTTAATTAATTAGCTAATTAGGGGGTTACTTTAATTTGAATTTTAGGGTTAAGTGTTGACTTGTGAGAGAGAGAGAGAGAGAGCGCATCATGGCTCAAGCCATGCTTGCCATTAATGAGGTGAGAGAGAGTGAGGGGTGACTTTTGTGTGTGATGATTGAGGTAGCCTCTCATTTCTTTTTGGGTTTTTCTCACACACTCTCATATACTCTCACAACACACCAACACACTCACACACCACCCCCACTTACCTCAGCCGAGCCAGCAGCAGCAGCAAGCAAAGCAACAGCAACAACTGAAGCTTGCAACAGCAGCAGCAAGCACAAACAGCAGCAGCAGCAGCCCCAGTTCCAAGTGCAGCGACTTCTCTTCTCTTCTCCACCTTCCTGCAGCTCCCTAGGGTCGTGAGTGAGGTATATTTCCTATCTTGCTTCACTAGTTTGCCTAGTTAGTGTAGTTTTGCATCGATTATTAGAATTTAGTGCGTTTTAGTGCGATATGGGGTGATTAGTGAGAACCTTGTGCTAATGAGGTGAGATTTGGTTTCTGTAGGATGATTGTGGTCTGTTGAGGCCATTGTAACTTAGTCGAACCCCGATTTCACTAAATTACCACCAGTTTCATGCTTGATGCAAAATGTCGTTTTTGTACAAAAGTGAACTTTTCTGGATCTGCTTTTGACCCGGTGAGTGCAGAATGAAATTGAGTGGACTGTGGCATAGTGGAGTGGAGGTGATACACTAGATGAAACCCGACCCCCTAACTCCCCTTCCCGGCCGCCAAAACCACCATTCTGGCCGCAAATTGCGGCCAGACAGGGGGTATTTTGGTAAATTTTGGTTTCTGTGTGTGTGTTTTTGTGTGTAGGGTATTTTGGTATATATATATTTTTAAGATCAATTCTGTAGGAAAATCTGGGACCAAATACCTGTTTTGCCGTTTTTCTAAACCTTCGCGACACGCGTGATACGTGAGTAGGTTTGGGTTCTGCGTATCGCAGCGCGTCGGGGTAGTTTCATGGCACGTGAGTACACGTTTTAGCGTATCGCGCACACGCGCGATTGAGTTGCGACACAGGTTTCTTGTTGGTTTATAATGTCGCGTTTTGTGACTTAAGCTTATGTGTGATATGTGTATGTGATTCTAGGTTCGCAGGCCAGTGAGACGGACGCTGCGAAGAAGGGCAAGCAAGTGGTTGGATACACCTAGCGCGAGACACGGTGAGTAGATTTCACATCTACGGGGATATCGCCCGCATGGCGTTATGCGTCAGGGCTGATAGGACTTTGATATTATATATTTCATGCACCCCATAGACTGTCATTGCATATTGCATTCCTTGCTATACATATATACATGTTGCTTAGAACTGATAGAACTGCCATGATCATACTATTGTATATTGTTGTAACTCATCTATATTTGATATCTATATCACAGTGGATCATTGCATTGTAGTTCTTTCTCATGTGACATGACTTGATATACACATTGATGCACCTATCACATCGCAGTTACTTATATTATTGTTAGGATTTCATATGATTTGTGGATTTGGGAACCATGGCCTTTTCAAATAAGTAACCATTTAAAAACCCGGTTCCCTTGATATGATAATTTGGGGCGTCGCCCCGTGTTTTCTCGGTGCTTGAGGCACGGATTGATATAGGGCTGACCCGGACTGACGGATGCCCGATGGGTTGATATAGGGCTGACCCGGACTGACGGATGCCCGATGGATTGATATAGGGCTGACCCGGACTGACGGATGCCCGATGGGTTGATATAGGGCTGACCCGGACTGACGGATGCCCGATGGATTGATATAGGGCTGACCCGGACTGACGGATGCCCGATGGATTGATATAGGGCTGACCCGGACTGACGGATGCCCGATGGGTTGATATAGGGCTGACCCGGACTGACGGATGCCCGATGGATTGATTGAGGGCTGACCCGGACTGACGGATGCACGATATATATTGAGAGAGGGATGACCCGGACTGACGGATTCCCGGTATATACGTGAGAGAGGGCTGACCCGGATTGACGGAGGCCGATACAGGATTTTTGCGTGTCGATGCTAGACACGAGTATTTATGATATTTGGGTGCCGATGTTGGGCACTCGGGATTTTCAGGGATATACAGGATATGAGGGCCGATGGAGTACCGGCGTTTGAGATGTTGGGACTTGTGGTGCATACATACTTATGTAGTCCACCTCGATACTTCATGTAGATACTATATCCCCATGCTCAGCATTCATTATCACACCTCACCCTGTAGTATATCACCTGATAGAGGACTGGCATTATTTTATGCATACTGCCACATCGCATTGATATTATCTGCTGGCATTAGTAGAGCCAC
This sequence comes from Agapanthus africanus, assembly GCA_030015575.1. NCBI lineage: Eukaryota > Viridiplantae > Streptophyta > Magnoliopsida > Asparagales > Amaryllidaceae > Agapanthus > Agapanthus africanus. Next base: position 259,192,047 of record JASDDO010000012.1, on the reverse strand, counting down.
GCTACATGTGCATGCTTGCGATTACCTTTATATGTTATCTCTATTCACGAGTTGGCAACTCACCCCCGTTGTGCCACAGTGCTTGCAGGTTGCCCTGGGGAGTAGTCACGGCTGGCTGTGACCGCATCTTTTGGCACAGATACCCCTTTTGAGCTGAGTTAGCCCTTTTGCTGTTTAGGTGGGTTTTGTACGGTATCTGTTATCTTTCTGTTGTACATTGATGTATCTAGTATTCTCCATCTACTTTTCTGTATTGACTTAGAGACAGTTGTGAGGACGATATGTATGATTTTATATTCTGGTGTCGAGCTCGCATGTGAGCCGACTTTGCTTTATGCAGTCTTATCTTTATGATATTGTCCTTGTTTTACTGTGTATTCTTCGCTACGGCGTCGTATATCATATTGTGATGCTTCATTCTTGTCACTTGTTATCTCTGCTACACCTTGTTTTTACCCGACTTTCGGGGCTAATGTTTTAAAAAGGGGAATGTTACCAAAATTATAAAACTTATACTTTTTGAACTTAAAAAGGTTTTCTACTAAATAAATGGAAGTTTTTCGGACATGTACGATTGTTTTACAAAATGTTTTAAATTCACTCTATATTTATTGGTTTTGATTTCTGGGTTCGGCTTACTTAGCCGCGTTGCGCCTGTAGACGTTGCGTGGTTAAGTGCCGGTCACGAGTCGAATTCTCGGGTCGTGACAAAGTTGGTATCAGAGCTTAGGTTTTACCTTCGGAGTGTAGGATGACCCTGGTATGATGGAGTAGGTAGCTGCAGCAGGGTAGCGTAGCGTGCGTATGTTCCGCGGCATACTCACGACACGGTACTCCGCTTACGCGACCTTAGGGCTTGTTGATTTGATTCCTCCTTATATTCTTGTGATTCGATTTCCGTGTTCTTATCGAATCCAAATTTTCTTTCAGCCAATATGTCGCCTAAGACTACGAGGGCACAGAGAGCGGCCGCGAGGGCCGAGATTCGAGTTGACTCGTCCGAGACGAGGACTGATCCGGGCAGTGCACCCGTTGTACCCGAGCAGGCTGTTCCTGCCGGGACAGAGCAGATCGCCACGTTAGGGGCTGGTATGCAGGAGATGCGCCAGACGGTGGGATCTAGCATGCAGGAGATGCGCCAGATGATAGGATCGCTTGTTGAGACGCTTCGAGCGCAGCGGCCAGAGGTAGCTCTACCAGTTCCAGAGACCGCTATGGTACCTACCGCACAGCCAGTTGCTCCTGCAGCCACGGAGGTGATTACAGTGTCGCTATCAGAGTTCATGAGGCTGAAGCCTCCGGTTTTCACAGGCACCGATACAGCCGAGGACCCACAGTCTTTCATCGACAGGATGGCCAGGATATGCCGTTCCCTCAGATGCGCAGATGCGAGATGGGTCGAGTTCGCGAGCTTTCGCCTGGAAGGTCTTGCGCAGAAGTGGTGTGATTCCGTGGAGAAGGGCAGAGCAGCAGGTCTTCCTCCTATGACCTGGGCGGAGTTCGTGACTATATTTCTAGCCCGTTTCCTTCCCCGGAGTGTTAGAGATGCCCGAGCACGCAGGTTTGAGTCTTTGCGCCAGACGCCAGGGATGACAGTGGCAGAGTATGACGTACTGTTTACAGAGCTAGCAGTCTACGCCCCACATTTAGTGGCCACCGAGGAGTTGCGAGTCCGGAGATTTGTTCGAGGCTTGATTTCACCAGTGTTCCTCGCGATCAGCGCGCAGCACTACGAGACCTACGCAGCAGCGGTAGACGCAGCCCTAGTGGTCGAGGAGCACCTTGTTGAGACTTCGGCACTCCCAGAGCCGAAGAGAGCTCGTGCGGATACTTCAGCACAGAGACAGCCTTTTCGGCGCCGTGATAGACGTATTGCAGGCAGCAGAGATTCAGGGCGGGGCCGGTTATTCAGTTCTTATTCCCAGGATGGTCAGCGGCCGTCGTCGGGATGTTTTCGCTGTGGGAGTTCTTACCACCGTGTACGGGATTGTCCTGAGTTACCCCGGACAGAGGCGACAGCACCGCATGTTACATTACCACTTTCACCACCCCAGAGGGCGTTGCCTATCGTACCTACCGTTGCTCCGCGCCAGACTCATACACAGCGAGGTCGTGGGCGTGGAGGAGTTGCTCAGAGAGGGCGAGGTGACCGAGGCAGAGGGCAGCCAGCCGCAGGTGGTGGACAGGCGAGGGTTTTTGCTTTGACACATCAGGACGCGCAGGCGTCCAATGCAGTGGTTTCAGGTATCCTCCCTGTATGTTCAGTTGACGCACATGTACTGTTCGACCCCGGATCCACACACTCGTACGTATCCACGCACTTTGTGCCGAGTTTGGGTAGAGAGTCTGGCTTGCTTGATCAGCCGCTTGTGGTGACTACTCCTGTGGGAGAGTCATTTGTTGCTAGGCACGTGTTCCGATCCTGTATCGTCTGTATTGGCGAGAGAGAGTTGCCTGTCGACTTGATCCTTCTGGAGATGTTGGACTTCGACGTTCTTTTGGGCATGGATTGGTTAGCCACGTGCTATGCTTCTGTGGACTGCTGCGAGAAGACAGTTAGATTCTGTTTCCCCGGCGAGTCGGTTTTTGTTGTGTTGGGGGACCGTAGTGCCGCCCCTCACAGTGTGATTTCTTCTTTTCGCGCTGGACAGCTTTTGAGGAAGGGATGTCAGGGATTTCTCGCTTATGTTCGCGATGCTCGCGCTACAGAGGTTCCATTGGATCAGGTTCCGGTTGTTAGCGAGTTTCCTGATGTGTTCCCTGACGAGCTTCCTGGGTTGCCGCCCGAGCGCGACATTTCTTTCTGTATTGATTTGGTTCCTGGTTCGGGGCCTATTTCTATACCGCCCTATCGGATGGCCCCGGTGGAACTTCGTGAGCTGAAGGGTCAGTTACAGGATTTGCTGGACAAGGGACTTATTCGACCCAGTGTTTCTCCTTGGGGTGCTCCAGTCCTGTTCGTCAGGAAGAAGGACGGCAGCTTACGTCTTTGCATCGACTACCGCCAGCTGAACAGGGTGACGGTGCGGAACAGGTATCCTTTGCCGCGTATCGACGATTTGTTCGACCAGCTTCAGGGGGCAGGGTACTTTTCGAGGATCGATTTACGATCGGGCTATCATCAGCTGCGGGTTCGACAGGAGGACATTCCTCGGACAGCCTTCCGTACGCGCTACGGCCATTACGAGTTTTTGGTGATGTCGTTCGGACTCACCAATGCGCCAGCAGCCTTCATGGACTTGATGAACCGCATTTTCCGGCCTTATTTGGACCTGTTCATCATAGTCTTCATTGACGATATCTTGGTGTATTCCCGGAGTAGTGAGGAGCACGAGCAGCACCTGCGGGTTACATTGCAGACATTGAGGGAGCACCAGCTCTATGCGAAATTCTCCAAGTGTGCTTTTTGGTTAGACAGCGTGGACTTCTTGGGTCACGTGATTTCACGAGACGGTATATGTGTTGACCCGAGGAAGATCGAGGCCGTTCAGCGTTGGCCCAGACCCACATCAGTGACGGAGATTCGCAGCTTTTTGGGATTGGCCGGTTACTACAGGCGTTTTGTGCAGAACTTCTCACATATTGCTACACCGTTGACCGGGTTGACCCGGAAGGGAGTTCCTTTCGTTTGGACGGAGGAGTGCGAGCACAGCTTTCAGCAGTTACGGACTCAGCTGACGACGGCACCGGTGTTATCTTTACCTTCCGGATCGGGCGGATTTGTGGTCTTTTGTGATGCTTCTCGAGTGGGATTGGGATGCGTCCTGATGCAGCATGATAGGGTGATCGCGTATGCCTCGCGACAATTGAAGAAGCACGAGCTGAACTACCCCACTCATGATTTGGAGATGGCAGCAGTGGTCTTCGCCCTTAAGATCTGGCGACATTACCTATACGGCGAGTCGTGCCAGATATTTACGGATCATAAGAGTCTGAAATACATATTCCAGCAGCGGGATCTGAACCTTCGACAGCGTCGATGGATGGAGTTAGTGAAAGATTACGACTGCGAGATCTTATATCACCCGGGCAAGGCAAATGTGGTAGCGGACGCTTTGAGCAGGAGGCCCGGGAATAGTTTATCATGTTTGAGCGCAGTGCAGGAGCAGTCATCGGCAGATTGGCAGATATTATGCGACAGTCGAGTACAGTTCGAGTTCACGCCGATTGGAGGACAGATAGCGCATGTCCGTGCACGCCCACAGTTGATTGATCGTATACGTGAGGCACAGCTCAGTGATGACCGATGTTCAGAGATCATGGCACAGATGGGACAGGACAGATTTTCCGAGTTCGTGATCGATGATCAGGGGATACTACGGTTTGGAGTCAGACTATGCGTACCTGATGCTGAGGGACTGAGGCGTGAGATTCTTGAAGAGGCACATCGATCGGTGTATAGCGTCCATCCCGGTTCCACCAAGATGTATCATGATATGAGAGGTGTTTACTGGTGGGACGGAATGAAGAGGGACATCGCAGTTTTTGTATCGAGATGCCTGACTTGTCAGCAAGTCAAGGCTGAGCACCAGAGGCCCGCGGGAGAGCTACAGCCGTTACCCATTCCGGAGTGGAAATGGGAACAGATTTCGATGGACTTCGTGGTGGGTCTACCCAGGACTAGTCGGGGGTATGACTCCATCTGGGTGATCGTGGATCGTTTGACGAAAGCGGCTCACTTCTTACCGGTGAAGACGACTTTCGGATTTACTCAGTACGCTCAGATCTATATTGACGAGATGGTGCGACTACACGGAGTCCCGACGTGCATTGTGTCCGACAGAGGCACCCAGTTTACTAGTAGACTATGGCAGAGGCTTCAGGAGGCTTTGGGCACTCGCTTGAGTTTCAGCACGGCATTTCATCCGCAGACCGACGGACAGTCAGAGCGGACCATTCAGACTCTCGAGGACATGCTCAGAGCTTGTGTACTAGATTTTGGAGGTAGCTGGGATCATCATTTGCCCTTAGTAGAGTTTTCCTACAATAACAGCTACCAGGAGACCATTCAGATGGCACCGTTTGAGGCTCTTTACGGGAGGAGATGCAGGTCACCTACGTGTTGGACAGAGCTCAGTGAGAGCAGTATCTTAGGGCCATAGATCGTTGAGGAGACGACCGCGAAGATCCAGTTGATTCGCGATAGGATGAGAGCAGCGCAGAGTAGGCAGAGGGCTTATGCAGACCGTCGACGACGCAGACTTGAGTTTTCTGTTGGTGATCATGTTTTCTTGAGGGTCTCCCCAATGAAAGGTGTGATGAGGTTTGGGAAGAAGGGGAAGCTTAGCCCCCGGTATGTGGGCCCCTTCGAGATCCTCGAGCGTGTTGGTGCAGTAGCTTACCGATTAGCCCTTCCGCCCAGCTTTCCAGACGTGCACCCCGTATTCCATGTCTCGATGCTCCGCAGATATCTTCATGATCCTTCGCATGCGATTCAGCATCCGGCGATCCAGCTTGAGAGCGATCTTTCCTATGCAGAGCACCCGGTGATGATCTTGGATCGACAAGTGAAGAAATTGAGATCGAAGGAGATTCCATCAGTTAAAGTACTTTGGCGTGGTCAGAACCGTGAAGAGGTCACTTGGGAGACCGAAAGTGAGATGATGAAGACGTATCCCCATCTTTTTGAAGGTAACCTTAGTTAGATTTTTGAAATTCGGGGACGAATTTCTTTAAGGGGGAGAGATTGTAACACCTTAGGATAAGGGTTAGTGAATAATTATAATTAAATAATGATTTTTAATAAAAAGTTTACCAAATTTTGTTTTAAGTATTTTTCCTAATTTAATAAACATTTTTCCAAAATTTTCCTAAGCTTGCACACACATGTGCATGTAAACTAGGGTTTTTAAATTAAGTAAATACAATAATTATTAACCATGGTGGGTTAATTGTAGGATTAATTCTTTTGGGTTATAAGCAAGTTTAATTAATTAGCTAATTAGGGGGTTACTTTAATTTGAATTTTAGGGTTGAGTGTTGACTTGTGTGAGAGAGAGAGAGAGAGAGCATCATGGCTCAAGCCATGCTTGCCATTAATGAGGTGAGAGAGAGTGAGGGGTGACTTTTGTGTGTGATGATTGAGGTAGCCTCTCATTTCTTTTTGGGTTTTTCTCACACACTCTCATATACTCTCACAACACACCAACACACTCACACACCACCCCCACTTACCTCAGCCGAGCCAGCAGCAGCAGCAAGCAAAGCAACAGCAACAACTGAAGCTTGCAACAGCAGCAGCAAGCACAAACAGCAGCAGCAGAGGCAGTGAGCAGCAGAAGCAGCCCCAGTTCCAAGTGCAGCGACTTCTCTTCTCTTCTCCACCTTCCTGCAGCTCCCTAGGGTCGTGAGTGAGGTATATTTCCTATCTTGCTTCACTAGTTTGCCTAGTTAGTGTAGTTTTGCATCGATTATTAGAATTTAGTGCGTTTTAGTGCGATATGGGGTGATTAGTGAGAACCTTGTGCTATTGAGGTGGGATTTGGTTTCTGTAGGATGATTGTGGTCTGTTGAGGCCATTGTAACTTAGTCGAACCCCGATTTCACTAAATTACCACCAGTTTCATGCTTGATGCAAAATGTCGTTTTTGTACAAAAGTGAACTTTTCTGGATCTGCTTTTGACCCGGTGAGTGCAGAATGAAATTGAGTGGATGTGGCATAGTGGAGTGGAGGTGATACACTAGATGAAACCCGACCCCCTAACTCCCCTTCCCGGCCGCCAAAACCACCATTCTGGCCGCAAATTGCGGCCAGACAGGGGGTATTTTGGTAAATTTTGGTTTCTGTGTGTGTGTTTTTGTGTGTAGGGTATTTTGGTATATATATATTTTTAAGATCAATTCTGTAGGAAAATCTGGGACGAAATACCTGTTTTGCCGTTTTTCTAAACCTTCGCGACACGCGTGATACGTGAGTAGGTTTGGGTTCTGCGTATCGCAGCGCGTCGGGGTAGTTTCGTGGCACGTGAGTACACGTTTTAGCGTATCGCGCACACGCGCGATTGAGTTGCGACACAGGTTTCTTGTTGGTTTATAATGTCGCGTTTTGTGACTTAAGCTTATGTGTGATATGTGTATGTGATTCTAGGTTCGCAGGCCAGTGAGACGGACGCTGCGAAGAAGGGCAAGCAAGTGGTTGGATACACCTAGCGCGAGACACGGTGAGTAGATTTCACATCTACGGGGATATCGCCCGCATGGCGTTATGCGTCAGGGCTGATAGGACTTTGATATTATATATTTCATCCACCCCATAAACTGTCATTGCATATTGCATTCCTTGCTATACATATATACATGTTGCTTAGAACTGATAGAACTGCCATGATCATACTATTGTATATTGTTGTAACTCATCTATATTTGATATCTATATCACGGTGGATCATTGCATTGTAGTTCTTTCTCATGTGACATGACTTGATATACACATTGATGCACCTATCACATCGCAGTTACTTATATTATTGTTAGGATTTCATATGATTTGTGGATTTGGGAACCGTGGCCTTTTCAAATAAGTAACCATTTAAAAACCCGGTTCCCTTGATATGATAATTTGGGGCGTCGCCCCGTGTTTTCTCGGTACTTGAGGCACGGATTGATATAGGGCTGACCCGGACTGACGGATGCCCGATGGGTTGATATAGGGCTGACCCGGACTGACGGATGCCCGATGGATTGATATAGGGCTGACCCGGACTGACGGATGCCCGATGGGTTGATATAGGGCTGACCCGGACTGACGGATGCCCGATGGATTGATATAGGGCTGACCCGGACTGACGGATGCCCGATGGATTGATATAGGGCTGACCCGGACTGACGGATGCCCGATGGGTTGATATAGGGCTGACCCGGACTGACGGATGCCCGATGGATTGATTGAGGGCTGACCCGGACTGACGGATGCACGATATATATTGAGAGAGGGATGACCCGGACTGACGGATTCCCGGTATATACGTGAGAGAGGGCTGACCCGGATTGATGGAGGCCGATACAGGATGTTTTGCGTGTCGATGCTAGACACGAGTATTTATGATATTTGGGTGCCGATGTTGGGCACTCGGGATTTTCAGGGATATACAGGATATGAGGGCCGATGGAGTACCGGCGTTTGAGATGTTGGGACTTGTGGTGCATACATACTTATGTAGTCCACCTCGATACTTCATGTAGATACTATATCCCCATGCTCAGCATTCATTATCACACCTCACCCTGTAGTATATCACCTGATAGAGGACTGGCATTATTTTATGCATACTGCCACATCGCATTGATATTATCTGCTGGCATTAGTAGAGCCACGCTACATGTGCATGCTTGCGATTACCTTTATATGTTATCTCTATTCACGAGTTGGCAACTCACCCCCGTTGTGCCACAGTGCTTGCAGGTTGCCCTGGGGAGTAGTCACGGCTGGCTGTGACCGCATCTTTTGGCACAGATACCCCTTTTGAGCTGAGTTAGCCCTTTTGCTGTTTAGGTGGGTTTTGTACGGTATCTGTTATCTTTCTGTTGTACATTGATGTATCTAGTATTCTCCATCTACTTTTCTGTATTGACTTAGAGACAGTTGTGAGGACGATATGTATGATTTTATATTCTGGTGTCGAGCTCGCATGTGAGCCGACTTTGCTTTATGCAGTCTTATCTTTATGATATTGTCCTTGTTTTACTGTGTATTCTTCGCTACGGCGTCGTATATCATATTGTGATGCTTCATTCTTGTCACTTGTTATCTCTGCTACACCTTGTTTTTACCCGACTTTCGGGGCTAATGTTTTAAAAAGGGGAATGTTACCAAAATTATAAAACTTATACTTTTTGAACTTAAAAAGGTTTTCTACTAAATAAATGGAAGTTTTTCGGAGATGTACGATTGTTTTACAAAATGTTTTAAATTCACTCTATATTTATTGGTTTTGATTTCTGGGTTCGGCTTACTTAGCCGCGTTGCGCCTGTAGACGTTGCGTGGTTAAGTGTCGGTCACTAGTCGAATTCTCGGGTCGTGACAGGTTGATTTTATCTCTTTGTATTCATGTTCCTCGGAAAAAGAATGCGGGTGTGTATGCACAGTTGTTTGAGGCGGAGGAAGAGGATTTTCATTAGTGTTTCGGAACGGGTGTGTATGCACTGTTGACAGTCGTCTTTTTCCAAACCCTAATGAATTTGTGATATATCAATTAATAATATTAATTAAATGAAATTATGTTATGGTTGCGTTTGTTGACTTGTTGACCAAGGTTGACTTGTTGACCATGGTTGAAAGTTTGACCATTATCATTACATATCAAAGATGCTCTTTGATTCTAGCAAAACCATTTAATGAATGTAATGATAATAGTCATTCCAAACCATCCATCAACTATTTCATTTTTATTATTATTGTTAATTTGATAATTCTTTTTATTTTGGTTATGGTTGCAAAATGAGAAGAATAATATTCATTCTATCATATCTCTTCTCTCTCCTCTCTTCTTCTTCCTCCTCCTCTAGTAAAAGGAGAATCCTTCTCATGTGTTGAGAATCCCTCTCCTTGAGATAAAAGCACCCCAAAGCCACTCTCTACTCACTCTAGGGTTAGAGGTTTAGCAAGCCGAAGATCCTAGTTCTCTCAAAGTTCGAGAAAGAGCCTGAAGGTTGAACCCTCAGGTGGATCCATCTTTGACAGAAGAAGGTGACGAGGAAAGCACCATCAAACCTTACAAAGGTTTCAAGAAGAAGGAGTTCAAGTTAGGTATAACATCTTTTCCGAGTAGCTAACTCTCTTTAGCTTGGTAGCTAGTTTAGTTTAGAAAAGATCCCGACTTTGTTAGTCCATTTTGCCTCATGCGCTAAAAATTTAATTTTTATACCGTTTCCGCCTCCCCGCAAGAACCGGGGGTGGCAACGTGGACTTACAGTGGTATCAGAGCCTAACTAAACTTAAACTAGCTTAGTAGTAAAGTGTACGGAAGTTCGATCGGAAAAATCACAAAAACCTAAAAGTTAAAAACCCTAACTTTCTGTTGAAATTTTTTGTGCTCAAAAGGTAAAAGGTTTTACTCCTAAAATCGGCTCAGGGTTTTGTGAGAACACCCACCAAAAACGATCCCCTGATTCCCTCAAACCGCCGCGGTTCCGCGGCAATAGGTATGCATTTGCCGCGGAACCGCCGCCGTTTAGGCTCCTCTCGTGATCGGGTTTTGTGCAGTGTTATTCTGGTAGGGTTTTGGGATTTTTCAGATGGTTTATTTGTGCCCAGGTTTTCCAGAAAAGAAATTTGTTTTTGGGGGCCTATAAATCCGTATTTTTATCGAACTTCACTACACTTTGACTATATTGGTTATATCTGTGATGTTTATATGTATTGAACGTCGGCTAATCGCTATATGTCGATTAGTCGGGGTTATACATATCTGTGATCTGTGTTTGATGATGGTTTGTGTATATGAATGCGTTGGACTGTCGCGGGTGAATAGCCTGGGTGGATGTGAGATGAGTTTTTCTTTTTCTTTCATTCATGTAATATGTAAATTGATGTAATAATATTATTTGTTTGGCCGCACAACCGGGTCGGGGTTGTGGCCATCATTGTATAATTCTTTTTACTGTTTTTGCTCCTAGGATAGACCCATAGAGGGGGTGCACAAACTACCGGGTATCTCGAAGTGCCGAGTGGCCTACTCACAGTGGTGAGGGAGGTTGCTTCGCTTCGGGTACTTGGCGGGTAGTTTGCCGCACCCGTAGGGGTCTTGGGTGGGGTTTTGGCTATTCACCGCGACCGTGTAATCCGTTTTTCGTTGCAGGCTCGAACGGATTGCGGATTCCTAGTATATCCAATGTATTCATCTGTGATCTGTAATGTCTATCATTGCTTTACATTTATAACTATTTACGCGTTGCTTATGTTTTTCAGCCGTGCTAGCCCAGCCCCCGCTCTGTCGTTAGTTAAGTAACCTAACGGGTGATGACGGGGCCCCGTGGCGAATGCGAATGGCATAAGCGTACGTCATATTTTGGTTGTTTTCTGCAATGGTAGGATTAAATGATGGGACGCATTAAAAGAACTAATGCAAGAATATCACGCATTAAAAGAACTAATGCAGGATAATAAACCAAGCAAAAGTCGTTGGAACACTTTCGAAAAACCACTCGGTTCTTTTCAAAACTAACTTTTAAATGCGGAGCTTGAGCCACTCCTTTTAAAAGCTATCTCGTTCCATCGATCATATCAAGTTCACTACGTTCACGGTTTCGCCAAAACCATTCGTATCCCTCCATCATTTCAGTTAAATATACGGTAGTATTCAAGCTATGTATTTTGACCTCACGCCAAGGCATAGTGATTGGTAGCTGCCGGATATTTATCTGTTGCATAGATAGAATGCGTTGGTTTGAGACAGTCGTACTGCCATTTTGGCCTACGTCAAAGGTAGGTACGGGTGGGTTCAAATTAACCAGGATAATGATGGGAAGAACTTGATATGTGACTTATGACATTTTGACCTCATGCCAAGGTCATAAGAGCATGGGGCAAAAATCCACATCGGGAGTTTCATAAGTACTGAAACTTGCTAGATTTGCATACCATTTGGAGTGTGGAGATTCTGGTAGGATTCCTTCAGTTTCATCACGCGATGATATTTGGATCCCGATCCTACTGTGAGTATATGCTACTCCTCGGGAAAACTCTCACTTAACGATCAATGCTATAAACTTAGTAGGTGTCTAGAAAGGTGTTAGCGGGGCTACGCCCACAGGGAAAAGAGGTTACTTAATTAAGGAACTTCAAGAAAGCGTTGGAAAACCTCCCTCGAAGTACCGACACTGGCCTGGCTGAACGGTTAAGCAAGTATTATACGGTGAGAGTGATCCTGACTAATCCTTTCTTTAAGGTTTGAGAAGGGATTCGAGAGACAGTGGGAGCCATCCAGTTTAGACAAATTAAAAACCACTCTAAACTTGCAAGAGCATCATGCTAAAGTGTTTCTTTTCTCTCTCCTAATTGCAGCGACCATTCAACATGACTGGACTTAAGTTACTTCTAGATAAAAACATATTGACAGGGCCAAACTACAAAGATTGGCTCAGGAATGTCAAGATGGCAATCACTTACGACAAGTTGGGGTATGTCCTTACCACCAAAGCTCCCCCTCTCCCAGGTCCCACATCCAGCGTCGCGGATAAGGAAATCTGTAAGACATGGGAGATAGATTGCGCGAAGGCCAAATGCCTCGTACTTGCCTCGATGGACAATGAACATCAGAGGAGGCACGAGAATATGGACCTAGAGTCCATATTTCTCCATACAAAAGAACTGTATGGAGAGCAGTCTCGTATCGCAAGATACGAAGTGTCGAAGAAGTTATTTTCGGCAAGGTTGGCCGTCGGATCATCGGTAGCGGAACACGTGCTTAAGATGATTGGCTTCATTGAGGAGCTCGCGGACCTTGGGACCACGTTGGAGAATGAACTCTATACTGATTTGATTCTCCAGTCCCTTCCTTCCACTTACGCCCAGTTTATCCTTAACTTCAACATGCAAGGAAAGGAGGTTGAACTCTCCGAACTTCTGAACATGTTGAGGAGTGCTGAGGGCACCCTACAGAAAGGTAGGGAGACATCCACTTTGTTTGTAGGAGGATCTTCCTCTTCTAGATCCAGGGCGAAAGCCAAGGGTAAGAAGAAGAAAGCCCACGCCAAACCAAGAGGCGGTGTCGGTAAAGTGGATACGAAGGGAAAAGGAAAAGCAACAAAGATAGCGGGAAAGCTGGTGGGGAAGGAAGAATGCTTCTATTGTCACAAAAGTGGTCACTGGAAACAGGATTGCAAGGCTTGGAAAGCCAGAACACAGGATTTGAAGCGAGTTGCAGCTTCAGCTTCAGGTGTGTATGTTATTGAAAACTGTCTATCAATAAACTCTACTTCCTGGGTATTGGATACCGGATCAGGATCTCATATCTGTAATTCTTTGTAGGCGTTGAGAAAGCGTAGAGTTTTGAAGGCAGGTGACATGACCCTCAGAGTTGCAAACGGTGCTGGCATGGATGCTGAGGCCGTGGGGGACTATCACCTGGGCTTGTCAGATGGACACTTTTTGGTTTTGCATAGTTGTTGTTATGTACCAAATGCAACCTGTAATATCATTTCTGTATCTTTATTATCTAAAGAAGGTTATGAATTTGCATTTGTAAGTAATGTAGTGAACATTCACCTTAATCAAGTTTTGATTGGGTCCGGTACATTGAACAACGGTATATACGTTTTAAACAACCACAGATTTTCAATGTCCAGAATACACACAAAAGAAAGTCTCCAGAAATTAATAAAACTTTCTTATGGCATTGTAGACTGGGTCACATCAATGAGAGAAGGTTGACTAAGTTACATGCAGAAGGATATTTGGATCCGTTCGAATATCAATCGTATGCAACTTGTCAATCCAGTCTCAAAGGAAAGATGACAAAGACTCCGTTCACTGGACACGGGGTAAGAGCGAGCGAGCTCTTGGGACTCGTACACAGCGACGTGTGCGGTCCAATGTCTACACATGCGCGAAGCGGTTATTCTTACTTCATTACTTTTACAGATGATTTCTCAAGGTTCGGACATGTCTTCTTAATGAAGCATAAATCCGAAGCTTTTGATAAGTTCCAGGAATATAAGAATGAAGTAGAAAAACAAACAGGCAAAAGTATCAAGACACTAAGATCTGATCGAGGTGGTGAATACTTGAGTGCCGAGTTCCTGGGTTACTTAAAAGAGAATGGAATTCTCTCTCAGCTTACTCCTCCATACACACCGCAACATAACGGTGTATCGGATAGACGGAACCGAACCCTATTGGATATGGTACGGTCCATGATGAGTAACGCCGAGTTGCCGCGATCGTTCTGGGAAATGCACTAGAATCAGCTGCATACCTTTTGAACCGAGTTCCCACTAAGACTGTGCCTACCACACCATATGAGTTATGGAGTGGGAAGAAACCCTATCTTTAATACCTGAAGATTTGGGGATGTCCAGCTTATGTCAAAAAGCAGCATACGGACAAGCTCGAGGCACGCTCAGTACTGTGCAAGTTTGTAGGATACCTAAAGAACTCCAGGGGGTATCTTTTCTATTACGCAGAGGAACAAAAAGTCCTTGTTTCTCGTAATGCCCATTTTCTGGAACATCAGTTCTTAGAAAAAGAAATAAGTGGGAGCGCAATAGAACTGGAAGAAATTCCAGAACCACAAGCTATTACTGAAAGCTTAGTGGAACCAGAGGGTTCGAAAGATCAGGACATTCCCACGCCGCTCCGCAGAAGTAGTAGGCAGTCTCATCCGTCTGAGAGATACTACGGCTTTCTCATTGACGGGGATAGAGAGGATTGCATCATAGACTATGATGAGCCTACTAGCTTCCAGCAAGCCATTCAGAGCGTCGACTCGGTAAAATGGCTGTGTAGCGTTTTGAAAATCGTTTCGGTGAAATTTCGGAAAATCGATAATATGAGGGGGTTTTCTGTAAAAATTCAAAATACAAATATCTTATTATAAAATTAAATATACATATTCTAGCTATGTAATTGCTATTATTTGGTGTTTATTGAGCCGCTGGTGAAATTTCAAATTTTCTGAAAAAAATATTATTTTATTATTATTTTAAGTCGTCACTAATACATTTAATTAGGGAAAATTACAAATTGGAATGAGTTGAAAAAAATTTTGTGCATCATAAAACATTAAATAAAAATTTATCATGTGGTTTTTGGAACGAAATCATTTGCCAAAATGGCTTAGAAATTATTGAAGAAAAAAAGGCTTTTTTTAGCGTAAATGGATGTTTGGGGTATTGTATTTATCATTTTTCATCACCCCACACCCGTGCCCACACCCACACACCCCCACTTACTCCTCCCCATGGCTGAATTCAGCACCCACCATATTTTTTCCCCACTTGATTTTCAAGGAAAAAGAAATGAAAGAAAAGAAAAGAAAATGAGTGAAGTAGTTAGACTTTTGATTTTGTTTGACCTTGACCTTGTCCCCCCCCCCATTTTCCTCACCTCCCTCTCTCTCCCCCACCCACTTTTCTGGCCGAAAACTCCTTCTCCACACAGCAGCCCCCCCTCCATTTTCCCCTCTCTTTTCCCTTCAAAACTTCATGAAAAATTGCATCAAAAATCCACCAAAAATCCCACAAAATCAAAATCAAAGTCCTACCCATTTTAGCTTAGCCCGTTTAGCATGGATCGTTGTGAAAAGAGAGCATTTTGGGAGGCCATGGAGTCTTGTGGATCTTCATATATTTTTGGGTATAATTCTAAAACTTTTTGTTGCTTAAATTATTACTAATTTCTTAAGCTAATTTAATTAAGTGTTATTTGGATATGTGAGTTTAATTGCAAGTTTTGGAATTCAAGTTGTGAAATTGAATGCAAGTTAGTGTTTATAAAATTGGTGTATGGTTGTGTGTTATAATTAGGCTTTGTTGTCATGTTAATACAAGTTTAGTAGATAGTGCTAATGGCTAGCTTAAAAATTTTGTTATTTTGCTAATTTGCTTACTAGGTTTTTGAAATTTGCTAAATTCTTGGGATTAAAAATGTGATTAGGTTTTTCTTGGCTTCATTAACTTTATTAAGTGTGGTTTAATGCTTTGGATCATGCAATTCTAAGCTAGATTGTAGTTTGTGTATTTTGCTTTGAAATTGTTAAAAAGGGTATTTTTGGTAAACTAGAATATTAGGATTTTTGGAATTTAATGAGATTAAATTCCGAAAATTGTTTATACGACTTATTTAATATATTTAATAAATAAATTAGCCGCTACATTCATTTAAACATCATGTTTTGTACAAAAACGGCGAATTGTGCTTGCTAGATTTTCGGAAAAATGACTTTTTAAGTGAAATTGGCGTTTTTGTGAGTTTTAACCTAGTTTATATTAAAATTAGTGTTTGTGAATGTGCAAATGAGTTTGATTGGATTTTCTCGATGGTTTGACGTTCGTACATCGACATCGAGGGTTGGTTTGACTATTCCTGCATGCGTGGGCGATAGGTTTGGACCAATGCGTGATACGTGTGCCGATTTGATTTTCGTATGCCGTTTCGATTTCGAATTTAGTTTTAATGCGATATGGTACGTTATGATATGTAGGTACCCCAATGTGGACTTCGAGACGACAAGCAAGCGCGTGGCGACGTCGGCACCGGCTAGCGAGGACCAGGTGAGTAGATTTATATCTACGGGGAGAAGTCGGGTGGATGGCGTATAGCACCCCCGCAGTCCGTGGTGGTGTATACGGATGCGTATACACACCAACAATTATTATATGTTATTTGGGATTAATAACGATGCTTAGGATGGATATTGGTGTGTTGGATTACTTTAGTGTTGCGAACCCTAGGGTAGTGTTACACACACATACACACATACATACTTGCATACATTCCTATTGATATGTGCTCATGGGATTCTTTATAGTTATGTGTTCACATGGGTATGGGACTATGTGTTCACATACGGACTGAGGATGATACTTGGGATTGAGCTGAGTCGATGAGATTTGATTTGAGGCCGTGAGATCGGTGATATAGCAGGGTTCGTATCTTAGATACGACATGACGTTGTAGCGGGTCCTTGACGTAGTGTTTCACACACGTCCATGCATACGTAGGCGGTATCAGTATGGTACTAGACGTAGATCAGTACCCCGATCATGATATTTGATAAAGAGGATACCAGGTGAATAGTATGATGAATGTGATATTGACCCGTACCCAGATTGGGATGTCGTACGACGGATTTACGTACGAGCTATATTGATGATTGATCCGCACTCTTGACTTGGGATGCCTGATTATAGATATGGTATCGGATATGATATTATTGAGGCGGGATCACCGACTATACATATACAGGTATGTATATGTATCGACTCAGATTATAGGCGGTTTCCTTACCTGTAGTTCAGCTTGTTAGTTCAGCCGTATAGTTTAGTGTAGTTGTTAGATTAGATTAGACTTCTTACCTATTTCAAAAACTAACGAATCGTGGGCATTTTTAAAGACAGCTCAAGGGAATCTACGGATATTTCAAAAACGACGTATCTTTTCATAAAAACACCGTAGCCCCTATTTTCAAAACCCCATGATTCGTGTTATTTCAAAAGGCACCATTCGTAGGACTTATATTAGATTATTGCAGATTAGTTATCGTTGTGTCTAGTATTCAGCTCCCGCACATTATTGTTGTTCGCTCTGCCTCGCATATTTATTTTGCTGCATATACCATTATTGATATCATGCTGTTAGGACACCAGTACCATTACCGATGATGCGTATGTACCACGTACACCTACTTGCCGGCTCACACACATCTTCATCGGTAATTGCCATGTCACGTACACTTTAGAGAATATAATTGCTTGACTTAGATTGTTAGCTGGTAGTTTTGACATGATATTAGCATACTTCCCTTATATGCCATATTAGACATTGTAGTTATTACCTACCACTTCATGCATACTGTTATTCAGTTGTTCATGCCTAGTTCATTATCATTGACATATGCACTTGTGATGATTTCTTGAGATTTATGATATTTCTGGATTTCGGGGAAAGCCGCAAAATTTACAACTTATGATCTTTAAAATATAAAATGTTGCGGTTTTCTAGTGATGTAAAGTGTCGTCCACCATGAGTTTGCTGTGGTTTTGGAGATCCGTGTCGAGGAGTGGAGGAACCGTCACGGGTACATGGTGGGCCCGGTATGGTACCCCGGGGCAAGAGGAATGTGGTGTTGACGTTGAGCCTGGCTGGGGAGCACTACCTACCGGTGATATTACCCGACGCGTCGGATATCCGGAGGATACCGTCGTGGTCTTGAGATGGATGGTAGGGGCCGGGCCGGACTGACGGCGCCCTAGATATTGAGCTTGAGACATTGATATTTCGAGACAGTGAGATTTATGTTTTGTGTCGATGCTAGACACTGTTGATACTGATTTCATTATGATACCTTAATTTAAAAATACGAAGGAAATCTCACTAATTTATGAAAACAGTTTTTTCATTTACATGTATTCTGTTTCATGCATTCATACCTCATTCATATGATATATTGCTACCTGAGGCACTGACACGGGCACATGAAATTATACTCGGGTTAGATATTACCCTAGTCATTGTTATAGGCTGCCTGTTATACTTATATTTGAGGATATATTATGATCATTGACCTAGGTTGCATTATCTATGCGATTTCTGTGCGTAGATGTTTTTTTCTATTCACTAGTTGGCAACTCACCCCCGTTGTGCCCCAGTTTCTTGCAGATTTGCCGTACAGGTTTCATTACGGCTTGCGGGCTCGGTTTCATTCTGGTGATTTGCTAGTAGGTGGGTTTACTTGTATCATACCCCCATTATATATCTTGTATATCATTATTCTGTTGTATCTAGAAGTTCCATCAACCAAACATGTATTTATTTTGAGATAGAGACCAGTGCTGTTTATTCTTTCGACCTTAGAGTCGCTCGTTATATTTCTGGTGGTTTTGAGTTCCTTTTGAGTTTTGATCCTCGCCGTTGGCGTTGTATATTATATTGCTTGTGTGGTTGTGACCGTCGATTGACGAAGAGCTAGCTCCCGCTTGGGGATGCCTTTTTATTGATTTCGTATACTATTCATGTTGTATCCCGTTTGGGAGCCATTTTTTACAAAGGAGACTCTGCCGAAATTTTCAGTAAATTTTGATGTTCTTAAAAACCGCATAATTCGGCTTATGCTATTAAAACTACTTGTTTTAAATTGGTTTTCCTGCACTCTACTACTTTTCTTGGTTTGGATTTCTGGGTTTTCGGTTTACTTAGATTACTTACGCCTCGAGACGTTCGTAGTTTAAGTGCCGGTCATGTTCCGTACTTTCGGGTCGTGACAAAGTTGGTATCAGAGCGTTAGGTGTTAACCTTCGTAGAGTAGGATGACCCTTGGTTGATGGAATAGGTGACTAAAGTAGAGTGACGTACCGTTGGTATGTTCCGCGGCATATTTACGACACGCCACTCCACTTCTGAAGCCTTAGGATGTACATTTCCTTGTTCAGTATTATATTCCTTCCTGATCTAGCCTCATCGGTACCAGTTTGGTTTTGCTGCTACGGTTACCGGCAGGGAGAGCTACGGCTAGAGTTGCGGTCAGCACAAGCTCGTCACGAACGAGGACTGACCAGGGCGAAATTCCGGCGACACACGATTGCAGAGATGTGTCTTTTTACTGTGTTTCCGTGCCGCGAGCGTTTGGCGGATCGCCTTCATGAGGTTACTCGAATGTGCTGATCGACACTAGAGGATTGAGCCACTGACAGAGGCCAGCCAGATTTTGATGACCGTTGGTGTGTTGCTTACTCCTGATGATTGAGGCACTATTCCGCGTGCAGACGAGCGAGCCAGTTGTTGCTGCGAGCGACGAGATATCGCCCCATATGTTGGAACTATGGCGGGGCGAGTTGTACGAATAGATGATAGAAGGTCGCTAGTCACCCGATGATGAATGACTAGGACAGGTGGTTCGTTCGCTTACCCCGATGCGAGGTCATCAGATAGATTGATTCCAGCTAGAGACGACTTCACGCGGAGGCGTTGGGGGTCGACAGAGACGATCGAATGTCAGAAACCTATTTATCCAAGTTTAAAGTAGTCGGAAAGACATGCAGGCAATTCTATGGTCCCTCTAGAAGAATGAAACCCTAACTCGACTTAATGACCGTGTGAAAGCCTTTGAACCTTCGAGTTTGCGGCAGTTCTACGGCGCCATTAGTGAGGCTTGGGTTTGCCCTTCTACGGCTGGACCACCGATGTTGTGGTATGTATTCGATACTATTAAACTGTGCCCAAGAGGTTGAGCTCTTGGGGGATTATGAGGTTTTGACGAATCGATCGAATGGTTCGACTTCAATCGGATGCTAGGTGGTGAGACGCATTCTTGGGAGACTCCAGATACGAGGATAGTCGTTGGAGCTCAGTCCATGCAGCCGCGACGAGACGAGTCCAAAGCAGACGACATTAGAGAAAAGTGGAGCAAGAGGTTCGCACCAGATCTAGATGAGATGACGTTCCACTCCGCCGACATCAGAGATGCGATACGCATGCCGAGGCAGAGTACTGGATATACCTTCCAGAAGAGGTCGCGATGGGTATGCAGCCATTCCGGAGAAAGATGCAGATATAGGAAAGGACGATGACTTCCGGACAGTTGGCAGAGACGAGACATGGAAGAGACCGTGAGCAGGATTTCTTTCAGGACACTGCTGCAATGATACTTGCACCCAGGGTCAGATGTGTCACGTACATTCAGAGAGCCAGAGGCCGACGCCAGTGATATGCTGTCTTACGAGTGGTCGCGATGATTGACCAAGAGATGACCAGAGAAGTGCCAGAACGGAATCGTCCCCGTTAGCACACCTGACAGGGCCGATGAGCCGATGGACCGAAAGATTGGTAATTCACAGTGAAGACCTTAACCCAGGAGTGGTCATGGTTACGCACACCAGCAGGCCAGAGTTCATGATCATCGACGAGACGTCCCATTAGTGACCGCGACAGTTGGCCCGAGATTCTTAGAAGATGCACTTGAACGATACTATTCCGCCATTATTGATTTCGATGTTTTGGGTGATTTATTCGTATGATTTGATTTTGATGATTGAGGATTTACGATCTTTGCACAGTGTTGCACTTGATATCGTTTTCGTACTTTAGTTTCACATGTTTGTGATTTTACGGTTTTAAACAGTTGAGTTGATTTTGTGCGTATGCACGCACGCGATTTGGTTCCTACACTCTGTATAGTTTATATATGCTGGCAGTGCAGTGACATATATTTTGTGCACTTGGATACACTGGATTTCGATTTCGAGGGTGATGCTCGACATTTGTTTTGTGCACTTTATGCACCGGATTGGATTTTTAGCGCCTGTTGGGCGCCTGTTACGAGATGCGATTTGGTGCACACCAGATGCACTAAATCGAGATTTTTTTTAGTGCATGTCAGATGCACCTGATTTTGCTGTCAGGCACACCTGTTGCCTACGACAGATGTTTCGTGCACACCCGATGCACTTAGATGTTGTTTCTGTGCGCATGTATGGCACATTCATGGATTTTGATTTCCGTGCGCACCAGACGCACGTAGTATTCATATGCATATTTTGGGATTGATTTCTTATAGAGTAGTACGTTTTTATGATATTGCTATGTGTTTTCGTACTGACCAGGACTAGTCAGAGGACAGTACCTAAATATATTTTGCATGCATTGATAGTTATTGAAGGGATTTCCAAAAAGCAAGCTATAGCCTCAGTATTTACCTACGTGTCCGATATGACACGAAATGTTTAAAACAAGGAGACCCTTCTAAATTGTTTCCAAAACGGCGGAACGTACATTTCAAACAAAGGTATATATGTATATAGTTATTTTCTTATGGTAGACGTCCGCCACTGTGCAGTGTTATACGCGTTGCACAGCGACTTAAAGAGATTTGGCATGCATTTCATTCAGATACTTACAGATATAGATTCGATATTTACATTTATAGTTTCGAGTTATATCATATTGGTTTTGATTTGGATTTGGCATTGATGTCTTCTCCACGACTCCGATGATCGCGGGATGCTTGACGGAGTTTTGATTTGAGTTATATACTCATTTTTCAAGCGCATGCGCTGCGCTACGATTTGTTTTATGTATTTACAATTTCGGAGCCCCGACGACTTGATGGTTTTTTCTTAGATGTTTTAGTAATTGGGGGAGTTTGAATTTAAATTCGGGGACCGAATTTCTTTAAGGGGGGAAGATTGTAGCGTTTTGAAAATCGTTTCGGTGAAATTTCGGAAAATCGGTAAAATGAGGGGGTTTTCTGTAAAAAGTCAAAATACAAATATCTTATTACAAAAATTAAATATACATATTCTAGCTATGTAATTGCTATTATTTGGTGTTTATTGAGCCGCTGGTGAAATTTCAAATTTTCTGAAAAAAATATTATTTTATTATTATTTTAAGCCGTCACTAATACATTTAATTAGGGAAAATTACAAATTGGAAGGAGTTGAAAAAAAATTTGTGCATCATAAAACATTAAATAAAAATTTATCATGTGGTTTTTGGAACGAAATCATTTGCCAAAATGGCTTAGAAATTATTGAAGAAAAAAAGGCTTTTTTAGCGTAAATGGATGTTTGGGGTATTGTATTTATCATTTTTCATCACCCCACACCCGTGCCCACACACACACACCCCCACTTACTCCTCCCCAAGTCTGAATTCAGCACCCACCATATTTTTTCCCCACTTGATTTTCAAGGAAAAAGAAATGAAAGAAAAGAAAAGAAAATGAGTGAAGTAGTTAGACTTTTGACATTGTTTGACCTTGACCTTGTCCCCCCCCATTTTCCTCACCTCCCTCTCTCTCCCACACCCACTTTTCTGGCCGAAAACTCCTTCACCCCACAGCAGCCCCCCCTCCATTTTCCCCCTCTCTTTTCCCTTGAAAACTTCATGAAAAATTGCATCAAAAATCCACCAAAAATCCCACAAAATCAAAATCAAAGTCCTACCCATTTTAGCTTAGCCCGTTTAGCATGGATCCTTGTGAAAAGAGAGCATTTTGGGAGTCCATTGAGTCTTGTGGACCTTCATATATTTTTGGGTATAATTCTAAAACTTTTTGTTGCTTAAATTGTTACTAATTTCTTAAGCTAATTTAATTAAGTGTTATTTGGATATGTGAGTTTAATTGCAAGTTTTGGAATTCAAGTTGTGAAATTGAATGCAAGTTAGGGTTTATAAAATTGGTGTATGGTTGTGTGTTATAATTAGGCTTTGTTGTCATGTTAATACAAGTTTAGTAGCTAGTGCTAATGGCTAGCTTAAAAATTTTGTTATTTTGCTAATTTTCTTACTAGGTTTTTAAAATTTGCTAAATTCTTGGGATTAAAAATGTGATTAGGTTTTTCTTGGCTTCATTAACTTTATTAAGTGTGGTTTAATGCTTTGGATCATGCAATTCTAAGTAGTTTGTGTATTTTGCTTTGAAATTGTTAAAAAGGGTATTTTTGGTAAACTAGAATATTAGGATTTTTGGAATTTAATGAGATTAAATTCCGGAAATTGTTTATATGACTTATTTAAGATATTTAATAAATATATTGGCCGCTACATTCATTTAAACATCGTGTTTTGTACAAAAACGGCGAATTGTGCTTGCTAGATTTTCGGAAAAATGACTTTTTAAGTGAAATTGGCGTTTTTGTGAGTTTTAACCTAATTTATATTAAAATTAGTGTTCGTGAATGTGCAAATGAGTGTGATTAGATTTTCTCGATGGTTTGACGTTCGTACATCGACATCGAGGGTTGGTTTGACTATTCCTGCATGCGTGGGCTATAGGTTTGGACCTATGCGTGATACGCGTGCCGATTTGATTTTCGTATGCCGTTTCGATTTCGAATTTAGTTTTAATACGATATGGTACGTTATGATATGTAGGTACCCCCATGTGGACTTCGAGACGACAAGCAAGCGCGTGGCGACGTCGGCACCGGCTAGCGAGGACCAGGTGAGTAGATTTATATCTACGGGGAGAAGTCGGGTGGATGGCGTATAGCACCCCCGCAGTCCGTGGTGGTGTATACGGATGCGTATACACACCAACAATTATTATATGTTATTTGGGATTAATAACGATGCTTAGGATGGATATTGGTGCGTTGGATTACTTTAGTGTTGCGAACCCTAGGGTAGTGTTACACACACAAACACACATACATACTTGCATACATTCCTATTGATATGAGCTCATAGGATTCTTTATAGTTATGTGTTCACATGGGTATGGGACTATGTGTTCACATACGGACTGAGGATGATACTTGGGATTGAGCTGAGTCGATGAGATTTGATTTGAGGCCGTGAGATCGGTGATATAGCAGGGTTCGTATCTTAGATACGACATGACGTTGTAGCGGGTCCTTGACGTAGTGTTTCACATACGTCCATGCATACGTAGGCGGTATCAGTATGGTACTAGACGTAGATCAGTACCCCGATCATGATATTTGATAAAGATGATACCATGTGAATAGTATGATGAATGTGATATTGACCCGTACCCAGATTGGGATGCCGTACGACGGATTTACGTACGAGAAATATTGATGATTGATCCGCACTCTTGACTTGGGATGCCTGATTATAGATATGGTATCGGATATGATATTATTGAGGCGGGATCACCGACTATACATATACAGGTATGTATATGTATCGACTCAGATTATAGGCGGTTTCCTTACCTGTAGTTCAGCTTGTTAGTTCAGCAGTATAGTTTAGTGTAGTTGTTAGATTAGATTAGACTTCTTACCTATTTCAAAAACTAACGAATCGTGGGCATTTTTAAAGACAGCTCAAGGGAATCTACGGATATTTCAAAAACGACGTATATTTTCATAAAAACACCGTAGCCCCTATTTTCAAAACCCCATGATTCGTGTTATTTCAAAAGGCACCATTCGTAGGGCTTATATTAGATTATTGCAGATTAGTTATCGTTGTGTCTAGTATTCAGCTCCCGCACATTATTGTTGTTCGCTTTGCCTCGCATATTTATTTTGCTGCATATTCCATTATTGATATCATGTTGTTAGGACACCAGCACCATTACCGATGATGCGTATGTACCACGCACACCTACTTGCCGGCTCACACACATCTTCATCGGTAATTGCCATGTCACGTACACTTTAGAGAATATAATTGCTTGACTTAGATTGTTAGCTGGTAGTTTTGACATGATATTAGCGTACTTCCCTTATATGCCATATTAGACATTGTAGTTATTACCTACCACTTCATGCATACTGTTATTCAGTTGTTCATGCCTAGTTCATTATCATTGACATATGCACTTGCGATGATTTCTTGAGATTTATGATATTTCTGGATTTCGGGGAAAGCCGCAAAATTTACTACTTATGATCTTTAAAATATAAAATGTTGCGGTTTTCTAGTGATGTAAAGTGTCGTCCACCATGAGTTTGCTGTGGTTTTGGAGATCCGTGTCGAGGAGTGGAGGAACCGTCACGGGTACATGGTGGGCCCGGTATGGTACCCCGGGGCAAGAGGAATGTGGTGTTGACGTTGAGCCTGGCTGGGGAGCACTACCTACCGGTGATATTACCCGACGCGTCGGATATCCGGAGGATACCGTCGTGGTCTTGAGATGGATGGTAGGGGCCGGTCCGGACTGAAGGCGCCCTAAATATTGAGCTTGAGACATTGATATTTCGAGACAGTGAGATTTATGTTTTGTGTCGATGCTAGACACTGTTGATACTGATTTCATTATGATACCTCAGTTTAAAAATACGAAGAAAATCTCACTAATTTATGAAAATAGTTTCTTCATTTACATGTATTCTGTTTCATGCATTCATACCTCATTCATATGATATATTGCTACCTGAGGCACTGACACGGGCACATGAAATTATACTCGGGTTAGATATTACCCTGGTCATTGTTATAGGCTGCCTGTTATACTTATATTTGAGGATATATTATGATCATTGACCTAGGTTGCGTTATCTATGCGATTTCTGTGCGTAGATGTTTTTTTCTATTCACGAGTTGGCAACTCACCCCCGTTGTGCCCCAGTTTCTTGCAGATTTGCCGTACAGGTTTCATTACGGCTTGCCGGCTCAGTTTCATTCGGGTGATTTGCTAGTAGGTGGGTTTACTTGTATCATACCCCCATTATATATCTTGTATATCATTATTCTGTTGTATCTAGAAGTTCCATCAACCAAACATGTATTTATTTTGAGATAGAGACCAGTGCTGTTTATTCTTTCGACCTTAGAGTCGCTCGTTATATTTCTGGTGGTTTTGAGATCCTTTTGAGTTTTGATCCTCGCCGTTGGCGTTGTATATTATATTGCTTGTGTGGTTGTGACCGTCGATTGACGAAGAGCTAGCTCCCGCTTGGGGATGCCTTTTTATTGATTTCGTATACTATTCATGTTGTATCCCGTTTGGGAGCCAGTTTTTACAAAGGAGACTCTGCCGAAATTTTCAGTAAATTTTGATGTTCTTAAAAACCGCATAATTCGGCTTATGCTATTAAAACTACTTGTTTTAAATTGGTTTTCCTGCACTCTACTACTTTTCTTGGTTTGGATTTCTGGGTTTTCGGTTTACTTAGATTACTTACGCCTCGAGACGTTCGTAGTTTAAGTGCCGGTCATGTTCCGTACTTTCGGGTTGTGACAGGCTGGATGCAATGCGGACCGAAATGGAGTCCATGTACACCAATAAAGTATGGACGTTGGACATTGCTCCAGACGGGGTAAAACCCGTAGGATGCAAGTGGATCTTCAAAAGGAAGATTGGTGTAGATGGACAGGTTGAGACCTATAAAGCTAGACTTGTTGCAAAGGGTTTTCGTCAAAGACCTGGTTTGGACTATGACGAAACCTTTTCTCCAGTGGCTATGCTGAAATCCATTCGGATCCTTCTTGCCATTGCTGCCTTCCACGATTATGAGATTTGGCAGATGGACGTAAAGACCGCTTTTCTAAATGGAAATTTAGAGGAGTGTGTCTATATGGATCAGCCTGAGGGTTTCATTCAGAGTGGGAGCAGCGGAAAGGTGTGCAAGTTGCTTAAGTCCATCTATGGACTAAAGCAGGCATCGCGGAGTTGGAACATCTGTTTTGATGAGACGGTCAAGGAATTTGGCTTTATCAAAAATCCAGATGAACCATGCATCTATTGTAGATTTGTAGCGAGAACTGTAGTATTCCTCGTTTTATACGTGGATGACATTCTCTTGATAGGAAATGACATTCCTATGCTACAATCTGTCAAGGGGTTCTTGTCACACAGGTTCTCCATGAAAGACCTGGGTGATGCCTCATACATTCTGGGTATCCGGATCTACCGTGACAGATCCAAGAGGATATTAGGACTTTCACAGTCCAGGTACATCGACACCATACTGAAGAGATTCAGTATGGAAGATTCCAAGCGCAGTAACCTACCGGCTTGTCATGGGATCACCCTTTCTAAAGAGATGTCTCCCAAGACTAATTTGGAGAGGGATCGCATGTCTATTATACCCTACGCTTCTGCGGTAGGCTCTATAATGTATGCGATGTTGTGTACCAGACCGGATGTAGCTTATGCACTGAGTGTGGTAAGCCGGTATCAGTCAAACCCTGGGGAGAAACACTGGATAGCGGTAAAGAACATTCTCAAGTATCTGAGAAGGACTAAGGAGATGTTCTTGGTGTATGGCGGAAAAGACCTCCAGATCGAGGCCTTTGTTGACTCCAACTTCCAGAGTGACAAGGATGATTCCAAGTCCATGTCGGGTTTTTTCTTTACCCTCAATGGAGGGGCGGTGTGTTGGAAGAGTTCCAAACAGGAAACCGTTGCAGACTCGACGATGGAAGCGGAATACATCGCTGCATCTGATGCCGCAAAAGAAGCCGTCTGGATGAGGAAGTTCTTGAAAGAACTTCAGGTGGTTCCGTCCATTGTTGATCCAATACCTCTGTATTGCGACAACAACGGGGCTATAGATTTAGCGAAGGAACCCAGGTCCCATCAGATATCCAGACACATCTTGAGGCGGTATCACCTGATCAGGGAGATCGTGGATCGCCAGGAGATCGAGGTTCGGAGGGTTGGTTCAGAAGAAAACACTGCAGATCCATTCACCAAGGCCTTGCGCCAGACTCAGTTCGAGCGGCTGATCGAGATGATAGGTCTTCGATACGCCAGTACATGGCCTTAGTGCAAGTGGGAGATTGTTAGTGTATATGCCCTAGAGGCCATTACTGTATCATACTAGTTTGTATATTACTTAATGGAAGCTTGGGATATTCACCTTGTATAAACAATCTTGCTCAATATAGTAGTATGCTACTTGGTTTGTTTCTACTTCAATGTGTACTTGTGTTTATTTTAGTATATCACCTATACACATTAGTGGAGCCCTTAGGATCTTTGCTTGATTACCAGCGTTGTGATGGCAGTCACACTAGTGGGGGCTAGGTAATCTATAAGCACATCCTTATACAGGTCCCTAGTCGCAGGACTATCGAGACAGGGCATCGATACTCCGGAGTAGACTAGCGTATGCGCTTCTCATCCCAGTGTGGGAGATGGTCTGTCCCACAGCCATCAGTACGTCGTACTGGAGATAGTATACGGGTGCTCGTTGGGTTACGAGTACACTGGACAGGACTCGTCGGGAACTGACAGGTTGGTATTATACCTATCGTCAGTTATCAGTTCCCAGGTGACATGAGTACAGCTTAGTCTGCTGACTTGACACTGTCACTTCGCCTCGAGTGTGTTCCCACTGTACTTTGACTACTACCCTACCACGTCTCAAAGGAGTCGTGCAAACAGGTAGTGGTTGGGTGCAGTCCCGAAGCACTTGGAGGCAGTGACGATTAGACAGGATTCGTCTCTCCCGGTATTGGGGGTTGACATCGCGTTGTGTCTAGGAGAGCCATTACACGAGTAGTCCCTGGCCAGGGCAATCGAGATATACTGGTAGGTTTCCAGTGTTATCTCAGGGTGTTTTGGGCTTCACTCCGACACGACTTGTACCGCTATTAGGGGACTGACGTTTACCGCCCCCTAGGCCCGCCATGCGATGTATCAGACGAACAGACCGGACTGTACGGAGATTGTCACATTCAGACTCAGTAGGAGTTCAGATGGGGTTCACCTCGTCAGTCTTCTTGTCGGCATCTACCTGGGGACCGTTACGCACAGCTAGTGCCGCTTGTGGTCTGTGGTTAAACCCACTGCCAGCGTAGTGTCGAGTCTTTAGAGTCCCACACAGAGGGCTATTCGCATTTGGGCAAAACAGAGTAGAGGTCGCATGGTTTTGCGACAGGGTTCGTTCTCATCCGCGCACTTGTGCACGTTTGGAGTCCGGACGGATATTACTGGCTGGCTCTGGTTTGAGTCAGATACTGGTATATGTTTTGGGGTTGATTTTATCTCTTTGTATTCATGTTCCTCGGAACAAGAATGCGGGTGTGTATGCACAGTTGTTTGAGGCGGAGGATGAGGATTTTCATTAGGGTTTCGGAACGGGTGTGTATGCACTGTTGACAGTCGTCTTTTTCCAAACCCTAATGAATTTGTGATATATCAATTAATAATATTAATTAAATGAAATTATGTTATGGTTGGGTTTGTTGACTTGTTGACCAAGGTTGACTTGTTGACCATGGTAGAAAGTTTGACCATTATCATTACATATCAAAGATGCTATTTGATTCTAGCAAAACCATTTAATGAATGTAATGATAATAGTCATTTCAAACCATCCATCAACTATTTCATTTTTATTATTATTGTTAATTTGATAATTCTTTTCATTTTGGTTATGGTTGCAAAATGAGAAGAATAATATTCATTCTATCATATCTCTTCTCTCTCCTCTCTTCTTCTTCCTCCTCCTCTAGTAAAAGGAGAATCCTTCTCATGTATTGAGAATCCCTCTCCTTGAGATAAAAGCACCCCAAAGCCACTTTCTACTCACTCTAGGGTTAGAGGTTTAGCAAGCCGAAGATCCTAGTTCTCTCAAAGTTCGAGAAAGAGCCCGAAGGTTGAACCCTCAGGTGGATCCATCTTTGACGGAAGAAGGCGACGAGGAAAGCACCATCAAACCCTACAAAGGTTTCAAGAAGAAGGAGTTCAAGTTAGGTATAACATCTTTTCCGAGTAGCTAACTCTCTTTATTTTGGTAGCTAGTTTAGTTTAGAAAAGATCCCGACTTTGTTAGTCCATGTTGCCTCATGCGCTAAAAATTTGATTTTCATACCGTTTCCGCCTCCCCGCAAGAACCGGGGGTGGCAATGTGGACTTACACATACATACATCATCTATCATGGTTGTTTATACATAGAAAATGGTGGATATATAAGACTCACACCATGGTTTATTTTATGGATATTTATTTCTATTTTAGCTAAAACAAAAGAATTGAGATAAGATTGAATCATGTTCAAAGTTTCTACACTCATCTTGTGACCTAACCATTTGCACCTAACTTTTGACCATGGTTTAATCTTTCTCTTATGTTTAACTAAAGAAAAATAAAATATTCATAAAGAGATAACCATGGTTTGAGATGAAGAAAGAAAAATATATATTCTTATGTTTTTCTTTTTCTCTTAAGAGTTATTCTTATCTTCTTCTAAAATATCCATCATCTTCTTCAACCTTGAGCTCATGCTCTCTTGAATTTCCTAGAGAGCAAATCATTAATCAAGATAGGATTTTGAAGTGAGAAAAGCCACCACCACATCATTCTACACAAGTCTTGCCCACTTGTTTAGAGTGTAAGCTTCGTTTTTCATTCTTGATCTTGCGAAGTTGCTAGCATGGACAAAGCGGACTCCGGGTGGATCATCGGTGACGTCGAGGAGTTCAAGTGGAGTTCTTACAAACCCCAAGTAGCCGAGGAGTCTAGCGTAGGGAGCTACAAAGGTTGTACTCTCTAAACCCTAGCATTTCTTACATATGATGATATGAAAAATTTGAAACCCTAATCGATTCTAGGAATGATCCGATGCATGTTAGCTTAGCACCCTAAAAATTCCATCTTTGGTACATATGATGCTTCCAAACCCTTCATGAGGTGCTAGGTAGACCTTTCAATATCTCGTCGTTCGAAGTAACAACTGGCCCATTCGTCTGCACGCTGAACAGTGCCTCAATCATCATGAACAAGTGACACCTCCATGGTCATCACATTCTGGTTGGCCTCTATCAGTGGCTCAATCCTCTGGCGCAAATCTGCACGTCTTCTGGTTGGCCTCTATCAGTCGCTCAATCCTCTGGCGCAAATCTGCACGTCCGAGAAATCTCATACAGCGATCCATCAAACGCTCGTGGCACGAAAACACAATACAAAGACACATCTCTGCAATCATGTGTCGCCGGAATTACGCCCTGGTCAGTCCTCGTTCGTGACGAGCTCGTGCTGACCGCAACTCTAGCCGTAGCTCTCCCTGCCCGTAATCGTGGCAGAAAAACCATAACTGGTACCGATGAGGCTAGATCATGAATGAATATAATACTGAGCAAAGAAATGTACATCCTAAGGCTTCTTAAGTGGAGTTGCGTATCGTAAATATGCCGTGGAACATACGTACGGTACGTCACTCTACTCAAGCTGCCTACTCCATCAACCAAGGATCATCCTACGCTCCAAAGGTAAAACCTAACGCTCTGATACCAACTTTGTCACGACCCGAAAGTACGGTACATGACTGGCACTTAAATTACGAAACGTCTCGAGGCGTACGTAATCTAAGTAAGCCGAAAACCCAGAAATCCAAAACCAAGAAAAGTAGTAGAGTGAAGGAAAACTAATTTAAATCAAGTAGTCTGCAACATACGCCGAAATATGCATTTTAAAAATCACAAGTCTTTTCTAAAAATTTCGGCAGAGTTTCCTTTGTAAATACTGACCCCAAATGGGTACAAAAACCTCATAAAGCATATATAATGAATAAAGGCATCCCCAAGCGGGAGCTAGCTCTTCGTTAAACGACGGACACAACCACGCAAGCAATATAATATACAGCGCCGAAGGGCGAGGATCACAACAGAAAAGGAAACTCAAAATAGCATGAAATCCATAGAAATACAACGCGCGACTCTAAGGTCGAAAAAATAAACAACTGGTCTCAAGTCTGAAATAAATACATGTTTGGTTGATGGAGTTTACTAGATACAACTGAATAAATAATATACAAGGTATAATAGTGGTCACGATGCAAGTGAACCCACCTACCAAGCAAATCACCCGGAAAGGAAGCAGTGTGCCAGCAAAGCCGTAATAAAACCTGTACGGCAAAACCTGCAAGAAACTGTTCCATAACGGGGGTGAGTTGCCAGCTCGTGAATAGAAAACATCTACGAGCAGAAACAGTATGTATGACACAATCCTAGGTCCTACGATCAATATATATATATAATCCTCAACATGATAAGTCTGAAGTATGAAGAGGTGGCAAGGGTAACCATCTAACCCAAGTGTAATCCCATATGCTCCTGTCAGTGCCTCGGGTAGCAATATATCATATGAATGAGGTATGAATGCATGAAAACAGAATACATGTAAATGAAGAAACTGTTTTCATAAATTAGTGAGATTTCCTTTGTATTTTTAAAATGAGGTATCATAAATGAAACCACAATCAACAGTGTCTAGCATCGACACAAAACATAAATCTCAATATCTCAATATCTCAGGCTCCGGCTATCCGGACTGGCCTGTATCACCAAATCTCAAAATCTCAATGTCTCAATCTCACTATCTAGGGCGCCGTCAGTCCGGATCGGACCCTAACATCAATCCAAGGACAACGACGGTATCCTCCGGATATCCGACGCGTCAGATAAAATCACCGGTAGGTAATCTTCCCCAGCAGGGCTCATCGTCTACTACTCGATCTTCTTGCCCCGGGGTACCTTACCGAGCCCACCATATACCCGAGACGGTTCATCCAACTCCTCAAAACGGGTCACGAAAACCAACAGAAAACTCATGGTGGACGACACAAACATCATGAGAAAACCGCAGTTTTTATTTTAAAAAGAGAGAGAGAGAAAGAATTTTATATGTATTATTGCGGTTTTCTCCCAAATCCAGGAAATCTTATGAAAGTCCGAAATCCAATCATGAATAGCACGTAAACAGTGAACATAGGCATAAAAATCCATAATACTGTACAACAGTGAATAATAATATGCATGAAGTAGTGAGTAATAACTGCAATGTCTAAACTGGCATATAAGGCAAGTACACTAATATCATGTCGAAACTATCAGCTAACAGGCTATATCAATGAAATAATATTCTCTAAAGTGTACGTGACATGGCAATTACCGATGATGATGTGTGTGAGCCGGCAAGTAGGTGTACGTGGAACATACGCATCATCGGTAATGGTGCTGGTGTCCTAACAGCATGATATTAATAATGGTATATGAAATCACAATATAAGTATGCGATGTGGAGCGAACAACAATAATGTGCGGGGGCTAAATGATAAACACGATGATAACTAATCTGCATTTAATATAAATATAAGTCATACAGTTGTGCCTTTTGAAATAGCACGAATCGCGGTGTTTTGGAAATAAGGGCTACAGTGTTTTTAAGAAAAGATACGTCCTTTGAAATATCCGTAGAATCCCTTGGCCTGTCTTTTAAATACCTACGATTCATTAGCTTTTGAAATAAGTAGGAATCGAATCTAGTCTAACAACTACACTAAATTATAGGGCTGAGCTAACAGGCTAAACGAAAGGTAAGGAAACCGCCTAACATCTGAGTCGATACATATATATATATATATATATATATATATATATATTATTCGGTGATCCCGCCTCAATAATATCACATACGACACAATATCTATAATATGACATCCTCAAGTCAAGAGTGCGGATCTATCATCAATATATAGCTCGTACGTAAATCCGTCGTACGACATCCCAAATCTGGATACGGTCAATATCACATTCATCCCATTATTCATCTGGTATCCTCTTTACCAAAGATCATAATCCGGGGTACTGATCTACGTCTATTACAATACTAATACTGTCTATGTATGCATGCACGTGTATGAGACACTACGTCAAAGGACCCGCTAAACCATCATGTCGTATCTTAAATACGAACCCTGTCATATCACCGATCTCACGGCCTCAAATCGAATCTCATCGACTCATCTCAAATCCCAAGTACTATCCTCATAACCCAGTATATGTACACTGTCCCTTACCCATGTGAACACATATATACATATTCCCATATACGCACATGTGAAAGAAAGAATGTATGCAAGTATGTGTGTGCGTGTGTGGGTGCAACCACTACTCTAGGGTTTCGCAACTAACACTAAACCAATCCATGAACACCTAAAATCTATCTTTATCATCCATAAAACTCAAATCGACATATAAAATATATATATGTGTATACGTATTCGCATACATCACCACGAACTGCGGGGGTGCTATACGCCATCCACCCGACTTCCCCCATAGATATAATATACTCACTTTGTATCCTGTGTGTCGTTGTCGGTGTCGCATTCAGCTTCTTCATCGTATGAAGCCCTCAAGAAGGTACCTACAAGACAACAAAATCGCAAATAAACCTTAAAATCACATCGAGAAAACCAAACGACGCGCTAAGGCCTATAGGTTAGAACCTATGGACTACGCTTTCAAAACAATCAAACTATCCTGGATATCGTCGTATAAACGCCAAGTAATCGAGGTAAACGCAAATACGCAAATTCAGAATTCAAAATACGAGAAACGAAAACACGAATTAAAACAACAACTCAGGAAAAAGGCTCCAAATTGTACCCTAGGTCAAATCAGACAATTTTGCTTATGCCAAGGGTCTAATTTACTGATGAGGGGACCACAGAACAAGAACGAGGCCAAACGGCCCAGGTCTGGCCACAATTTGCGGCCAGAAGGATTATTTTTGCGGCCTTGGTTGGGAGTTAGGGGCTAGGGTTTTGGTGGTAGCTTCCTGGGTGCCTGCATGTATCACTGTCCATGCAAAATAATTTTCAGAGTCTCGGGGTGATAGAAGATTCCATTTAACCTTCAAAGAATCACTGTTTTTCCGATATCGGCTTTCTAAATCAATATCCCGGGTTTCAATTCTCTGGTTTTAGGCCTGGGTTCTAGTACTAGGGGGTTTGTGTGGCCTGTACTGAGCTTAATTACCCATCACAACCCAAAGTTCCCTCAAACCCTAACTAGAATTTTCTAAGTCGACATAACCACTCAATATCGACATGAAACATGTATGGATGTATAAGGAATTGAAACACTACTCTAATGGTGCAGAAATTACCTCCTTTGGCAACTCAAGAATTTTCTTGAGTTGCCCAAAGTCCTCAAAATCTTCTCTTTCTTGGTCCATGGGGTAGCTAGTGAGCTTGTGCATCCTTTTTCTAACCATATCCTTTTCTTTTCTTTTCTTTTCCTTTCCTAATAAATCAACAAACATGCTATAAAACATGTAGGAAAGCCATGAAAAATGTAACAAGTGTAAAAATGATACGGTGCTTGTTTTGCACAAAACAAGCTTAAAACGCGATTAGCCATTTTTAATCGCGATTAGCACTATATTAGCATATGATTAATAATAAAAACTTAAAAATTGCATAATTCACATAAAACACCTCTTTTAGTAATTTCTAAATTTTTCCAAAATTTTCCCAATTTATCTGTATTTAATTATACCGAAATATTATAATATTCATTTAAAATTAGTATTAAATTATAAAAATTCCCAAAAATAATATTTTATTTTTTTGAAATGTTATAGTAGGGCGTGGATAGCTTATGATTGATTGAGTATTTCCGCATCAAGGCCTCCAAAGTCCTATTGCAGAAATACGTCCCATTGTCGCTAATGATAGCGCGAGGGTGCCCGAACCGGGAAAAGATGTTTTCTTTTAAGAATTTAATGTAGGGTTACTAGGCACTCTCACAAGGTTCTACAAGGCATCAACCATGCCCGATTTAAAATTTAGATGTGCCGAACAACCCTAACCAAGATCTTAGACTAGAGATTAGGCGAAACAAAGCAAGTAAACAACGTTACTTCTAAGAGTTTGGGATTACAACCTTTGTAGTCCGGTCTTTCACTTCATAAGCTCCGTGTTGTGGTCCCTTCGCTACGATCATTAAGTTCCCGGACCTTAGAGAGGCTCCACGAAGAGAAAGATGCAAGCTTGCTTCCGATCTTCGATAACAAAGATGATCTACCTTGAAGAAACTCAAACCCAAGCTCTTGTTTTGCTAATCAAGTATTAGCAAAGCAAACACCCTAATCTAAATGGCTAGAATAGATTAGGATGATGAAGTAGGAATTTAGCTCTCATTTGTTTTCAATTTCTCACTCATTTTCATCACTTATGAAAAGCCTAGAAAGCTTTTTCAAGCAAGAAGAAGAAGAAGATCAAAATCCTTTTGTGATGAATAATGAAAAATCAAGTGTGAGGTTAGAAATGCAACCATGGGTTAAGTATGAAGATTTAACCCATGTAGAGAAACAACTATGGTTAAAGGGTTGGGTTGGGTTAAGGAAATATCTATGCAAAATATCAAGGTCAAAGTCAAAGCTTCAAGAAGCTTCTTGAAAGCTTCATGAAAGCTTAACCCTAATCCAAACCCTAACCACATTTATTCTCCACAAAACATGTTTCATTTATAACCCTAACATGTTACAATATTATATATCACATATACAATATTTATTGTAACAAAATAAAATAATACAATTAACATATATCACATATATATCAATGTATTACCCGAGTGAGAAAAAGAATCTTTAAGTGAGCTTTTATCAGTTAATGTAATTTAAAATATCAAATATATAATTATACATTAAATTATCGAATCAACACTTGATCCGATAATCCGGCTATTTCACAAATAACCGACTAATATAATCTGTATCAGTTCATCGAATCAACACTTGATCCGATGACCCGGCTATATCACATATACCCGACCGATATCACATATCGCGAGAATCTAATACGGTATCGCATACACGTATTATTCTCGGTCCCGTACATATCACATATGTGCTCCTACTCCGTTTTGCCTGAGCCAGGAAATCTCTGTGTAGGACTCTAAAGAATTGTCAATACGCCGGCAGTAGGTGATGATCATATCAGTCACCCACA
Source organism: Agapanthus africanus (assembly GCA_030015575.1). Taxonomy (NCBI): domain Eukaryota; kingdom Viridiplantae; phylum Streptophyta; class Magnoliopsida; order Asparagales; family Amaryllidaceae; genus Agapanthus; species Agapanthus africanus. The sequence goes on along the minus strand of JASDDO010000012.1, from coordinate 259,155,225 downwards.
AGCTGCAAGCGGTCAGCTAAACATAACAGCCACCCAGGTATTGAGCGATCATAAGATCAACAAGCAAGCCTGTACATTCTCCTGCGAATCCAATCAGTAACACTCCGGTATAGTCCGGTCTCTTCGTCTGATATGTCGCATATCTCGCCTAGGGGTGGTAAACGTCAGACCCCAGTAGCTTGATAAGTCGTGTCGATATGAGGTCAATAACAGTTCGAGAAACTACTGATAACACTTACCAGTAAATCTCAGCAACCCTGGCCAGGGATTTCCAGTTATTGCCAATCGAACACGGCGCAACATCAACTCCCTATACCGGAGAGACGAATCCCCTTCTATCGCTCATTGCCTCCATGTGATTCGGGACTGTACCCAAAAGCCACTGTTTTGCATGCCCTCTTGGACGTGGTATGATGGAAATCAAAGCACAGTGGGAATCACACAAGATTCTATGACGATCTATGGTCTACATACTAACCTGTACCAGTGTCACCAGAGAACTGCCATCTGACGTGAGGTATAATACCATCTGGGAGTTCTCGGCGAGTCCGTCCAGTGTACCCAGTCTCCACTGAGCACCCGTATACCTTCTCTGATGTCAAACACCAATGGATATGGGATCATCCATCGCCCATCATATGGGTCAAGAAGCGCATACACTAGTCTACTCTGGAGTATCGATACCCTGTCTCGGTACTCCCACGACTAGGAACATTTGAAGGATGTACTTAACGACTACACTGTCCCCACTAGTATGATCTGCATCATAGTCCTGGTAGTCAAGTACTCATCCTAGGGGCTTTATCAACATGTAACATAGAGACATTCAGAGTATATGTTAAGATAAAGAGCAACCAGATAGCATACTATCATGTCGAGCAAGAAAGTCCTCCCTATATATGTCCGAGCATCCACTACAATATACATCGTATGTACAGTAATGGCCTCTAGGGCATACATATAACTAACATTTAATGGCAACCTTGTTGTCATTAGTCCGGCTTGGTACTGCCTCGACCCATTTGGAGACATAATCAACAGCCAAGAGAATGTACAGGTTCCTAAAAGAGTTGGGAAACGGGCCTATGAAATCAATTCCCCAAACATCGAACATCTCAACAACCAATATTGGATGGAGCGGCATCTCATTTCGCCTGGAAATCCGGCCCAAATGTTGGCACCGGGAGCAAGTCTTGCAGTTTTCATGTCCATCTTTGAAAAGTTTTGGCCAGTAAAAGCCACATTGCAAGACTTTCTCAGCTGTCTTTCTTGGGCCAAAGTGCCCACCACACGCTTGATCGTGTCAAAAAGACAACACACTCTTGAATTCGTTCTCCGGCACACACCGTCGGATGATTTGGTCTGGACAATACTTGAACAGGTAGGGTACGTCCCAGTAAAATTGTTTTACTTGGGATAAAAATCTAAGTCTTTCCTGACTCGACCAATCGTTAGGTATGAGTCCATTCGCCAGGTAGTTCACAATATCTGCGAACCAGGGTTCACAAGATACCGTCAAGAGTTTCTCATCAGGGAAAGTATCGTTGATTGGGAGAGGGAGCGTCGGCGAAGAAGGATGTCGTGAAAGATGATTGGCTACTACATTTTCATATCTTCTTTTGTCCTTAATGACAAGGTTAAATTCTTGAAGTAAGAGAATCCAATGTATTAACCGAGATTTTGCTTCCTTTTTCGCAAAAATATGTCGCAGAGATGAATGATCGGTGTAGACAATGACTGGGGAGCCGATCAGATAGGGCCTGAACTTCTCTAAAGCAAACACAACAGCCAAAAACTCTTTCTCGGTTGTTGTGTAATTCATTTGGGCGTCATTCAGGGTTCTGCTCGCATAGTAGATTACGTGCGGCATCTTATCGATGTGTTGTCCTAGGACCGCACCGATAGCAATGTCAGATGCATCGCACATAATCTCAAAAGGATGCGACCAGTCAGGTGAAGAAAGAACGGGAACAGTGGTGAATGAGCTTCGCAGTGATTCGAAAGAAGTAAAACAGCCCGAGTCGAAGTTGAACGTGGTATTCTTGTCCAGAAAAAGAGTCAAGGGTCTAGCAATCTTGCTAAAGTTCTTGATGAACCGTCTGTAAAAACCGGAATGGCCAAGGAAAGATCGGATTTCTCTGACGCATTTCGGAGCAGGGAGGTTCGAAATTACATCAATCTTTGCTTTGTCAACCTCGATGCCATTCCGCGAAATGATATATCCTAAGACAACACCTTCACGTACCATGAAGTGGCATTTTCCCAGTTTAAAGTGAGATTTTTATCCTTACATCGGGTAAGGACAACGTCAAGATGTTGTAGACACTCGTCGAAAGAATCGCCAAAGATAGAGTAATCATCCATGAATATCTCCAAAAATTTCTCAACCATGTCAGAAAAAATTCCCATCATACACTGCTGGAAGGTAGCGGGAGCGTTGCATAGCCCAAAGGCATGCGGCGGTATGCAAACGTGCCGAAAGGACAAGTGAAAGTGGTTTTGTCCTGGTCTTTCTCGGTGATGGGAATCTGGTTATAGCCTGAGTAACCGTCCAGAAAACAGTAATACTCATGTCCAGCTAATCTTTCGAGCATTTGGTCAATGAATTGCAGCGTAAAGTGATCTTTCCGTGTTGCGGCGTTGAGTTTTCTATAATCAATGCATACTCGCCACCCGGTCTGGGTGCAAGTAGGGATCGGCTCATTCGCCTCGTTTGTGATGACCGTAATGCCTGACTTCTTAGGGACAACGTGTATAGGACTAACCCATTGGCTATCTGAAATAGGGTAATGATACCACTATCCAGACATTTGATGATTTCCTTTTTCATAGCCTCCTTCATGATTGGATTTAATCGCCTCTGTGGATCCCTAGCTGGTTTGGCATCATCCATCAGGTGAATATGATGTTCCACGATCAGGGGACTAATCCCCTTGATGTCCGCCGTCGTCCAGCCGAATGCTTGCCGATTGGAATGCAAGACCGTGAGAAGGGATTTCTCTTGCTCTAGAGCTAAAGAAGCCAAGATGATGACTGGGAGGGTCTCGTTTGTAAGTCCACGTTGCCCACCCCGGTGCTTGCGGGGAGGCGGAAACGGTATAAAAATCGGATTTTTATCGAACTAGGCAACATGGACTATCAAAAGGTGGATCTTTGCTAAACAAAAACTAACTACAAAGCTAACTAGTTTTAGCTACATGGAAGAAAGGTTATACCTAGGGCTTTATGTCCTTCTCTCCTTGCTCCTTGGAGTGAAAGATGTGATCTTCTTGTCGTCTTCTCTAGTCGAAGAAGGATCCACCCGAGAGCCTCAACCTTTGGCTTCAACTTCAAGCTAGAAGGAACTAATATGTTAGAAGTGCTAATCCTAGAACCTTAGAAGAGAATAGAGATTATTTTAGAGTGATTTATCTCAAGCTCAAGTGTTTCTCAACTCATGAGAGGGGAGAGCTAGAGAGAGAGGAAGAGGAGGAGAGAGAACCAATATGATAGAATGAAAATAATAATGAACCATTCTCACATATATGTGTGAATTATGAAATTAGATAATTAGCTAAGATAATTGTCATGGTTAATCAAGACTTGACCATTATCATTTCACATTAAATGCAAATTGCAAGGATCAAAGAGCATCTTTCATATGGAATGATGATGGTCAACATGTCAACCTAAGTCAACAAGTCAAGATAGTCAAATGGTTAACAACCCTAACCATGCACAATTATATTTAACTAATATCAATTAATCATAATTCTCATATAAGCATTAGGGTTAAGAAAATGACAATGGTCATCAACCCTAATCAAAGTCCTCTCCCTCTGTCTCAGTCAACTGTGCATACGGACCCGTATTCGTGATCTGAGGAACACGAATACAATGAGATAAAACCAATCGCAAATCATATACTAGGATCTGGCTTAAACCAAAGCCCGCAAGTATAAGCTGTCCGGACAGCAAACGTGCACAAGTGCGCGGATGTGAATGAACCCTGTCGCAAAACCATGCGACCTCTTCTCATTTTGCCTAAAGGCGAATAACTCTCTGTGTGGGACACTAAAGACTCGACACTACGCTGGCAGTGGGTTTAACCACAGACCGCAAGCGGCACTAGCTCTACGTAACGGTCCCTAGGTAGATGCCGATAAGAAGACTGACAAGGCGAACCTATCTGAACTCCTACTGAGCCTGAATGTGACAGTCTCCGTACAGTCCGGTCTGTTCGTCTGATACATCGCATGGCGGGCCTAGGGGGGCGGTAAACGTCAGTCCCCTAATAGCGGTACAAGTCGTGTCGGAGTGTAGCCCAGAACACCCTGAGATAACACTGGAAACCTACCAGTATATCTCGCTTGCCCTGGCCAGGGACTACTTGTGTAATGGCTCTCCTAGACACAGCGCGATGTCAACCCCCAATACCGGGAGAGACGAATCCTGTCTAACCGTCACTGCCTCCAAGTGCTTCGGGACTGCACCCAACTTCTACCTGTTTGCACGACTCCTTTGAGCCGTGGTAGGGTAGTAATCAAAGTACAGTGGGAACACACTCGAGGCGAAGTGACAGTGACAAGTCAGCGGACTAAGCTGTACTCATGTCACCTGGGAACTGATAACTGACGATGGGTATAATACCAACCAACAGTTCCCGACGAGTCCTGTCCAGTGTACTCGTAACCTAACGAGCACCCGTATACTATCTCAAGTACGACGTACTGACGGCTGTGGGACAGACCGTCTCCAGTGCTGGGATAAGAAGCGCATACGCTAGTCTACTCCAGAGTATCGATGCCCTGTCTCGATAATCCCACGACCAGGGACGTTTAAATAAGGATGTGCTTATAGATTACCCAGCCCCCACGAGTGTGACTGCCATCACAACGCTGGTAATCAAGCAAAGATCCTAAGGGCTCCATTAATGCGTATAGGTGATATAATAAAAGAAACACATGTACACATTAAAGAAGAGACAAACCAAGTAGCATACTACCATTTCGAGCAAGATTGTATATACAACTGTGAATATCCCAAGCTTCCATCAAGTAATATACATACTAGTATGATACAGTAATGGCCTCTAGGGCATATACACTAACATCGTTCTCACCTAAGTAAGCATACTTGAGGTGAGACGACAGAGGCTTGAGTTCGAGCGTAGGAGGTGAAATGACTGAAGGCAAGATTGGAGAGAATGTCTCGAACTCAAAAGATTCCAACATAGGCTCAAAGTGAGTGTATGCGACCGAGTCAGATGGTTCAACTAACGTTTTCGAAAATTCGAAAGATTCAAACTCGGGTGGCGACAAGCCAAGATCGTTTGAAAACGTGAAGCACTCGTAATCATTGTTGGAAGCTGAAGCAGCAGCAGGTTCAGAGAGGAACGCACTAGTGGCGTCAAGATTACTGTGATCAAACAAGAATTCCTCAAATTCACAGTCCTCTAGGGCGATCTCCTGGATGGAACAAACATCTAGTATATGAGCACTTGATTCGGATGGTTGATTCCCTAACCTAAAAATGTTGAGTTCAATTGTCATGTTGCCAAAGGATAGGTTCATCGAACCATTTCGACAATTGATCACAGCATTTGAGGTTGCAAGGAATGGGCGACCGAATATCACCGGAATTTGATTCCGGGGGTTAACTATAGGTTGCGTATCTAAAACAATGAAGTCAACGGGGAATATGAAGTCCCCAACCTTTATTAACACATCCTCTAGCTCACCCATAGGATGGGTGATAGATCGGTCGACCATTTGAAGAGTACACTGTGTAGGTTTCAGTTCTCCTACACCTAGTTGCTCATATACAGAATAAGGAAGTAAGTTAACACTGGCACCAAGATCCAAAAGAGCGCGGTTGATGTTCTTATCCCCAATGGTTATTGAAATTGTAGGACAGCCAGGGTCCTTCCGTTTTTGTGGTAAATTTTGGGTAAGAGCATCACTCACGTTACTAGCTAGGAAAACCTTCTTTGGTACCTGAGATTTTCTCTTCGTAGTGCACAAGTCTTTCAAGATTTTTGCATAGGAGGGGACTTGTTGTTTTGCATCTAAGAGGGGAATGTTGATGTTAACCTGTTTGAATAACTCCAGAATCTTCTCTATTTGTGGATTTTGTTTATTGGACCTCAACCGGTTTGGAAATGGAACGTTTTTGAAATTGGTTGAGTCCAATACTTGTGGAGGAGATTGTGGAGTTGGAACGGATCCCAAAACTGGAGTTTGAGTGGATCCGTTCGGAGCAGCAATTGAAGAAGAAGAGCCTTTTGAAGAATGGTGAATAGGCTCAGAAGGAGGAGGAGGAGTAGAAGAAACGGACGGGGTGTCATCATCATCAATTTGTGTGCCGATGTTGTTGTTCAGTATTCTTCCTGATCTCAACATAGTCACGACACTCACATTATGGTTCTGTTGTTCAAGAGCAACATGTACATTATGTGGGTGACCAGGATTTGGGAGTGGTTGAGATGGAAGCCTTCCATTCTCTCGCTCAATTAAAGCCGCGTTCAGCTGTGCAATCTGGGCTTCAATGGTCTTGATGCTTTGCCTATGTGCAGCAGTGTGTTGTACCAGAGACTGAATAGACGACTGGATATTGGCGGTGGATTGAGTCGATTGCTTTACAAAAGCCTCTAGACATCGTTCTAGCGATGAAACCTTATCGTTATTTGACGGAACAAAGTTTTTTTGAGGAAAAGAATTGTTGCAGGGTGTAAAGTTGTTCGTCGGATTCTGAAAAGGTTGGGGTTGGAAAGGCTGCTGAAATTGTTGTTGAGCTTGTTGTTGAGGAGGAGGAGGCTTTTGGAATTGATGCGGGTTTTGATTCTAGGCGAAATTGGGATGGTTCCTCCAACCGGGATTGTATATAGAAGAGTATGGATCGTTTCTTGGTCTTTGCTGAAATGCAGCATTAACCAGATCATGTCCTTGAGATGGTGGATTGTAAGGACACTCTTCGGTCAAATAAGATGGATCCGAACAACAAGCGCAAATGGTTCGAAGGAGAAGAACAAGGGCAGGAGAAGAAGTTGAGAATTTGCTTTCAATTGCTTCTAGTTTCCGCGTGATTACAGCCATCTCGTCTTTCATTGCCATTGAGATGTCGAGTTGATGAACTCCTTCCCTAGAGAGACCTGAGGAAGAAGAAGAAGTTGAAGCGTTCGGTTGGGTGCTCTCCCACTGCAGCGTTTGCTCCGCAAGATCGTCAAAGAATTGCCAAGCCTCCTCATCAGATTTGGACAGGAAGTGGCCCTGACAAATGGTTTCCAGCAACTGCTTAGTTGCTGGATTCAGGCCCTCATATAAAGTTTGGCAAAGTTGTTATTTCTCTATACCGTGATGAGGACACTGAACAAGGAGGTCCTTGTACCGGTCAAAGCACTTCCAGAAAGGTTCGGTAGGAAGCTGGGTGAACTGGTTAATTTCGTTTCGAATCCGTGCGGTCTTATGATTTGGGTAGAATTTCTTTAAAAACGCTTTCACAAACTCATCCCAACTGGTTATCGAATGAGATGGGGTGCTATACAACTACTTATCAGCAAGGTCGCACAAAGTGAAAGGAATAACTCATAGCCGTAGAGCATCGTTAGACAGTTGGGTCGTCTTCATCATCGCACAAACGTTCTGGAATTTATTGATGAAGATATAGGAATCTTTGGATTCAAGCCCGTGAAATTTGGGCAACATGTTGATGAAGTGGGGCTTAATTTCGAAATTATCCCCATTGGTCGGTGGAAGTGAAAGACAAGTCGGAAGTGCAGCGCGGGTAGGATAGAAACGATCCTGGAGCGCGATTCGCTGTGGCGCTTCAACAAGAGGTGGCCGCGGGTTATTCGCACCTAATGGAGGTGGAATAATTCCTGAGGGAGGTAAAGTGATGTTGGGAGGAAATCCCGACATCTCGGAAGAAGAATTTGGTGACGGTGAAAGTGAAGGTGAAGATGTATGAACAGAATTACGGTCAACGTCGGCGTTGGCCGGCAAAGGTAAGGGTGAAAGAGGTCTGGAAGGAGTTTCGACGTCGGAGTCGATCGCGTAGTCCGTAGCCACTAACGAAACGCGGACCAAATGGGCACTAGGGTCCCTTGTCCAAGCGGACATACACTAAACGAGTTTAGTGTAGTCAAAGCGTAGAATGTGAGGGTAAGAAAAAGAAAATGGAGAAAAATTTGGTGAAGGTGGTAAAAGTGGCGAACTTGTGTTTGTTTCGTAAGAATATGAAAATGAAACAACGGTTCAACAAACACAATTATAAATGCACATTCACAAATGCGCAATTAATACCTAGACTAGGTGTATGTCAACGGTAGCGCCCCGGCTGTCGTTCTGACGCCAAACGCGGAACAAAAACTTCTATAACTGGCGCTATCGCATACTATAACCCGGATCTTGCCATTAACGCTAAACTAACAAACTGTAAAGAGGTAGAAAGGCTATACCGATCGATCCGAGTCCTTCGGTCTTTAGCCATCATCCCACGCTCCTCGCGGCAACTCCGATCTCGTGTCTCCTCGTCGAGGTGGCACCACGTCAAAGGATCTTTAAACAGGCTCCCGCCTCTATACCGAGGCAACTCGGTCATCAAGTCTGCTAAAAGAGATGACCAAGATGAAGTAGAGAATGAGTAGAATACTTTGTCTCAAACACCCTAGGGTTCTCATCACATGAGAGGGTTAGGGTGGAGGTTGAAGAAGATGCTAAGAGTTGGAAATGGTGAACTCATGAAACTATCTCAAGAGAGAAAAAACCAAGCATACAAAAATTAACCCCTTGGCTGCCCTCTTCTCTTGTGTGTGATATATATAAGGTTTAGAGTTAGAGAAATAAAGAAAATATCTTATCAAAATATCTCCAACTCAATCCTAAAATATCTCACCCAAAACAAACATCATTAATACTCTAATGACTCACTAGATGACTCATTACATGAGTCATTAGTGAACATTCTAGAATCAATGAGTCATTAACATGAGTCACCCTTTCTAAAACTAATAATCATTTAAACCAAAATTATTAACCCAAAAAGAAATGCATCTTCTAAAATATTCTCGTAACGGAATACGAGAATACCCCTCACTGTATATACATACATGTATCCGTATTCCGACCGAATACGAATACAAGAGACTAAAATATTCCGACTCAATATAATACATGGATCCGGCTTAAACCAAAGCCCACCAGTATTATCTGCCCGAAATATGACACGTGCACAAGTGCACTTGCATTTTTTGAACCCTGACATAAAACCATACGGCCTCTACAACGTTTCGCCCGAACTTGGGAAACTATCTGTGGGGAACTCTAAAGACTCGTCAGTACCCTGGCAGTGGGTTTAACCACAAGCACGTCAGCGGCACTAGCTTTGCGTAACGGCCGCCCATGTACTGACCTCAAGGGAAGCCGATGAGCGAACTCATCCTGGAACCCTACTGAGCCTATCAGTGACAATATACATACAGTCCGGTCCGTTCTTCTATGAGCATCGCATATTGGGCCTAGGGGGCTGGTAACGTCAGACCGCCAATAGCGGTATAAGTCGTGTCGGAGAGTAGCCCTGAACACCCTGAGAAACAACTAGAATACCGACCAGTAATTCTCACCTGCCTTGGCCGAGGACTTGGTGTAATGGCTCTCCTAGACATAGCGCGATCTCATCCCCAATAACGGGAGAGACGAATCCCCTGCCGATCCGCTCACTTGCCTCCATGTGGCTCGGGACTGTACCCAACTAAAACATGCTTGCACGACTCCTTTGAGCCGTGGTAGGGTAGTAATCTAAGCACAGTGGGAACTCACACGAGACAAATGACGACCTCAGGTCGATGAACTAACCTGTACACATGTCACTAGGGAACTGCTATCTGACGCTAGGTATAAATACCAACTAGCAGGTTGCCGCGAGTCCTGTCCGGTTTACTCATAACCCAATGAGCACCTGTATACATCTTAGGTGATCCAACTGACACCGGTGGCTTGTGAGACCGGCCACCGCCCCTCGTCGGGGTCTCGACTGTATACACTAGTCTACTCCGGAGTATCGATGCCCTGTCTCATAACTCCCACGACTAGGGACCACTTTTAAGGAAGTGCTTATGGACTACCCAACTCTCACGTATATGATCGCCATCATACTGTTGGTAGTCAAGAAGGATCCTAAGGGCTCTATCAACGTGTAATAGTGATCATGTCACCTAAAGCTGTACACGACTGATAAAGACAAACTAGATAGCATACTATCATCTCGAGTAAGACTGTCCTATTGGTATAAGTCATCCCTCAATCATTGCAATCACGTACCTGCGATCCAATAATTGAATTTGAGGGCACTATATCCAAAAATCTCCCACTTGCACTTAAGGTTAATTATTGCGATGCCGCGTACTCACAACCCGTGTGATACCGAACACCCAACTCCTCTACTAATCAGTTTCACAAAGCTCGTTTGTAAAACTTTTGTGTTCGAGAAATAGCCTTAATGATTGGATCCGCCCTGATGTTTGTTTCTATGTCTCTCTTAATCTCAAGTTCACGGAGAAAACTATCTCCCGAATTGAGTAATACCCGTCTTAGAACATGTCTGGATATCTGATGGGACCTAGTTCATAAATGAACTTCAAATCCAAACTTCTTAGACTGTATCGTCAACTGAACCTAATCAGTATTCAGCACCATGCCTCCCACAGTATCCTCTTGGACCACCTGTCCATAATACTGCCCCTCGTCAGAGGGAAAACTATAAATCTGACAATCACTCTGTCATCCATTTCACCTTTGAAGCCTGGAATGATAACCGTCTCCCGAAGGAGGCTGCTGTCATCAAATCCCTAGAACATCAACTTATGTTCTAAAACTGCTTCCGTATGTTTCTCCAGGTTTGGATTAATATAAACTTATCGCATCTAGTGCAAAAACAACATCTGGTGTGTTACTTGACATCTCATGATTGATTCAATTGCCTAAGCAAGTGATATGCCAATCATGCACATCCCTCTCCCCTTTAGTCTGTAAGACACCTTTAGAGAGGGAGACTCCATCACTTGCAGGTACACCACCATGCCAGGAGTCATCTATTCTAAAATACTATTAGAATACTGTCAAAGTACCCACATTGGGAAACTACCCAAATCTAGATCTAAAACCATAGATCTAGTAACCAGAATGTCTGATATTATATCCATATCCTGTGTGGAGAAACAACTGTGTGACAACCACAGTATAACCGATCGTAGTATAGGAATTTTACTTCCTACTCTGTGTATGTCATCTAAATACCAGGACATCACACTCTACTACCTTCTTAACAGATCCATCCCTTATTCTGATGAAGTCAAACCCATGACTGTCACATCAAAAATAGATGATTTATCTCCGCTATATCTGCTCGAGTCTATAAATAGACATAAGCTACTTGTCCACTATGCTTCCGCTGCTCCCACTGACCACAACAACCCTCTGGCAGAATAATATACACGTGCACTTCTAAAACTAGTTTAGAACGACGCTATACTCATCCTCCTGCCGGGTCTCATAGTCTGGAACAACAGTAGTGTCAAGTCTGGGTAAACAAGAACCTCCCTGTCACCGTCCTTGAGGCTACCGGAGTACCTCTCAGGTGCCTGAGGTTACCTACCATATCTCCGGAGTGGCTATTGGAATGTCAAACCTGATTGAATTTTTAGGTCCTATTAAATTTTCCGTAATCGTTTGCAGTTCTGGAATCACTTCCAGTTCTACCATACTCCTACTACTGTATTCTGAAAAAATTCATTTTACTAAAACTGTGGCGAGTCAAGAACAATATCACCATTGATCTTCTAGATGGTAGAAAGTCAACCCTCATCATAGCCTGGGCCAACCCGCAAACTGCCATTACAAAAACGTGCCTTAAGTTATCCAGAGTCTGGTTTTAATCATAAGTCGGACAACTCCCCGTACCTTAACATCGTTAAGATATGAACCATTCTATATCCAATATAGAAACTTTGGCACTTATTTAATGGGAACCAGATTCAAATCATGCAGCTGTCTCCAGTGCATATCAACTTAATGGAAAGAGGCTAATCAGCATTTACTCAACTTAGGAATGCATCCAATTATGAGTAATCTGAAAAAGAAACAAGTTTCTCAAAACCATTACTATCAACTGAATACCAATCACAAGTATCTACATCTTCGATCTCCTTGAAGAATCCTGATACTTGCGACACCTGGTTCTCTACTTTATTCTTATACCTATAACTTCTTAAAACTTAGACATTGTATTTCAACGAAACACTTGTCTAACAACTAGAGAAGTCACAAGTAAACAGAACATAGTGCGAGGACCAACCCCTTTGTCCTGATGGACACTGGACAACATACAATACTCTGTATATGTCCGCTGAGTCGAATAACTCAAAACCTGCGCATTGTAGGTTGAAAACTATACTTATGGTTAAGAACTACTCCGCTGTTCAATGCTCCTTACCCAATCGACAACTGATATAGGTAAATGTCACGGACATAATTTCAAAAAGTTATATCTCACTTTATAAAAATAAACGTACAGATATATCAGTTTGAAATTGGTGCACAACAACGGATACTCAAAACCAAATACTTGCCGTCCGGCAAAAACCTAGGCGACTTTCTCAAATATCACCAATTACAACGAATTCCGATATAATGAGGATGATCACCTTATTCCCAATAACTTACTCCCACTCATCATCTGTAAAACCATACAGATGTGAGAATCATACCTGGTAAATACATACCCTGGAGTAAGTATCTAATCGGGAAATCAGTTTTCCTTTAACAATGCACAGTGAAACTGAAACATGAAAATGTTTCGTAGGGTTTATCCTGGTATTCCTAGTAATGCCTCTTCCATAATCCAATTCATGACTGTAACCGTATATTTCTTTGCCATCTCTCCAAATCCCTTTATTTGTCTTTATTCATTACCTTCTGTACACCCCTTTTAGGCTAAGTGGTTTTCTTCCTTCCTTACCATCGGCACCAGCCTATGGTTTGGAAGAAGACTATCCAGTAAGCATAATAGGTGTACTCTCCTAATCCTAGGAGTACTTGCAACCTGAGAGAAGGTGATGATAAAAGACAACTGAAAAATACCATATTCTATTTCTCCCGAACTGGGGAAAAAAGCAAAGGTGAAGTAGGAGTGGCGATGAAGTACGCGGTTTGGTCGTGAATGATAGCAGTCGCAATTTACTTTGCCCTCTTTCTAATCCCTTTATTTTGTCTTTACTTATTACCTTCTGTACACCCTACTTAGGCTAATTGGTTTTTTTTATTCCCTACCTTTCGGCACCTTCCTATGGTTTGGAAGAAGACTATCCAATAAGCGTAATAGGTGTACTCTCCTAAACCAAGGAGCCCTCGCAACTTGAGAGAAGGTGATAATTAAAAACAACTGAATAAACCAATTCAATTTCTCCTGAACCTGGATCCATACTCGAAGAAGTCCCTTCGAGTTCATATATAACCATACGATGGATCTATCCAATAGAAGTGGATGTTCGTAGTGATACGAGGTGTTATGAGAAATGCAAAGGGTAAAAGAAGGAGCGACAATGACTTATGCAACTCAGACAATCCAAAAGCCAGTATTTTAAGAAGGTTCGGTCAACTTGGTCACTGAGTCATAGTCTAGGGTCGGTCAATGGTCGCTGCCAAAGAGAAAGAGAAAAGAGACACTCTGCCTGCACTCTAACCTAGATCAGAATGGTTATCACTTTATCTAATCAGGAAACCTCCCACTGTACTGTCAAATTCTCCTCCAAACCTGAAAGAAGAATCAATCGGGATCACTCGAAGAGTAAACCAAATCATCAGTGGGAATCGGGATCCAACTCTCATCGCATGATAACGTGAAGGTATCCACTCATGTTATCACACTCCAGAAGGTATGCGCATGCCTGGAAAGTTTCAGTTTCTTTAGAAACTCCCGATATGATTTTTTCCCCATGCTTTTATGACCTTTACGTTGGCCAAAATGACATAAGTCACATGTCAAGTTCTACCCATCATTATCTTATCAATTTGAACCCATCCGCACATGCCCCTAACGTTGGCCAAATGGAAGAACGACTGGCCCAAACTAACTCATCTATCTATGCAACAGAAGAATACCCAGAAGCTACCAAACACTATGCATTGGCGTTGGTCAAAATACATAGCTTGAATACTACCGAATACCCAACTGAAATGACGGAGGGCTACGGTTGGTTTTTGGCGAAAAACATTTAACGTAACGAACTTGATATCGCTGAAGGAACCTGATAGCTTTTTAGAAAATATAGTGGCGAAAACCTTCGCTAAAGAAGTCACTCCCGGTGAATGGATCTCGGCTCTTTCATCGTAGAATGAGGTGCAGGATATTCCAACTGAATATCGTGATGCAAAGAAACAAGTAATCGATTATAGTGAAGTTATTACCCTGACGCAAACTTCTACCCAAGGGGTCACTCCCAGTGAAGAGATCTCGGCCCTTGCCTCGTCGAATGAGGTGCAGGATATTCCAACTGAATACCGCTATGCGAAACAAAAGAAAACGTCTTTGTAATAACACTTTTTAAAACTGTTCCAACAACGTCAAAACAGGTTTTTTTGCCTTGCATTGATCAAAATCAACACAGTCCCATCAATTAATCACACCAGAAAAGAATGAAATTAAAATATACGTATATGCCATCTGCATTCGTCACTGGGTCCCGTCATCACCCGTTAGGTTACTTAACTAACGACAGAGCGGGGACTGGACTAGCGCGGGTGTAAAACAAATACAACATCTACTAGTATATATACCAATATACAATAATCGCTCCAGGCGTGATAAATGCAACATTACAGAAAAGTAATAAGCATCACAGAACAATACAGATAATCTGGGATCCCCGGGTTTCACAGAGCCGCTGCTGAAACCCGACGTTCCCCTGGTCGTGTGGATAGCCTGTGCAATGAAACCTTGACCCCTACGGGTGCGGCAAGTCACCCGCCAAAACCTGAAGTGAGGCAGCCCCCTACAGCAAAGTGAATGGACCACCTTTCACTTCACGGAATCTGGTAACTTGAGCACCCCTCCTTGGGTCAACCTGTCCCCCCTACGAGTGCGGCGAATAGTCTGCCAATTCTAGAGTGAGGCCCTCTGCCACTAAAAACCATGAGATGCGGACCCGTTGCCCTCCAGAACCCGGCTATCCGTGCACTCCGTCGCGGCGTAAACCTAGTACAGAAATGAAAAATATGTACAACGAGTACATCGACCTCAGCCCGGTCATGCCCCAAAAGTATATTATACAAACAGGCAGTGACGGCAGTCCATATGTTGGACGCTCGCCCCGCAATATCAAATGTACAAATAAATCCAAACTGCACTACCATTGCACAGTGCTATCCACCACGACAAATCCGCAACATCACAGCATAACACAGAACATCAACGTGAATGTCACGCTCGCAAACCCGTCTAAAAGAGCTATAGCAATTAGACGCAATTTACCGCTCGAATGACATTCACGGTCGGAGATATAATGTAAGTACTGTAAACTAACATGTTTAAAATTCCGATCGACAAAACTTCCCGAAGTGGGCCCCACGTACAACTGCAGTACAAAAAAAAAATCTGGGCCAAAACAAAATATTCCAGAAACCACAATTCCTATTAAAGACACTTCTGTAGAAAAATGGTTCACTGTTGCTCCAAAATGGCGGCGGAACCACGGCCAAACCATGGTTTGTGCGACGGTTCTACGGCGCTCTGGAAGCTTCAGTCTACCAAATATCTACAGTATCCTTAAAAAAGCCTGCACGATTTTCTGAGATGCTCAAAATAATTTTTAGACGACAAAACAAAATCGACAGAAACTTTAACATTTAAATCGCGGTTTTGGAAATTTCGTTCAATCGATGTTTTAAACACGTTTGAACAAGTTAGTAAAGGTTAATGGCGTGGCTCTGATACTATGTAAGTCTACGGTAGCGCCTTGGCAGTCATTCTGACGCCAAACGCGGAACAAAACTTTTATAACTGGCGCTATCGCATACTATAACCCGGATCTTACCATTAACGCTAAACTAACAAACTGTAAAGAGGTAGAAAGGCTATACCGATCGATCCGAGTCCTTCGGTCTTTAGCCATCATCCCACGCTCCTCGCGGCAACTCCGATCTCGTGTCTCCTCGTCGAGGTGCCACCACGTCAACGGATCTTTAAACGGGCTCACGCCTCTATACCAAGGCAACTCGGTCATCAAGTCTGCTAAAAGAGATGACCAAGATGAAGTAGGGAATGAGTAGAATACTTTGTCTCAAACACCCTAGGGTTCTCATCACATGAGAGGTTTAGGGTGGAGGTTGAAGAAGATGCTAAGAGTTGGAAATGGTGAACTCATGAAACTATCTCAAGAGAGCAAAAATCATGCATACAAAAATTAACCCCTTGGCTTCCCTCTTCTCTTGTGTGTGATATATATAAGGTTTAGAGTTAGAGAAATAAAGAAAATATCTTATCAAAATATCTCCAACTCAACCCTAAAATATCTCACCCAAGAAAAACCTCATTAATACTCTAATGACTCACTAGATGACTCATTACATGAGTCATTAGTGAACATTCTAGAATCAATGAGTCATTAATATGAGTCACCCTTTCCAAAACTAATAATCATTTAAACCAAAATGATTAACCCAAAAAGAAATGCATCTTCTAAAATATTCTCGTAACGGAATACGAGAATACCCCTCACTGTATATACATACATGTATCCGTATTCCGACCGAATACGAATACGAGTGACTAAAATATTTCAACTCAATATAATACATGGATCCGGCTTAAACCAAAGTCCACCAGTATTATCTTCCCGAAATATGACACGTGCACAAGTGCACGTGTATTTTCCGATCCCTGGCATAAAACCATACGGCCTCTACAACGTTTCGCCCGAACTTGGGAAACTATCTGTGGGGAACTCTAAAAACTCGTCAGTACCCTGGCAGTGGGTTTAACCACAAGCACATCAGCGCCACTAGCTGTGCGTAACAGCTTCCCATGTACTGACCTCAAGGGAAGCCGATGAGCGAACTCATCCTGGAACCCTACTGAGTCTATCAGTGACAATATACATACAGTCCGGTCCGTTCGTCTATGAGCATCGCATATCGGGCCTAGGGTGATGGTAACGTCAGACCCCCAATAGCGGTATAAGTCATGTCGGAGAGTAGCCCTGAACACCCTGAGAAACTACTGGAATACCTACCACTAATTTTCACCTGCCTTGGCCAAGGACTTGGTGTAATGGCTCTCCTAGACACAGCGCGATCTCATCCCCAATACCGGGAGAGACGAATCCCGTGCCGATCCGCTCACTTGCCTCCATGTGGCTCGGGACAGTACCCAACTAAACCCTGTTTGCACGACTCCTTTGAGCCATGGTAGGGTAGTAATCTCAGCACAGTGGCAACTCACACGAGACAAATGATGACCTCAGGTCGATGAACTAACCTGTACACATGTCACCAGGGAACTGCTATATGACGCCAGTTATAAATACCAACTAGCAGGTTCCCGGCGAGTCCTGTCCGGTGTACTCATAACCCAATGAGCACCTGTATACATCTTAGGTGATCCAACTGACACCAGTGGCTTGTGAGACCGGCCACCGCCCCTCGTCGGGGTCTCGACTGTATACACTAGTCTACTCCGGAGTATCGATGCCCTGTCTCGAAACTCCCATGACTAGGGACCACTTTTAAGGAAGTGCTTATGGACTACCCAACTCTCACGTATATGATCGCCATCATACTGTTGGTAGTCAAGCAGGATCCTAAGGGCTCTATCAACGTGTAATAGTGATCATGTCACCTAAAGCTGTATATGACTGATAAAGACATACCAGATAGCATACTATCATCTCGAGTAAGACTGTCCTACTGGTATAGGTCCTCCCTCAATCATTACAATCACGTACCTGCGATCCAATAATTGACTTTGAGGGCACTATATCCAACACTAGGGTCCACTAAGTCCACTTGACCTGCTCCTAACTGTTCCAAAGCGACAAATTGCGAGAAAACCATCAAATCGCCTCTTCACAGCCAGTTGTGGCCAGGTAAGCAAAAGTGAGGTAAGGAGGGTTCTGCTCATGAATCACTGTGAGACGGGGCTTTTAAAGTTACCTCCTCACTTTTCTAGCCGAGGCACCACAAAAGTCATGTTTAGATAAACGACCGAATGCCCACAATCTTCCTTTGTCCTATTGAGCACGACAAGTCCTTAGTTGGCTGAGTCTATGTCACGACCCGCAGGGTACGGAACGTGACTGGCACTTAAGTTTACAAGACGTCTCAAGACGTCCGTAAAATAAGTGAGCCAAAGCCCAGAAACCAAAACCAAATAAGCAAAAGAGTGAAGGAAACCCAATCAATTGAAAGAGAGTTTATCAAATAAGTCATATAAAACCTTTTTAAAAATAATATCAATTTTTCCGAAAATTTCGGCAGAGTCTTCTTTGTAAAATACTGGCCCCCAAAATGGGTACAACAAGAATATATATAAATCCAACAAATAAGGCATCCCCAAGCGGGAGCTAGCCCTTCGCCATAAGGCGGTCACAAATCCCACGCAATATAAAACAACAACATGCAAAATAATCATAAAGAAGCATGAGAAAAACAGCATGTCGACCCAAGTGAGCTCGACCCCAAAATACAGCATAAAAAGTCCACAAATCTCACAGTCTCATCTCTAGGTCAATATACAACAATACTGGTAGATACAGTAGATGGAGTACACTAGATACAAAGAATATACAAGGTGGTACAAAAATAATAATATAACCCACCTAAGAGCAAAACCTCGAGTCCAGGCAAAAGAGGCAAAAGAAGCAAGTGCGCCCGCCGCTACTGTACTGACGGAGCGGACCTGAAAAAGGCTGTGGCACAACGGGGGTGAGTTGCCAACTCGTGAGTAATAAATAACATCTACAAAGGCTATCGTATGCATGCACACAAGCATCCTAGCATCTAAAATACAGGTAAGGCAGGACATAATAGCAAGTATGAATGCAATGTGAATCAACTCATGATCTGAATGTGTAAGTATAAGAATCATGTTTTTCCTTTAGGAATCTCTTTTGAAATACCAGCACAATACCAATAGAATTAACAAGAACCTGTGTCCAGCAACGACACCTCAAAACTATCCCAAATCTCATATATCCATGTCATAGTATCTCTGGCCTCAGCCATCCGGCTGACCCATCTCAATATCACTATCTCATCATCTCGCGGCCATGGTCGGTATCCTCTGGATATCCGCCGTGCCAAACACTCACCGGTAGGTAATCCGTCCCCTGCCAGGCTCATCGTCAGCAGCACGAGCTTCTTGCCCCGGGTTACCTTACCGGGCCCACCATGTACCCGAGACGGTTCATCCAACTCCTCGAAACGGGTTGCGAAAACCACAGCAAACTCATGGTGGACGACACTTACATCACTAGAAAACCGCAATTTACATATTTTAAAAATATAATAAGTTTAGAAATTTTGCGGCTTTCCCCCGAAATCCAGAAATATCACAAAATCTCAAGAAATTCTCATAAATGCATATGCCAATGATAATGAATGCATATGGTATCAATAATCAAGTTGCGATGTATGATTGATAGACTAGGCATGAACAATAACATGATGAGGTACATGCACATGATTAGCAATCTTATGATTTCATTTTAAGGAATTAAAGGTAATAGCACAGGTTTAAGCATCAATTATAGTAAAAGGTTTCAAATTATAGGTTATCTAGTGTGGTGGCATGGCAATTACCAGGACGTGTGTGTAAGCATGAATAGTGCTCGTGCTGCATATAAAAACCCTGGCAATAGTGCAGGTGTCCTATAGAATGGGTTCGCATATGTAGGTCAAGTAAGGCATGGATGTAGTTACTAATATCACTAAAATCTTAACTACTTAAACTATCGAGAGACTTGCGCCATCCAAACGATAGTCCCCCGTAGATGTTAAATCTACTCACCGGAATCCCTAGCTAGCTATGTCCAATCACTGCTTTCCCCTTTCGTGCCGCGTCTGACGTCTCCGCGACCGAACCTGGAATTTACATCAATACCAAACATAGGGTTACATATCAAGAACGACGCAAATCCCAAACGAAAATACTAACGTTCACAAGCTAGGTACAACGTGCACAAGGTGCGCGGGACACACGCGAAAATCGCAAAAACTAACTAAAATCGTTGATTTGATCGCCCGGCAAAGCTAAAACCCGATCACTCAAAAATCCGCACTCACACATCCTAAAAGTCATAGGATATGCCAAAAATATCATCAAGATATCGCAAATAATTCATCACAATATTTTTATAAAAACCTAGTAAGCCCGAAATTTGCAATTTGGTGCAAACATCGAAAATTAGCGATAAAGTTAACACAATCCAACACAAACATCCAAACTAACCCACTAGATAGCCACTACACTAATTTTAAACCATTTACAAAGCATCAAACCATAATTCCAACACAACAATCATGCTTCAATCTATTTCCATACAAAACCCCTTTCTTGATTTTTGTAATTAGCAATTACAATGAAAATTTCACACAAGATTAACTTAGATTAGCATAATATGAAGCCACTTAAGCAAAGTAACCTCATAGATTGGATTAGTAAACAACTAGATAACAAAATAGATTTAATTAACTAAACAATAGTTTCTAAAACCCTAGTTAAACTCAAACCATTAACTTTAAAAACCTAGAATGAAATTAGCACTAATATTAACACTAAAACAACTCAATTAAAGAATTCTAACCATAAGAACTTAAATGGGTAGAAATTATACCTCAAAATCTAGAGATCTAGCAAGAAGAATTTGCCTCCAATGATGGCTTCATAGCACCATGATCCAAGCAAGAGAGGCTAAGGAGAATGGGATGAAGGATGGGGATTAATTTGTGAGGTTTAAATTGGAATTTTGGAGCAATCTTGATGAATTTTTGAAGGAAATGAAAAGAAAAATGATGAAGGGGGAGGGCTGCTGAAATTCAGCCAGAAGAGGGAAGGGGAATGGTGTGGGTGGTGATGGAAAAGTCATGGTCAACCCATACCAATCAACTAAAGACCCATACCCAATTAAAAATTCAAAACCTTTTTCAAAATACATCATTTCCACACATAATAAAAAGTCAAAGGAGTCAAGCAAATTTTTCCTTGTGCTGCTGAAGTGGGCCGGCCTAGAGGTGAGGGAAGAGTGAATGGGGTTTTACAAAAGAAATTTTATACAAAAAGACCCCCTACAAGTCCAAAATTGCAAGTTTTAGCTTAAATTCAATAAATTTCGTTTTCCATAATAAAAATTAGTTAAAACTTGAAATAAAATACCAAAAATTTATATTACAACTAGATTTTAATTAACATGATTTTAAAGATTAAAATTAGCCAAAAGAAATTTGTATTTATCGCTAATTTAATGTATTTTCTTACCGGCTTAAAATAATATTAAAAAAATTGAAAAATAGGGAAAATTTTATAAATGACCAAAAATTAATAAGTAACTCATTAGATACTAAAAATAAGCAATTACCTATCCAATTTAGGTATAATTAGTCCTAAACTGTAAAATAACAAAAAAGACGGTTTACGGAAAAATACCGAATTTTCACCGATTTTCAGGAAAACACCAAAACGATTTTTCAAGACGCTACAATCTTCCCCCCTTAAAGAAATTCGGTCCCCGAATTTAAAAATATAGCTACGCGTACCTTCAAAGAGATGGGGATATTTCTTCCTCATCTCGCCCTCGGTCTCCCAGGTGACCTCCTCACTGCTCGGGCCACGCCAAAGGACCTTGACGGTCGGTATAACTTTCGATCTTAACTTCTTTGCCTGCCGATTCTGGATGGCCACCGGCTGCTCTGCAAAAGAAAGGTCGCGCTCTAGCTGGACTGTCGGGTGCTGAATCGCATGCGAAGGGTCGTGAAGGTACTTGCGGAGCATCGAAACATGGAAGACGGGGTGAACATCGGGAAAGCTGGGTGGAAGAGCCAAACTATATGCAACTGCGCCGACACGCTCGAGAATCTCGAAGGGACCCACAAATCTAGGACTAAGCTTTCCTTTTCGCCCAAATCGCATCACGCCCTTCATCGGAGAGACCCTCAGAAAAACATGATCGCCAACTGCGAACTCTAGCCTGCGACGGCGCCTGTCTGCATATGATTTCTGCCTGCTCTGAGCTGCTCCCATCCGGTCTCGAATCAACTGTATCTTCGCTGTCGTCTCCTCAACAAGTTGCGGCCCCAATATAGTGCTCTCGCTGAGCTCTGTCCAACAGACTGGCGATATGCATCTCCTCCCATACAATGCCTCGAAAGGTGCCATCTGAATAGTATCCTGGAAGCTGTTGTTGTAGGAGAACTCCACTAACGGTAAATGACGATCCCAGCTACCACCAAAGTCCAAAACGCATGCTCGGAGCATGTCCTCGAGTGTCTGAATAGTCCGCTCTGACAGGCCGTCGGTCTGCGGATGAAATGCTGTGCTAAAACTCAAACGGGTGCCCAATGCCTCCTGAAGTCGCTGCCATAGTCGGCTGGTAAACTGGGTGCCTCTGTCGGACATGATACAAGTCGGTACGCCATGCAACCGCACGATCTCGTCGATGTAAAGCTGGGCACACTGAGCGAAGCTGAAAGTGGTCTTCACTGGCAGGAAGTGAGCCGCTTTCGTCAATCGATCTACGATCACCCAGATGGAGTCATACCCTCGACTGGTCCTGGGTAGACCCACAACGAAATCCATCGAAATCTGCTCCCATTTCCACTCTGGAATGGGTAACGGCTGTAGCTCTCATGCGGGCCTATGGAGCTCGGCCTTGACTTGCTGACAAGTCAGGCATCTCGATACAAACTCCGCAATGTCCCTTTTCATCCCGTCCCACCAGTAGGTCTCTCTCATATCATGGTACATCTTGGTGGAACTGGGGTGGACACTATACACTGATCGGTGTGCCTCCTCAAGAATGCCGCGCCGTAATCCATCAGCATCAGGTACGCACAGTCTAGATCCATATCGTAAAATCCCCTGATCATCAATCACGAACTCGGAAAATCTGCCCTGTCCCATCTGTGCCATGATCTCTGAGCAACGGTCGTCTCTGCGCTGTGCCTCATATATACGGTCAAGCAACTGTGGGCGTGCATGAACATGCGCGAGCTGTCCCCCTGTCTGAGTGAACTCGAACTCAACTCGGCTGTCGCATAAAATCTGCCAATCTGCTGACGACTGCCTCTGCACTGCGCGCAAATAGGATAGACTACCCCCGGGCCTCCTGCTCAAAGCATCTGCCACTACATTCGCCTTGCCTGGGTGATATAAGATCTCGCAGTCGTAGTCTTTCACCAACTCCTTCAAACGACGCTGTCTGAGGTTCAGGTCTCGCTGCTGAAATATGTATTTTAAGCTCTTGTGGTCTGTGAATATTTGGCACGACTCGCCATATAGGTAAAGTCGCCAAATCTTCAGTGCAAAGACCACTGCAGCCATCTCCAAATCGTGAGTGGGGTAGTTCTGTTCATGCTACTTCAACTGTCGAGAAGCATATGCGATCACCCAGCCATGCTGCATCAATACGCATCCTAACCCCACTCGCGAAGCATCACAGTAGACCATAAATCCGCCTGATCCCGAAGGCAAAGATAATACCGGCGCCGTAGTCAAACTGAAAGGTTCCTGGGCACTCTCGTGAGGTCTCACAAGGCATCGAACATGCCAATTTAAAAAAAATGGTGCCGAGAAACCCGAGACAACGGATCTTAGACTAGATGTTTAGGCGAAAAGATAATCTAGTTAACTACTTAACTAAAAGTTAGATGCTACAACCTTTGTAGATCCGGATGTCCACTTCCTTAGCTCCACGTAGTGGTCCTCCCGCTGTCCTTTTCCAATCCTAGACTCGTTCATCGGCTTCATCGGGAAAGCGAGCGGAATAGGTCGTCGGCTTCGTGTCAAAGACGATCTACGTCGAGGCATCACAAGTTCAAGCTCCAACTTCACCAAGTGGTGAAACTTGTGAAGAAAACACCCAAAACAACTTGGCAAGAGGTAGAGGGTGAAGAAATAGGAGGTGGGTTCACTTTAGAATTAGATTTCTCACTTTGAATCTCGAGTTGCCATTGATGGCATCAAGGTTCCTTTCTTGAAGAAGAAGGTCAAGAAGAAGAAAGAATATGATAAGTTATTTTTAAATGAAAAGAAAAATACATACTTATCATAATCTAACAAGGGTTAAGTGTAGAGAATAAACCATGGTAAGTGGATGGGTTAGGGTTAAGCATGAAGACAAAATGGTCTCTTTGGTCAAAGCTTCATGAAGCTTCATCAAGCTTCATGACAAAAATAAACCACTTTATTTTCATTTATCCATTGAAATAAATAAAGAAATAAATAAATAAATGATAAGGCAAAACCCTAATTATCTTTTAACCATGGCTTAATTCTTCACACTTAACCAAATGATCAAGTATCATCAAACATGATACATTTATGTGCATGAAAATATATCACATATACAACTTGCACATCAAGTGAGAAAATCCATATAAAGTGAACCAATACTAGTTAATGCAAAGTAATATATCAAATATATAATTATACATTAAATCATTAAATCAACATTTGATTCAATGATCCGGTCATGTCGCACATAACCGACTAGTATCCAATGTATCGATTTATCGAATCAATGATTCGATAACTAGGTCATATCGAATATAACCAATCGATACATCCATCGCGAGAATGAAATACGGTATCACATACACGCATTATTCTCGGTCCCGCACATATCTCATATGCGCTCCTATTTCGTTTCGCTTGAACCAGGAAACCTCTGTGTAGGACTCTAAAGACTCGTCAATACGTCGGTAGAAGATGATGATCATATCAAGCACCCACAAGCCGCAAGCGGTCTGCTAAACGTAACGGCCATCCGGGTATTGAGCGATCAGAAGATCGACGAGCTAGCCCGCTCACACTCCTTTGAATCCAACCAGTAACACTTACCGTACAGTCCGGTCTGTTCGTCTGATACGTCGCATATCAAGTCTAGGGGTGGTAAACGTCCGACCCCAATAACCGATAAGTCGTGCCGATGTGAGGCTCATAACGGGTCGAGAAACTACTGGTAACACTTACCAGCAAATCTCTGATCATCCCTGGCCAGGGACTTCCCTGTTACGGCCAATCGAGCACAGCGCAACATTAACCCCCAATACCGGGAGAGACGAAACCCCTCCTATCGCTCATTGCCTCCATGTGACTCGGGACTGTACCCAAAGACCACCGTTTTGCACGCCCTCATGGACGTGGTAAGGTGGAGATCAAAGCACAGTGGGAGTCACACAAGACTCTATGACGATCTCGGGTCTACAGACTAACCTGCACAAGTGTCACCTGAGAACTGCCATCTGACGTGAGGTATAATACCATCTGGGAGTTCTCGGTGAATCCGTCCAGTGTACCCAGTCTCCACTGAGCACCCGTACACCATCTCTGATGTCAAACACCAATGGATATGGGATCATCCATCGCCCATCTCATGGGTCGAGAAGCGTATACGCTAGTCTACTCTGGTATATCGATGCCCCATCTCGATACACCCACGACTAGGGACTTTGAAGGATGTACTTATGGACTACCATGTCCCCACTAGTATGATCCGCATCATAGTCCAGGTAGTCAAGTACACATCCTAAGGGCTTTACCAACATGTAACCATAAGACAGTTTAAAGAGACCTGTGTACATGTTAAGATAAAGAGTAACAAGATAGCATACTATCATATCGAGCAAGAAAGTCATCTCTATATATGTCCAAGCATCCAATATAATATACATCATCTGTACAATACTGGCCTCTAGGGCATACATACAACTAACAATCTCCCACTTGCACTAGGGCCAGCTGCTGTAGTATCGCATACCGAGCATCCCGAAGAGTCTCTCAAACTGTGTCTAGGGAATGGCCTTCGTGAGTGGATCCGCCGTGTTGTTCTTCGTGTCAATCCTCCTGACCTCGATCTCCCGGCGATCAACTATCTCCCGGATCAGGTGATACCGCCTCAGAATATGCCTGGATCGCTGATGGGACCTGGGTTCCTTGGCCAAAGCCACCACTCCATTGTTATCGCAATACAAAGGTATTGGATGCTCAATGGATGGAACCACTCCAAGTTCAGTAATGAACTTCTTGATCCAGACAGCCTCTTTGGCAGCATCGTTGGCAGCGATGTATTCAGCCTCTATTGTCGAGGCTGCCATGGTTTCCTGCTTGGAACTCTTCCAGCTAACCGCCCCTCCGTAAAGGGTAAAGACAAAGCCCGACTGCGACTTAGAGTCGTCCTTATCACTCTGGAAGCTCGAATCGGTAAAGGACTCCACTTGGAGCTCCCCGTTACCATACACCAAGAACATATCTCTAGTCCTTCGCAAGTACTTGAGAATGCTCTTCACAGCTGTCCAGTGGCTCTCTCCAGGATCAGCTTGATACCTGCTCACTATACTTAGTGAGTATGCTACATCAGGTCTGGTACATAGCATCGCATACATGATAGAGCCTACTGCCGAAGCATAGGGTATCCCTTGCTTGCGAGCTCTCTCCAAATCAGTCTTGGGAGACATCTCTTTGGAGAGAGTGACTCCAGAGATCGTGGGCAAGTTCCCACGCTTGGAATCTTCCATACTAAACCTCTTTAGTATGGTGTCAATGTACCTCGATTGGGACAATCCCAAAATCCGTTTGGATCTATCTCTATAGATCCTAATTCCCAATATGCAGGAGGCATCACCAAGATCTTTCATTGAGAATCTTTGTGATAAGAAGAGCTTGACCGATTGCAGCATAGGAATATCATTTCCTATCAAGAGTATGTCGTCCACGTACAATATGAGGAAGACAACCTTACTCTCTGCCACCTTCTTGTAAATACAAGGTTCATCTGGGTTTTTGACGAAATCAAACTCTTTGATAACGACGTCAAAGCAGATGTTCCAACTCCGCGATGCTTGCTTTAATCCATAAATGGATTTAAGCAGCTTGCACACCTTCCCGCTGCTCCCACTGTCTACGAAGCCCTCTGGCTGAGTCATGTACACGCACTCTTCTAAATCACCATTTAGAAATGCGGTCTTAACATCCATTTGCCAGATTTCGTAATCATGAAAAGCAGCGATGGCAAGCATGATTCGGATGGATTTAAGCATTGCCACTGGAGAAAAGGTATCCTCATAGTCCACACCTGGCCTTTGACGAAAACCCTTTGCTACAAGTCTAGCTTTGAAAGTCTCCACTTTCCCATCTACACCAAGTTTCTTCTTGAAGATCCACTTGCTCCCAATGGGTTTTACCCCTTTAGGAGCAACGTCCAAAGTCCATACTGTGTTGGTGTACATGGATTCCATCTCGGACCGCATAGCATCCAACCATTTCACTGAGTCCCCACTCGTGATGGCCTGCTCGAAGCTAGTTGGGTCATCATCCTCCATGATGCAATCCTCGCTCCCACCATCCATGAGAAAACCGTAGTATCTCTCAAGTTGGCGAGAAACCCTACTAGATCGGCGGAGAGGCTGAGGTTCGTCGGGAGCTACCGAATCCTCTGGTTCCACTAAATCTTCAGTTTGAGTTTGTGTAGCCGGAATTTCTTCCAGTTCTACCTTATCGCCACTAATTTCTTTTGCAAGAAATTCCTTTTCCAAAAAGGTGGCATGTCGAGAAACAAACACTTTTTGTTCCTCTGTATGGTAGAAAAGATATCCATGTGAATGTTTGGGATATCCCACAAACTTGCATAGAACTGACCGTGCCTCGAGTTTGTCCGGATTTTGCCTTTTGACATAGGCCGGGCAACCCCATATCTTAACTCGTTTAAGACATGGTCTCTTCCCACTCCATATCTCATATGGTGTGGTAGGTACAGATTTAGATGGAACTTGATTCAATAGGTATGCTGCTGTCTCCAGCGCATAACCCCAGAAGGAAATAGGTAACTCAGCTGTGCTCATCATAGAGCGCACCATATCTAATAGGGTGCGGTTCCTCCGTTCTGATACACCGTTGTGCTGTGGTGTATATGGAGGAGTCAGCTGAGAGAGAATCCCATTCTCTTTTAGGAAGTCCATGAATTCATTGCTTAAGTATTCTCCTCCTCGATCAGATCGTAGGATTTTAATACCTTTTCCGGTTTGGTTCTCAACTTCTTGCTTATATTCCCTAAATTTCTCAAAAGCTTCTGATTTGTGTTTCATCAGGAACACATACCCGAACCTAGAGAAATCGTCAGTGAATGTAATGAAGTATGAAGAACCATCCCTGGCATGTGTAGACATGGGACCGCATAAATCACTATGTATCAGTCCCAAAAGTTCGGTAACTCTTTCTCCGTGTCCCGTAAACGGAGTTTTGGTCATCTTGCCTTTGAGACATGACTGGCAAGTGTCATAAGATGAAAATTCAAACGGATTTAAATATCCATCTTTATGCAACTTAGCTAGTCGTGTCACATTGATGTGACCCAGTCTACAATGCCATAAGAAGGATTCGTTCAGTTCTGAACTCTTCCTCTTGTGTGTGTTTGTTATGTTCAGAACTGTTGATTGATTTAGAACATAAATGCTATTGCACAACGTGCCTGATCCAACCAACTTTTGGTTACGGAAAATGTTCATAACATTGTCCTGTAATACAAAATTATATCCCTCTTTACTTAATAAAGAAACCGATATAATGTTGCATATCAGGTTCGGCATGTAATAGCATTCGTTCAGAACCAATGTATTACCAGTTGGTAATACAAGGTGATATTCCCCGACAGTCTTAGCTGCAACAATTCCAACATTTCCAACTCTAATGCTTTATCACCTTCTCCAAGTTCTCTACCTTTCCTAAGCCCATGTAACTGATTACATATATGGGATCCTGACCCGGTATCTAATACCCAGGACGTAGAGCAAATGGAGAAACAGTTCTCAGTAACGAACACACCCGAAGAAAATGCATCAACATGTACTTTCTTCATTCGGGTGGCATGGGAATCCTGGTATTCCCCTATATCCTGTTCATTCCTATAACTCTTATAAGAAAGAACGGAACCAACGTTCCCCAGCACAGTATAACATGCGGGTTCGGTCAATACATCCATATTATTATCTTAATTAGGGCATGAAATGGTCGCTACCTGGAGAGAGAGAAGAAAACACTTTAGCGTATGCTCGTGCAAGATCAGATTGGTGATTATCTTATCTAATCAGGATGACTCCCACTGCTTTTTATCAAATCTTCCTCCAAACCCTAAAAGGAAAGACTAGCCGGGATTAATTACACACTACAAGTTCGTCAATCTTTCAGCCAGGCCAGTGTCGGTACTTTGAGGGAGGTCCCCCGTGCTTTCGCACGAACCTAATTAATGTAAACCTTGTTTTCCCAGAGGCGTAACCCCGTTGACACCTTTCTAGACACCTACTTGATCAACTAATTGCAATGTGTAAAACTCTCCCAGGAGTAACTCTTACTCGCAGTGGGTATCGGGATCCAACTATCTCATAGAAGGTATGCAATCTCATTGCAAATTTCAACACTTGAAATTCCCGATAATCTTTTTCCCCTAGCGTCCTATGACCTTGACAAAGGCCAACAAATCATAGCATGCTAGTCAAGTTCAACCCGTCATTTCTTGATTGAATCAAACCCACCCGCACGGCCCTTGACAAAGGCCAACAAGGTCGTACGACTACCCTGAAACAATCTGCATCATATGCATAAACAGATAATCACTATTCAGCTACCGCACACTACGCCTTGACAAAGGCCAACAAACGCAGCACGAATACTAAAAAGTTCTTATCTGAAATGACGGAGGGCTACGACAGGTTTTTCTGAAAACCTATTGCGTAATGAACTTGATATCGTTGTAGAATCAAAATGGAGTGATTTTGAGGCTTTTCTAGTTTTGCTAAAGGAGTCACTCCCGGTGAAGGGATCTCGGTCCTTTCCTCGTCGAATGAGGTGCGGGATATATCATATATATCACTGTGCAAAGCAGAAACTATAGAAGCAATCAAATACAAACCGAGTGTGTAGCATCTGCCAGTTTTTGCTAAAGGAGTCACTCCCGGTGAAGGGATCTCGGTCCTTTCCTCATCGAATAAGGTGCAGGGTTTATCATATATACCGCTATGCAAATCAAGAACTGTAGCTACCTGTTTTATTTAAAATTTGATTCCACAACATCTTAGGTTTCTTATCTTTCATTAATCACATTAATGAAGTCTCATCATTTAAATACCTAAACATCACAGATAGATATGACGTACACTTATGCCATCCGCATTCGCCTCGATGTCCCCTCGTGCACCGTTAGTTTAGGTAACTAACGACAGAGCAGGGCAGGGCTAGCGCGGGTGTAAAACATAAGTAACGTCTATATAATATATCATATATACTATATCCATCACAGAATCACATCACAGATATCGCAGCAGAAGAAACATATGAAATATTGGATATACTAGGACGTCCGTGTTTTCAATACAAGCCAGTATAAAACACGGATTCCACGGTCGTGATGAATAGCCAATCCCACAACCCTAGACCCCTACGAGAGCGGCAAGCAACCCTTCCAATTCTAGGGTTAGGAGACCCGGACTCGACTCCTCGAGTTGGTCTCCCACTGGACCCCAGAACCTGGTTACTTGTGCTCCCCTCCTTGGGTCTATCCTAATGCGGAAAAGTAAATAATATACAAAGGGTGACAACTTCCGCTACCTGGAAGTGCCCCAAATAAAAGAATATTACATACAAGTTTTTACATGAATGAAAATGAAAAACACTCATCTCACATAAAAACCCCCGGGGCTATTCGAACACGACGATCCAATATAACATATCCAGCAACTCATAACAACACATGCCATCAACGTAAGTAAATATGCGCATCCCAATTGTCGTTGACATATAGCAACGAAACCGGCGATATCACATATTACACTTACGGTCACAGAAAAGAAAGTGTAAAACTACAACAATTGGAATCCGCAACTTCTTTAGACATCACATGCCTAATCAAATGAAATACTTAGACATCACATGCCTAACAGATATAAATCCCGCATTTTAGTCTCATTATCGAAAACTCTTTTCAATATCATATGGGACTAAACTGCTAGATTTATAACATTCATTCAGTTATCTCATAACTGTTTGTGAATTCCAATTATTGTATCACATTCCAGATAAATAGAAAATGTTAAACTTTCCGATCGAACATTCGAATACCCAAGTTTTGCCGATACAGTCCAACACATGAAATAAGTCTAGAAACATTCAGTTCGTGCCTCAGTACCAACGGTCCAGCCGTAGAAGGGTCAAGCCAACGCCTCACATGTGGCACGCCGTACTGCCCCAAACCCGAAGGTTCAAAGGGCAGTTCAAGACGGTCACATAATCGAGTTAAGGTTTGTTGTCTTCTAGAGGGTCCATCGCGTTACTTGCACTACTTAGAACGTCGTTAAACTACGGAAAAATCCAACATTTGGAAATTTCCCGACAGGGGAAAAGTTGGGTATTTATATCCGGTCGAACTTTTTAACATATTCTATAAATTATCTGGAAATACACTAAGACGAAATTTGATAATCCGGTCGAAACACCGAAGCTCTAAAACACCCCAGAAAATTTAAACTCTGGAATAATTATTAAAAACACCCAGATAACTCAGCACTGTTAACTAAGAATTACTGTGCAAAAAGATAGGGATGACGTCATCAAGCCGCCGCGGAACCGCCGCCTAAGCTGGCTTAGGCCGCGGTTCCGCCGCTCATTTCACTGTTCATGGAATAAAAATTGCACCGTAATTCTTAGAATTCCCTGCTGAATTTTTTAAGCCTTTTTAATATTGAAAAATCCCAGATTTTAGAAAATGTACAGAGAGCATTTTGTGAGTTAGAGTTTCGGTTCGTTCGGACTTCAAACTCCGTCTAGACTTCGCCTAAGGCTCTAGCTAGGCTCTGATACCAGTGAAAGGTTCCTGGGCACTCTAGTGAGGTCTCACAAGGCATCGAACATGCCAATTTAAAAAAAATGGTGCCGAGAAACCCTAGACAACGGATCTTAGACTAGATGTTTAGGCGAAAAGATAATCTAGTTAACTACTTAACTAAAAGTTAGATGCTACAGCCTTTGTAGATCCGGATGTCCACTTCCTTAGCTCCACGTAGTGGTCCTCCCGCTGTCCTTTTCCAATCCTAGACTCGTTCATCGGCTTCATCGGGAAAGCGAGCGGAATAGGTCGTCGGCTTCGTGTCAAAGACGATCTACGTCGAGGCATCACAAGTTCAAGCTCCAACTTCACCAAGTGGTGAAACTTGTGAAGAAAACACCCAAAACAACTTGGCAAGAGGTAGAGGGTGAAGAAATAGGAGGTGGGTTCACTTTAGAATTGGATTTCTCACTTTGGATCTCGAGTTGCCATTGATGGCATCAAGGTTCCTTTCTTGAAGAAGAAGGTCAAGAAGAAGAAAGAATATGATAAATTATTTTTAAATGAAAAGAAAAATACATACTTATCATAATCTAACAAGGGTTAAGTGTAGAGAATAAACCATGGTAAGTGGATGGGTTAGGGTTAAGCATGAAGACAAAATGGTCTCTTTGGTCAAAGCTTCATGAAGCTTCATCAAGCTTCATGACAAAAATAAACCACTTTATTTTCATTTATCCATTGAAATAAACAAAGAAATGAATAAATAAATGATAAGTCAAAACCCTAATTATCATTTAACCATGGCTTAATTCTTCAGACTTAACCAAATGATCAAGTATCATCAAACATGATACATTTATGTGCATGAAAATATATCACATATACAACTTGCACATCAAGTGAGAAAATCCATATAAAGTGAACCAATACTAGTTAATGCAAAGTAATATATCAAATATATAATTATACATTAAATCATTAAATCAACATTTGATTCAATGATCCGGTCATGTCGCACATAACCGACTAGTATCCAATGTATCGATTTATCGAATCAATGATTCGATAACTAGGTCATATCGAATATAACCAATCGATACATCCATCGCGAGAATGAAATACGGTATCACATACACGCATTATTCTCGGTCCCGCACATATCTCATATGCGCTCCTATTTCGTTTCGCTTGAACCAGGAAACCTCTGTGTAGGACTCTAAAGACTCGTCAATACGCCGGTAGCAGATGATGATCATATCAAGAACCCACAAGCCGCAAGCGGTCTGCTAAACGTAACGGCTATTCGGGTATTGAGCAATCAGAAGATCGACGAGCTAGCCCTCTCACACTCCTGTGAATCCAACCAGTAACACTTACCGTACAGTCCGGTCTGTTCGTCTGATACGTCGCATATCAAGTCTAGGGGTGGTAAACGTCAGACCACAATAACAGATAAGTCGTGCCGATGTGAGGCTCATAACGGGTCGAGAAACTACTGGTAACACTTACCAGCAAATCTCTGATCAGCCCTGGCCAGGGACTTCCCTGTTACGGCCAATCGAGCACAGCGCAACATCAACCCCCAAAACCGGGAGAGACGAAACCCCTCCTATCGCTCATTGCCTCCATGTGACTCGGGACTGTACCCAAAGACCACCGTTTTGCACGCCCTCATGGACGTGGTAAGGTGGAGATCAATGCACAGTGGGAGTCACACAAGACTCTATGACGATCTCGGGTCTACAGACTAACCTGCACAAGTGTCACCTGAGAACTGCCATCTGACGTGAGGTATAATACCATCTGGGAGTTCTCGGCGAGTCCGTCCAGTGTACCCAGTCTCCACTGAGCACCCGTACACCATCTCTGATGTCAAACACCAATGGATATGGGATCATCCATCGCCCATCTCATGGGTCGAGAAGCGTATACGCTAGTCTACTCTGGTATATCGATGCCCCGTCTCGATACACCCACAACTAGGGACCTTGAAGGATGTACTTATGGACTACCATGTCCCCACTAGTATGATCCGCA
Organism: Agapanthus africanus; assembly: GCA_030015575.1. NCBI lineage: Eukaryota > Viridiplantae > Streptophyta > Magnoliopsida > Asparagales > Amaryllidaceae > Agapanthus > Agapanthus africanus. Next base: position 259,121,135 of record JASDDO010000012.1, on the reverse strand, counting down.
TCATAGTCCAGGTAGTCAAGTACACATCCTAAGGGCTTTACCAACATGTAACCATAAGACAGTTTAAAGAGACATGTGTACATGTTAAGATAAAGAGTAACCAGATAGCATACTATCATATTGAGCAATAAAGTCATCTCTATATATGTCCAAGCATCCAATATAATATACATCATCTGTACAATACTGGCCTCTAGGGCATACATACAACTAACACAAACAAGACCGTAGCTGTTGAAAACTGCGCTCGCACTCCTCTGTCCAAACGAAAGGAACTCCCTTCCGGGTCAGACCGGTCAAAGGTGCAGCTATACGGGAGAAGTCCTGAACAAAACGCCTGTAGTAACCTGCCAGGCCTAGAAAACTACGGATCTCAGTAACCGATGTAGGTCAGGTCCACTGCTGAACAGCCTCAATCTTCTTTGGGTCCATACATATGCCGTCTCTCGTAATCACGTGACCCAAGAATCCGACGCTGTCCAGCCAGAATGCACACTTGGAGAACTTTGCGAACAGCTGGTGCTCCCTCAGAGTCTGTAACGTAATCCGCAAGTGCTGCTCGTGCTCCTCTCTGCTCCGGGAGTACACCAAGATATCGTCGATAAACACGATGATGAACAAGTCAAGATACGGCCTGAAAGTATGGTTCATCAAATCCATGAATACTGCTGGGGCGTTGGTGAGTCCGAACGACATCACCAAAAACTCATAATGGCCGTAGCACGTGCGGAAAGCTGTCCTCGGTATATCCTCCTGTCGAACTCGCAGCTGATGGTATCCTGATCGCAAGTCGATCCTCGAAAAATACCCCGCACTCTGAAGCTGGTCGAACAAATCATCAATGCGTGGCAACGGATATCTGTTCCGCACGGTAACCTTGTTCAGCTGGCGGTAGTCGATACATAAGCGCAAACTTCCGTCCTTCTTCTTGATAAACAGGACCGGAGCACCCCGCGGAGAAACGCTAGGTCGAATAAGCCCTTTATCTAACAAATCCTGCAACTGATCCTTCAGCTCTCTAAGCTCTGCCGGGGCCATCCGATAAAACGGTATAGAAATAGGCCCCGAGCCGAGAATCAAATCAATGCAGAACTCAACGTCGCGCTCAGGTGGTAGCCCAGGTAGCTCATCAGGGAAAACATCAGGGAACTCACAAACAACCGGGACCCATTCCAATGGAACCTCTGCAGCTCGAGTATCACAAATATACGCTAAGAATCCCTGACATCCCTTCCGCAAGAGCTGACCAGCGCGAAGAGACGAAATCAAGCTGGGAAGGGTGACGCTGCGGTATCCCTGAATAACAAGGACTGGCTCTCCCGGAAAGCTAAATCTGACTGCCTTCTCACGGCAGTCCACCGAAGCATAACAAGTGGCCAGCCAGTCCATGCCCAGAAGCACATCAAAGTCTAACATATCGAGGAGAATCAAATCAACCGATGAATCCCTCTCCCCGATACGAACGGAACACAATCGAAATACAAAACGAGCGACAAACGACTCGCCTACCGGAGTAATAACAAGCGGATGATCTAACGACGACGACTCACGGCCCAACATCGGTGCAAAGTGTGTAGATACGTACGAATGTGTGGAACCTGGGTCGAATAATACCCGTGCGTCGAAAGAGCATACTGGCAAGGTACCTGTCACAAGGACATTGGATGCCTGCGCATCCTGCGGTGTCAAAGCAAATACTTGGGCCTGTCCTCCACCGATAGCGGGCTGACCTCGACCTCGTCCTCTGCCTCCTCGTCCTCTCTGAACAGGACCGCCGCGTCCACGGCCTATGGGTGCACCTAACTGGTGTGGAGCATCGCCTGTGGTAGGAAGTAGGGCTCTCTGAGGAGGGGGTGGTGATGGTGGTAGGGTCACATGCGAAACTGTCGCCGCTCCCTGTCGTCTCGCCGGACAGTCTCTGACAAGATGGTGCGGACTTCCGCACCCAAAACACCCTGGCGACGGCTGCTGTCCCTGGGGATATGAACCAAATAACTGACCCCGTCCAAATCCTTTGCCGGGCCCATCCCTCGGAAAGAATCTGGCACGCTGCCTCTGAGACGGCACCTCGGTGCGAATCCTCTTTGGCCCAGAAACGGCCGAAGACTGCGATATGCGTGCCTCCATCCGTAATGCCGTATCCATAGCAGCTGAATAAGTGTCGTACTGCTGGGCGCCAATGGCAAGATATAGCTGGGCATCAAGTCCCTGTACGAACCTCTTCACCCTCTTCGCTTCGGTATCTACCAGATACGGGGCATATCGGGACAACTGTGTAAACTGAACGTCATACTCAGACACCGTCATCCCAGGTGTCTTGACCAAGGCCTCGAAGCTACGGGCTCTGGCATCACGAACGCTCTCTGGGAGGAAACGAGCTAGAAAGACCGCTGTAAACTCGGCCCAAGTCATAGGCGGTAGACCTGCAGCTCGACCTCTCAAGACTGACTCCCACCATATCTGCGCGAGACCCTCTAGATGGAAACTCGCAAGCTCCACCCATCGATCATCCGAACATCTCAGCGAACGGCAGATCCTGGCTAAACTGTCAAGGAACGTCTGTGGGTCCTCCGCTGCCTCGGTGCCGGTGAATACTGGAGGTCTCAGCCTCATGAAATCCTGCAGTGAAATCAGGATGGTCACGGCGGTAATAGTAGGAGCAGGTATCATAGTAGTCTGGGATGTAGTAGGTGCGTCATCCGGCCTCGGTGTACGACTGGCTGCAACTAGGGATCCTACCATCTGACGTAGCTCCTGCATACTCCCCATCATCTGTCGCAACTCCTCCATACCAGTCTCAAGCCTATCCATAGGGCCTGGGGAAGGTGGATCGGTCTGTCCCTGCGGCGTAGGCATACCACCCTGCTCAGTCCTAGTCTCGGACGAGCCAGCTCGAATCTCGTCTCGGGCGGCAGCCCTCTGTGCCCTCGTAGCCTTCGGCGGCATAGTGGCTGGTACAGGAAAAAGGATAATAAGAATATTGCAATAGGATCATAGGATACACGGAATTGAAGAAGGAATTTTCAAGCAAGTATATCCTAAAGTCACTTAGGCGGAGTACCGTATCGCAAGTATGCCGCGGACATACGCACGCTACGTTACCCTGCTTAAGTCACTTACTCCATCTACCAAGGGTCATTCTACACTCAAAAAGGTAAAACCTATCGCTCTGATACCAACTTTGTCACTACCCGCAGGGTACGGAACGTGACTGGCACTTAAGTTTACGAGACGTCTCAAGACGTCCGTAAAATAAGTGAGCCAAAGCCCAGAAACCAAAACCAAATAAGCAAAAGAGTGAAGAAAACTCAATCAATTGAAAGCGAGTTTATCAAATAAATCATATAAAACCTTTTGAAAAATAATATCAATTTTTCCGAAAATTTCGGGAGAGTCTTCTTTGTAAAATACTGGCCCCCAAAATGGGTACAACAAGAATATATATAAATCCAACAAATAAGGCATCCCCAAGCGGGAGCTAGCTCTTCGCCACAAGGCGGTCATAAATCCCACGCAATATAAAACAACAACATACAAAATAATCATAAAGAAGCATGAGAAAAACAACATGTCGACTCAAGTGAGCTCGACCCCAAAATACAGCATAAAAAGTCCACAAATCTCACAGTCTCATCTCTAGGTCAATATACAACAATACTGGTAGATACAGTAGATGGAGTACACTAGATACAAAGAATATACAAGGTGGTACAAAAATAATAATATAACCCACCTAAGAGCAAAACCTCGAGTCCAGGCAAAAGAGGCAAAAGAAGCAAGTGCGCCCGCCGCTACTGTACTGACGGAGCGGACCTGAAAAAGGCTGTGGCACAACGGGGGTGAGTTGCCAACTCGTGAGTAATAAATAACATCTACAAAGTCTATCGTATGCATGCAAACAAGCATCCTAGCATCTAAAATACAGGTAAGGCAGGACATAATAGCAAGTATGAATGCAATGTGAATCAACTCATGATTTGAATGTGTAAGTATAAGAATCATGTTTTTCCTTTAGGAATCTCTTTTGAAATACCAGCACAATACCAATAGAATCAACAAGAACCTGTGTCCAGCAACGACACCACAAAACTATCCCAAATCTCATATATCCATGTCATAGTATCTCTGGCCTCAGCCATCCGGCTGACCCATCTCAATATCACTATCTCATCATCTCACGGCCACGGTCGGTATCCTCTGGATATCCGCCGTGCCAAACAGTCACCGGTAGGTAATCCGTCCCCTGCCAGGCTCATCGTCAGCAGCACGAGCTTCTTGCCCCGGGGTACCTTACCGGGCCCACCATGTACCCGAGACGGTTCATCCAACTTCTCGAAACGGGTCTCGAAAACCACAGCAAACTCATGGTGGACGACACTTACATCACTAGAAAACCGCAATTTACATATTTTAAAAATATAATAAGTTTAGAAATTTTGCGGCTTTCCCCCGAAATCCAGAAATATCACAAAATCTCAAGAAATTCTCATAAATGCATATGCCAATGATAATGAATGCATATGGTATCAATAATCAAGTTGCGATGTATGATTGATAGACTAGGCATGAACAATAACATGATGAGGTACATACACATGATTAGCAATCTTATGATTTCATTTTAAGGAATTAAAGGTAATAGCACAGGTTTAAGCATCAATTATAGTAAAAGGTTTCAAGTTATAGGTTATCTAGTGTGGTGGCATGGCAATTACCAGGGCGTGTGTGTAAGCATGAATAGTGCTCGTGCTGCATATAAAAACCCTGGCAATGGTGCAGGTGTCCTATAGAATGGGTTCGCATATGTAGGTCAAGTAAGGCATGTATGTAGTTACTAATATCACTAAAATCTTAACTACTTAAACTATCGAGAGACTTGCGCCATCCAAACGATAGTCCCCCGTAGATGTTAAATCTACTCACCGGAATCCCTAGCTAGCTACGTCCAATCACCGCTTTCCCCTTTCGTACCGCGTCTGACGTCTCCGCGACCGAACCTGGAATTTACATCAATACCAAACATAGGGTTACATATCAAGAACGACGCAAATCCCAAACGAAAATACTAACGTTCACAAGCTAGGTACAACGTGCACAAGGTGCGCGGGACACACGCGAAAATCGCAAAAACTAACTAAAATCGTTAATTTGATCGCCCGGCAAAGCTAAAACCCGATCACTCAAAAATCCGCACTCACACATCCTAAAAGTCATAGGTTATGCCAAAAATATCATCAAATATCGCAAATAATTCATCACAATATTTTTATAAAAACCTAGTAAGCCCGAAATTTGCAATTTGGTGCAAACATCGAAAATAAGCGATAAACTTAACACAATCCAACACAAACATCCAAACTAACCCACTAGATAGCCACTACACTAATTTTAAACCATTTACAAAGCATCAAACCATAATTCCAACACAACAATCATGCTTCAATCTATTTCCATACAAAACCCCTTTCTTGATTTTTGTAATTAGCAATTACAATGAAAATTTCACACAAGATTAACTTAGATTAGCATAATATGAAGCCACTTAAGCAAAGTAACCTCATAGATTGGGTTAGTAAACAACTAGATAGCAAAATAGATTTAATTAACTAAACAATGGTTTCTAAAACCCTAGTTAAACTCAAACCATTAACTTTAAAAACCTAGAATGAAATTAGCACTAATATTAACACTAAAACAACTCAATTAAAGAATTCTAACCATAAGAACATAAATGGGTAGAAATTATACCTCAAAATCTAGAGATCTAGCAAGAAGAATTTGCCTCCAATGATGGCTTCATAGCACCATGATCCAAGCAAGAGAGGCTAAGGAGAATGGGATGAAGGATGGGGATTAATTTGTGAGGTTTAAATTGGAATTTTGGAGCAATCTTGATGAATTTTTGAAGGAAATGAAAAGAAAAATTATGAAGGGGGAGGGCTGCTGAAATTCGGCCAGAAGAGGGAAGGGGAATGGTGTGGGTGGTGATGGAAAAGTCATGGTCAACCCATACCAATCAACTAAAGACCCATACCCAATTAAAAATTCAAAACCCTTTTCAAAATACATCATTTCCACACATAATAAAAATTCAAAGGAGGCAAGCAAATTTTTCCTTGTGCTGCTGAAGTGGGCCAGCCTAGGGGTGAGGGAAGAGTGAATGGGGTTTTACAAAAGAAATTTTATGCAAAAAGACCCCCTACAAGTCCAAAATTGCAAGTTTTAGCTTAAATTCAATAAATTTCGTTTTCCATAATAAAAATTAGTTAAAACTTGAAATAAAATACTAAAAATTTATATTACAACTAGATTTTAATTAACATGATTATAAAGATTAAAATTAGCCCAAAGAAATTTGTATTTATCGCTAATTTAATGTATTTTCTTACCGGCTTAAAATAATATTAAAAAAATTGAAAAATAGGGAAAATTTTTTAAATGACCAAAAATTAATAAGTAACTCATTAGATACTAAAAATAAGCAATTACCTATCCAATTTAGGTATAATTAGTCCTAAACTGCAAAATAACAAAAAAGACGGTTTACGGAAAAATACCGAATTTTCACTGATTTTCAGGAAAACACCAAAACGACTTTTCAAGGCGCTACAGTCTAGATATTTTTTTATTAAGCTTGAGGTGACACTTATGCAATTAGTGATTTTCGGGGTCTTAGGAAGGGTGATGAAATCCCCACCCAATCTGAATTGGTGTTATAACCCCTTAAGTCCGTATTAATGATGCAATGCGCAAATCAACAAAGTTTTGTTATCAAACAATCAATCAATTTTTCTTTTACTTTAAATGTGGCGCAGCAACAAATAAGGATAGTTTTTCTTTGGCTATTGCGGCGATGTTGCAAAGAATCCTACAAAGATATGAATAATGGAGCGTCGGATTTGAGAAGAGAAAGTTTTAGAAAAATACGTATCAAAAGAATTGAGTTTAAGAAACTCGTGTCGATATTGCATCCGAGTGTTTGAATGGTACGCTTGCGCGGGTAAAACTACCCAGGTCTTTGGCACTAAGTGTTCAATCCCCTTATACTTGAAAACGCCCCCTGCTTTGCACAATCGTCGCTCGCTAATCCGTCAAATCTGCAAATGTCGGAAAAATACGGATATTTGAGCTAGAAAAAGATAGCCAAAGTTCTGAACACAAATAATTAAGAAAATCAAACAATAAAAATGGGATACTAACAGAACACTGGAGGCAACACAAAAAACCAATTTTCAAAATCCCACCAGAAAACCGGCGACATCGGGAATTTTCAAGTTCTCACCGGCCAAATTTGCAAGTTTGGTGCTTAAATTTTGTGTGTTTCCTCTATGTAACAATAGTATTCCACTCTTATACTTTGATTTTCAAGTTAAAACACAGTGTGTTAGCATATCAAAAATCCAGAGAACATCATTGTTTTTAGTTCTCGTGTCGGTTTAAAAAGAATGTGTTTTATCCGTTGAATCTGTTAGAAAGTTAGTTTTGTACAAAAATATTCACAAATTAACCCGAGACTACAAGTGTAAAAGTGTTACCGTCTCCCCGACAACGGCGCCATTCGATTAACAGGTTTTCACCGTGTCATATTTAGAAAGAATTTGAAATAACCGCAATCAAAGGCGACGCCACGTGTAGCTAGACGCGATGAGTATGGGTCGTCCATAAGGAGATGGTAGGCTTTTTAGCTTGTTTTAATGAGTTAATACCGTATCTTGAGTTGTTGTTTATACAAAGTGTCGTAACTATGATATGTTCAGTAAAAAGACTTGTTCAGGGTAGTTTTAGGTTAACTTGTGCGAGGATAATGTTTGTCGTTTCCTTATAGACCTAATATTGATATTGACACTAAGGCAATAGGAAACAATGTGGATTAGGGAACTCGAAATACGGTATTTGCGATTTTGAGCTAAATCCGTATTCCTTATCCCTTATCCTTCCGTTATTGTTTCTTGACCTTAGCCTTCGGCAAACCATTCGCAATCCGGTCACGATTAGGATTTACCTTTACCGTGGTAGGATAGGATGCCTAAAGGAGCGGAATTGCGAGTGGTTTGCTCGGAGTTTCAAATTGCAAAGTTAAGGTTTTTAAGGTTTTAGCAAACACATCAAATAACACAAACTAACCATTTTCTACTCTTAACAAGCAAATCAATTACTCGAACATATTTACAATTCCAAAATAAAAAAGAAAAGAGTAAGGCAACAAAACAAAAATTGCAAGAAAAGAAAAGACAAAGAGAGAACCGATAAATCAAACGTTCAAATTCCTTCAACTGTTCTTTAATTCCATACCAATGTGAAATCCCAAATACCAAACTTTAAGATTGCAAGCTCACTTAAGAGGTTGCATGATCAAAGTAAAGCAAGAATTTCACAAGTTCAAGTATGTATAAAACAAGACATATGAAATGAAATGAGAACTTTTATTGAATTTCCAACAAGATACAACTAATCTTGAATTCAAGAACCTAAATCTTAAGCTAGCAAGTTCAATGAAGAAGTTGCAAGGTCAAGACAAAGGGGCAAGAGCTCAAGAGTTCAAAGGAAAAGCAAGTTACAAATTACAAGTGTTCTAAAGCAAAACTAAAGAAAAAGTATGTTCTCTCCTTGCCCATGACCTGGTATTTATAGGCAACATGGGTTGCTTAGTAGCTTTTGGAGGGAAATCATGATACTTTAAATCACATCACCTCTTTTAGCATTTAATGCACATCACATCACCTCTTTTAGTATTTAATGCACATCACATCACCTCTTTTAGCATGGTCTGGTGTTCACTTGCATTGTGTTGGACCAAAATTTGTGTACACTTTGTTGTTTGCAAAAGAACTTATTGGATATTGATCGATTTTCTATTCTGTTTGCAGTGTTGGCTCCCAAACGTTATATTCGTGATTTTGAGTGTGTTTCCAGTATTTTATCACGAACACTTGTAATCTGTATTACCGAGTAGACACTGGTTAATAGTACCGATATATAACAAAATAAATAATGAATGACGGTATTAAAATGCATTTTTCAGTGATGAACAAGTCACGCTCATGTATTATTCTTATTTCTGGTTCTTGATGATACTTTGTTTTCTTTGCTTTATTTGTGGTTTTGATCCTCGCCTTCGGCGTTATATATTTATATCATTGCTTGGTTGTTTCCGCCAATTGGCGAAGAGCTAGCTCCAGCTTGGGGATGCCTATATTTTTATTATTGCTTGTATTCGTTTTCGGGTTAAAAATTACGAAGGAGGTGCTGCAGAAATTTCAAATGATGAAAATGTTTTTCAAGATAGATACAAACACTGTGTTTTCGTATATACGATTACTTATGTACAAAAAAACTAAACTTGGTTTCAGTGTACCTTTATTTCAAAACCGCACCTCCACTATTTTCCCTAAAAAGGTTTAGATTTCTGGGCTTTTGGCTTACTTGGATTAGGTGGGGTCCTATAGACTTCACATGATTCAAGTGCCAGTCACGTGCCTTTTCTGGGTCGTGACAATTCGGATCGACGAACGATCACCACCTCGACCCCGGGGAAAAAGAGGACACCGACCTTCCTACACTTGCCTATCGTTCAACGCTATTTGATGAACGGTCAGCAAGTGCGGGAGGGGTGGACACCGGCTTAACACTTGCAGGATGAAAAGACATGCTAGCTAAAAGTACTTGCAAGATGAAAAGTATACGAGCTAAAAAGACTTGCAAAGTGAGCAGACATTTGGGCAAAGAAAAGGTGTACTTTATTTATAATCAAAAATAAATAAGGTATTCTGGGCTCCTCAGCCTTACAAAAATGCCCGGAGGCTTACAAAAATTTTGAAAAAGAAAAAATCCCCAAGGAAGGAAATCTCAGTCCGCCCGTTCGGGAAGGATCTCGCCCTACTCAATGCCAGCCTCGGGGACCAAAACTGCGACCTCAGGGTCGGGGCTTCCACCGGCAGCCTTGCCCCCAATGGCCGCCTCTGCGACTTCCCCCTACGGCACCTCCTCGGCCAGGGGATACTTAGCACGGAGCTCGCTGATATCGAACCCTGGCGCTGACTCCTTGACGGCGTCAAGGGCGCTGTGCCACACGACGACCGCGAATTCGGCAAGATCGGCATAGAATTGATCTGACGCCTTATACATCTCCATGGCCTTCGCCGCCCGGCACTCAGCGAGCTTCACCGCGTCTAAGGCCACCCGGACATCCCTCTTGAGGGCGTCCCTCGACTTCTTCATCGTGTGGTAGAAGCCGTTCACCTCTTCCAACTTGGCCTGAATTGCTCGGTTGAACTCATCCAGAAGCCGATGCGACTCCTTCAGCCTGGAGTTCGTCAGCCCTTCGGTGAGCAGACGAGTGTCGAGAAGAGCCGCCTTCTCCTCCACTTGCCACAGTTGGAGGCGGAGCTCCTCCACCAACTTGGAGGACTCACCCGCCTTTTTCATGGCTGGGGATACCTCCTCGGATTCCATGAAGACGAGGAGTGCGCAGTGGTGGAGGACCTGTGGAAAGCAGCAAACGGGTTAGAACGTCCAAACCAAGGAAATAAGACTTAAGAAATATTTCGAGAAAAGACAGGAACCGACCTGAACCGCCTCTTGTGCTATGGCGGCCACTTGGGCCTTCATGGTCCCCCGGGGTATTTTAACCTCGGTCGCCTGCTCCATGTCGGAAAGCAGGCTGTCGGCGATGGAGAGCCCTGAGGGCACCTTAATACATAAGTCGCCCTCCTATACTGGGGTCCCGGAAGGAGGTGGCCGGGAGACCGTATGTTTCTGCCTTTTGAGGGGGACTTCGGAGGGCCCAGCCTCCTCCTCCTCCTCTCGCGCCCAGGGCGCCGGGTCCCGTGATAGCTTGCGGCTCCCCTGCGGCGCTCTTCTGGAACTCGGGGAGAGGCAGAAGGCTTGGGAGGTGGAGTTGGTGCAACATTTTGAAATTTAGAAATAAATAAAATTAATTAATTAAATAATAAAATGTTAATTTAAAAAGTTATTAAAACAAAATAGGACATTTTCATAAGTAGTATGTGAAATTAATTAAAGTTAAATTTTAGTTTGTAACATTAGAAAAATTCTAAGGTTTTAGTGGAAAATTTAACTTCATTTTAATAAGAATGGTGTTATATAATAACATATGTAGTGAAGGGTCTTTGTGTAAAGTTTAGGAAAATTGTGTAAACTTGGAAATGTTGAGGGTGTAAGTGAAAAAGGGTTAGGTAAGGTTTTAGCTCAGAAATAACCACAAAACACCACAACTTGGAGTGATAAGGCATGGGCACCTCCTTCTTGCATGCACACCTCATGCACACCACCTCCACCTTGCATGAAAGCACCACATTTCTATAGTTGACACCACCTACTACCCTAATTCTATTATCCTTAAGTTGTACCTAATTAATTCAGGAAATATATATTAGGACAACTGAACTAAGTTGAAAGAAGGAAAGGAAAAAGTAAAACATTAGAACACACAAAAGAAAATAAGAAAAGAGAAAAGAGAAGAAGAATAGATGCTAAGGATTTTCACCATCAAACTAGGAGCTAAGGACTTGGGTATCTTAGAGGAAGCCTTTCAACCATATTTTGTAGGTATACTCTTTAAACATAGTAGGATTTTAGTTCTGTAAACTTTATATTAGAATTCGGATATCGGAAAATTGGTTTCTTAAGGAAATATAGGTTCTATCATGATCTGCTATAACTTAGATAAAAACTAACTTAACCAAACAGTACCTTCATGTTATATACTAGACCTAGAATACAACCTAGGGAGACGAACCATTTTGCTCGGAGGTTGGCCGGCGACGCATAGGGTAAATCCGGCGTCGCCGGACTTTTGAAGGTTTTGACTATTGGGGTTTTTAGGGTAGCTCGGTGGTTATTTGTTAGGATGTTTGGTATTGTTAGTTTAAGTTAGTTTATCAGTATGTGAAATCAGGGAGCAAATATCAGTTTTGGGGTTAAGATTTTTAGATACGACACGGATATATCGTACCATGAGTTCTGTTTATATAGCTTAACCAGGGAAGGGTTAGCTCAGATTAATTTAAGTTCAGTAACTCACGATATCATCACATAGCAGGTTTAGTTGTGCAGTTTCATAAACTAGGTTTTTGCGTTATCTAGTTCACTGTAAATGAATCTGGAACTAATAAGTATAATCACTAGAAAGACTAGCAAGACCAAAAGTATAATGAGTCAACTAGAAGACTGCACTTAAAACCTGAACCCCAAACTCCTCATAAAATCCGGCGAGGCACCCCCTAAATTCGGCGACGCCGGCCACCCTATGGATTTTGGTGTTGATTCTTCTTCTGTAGCTTTGCGTTGGTATTTTATAAGTCTCTGTATTGTTTGTATTGTTTAATTATTTACACAGTAAAATTTGGGAATGTTTTAAAAATGGTTTTAGCAATTTTCAGATATTTACGATACGGAGTTTTCGTATTTTGATGTTGCAGCTGAACCGTTAATGTTTATACGTTAACGACAGAATTATATTGTTGTTTTTGAGTAAAGAGTGCTGTAGGTTCTAACCTACGAGTGTTTAGCTTATTGTTTTGGTTTTTGATATGATATTTACTTCTATGCGATTTAAATACGACTATAGGTACGATTCGAGGATTTCGAGGCGGAGTTGGCGATGTAACAGCGTGGATTCAACGAGCTTTTAAGTTGGTGAGTAGTTTTACATCTACTGGGGAAGTCGGGTGGATGGCGTATAGCACCCCCGCAACCTTATAAATATTATTATGATCTCTAGTTAGTATAGTAGTTATTCAAGGTATTGATATCATATCGCATCTTATATGTCCTTCAATTGCATAGAGTTCATTTATGGTTTTAATTGAGACATGTACGTGATGTTAGATCCGTACGACATGGATATGATTTGATGAGTTTGTACGAGGGATCTTGCCATACTTAAGATGATACAGATATAGCGATATGACGAGATATAATACAAGGATTTATACGTATTGGAAATGATGAAATTTGTATGCCGAATAACGGCCAATTTATCCTTTGACTCGTAGAGTTAGGTTATATTCTATTTTAGAATGTAATACTTGTATGAGATATATTCTTTTAAAAACTACGATCCGTTTGTCTTTTAAATAAAATACTAGGATGCGTGCCAGTTTCTAAAACGGATATCTATTTTAAATCTACGGCAGCTTCCTTATTTCAAACTTAACGTTTCGATCATTTCTAAAGATAATGGTATAGCTCATAGCAAGTAATTACAATAGTTACGTTTAGATTACTTTACATGTTTGAATTATATTATCCATATTATACGTTTCCGCGTTACGCACACTCTGATAGAACACTGCACAAATACCAATGAGTATTATGCTGCACAAGCACGTGAATATATGTTACACCACACCTCATTGGTACTGCCATGTCACTGTAGAACCGTACTGTTATATATGTATTAAAATAAATAGGTTGTTACACCGTAGAACATTTGCACAAATACTAATGATTTCCATGTTGTACGAGCACAGATGTGTATGCTACACTACACATCATTAGTAGTGCCATGACACAGTAGAATTGAGATCATTATGCCTGTATAATATAATTACGTAGTCTTTCGTTATTCCTGTTGTAAATTACGATTATTAGTACTATAAATGTTGTATTTTGATTCTTTGGATTTTCTGGTATTTTTCTTCTGATGATATATATCGGTGGTATGGGACACTGTTATATATGTATATATATAATATATCATCAATATAGTCCATGCAAGTATTCTTATTTCTTACTTGATATTTCTGATATTGATAAGTTAAACGTCCACCATGAGTTTTGTGTTTTCTGATTTGATATCCAAACAGAGTTGGGGGTCATACGGTTGCGGATTTATATATTATCCAGACTGAATTGGTGGCCATACAGTTGGATACATGGTGGACCCGGTCGAGATCGAGGGGCAGGATAGCCGCATTATAGGCGGGAAGACTAACGAGGATAATCGATGCCGGATATAGAAATGAGCACGGCAGATATCTGGGGGATACTGACCGGGGTTCGAATGGGCATGGCGGATATCCAAGGGATACCGACTGGGCCAGGGATATCGGTGGCGATCATCTGTTGAGATGATGTCAACGTATCGGCATTTACGTGTCGATGTTGGACACGAGAGATTTCGGATTTTCGGATGTCGATACTGGACATCCATTTATATTGATATGATTTCTACCATGAGGTACACAATTAGATATTATTTAGTGGATTCAACTAGGACTGATCCGGGGGACAGTACCTGGATATATTTGTACAGACTTTCATAGACAAAAAGGAATTCCAACACGGATTATAGATTCATTATTTTGACTCATATAACATTGAGATATTATACTTGGGATTGCATGATAGTTAGTATTGCACATATGCATATCATATAGTATATCGGTACAAATTAGGATAGGACTATACTTATCACCTAGGTATCGTCATGCATTTCGATTTCTACCTTTAGATGTACTTTTATTCACTGAGTTGGCAACTCATCCCCGTTGTGCCACTGTTTCTTGCAGGTTTTATCGCTTGGATTATCAGCGGCTTGGGCACACATTCTTTTTGGCGATTGATGGGTAAGTGAGTTATTATTGTATCATACCCACTCTTGATTACTCATATATTATTATATCTAGTGGAAACTCTATCAACTTAGAAATGGTATATCATGGACTTAGAAGCAAGACTTAGAGTTTGTGTGTGGTGATGTCGTACTTTTTGGAGTCGACTTCTGATTCAGATTGATTGGTTGTTCTATCGTTTGGACGTGGAGACTAACTTCCGTTGGGATGCTATTTTATTATCTTGTATCGGGTTTTTATAAAAATGCAAAGGAGGTGATGTCAAGTTTCAAAACGTCATAAATGCTTTTCAATATACTTAGTTAAATTTAGATGTTATTTAAATTTGATTTTATCGGATGATTATTTAAACCTCACCTCCAATATTTTCAAAGGGGTTTAGATTCCGGGTTTCGGCTTACTTGGATTGCGTCGATGTCTTCAGATGTCACGTGATTTAAGTGCCGGTCACGTGCCATACTTGGGTCCTGACAAAATGTAATACCCCAGGCATTATCCGGTATACCCATATATACCAGATAAGTTTGGGGACCCACTATAAAACAATGGGGAATCTTCGGAATACATTTCGAAAGAGGACAGATCTATACTATAAATGGAATGATACCACTCTTCAATACAGAGGCGTCTTTTAAGTGAACTAGCACTACAGGAGTTTGAGAACTCCGTAGTTAAGCGTGCTCGGGCCAGGGAAGTCATGGGATGGGTGACCTCCAGGGAAGTGGCCCTTGGTCGGGTCCGGTTCACTCAGAAGGACAAAACCGTGCGGCTTCGGCCAGAGCGGACAATACACTCTGTATTGGGGGTGGGGCATGACAGAATGGTATTGATTTGACGATGATTTTTCGTGCGTTTTCGCTTTCAAAAGATGAATCAAAGAATTTTACCGCAATCAAGAACGGCGTCGCTTGGTAGCTAGCCGGTGAGTACGGGTCGGTCCACAGGGATTTTGTGTATTTTCTAATTGTTCTAACGAGTTAATTCCAATTGTGGTGGATTGGATTATCACAAAAAACTAAGATTGATTTAGATTAGGATTAAAACCTTGCTAGGGTTAGGTTTGGGTTAAGTTTGGAAATTTAATATTTCTCACCGCTTTCAATACCCTAATTAAGATCTATTTAGGTGTTATGGTAATAATTAATAAAGGGGATTAGCACGATCGGGAAGAAACTATGTTTCATCCTATAGGTCCTTGTCCGTCCTTTCTTAATTCTTACCCTAACCTCCATGGAAAACTTACACAACCGGTCTTTGAAACTACGGTATCACCGCTACCTCGTGGGATAGGGTGCCGTAGTGAGCGGTGTGTGTATGTATGCATGGAGTCCTATAAAAATATGCGATGGGCAAGAAAAGGGTGAGAGATTTTTCATCTCTCAAACATTTCCTATTCCTAACCCTAACATGTGAGGAACCACTCACTCATTAGGGAATTGATAAAAAGATACATTTTTTATGAGTTTTTAATTCAATAACCTAATTATCTAGGCAAATAAATAAAAGTGCTAAACTAATTAACTAGGGCAGATAAATAAAATTAACAACTAGGGCAGAAAAGAATTTAACTAGGACATGGAAAGGAAAAACTACTTACTTTTATTCGATGCACTCTTCAAAACATTACAGTGAATAGAATTCTGAATTTGATAAACAAAAAGAGGCATGCTCCAAAAAGAGCATTAGGGTTTCTATTTATAGATTATAGAAACCTAGGGTTACATCCGATCCCTATCTGCATTTACAAATTTACTTAAAGAAGCCTAGTCAACGCACCGCCACACCGTCAAAGTTTGCACCGACACGTGCCTAGCACGGCCGCGGATCCGCGGCCATATGCCCTATTTGGCCGCGGATCCGCGGCCATCTAGTGGGGTCTTTGGCTGGATTTTTCTGGGGTTCTTTCTGTTGCTTTTTACTTGGCTTTTCTTCACTTGATTTTTCAGAATGTCTTCTAGTCTCTTCCAGATTTCCACAGTGCCTAATGTCGTGGACTTTTACCTTTTGCTTCGTGTCGAAGTCTTGAACCTTGCGCTGCCTTTGTACCTTGTGAAATTGTCCATTGATCTTCGTTTGTTCTTCAAACTGTAGGCATGATAAAGATTCTCTATTTGTTGGTTGAAATCTCACTTTTGTATCGTCTTTTCATCATTTTCACTGTTTTGTTCCAAGAACCTGTAACCTGTAACTATGTAGCAGACATGGATCAAAAGCACCTGTTTATTTGTAAAATGAATAAGAATGGGGAATATAATAATGCAAAATTATGATATAAAAAAATACCCCCAAACTTATCTTTTGCTCGTCCTCGAGCAAAACTAGTTTTATTCTCGAAAAAGACCTAACCTCACTTTCGCAGGGAAACGCGATTGCACTGAGCTCGTGCAACAAGCCGTTAAACCTCTAGGTGTCCCTAGTAGGAGGAGTGTTGTCTCCTGAGGGTTTTCAGCGGATACTATCCACAAAATCCTATCAATTCGGCCCATTGACTTTTATTCTCCAATTCGGTTTTCTCACAAGAAATTCTATTATCTTTAACTCAGAAATTATCAATCCGTATTTTTCACGCTTTCTTATCATTTAACTTAAGATTATATATGTTCTGTAAATTTACTTAGCTTTTAGCATCTTCTGAATTTTCCTTCTAGGGTTCCATCTCAACTTAGGAATTTTTATCATCTCTACTAAAGATATAAGTCCTATTTTTCATTTCTATCTCTCATCCAAACCCCAATCACATACCCCTACGTGTGTTTATATATCACCCCTACACTTGGAAATTCAAATCAAGCTATTATACTCTTGTCCATCATCCAAAGTAGTTTTAGTTGGTGAATTTTTAGATGAATTTGCTCACACATTCTTCATGCGACTGTTAATATTTCTTGAGATACCAACGACCGATTACAAAATATGTTTGCACATTAAGACGTAATTCCTCGTCTTGTAATACCTAAGGCTTTTAGCAGTGACTCCCAAACCAGTTGGTCTAAGGCACTAGGTGATAAAGCACCCTCGCTAAATTTTTTTTGTACGCAGCCTTAAGTAATTACAAAACCAGTGTTCATTTTTTATATCTCTTTATTCACACTTGTATTTTTATTTTATTTCCCTTTATACTAAGGACTTTAGACAAGAGCATTTCAAGGTCTCTTCTACTATTCCAAGTTTCAAGGTTCGTGTTTGTGCAAATTGTAGGATATATATTTTCAGAATTTAGAATTAAGCTTAAGAATTATTTTTCAAACTTACACTTTAATAAAAATATCAATACTCTTCCTTTATTTTGACTTAGCCCAAGAAGTGAACTAAAAATTTGCCTATTTCTAAGTAAAATACAAAGACATATATTTTCTAACGTTAAATTTTAAGAAAGGTTAATTTTAGGGTTTTTTTTTAATTTACTAAGTTTAAGATCTAGTTTTTCCTAGCTAGTTAACCTTCTTGTCAAACTCAAGTCAATTATGGCCAAAATTGAATTTTTTAATTTTTATAATTTTTCAGTTTTTATTTGATTTTTATATTTTTCTATTTTTTTTTTCATTTTTTCAATTTTTATGATTTTTTATATAGATGCAATGCAGAATTTAAACATGCAAAAGAAAAAGAAAAATATATACAAAGATTTAAAAAAAGTATGCAATGCAAAAGATAACTATTTACAACCACCAACTCCCCCAAACTTACCACAAGCAGTGCCCTCACTGCTCGGCCCCACGCCGCGCTCTCGAGCATGAACGGGAACGCTCCTCCCTAGCCAGCAGGGTTCGGATCCCCTGCTCTACTTCAGTTAACCGCATATCATGCTCCCTCGATATCTCCCTCAACTCATCAATGCCCCTAACAGCTCTCCTCATCAAATGTGCATGTTCTAAAGGAGTGAGTTCTCCTTCGCTCGCGGTAGAGCTAGAGCTAGGTGTTCGGGCAGGCACGTGCTCCGCCGGTTCAGTTCTAGACCACACATCCGTCAATCGTGTATAGGACGTAGAAACGCCCTCAACGAGAAGCCTGACAGGTATGCCTCCAAGCATGTATAATTCGAACTCCTCCACGGGAAGGAAATATCGACACAGTTGTGTCACAAGCATTGGGCAAGGGTAGTTTGCGGCTCTTTTGCCCGCACCTATTGAATTTAGCAACACCGTGCACATATCGAATCGAGGGTTCTGTGTCATGAGTGTGTGCACAATATGTAGTGAGGGTGTAAAAAATGTGGTGTTGTGGGAGCTTCCAAAAATATTGTTTTGTGCCCACCGGCACATAGTTAAAACATTGGCAAAAAGGGTTCTCGCTTGGATCCCCTTCCGTGGCTCCCTTGAGCAATCATTGCCCATTAAGGGCATGTAATCCTCAAATTTTAATGGTTGGTCATGAGCGGGTATCCGAGGGATTAATGTGACTTCATGTATGATGTCCCTATCGACGATAATTTCCCTTTCACCCCACTGCAATTTTATAAAGCCGAATTGGGTGAGACACCCATCTTCCATATACTCGTAAA
Organism: Agapanthus africanus; assembly: GCA_030015575.1. NCBI lineage: Eukaryota > Viridiplantae > Streptophyta > Magnoliopsida > Asparagales > Amaryllidaceae > Agapanthus > Agapanthus africanus. The sequence continues at coordinate 259,102,037 of JASDDO010000012.1, read as the reverse complement.
AACGAGTCACTAATTCCGGAAGTGCATAAGCGTTAGGGTGATTATATATCAAAAAGTTCCAACCCCTACGTGCTATCTCATTCGCAAATTAACTTCCATACACCGCATGTGAAAGGTCACGTTCAAATTGCATATTGTGTGCCATTAGATAACTACAGATCTAAAAATTTAAAAACAGAAAGGGTTTTGAGAGATCGAACCTCCTCTGAAAATTTCAGCGGGTGAAGAGGCAGATGCACGGTGGAAACGCGGTTGGATGTGGCTCTAGGCGGCGGTTGCGCGGCGCGGCGACAGGATCTCACTGCAGAATTTGAATGCGGCGGCTCTAGGGTTTTTAGAAGATGAAAATTAGGGTTTTTAATAACAGAGAGGGTTCGGGGTTATTTATATAGGGTGAGAGTGGTGGATATTTGCAAATAAACCCCTCTAAAAAGAGGAAATTATTCGCAAATAAAAATTTTATTTTATTTATTTAATCTGTAAATTTACAAAAATACCCAAAAAGTATTTATTTTCAATTTTTTTAAATTTTTTATGTTATTTTGTATTTATATATTTACAAATGATACATACCACCAAACTTGTTTGAAACAAAGTTTTGGCTAGATGATCGAAAATTTGGGGATAAATGGAGGAAGATTAGTCAGTATAAATCGGCTCCTGCAAAAAAAGGAGCTCCTCCGACGGGTCCGCAGTGAGGAACGGTTTGAGCCGATGTCCGTTTACTTTAAACATTGTACCGTCCTCCGGATTCTCGAGATCTACCGCACCGTGCGGATATACGGTGCGTACCAAAAACGGCCCTTTCCATCTAGATTTGAGCTTGCCGGGGTAGAAGTGTAACCGAGTGTCATAAAGAAAAACCTTTTGGCCAGGTTTAATAGTTTTGCGCATAAGGTGTTTGTCATGGAACACCTTCGTTCGGTTTTTAACAATTACCGCATTATCGTGGGCCTCATTCCGCAGCTCATCTAGTTCATTCAATTGCAGCTTTCTATTGCTGCCCGCATCTCCTATAGATAAGTTCAACTCTTTAATCGCCCAAAATGCCTTGTGCTCAATTTCAACAGGAAGGTGGCAAGCCTTCCCATAAACAAGCCGGTATGGAGACATGCCAAGATCGGTCTTGTAGGCAGTACGGAATGCCCATAGTTCATCAATCAGTTTGTGTGACCAATCTTTACGGTTTTTAGAAACCGTTTTCTCCAAAATTTGTTTAATCTGCCGATTCAAAACCTCGGCTTGCCCACAATTTTGGGGATGATATGGTGTTGACAATTTGTGAGTAATGGAGTATTTTCGCATTAAGGACTAAAAAGTCCTATTACAGAAGTGAGATCCATTATCACTTATAATTGCTCGAGGATGCCCAAACCGAGAAAAGATGTTTTCTTTAAGAAATCGAACAACAACCTTGTTATCATTCGATTGGCTGGGCACAGCCTCAACCCATTTTGACACATAATCAACAGCCAACAGAATATACATATTCCTAAAAGAATTGGGAAACGGTCCCATGAAGTCTATTCCCCAAAGATCAAAAATATCAACAACCAAAATTGGTTGGAGCGGCATTTCATTTCTCCGCGATATCCGGCCCAAGTGTTGGCACCGGGAGCATGTCTTGCAGTATTCGTATGCATCTTTAAAGAGTCGTGGCCAGTAGAAACCACACTGCAAGATTTTTTCTGCTGTCTTCTTGGGGCCAAAATGCCCGCCACATGCTTGATCGTGGCAAAAAGACAGCATACTCTTAAACTCGTTTTCGGGGACACACCGACGAATGATTTGGTCGGAACAATATTTAAAGAGATACGGTTCATCCCAGTAAAAATGTTTTACTTGGGACATGAATCGGAGTTTGTCCTGTTTCGACCAATCTTTTGGTATTAGTACGGTGGCCAAGTAATTTACTATATCAGCGAACCAAGGTTCGCATGACACGGTTAAGAGCTGCTCATCGGGAAAAACATCTTTAATAGGAATTTCAAGTGTGGGCGAAGAAGGAAGTCGTGAAAGGTGGTCGGCAACTACGTTTTCACATCCTCTTTTGTCCTTTATGACAAGGTCAAACTCTTGTAGCAAGAGGATCCAACGTATTAGCCTAGATTTAGCATCCTTCTTCGCAAAAAGATGGCGAAGAGCTGTGTGGTCCGTGTAAACAATCACTGGAGAGCCGATTAAATAGGGCCTGAATTTTTCGAGTGCAAACACAACGGCTAAAAATTCTTTTTCTGTTGTTGTGTAATTCAATTGGGCATCATTTAATGTTCGGCTAGCGTAATAAATTACTTGCGGCATCTTATTAATGTGTTGTCCAAGAACATCACCAATGGCGAAATCAGATGCATCACACATAATTTCAAATGGATGCGTTCAGTCGGGAGATGAAAGAATAGGCGCAGAAATGAGTGAGTGTTTCAACGACTCGAACGCTTTCATGCAGGTTGAGTCAAAATCAAAAGTTGTGTCCTTGACCAATAAAAGAGTCAAGGGTCTAGCTATCTTGCTAAAATCCTTGATGAACCGTCTATAAAAACCGGTATGGCCAAGAAAGCCTCGGATGTCTTTGACGCATTTAGGAGGAGGAAGATTGGAAATGACTTCAATCTTGGCTTTATCAACCTCTATGCCATTTTGCGAGATGACATGTCCTATGACAATACCCTCTCGTACCATAAAGTGACACTTCTCCCAATTTAAGGTGAGGTTCCTATCCCTACAGCGGGTAAGAACTACGTCTAAGTATAGCAAACACTCATCGAAGCAGTCGCCGAAAATGGAGAAATCATCCATGAAAATCTCCAAAAAATTCTCCACCATGTCAGAAAAGATCCCCATCATACACCGCTGGAAAGTAGCGGGTGCATTGCATAACCCAAAAGGCATGCGACGGTAAGCGAATTTACCGAAAGGACAAGTAAATGTGGTCTTTTCTTGATCCTTTTCGGCGATGGGAACTTGATTATAGCCGGAATCTCCATCCAATAAGCAGTAAAATTCGTGCACAGCCAATCGTTCTAGCATTTGGTCAATAAAAGGTAACGGAAAGTGGTCTTTCCTTGTCGCGGCGTTGAGTTTACTATAGTCGATGCAAACTCGCCACCAAGTTTGGGTGCGAGTAGGTATTAACTCATTCGCCTCATTGGTTATGACCGTTATGCCCGATTTCTTTAGGACAACATGAATGGGGCTAACCCACCAGCTATCCGAGATAGGGTAAATGATACCACTATCAAGACATTTGACAATCTCCTTCTTGATAGCCTCCTTCATTATGGAGTTGAGGCGTCTTTATGGATCCCTTACTGGCTTGGCATCATCCATCATATGTATATGATGTTCAACTATGAGGGGACTAACCCCTTGATGTCCGCCATAGTCCAGCAAAAAGCTTGCCGATTATTTTGTAAGACCATTAAAAGGGCTTTCTCTTGCTCGAGGGCTAGAGAGGCCGATATGATAACAGGAAGGGTCTCATTCTCACCTAGGTAAGCGTATTTAAGATGAGACGGCAAAAGCTTGAGTTCGAGTTTTGGAGGTGAAACGATTGAAGGTAGCATTGGTGAAACTGTCTCTAACTCGAAGGATTCCATCAATGGTTCAAATCGAGTGTCAGAAACCGAGTCGGATGGTTCAACTAACTCATCCGAAAAATCAAAAGACTCAAACTCTGGTGGTGAGTCTTCAAAATCGTCCAAAAAAATGAAAACACTCGTAATCGTTTTCCGGTGTGAAAGCTGTGTCAGATTCTAGGAGGAATGCACTAGAGGCGTCAAAACTGCTATGATCGAACAGAAATTTTTCAAGCTCACAGTCCTCCTGCGTGATCTCGTGGATCGAGCAAACATCAAGTATACTAGCATTAGGCTTGGAGGGCTGATTCCCCAACTTAAAAATGTTGAGTTCAATTGTCATATTTCCAAAAGATAGGGTAATTAAACCATTTCGACAATTGATCACCGCATTAGAAGTCACAAGGAATGGTCGACCAAGTATCACCGGAATTTGACTCTGGGGGTTAGCTACAGGCTGTGTATCCATAACAATGAAATCAACGGGGAAAATGAAGTCCCCTACTTTGATCAACACATCCTCTAACTCACCCCTAGGATGGGTGATGGATCGGTCGACCATTTGGAGAGTACAATGAGTGGGTTTAAGCTCTCCAACGCCTAATTGTTCGTATACTGAATAGGGTAGCAAATTGACACTAGCACCAAGATCTAAAAGTGCTCTATTGTTGTTCTTATCCCCAATTGTTATCGAAATTGTAGGACAGCTGAGGTCCTTATGTTTTTGGGGTGAAGATTGGACAAGAGCATCACTTACAGCACTAGCCACGAAAACTTTCCTTGGTGCATAAGTCTTTTAAGATTTTAGCGTAAGAAGAGACTTGTTGGATTGCATCCAAGAGAGGTATATTTATACTAACCTGTTTGAATAACTCCACAATCTTCTCCATTTATGGAGTTGGTTTATTGGATCTCAACCTGTTTGGAAATGAAACTTTTTGAAAATTTGTTGAGTCCAATGTTTGTGGAGTAAATTGCGGAGTTGGAACGGATCCCAGTGTTGGTGTGTTCGTAAAGTGAGGTGTGGGTCCGTTAGAAGTAGAAGAAGTAGAGCCTTGTGAAGAATGAAGAATAGGCTATAACGAAGAAGATGAAGATAAAGAAGATGAAGAAGAAGCACCAGCAGGGGTGTCATCACTATTACCCACATTATTGTGCAACACTTTTCCAGATCTCAACGTGGTCACAGCATTTACATTACGATTTTGTTGCTCATAAGCAATATGTGCGTTATGTGCGTGACCGGGATTTAGCAATGGTTGAGACGGAAGCTTCCCTTTTCCTCGCTCGCTCAACACAGCATTTAGTTGTGCAATTTGGGCCTCAATTGATTTGATGCTTTGATCATGTGAAACACTGTTTTGCACCAAAGATTGAATGGAAGTTTCCAACCTTGCTGCGGATTGTGTAGATTATTTTAAAAATGCATCTAGACATCGTTCTAGTGAGGAAACCTTATCGTTATTCGGTTGAACAAAATTGTTTTGAGGATAAGAATTGTTGGGTAAAAAATTGTTCATTTGATTTGGGTAAGGTTGGGGTTGGAAAGGTTGCTGGTATTGAGTTTGTTGAGGTGCTTGTTGTTATGGAGGAGGAGGACTTTGAAAGTTGTTATTGCCTTGGAATTGTTGATTTTGATTCCAAGCAAAATTTGGGTGGCTCCTCCAACCAGGATTATAAGTCGAAGAGTAAGGATCACTTCTTTGTCTTTGCTGAAAGGCAGCATTGACTTGATCTTGTCCTTGAACAGGTGGATTGTAAGGACACTCTTCAGTAAGATGGGATGGATCCGAAAAACAAGCGCAAACAGTTCGTGGGGGTAAAGCAGGGGCAGGAGAAGGCGATGAGAATTTGCTCTCAATTGCTTCTAGCTTTTTCGTAAGTGCGGCCATTTCGGCCTTCATTGCAATCGACATATCTAGTTGATGTATGCCTGCCCTAGACTGACCTGATGAAAAAGATGAGGTGGCCTTAGTGCTTTCCCACTGAAGTGTTTGTTCAGCAAGATCGTCGAGAAACAGCCAAGCTTCCTCGCTTGATTTTTTTAGAAAGTGACCTTGACAAATGGTTTCCAACAACTGCATAGTTGATGGGTTCAATCCTTCGTATAAAGTTTGGCAAAGTTGCCAATTCTCAACCATGGTGAGGGCATTGAACAAGTAGGTCTTTAAATCTTTCAAAACACTTCCAAAATGGTTCGGAAGGAAGTTGGGAAAATTGAATGATTTCGTTTCGAATTCTCGCGGTCTTGTGGTGTGGGTAAAACTTTTTTAGAAAAGCTTAACAAACTCTTCCCAATTTTTAATCGAGTGTGATGCTGTGCTATATAACCATTTCTCGGCTAAGTCACATAAGGTGAATAGAATGACACGCAGCCTTATAGCATCATCAGAAAGTTGTGATGTCTTCATCATTGCGCAAACATTTTGGAATTTGTTTACGAAGATGTAGGCATCTTCGGATTCCAGTCCGTGAAATTTGGGCAATATTTTGAAGAAGTGGGGTTTAATCTCAAAGTTATCCCCATTAGCCGGTGGAAGTGAAAGACAAGTGGGTAAAGCGGTGCGGATAGGGTAGAAAAGATCCTGGAGCGCGATTCGTTGGGGCGCTTCAACAGGTGGGTGTTGTGGGTTATTCGCACCTAGTGGAGGTGAAATCAGTCCCGCGGGTAAGGGGTTGTTAGGATTGAATCCCGACATCTCCTTAGAAGACGAAGAATATGAAGGTGAAGGTAAAGAAGTGGAAGGAATTTTGACTTCGGAGTCGAAAGCGTCGTCAGTCGGCACTAACGAGACATGGACTAATCGGGCACTAGTGTCCCTAGTCCAACCGGACATACACTAAAGAGGTGTAGTCAAAAGGTGAAAAACAGAAGGTGGGGGTAAGAAAACGTCAATGAGAGGAAAGTGGGTGTGAGTGGGGTGCAACGGATTTCTTAGCGGCAAGTGGCAAGTTTTTGTAAAAAAAAATTTCTTTTTTTGTGTTTTTTTTTATATAAGGAGTTTTTTTTTGCAAAAAGATTTTTAATAAAAGGTTTAGACACACGTTCAAGCAATCACAAAATGCACAATCAAGCCTAGATCTGGGGTCACCTAGGTCAACTAGACTGCTCCTAACTGTTCCAAAGGGCAAGATGTGAGCACCTCAAATCGCCTCTTCACCGCCAATTGTGGCCAGGTAAGCACAAGTAGAGAAAGGAGGGATCCGCTCACGAATCACCGTGAGACGGGCCTTTTAAAGTTACCTTTCCCTACCTGTCTAGCTTAGGCACCACAAAGTCTGGTTTAGATAAACGATAGATGCCTACAACTATTCCTTTGTCCTATTTAGCGCGACAGTCCTTAAGGCTGAGTCTAATTGTAAGTCTACGCTAGCGCCCCGGCAGTCTACAGACGCCAAATACGGAACAAAAACTTTTAAACTGGCGCTATCGTATACTTTAACCCGGATCTGCCATTATTGCTAAACTAACAAACTGTAAAGAGTGTAGAAAGGTTATACCGAACGATCCGAGTCCTTCGTTCTTCAACCATCATCCCACGCTCCGTTGCGGCTGCTCCGATCTCGTCGATCTCCGATGTCCTCGTCGAGGTGGCACCACATCACCGATTCTTTAAACGGGCTCCCGCCTCTGACTCGAGGCAACTCGATCGTCAAGTTTGCTAAAAGAGACGACCAAGAATGATGTAGAGAATGAGTAGATGACTTTGTCTCACTTCGTCCAAATCCGTGGACGATCGGTTAATGAAGTTGCCGTGGAAATCGGGTGATGGAATGAAATGAACTGTAAAATTCCATACACCCCGAATACTATCATAATCTTTTCTATCCAAAATGAAAACATCAAGTGAAGTGAGGAGGAGAGAGAAGGCCGGCCACTTATATATGATGGAGGGAGGTGACCGTAGGAGCAAGTGGTGACCATAAGCTAAAAGCTTCTCACTTCAAAATATCCTAAGGAAAACAAGAAGCTTTAATAACAAAGCATGAATCACTAATAACACCTCATCAAGTAATAAATGCAACTAATTAGAACACAACACCAATTAGCCTAGTCACCTCATCTAGAATCTTCTAGAACACTGACTCACCTCAACTGAAGAAAAGATAAATCCGTCTTTAACCGAATGTTAAAAGACGGCTGATAGAAAACTGGAAACTGGCAACTTCCAAAAGTGATCCTGAAACGACTTTCAGGATAACCCCGAAACTGTATAAATATACCCGTATTTGTATTACGACCGAATACAAATGCAACTGAGACAGAGATATTATACCTACTCAATATAATACTCGGATCCGGCTTAAACCAAAGCCGACCAGTATTATCTGCCCGAAAAATAACACGTGCGAAAACGCACGTGCATTTTCCGAACCCTGCCATAAAACCATACGGCCTCTACAACGTTTCGCCCGAACTTGGGAAACTGTCTGTGGGGGACTCTAATGACTCGTCAGTACCCTGGCAGTGGGTTTAACCACAAACCGTCAGCGGCACTAGCTATGCGTAACGGCTGCCCATGGACTGACCTCAAGGGTGGCCGAGGAGCGAACTCAAGGGAGACCGATGAGCGAACTCCTCCGAAAACCCTACTGAGCCTAACAGTGACAATGTATATACAGTCCGGTCCGTTCGTCAATGAGTATCGCATATCCGCCTAGGGGGCTAGTAACGTCAGACCCCCAATAGCAGTATAAGTCGTGTCGGAGTGAAGCCCAATAACACCCTGAGATACTACTGGAGTACCTACCAGTAAATCTCCTGCCATGGCCATGGACTTTGTGTAATGGCTCTCCTAGACACAGCACGATCTCGCCCCCAATACCGGGAGAGACGAATCCCCTACCGATCCGCTCACGTGCCTCCATATGGCTCGGGACTGTACCCAAAAGCTACCTGTTTGCACGACTCCTTTGAGCCGTGGTAGGGTAGAAATCAAAGCACAGTGGGAACTCACACGAGACAAATGACGACCTCAGGTCGATGAACTAACCTGTACACATGTTACCAGGGAACTGCTATCTGACGATAGATATAATACTAACTAGCAGATTCCCGGCGAGTCCTGTCCGGTGTACTCATAACCCAATGAGCACCTGTATACATCTTAGGTGATCCAACTGACACCAGTGGCTTGTGAGACCGGCCACCGCCCCTCGTCGGGGTCTCGACTGTACACACTAGTCTACTCCGGAGTATCGATGCCCTGTCTCGAAACTCCCACGACTAGGAACCACAATTAAGAATATGCATATAAACTACCCAACTCTCACGTATATGATCGCCATCATACTGTTGGTAGTAAAGCAAGATCCTAAGGGCTCTATCAAAGTGTAACATGCAATCAGTCACCTGAACATGTACACGACTGATAAAGGCAAACCAGATAGCATACTATCATCTCGAGTAAGACTGTCCTATCGGTATAGGTCCTCCGCAATCATTGCAATCACGTACCTGCGATCCAATAATTGACTATGAGGGCACTATCTCCAACACTAATCTTTTTTAATTTAACTCGATGGTCAATGCAATATGCTTTATGTGATTTTTGGGGTCCTAGGAAGGGTAATGAAATCCCCACCCAATCTGGATTGGTGTAAAAGCCCCTTAAAGTCAATTTTAAATATGCAAAACAGTAAACACAATCAAACACTTGCAAACAAATTTTTTTTATTGCGGCGCAAAGAATCTTGCACAAGATCAAGTTATTGGAGAAGGGGAGAAGTTTTTGCGGAAAGAACCCTGCAGGAAAATTTTACAGAGGAGATAATGGGGTTATAGAGAAGAAGAGAAAGCTTACAGAGGGATTTCCACGTGCTGACGTCACCACGATCCAGATCTGCGATTTCCGCCGCCAAAGGTGAGTTATTTCCGCGATTCCGTGGTGGACTGTGCGGTTCAGTTCCCAAAATTTCTTCTGCTCCTCTGTTCTGATTTTCCTCTGTTGTTCAGATCTGCTGTTTTCTATTTTGCTCTCTGGATTTTTTCAGATCTGAATTCGTTCGTCGATCCTGCACAATTCAAACGAAACACCCTTCAAAAAATAACAAGATGATAAAAATTTTATATTTTTTTAATTTCTAAGTTTTTATGAATTTTATGATTTTATACTAACCCGAAATTGCAAAAAGAAAATAACTACGCCATCCCCGGCAACGGCGCCATTTGATTTGACGATGATTTTTTGTGCGTTTTCGCTTTCAAAAGATGAATCAAAGAATTTTACCGCAATCAAGAACGGCGTCGCTTGGTAGCTAGCCGGTGAGTACGGGTCGGTCCACAGGGATTTTGTGTATTTTCTAATTATTCTAACGAGTTAATTCCAATTGCGGTGGATTGGATTATCACTAAAAACTAAGGTTGATTTAGATTAGGATTAAAACCTTGCTAGGGTTATGTTTGGTTTAAGTTTGGAAATTTAATATTTCTCACCGCTTTCAATGCCCTAATTAAGAACTATTTAGGTGTTATTCTAATAATTAATAAAGGGGATTAGAACGATCGGGAAGAAACGATGTTTCTTCCTCTAAGTCCTTGCCCGTCCTTTCTTAATTCTTACCCTAACCTCCATGGAAAACTTATACAACCGGTCTTTTAAACTACGGTATCACCGCTACCACGTGGGATAGGGTGCCGTATTGAGCGGTCTGTGTATGTATGCATGGAGTCCTATAAAAATATGCGATGGGCAAGAAAGGGGTGAGAGATTTTTCATCTCTCAAACCTTTCCTATTCCTAACCCTAACAAGTGAGGAACTACTCACTCATTAGGGAATTGATAAAAAGATACATTTTTTATGAGTTTTTAATTCAATAACCTAATTATCTAAACTACGGCAAATAAATAAAAGTGCTAAACTAATTAACTAGGGCAGATAAATAAAATTAACAACTAGGGCAGAAAAGAATTTAACTAGGGCATGGAAAAAAAAACTACTTACTTTTATTCGATGCACTCTTCAAAACATTATAGTGAATAGAATTCTGAATTTGACAAACAAAAAGAGCATTAGGGTTTCTATTTATAGATTATAGAAACCCTATGGTTACATCTGATCCCTATCTGCATTTACAAATTTACCCTAAGAAGCCTAGTCAACGCACCGCCACACCGTCAAAGTTTGCACCGACACGTGGCCAGCACGGCCGTGGATCCATGGCCATATGCCCTGTTTGGACGCGGATCCGCGGCCATCTAGTGGGGTCTTTGGATGGATTTTTCTGGGGTTCTTTCTGTTGCATTTTACTTGGCTTTTCTTCACTTGGTTCTTCAGAATGTCTTCTAGTCTCTTCCAGATTTCCACAGTGCCTAATGTTGTGGACTTGTACCCTTTGCTTCGTGTCGAAGTCTTGAACCTTGCGCTGCCTTTGTACTTTGTGAAATTGTCCATTGATCTTCGTTTGTTCTTCAAACTGTAGGCATGATAACGATTCTCTATTTGTTGGTCGAAATCTCACTTTTGTATCGTCTTTTCATCATTTTCACTGTTTTGTTCCGAGAACCTGTAACCTGCAACTATATAGCAGACATGGATCAAAAACACCTGTTTATTTGTAAAATGAATAAGAATGGGGAATATAATAAAGCAAAATTATGATATGAACATGTATCAAAGCTGGTTCTTCAATAGTAGGTCTGTAGTTCGAGGATGAACCATTGTTCTAAGTGGGGGAGAATGTAATACCCCAGGTATTATCCGGTATACCCATATATACCAGATAAGTATGGGGACCCACTATAAAACAATGGGGAATCTTCGGAATACATTCCGAAAGAGGACAGATCTGTACTATAAATGGAATGATACCACTCTTCAATACAGATGTCCCTTTTAAGTGAACTGGCACTACAGGAGTTTGAGAACTCCGTAGTTAAGCGTGCTCGGGCCAGGAAAGTCCTGGGATGGGTGACCTCCTGGGAAGTGGCCCTTGGTCGTGTTCGGTTCGCTCAGAAGGACAAAACTATGCGGCTTCGTCCAGAGCGGACAATACTCTCTGTATTGGGGGTGGGGCATGACAGTTCGCCTCAGGGCCGAGCTTGGACCGGGTCGGGACGAGCTTGTGCCCCCGGCCTTCTTTCCCCGAGCCTTGGCGGCCAGGGCAGCTAGGATTTTAGCTCGGTCCATGGGCTCTGCCAAAAAGGGGGGCACGCAAACAAAGAGGGGTTAGCAACACTAAAACGTCGAAGAAAATTTGGTAAAGTCTAAACAGATCGTCGAAAGCCCTAACTTACCCAAGAAACACGCAGGACTGAGCCCAGCCCAGCTCGGTGTCTGCTCAGATAGCATGACATCCACCCGTTGGATCGGCTCCTACTGGGACACCACCCTCGCTTCGTGGGAAGTTGACTTCTTTGCCCTCGAACAGTCGTCCATGTGCCACTGTGTAGGCACAGGCCAATCCTTGCCCTCAGGCGGCCCGACGAATACAAACTTCTCCTTCCACACGTGGATGGAAGAAAGGACGGCTACTACCCCTGACCTGACCACTCCACTCTTACGTTTTTTGAACGAGAAATACACCCAACTCGGCTCATCCTTACTGGTGCCGGGATGATTCTTATAACAAAGGAAAGAGACAAGGAGAGTCAAGCTGAAGGGGATATTTTTAAGTTTTAACCGGACCAGAAACCCGAGGAGGATTCTCCACTAGTTTGGCGCTAGCTGGCCCGGGGAGAGATGAAAGCAACGAAGCACCCTGCAGACCTCAGTTGGGAAGGGCAGACGCATTCCTGTCCGGAACGCTTCCAAATACAGGGCAATCTCCTTGCCCTACACCGGGTCTGCCCGCTCGCCCTCTCTAGCTAAACGGATGGAATAGTTAAAGAGGATGTGTAATCGAGTCCGAATTTCGGAAAGCTCGTCCAGACTCCTCAAAACGGAAGGCGCATCGCAGGTGTTCCCGATGTGAACCTTGGGGGCCCTTGTTGCCGCCCGACGGCTAGTGACAGGGGCATCCCTGACTCTAGGGGCAAACCTGACGCAGAGGACGAAGAAGAAGAAGAACCCTCTTGGATATCTGAAGCGCAAGAGGAGGAAGACCTACTGGACTCGACCCCAACAACGGGTGCCTCATCATCCGACTCCACCCTTACTACCTCTACGGACTCCTCAGATGAAGATATCAAACCTGATTCAAAAGAAGGGACTCACCGAGGAAAAATCAACAGAGGATCCGATATAAAGGGAGGAGCGCCGGGCAATCTTCAGCAATGAAAGAAAATTTGAGCGAAGTATCAGCCCTAGGATGGTCCCCTCCTATTTATACATCCCAAAAGATAACATCCTACGGCCCAGATTGATTCCCTCTAAAACGAAACGTCGCGCCCAGCGGCCGGCGGGGCTCCACGTGGCGATCGGCCATTAGGGACGTCTCTTCGACTGCAGGAGTCAGAGACAACCAGTCTCCTCCGCCAACCAACGGCTGACGCGTGGCCCGTACCTTAACTGGCTAATCGACTGAAACGGCGGCCCCACTTTAAAGCTCAATCATTTCGCTGATCCGCTGACGCCATCGGGGACACGCACGAAAATGAAGAAGAAACGACGAGGCGACACGTGGGCCAAAAGTTCGAAACGACGCAACCACCAAACGCCATGCCGTTCCCGGGTGGTCCGCATTATGATTCCTTGGCGCCAAAATGAGCAAAAGAAAAACCGAGCAGGCCACTCTCGACCTAATCAATGAATAGGTCGGAACGAGAGTGGGGGGCTAATGATGAATCTCACAAGTGGTGTCTCCTGAGATTATGACACGTGGCGGATGACGAGTCCCAAAGGCTACGTGGGTGGAATAAATGAGTTGCATCTGGGACATTCCTCGGGATGCTCTTCTCGAGGAACGTATCCGACCTTTCGGGAGACCTCCCTGAATACATTCCACCTTCACCTAGGAAACTACCAATAGCTCGTCTTCGAGCTTTCTCAGTCTCCTTGCTCGTCTCCGAGCCGTCTGACGTGCCGAGCTCCTCGGCCTCCCTGCTCGTCTCCGAGCCATCTGACGTGCCGAGCTTTCTCGGCCTCCCGGCTCATCTCCGATCTCCTGGCGTGCCGATCTTCCTCGGCCTCCCCCGATCAACCAAGAGCATGGATCCCATGCGCCCCACAACGACTCCGCGTATATCGCCAGGGCGAGATATCCGCCTCCCCACGATCCGCGTCCCACGCCAGCGCATCCCTTCATTAATGGGCGCATCCCTCCATTCAAGACGAGGATAACGCTGGGGCATAACTAACGGCGAAGATCTCGCGCCTGCTCGCTCCACGTGACCCCTATATAAACCCCTCTCTCAGACGACTCAGATAACTCGAACTCATTCCAATACGCCGCTACTCTGCACTTATACCTCGGCACTAACTTGATTGTCGGAGGGTCCTACGGTGGTCACCCATCCCATGACTTCTTTGCAGATAGCTCGGCGTCAAACACCACCCATTGAGATCCACACCCAACAACTCCCATAACAAATCTCAGCCGTCAAAGACCGCCATCGTAGGATCGACGGAGGACAACATCTGAAGGAGATCCCAAGCTCCATCAATTATAAACCTACTTTTGTTGGATTCCTCCCAGATTATTCACTTATGTACGCAAGGTTGATCTCAATGAATTTTCTTTGTGATTGGAATTGGAGAAACCGTTGTTGTTACTCTAAAACATTAATTGCACATCTAAAATTCTGTTAGCATGTCTTAAAGTTTTGGTTTAATCATCTTCATTTTGATACCGGTTTAAATCAGGTTTAATTCATTCAATTGATTTTCATTTTTTCCTCTTCTTTTAAGTTTCATGCTCGCAGTCCTGTTCTTTTACGGCTCCATGGTAACTGTCTTCTTTATTTTTAGCCTTTTTCAATTTTCATGATCTGATTCATGATGCCATCAACCATGCATGGTATTTGATAGAAGAATATCATATCATTATCCATAACATAGCAATTCCACTTAGAAATCTGCTTCACTAAATTCATCCATAACTCTATGATAAACACTTTGATTTTACAGATCAACTTCACTTGTATACATCAACCACAGTCAAATGATCAACAAAATTATCACATCAGTTGAATAGAAAAAAATGTACAACCGTTTGCATCTAACCTATTAGAACTGCTCTTTCACCAACTCATTGTTGACGTCAAAAAATTGACGGATGAAGAAATTCCCCGAGAAACCAAACATTCGCCAAAATAACCCACTTTGGATTTTGTGGAGGTCTCGCACGGGGTCCCACTGCCCGGTTAGCAGGGTGCGGGTGAGCTCCCCGGCCTAGATTTTTAATAAGCACGGGAATATCCTGGCGGATACCCCCAGGAGGGTACTCCCAGATAGTCCACAGTCAGATACCCCCAAGTCGGATTCCCCAAGCGGTTACTCCCAAGAGCGGATATCCCAAAAATGGGTATGCGCTTCTAAACATCAAACGGCGGCGAATACCTTAAATGAGGTATCCGAAGTAGACACACAACCTATTTTTTTGAAGTATGAAGTACCATGCTTTCTCCCATGCTTCTACAATACTTGGAATAGTTTTTTTAACTATTCCCTTTCTTTCTATATATGCAAGCCCCCAAGACAAATGAAAAAAGGTTACACGCATACAACCACTTGAAGATTTGCCTTCAATCTTCTCTTCTCCAACAAGCAAAATAAGGTAAGAACTTGAAGCCAGGCCCTCCCTCTCTCTTCATCGTTGGCATGGACCAAGACGGACCACTTGAAGCCTCTAATGAGTCCTGGTTACAAGTGTGTTTCTCGTGACTAGAACCTGAGATACGAAGGAAACACTGTATACCATATTCGAGAAGTAGGAAATCCCACATAATGGAAGTGAGACAAAAGGCATACTTCCCTAGAGACTAAGTCTTAAACGACTGAGTCTCGTAAACGCGGAAGTGGGGATCCCTACTTCTTTCATATTGTTGGATATAGTGCTCTCAAGGCAATTATTGTGATTGCGAGTATGCAATTTATGATAATTGAACGAGGACCTATACAGGTATAACAGTCTTATTCGAGATGATAGTATGCTATCTGGTTTGTCTTCATCATTGATGAATCCCATAGGATTGTTTCTTGACAACCAGCATTATGATGGCGATCATATATATGGGAGCTGGGTTGTCCATAAGCATATCCTTAAATATCGCTAGTCGTGGGAGTATCAAGACTGGACATCGATATTCCGGAGTAGACTAGTGTATAAGTTTCTAGACCCCGACGAGGGGCGGTGGCCGGTCTCACAAACCACTGGTGTTGTGTCACCTGTGATAGTATACATGTGCTCACTGGAGGTGAGTATACCGGATGGACTCGTCGAGAACTTCTAAATGGCATTATATCTATCGTCAGATGGAAGTTCTCAGGTGGCATAAGTACAGGTTAGTCCTTTGACCTGAGATCGTCATTTGTCTCGTGTGAGTTCCACTGTACTTTGATTACTACCCTACCACGGTTTAAAGGAGTCGTGCAAACAGGGTTTAGTTGGATATAGTCTCGAGCCATATGGAGGCAGTGAGTGATTGTTAGGGATTTGACTCTCCCGGTATTGAGAGTCGATATCGCACTGTGTCCGGTTGGCCAGAACCATAAGAGATTAGCCAAGGCAGTTGAGATTTACTGATGGTTAGATCAGTAGTTTCTCGGATTGATCCTGAGTTAAATCGACACGACTTATCGGGTCAGTGGGAGTCTGATCTTTACCATCTCGTAGACCCGGTATGCGATACTCTTAGACGAAGAGACCGGACTGTACGAAGATTGTCACGGATAAGCTCAGTAGGGATCCGGATGAGCTTGTTCGTCGGCCTTCCTTTTCGACAGGTATCTAGGTAGCCATTACGTACAGCTAGTGCCGCGACGTGCTTGTAGTTAAACCCACTACCAGCGTACTGTCGAGTCTTTAGAGTCCCACACAGAAGGTTTCTCTGGTTCAGACGAAACGATATAGTGGCCGTATGTTTATATGTGCAGGGTTTCGATCGAATGATAATACTAGCCGGTTTAGGATTAAGCCGGATTATTAAATCAAGTATTGATTTAATAATTTACATATGCACATTTCGATATGTATATATTTTAATATATGTATTTTAGCATTATTGTTCACTATTCATTTTCACTCTTGGCTATTCGTATTTTTATACAGATACCCGTATATGTATTTTGATACGCATACCGGGTTGTATTCCGTATTTATACGGAATTTTTTCTAGAAGATGGGCACCTCATTTGTGAATATTCATTTATGAATATTCATAAAATAAGGTGGAGGGTGAGATGGCATTGAGTATGGTTGAAGACATGCAGAGAGAAACGAGCTTCATTATTTTATTAACAAATGAGTTATGATATTTTTTGTATGGTTCAAAAATTATGAAGTCATTCTATTCTATGATTCACTTCATTCATTCTCTCATTCCTCCAACACTTGCTCATGGCTGTTTTTCTTCACCTTATCCTCCTTCTTCTTTACTTGCTCTCTTGAGGTTAGATTTGAGAGAAAAAGATAGTGGAAAATTCCCACATTCCTACTCTCCATTCCTAGAGAGCTTGGAGCGTCGGTTGCTTCACTAAGTGAAGCCAGAGTTTGGATCGGTTCTCTCAGGTGGATCATCTTCGACGAAGGAGGACCGACTTGCAAACATGACCCGGAGCTCTTGAAGAAAGTTTGACGATGTGAGTATTGCTAACATAGCAGATTTGCATAGCTCACTAGTTTTTGTTAGTAAGTTCTTGCTCTTTAGTTCGATTCATAGTTTTGGAATTTTAGCAAACTAGAAATTTTTGAAATCCATGTTGCCATCTTCTAAAATTAGTTTGTTAGTGTGCCTATATTCCGAACACTAATTGCTCTCTAGGTTTTTCAAGTGTTAACTTTTGCTAAGTATTTGATGATTTTGCTGATGGATTGGAGTTATGCTTTGTAATATTATTGTTTTTAAAATTCCGCCGTGGCCGTGACCGTCATGACCCTAACCCCCGTCTACTTACATATGTGACACTCTCTGACGAAGAGACCGGACTGTACGGTGACTATTACTGATAGCCTCAGATGAGCTTTCTTATCAACATTTCTTTTGATAAATACTTGGGTAGCCATTACGTACAGCTAGTACGGCTGACGTGCTACGATGTAGTGTACGTATGGCGATACGTACGGAAATTCGATTAAATACGTATATTTGATACATATATTTTAATCGGACATTTGATAATACTTGCCGGCTTATGTTTAAACTAGATTATTAAATCAAGTATTGATTTAATATATATATATATAGGAGATGTTTGGATTGGATTATTTTTGGTCAACAAGTAATTAAAAATCACATCAAGGCAGGCCCCAAGTAGATAGGATGTTTGGATCTCTCTTTTACTATTCAATAAGTGATTATTTTACAATGGGTCCCACTATGACTAGGTTAAAAATGGTATCTTTTCCCACTTAAAAATAAGCTAGGAATTCCTAATTTATTCCATAGGTGATTGTGGAATAGTAGAGTTGACCAAGTAATATACCATAATACCCCATGTTAAAAGTATATCTTAGCGTCTCTACTAGTTTTCAATGAGTATCAAGTATGCAATTTAAAAAAATCTAGAGGTCTAAATATACTAAACAAGAATCGAACTAGAGAATTAGGGTTTTATAGTAACCAAACAAGCAAGTTCTATACTAAGTGAAGGGAAACTACAACCTTTGTAGTCTAGTCCTTCACTTTTAAAGCTTTTTGTACTAGTCCCTTAAACTCTTCCTAAGGCTCCACTTGAAGAAAGGATCGAGCTTGCTTATAGTCTTCGTCGTCGAAGATGATCCACCTTGAAGTCTCTCTCACTCAAGCTCACACTTCATAATCAAGGTATTAGTGAAGTTAATAACCTATACTAATAGGCTAGAGTAGTGTAGGTTGATGAAGTAGGAATTTCGCTCACTAAAATTATCTATTTTCATTTCTTTTTCTCAACCCTACAAAAAGTAGTGAGGAAAGAAAGAAGATGATGAACTTAGAATGAGTGTGAGAATGAACCATGAACTCAAGAGATGATATGGGATAAGAACTAGAGAGATAAATATCTAAGAATAATCCAAGAATAGAAGATGAGTCATGGCTTCTCAAAGCATCTCAAGCCATGACTCATTCTTCAATTCTTTTAATTCAAAATGTTTATCATTATCCCATTCTCAATGTGATTCTCACACATCCTAGTTCCTTGTATCATCAACCATGATACAATATAAATTCATATATATATATATATATATATATATGTGAGTGTGTGTGTGTGTGTGTGTATAAAGAGAAGAAAATCTTGAGTGAGCTTAATATTAGTTAATATATATATATATATATATATATTAAATAGAAAAATATATCAAATTATTAAATCAACGCTTGATTCAATAATCCGGTTATATCATATATAACCGGCTAATATCATCTATATATATGTATATCAAATTATTAAATCATCACTTGATTCGATAATCCAGTTATATCACATATAACCAGTTAATATTCAATATTAGTTAGTATATATATATATACACACACACACACACACACACACATATATATATCAAATTATTAAATCAACACTTGATTCAATAATCCGGTTATATCTTATATAATCCGACTAATATTAAATATATAAACATATATATATATATATAAATCAAATTATTGAATCAACACTTGATTCATTGATCCGGTTATATCACATATAACCCGGCTGATATCAAATATCGCTAGATTAGAATACGGTATCATATACTCGTATTTAATCAAGCTTCCGCACATATCTCCATACGTGCCCTACTTCATTTCACTTGAGCTAGGAAACCTCTATGTGGGACTCTAAAGACTCGTCAATACGCCAGTAGTAGGTAATGATCACATCAGATACCCACAAACCTATCACGACCCAAAGGTGGAATATGACTGGCGCTTAAATCACGCAACGTCTAAAGACATAACGTAATTCAAGTAAGCAAAAATCCCAGAATCTAAATCGTGAAATAAAATAGAGTGATAAAATACTTGTTTAAAAAGGTTAATTTTAGAAAGAAAGAGTTATATTAAAAATCCTTGAAGAGTCATGTTTTATAAAAATTTCGGCAGCATCTCCTTTGTAAAAACTGATCCCAACCGATACATAACAAATATACTGCATAGCAATAATAATAACCATCCCCAAGCGGGAGCTAGCTCTTCGCCGAATTGGCGGAACACCATCACAAGCAAGAATATATCATCATAATGCGAAGCAAAAACAAAGTAAAAAAAGAAACACATCACCCACAAAGAAAACATAAAAGTCGTCCCACACGAGCTCGACACCAGATGTCAATATAATACAAGTCTCACGGTCTCGTTTCTAAGTCCAATGTACAAGTGGTAGATGGAGTATACTAGATACAAAGAGAGAATATACAAGGTGGAAAAACAAAAGAATAACCGCATAACCCACCTATAAAATAACACGTCCAAAAATCGTAGCAGTAGAAGTAGAAGAAATGGTAGCAGTGTGCCCCGCCGCGACTATGCTGGCGGGTCGGTCCTGCAAAACACTGTGGCACAACGGAGGTGAGTTTCCAGCTCATGAGTAGTAAGTAATATCATATGAAACAATCGCAAGTATGCACGTAAAGGCGTAAGATCCTAATATGAATCATGATGCGATGTACTAGTATAGATGCGACATGAATAAGTGATCAAATATGAAATCTGGATTTATATCTGCTATGAGAAAACTGAGTATATTTTAATAAATGATGGTACGGTAGAACCAAAGTATCATCAATAAAAACAACAAAATCCTATGTCAAGCATCGACGCTCAAATCTCAATATCTCGGGTGTCGTCTCTCAGATCGGCCCTCAAATGCATCTGAATCATATGACTCCGGTCGGTAACCTCCGGATATTCGCCGGGCCAAACAATCACCGGTCGGTATTGTTCCCCTGCCAGGCTCAACATCTCTCTATACGATCTTCTTGCCCCGGTGTCACGACCCGAAATAGCACGTGACTTGTCCTTGAATCATATGAAGTCTATAGGACCCCATCTAATTCAAGTAAGCCAAAAACATAGAAATCTAAAACCATTTTGAAGAAATGTTTTATTAAAATAAGCCGAATATGCATTTTAAAATCACAAGTCTTTTCTGAAAATTTCGGCAGAGTTTCCTTTGTAAATACTGGCCCCGAACGGGGTACAACATGATAAATATATACATGAATGATAAAAGGCATCCCCAAGCGGGAGCTAGCTCTTCGTCAAACGACGAGCACAACCATGCAAGCAATATAATATACAACGCCAAAGGGCGAGGATCAAAATTGAAAAGGAAACTCAAATCAACATGAAAACCATAATAGTACAACGCGCGACTCTAAGGTCGAAAGAATAAACAACACTGGTCTACTAGGTCAATAAATATACATGTTTGGTTGATGGAGTTTACTAGATACAACTGAATATAAATACATACAATGGTGGTCACGATACAAGTGAACCCACCTACCAAAGCAATCACCCGAAATGGAAGCAGTGTGCCAGCAAAGCCGTAACGAAACCTGTACGGCAAAACCTGCAAGAAACTGTGGCACAACGGGGGTGAGTTGCCAACTCATGAGTAGAAAACATCACCGAGCAGAAATCGAATGTATGATACAATCTTAGGTCAATACGATCAATATATATATAACCTCAAATGATAAGTCTAAAGCATGAAAAGGTGACAAGGGTAAACATCTATACATAAGTGTAATCCCATGTGCTCGTGTCGGTGTCTCAGGTAGCAAGGTATCATATGTATGAGGTATGAATGTAATGTAATGAAGACAGAATACATCATGCAATCAACAGAGAAATCAGTGTCAAGTATCGACACAAAACATAAATCTCTGTATCTCAAAATCTCGGTGTCTCAAATCTCAAATATCTAGTGCTCCGTCAGTCCGGATCGACCCATATCATCAATCACACGACCACGAATGGTATCCTCCGGTTATCCGACGCGCCAGGTAAAATCACCGGTAGGCAGTCTTCCTCTGCCAGGCTCATCATCCTCCATTAAATCACTCTCGCCCCGGGGTACCATACCGGGCCCACCATGTACCCGAGACGGTTCATACGACTCCTCGAATCGGGTCTCGAAATCCATCTCATAACCGAGAAAACATCATGGTGGACGACTCATACATCACGAGAAAACCGCAACTTGCATTTTAAAGAGAAAGAGAGAGAGTAAAGGTTTATATATTTTCTTGCGGATTTCTCCCAAATCCCGAAATCTCATGGAAATCCGAATCCAAGAATCAAGAGTAAGTAAACAGTGAATATCGGCATAAAACTCCATAATACTACATAATCAAGGAATATATGAATGCAATGTCTAAACTAGCATATAAAAACAAGTACGCTAATACCATGTCGAACTATCAGCTAACAAGCTATGTCAATGAATAATATTCTCTAAAGTGTTCATGACGTGGCAATTACCGATGATGATGTGTGTGAACCGGCAAGTAAGTGTATGTGGAACATACACATCATCGGTAATGGTGCTGGTGTCCTGACAGCATGATTTCAATATTAACATATGAAAACACAATATAAGCATGAAATGCGATACGAACAACAATAATATGCGGGAGCTGAATAATAAACAATGATAGCTAACCTGAATTTATATAAATATGAGTCATACAGTGTTGCCATTTAAAATAACACGAATCGTGTGTTTAGAAAATAGGGACTACGGTGTTTTTAAGAAAATGTACGTCCTTTGAAATATCCGTAGAATCCTTTAGCTGTCTTTAAAATACTCACGATTCGTTAGTTTTGAAATAGGTATGACTCGAGTATAATCTATCATTTACCAGTAAACTACAGGACTAAACTAAAAAGGCTGATCGAAAGGTAAGGAAACCGCCTAACATCTGAGTCGATACATGTATATATATAAATATAACAGTCGGTGATCCCGCCTCAATAGTATCCCATACGATACAATATCTATAATATGACATACTCAAGTCAACAGTGTGGATCTATCATCAATATAGCTTGTACGGTAAATCCGTTGTACGGTATCCCAAATCTGGGTACGGGTCAATGTCACATTATCTCATTATTCGTCCGGTATCCTTTTCATCGCATCTCATGATCTGGGGTACTGATCTACGTCTAGTACAATACTGATACCATATATGTATATGCATGCGTGTGTATGAAAACATCACGTCTAAAGGACCCACTAAAACATCACGTCGTATCTCAAATGCGAACCATGTCACATCACTGATCTCACGGCCTCAAGCCTTATCTCATCGACTCATCTCCAATCCCAAGTACTATCCTTATAAACCGTGTGTGTGTGTACACATACACACACATGGGTATGGGAATATATATATATATATATATATATATATATATATATATATATATATATATTCCCATACCCATGTGTGTGTGTGTGTGTATACATATATATATATATATATATATACATATCCCCATATACGCACAACTAAAATAAATGTATGCAAGTGTGTGTGTGCGTGTGGGTGTAAACCTTACTCTAGGGTTCGCGACTAAGAAGCTAAACTAAGTTACTTCTAACTACCCTAAACTAAACCATGAACACAAAACCATATCTTGATAATCCTCCACATAACATAAAACACATATATAACCATATATATATATATATATATATATAAAAGCTATACTACGAACTGCGGGGGTGCTATACGCCATCCACCCGACTTCCCCCATAGATATATATCTACTCACCTTGATCTTGCTTTCCGATGTTGATGTCGCCATCATCTTCTTCATCGTCTTGAATCATCGTGGGGGTACCTACACATATAATACAAACGCAATGCGCATTAGAATCCAAGTCAAAACCAAAACGACACGCTAAAGGCCTATATGTTAGAACCTATGGACCATGCCTTCAAAACCACCAAACAACCCTCGATATCGTCGTACAAACGTCAAGTGATCAAGGTAAAACACAATACTAAGAATCCAGAATTCAAAATACGAGAAACGAAACCCCGAATCAAAACAGCAACACATTAATTTAGTCCCAGATTTTACCCTATGTCAAATCAGCCAATTTTGCATACCAAGGGTCTATTTTACTTGAGAGGGAGCTACAGAACAAACACGAACCAGTTCCAACCTACCGTGGCCGCAAATTACGGCCAGAATGATTAAATCTGCGGCTAAGGAAGGGGGTTAGGGGCTAGGGTTTCAGTGGGGGGTTCTAGGTTGCCTGCACACTCCTCTGTGTTTGCTAAATAATTTTCAGGTCAGCCGGATGTTAGCAGATTTCATTATATCCTCACAGAATCCAAAATTCTCTGATATCGGGTTCACTAAGTTCGTATTCCGGGGGTTAAGTCTCAGGTTCAGTCCACTAAATCATCACAACAGGGGTTGTAGTCCCTAATTACACCTCAATTTCACCCTTGGAATCAATTCAAACCCTAATCCCTAACTTGGAATTTTCAAAGTTCGCTAAACTACACGATATCGATTCTAAACTTGTATGCACACTTAAGGAATCGAAATACTATCATGATGGTGCAGAAATTACCTCATTTGGCAACTCAAGAATTTTCTTGAGTAGCCCCATGTGTCCAAAATCCTTGCTTTCTTGGTCCAAAGTGTAGCTAGAGGGCTCGTGCACATTTTTGATGAAGTGGGGATGGAGTTTTGATGAAGATTTGATGGTGTATTGAGGGTTTAGAGGTGGAGGGAGATGGAGTGCTACCATGGGAGAGTAAGGGGAAAGAAAGATGAAGAAAAAAATAATGAAGAGGGAAGAGAATGGCCCCAAGTCAACCAAGACCCCTCACCCTCTCTTTCTCTCTCATGCCCATACCTCTTTGACTTTTTTTTCTTGTTTTCCTTATCTTTTCTTTTCATTTTAAAACCCCAAAACATGAATGAAAAATGAGAAAAAGCCATGGTAAAAATGTGACAAGTGTTAAAAATGACATGTGCATGTCATGTGCACAAATCCGGCTTAATGCGCGATTAGCGATATTTAATCGCGATTAGCACAAAAATAGTGTCAAATATATCATAAAATTGCATAATTTGCATAAATCACGTAAAGCACCCTCATTTCAGTAATTTCTATAATTTTTTTCAAAATTTTCCCGATTTATCGGTATTTAATTATACCGCCATATTAAAATATTCAATATATTTATTATTTAATTATAAAAATTCCCAAAAATAATATTTTATTTTTTTGAAATGTTACAGTCTTCCCCCCTTAAAGAAATTCGGTCCCCGAATTTAAATTTAAACCCCTCAATACTAAAACATTTCAGTAAAAGACTAAGTCGTCGGGGCTCCGAAATCATCAATACATAAAACGCATCGTAGCGCAATGCATGCGCGTGAAAAACGAGTATATCAATCAAAAGTAATACTCGGTCAAGCATCCCGCAATCATCGGAGTCATGGGGAAGACATCAATGTCTAAATCCAATACGAAAACCAATATGATATACATCAACACCATGCATATAAACACCTGAAAGAAATGCATGCCAAACCTTTTTAAGTCGCTTTGCGATGCGCATAACACTGCACAGTGGCGGACGCCTATTGTAAGAAAATAACTCTCTCTCTATATATATATCCTTTGTTTACATGCATGTACCGCTGTTTTGAAAACAATTTAGAAGGGTGATCAGTCGAAAATATTGCATTTTTAACACATCAATTTTCCTACTATTTGCAATCATCTAAAGGTGTTCGGTATGAATATAGCACATATTAGCAATTTTTCTGTAAAATATCAAATAACATGTGTTATACATTATAACTGGTATTTTGAAGGATATTGTGTGTTTATTATTGCACGCATGATCTTATCGCAACACTTGTCTCGAGATTTTGTGAAGGAAATTCCAGGTAAAAGAGCAGGAAATGCTAAAAAGTGCTGATAAAATACGTCAAGTTAGAGACTTGAAATCTGGCAGTGAACAAGAAAGTATAAAAATATTCCAGACATCAGAAAAGTGCCATAAAGCCAACAACAAAATAACCTGGAAATTTCATGCAGAGAACTCATCAAACGGCCGTGGATCCGCGGCCGAGTTGGCCGATCCGCCGCGGATCCGCGGCCGATCCGACTCGTTGGCGGCATCATTCTTCCCGAGACTTCTCTACTCAACTATAAAGCTTATTCAAAGTCCTTAGAAATCTCTAGAAGCTTCCCTCTGACAGCCAAGCTTCTCATGCAAGCCTCATAACAACCAAGCTTCTCTTGTAAGCTAAATAACTAACTCAATCTAGATGTTTCTTCTCAACTACCAAGCTTACAAGGGAAGCTAAACCTAGCTTAGCATCTAAAGGAAGCTAAACCTAGCTTCTAGGGAAAGCTAAAAGGGAATCTATAAAAAGGGACCTAGTGCCTCATTACAAAGGTTGTTCGGTAGTTGATTAGTTGTAGCAAGATCCAAATCAAAATCCACACAAATTGAGTGACACAATTTGATCCAAATCAAGATTCATCGAGTACCGATTCAAGCAAGCATTCAACGAGCCTTTTGAAGCAACGCCGATCTTCATCCGAGCAAGTGATCCATGACGATCCGCGACTCACGAAGACGATGCGAAGCTAGTTTCGACGATTGAGTTCTCTCCTCAAATCTTGTAATCTTTGAGTGAATTGTAACGAAACATCGAATAAAAAAAGGTGAAAATTCTTGATCTTGCTTTTCTTTACATTTGAGCATTTATGAAGAGTTATCGATTCTTGATTGTTATCTTTTTCATGATGTTTGAGTGAAAACTCCGCTCGTGGAGGAATCGAGAAAATAGATAGATGATGATGATTAAATTCTTGAATGATTCTTAAGTCTTATGAGTTTTGTAAACTTTAGAAAATTGAATCATCGACAACCTAGTTTCGAGTGAGATGCTTTCTTGAATGTTTTCGCTCCAAATTAGAGATCAACGATCGATGATTTAATTTCCTAGAGGCTAGAATTTGAATGCTAATCAATGAAAGGACAAGGGACGATGATGAAGAAACCCTATTTTCTTTAATAGATCCCCAATTCTCGTTAATCGTCATCGATATAGCAAAAAATCATCAATAGATAAGAATTTGTAATCACAATTCTTCATTATCACTATCGATTGGATCGATTCCTACGAGCCTCTTTACAAATCTTGATAATTCATTTGATTTGTATATCTTCTTGAACTTTATTAATTCTTGATTCTAGATCTAGTTTCCGATGATTCTTGAAACTAAATTTCATAAATCTTGAATCAATTTCCTTTTACCTTTTAATTTTCAACTCAACTAAAACAAGATCGAGCAAATCACACTTTCTCAGTGGACGATCCGTTCTCATTGACGAAACTACAATAGACACCGTCAATTGATTGCGGTATAAATTTCTTTGGTTGTGATACACGAAGAAGAGATCAATCAAATGGCGCCGTTATCGGGGATCGTGTGCTAATTTGTTTGTTTTTGTAATTTGAGTTGGAAAATTTATTATTCCATCAGTTTTTTTAGATCAAAATTCGTAACAAGCGCTTAACGATTTGTTGTGATTTGTTGCAGGGAGATCTGGAATCTGTGGAGCAAGAGGAAAATTTTTCAGGAAATTCCAGATAGTTCAGTGAGTGAACAGGAGCATCTGCAAGAAATTTTGTGCAAAGATCTCATTATTGCACCGCACATCCGTGGCCAGAGTGCGTTTATTGCGGCGGAACCGCGGTGAGGTGAAAGCTTCACTGCTCCAAACTTTTCAGGTCTATTTCTGACTTTCTTATCTCCTCCCTGCTCTGCTCCATTAACTAATTTCTGCAAGATTCTTTGCAAAAATTCGCAGCGCCGCAAAAAGAAAAATTGTTGCGTGTTTGATCTTGGTTGTTTGCATTTTTAATACGGAAATTAAGGGGAAAAGACCAAATTCAGATTAGGTGGGGAGTTCATTACCCTTCTTAAGCCCCAAAAATCACAAAACTGCATCCGCATCACCCTCATTAACTAAAAAATATCTTGACATGACTCTAAGGACCGTCGCGCTCACTTAGGACAGAAGGAGGTCGTGTGTAATCTATTGTTTATCCGCATTTCTTTTGTGGTTTCTAAGGCAAGTGTGTCTAAGGCAAGTGATTACTTAATTAGGCCCACTACTTACGTTGTGGAGAACCTTCCACTTACCTGGCACTTACCTGGCCACAGGAGGGGTAATGAGACAGTAGAGGATCTATCTTGCGACTTGTCTTCTGGAAGTCTAGGAGCGGTCTAGAGACTTGACCTAGGTGACCACTAGATTTAGGGTTTCTTGTGCATTGTTTGTGATTTGATTTTTTCAAAAAAAAATTCGTCTTTTTCAAAACAAACACCAAACACATCTTTTCTTTAATTATCACAACGCTGCCACTTGTGCTAAACTATTTAGTGCATGCTCGGCTGGACACGGGATTCTAGTGCCCGTCTTGTCCGCGTTCCTCCTATCGAATCCGAAGTCGGTATTTCTACGTCAACTTTTTCTTTACCCACTACCACACTCACTTCGATGGACGGTTCTCCATCGAACTTCTTTAACACTACTCTGCTACAGTCCGCAGGTGAGCAGAATCCACCCCGCATCTCTCTCCAAGAGAGATGTTACCCTATGCGAGGTCCATTTTCGACCTGTCTCACCATTCCACCAGCCAATGGGGACAATTTTGAAATCAAACCACAATACATCAATCTTTTACCCAAATATCATGGTCTCGAGTCTGAAGACGCATATGTCTTTATTACCAAATTTTAAAATGTATGCGCTATGATGGGTACTTCACAGCTTTTTGTGGATGCTATGCGTTTACGTCTTCTCCCATTTACTCTGTGCGATATAGCCGAGAAGTGGCTTTATAACACAGCCGCACATTCTATTTCAAACTGGGATGAATTCGTCGTAGCTTTCCTAAAGAAATTCTACCCCAATCATAAAATAGCTCGAGTCCGTAGTGAAATAAATCAATTTACCCAGCTTCCAAATGAACCATTCTCGAAGTGTTTTGAACGCTTCAAGGATCTGTTAGTTCAATGTCCACATCACGGAATTCCTAGATGGGATCTGTGCAGAATCATATATGAGGGCATTAATCCTATAACAAAACAGAACCTTGAATCCATGTGTCAAGGCACTTTCATGACTAAAGATGATGGTGAAGCCTGGAGATTCTTAGAAGATTTCGCTGAAAAATCTTTGCAGAGGGAGAGTGTAAACCAGTCATCCTCTAGGGGTGGCATTCACCAAATTGATGTTTCCATAGGAGTTAGAGCTGAAATTGCAACAATGCAAAAGAAACTCGAAGCTATGAAACATAAATTTTTAGCAGCCTCCCTAAATCAGATGTCACTCCCCAAAACTGTCTGTGGATACTGTTATGATCCATCTCATCTTACGGAAGAATGTCCTTTAAATTCTCCGTTTCAAGGTCAAGAGTATACCAATGCTGCTTTCCTACAAAGACCTAGAAACGATCCATATTCTTCCACTTATAATCAGGGTTGGAGGAATCACCCTAACTTTGCTTGGAACCAACAACAAAATCAAAATACAGTTCCAAATCAAAATAATTTTCAAAGGCCTCCTCCACCACAACAGCAGCCATTTCAACCGACTCAGCACCCCTACCAATCACAAAACTTTCAAAACCCTGTCAACACACCTGCACCGTATAATCCTTTGCAGTTGACCGGTACTGATATTTCCTCTTCACTCGAACGAACTTTTGAAATGTACATGAAACAAATGTCGGCTGAATTTAGGTCTTCCCTCGATAAATTCCAGAAAAACTCTGACCTCCAAGCTGAGAGTTTAAAATCGATGGAAGCTCAAATTGCTCAATTAAAAGCCGAAATGAGTGCAAGAGAGAAAGGGAATCTTCTGTCTCAACCATTACCGAATCCTGGGCATTCACAATACTACAATGTGAATGCCATCACAACATTGAGATCTGGAAGAGTGCTGAACAATCGCATTGGGGAAGAGATTCATGATCATGAAAAATCTATCAATAATACCCCGTCTGAGACCTTTCCTTCCACACACACTTCTACTTCTGATCCTTATTCTTCTATCCCACCACCTTCTTGCGAGCCTATTCTTCGTTTTCCCCAAGGCTCGACACCTCAGCAAACCTCTTCTTGTCCACCAAAGACGATCCACACTCCTATTCTGGGATCACTTCCACACACTTCACCTTCTCCAATGTTGGACCCAGCTTTTATTGCTAAAGCTCCTTATCCAAATCGGTTAAGGGGTAACAAATCGAGTCCACAAATAGAGAAGATTATGTAAATGTTTAAACAGGTTAACATCAACATCCCTCTCCTAGATGCTATTCAACAAGTCCCCGCTTATGCGAAAATTCTCAAAGACTTGTGCACTAGGAAGAGGAATACTCAAGTGCCCAAAAAGGTTTTCATGACTAATAATGTTAGCACTGCTTTTACCCCACAGTTACCAAAGAAACGTAAGGACCCAGGATGTCCTACGATCTCAGTTTCTATTGGGGGTAAAAACATTAACCGTGCTTTACTTGACCTGGGCGCAAGTGTTAACCTGCTTCCATACTCTGTCTATGAGCAGTTAGGGATTGGAGAGCTAAAACCAGCTCATTGCACTCTCCAAATGGCAGACCGATCAATCACCAAACCTAGGGGTGAACTGGAGGATGTGTTAATAAAAGTCGGGGAATTTGTATTCCCTGTAGACTTTATTGTTCTCGATACACAACCTATAGCAAACCCACAGAATCAAATTCCGGTGATTTTGGGTCGACCATTCCTTGCCACTTCCAATGCTGTCATTAATTGTCGAAACGGTTCAATGAACCTATCTTTTGGAAAAATGACAATTGAATTGAACATCTACAAAATTGGAAGTCAGCCATCTGAACCCTCTGCTCACAAACTTGATGTCTGTTCTGTCCACGAGATTACTCCCGAAAGTTGCGAAGTTGATGAACTTTGCTTTGAAGATCTCGATGACACCAGCACATCCATGTTTGATCTTTCACATCTTAGTGAGGACACTCTTTCCACTCCCGAGTCTGACACTCTTGACTCATCACCTTCCGAGTCTGTATCCTATGCAGGCTACGAGCTTCTTTGTGACTCTGAATATCATTCGATTACCCCACCTTCTATAGTTTCTCCGCCAGCATTAGATCTCAAACTTTTACCTTCTCATCTTAAATATGCATATTTAGGTGAGAATGAGTCTTTACTGGTGATCATATCCGCCTCTCTAGCCTCAGAGCAAGAGAATGCGCTTCTTACGGTATTGAGATCTAATAGGCAGGCGTTTGGTTGGACTATGGCTGACATCAAAGGGATTAGACCCTTGATTGTTGAACATCATATACATCTGATGGGTGAAGCCAAGCCAACTCGAGAACCACAGAGACGGTTAAACCCCGTAATGAAGGAGGCGGTGAAGAAAAAATCGTCAAATGCCTTGACAATGGTATCATTTACCCAATCTCCGATAGCCAATGGGTAAGTCCAATTCATGTCGTCCCTAAGAAATCTGGCATCACAGTCATTACAAATGAGGCAAATGAGTTAATCCAGACACGCGCTCAAACTGGGTGGCATGTATGTATTGATTATAGAAAACTCAATGCCGCAACGAGGAAAGACCACTTTCCTCTACCTTTCATTGACCAGATGCTAGAACGCTTAGCTGGACGAGAGTATTACTGCTTCATGGACGGATCTCTGGCTATAACCAGGTCCCTATTGCCAAAAAGGATCAAGACAAAACCACATTTACTTTTCCTTTTGGTACCTTTGCTTATAGACGCATGCCCTTTGGGTTATGCAATGCTTCCGCTACATTTCAGCGGTGTATGATGAGGATATTCTCGGACATGGTTGAGAATTTTCTGGAGATTTTCATGGATGATTTCTCGATATTCGGAGATTCTTTTGCTGACTGCCTATCTTATCTTGACGCAGTTCTTACTCGTTGTAAAGAGAAGAACTTAACCTTGAATTGGGAAAAATGCCATTTCATGGTCCAAGAGGGAATTGTGCTTGGACATGTTATTTCACGAAAAGGCATTGAGGTTGACAAAGCCAAAATAGATGTCATTCAAAACCTTCCTCATCCCAAATGCGTCAAGGATATACGATCTTTTCTTGGCTATGCAGGCTTTTACAGGAGATTCATTAAGGATTTTTGCAAAATTGCTAGACCTTTATCTCTTCTCTTGGCCAAGGACACAACCTTTCAATTTGACTCGGATTGTGAGGCAGCATTTGACTCACTCAAACACTCTCTCACTACAACCCCCGTTCTACCATCTCCAGATTGGAACCACCCTTTTGAGCTTATGTGTGATGCATCAGATTTCGCTGTTGGTGCAGTCTTAGGACAACACATTGAAAAGATGCCACACGTGATCTATTATGCAAGCAAGACCCTGAACGATGCTCAAATTAACTATACAATTACCGAAAAAGAACTTTTGGCAGTTGTATTCGCATTAGAAAAATTCAGGCCTTACTTGATCGGCTCACCAATTGTTGTGTACACTGACCACTCCGCCTTGAAATATCTTTTGGCGAAGAAAGATGCTAAAGGTAGGCTAATACGTTGGATCCTTCTATTACAAGAATTTGATCTTGTTATTAAAGATAAAAAAGGATGTGAAAACGTTGTAGCCGACCATCTTTCGCGCATCTCTTCTTCACCTGTGACCCTGCCGATCAATGATTCTTTTCCGGACGAACAACTCTTGAATGCATCCGATGAACCTTGGTTCAGGGATATTGTGAATTATCTTGATACGGGACTTATTCCCCGCGAATGGTCAAAACAAGACAAACATCGATTTCTATCCCAAGTAAAACACTTTTGCTGAGATGAACCCTATCTGTTTAAGTATTGTCCTGACCAGATCATTCGCAGATGTGTCCCTAATGATGAATTCAAGAGTGTTCTATCTTTTTGTCATGATCAGGCATGTGGCGGTCATTTCAGTCCTCGAAAGACGGCGGAGAAGGTTTTGCAATGCGGATTCTATTGGCCGACTTTATTAAAAGATGCATTTGATCATTGCAAAACCTGTACACAGTGTCAACACACGGGTATGATTTCCCGGAGAAATGAGATGCCACTTCAACCCATCTTGGTGGTTGAAATTTTTGACGTTTGGGGTATTGACTTTATGGGTCCTTTTCCCAACTCCTTTGGTAATTTGTACATATTGCTTGCGGTTGATTACGTCTCGAAATGGGTTGAAGCTATTCCTTGTCGCACTAATGACACAAAGGTTGTCATTAGGTTCTTAAAAGAAAACATCTTTTCGCGATTTGGACACCCATGCGCTATCATTAGCGATAACGGGACACATTTCTGCAATCGGTCTTTCGAGACTTTGATACGGAAATATGCAATCAACCACAAACTTTCCACACCCTATCATCCTCAAACGAGCGGGCAAGCTGAAGTTTCAAACAGACAAATCAAACAAATTTTGGAGAAAACTGTTTCTAAAAATCGAAAAGATTGGTCAACCAAATTGACGGATGCTCTTTGGACGTTCCGAATTGCATATACAACCGATCTTGGTATGTCTCCTTACAGACTAGTGTTTGGAAAGGCTTGTCACCTTCCGGTCGAGATTGAGCACAAAGCAATGCGGGCCATTAGAGAACTTAACTTTGACGTAAATCAAGCCTGCAACTTTCGGAAGCTGAAATTAAATGAGCTAAGCGAACTCCGCGATGAAGCTTATGATAATGCTGTAATTGTAAAGAACCGGACTAAGCTATTTCACGATAAAAACATTTTGAGAAAAACTTTTACACCTGGTCAACAAGTCCTTCTTTATGATTCACGACTCCATCTTCATGCGGGTAAGCTACGATCTCGGTGGAAAGGACCTTTTGTTGTGCGGTCTGTATACCCGCACGGGGCAGTTGAGGTTGAAAATATTGAAAACGGTACAATTTTTAAACTAAATGGACATAGACTAAAACCGTATTTTTCCACTGACCTCTCGGAGGAGCTCTTGTTTTTACATGAGCCGCTTTATAATGATTGATTTTCCTCCACCTCACCTCCATGACTTGGTAATTTTGTCGCATCTTTAGAATGGAGGTGAGTCAACTTGTACATACATTTTATAAAAATAAAAAAAAATAAAAAAATATAATAAAAAAAAATAAAAATTTTGTACATGAGTGAAAAGAATAAGTTTGGGGGAGGATTTTTCACGATCATATTTATTTCCCCCATTAATAAATTTCCTCCCAGGCTTACAGGTTTTTGTGATCCAGTAGATGGCAACAGTGAGGACATCGTTGAAAACAAGTTTGGGGGAGGTTTGTGCTTATTTGCGCATCATTTGCATATCACTTTGCATAAGCACAAAGCATATAAAACATATAAAAAAAAATTCAAAAGATAAAAATATTTAATATTTAATTTTATAATAAAAGACTAGATAGTGAAAAATTACATCCAAAAGATTGGAAAAATTTAAGAAAACCAAGAAAATTAGAAGTTTTCTTAAACGAACTAGTAATAAGTAGTTATGAGCCATTGTCCCAAGGGTTAGTAAGATGAATGAAATCACTAATCTGAGGATAAAAATAAGTCTGAAAAATAGTTCTTATTCTAGAAGCCAAACATTTGAACGTTGATACCCTATTATACCCACTTACACACGTCTTGAAACTCGGGATAGTAGAGGATACCTTGAAATGCTCTTATCTAAAAGCCAAAGTATGAAGGAAATTATGAATGAATAAAAGATAAAATGGTATAGAAAAATGAACACTGGTTTTGTTATCGCCAAGGCAGCAATAAAAAGAATATAGCGAGGGTGCTTCATCACCGAGTTTTTTAGACCAACTGGTCTGGGAGCCACTGCTAAGCCTTAGGTGGTGCAAGACGAGGAAAATACTAATACGCCTAATAAGCAAGCAAATAAGTAATCGGTCGGTTAGTATCTCAAGAAGTATTAACGGTCGCATGAAAAATGTGTGAGCAAATTCATCTAAATATTCATCGATT
This sequence comes from Agapanthus africanus, assembly GCA_030015575.1. Lineage (NCBI taxonomy): Eukaryota > Viridiplantae > Streptophyta > Magnoliopsida > Asparagales > Amaryllidaceae > Agapanthus > Agapanthus africanus. The sequence goes on along the minus strand of JASDDO010000012.1, from coordinate 259,067,363 downwards.
AAAAAGTACTGAGGTGATGGACAAGAGTATGATAGCTTGAATTGAATTCTCCGAGTGTATGGATGTCTTTTACACACGCGTAGGATTATATGATCGATGTTTAGAAGAAAGATAGGAATGAAGAATAAGGACGATGTTTTATTGAGTGATGATGTGATTTCTAACATCTTTTCATGACTATTAAGATAGGGCTCATGACAATCGAAAAGCTAGTATAGTTGAAAACTCTAATTTTCAAAGTCTTTCTTTTACAACTCTTATATTTACATGTAATTTTCACGGTCTTCCTTTTATTATGGGATTTTGTGGGTAAAATCCGCTGAAACCCTCAGGAGACAACACTCCTCCTACTAGAGACACCTAGAGGTTTAAAGGCTTGTTGCACGTGCTCAGTGCAATCGTGTTGCCTACGAAAGTGTGCTAGTTAGTTTTTCTTTTTCTTATATTTTCTCCTTCACCTGAATAAAACAAGTTTGCTCGAGACGACCAAAATTAAGGTTGGGGGAATTTGATCAGTCGAAAATATTGCATTTTTAACACATCAATTTCCCTACTATTTGCAATCATCTAAAGGTGTTCGATATGAATATAGCACATATTAGCAATTTGTCTGTAAAATATCAAATAACATGTGTTCTACATTATAACTGGCATTTTGAGAGAAATTGTGTGTTTATTATTGCACGCATGATCTTTGTATATCGCAACACTTGTCTCGAGATTTTGTGCAGGAAATTCCATGTAGAAGAGCCGGAAATGCTAAAAAGTGCTGATAAAATACGTCAAGTCAGAGACATGAAATCTGGCAGTGAACAAGAAAGTATAAAAATATTCCAGACATCAGAAAAGTGCCATAAAGCCAACAACAAAATAACGTAGAAATTTCATGCAGAGAACTCATCAAACGGCCGCGGATCCGCGGCCGAGTTGGCCGATCCGCCGCGGATCCGCGGCCGATCTGGCTCGTTGGCGGCAACATTCTTCCCGAGGCTTCTCTACTCAACTATAAAGCTTATTCAAAGTCCTTAGAAATCTCTAGAAGCTTCCCTCTGACAGCCAAGCTTCTCATGCAAGCCTCATAACAACCAAGCTTCTCTTGTAAGCTAAATAACTAACTCAATCTAGATGTTTCTTCTCAACTACCAAGCTTACAAGGGAAGCTAAACCTAGCTTAGCATCTAAAGGAAGCTAAACCTAGCTTCTAGGGAAAGCTAAAAGGGAATCTATAAAAAGGGACCTAGTGCCTCATTACAAAGGTTGTTCGGTAGTTGATTAGTTGTAGCAAGATCCAAATCAAAATCCACACAAATTGAGTGACACAATTTGATCCAAATCAAGATTCATCGAGTACCGATTCAAGCAAGCATTCAACGAGCCTTTTGAAGCAACGCCGATCTTCATCCGAGCAAGTGATCCATGGCGATCCGCGACTCACGAAGACGATGCGAAGCTAGTTTCCACGGTTGAGTTCTCTCCTCAAATATTGTAATCTTTGAGTGAATTGTAACGAAACATCGAATAGTAAAAGGTGAAAATTCTTGATCTTGCTTTTCTTTACATTTGAGCATTTATGAAGAGTTATCGATTCTTGATTGTTATATTTTTCATGATGTTTGAGTGAAAACTCCGCTCATGGAGGAATCGAGAAAATAGATAGATGATAATGATTAAATTCTTGAACGATTCTTAAGTCTTATAAGTTTTGTAAACTTTAGGAAATTGAATCATCGACAATCTTGTTTCGAGCGAGATGCTTTCTTGAATGTTTTCTCTCCAAATTAGAGATCAACGATCGATGATTGAATTTCCTAGAGGCTAGAATTTGAATGCTAATCAATGAAAGGACAAGGGACGATGATGAAGAAACCCTAGTTTCTTCAATAGATCCCTAATTCTCGTTGATCGTCATCGATCTAGCAACAAATCATCAATAGATAAGAATTTGTAATCACAATTCTTCATTATCACTATCGATTGGATCGATTCCTACGAGCCTCTTTACAAATCTTGATAGTTCATTCGATTTGGATATCTTCTTGAACTTTATTAATTCTTGATTTTAGATCTAGTTTCCGATGATTCTTGAAACTAAATTTCATAAATATTGAATCAATTTTCTTTTACCTTTTAATTTTCAACTCAACTAAAACAAGATTGAGCAAATCACACTTTCTCAGTGGACGATCCGTTCTCATTGACGAAACTACAATAGACACCGTCTATTGATTGCGGTATAAATTTCTTTGGTTGTGATACACGAAGAAGAGATCAATCAAATGGTTTCCTTGTTTTAAACGTTTCGTGTCATTTCAGACACGTAGGTAAATACTGAGACTATAGCTCCTTTTTTTTAGAAATCCCTTCGATAACTATCAATGCATGCAAAATATATCTAGGTATTGTCCTCAGACTAGTCCTGCTCAGTACGAAAACAAATAATAAATATCATAAAAACGTACTGCTCCATAAGAAATCAATCCCTAAATATGCATATGAATGCTACGTGCGTCTGGTGCGCACGGAAATCAAAATCCATGAATGTGCCATACATGTGCACAAAAACAACCTCTAAGTGCAACGGGTGTGCACGAAACACCTGTCAGAGGCAACGGTGTGCCTGACAGCAATATCAGGCGAATCTGATATGCACGAAGAATCTCAATTTAGCGCATCTGGTGTACACCAAAATCACATTTCATATCATGCGCCCAACATGCGCGAAAATCCAAATCAGGTGCATCCATCATGCACGAATAAAATCTAAATCATGTGCGTCCGACATGCACGAAATCACAAAATCCAATATCAAGCACCGAACATGCGCAAAATCCAATCCAAACGCGTCAAATATGCGCAAGAATCCAATCAGGTTCACAAGGTGCACAAAACAATATCGAATATCACAATCGAAATCGACGGTATACAACACATTTCAATCCAAAACCAAATCAGGTATATCGTGGTATATAATCTCACAACTATGTGCATCAGTGTACACGAAATCGCATCAAAATACTAAGGTGCATGAAACTATGCCGAAAGCATAAATCAAATCACATCCATACCATAGGCATGAAATCAAAATCAACATCTCGAATGGCATCAATCGAAGTCATGTGCAACCGTGGCGCACAAAATCTCAATCATGCAAATAAATCGCACAAAATATCGAAATCAAAGATGACGGAAATAGTACCGTTCTAGTACATCCTCAAAAGATCTCTGGCCAACAGTCATGGTCACTCATAACATATCTCGCCGACAATGCCGAACACTGGCCTGCTGGGTGTGCGCCATATGACCGCTCCTGGGTCCAAATCTTCTCGTATAGTATTCCAGAAAGGTCCTGTCTGGTCTCTCCCAATCTCGTTTCTGCTGAAATTCCCGGAAGCTATCATCCTTTACTAGATCTATTTCTTGTTCCGGAATGGTTGCATACTCATCACGACTCCTTCTGGAAGATATATCCATGTACAACGCCTCTGCATGCATATCACATCTCTTATGTCAGCGGAGTGGAACTTCCTCTCATCAATATCTCGTACGAACCATTTACTCCTCTTTCTCTAAAGTCCACTCCTTCGGACTCGTCTCTTCGTGGATGCATGGACTGCGCTCCAACGGCTATACTCGTATCTGGAGTCTCCCAAGCAATGTATCCCATCACATGATATCCGAATGACGTCAAACTTTTCGATCAATTCGTCAAAACCTCATAATCCCCCACGAGCTCAACATCTTGAGTACAGTTTAATAATATAGAGTACATGCCACAGCACCTATGTACCAACCGTAGAAGGGCAAACCCAAGCCTCATTAAAGGTACCGCGGAACTGCCGCAAACCCGAAGGTTCAGAGGCTTTCACATGGTCATTATGTCGAGTTAGGGTTTCATTCTAGTAGAGGGTCCGTAGAGTTACTTTCATGTTTTCTTCAAATACTTTAAACTTGGAAAAATGGGTTTCTGACATTCGATCGTCTCTATCGACTCCCAACGTATCTGTCTGAAGTCCTCTCAAGCTGGAATCGATCGATCTGATGACCTCGCATCGAGGTAAGCGAACGAACCACATGTCCTTAGTCGTTCATCCTCGGACGACTAGCGATCTTCTATCATATCTCTGAGTATAAACTCGTGCTGCGGTAGCTCCAACATCTGGGGCGATATCTCGTCGTTCGCAGCAACAACTGGTTCATTCGCCTGCATGCTGAACAGTGCCTCAATCATCATGAATAAGCGATACATCAATGGTCATCACATTCTGGCTGGCCTCTACCAGTGGCTCAATCCTCTGGTGCTGATCTGCACGTCCGAGTAATCTCGTAAAAGCGATCCATCAAACGCTCATGGCGCGAAAACACGACAAAACAACGCCTCTCTATGAAATCGTATGCCCCTGGAAACACGCCCTGGTCAGCCCTCGTCCGTGACGAGCTCGTGCTGACCGCAACTCTAGCTGTAGCTCTCTATGCCCATGATCGTGGCAGCAAAACCATATACCAATATCGATGAGGATAGATCATGAATGAATATAATGTTGTGCAAGGAAAAGTACATCTTAAGGATCCTTAAGAGGAGTAGCGTATCGTAAGTATGCCGCGGAATATACACACGGTACGTCACTCTAATTAAGGCACCAACTCCATCAACCAAGGTCAACCTATGCGACGAAAGTTCGGGTCTAATACCCCCTAGACTAAGTCTAAGTTCCGTAAGATCAAGCCTAGATTCCGTATATATACAAACGCCCTAGGCTCCGCATAGTCAAACCCAGACTCGAACCAAAGTTAACCTAGCGCTCTTATACCAACTTTGTCATGACCCGAAATAGCACGTGACTGACCCTTGAATCATATGAAGTCTATAGGACCCCATCTAATTCAAGTAAGCCAAAAGCCCAGAAATCTAAAACAATTTTGAAGAAATGTTTTATTAAAATAAGTCGAATATGCATTTTAAAATCACAAGTCTTTTCTAAAAATTTCGGCAGAGTTTCCTTTGTAAATACTGGCCCCGAACGGGGTACAACATGATAAATATATACATGAATGATAAAAGGCATCCCCAAGCAGGAGCTAGCTCTTCGTCAAACGACGGTCACAACCACACAAGCAATATAATATACAACGCCAAAGGGCAAGAATCAAAACTGAAAAGGAAACTCAAATCAACATGAAAACTATAATAGTACAACGCGCGACTCCAAGGTCGAATGAATAAACAACACTGGTCTACTAGGTAAATAAATATACATGTATGGTTGATGGAGTTTACTAGATACAACTGAATATAAATAAATACAATGGTGGTCACGATACAAGTGAACCCATCTACCAAAGCAATCACCCGAAATGGAAGCAGTGTGCCAGCAAAGCCGTAAAGAAACCTGTACGGCAAAACCTGCAAGAAACTGTGGCACAACGGGGGTGAGTTGCCAACTCGTAATTAGAAAACATCACCGAGCAGAAATTGTATGTATGACACAATCCTAGGTCAATACGATCAATATATATATAACCTCAAATGATAAGTCTGAAGCATGAAAAGGTGACAAGGGTAAACATCTATATATAAGTGTTATCCCATGTGCTCGTATCGGTGCCTCAGGTAGCAAGGTATCATATGTATGAGGTATGAATATAACGTAATGAAGACAGAATACATCATGCAATCAACAGAGAAATCAATGTCAAGCATCGACACAAAACATAAATCTCTGTATCTCAAAATCTCGGTGTCTCAAATCTCAAATATCTAGGGCTCCGTCAGTCCGGATTGGCCCATATCATCAATCACATGACCACGAACGGTATCCTCCGGATATCCGACGCGCCAGGTAAAATCACCGGTAGGCAGTCTGCCCCTGCCAGGCTCATCATCCTCCATGAAATCAGTCTCGCCCCGGGGTACCATACCGGGCCCACCATGTACCCGAGAAGGTTCATACGACTCCTCGAATCGTGTCTCGAAATCCATCTCATAACCGAGAAAACATCATGGTGGACGACTCATACATCACGAGAAAACCACAACTTGCATTTTAAAGAGAGAGAGAGAGAAGGTTTATATATATTCTTGCGGTTTTCTCCCAAATCCCGAAATCTCATGGAAATCCGAATCCAAGAATCAAGAGTAAGTAAACAGTGAATATCGGCATAAAACTCCATAATACTGCATAATTAAGGAATATATAAATGTAATGTCTAAACTAGCATATAAAAACAAGTACGCTAATACCATGTCGAACTATCAGCTAACAAGCTATGTCAATGAATAATATTCTCTAAAGTGTTCGTGACGTGGCAATTACCGATGATGATGTGTGTGAGCCGGCAAGTAAGTGTACGTGGAACATACGCATCATCGGTAATGGTGTCGGTGTCCTGACAGCATGATTTCAATATTAACATATGAAAACACAACATAAGCATGCAATGCGATGCGAACAACAATAATATGCAGGAGCTGAATAATAAACACAATGACAACTAACCTGCATTTATATAAATATGAGTCATACAGTGTTGCCATTTAAAATAACACAAATCGTGTGTATAGAAAATAGGGACTACGGTGTTTTTAAGAAAATGTACGTCCTTTTAAATATCCGTAGAATCTCTTGGCTTGTCTTTAAAATACTCACGATTCGTTAGTTTTGAAATAGGTATGACTCGAGTCTAATCTATCATTTACCAGTAAACTACAGGACTAAACTAAAAAGGCTGATCGAAAGGTAAAAAAACCGCCTAACATCTGAGTCGATACATGTATATATATAAATATAACAGTCGGTGATCCTTCCTCAATAGTATCCCATACGATACAATATCTATAATATGACATCCTCAAGTCAAGAGTGCGGATCTATCATCAATATAGATTGTACGGTAAATCCGTCGTACGGTATCCTAAATCTGGGTACGGGTCAATGTCACATTATCTCATTATTCGTCTGGTATCCTTTTCATCACATCTCATGATCTGCGGTACTGATCTACGTCTAGTACAATACTGATACCATATATGTATATGCATACGGGTGTATGAAAACACCACGTCTAAAGGACCCGCTAAAACATCACGTCGTATCTCAAATACGAACCATGTCACATCACCAATCTCACGGCCTTAAGCCCAATCTCATCGACTCATCTCCAATCCCAAGTACTATCCTCATAAACCGTGTATATATATATATAGTCCCATACCCATATGTGTGTATATATATATATATACATATCCCCATATACGCATAAGTAAAATAAATGTATGCAAGTGTGTGCGCGCGTGTGGGTGTAAACCTTACTCTATGGTTCGTGACTAAGAAGCTAAACTAAGTTACTTCTAGCTACCCTAAACTAAACCATGAACACAAAATCATATCTTGATAATCCTCCACGTAACATAAAATACATATATAACCATATATATATATATATATATATATATATATATATATATATATATATATATATATATATATATATATAAGCTATACTACGAACTGCGGGGGTGCTATAAGCCATCCACCAGAATTCCCCCGTAGATATATTTCTACTCACCTTGATCTTGCTTGCCGATGTCGATGTCGCCATCATCTTATTCATCATCTCGAATCATCGTGGGGGTACCTACACATATAACACAAATGCAATGCGCATTAGAATCCAAGTCAAAACCAAAACGACACGCTAAAGGCCTATAGGTTAGAACCTATGGACCATGCCTTCAAAACCACCAAACAACCCTCGATATCGTCGTACAAACGTCATGTGATCGAGGTAAAACACAATACTAAGAATACAGAATTCAAAATACGAGAAACGAAACCCCGAATCAAAACACACATGAATTTAGTCCGATATTTTACCCTAGGTCAAATCAGCCAATTTTGCATATGCCAAGGGTCTAGTTTACTGGAGAGGGAGCTACAGAACAAACACGAACCAGTTCCAACCTACCCTGGCCGCAAATTACGGCCAGAAAGATTAAATCTGTGGCCAAGGAAGGGGGTTAGGGGTTAGGGTTTCAGTGGGGGGTTCTAGGTTGCCTGCACACTCCTCTGTGTTTGCTAAATAATTTTCAGGTCACCCGGGTGTTAGCAGATTTCATTATACCCTCACAGAATCCAAAATTCTCCGATATCGGGTTCTCTAAGTTCGTATTCCGGGGTTTAAGTCTCAGGTTCAGTCCACTAAATCATCACAACAGGGGTTGTAGTCCCTAATTACACCTCAATTTCACCCTTGGAATCAATTCAAACCCTAATCCCTAACTTGGAATTTTCAAAGTTCGCTAGACTACACAATATCGATTCGAAACTTGTATGGACACTTAGGGAATCGAAATACTATCATGATGGTGCAGAAATTACCTCATTTGGCAACTCAAGAATTTTCTTGAGTTGCCCCATGTGTCAAAAATCCTTACTTTCTTGGTCCAAAGTGTAGCTAGAGGGCTTGTGCACATTTTTGATGAAGTGGGGATGGAGTTTTGATGAAAATTTGATGGTGTTTTGAGGGTTTAGAGGTGGAGGGAGAGGGAGTGCTGCCATGGGAGAGGAAGGGGAAAGAAAGATGAAGAAAAAAATAATGAAGAGGGAAGAGAATGGCCCCAAGTCAACCAAGACCCCTCATCCTCTCTTTCTCTCTCATGCTCATACCTCTTTGACTTTTCCTTTTCTTGTTTTCCTTATCTTTTCTTTTCATTTTAAAACCCCAAACCATGCATGAAAAATGTGAAAAACCCAATGTAAAAATGTAACAAGTGTTAAAAATGACATGTGCATGTCATGTGCACAAATCCGGCTTAATGCGCGATTAGCGATATTTAATCGCGATTAGCACAAAAATAGTGTCAAATATATCATAAAATTGCATAATTTGCATAAATCACGTAAAGCACCCTCATTTCAGTAATTTCTATAATTTTTTCAAATTTTTCCCGATTTATCGGTATTTAATTATACCGCATATTAAAATATTCAATATATTTATTATTTAATTATAAAAATTCCCAAAAATAATATTTTATTTTTCTGAAAATGTTACACCCGGGGTACCTCACAGGGTCCACCATGTACCCGCAGACGGTGCCTCCTCTCTCCTCGAATCAAGTATACACATAACTCAAGAACCGAGAAAACCCATGGTGGACACCACACATCATATCATAAGAAACCATATTTTTCTTTTAAATGATTATAACTTTTCAAAATTCACATGCTGTTTCCCAAATCCAGAAATCTCATGAAAACGGAAATCTCCAAGAGCATCATAATATATGAATATGACGATGATGGCGAATGTACATGATATTAATATCAAGCAAGCTAGATGAATAACTTGAAGATTACATGCCAATAATGATGCAAATGAAACAATGCAGGTTATCAAGCAAGTTCTATAGTGTACGTGAGTATAACATTTCAGAAAATATAAAATATAATTTTTGGAATTTAATATTAAAATAATATATTTCGCGAAAACTACCCGATTTGCGAAATAGGGGTTTTCGTAAAATGGTATAAATATATACCAATATTTGTGAAATAATTGGAGATTAAAATGATTTATTCATTTAAAAATATATTTATCGTATAATTTATTATATGCAAGTTTAAAATTAAACCCGATTAGTTCACTACTAATTGCGATTAAGCCAAATCCGTGTTTCTACAGTTTTCCATGGCTAGTACACCATTTCATGTTGCATTTTGGTAACATGTTGTGTTCTTGTGTTATTTTGGGGTATTATGTGGTTTGGGTTTTAAAAAGAAAAGAAAAGGAGAAAAGGGTAAAAGAGAGAATGATTGGAGAGAGAGAGAGTGAGAAATGAGTGTGAGAGGGTGAGAATAAGGAAGAGAGAGAGAGGGCTGCCCATTCATTGCCTCCCATTTATTTCTTCATCTCCTTCTTCTTCCTCATCGCCCTACACCTTCACCCCCAAGATCCATCTCCAAATCTCCATCAAAACCCTAAACTCTCTTCACAAAAGTTGATCCTCACTTCATCCTCAACACATTGGACCAATCAAAGTTGGATTTTGAAGACTTTGGAGAGCTGGGGTTTTTCTTGAGTTGCCCAAGTGAGGTATATCTTCTCCCATCTAGTTTAGTTTGAGTTTTCTTGTATTCTAGTGTAGTTTAGAGTTAAACAAGTGTGGATTTTGATCATGGAATATTCCCAAGTTGCTGTTGAGGGATAAGTAGAGGTGTAGTGAGTGTTTTAAGACCTTAGGCATTGAATTCAAGACCTGTATATGAGATTAGAACCCGAAATACGAACTTAGAATTTTCCCGACGTCGAAATTGTGACAGATTGTGATGGTGTATGTGAATCTGGGATGACCCGGGACCATTATAAATAATGTTTCCTTGACAGAAATACTAGCAGGCAACCTAGAATTCATACCTGAGACCCTAGCCTCTAATGTATTAATCCGCCCGTAGATTTATTCATTGTGGCCACAAATTGCGGCCACATTTTGGTGGAATTCAATGATTTTTGGTTGGTGAGTCCCTTAGGTGATATCTAGAGCAACCCTATATGCAAAATTCCCTAGTTTGGCCTAGGGTGAAATCTGGGAGCGATTTCCTTCGTTGCTGCATTTGGTATTTTCCATTTATGAACTTGGGTTTTGATATTGATATTGTATTTGGTTGTTGGGTGTTTGTACGTCAACAACAAGGATTTGTTTGGTTGTTTTGCGCGCGTAAGCTTTAGGTTCTAATTTATTAGCGCACAGTGTCCCGTATTGGTTTTCCGGACTTGATTTTAATAGCGTTGCGACTATATATTTATTGTAGGTACCTACGCGTGGATTCCGAGGTGACGGAGCTTGGCGTCATCGACTTCGGCAAGCAAGGATCAAGGTGAGTAGATCTATATTTACGGGGGAAGTCGGGTAGATGGCGTATAGCACCCCCGCAAATTATAAATGGAAACCGATCTATAGGATACAGTCGTAGAAATCTAGATTAGAAAACTAGGGATATGGTTAAAAAGATAGTAGAGATGATATTAGTGATTGAATATATATATATATATATATATATTGAGATATGAGATGAAAGCTTTAGGGATATGAAAAGTGAATGTGAATCACGACTTATAGATATGTAGTTGCACTAGAATAGGTATGAGTTTTATAGTAGCTTGACATTTGATGTATAAGGTAGAATGTGTATATATAATTGACTTGATGTAAGATGACTTACTGTGATGAAAAGAATATAGGATGTAATATGATGACTTGATTGATATGTTGGTATACGGATGCGAGTCGATACGAGAGGATTGATACCCTTGCCGGTCCCCCTATATGAGATTATTATGGATGTGACCTGGGCATATAGAGATATAAAATGTTGTGAATCATGAGTGATAAGCTGTACGAGACGTTTGGTCCGTACCCTCTTTGTCATATAGTTTGTTTGGATCCCAAATTGTTTAATGCCGTCGTACGATGATTTACGTACGTGATGAGTTTATTTGATGATTGATCCAAACCCTTGACTAGAGGATGTCGTACGATGGATTATACCGTACATAATGTTGTGAGGCGGATGCCGATTGATAGGTTCATCGACTCGGTCATGTTAGATACGTATACCTTACAGCATTTAGCTGACGATGTACTTTATGCTGCGTTTATGTCATTCTCATTGCATTACATATACCTGTGTTAGTACACCTACACCATTATCGATGATGCGCATGTTACACTTACACAGATCGGCCGGCTCACACACTTCATCATCGATAATTGCTATGTCACTACACAGTAGAATTGCTGCATCATGATATGACTCCTTGCATGATTTACTTGCTATGTTCACATCATTACGATATATCGCATGATATACTATATTGTCACATCACTGTTTCATGTTTCATGATATACGGATATGCTTACATTTCTGTCATATGTCGCATACATTATGCCTTACGATTATACGCATTGAGATATGATGTTTTCATGAGATTTCTGGATTTGAGAACTGTGGTTATTTCAAAAGAAAGTACGTATTGTTTTAAAAACCCGGCTTCTCTTGATATGATATTTCAGTGCATCCACCATGTGTTTTCTCGGTTCTGAGATTGGCATGTGAAACCCGATTCGAGGAGTGGTAGGCACCGTTTGCGGGTACATGGTGGATCCGGTGAGGTACCCCGGGGCAAGAAAACTCGTATTGTTAGGCGGTGAGCCTGGCAGGGGAGCACTACCTACCGGTGATAGTATTTGGACTCGGCGGTTATCCGTAGGATACCGACCGGAGTTATGAGATGGATATGAGGGCCGACCAGAGTAGGCGGCGCCTGAGGGCCGATCTGTCGACGCGGCGCCTGAGATATGAGAATTTATGTGTCGATGCTGGACACGGGTTTCATGATGTTTCGAGTGTCGGTGTTGGACACTCAGGTTCCATGATTTGATGTGTCATTGATGGACACACATTCTTTGATATCCTCATATATTTATATGCATATGCTTTTATGATATTTTCATGCATGACGTTGTTGTGTCATTGATGGACACACATTCTTTGATATCCTCATATATTTATATGCATATGCTTTTATGATATTTGCATGCATGACGTTGTTGTGTCATTGATGGACACGTGGACGAGATCCACATGCATACAGGCATTGATTATTGTTGGCACATATTTATATACGGTCACCCTAAATATCATAGTATTACCTTTATGATATAGTTGACCTAGAAAATCGCTGTTTATTCGATTTCTAACCGTTGATGTTTTCTACTCACGGGTTGGCAACTCACCCGCATTGTGCCATAGTTCTTGCAGGTTGACCGCTTGGATCGGTAGCGGCATCGTTGGCACACAGCTGCATTCGGGTGTTTTGCTTTGGTAGGTGGTACATGTTGGATCGTACCCCTCTTGTATTTATTATTCCTGTTGTATCTAGTTAACTCCATCAAATCAGAAACTAGTATTTGTATAAGTGTAAGACTTAGCAAGACTTGTAGTTGCGAGATTTGAGCGATGGGTTTTATGTTCGCTTATTGGGTTGATGTCTCGCTTTATTCATTATCTTTTGTGTGGATCTTTTCCGTTGGGCGTCGTATACTTATTTTATGACTTGCGTGGTTGTGAATCCGCCGATTGGCGAAGAGATAGCTCCCGCTTGGGGATGCCTTTATTATCATTATGTATTTGTGGTTTTGGATCAAAATATACAAAGGAGGTGCTGCCCAAATTTTTAAAAGACGAAACATGTTTTTCAAGTAGTAAAATAAACTTGCATTTTTCATGTTCCCTTTTCTATGCATTTAAGAAAACATTTGATTTCATCATACCTTTATTTCAAAACTTCACCTCTTTTATTTCTTGAAAGGTTTAGATTTCTGGGTTTCGTCTTACTTGAATTTCGTTACGCCTTTAGACGTTGCGTGATTTAATTTCCGGTCACGAGCTAAATTTCGGGTCGTGACAAAGTTGGTATCAGAGCGCTAGGTTTAACCTTGGTTCGAGTTTAGGTTTGACTATGTGGAGTCTGGGGCGTAAATATTTCGGAACCTAGGCTTGACCTTACGGAATTTAGACTTGAACGGGGGGTATTAGACCCGAACTTTCGTTACATAGGTTGACCCTGATTCATGGAGTAGGTAGCTTGAGTAGAGTGACGTACCGTACATATGTTCCACGGCATATTTATGATACGATACTCCACTTATGAAATCTTAGGATGTACATATTTTGAGATCTATGATTCTCTTCGTTCTCTTGATCATACATCCATTTGAGATCCTTGATTCTATTTGTTTTCATGATCATACTATCATTAATTCTGTTCCTCCTGATGATCATGTATCCATTTTGGGATCTTTTGATTCCTTTCATTCCTTTGATCTACCTTCATTGATACATGCTTGAGGTTCCTGTCACCATAGTTTTGTAAGTCTACGGTAGCGCCCCGGCCGTCAATCCGTGGCCAAACGCGGAACAAAAAACTTTTCTAAACTGGCGCTAACGCAGACTTTTACCCGGATCGTTCCATTAACCCTATACTAGAAAACTACTAAGAAGTTAGAATGGCTATACCGATCGATCCGCGTCCTTCGGTCTTTAGCCATCATCCTTAGCTCCTCACGGCATCTCCGATCTCGCTCGATCTCCGGTCTCCTCGTCGAAGTGGCACCACATCAATGATTCTTTTTACGGGCTCCAGCTTCAAACCGAAGCAACTCGGACATGAAGTTTGCCAGCCGACATGTCCAAGGTGAAGTAGAGAATGTGTGTGATAACTTTGTCTCTAAACATCCATTGATTCTCAACACATGAGATTGTATGGATGGAGGAAGAAGAAGCCATTGATGGAGATTGTGAGCTCAAAGAGAAAGCTAGAGAAGAAGAAGAAGAAGCTTGCTCTCTTGTGTATGATGAAAAATAAAAGAGGCTTGGAATTAAAAATCCCAAGAGCTAACCCCATACATGTGGCTGCCCTCTCTCTCTCTACCTTTCATCTCACACCACTAATCGATCAAGATAATTGTCATGGCACAATAAAACACACCATGAGTCATCAATGAAGCACATGGCACATTTAATACACATAATCATAACAACCACTCACAATTTCCACCAAATAAACATTAACCCAAATGTTTATGACAATAAAAAGATATGGCACCAACTAAAGTAAACTCGTAACAGATCACAAGGATACCCCTCACCTGTATATACATACCTGCATCCGCACTCCGACTGAATGCGAATGCAATGAGACGAAAGCAATCCAAAAAATCTAATACTAGGATCCGGCTTAAACCAAAGCCCACTAGTATGATCCGTCCGATCATGATCCGTGCACTAGTGAACGCATATGATCAAACCCTGCCATAAAACCATACGGCCTCTACAACGTTTCGCTCGAACTTGGGAAACTTTCTGTGGGGGACTCTAAAGACTCGTCAATACGCTGGCAGTGGGTTTAACCACAAGTATGTCAGTGGTACTAGCTGTACGTAACGGCTACCCATGTATTGAACAAAAGGGAGACCGATGAGAGAACTCATCCTGAAACCCTACTGAGTGATAATCTCCATACAGTCCGGTATGTTCGTCTATGAGTATCGCATATCGGGCCTAGGGAGATGGTAAACATCAGACCCCTAATAGCGGTATAAGTCGTGTCGGGGTGTAGCCCAGAACACCTTGAGAAACTACTGGAATACCTACAAGTAAATCTCACATGCCTTGGCCAAGGACTTTGTGTAATGGCTCTCCAGACACAGCGCGATATCAACCCCCAATACTGGGAGAGACGAATCCTGTCTAACCGCCACTGCCTCTAAGTGCTTCGAGACTGCACCCAACTACTACCTGTTTGCACGACTCCTTTGAGCCGTGGTAGGGTAGCAATCAAAGAACAGTGGGAACACACTTAAGGCAATGTAGCAGTGTCAAGTTAACGGACTAAGCTGTACTCATGTCACCTGGGAACTGCTCCTGACGATAAGTATAGTACCAATCAGCAGTGCCCCTGCAAGTCCGTCCGGTGTACTCATAACCCAACGAGCACCTGTATACTATCTTAGGTGAACCAACTGACACCAATGGCTTGTGAGACCAGCCACCGCCCCTCATCGGGGTCTCGATCCATATACACTAGTCTACTCTCGGAGTATCGATGTCCAGTCTCGAAACTCCCACGACTAGGGACACTTTAAGGATGTGCTTATAGAGTACCCGACTATCACGTATATGATCGCCATCATACTGTTGGTAGTCAAGCAAGAATCCTATATGCTCTATTAACGTGTAATAGTGATTTGTAATGTCACCTGAAGCATGTACACGATGATAAAGACAAACCAGATAGCATACTATCATTTTGAGTAAGATTGTCCTATCGGTATAGGTCCTCCCTCAATCATTGCAATCACGTGCCTGCGATCCAATAATTGACTTTGAGGGCACTATATCCAACAAGTTTGAGCGCAGATTGAGCTGCTGCTAGTGTTGCGGTCTGGGCGAGCTCATCATGGGCGAGGACCGACTATCTTGTTTTCTGGTGATGCGGGAACGTCTCGATTTTGTATTGGTGTTTTGACCTTTTGTTGAGGCGAGTGTTCGGTTTTGCAGCTGATGATCGGACCATTGCTAGAGGCTGCCTGTTGTGAGAGGATGTTGATGTACAGCCTACCTCAGAGATCGTGATGTCGTCTACCTTGCAGAAAGATGACTCAGCTGTTGCTGAGATTGATGGGATGTCGCTCTCAGAGCTTACGAGCTGAGATCGATGGAGCTTCCAGGCAGGGATGCGACAGGTGATAGCTAGTCTATCTTGAGTTGAGAGACGAAGGTGATTCGTCAGATTTGATGCACCGACGCAGGCCCAGTCGAGTTGAAGATTTCTAGTGTGGAGAACCTTATTCAGATCCAGAGTAGATCGATCCAGAGGTGACGTCGTTCGTGGAATGATCCGACAGGAGATCAGTAAGTGGACCAGTTTCAGATAGAGGATCTTACCCAGATGCGTTGTGAGTTGATCGAGAACGGACGAATATAGAGTATTCCTCCAATGGTTGGGAAGAGTTTCCGAGGACGTGTTCGGCTAGAGATCTTCTATAGAGTGATGAAGATACCGAGTTCGTGATTTCGAGTCCGTGTGAGAGATTCCGGATTGACTGTAGCTGAGAACAATTGCAGTACGCAGATAGCATGACGTGACGTCGAAGAGGACGATAATAAAGACGAGTGGAACAAGAGGTTCGTGCGAGATGTCAACGAGCTGTTGTTACTCCCCGTTGAGATTAGAGATCGGATATGTGTACAGAGGCATTGGGATGCGACCAGTTCCCGAGAAAATGTTGTGCGGAGAACGCAGATGCCCAGAAGACGAGAAAAGATTATGCAAGAGTACTAGCTTCCGTATAGTTCGGCATAGGCGAGATCGGAATAGACCCTGAGCAGGTCCCTTCCAGGACACTGCTGCAATAAGATTTGCACCGAGGATCAGATGTGTCACGTGTATTCAGAGGACCAGAGGCTGACGCCAGTGATGTGCCGCTTTATGAGTGATCATACTAATTGGCCAAGAGTTGACCAGAGAAGTGCCAGAGCAAAATCGTTTCTGTTAGCACACCTGACTGAGCCGACGAGCCGATGGATTGCGAGATTGGTAATCCATAGAGAAATGAGGACCCAGAGACAGAGGATGCCAGACTGTGAACACAGGGCAAGCAGATATTTTTGCTCTGCCACTTTTGGGCGTACCGACATTTTTCGACATTGTAGGAGGTGTACCTCAATGTCATTTGTTGCGATTTGCGTTTGTGATCGCAGTATGACGCTTATATCGCCTGGATTTGAGTTTTGATGATTGAATTTCATGATAATGTCTTCGTGCACCATGGCTGCACCTACTGGATATATGTTTTTATACACCATTGTGTTGGTTTATGATTTGTGCATATCGATTGCACTTAATATTGATTTTGTTCCTTGGCTGTACATGTTTATGATTTCGTGTATTTCATACAGTTGATTTCATTTTGTGCATGTGGTACGCACTCGATTTGATTTTTGCGCTCGGCATAGCTTACATGTGCTTGCAGTGCATTAATACGGATTTTGTGCACATAGTTGCACGCGTTTTTTTATTTTAAACACCATGGTACGCTCGGTGTTTCTTTTTACGCATTGGAGTTATTGATTGTATTTCATGTATTTGTTGCACTAAATTTATACGCTGTGTATTGGTTGCACCGTGTTTGTATTTCGTGCATTTGATGCACCAGATTTGTATTTTGTGCACTTGATGCACCAGATTAGTATTTTTGTGCATTGTTGCACTAGATTTGCATTTCATGCGTTTGTTGCACCAGATGGGTATTTCGTGCATTGGTTGCACTAGATTTATACTCCGTACATTGGTTGCACCGATTTTTGTCTTCGAGCATTCGTTTTACCAGATTTTTGTTTTCGTGCGCATTTGTACTTGATGTTCGTTTTCGTGTATGCTACCGCACTAGATGTTTTATACGAACTTGACGCGCTTGGTATTGGTATCTGTGCGCATCGGATGCTCTTGATTGTTACTTCATTCGTGCATGTTAGGTGCACTTGATTTATATTTCATTCGTGCATGACAGATGCACTTGATTTGGATTTTTGCGTATGTTGGGCGCATGATATGAGATATGATTTTGTGCACACCGGAATGCACTCGATTGGGATTTTCATTCGTGCGTGTTAGTTGCACTGAATTGAGATTTTCGTGGACTATAGATGCACTAGATGTTGCTGTCATCCACACCCGTCGCACTGGACAAATGCTGTCGTGCATACCCGTTGCACTGGACAGATGCTTTCGTGCACACCCGTTGCACTTAGATTTGTTTTTGTGCATATTTAGGCACTTGTATTTGGATTTGATTTCTGTGCGCACCAGACGCACGTGATTGTTAGATACGCTTTTTGAGGCTGATTTTGCTCTTGAGCAATTTGTTTTCATGACGGGTACTATATTATGTAGTAGCCGAACATGACTGATCTGAGGACAGTACCTGAGTACTTTGCATGCATAAAAAGTCTAATAAGAGGTTTTCAAAAAGGAGTTATAGTCTCGCTATTTCTTACATGTCCGTGAGCGACACAAATGTTTACAAAGGAAAACCTTTTGGGATATTTAAAAACGGTGGAACGTATAATTTGAGCAAAAACGTATATAGGTATATTTACTACTTTACAAATGAGCGCCCGTCCCTTGTGCCGTGAGTTACGCATCACACGGCAATTCAGAAAAGATTTTGCATGTGTTTTATTCAGTTTTAAGATTTTTCCAAGGATGCGTACTATACACGTATTATAGTATTTGACTAGTGTATATTGGATTTCAGTAGTGGATTTTGAGATCTGTGTCTCCATTGTAACTCCGATGATATGCGTGCAAATCCGATGGTTTGCGTGACGCTTGACGGAGTTCGATTTTGAGTTTATACTCGTTTTCATGCGCACTTGATGCGTTGTGTTATTTCCATATCTTCCATAATTTCGGAGTCCCGTTGATTTGAGTTGAGTATTGAAATGTTTTTATACTTGGGGATTTAAATTTAAATTCGGGGACCGAATTTATTAAAGGGGGGAAGATTGTAACATTTCAGAAATATAAAATATTATTTTTGGAATTTAATATTAAAATAATATATTTCGCGAAAACTACCCGATTTTCGAAATTGGGGTTTTCGTAAAATGGTATAAATATATACCAATATTTTTGAAATAATTGGAGATTAAAATGATTTATTCATTTAAAAATAAATTTATCGGATTTGACAATTTATAATTTATTATATGCAAGTTTAAAATTAAACCCGATTAGTGCACTACTAATCGCGATTAAGCCAAATCCGTGTTTCTACAGTTTTCCATGGCTAGTGCACCATGTCATGTTGCATTTTGGTTACATGTTGTGTTCTTGTGTTGTTTTAGGGTATTATGTGGTTTGGGTTTTAAAAAGAAAAGAAAAAGAGAAAAGGGTAAAAGAGAATGATTCAAGAGAGATCATAGATCGTCGGGAGATCGAGATCCAGAGAGTTGCTACAAAGGAGAACACTGCAGATCCATTCACAAAGGCCTTACCTCTGACACAGTTCGAAAGGCTATTCGAGATGACTGGACTTCGATACGCCAGTACATGGCCCTAGTGCAAGTGGGAGATTGTTAGTGTATATGCCCTAGGGGACATTATTGTATCATACTAGCTTGTATATTACTTAATTGAAGCTTGGGATATTCACAGTTGTATTAACAGTCTTGCACAACATAGTAGTATGCTAATTGGTTTATATCTATCTTAAAATGTGTATATGTTTCTTTTAGCATATCGAGAATACATATTGATAGAGCCCATAGGATCTTGCTTGATTACCAGCGTTGTGATGGCAATCACACTAATGGGGGCTGGGTAGTCTACAAGCACATCCTTTTTCAGGTCCCTAGTCATAGGATTATCGAGACAGGGCATCAGTACTCCGGAGTAGACTAGTGTATACGCTTCTCATCCCAGCAGTGGAAATGGTCTCTCCCACAGCCATTAGTATGTTGTACTGGAGATAGTATGTAGGTGCTCGTTGGGTTACGGGTACACTGGACAGGACTCGCAGGGAACTATTGGTTTGTATTATACCCGTCGTCAGTTAACAGTTCCCAGGTGACATGAGTACAACATAGTCCGTAGACTTGACACTATTGCTTCGCCTCGAGTGTGTTCCTACTGTTCTTAGATTGCTATCGTACCACGGCTCGACTGAGTCGTGCAAACAGGTAGCAGTTGGGTGTAGTCCCGAAGCACTTGGAGGCAGTGGCGGTTAGATAGGATTCGTCTCTCCCGGAGTTGGGGGTTGATATCGCACTGTGTTTGGAGAGCCATTACGCAAGGTCCCTGGCCAAGGCAAGCGAGATTTACTGGTAGGTTTTCCAGTAGCTTCTCAAGGTGTAATGGGCTTCACTCCGACACGACTTATACCGCTTTTAGGGGACTGACGCTTGCCGCCCCTTAGGCCCGATATGCGATAGTCTTAGACGAACAGACCAGACTGTACGGATATTGTCACATAAGGCTCAGTAGGAGTTCGGATGGGTTTCCTCATCGACCTTATTATCGACATCTACCTGGGGACCGTTACGTACAGCTAGTACCGCCTGCATATTGTGGTTAAACCCACTGCCAGCGTAGTGTCGAGACTTTAGAGTCCCACATAGAGGGTTTCCCTGCTTCAGGCGAAACGATATAGAGGTCGTATGGTTTTACGACAGGGTTCAGACATATACGTGTACTTGTGCACGTATGATGTTCGGAAAGATTATACTAGCGGGCTTTAGTTTAAGCCAGATTCTAGTATTGGATTATTGGATTTATGTTGTCTTTGTATATCCGTGTTTTTCGTAAATACGGATTGGAGGGGAATTCTCGTAATTAGTCGAGAAGCTTCTAGAAGAAAGGTGACTCATTTATTTTTAATTCATTTGTGAATTAAACTAAATGAGCTGGAGAGGTGATGTGTAATTTTCATTAATTACACCATGAGTCATGAGGTGATTCACCTCAAGGTAATTAATGAAGCATGGTTGTTGATTATATTTATTATTGTTTAGATATTTTTCATACTTCATAATTATCAAAGAGACTCAAGATTTAATTATTTTTATCACATACACATTCTCTCTCCTCAAGCTCTCATCTTCTTCATCCTAACCCTAATCCTCTCATGTGTTGAGAACCCTAAGGTTAGCAAGACTAATAGATCCTTAATCTATCTCTATATCCTCTAGGTCACTTGGATTAGCAATCCTAGCCATTTAGTTACCTCAAGTTAAAGGTTAAAGCTTGAAGAAGGAACTCTCGGGTGGATCTTCTATTACATCGAGGAGGCCGACGAGGAGGCGAACAACAAGAACAAGAAGGACTAGTATCTTGAGGTATAATCATCTATCATAGTAGTTAACTACTTCTAGATAGTTTGTTAGTTAGGGTTTAGCAAAGATCCATTTGATAGTCGATGTTACTTTGAACAAAATGATTGTTTTTCCTATTCTGCCTCCCCGCATCTTGTGGTGTGTGTAACGTTGACTTACCGTGGTATCAGAGACTAGATAAACCATAACTAACATGTTAGCAAAGTCTTTAGAAATTCGATCGCAATTTAATCCCGGAAAAACGACATTTTCACCAAGTTTCTGCCGATTTTAAATTGGGGTCTAAAATTTTTTCAGGGACCTTAAAAAATACAAGCAGGGTTTTTAAAGAATTGTGAAGAAATTTGGGATCGTGACTCGGCCAAACCGCCGTGGAATCGCGGCCGATCCAAGCGATCCGCCGTGGATCCGCGGCCGAGTTGACACCGAGTCAACCCCAAATTTGCTCAGTTATTCTTCTGTGTTGATGTTGTGTTTTCTGGGATGTTTTGTTTCTGCTCAGGTTTTATGTGCACAGAGAATTTTTTTGGAGTAGATTCATATGTGGTGCTTGATCAAAATTCTAAGAACTTTGGCTAACTGGATTATATCTGTGTTCTGTTTAATG
This sequence comes from Agapanthus africanus, assembly GCA_030015575.1. Lineage (NCBI taxonomy): Eukaryota > Viridiplantae > Streptophyta > Magnoliopsida > Asparagales > Amaryllidaceae > Agapanthus > Agapanthus africanus. The sequence continues at coordinate 259,045,301 of JASDDO010000012.1, read as the reverse complement.
TGTTCGTAAACCTCCCCTAATTGCTAGTATGTCGGTTAGCAGGGGGTTGCATATTTCTGTAATGGTTACTTTATGTTTGTGAATATGAAATTGTTGGAATGTCGTGAATGGATAGCCGGGGATGTGAGACGAGTGTTTCTTTCACTCAAATGTAAATTGTAATTTGTTGTAATATTCTTTTGCGAGGCACATCCGGGTTGAGGTTGTAGCCACCGTTGTATTATTTCATTTACTGCTTTCTGCTCCTATGATAGACCCAAGGTGCGGTGCACAAACTACCGGGAACTTTGAAGTGCTTAGTGGCCTACTCACGTCGTTAAGGGAGACCGCTTCACTTCAGGTACTTGGCGGGTAGTTTTCCGTGCCCGTAGGGGTCTAGGATGGGGTTGGCTATTCATCACGACTGTGTAATCCGTCTTTCATTGCAGGCTCAAAGGAAATGCGGATTCCTAAAATATCCAATATGTTCATCTGTGATCAGGAATGCCTATTATTGCGTCTGACGAATGTACCATATCTATATATGATATCTAATAGGAGTTGCTTATGTTTTGCACCCGCGCTAGCCCAGCCCCCGCTCTATCGTTAGTTAAGTAACCTAACGGGTGAATGACGGGGCCCAGTGGCGAATGCGGATGGCATAAGCGGACGTTGTATTTTCATTGTTTTCAGCAATGATAGGTTAATTGATGGGACGCATTATATTAATGCAAAGAAAATAAACCAAAGTTGAATCGTTGGAACAATTTAAAAGAAACCACTCGGTTCATTTTAAAACAACAGAGCTTAAGCCACTCCTTTTAAAAAGCTATCAGGTTCCTTCGATCATATCAAGTTCACTACGTTCACGGTTTCGCAAAAACCATTCGTAGCCCTCCGTCATTTCATTTGGGTATTCAGTAGTATTCAAGCTATGTATTTTGACCAACGCCAAGGCATAGTGTTTGGTAGCTGCTGGGTATTCATCTGTTACATAGATAGATGAGTTGGTTTAGGACAGTCGTACTGCCATTTGGCCAACGTCAGGGGTATGTACGGGTGGGTTCAAATTAACAAGATAATGATGGGTAGAACTTGACATGTGACTTATGACATTTTGGCCAACGTCAAGGTCATAAGAGCATGGGGCAAAAATCTATATCCGGAGTTTTTAAAGAAACTGAAACTTGCTAGAGTTGCATACCATTTGGAGTGTGATAATTTTGGTAGGATTCCTTCAGCTTTATCACACGATGATATTTGGATCCCGACCCTACTGTGAGTATATGCTACTCATCGGGAGATTCTTTCACTTACCGATCAATGCTAGAAACCAAGTAGGTGTCGAGAAAGGTGTCAACGGGGCTACACCCCCAGGGAAAAGAGGTTATTTAATTAAGGAACTTCGCGAAAGCGTCGTAAAACCTCCCTCGAAGTACCTACACCGGCCTGGCTGAACGGTTAAGCAAGTATTGTACAGTGAGAATAGTCATGACTAATTCGTCTTTTTTGGTTTCAGGAAGGATTCGAGAAACAGTGGGAGCCATCCTGTTTAGGTAAACTAAAAACCACTCTAAACTTGCAAGAGCATCATGCTAAAGTGTTTTCTTCTCTCTCTCCTAATTGCAGCGACCAAGAACATGACGGGCCTTAAGTTATTATTAGATAAAAATATTTTGATAGGGCCAAACTATAAAGATTGGTTCATGAATGTCAAGATGGAAATCACCTATGAAAATTTGGGGTATGTCTTTACTACTAAGGCCCATGCCGTCTCAGGTCCAGAATCCAGTATCGCGGATAAGGAAATCCGCAAGACCTGCGAATTAGACTGCGCGAAGGCCAAATGCATCGTGCTTGCCTCTATGGATAATGAACATCAAAGGATGCACGAGAATATGGATCTTGAAGCCATATTTCTCCACACCAAGGAACTGTATGGAGAGCAATCTCGTATAGCTAGATACGAGACCTCGAAGAACTTGTTTCAGTCGAGGCTGGCCGTCGGATCATCTGTAGGGGAATATGTCCTTAAGATGATTGGATACATTGAGGAGCTCGCGGACCTCGGGACAACATTAAAGAACTTCCAGAACTTGGTTCTTCAGTCCCTTCCTTCCACCTATGCCCAGTTTATCTTGAATTTCAATATTCAAGGTAAAGAAGTTGAACTTCCAGAACTCCTTAACATGATGAGGAGTGCAGAGGGCACCTTGCAGAAAGCAAAGGAAACACCCGCTATGTTTGTTCATGGTGCTTCCTCTTCCAGGTCCAAGGAAAGGACCAAAGGAAGGAAGAAGAAGGCCGCTACCAAACCAAGAGGTGTTGTTGGTAAGGTGGGAGTCAAGGGAAAGGCAAAGGTTGCGGTGCCGGTAGTAGCAAAGGACGAGTGCTTCCACTGTCGTACGAAAGGACATTGGAAGAAGGATTGCAAAGCTTGGAATGCCAAGAACGAGGACCCGAGGCAAGTTGTGGTTTCGGCATCAGGTGTGTTTGTAATTGAAAATTGTCTGTCAATCAACTCTAATTCCTGGGTATTGGATACCGGATCAGGATCTCCTATATGCAATTCATTGCAGGCACCGAGAAGCCGTAGAGTACTGAAGGTTGGTGATATGACCCTCCAGGTTGCTAACGGAGCGAGCGTGGATGCTGTGTCCGTAGGGGATTATCACCTTGGATTGATGAGTGGACATATTTTGGTTTTGCGCAACTGTTTTTGTGTACCTAGTTTAACGTGTAATATCATATCAATATCGTTGTTATCAAAAGAAGGTTATGATTTCACGTTTGTATGCGATGTTGTTAACATCCACCTTAATCATGGTTTGATTGGGTCCGGTGCACTAGATAAAGGTATATACGTGTTAAACCAATTACAAATTTTCAATGTCCAGAACACACTAAAAAGAAAGTCTCCAGATATAAATCAGGCTTTCTTATGGCATTGTAGACTAAGTCACATAAATGAGATAAGGTTAACTAAGTTACATAAAGAAGGATATTTGGATCCGTTCGAATATCAATCTTATGCCACTTGTCAATCATGTCTCAAAGGAAAGATGACAAAGACTCCGTTCACTAGATACGGAGTTAGATCAAGCAAGCTCTTAGGACTCATAAACAACAATGCATGTGGTCCAATGTCTACACATGCAGGAAGCGGTTTTTCATATTTCATTACTTTTACGGATGATTACTCTAGGTATGGATTCATTTTCTTGATGAAACATAAATCCGAGGCCTTTGAGAAATTCCGAGAATATAAGAATGAAGTAGAAAACCAAACAGGCAAAAGTATCAAGACACTGAGATCTGATCGAGGTGGTGAATACTTAAGTGCCGAGTTCCTGGGTTACCTAAAAGAGAAGGGAATTCTCTCTCAGCTTACTCCTCCATATACTCCACAACACAATGGTGTATCGGAAAGACGGAACCGAACCCTATTGGATATGGTACGTTTCATGATGAGTAATGCTGAGTTACCGCGATCTTTTTGGGGTTATGCACTAGAATCAGCTGTATATCTTTTGAACATGGTTCCTACCAAGATGTGCCTACCACACCATATCAGATGTGGAGTGGGAAGAAACCCTATCTTCAGTATCTCAAGATATGGGGATGTACAGCTTTTGTTAAAAAGCAGCATGCGGACAAACTTAAGGCATGCTCAGTACAGTGTAAGTTTGTGGGATATCCAAAGAACTCCAAGGGGTATTTTTTATATTACGCAGAGGAACAAAAGGTTTTTGTTTCTCGTAATGCCCATTTTCTAGAACAGCAGTTTTTAGAAAAGGAAACAAGTAGGAGCGCAATAGAACTGGAAGAAATTCCAGAACCACAAGCTACTAATGAAAGCTTGGTAGAACCAGAAGTTCCAAAAGAACGGGACATTCCCGCATCCCTCCACAAGAGTAATAGTGTAACGTTTTGAAAATCGTTTCGGTGAAATTTTGAAAAAATCGGTAAAATAGGGGGGTTTCTGTAAAAAGTCAAAATACAAATATCTTATTATAAAAATTAAATATACATATTCTAGCTATGTAATTGCTATTATTTGGTGTTTATTGAGCCGCTGGTGAAATTTCAAATTTTCTGAAAAAAATATTATTTTATTATTATTTTAAGCCGTCACTAATACATTTAATTAGGAAAAATTACAAATTGGAATGAGTTGAAACAAATTTTGTGCATCATAAAACATTAAATAAAATTTTATCATGTGGTTTTTGGAACGAAATCATTTGCCAAAACGGTTTAGAAATTATTGAAGAAAAAAGGCTTTTTTTTAGCGTAAATGGTTGTTTGGGGTATTGTATTTATCATTTTTCATCACCCCACACCCGTACCCACACCCACACACCCCCATTCACTTCTCCCCTTAGCTAAATTCATCAGCCCCCATTTTTCCCCACTTGAATTTCAAAGGAAAAGAAATGAAAGAAAAGAAAAGAAAATGGATAAATTAGTTAGACTTTTGACCTTGAATTGACTTTGACTTTCTCCCCATTTTTCTCCACCTCCCTCTCTCTCCTCCCCCACTCATTTTCTGGCCAAAATCTGAACCCCAACAGCCCTTCATTCTTCATCTCCTTCTCTTTAAAAAAGTTCTTCAAAAATGCTTGAAAAATCCACAAAAAATCAAGCAAAAAATCCAAATCAAAATCCACCTCCTACCCATTTACCCTTGGCTACCATAGCATGGATCTAGGGATTTAGATTTCAATTTGGGAGGCTAAGTGTGATTGTGGGTTCTTCAAATTATTTGGGTATAAATTCTAACCTTTTTGCTTAATTTGTTGTTAATTGCTTAGGTTAGCTTAATTAATTGTTTAATTAGGTTTTTAATTAGTTTTAGGTGCATGATTTAAAATTCAAGAGAGGGGTTTGATTTTAAATTGGTATTTTGTGTTGTGAGATTTAGTTTATTTGATATAATTGACATATTAATGTTATGCTAAATCCAATTTAAGTTGCTAGTTTGCATATTTGTTAATTTAAAATTGATAATTATATAATTGCTAACTAGGTTTTTGGAAATTTATTAAATGGTTTAAATTAAAATATGATTAAGGTTTCATGACATTATTAGCATTATAAATTTTGGTTTAATACTATTGTATATGCAAAACTAAGCTTAATGGATGAATTGTGAAATTTACTTTAAAAAGTGTAAAAATTGATATGTTTGCAAACTAGAATTTTGGAGTTTATGAAATTTAATGAGATTAAATTATGGGAATTATTTTTATGACTTATTTAAGATATTTAGTGAATATTGTGGCTGTTAGATTCGTTTATACATCGAGTTTTGTACTAAAACGGCGATTTGTGCTTGCTAGATTTTCGGAAAAATGACTTTTTAAGTGAAGTTGGGGTTTTTGTGAATTTTAAGCTAATTTATATTATAATTAGTGCTTGTAATTGTACAAATGAATGTGTTGGGAGCTTTCTCGATGGTTTGGCGTTTGTACGCCGACGTCGAGGGTTTTTCGGTCGATTTGTGAAAGCAACCGTAGGTTTTGACCTATATGGGTTCCGTGCGTCGTTTTGGTCATGAGTCGGATTTTAATGCGATATGGTGCGTTATGATATATAGGTACCCCATGTGGACTTCGAGACGACAAGAAAGCGCGTGGCGACGTCGGCACCGGCGAGCGAGGACCAGGTGAGTAGATTTATATCTACGGGGAGAAGTCCGGTGGATGGCGTATAGCACCCCCGCAGTTCGTGGTGATGTATACGAATACGTATACACACACACATATATTTATATATATATTGTTTGAGTTATTGATGATAAATATGGATATTTGGTGTTCTTGGATGATTGAGTGCCGCGAAACCCTAGAGTAGCGGTCGCACACACTTGCACACACCCATCCATACTTGCATACTTTCTTTTTTTCTTTTGTGCACATACGGGAATATATAGTTATGTGTTCACATAGGTATAGGACTATGTGTTTACATACGGATTTGGGGATGATACTTGGGATTGAGATGAGTCGATGAGATTTGTGTTGAGATTGTGATATCGGTGATATGGCAGGATTCGTACTTGAGGTACGTCCTGGTGTTATAGCGAATCTTGGGGCGACGATACGGATGAATAGTATTATAAATAGGTGGTCGACATGTGATCGTGATAGGAGATGTGTTATGCTAGGATATTGGTCCTAGGCTGTATTGGGCGATGTATACCCCTTGATGATGATATGTGCTGATGATATCGGTTTGTACGAGACTGTCGATCAGTAGTCAGATCATGACTATATTGATGATATTAGTATTGTACTAGACATAGGTCAGTACCTTAGACTATGATCTTTGATAAAGAGGATACCGGATGAATAATGTGATGAATATGATTTTGACCCGTACCCAGATTTGGGATGCCGTACGACGGATTTACGTACGAGCTATATTGATGATTGATCCGCACTCTTGACTTGGGATGCCTGATTATAGATATGGTATCGGATATGATATTATTGAGGCGGGATCACCGACTATACATATACAGGTATGTATATGTATCGACTCAGATGATAGGCGGTTTCCTTACCTGTAGTTCAGCTTGTTAGTTCAGCCGTATAGTTTAGTGTAGTTGTTAGATTAGATTAGACTTCTTACCTATTTCAAAAACTAACGAATCGTGGGCATTTTTAAAGACAGCTCAAGGGAATCTACGGATATTTCAAAAAAACGACGTATCTTTTCATAAAAACACCGTAGCCCCTATTTTCAAAACCCCATGATTCGTGTTATTTCAAAAGGCACCATTCGTAGGACTTATATTAGATTATTGCAGATTAGTTATCGTTGTGTCTAGTATTCAGCTCCCGCACATTATTGTTGTTCGCTCTGCCTCGCATATTTATTTTGCTGCATATTCCATTATTGATATCATGTTGTTAGGACACCAGCACCATTACCGATGATGCGTATGTACCACGTACACCTACTTGCCGGCTCACACACATCTTCATCGGTAATTGCCATGTCACGTACACTTTAGAGAATATAATTGCTTGACTTAGATTGTTAGCTAGTAGTGTTGACATGATATTAGTGTACTTCCCTTATATGTCATATTAGACATTGTAGTTATTACCTACCACTTCATGCATACTGTTATTCAGTTGTTCATGCCTAGTTCATTATCATTGACATATGCACTTGTGATGATTTCTTGAAATTTATGATATTTCTGGATTTCGGGGAAAGCCGCAAAATTTACAACTTATGATATTTTAAAATATAAAATGTTGCGGTTTTCTAGTGATGTAAGGGTCGTCCACCATGAGTTTGCTGTGGTTTTGGAGATCCGTGTCGAGGAGTGGAGGAACCGTCACGGGTACATGGTGGGCCCGGTATGGTACCCCGGGGCAAGAGGAACGTGGTGTTGACGTTGAGCCTGGCTGGGGAGCACTACCTACCGGTGATATTACCCGACGCGTCGGATATCCGGAGGATACCGTCGTGGTCTTGAGATGGATGGTAGGGGCCGGTCTGGACTGACGGCGCCCTAGATATTGAGATTGAGACATTGATATTTCGAGAAAGTGAGATTTATGTTTTGTGTCGATGCTAGACACTGTTGATACTGATTTCGTTTATGATGCCTCAGTTTAAAAATACGAAGGAAATCTCACTAATTTATGAAAACAGTTTCTTCATTTACATGTATTCTGTTTCATGCATGCATACCTCATTCATATGATATATTGCTACCTGAGGCACTGACACGGGCACATGAAATTACACTCGGGTTAGATATTACCCTAGACATTGTCATAGGCTGCCTGTTATACATATATTTGAGGATATATTATGATCATTGACCTAGGTTGCGTTATTTATGCGATTTCTGTGCGTAGATGTTTTTCTATTCACGAGTTGGCAACTCACCCCCGTTGTGCCCCAGTTTCTTGCAGATTTGCCGTACAGGTTTCATTACGGCTTTGCGGGCTCAGTTTCATTCGGGTGACTTGCTAGTAGGTGGGTTTATTGTATCTTACCCATCATTATACCTTGTATATTATATTTCAGTTGTATCTAGAAGTTCCATCAACCAAACTTGTATTTTATTGAGATAGAGACCAGTGTTGTTTATTCTTTCGACCTTAGAGTCGCTCGTTATATTTCCGGTGGTTTTGAGTTCCCTTTTGAGTTTTTGATCCTCGCCGTTGGAGTTGTATATTATATTGCTTGTGTGGTTGTGACCGTCGATTGACGAAGAGCTAGCTCCCGCTTGGGGATGCCTTTTTCTTGATTTCGTATACTATTCATGTTGTATCCCGTTTGGGGGCCAGTATTTACAAAGGAGACTTTGCCGAAATTTTCAGTAAATTTTTGATGTTTTTAGAAACCCGCATAATTCGGCTTATGCTATTAAAACTACTTGATTTAAATTGGTTTTTCCTACTCTCTACTACTCTTCTTGGTTTGGATTTCTGGGTTTTCGGTTTACTTAGATTACGTACGTCTCGAGACGTTCGTAGTTTAAGTGCCGGTCATGTTCCGTACTTTCGGGTCGTGACAAAGTTGGTATCAGAGCGTTAGGTTTTACCTTCGGAGCGTAGGATGACCCTTGGTTGATGGAATAGGTGACTAAAGTAGAGTGGCGTACCGTGGGTATGTTCCGCGGCATACTTACGATACGCTACTCCACTTAAGAAGCCTTAGGATGTACATTTCCGTGTTCGGTATTATATTCCTTCCTGATCTAGCCTCATCGGTACCAGTTTGGTTTTGCTGCCACGATTACGGGCAGGGAGAGATACGGCTAGAGTTGCGGTCAGCACGAGCTCGGCACGAACGAGGACTGACCACGGCATGATTCCGGCGACACCCGATTATAGAGAGGTGTCTTTTGACTGTGTTTCCGCGCCACGAGCGTTTGGCGGATCGCCTTTATGAGGTTACTCGGATGTGCTGATCGACATTAGAGGATTGAGCTATTGATAGAGGCCAGCCAGATCTTGATGACCGTTGGTGTGTTGCTTATTCATGATGATCGAGGCACTGTTCGGCGTGCAGACGAGCGAGCCAGTTATTGCTGCGAACGACGAGGTATTGCCCCAGATGCTGGAGTTAGTGCAGAACGAGTTGTACTAAGAGATGATAGAAGGTCGCTAGTCATCGTGGATGAATGACTAGGACATGTGGATCGTTCGCCTAACCCGATGCGAGGTCATCAGATAGATGGATTCCAGCTAGAGACGACTTCACGTGGAGACGTTGGGAGTCGACAGAGACGATCGAATGTCAGAAACCTATTATTCCAAGTTTAAGATAGTCGGAAAGACATGCAGGCAATTCTATGGTCCCTCTAGAAGAATGAAACCCTAACTCAACTTAATGACCGTGTGAAAGCCTTTGAACCTTAGGGTTTGCGGCAGTTCTGCGGCGCCATTAGTGAGGCTTGGGTTTGCCCTTCTACGGCTGGACCACCGATGCTGTGGTATGTACTCGATACTATTAAACTGTACCCAAGATGTTGAGCTCTTGGGGGATTATGAGGTTTTGACGACTCGATCGGATGGTTCGACTTCAATCGGATGCTAGGTGGTGAGATGCATTCTTGGGAGACTCCAGGTACGAGGATAGCCGTTGGAGCTCAGTCCATGCAGCCGCGACGAGACGAGTCCAAAGCAGACGACATTAGAGAAAAGTGGAATAAGAGGTTCACACCAGATCTAGATGAGATGACGTTCCACTCCGCCGACATCAGAGAGGCGATGCGCATGCCGAGGCATGGTACTTGGACTTACCTTCCAGAAGGAGTCGCGATGAGTATGCAGTCGTTCCAGAGCAAGATGCAGATATAGGAAAGGACAATGACTTCCGGACAGTTGGCAGAGACGAGACATGGAAGAGACCGTGAGCAGGATTCCTTCCAGGATACTGCTGCGATGATACTTGCACCCAGGATCAGATGTGTCACGTGCATTCAGAGAGCCAGAGGCCGACGCCAGTGATATGCTGCCTTGACAGGGCCGATGAGCCGATGGATTGTGAGATTGGTAATCCAAGGAGAAGACTTGGACCCTGGAGTGGTCATGTTACGCACACCAGCAGGCCAGAGTTCATGATCATCGACGAGACGTCCCACTAGTGACCGCGACAGTTGGCCCGAGATTCTTAGAGGTTGCATGAGCGGTACTGTTCCGCCATTATTGATTTCGATGTTTTGGATGATTTATTCGTATGATTTGATTTTGATGATTGAGGATTTACGATCTTTGCACAGTGTTGCACTTGATAACGTTTTCGTGCTTTAGTTTCACATGTTTGTGATTTTACGGTTTTAAACAGTTGAGTTGATTTTGTGCGTATGCACGCACGCGATTTGGTTCCTGCACTCTGTATAGTTTATATATGCTGGCAGTGCAGTGACATGTATTATATGCACTTGGATACACTGGATTTCGATTTCGAGGGTGATGCTCGACATTTGTTTTGTGCATTTTATGCACCGGATTGGATTTTTAGCGCCTGTTGGGCGTCTGTTACGAGATGCGATTTGGTGCACACCAGATGCACTAATTCGAGATTTTTCGTGCATGTCAGATGCACCTGATTTGCTGTCAGGCACACATGTTGCCTACGACAGATGTTTCGTGCACACCTGATGCACATAGATGTTGTTTCTATGCGCATGTATGGCACATTCATGGATTTTGATTTCCGTGCGCACCAGACACACGTAGTATTCATGTGCATATTTTGGGATTGATTTCTTATAGAGCTGTACGTTTTTATGATATTGCTATGTGTTTTCGTACTGAGCAGGACTAGTCAGAGGACAGTACCTGAATATATTTTGCATGCATTGATAGTTATTGAAGGGATTTCCAAAAAGCGAGCTATAGCCTCAGTATTTACCTACGTGTCTGATATGACACGAAATGTTTAAAACAAGAAGACCCTTCTAAATTGTTTCCAAAACGGCGGAACATACATTTCAAACAAAGGTATATATATATATATATATATATATAGTTATTTTCTTATGATAGACGTCCACCACTGTGCAGTGTTATACGCGTTGCACAGCGACTTAAAGAGATTTGGCATGCATTTCTTTCAGATACTTACAGATATAGATTGAATATTTACATGTATAGTTTCGAGTATGTCATATTGGTTTTGATTTGGATTTGGCATTGATGTCTTCTCCATGACTCCGATGATTGCGGGATGCTTGACGGAGTTTTGATTTGAGTTATATACTCATTTTTCAAGCGCATGCGCTGCGCTACGATTTGTTGTATGTATTTACAATTTCGGAGCCCCGACGACTTGATGGGTTTTCTTAGATGTTTTAGTATTTGGGGGAGTTTGAATTTAAATTCGGGGACCGAATTTCTTTAAGGGGGGAAGATTGTAACGTTTCGGTGAAATTTTGAAAAAATCGGTAAAATAGGGGGGTTTCTGTAAAAAGTCAAAATACAAATATCTTATTATAAAAATTAAATATACATATTCTAGCTATGTAATTGCTATTATTTGGTGTTTATTGAGCCGCTGGTGAAATTTCAAATTTTCTGAAAAAAATATTATTTTATTATTATTTTAAGCCGTCACTAATACATTTAATTAGGAAAAATTACAAATTGGAATGAGTTGAAACAAATTTTGTGCATCATAAAACATTAAATAAAATTTTATCATGTGGTTTTTGGAACGAAATCATTTGCCAAAACGGTTTAGAAATTATTGAAGAAAAAAGGCTTTTTTTAGCGTAAATGGATGTTTGGGGTATTGTATTTATCATTTTTCATCACCCCACACCCGTACCCACACCCACACACCCCCATTCACTTCACCCCTTAGCTAAATTCAGCAGCCCCCATTTTTCCCCACTTGAATTTCAAAGGAAAAGAAATGAAAGAAAAGAAAATGGATAAATTAGTTAGACTTTTGACCTTGAATTGACATTGACTTTCTCCCCATTTTTCTCCACCTCCCTCTCTCTCCTCCCCCACTCATTTTCTGGCCAAAATCTGAACCCCAACAGCTCTTCATTCTTCATCTCCTTCTCTTTAAAAAAGTTCTTCAAAAATGCTTGAAAAATCCACAAAAAATCAAGCAAAAAATCCAAATCAAAATCCACCTCCTACCCATTTACCTTTGGCTACCATAGCATGGATCTAGGGATTTAGATTTCAATTTGGGAGGCTAAGTGTGCTTGTGGGTTCTTCAAATTATTTGGGTATAAATTCTAACCTTTTTGCTTAATGTGTTGTTAATTGATTAGGTTAGCTTAATTAATTGTTTAATTAGGTTTTTAATTAGTTTTAGGTGCATGATTTAAAATTCAAGAGAGGGGTTTGATTTTAAATTGGTATTTTGTGTTGTGAGATTTAGTTTATGTGATATAATTGACATATTAATGTTATGCTAAATCCAATTTAAGTTGCTAGTTTGCATATTTGTTAATTTAAAAGTGATAATTATATAATTGCTAACTAGGTTTTTGGAAATTTATTAAATGGTTTAAATTAAAATATGATTAAGGTTTCATGACATTATTAGCATTATAAATTTTGGTTTAATACTATTGTATATGCAAAACTAAGCTTAATGGATGAATTGTGAAATTTACTTTAAAAAGTGTAAAAATTGATATGTTTGCAAACTAGAATTTTGGAGTTTATGAAATTTAATGAGATTAAATTATGGGAATTATTTTTATGACTTATTTAAGATATTTAGTGAATATTGTGGTCGCTAGATTCATTTATACATCGAGTTCTGTACTAAAACGGCGATTTGTGCTTGCTAGATTTTCGGAAAAATGACTTTTTAAGTGAAATTGGGGTTTTTGTGAATTTTAAGCTATTTTATATTATAATTAGTGCTTGTAATTGTACAAATGAATGTGTTGGGAGCTTTCTCGATGGTTTGGCGTTTGTACGCCGACGTCGAGGGTTTTTAGGTCGATTTATGAAAGCAACCTTAGGTTTTGACCTATGTGGGTTTCGTGCGTCGTTTTGGTCATGAGTCGGATTTTAATGCGATATGGTGCGTTATGATATGTAGGTACCCCATGTGGACTTCGAGACGACAAAAAAGCGCGTGGCGACGTCGGCACCGGCGAGCGAGGACCAGGTGAGTAGATTTATATCTACGGGGAGAAGTCGGGTGGATGGCGTATAGCACCCCCGCAGTTCGTGGTGATGTATACGAATACGTATACACACACACATATATTTATATATATATTATTTGAGTTATTGATGATAAATATGGATATTTGGTGTTCTTGGATGATTGAGTGCCGCGAAACCCTAGAGTAGCGGTCGCACACACTTGCACACACCCATCCATACTTGCATACTTTCTTCTTTCTTTTGTGCACATACGGGAATATATAGTTATGTGTTCACATAGGTATAGGACTATGTGTTCACATACGGATTTGAGGATGATACTTGGGATTGAGATGAGTCGATGAGATTTGTGTTGAGATTGTGATATCGGTGATATGGCAGGATTCGTACTTGAGGTACGTCCTGGTGTTATAGCGAATCTTGGGGCGACGATACGGATGAATAGTGTTATAAATAGGTGGTCGACATGTGATCGTGATAGGAGATGTGTTATGCTAGGATATTGGTCCTAGGCTGTATTGGGCTATGTATACCCCTTGATGATGATATGTGCTGATGATATCGGTTTGTACGAGACTGTCGATCAGTAGTCAGATCATGACTATATTGATGATATTAGTATTGTACTAGACATAGGTCAGTACCTTAGACTATGATCTTTGATAAAGAGGATACCGGATGAATAGTATGATGAATATGATTTTGACCCGTACCCAGATTGGGGATGCCGTACGACGGATTTACGTACGAGCTATATTGATGATTGATCCGCACTCTTGACTTGGGATGCCTGATTATAGATATGGTATCGGATATGATATTATTGAGGCGGGATCACCGACTATACATATACAGGTATGTATATGTATCGACTCAGATGATAGGCGGTTTCCTTACCTGTAGTTCAGCTTGTTAGTTCAGCCGTATAGTTTAGTGTAGTTGTTAGATTAGATTAGACTTCTTACCTATTTCAAAAACTAACGAATCGTGGGCATTTTTAAAGACAGCTCAAGGGAATCTACGGATATTTAAAAAAAACGACGTATCTTTTCATAAAAACACCGTAGCCCCTATTTTCAAAACCCCATGATTCGTGTTATTTCAAAAGGCACCATTCTTAGGACTTATATTAGATTATTGCAGATTAGTTATCGTTGTGTCTAGTATTCAGCTCCCGCACATTATTGTTGTTCGCTCTGCCTCGCATATTTATTTTGCTGCATATTCCATTATTGATATCATGTTGTTAGGACACCAGCACCATTACCGATGATGCGTATGTACCACGTACACCTACTTGCCGGCTCACACACATCTTCATCGGTAAATGCCATGTCACGTACACTTTAGAGAATATAATTGCTTGACTTAGATTGTTAGCTAGTAGTGTTGACATGATATTAGTGTACTTCCCTTATATGTCATATTAGACATTGTAGTTATTACCTACCACTTCGTGCATACTGTTATTCAGTTGTTCATGCCTAGTTCATTATCATTGACATATGCACTTGTGATGATTTCTTGAGATTTATGATATTTCTGGATTTCGGGGAAAGCCGCAAAATTTACAACTTATGATCTTTTAAAATATAAAATGTTGCGGTTTTCTAGTGATGTAAGGGTCGTCCACCATGAGTTTGCTGTGGTTTTGGAGATCCGTGTCGAGGAGTGGAGGAACCGTCACGGGTACATGGTGGGCCCGGTATGGTACCCCGGGGCAAGAGGAACGTGGTGTTGACGTTGAGCCTGGCTGGGGAGCACTACCTACCGGTGATATTACCCGGCGCGTCGGATATCCGGAGGATACCGTCGTGGTCTTGAGATGGATGGTAAGGGCCGGTCTGGACTGACGGCGCCCTAGATATTGAGATTGAGACATTGATATTTCGAGACAGTGAGATTTATGTTTTGTGTCGATGCTAGACACTGTTGATACTGATTTCGTTTATGATACCTCAGTTTAAAAATACGAAGGAAATCTCACTAATTTATGAAAACAGTTTCTTCATTTACATGTATTCTGTTTCATGCATGCATACCTCATTCATATGATATATTGCTACCTGAGGCACTGACACGGGCACATGAAATTACACTCGGGTAAGATATTACCCTAGACATTGTCATAGGCTGCCTGTTATACATATATTTGAGGATATATTATGATCATTGACCTAGGTTGCGTTATTTATGCGATTTCTGTGCGTAGATGTTTTTCTATTCACGAGTTGGCAACTCACCCCCGTTGTGCCCCAGTTTCTTGCAGATTTGTCGTACAGGTTTCATTACGGCTTTGCGGGCTCAGTTTCATTCGGGTGACTTGCTAGTAGGTGGGTTTATTGTATTTTACCCATCATTATACCTTGTATATTATATTTCAGTTGTATCTAGAAGTTCCATCAACCAAACTTGTATTTTATTGAGATAGAGACCAGTGTTGTTTATTCTTTCGACCTTAGAGTCGCTCGTTATATTTCCGGTGGTTTTGAGTTCCCTTTTGAGTTTTTGATCCTCGCCGTTGGCGTTGTATATTATATTTCTTGTGTGGTTGTGACCTTCGATTGACGAAGAGCTAGCTCCCGCTTGGGGATGCCTTTTTCTTGATTTCGTATACTATTCATGTTGTATCCCGTTTGGGGGCCAGTATTTACAAAGGAGACTCTGCCGAAATTTTCAGTAAATTTTTGATGTTTTTAGAAACCCGCATAATTCGGCTTATGCTATTAAAACTACTTGATTTAAATTGGTTTTTCCTACTCTCTACTACTCTTCTTGGTTTGGATTTCTGGGTTTTCGGTTTACTTAGATTACGTACGTCTAGAGACGTTCGTAGTTTAAGTGCCGGTCATGTTCCGTACTTTCGGGTCGTGACAAATAGGCCGTCTCATCCGCCTGAGAGATACTACGGTTTTCTCATAGACGGGGATAGAGAGGATTGCGTCATTGATAATGATGAACCTACTAGCTTCCAGCAGGACATCCAGAGCGGCAACTCAGTAAGATGGATGGATGCAATGCAAAACGAGATGGAGTCCATGTACACTAACAAAGTATGGACTTTGGACTTTGCTCCAGATGGGGTAAAACTCATAGGATGCAAGTGGATCTTCAAACAGAAGATTGGTGTAGATGGACAGGTGGAAACCTATAAGGCTAGACTTGTTGCAAAGGGTTTTCGTCAAAGGCCTGGCTTGGACTATGACGAAACTTTTTCTCCAGTAGCTATGCTCAAATACATTCGGATCCTTCTTGCCATTGCTGCCTTCCACGATTGTCACGACCCGCTTCCCAGAGTACGCAAGATTGGGCACGTGACATAGCCAACCATGCTACCTGTGGGTAGGAAATATCCATCCACAGTCACATTACGGTTGTAGAGATATCAAGAACAACATAAAAAAACTATCTAACACATGTCCAAATCCATAATAACAAGAATCAATAAACAATAGGTGCGGAAGCTAATGATCCAATACAATGAATAAACAGTACGTCCCATAATGCGGGCTCACATCTGGAAATGAAATGAAATAAATAAACTAAACCCTAAGGAACTCACAGTTCAGCCTGCTGGCTGAAGTACTCCTGCTCGGTCGTAGACAGTGGTACGGAATCTGGGCCATGCAAAACCCAGACGTCAGCGCGTCATGACATCAAATATATAGTATAAACATGGTAATAAACAATGCAAGCATGAACATGAGTAAAGCAGTAATAAGAAATAATCAAGCAGGGTAATGTGCAATGGTGACTAAACTGTCCTTTCAGGTTTTCTACTCTATAGTCTTTGAAACCAATTGATGAATCGTCGATGTAACTCAATAGTATCCCGTGCGTGCCCGGGACCACGGTCAAAGCCCTCGGGGATGAATCCGAGACATGCCGCTAAGCAGTAAAAGGTAGCAAGATGGACGAGTGATGTCAGCATCACCACTCCGGAGCTGGCCAAGCCCGTAAGACTGATCAGAACAAGTATCGAACTGTTGAGTTACAAGTCGGTTTCACCTTGATTTCCCCATACCCCCAGGTTATGTATGTCAGGTCAGGTATTCAGTAGTCACGGACTAATGCCAACAGAGAATCCGGTAAAAGTAGGTCTGTCTCGATAGACAGCAGGAATGGTCAGGTTGTCGGCATTAGGCATGAAATCATGAAACAAGTCATGTCATGGTACAACAAGATGAGTCGGTATGTATATATATGTCATGTGTAGCAGGGTCAGGCCAATATGTAGTGCAATCGGGTATGTGCTCACAACAGGTATACAATCAATAATGAACAGCAGCAGGAAACAGTAAATAACCATATTATACCATGTAAACACAGTGGTGTTTTGTATTCTCTTATTAACAGGTTCAGACATCCTTGGGTGCAACAATCACAGGGTAAAACAGTATTAATAACACGAAGCAAAGAAGCCATTAAAACTACAGCATAATAATAGTTACAAGGATGATCTAGCAATTTAAGCAAGGGCGTGCTAATTGGTTTAATTAGTTAAAGTATGGAATGATAGTATACCGATTAATTACACGAAACTACCATACTGATTTAATGTTAAGCCTTATTGTGACCGTCCGTTTTAAGTTATGAACTAATATGATAATCACGAGAAAAGCAAGACTTGATATTGTGT
Source organism: Agapanthus africanus (assembly GCA_030015575.1). Taxonomy (NCBI): domain Eukaryota; kingdom Viridiplantae; phylum Streptophyta; class Magnoliopsida; order Asparagales; family Amaryllidaceae; genus Agapanthus; species Agapanthus africanus. Next base: position 259,027,559 of record JASDDO010000012.1, on the reverse strand, counting down.
ACTAGCATGTTAAAGCAAGTATTCGGATACTTGCCTCGACGGTTTCGCAAACCGGAAAGCACGGATGCGACGTCGGTAGAAAACACGAGACGGGTGTACGGATCTCGGATCGAGTCCCAACAGCGAACAACGGGATCACACGGACCAGGGTACCTCGCTGGAGCATCGGGTTCAAAAGACGGCACGGTCGGATTCCGGCAAAAGTCATCGGCAACGAGGTTAGCAACAATGATATGATACACGCAAATAACGACCAGCGAGGGGGATTGTACCAAAAGGAAGGACAAGGGAAACTTACAGGGAAGAAGCAGGGTGCAACCACGATGGCTCGATGGCACTGGAACGCCGGCGAGGCAGCGACGGCGAACAACGATGGCTGGAAATCCTGGGTTCGTTGGAAAGAGGTGCTGCAGTGAGAATAAGGGTGGTAGTCGACTCTGGTGGTCGAGGGGGAAGGGAGGTGGTCGGAGGTGGCGTCGACGACGAGGTCTGCGGGGGTTGGAGGCGTCGTCGGGTTGGGTGCAGGCGTGGAAGAGAGCGGGAGAACGAGGGGAGGAAGGTGCGGCTAGGTCGAGGGGGTGTTGATGGCGGCGACGAGGTCACGGGGAGGTCGGCGGTGAGGTCGCGAGGGCTAGGGTTAGGGTTTGCTTGGGTGTTCTCGTGGTCGATGGGGAAGAGAAGGCGGCTGCATGCGAGAAGAAGAAATAGAGGAAGAGAGAGAGAGAGATTGGAGAGAGAGATAGAGATTTGATGAGATAGAGAGAGAGGGAGAATGAGGAGAGAGACAGAGAGAGGCGGAGAGAGAGAGAGATGTGAAAGGGGCCCCACGAGGCTGATCACTTGCTCGTGATTGGCTGAGGCGAGATATGAGAAGGAAATTGCAGTTAAAGAAGATTTAAAATCGTATATAATTAGTTTAAGGTATTAAATTTAAATGGGCCTTTTTGGCGCGAAATGAAACATTTCCAAATCGCGCCCGGGTTGCGCCCAAATGTTCCAAATTCAAATTATAGGATTTTAAGCGGGTTCCAAATTTTGAAAAGAGGTGTTTAATGATTAAAATGCATGCCCCCAAGTCGGACACTTGCACGCGCGCGTAGTCGTCCAAACTTGCCCGTTTAGCCAAACGGAACGGAATCTCGACACGCGGACGCTACCACGCGACTAGCGGCGACGAGTAGGCCAACATGGACACTTCAAATTTCATTTTAGGAGTTAAAATTTGTTATGTGCCTAAATGACTTAACCGGTTAAAATTTAGCAATAAATCCCAGAAAAACAGAATAATTGGAAATGAGCAATATATAACCCTCAACTAGTAATATAAATAGTATTATTGGGCTCGGGTGTTACATCATACCCAACTACAAAAAGAATTTCGTCCTCGAAATTCCAAGAATACAAGATAGCTAACTACTGGAAAAGGTGAGGGAATTTCTGCCGGATCTCGTCTTCTCGCTCCCAAGTGGATTCTCCATGCGATCGATTTCCCCAAGAAACTAGCACAAGAGGGATAACCTTGTTCTTAAGAACCTTTTCTCTCCGATCCTTGATTTCAACTGGTCGCACTTCAAAAGTCAGGTCCTCCCGTACGGTCAACTCCGAATGATCCAAGACATGAGTCTCATCATGAACATACCTCCGTAGTTGAGACACATGAAACACATCGTGAACTCCTGCTAATGACTGTGGTAACGCCAACCGGTACGATACCTCTCCAACACGCTCCAAAATCTCGAAGGGTCCAACGAATCGAGGACTAAGCTTTCCCCGACTGCCAAAGCGAATCACCCCTCTAGTCGGTGATATCTTCAGGAATACCAAATCACCCACGGCGAACTCTAGAGGTCTTCTTGACGTGTCGGCCCAACTTTTCTGTCTGTCTTGAGCTGCCTTCATATGCTTCCTGATAGTATTCACCTTCTCGACTGTCTGTACCACCAAATCTGGTCCTAGTAACCTTCGTTCACCAACATCCTCCCAACAAACCGGCGAACGGCACTTACGACCATACAACGCTTCAAACGGAGCCATCTGAATTGTAGCTTGGAAGCTATTGTTGTACGAAAACTCCACCAGGTGTAGATGATCCTCCCAAGAACCTTTGAAGTCTAACATGCAAGCCCTCAACATATCTTCAAGGGTCTGGATCGTTCTCTCCGATTGTCCATCAGTTTGAGGATGATAAGCTGTGCTAAACTTCAGTCGAGTCCCCAAACTTTCTTGTAAACTCCTCCAAAAGTGCGACAAGAACCGAGTGTCCCGATCGGACACGATGCTTACCGGTACTCCATGCAATCTGACAATCTCCTGCATGTACCGCTCTGCCAAAGTCTCCGTCGATTGACCAACCCGAAAAGGAATAAAGTGAGCTGCCTTGGTCAACCGATCGACAATCACCCATACTGCATTGTTGCCCTTTGGACTCCGCGGTAAAGCTGTCACGAAATCCATGGTTATATGTTCCCACTTCCACTGAGGAATCGGAAGTGGTTGCAACAAACCAGCAACCCTTTGGTGTTCAGCCTTGACTTGCTGACACACCAAGCACTTAGCCACGAAGCGAGCAATTTCCCGTTTCATACCTTCCCACCAGAAGTGCGGTCGAATATCTCGGTACATTTTTGTCCCTCCTGGATGTACAGAGTAAGCTGAACTGTGTGCCTCCTTCATGAGCTCTTCTCGCACATCTCCTTTTGGCACACACACACGGCTACCATATCTCAACGAATCGTCTTCGTGGATCAGTAAATCGGTTCGTAGTCCGGCTTCAACCTGCTCTTGAAACTTTTGCAGTCTAGGATCCTGCGATTGTGCCGCTTTAATCTTCTCAACTAAGGACGACTGTACTTGCAACTGCATCAACTGTCCTGTAGCATGTGGTAGTACAACCTCCAAGTCAAATCTCTGAAAATCCGCAATGATCTCCCTTTGTGCGGTCAAAACCTGAATTGCTGGTAACCGACTCAGCGCATCTGGCACGACGTTAACTTTTCCCGGGTGGTACTTAAGATCAAGGTCGTAGTCGGCCATCAGCTCCAACCATCTGCGTTGCCTCATGTTCAACTCCTTCTGAGTAAACACATACTTTAAACTCTTGTGATATGTAAAGACTTCAACTCTCTCGCCCAGAAGGTAGTGTCTCCAAATCTTCAGGGCGAAGATCACGGCTGCAAGCTCTAAGTCATGAGTCGGATAGTTCTTCTCGTGAGTCTTCAATTGTCTCGATGCGTAAGCGACGACTTTCCCATTCTGCATTAAAACACATCCCAATCCTTTTCCAGATGCGTCGCTGTGAATCACCAGTCCTCCTGAATTATCCGGTACGGTCAGGATCGGGGCGGTTATCAATTTCTGCTTCAACGTCTCAAAGGCCAATGCACATCCATCCGTCCAAACAAACGGTACCTCCTTTCGTGTGAGCTTGGTTAACGGCTCAGCTACGCGATCGAAGTTCTCCACAAATCCTCTGTAGTATCCGGCGAGTCCAAGAAAACTCCTTATCTCCGCAACATTCTTCGGAATAGGCCAATCTCGAACTGCTGTAATCTTCTCGGGATCAACGGCGATTCCATCGCCCGACACGACATGCCCCAAAAACTTCACTTCTTCCAGCCAGAATTCGCACTTACTCATCTTCGCGAATAATTTCTCTTGTCTCAGCGTCTACAGTGCGATCCTTAAGTGCTCAGCATGCTCCTCCGGACTCTTCGAGTACACCAGAATATCGTCAATGAATACCACAATAAACTGGTCCAAGAACGGTGCAAAGATCCTGTTCATCAAATCCATGAATATTGCCGGCGCATTAGTCACTCCGAAGGGCATCACTAAATACTCGAAATCCCCATACCGAGTTCGAAACGCCGTCTTGCAAATGTCTCCTGCCTTCACTCGGACCTGATGATATCCTGATCGCAAGTCCAGTTTCGAGAATACCCTCGCGCCACTAAGCTGCTCAAAAAGTTCTCCAATGCGAGGGATCGGGTATTTGTTCTTAATAGTCACCCGGTTCAATTCTCGATAATCAATGCACATCCTTCTCGTGCCATCCTTCTTCTTTACTAAAAGAACTGGAGCTCCCCATGGCGAGTTGCTGCTTCGAATCCATCCCTTCTCGAGTAATTCACCCACTTGTTTCTTAACTTCTTCCAATTCCACCGGTGCCATCGGATAATAAGATTTTGATACTGGCGCTGCACCAGGGATAAGGTCAATCGCAAACTCCACATCTCGCTTCGACGGTAAGCCCGAAATATCTTCAAACACATCCATAAAGTCGCGGACAACTGCCGGCTCTTCACTATTATCCACTACCATAGCCGCAAGAACACTGTTCGTCGGCCTAGCCCTAAACTCGACTGGCCCGACAGAACTGCTTCCTCCAATGAAAGTAAACTCAGGGTGTCCGGGAATCTGGAAAATTACTTCCCTTGCCCTACAATCAATGTGTGCGTGGAAAGTGCCAAGAAAATCCATTCCCAAGACAACCTCATAACTGCCCGTATCTATCACCAAGAAATCTGCAAAAAGCTCTCGTCCGCAAACAACAACCGTGCAATCTTTACATTCCTTACTAGCTATGATTTTCCCATTCCCGGTGTGTATGTCCCAAAAACTAGACAGGGTCGTGCAGGTGATCGAGTGTGTAGTTATAAATTTGGATGACATAAAACAGTGGGATGCTCCGGAATCAAATAATGCCAATGCGGGAAAACCACGAACGAGTACAGTACCTGAAACCACTTCTCCTGATGCCTTGGCTTCCTCAGCTGTCAAGGTGAAAGCTCGACCCTGGTTGGGTCCTTGTGTCAGCTGCTTCTGCCCTTGGAACGGTCTCTGTGGAGTCTTCCGTATATCATCTCTCGTGCGAAGCTTCGACGGACAAGCGCCAACTGCGTGATCGGCTGCTCCACAAACCAGACAAAGTCCCAGTCTCCTTCGACACTCCTTCTGCACGTGCCCAGGCAATCGGCAGTAATCACAAGTCACGCTCTTCCTTCGATCAACGATCACAGGCTTCTTCATTGGCGCTACACCTCGACGGTCCACTGGAATACCTCTGCGCCCATGATCTCGGTTAGGCACAAATGCAGACTTCCTGGCCGCAACTGCTGTCTGGTGAAGGTTCCCTTTCAATCCTGATAAACTCTGTTGCTCTCTTGCTGCCGTAAAAACCTGTGAGAAAGTGGTCAAACCCAGGGAGACAATCTGCCTCTGGATGTCCACATCCAAACAGCGCAAGAACCTTCGTGCCCTGTCTGCCTCCTTGGCGACTAAGGGTCCAGCGAAACGGCTGAGTCTCGTCCATTCCGCTGCATGTACATCCACAGCTGCCCCATTTTGTCTCAGCCCGATAAATTTCTCCTCCATTTCCTCCCGTGCGGTCCGCGGGAAGAACTTTTCCAAGAAACTTTTGGTGAAATCCGCCCAACTGATTGGCTTGGACAAGCGGGTCTCCTCCACAAGCCACCACTCTCGGGCGTAATCTACCAGCTGAATGCGCACCATATCAACTCTCTTGTCTTCAGGGATCTGTGCCGCAATCAGTAAATTCTCCGTGTCCACTAGCCACTGCTCGGCTGGCAACGGCTCCTCCAGACCAGTGAAAGTAGTAGGACCCAAACGTCTGAAATCTGCCACGGTCCCTACTCGGTCGACTGGCTTCGCCACAGCAGTGTTTACAGACTACTGAATAGCCTACAAACTCTCCTGAAATGTATCCACTTGCTGCTGGATCAGCTCAGTTTGCCTCTTCTGGTTTTCCAACATCCCACGTATCACCCCTAACATGGCGGCTTCATCCACACGCCTCTGATACGTCTTGAAATTCTTATCTGCCATGGTCCTGAAATCAAAATAAACAACATTAACATGATGATAGATACAATATATAAATCAAGGCTAGAACTCCAAGATACTTAAATAGAGTGCTGCATTGTAGCTATGCCGCGGTATCATAGCCGCAATTACTTAACTCCACCCAAGTCGCCTAAGTCCTAGAGATAACAAGAAGTTAGGTTTTCGAGTTGACAATGCAAAGTAAGTTTGCATGTCGACATGATCCGGAAGAATGATTCAAGGGTGGTAACACGGTCAAAGTGGCAGGACATGTTTCCTAATCACGGGTATTCTGATTCGTGTATCGGGTGCGATACCCAACTACAAGGAATCAACCCAATTAACCTATGGCTCTGATACCAAAAGAACCATGTCACGGCCCGCTTCCCAGAGTACGCAAGATTGGGCACGTGACATAGCCAACCATGCTATCTGTGGGTAGGAAATATCCATCCACAGTCACATTACGGTTGTAGAGATATCAAGAACAACATAAACAAACTATCTAACACATGTCCAAATCCATAATAACAAGAATCAATAAACAATAGGTGCGAAAGCTAATGATCCAATACAATGAATAAACAGTACGTCCCATAATGCGGGCTCACATCTAGAAATGAAATGAAATAAATAAACTAAACCCTAAGGAACTCACAGTTCAGCCTGCTGGCTGAAGTACTCCTGCTCGGTCGTAGACAGTGGTACGGAATCTGGGCCATGCAAAACCCAGACGTCAGCGCGTCATGACATCAAATATATAGTATAAACATGGTAATAAACAATGCAAGCATGAACATGAGTAAAGAAGTAATAAGAAATAATCAAGCAGGGTAATGTGCAATGGTGACTAAACTGTCCTTTCAGGTTTTCTACTCTATAGTCTTTGAAACCAATTGATGAATCGTCGATGTAACTCAATAGTATCCCGTGCGTGCCCGGGACCACGGTCAAAGCCCTCGGGGCTGAATCCGAGACGTGCCGCTAAGCAGTAAAAGGTAGCAAGATGGACGAGTGATGTCAGCATCACCACTCCGGAGCTGGCCAAGCCCGTAAGACTGATCAGAACAAGTATCGAACTGTTGAGTTACAAGTCGGTTTCACCTTGATTTCCCCATACCCCCAGGTTATGTATGTCAAGTCAGGTATTCAGTAGTCATGGACTAATGCCAACAGAGAATCCGGTAAAAGTAGGTCTGTCTGGATAGACAGCAGGAATGGTCAGGTTGTCGGCATTAGGCATGAAATCATGAAACAAGTCATGTCATGGTACAACAAGATGAGTCGGTATGTATATATATGTCATGTGTAGCAGGGTCAGGCCAATATGTAGTGCAATCGGGTATGTGCTCACAACAGGTATACAATCAATAATGAACAGCAGCAGGAAACAGTAAATAACCATATTATACCATGTAAACACAGTGGTGTTTTGTATTCTCTTATTAACAGGTTCAGACACCCTTGGGTGCAACAATCACAGGGTAAAACAATATTAATAACACGAAGCAAAGAAGCCATTAATACTACAGCATAATAATAGTTACAAGGATGATCTAGCAATTTAAGCAAGGGCGTGCTAATTGGTTTAATTAGTTAAAGTATGGAATGATAGTATACCGATTAATTACACGAAACTACCATACTGATTTAATGTTAAGGCTTATTGTGACCGTCAGTTTTAAGTTATGAACTAATATGATAATCACGAGTAAAGCAAGACTTGATATTGTGTACTAGCATGTTAAAGCAAGTATTCGGATACTTGCCTCGACGGTTTCGCAAACCGGAAAGCACGGATGCGACGTCGGCAGAAAACACGAGACGGGTGTACGGATCTCGGATCGAGTCCCAACAGCGAACAACGGGATCACACGGACCAGGGTACCTCGCTGGAGCATCGGGTTCAAAAGACGGCACGGTCGGTTTCCGGCAAAAGTCATCGGCAACGAGGTTAGCAACAATGATATGATACACGCAAATAACGACCAGCGAGGAGGATTGTACCAAAAGGAAGGACAAGGGAAACTTACAGGGAAGAAGCAGGGTGCAACCACGATGGCTCGACGGCACTGGAACGCCGGCGAGGCAGCGACGGCGAACAACGATGGCTGGAAATCCTGGGTTCGTTGGAAAGAGGTGCTGCAGTGAGAATAAGGGTGGTAGTCGACTCTGGTGGTCGAGGGGGAAGGGAGGTGGTCGGAGGTGGCGTCGACGACGAGGTCTGCGGGGGTTGGAGGCGTCGTCGGGTTGGGTGCAGGCGTGGAAGAGAGCGGGAGAACGAGGGGAGGAAGGTGCGGCTAGGTCGAGGGGGTGTTGATGGCGGCGACGAGGTCACGGGGAGGTCGGCGGTGAGGTCGCGAGGGCTAGGGTTAGGGTTTGCTTGGGTGTTCTCCTGGTCGATGGGGAAGAGAAGGCGGCTGCATGCGAGAAGAATAAATAGAGGAAGAGAGAGAGAGAGATTGGAGAGAGAGATAGAGATTTGATGAGATAGAGAGAGAGGGAGAATGAGGAGAGAGACAGAGAGAGGCGGAGAGAGAGAGAGATGTGAAAGGGGCCCCACGAGGCTGATCACTTGCTCGTGATTGGCTGAGGCGAGATATGAGAAGGAAATTGCAGTTAAAGAAGATTTAAAATCGTATATAATTAGTTTAAGGTATTAAATTTAAATGGGCCTTTTTGGCGCGAAATGAAACATTTCCAAATCGCGCCCGGGTTGCGCCCAAATGTTCCAAATTCAAATTATAGGATTTTAAGCGGGTTCCAAATTTTGAAAAGAGGTGTTTAATGATTAAAATGCATGCCCCCAAGTCGGACACTTGCACGCGCGCGTAGTCGTCCAAACTTGCCCGTTTAGCCAAACGGAACGGAATCTCGACACGCGGACGCTACCACGCGACTAGTGGCGACGAGTAGGCCAACATGGACACTTCAAATTTCATTTTAGGAGTTAAAATTTGTTATGTGCCAAAATGACTTAACCGGTTAAAATTTAGCAATAAATCCCAGAAAAACAGAATAATTGGAAATGAGCAATATATAACCCTCAACTAGTCAAAGGCCTGGCTTGGACTATGACGAAACTTTTTCTCCAGTAGCTATGCTCAAATCCATTCGGATCCTTCTTGCCATTGCTGCCTTCCACGATTATGAGATCTGGCAGATGGACGTAAAGATGACTTTTCTAAATGGAAATTTGGACGAGTGCGTCTATATGGATCAGGCAGAAGGTTTCAATCAGAGTGGGAGCAGCGGGAAAGTGTGCAAGTTGCTTAAGTCCATTTACGGACTAAAGCAGGCATCGCGGAGTTGGAACATCTGTTTTGATGAAACGGTCAAAGAATATGACTTTATCAAAAATCCAGATGAACCATGTATATATAGTGAGATTGTAGCGCGAACTGTCGTATTCCTCGTCTTGTACGTAGATGACATTCTCTTGATAAGAAATGACATTCCTATGCTACAATCTGTCAAAAGATTCTTGTCACACAGGTTCTCCATGAAAGACATGGGTGATGCCTCTTAGATTCTGGGGATCCAGATCTATCGTGATAGATCTAAGAGAATGTTGGGACTTTCGCAGTCCAGGTATATCAACACTTTACTAAAAAGATTCAGTATGGAAGATTCTAAGCGCGGTAATTTACCGGCTTGTCACGGAATCTCCCTATCCAAAGAGATGTCTCCCAAGACTGATTTGGAAAGGGATCGCATGTCAGTTATACCCTACGCTTCTGTGGTAGGCTCTATAATGTATGCGATGTTGTGTACCAGACCAGATGTAACTTACGCACTAAGCGTGGTAAACCGGTATCAGTCAGACCCAGGGGAGAAGCACTGGATAGCAGTAAAGAACATTCTTAAGTACCTAAGAAGGACTAAGGATATGTTCTTAGTTTACGACGGAAAAGACCTCCAAATCGAGGCTTTTGCTGACTCCAGCTTCCAGAGTGACAAGGATGACTCTAAGTCCATGTCAGGTTATGTCTTTACCCTCAATGGAGAGGAGGTATGCTGGAAGAGTTCTAAGCAGGACACAGTTGCTGACTCGACGATGGAAGCGGAGTATACCGCAGCTTCTGATGCCGCAAAAGAAGCAGTCTGGGTAAAGAAGTTCTTAACAGAACTTAAGGTGGTTCCATTCATTGTTGATCCAATACCTCTGTATTGTGACAACAACGGGGCTATAGCTTTAGCGAAGGAACCCAGGTCCCATCAAAAGACCAGACACATCTTGAGGCGGTATCACCTGATCAGGGAGATCATAGATCGCCGGGAGATCGATGTCCGGAGAGTTGCTATAGAGGAGAACACTGCAGATCCATTCACAAAGTCCTTACCTCAGACGCAGTTTGAAAGGCTATTCGAGATGATAGGTCTTCGATACGCCAGTACATGGCCTTAGTGCAAGTGGGAGATTGTTAGTGTATATGCCCTAGGGGCCATTATTGTATCATACTAGCTTGTATATTACTTAATGGAAGCTTGGGATATTCACAGTTGTATTAACAGTCTTGCTCATCATAGTACTATGCTACTTGGTTTATATCTATCTTAATATGTGTATATGTTTCTTTTAGCATATCGAGAATACATATTGATAGAGCCCATAGGATCTTGCTTGACTACCAGCGTTGTGATGGTAATCACACTAGTAGGGGCTGGGTAGTCTACAAGCACATCCTTTTTTAGGTCCTTAGTCGTAGGATTATCGAGACAGGGCATCGGTACTCCGGAGTAGACTAGTGTATACGCTTCTCATCCCAGCAGGGGAAATGGTCTGTCCCACAGCCATTAGTACGTTGTACTGGAGATAGTATGCAGGTGCTCCTTAGGTTACGGGTACACCGGACAGGACTCGTCGGGAACTGTTGGTTGGTATTATACACGTCGTCAGTTAACAGTTCCCAGGTGACATGAGTACAGCATAGTCCGTAGACTTGACACTGCTGCTTCGCCTCGAGTGTGTTCCCACTGTTCTTAGATTGCTACGCTACCACGGCTCGACTGAGTCGTGCAAACATGTAGCAGTTGGGTGCAGTCCCGAAGCACTTGGAGGCAGTGGCGGTTAGATAGGATTCGTCTCTTCCGGTGTTGGGGGTTGATATCGCGCTATATTTGGAGAGCCATTGCATAAGGTCCCTGGCCAGGACAAGCGAGATTTACTAGTAGGTTTTCCAGTAGCTTCTCAAGGTGTAATGGGCTTCACTCCGACACGACTTATACCGCTTTTAGGGGACTGACGCTTGCCGCCCCCTTAGGCCCGATATGCGATAGTCTTAGACGAACAGACCGGACTGTATGGAGATTGTCACATCAGGCTCAGTAGGAGTTCGGATGGGTTTCCTCATCAACCTTCTTATCGACATCTACCTGGGGACCATTACGTACAGCTAGTACCGCTTGCGGCCTGTGGTTAAACCCACTGCCAGCGTAGTGTCGAGTATTTAGAGTCCCACACAGTGGGTTTCCCTGCTTCAGGCAAAACGATATAGAGGTCGTATGGTTTTACGACAGGGTTCGGACATATACGTGTACTTGTGCACGTATGATGTTCGGACAGATTATACTAGCGGGCTTTAGTTTAAGCCAGATTTTAGTATTGGATTACTGGATTTATGCAGTCTCTGTATATCCGTATTTTTTGTAAATACGGATTGGAGGGGCATTCTCGTAATTAGTCGAGAAGCTTCTAGAAGAAAGGTGACTCATTTAGTTTTAATCCATTTGTGAATAAAACTAAATGAGCTGGAGAGGTGATATGTAATTTTCGAACATTATTAGACCTTTTCCTTGTTGCGATCGACCTCGAAGGTTTTTTTTATTAATTACACCATGAGTCATGAGGTGATTCACCTCAAGGTAATTAATGAAGCATGGTTGTTGATTATATTTATTATTGTTTAGATATTTTTCATGCTTCATAATTATCAAAGAGACTCAAGATTTAATTATTTTTATCACATACGCATTCTCTCTCCTCAAGCTCTCATCTTCTTCATCCTAACCCTAATCCTCTCATGTGTTGAGAACCCTAGGGTTAGCAAGACTAATAGATCCTTTATCTATCTCTATATCCTCTAGGTCACTTGGATTAGCAATCCTAGCCACTTAGTTACCTCAAGTTAGAGGTTAAACCTTGAAGAAGGAACTCTCGGGTGGATCTTCTATTACATCGAGGAGGCCGACGAGGAGGTGAACAACAAGAACAAGAAGGACTAGTATCTTGAGGTATAATCATCTATCATAGTAGTTAACTACTTCTAGATAGTTTGTTGGTTAGGGTTTAGCAAAGATCCGTTTGATAGTCGATGTTACTTTGAACAAAATGATTGTTTTTCCTATTCTGCCTCCCCGCATTTTGTGGGGTGTGTAACGTTGACTTACAAAGTAGAAGTGTAGTGAGTGTTTTAATATCTTAGGCATTGATTTCAAGACCTGAATATGAGATTAGAACCTGAAATACGAACTTAGAATTTTCCCAACGTCGGAATTGTGACAGATTGTGATGGTGTATGAGAATCTGGGATGACCCGGGACCATTATAAATAAAGTTACCTTGACAGTAATACGAGCAGGCAACATAGAAGCCATACCTGAAACCCTAGCCTCTAATGAATTAACCCGGTCATAGATTTATTCATTGTGGCCGCAAATTGCGGCCACATTTTGGTGGAATTCAATGATTTTTGGTTGGTGAGTCCCTTAGGTGATATCTTGAGAAACACTATATGCAAAATTCCCTAGATTGGCTTAGGGTGAAATCTGGGAGCGATTTCCTTCGTTGCTGCATTTGGTATTTTCGATTTAGGAACTTGGGTTTTGATATTGATATTGTATTTGGTTGTTGGGCATTTGTACGTTAACAACAAGGATTTGTTTGGTAGTTTTGCACGCGTAGGCTATAGGTTCTAACCTATGAGCACACCGTGTGCCGTATTGGTTTTCCGGACTTGATTTTAATAGCTTTGCGACTATGTATTTATTGTAGGTACCTTCGCGTGGATTCCGAGGAGACGGAGCATGACGTCATCGACTTCGGAAAGCAAGGATCAAGGTGAGTAGATCTATATATAAGGGGGAAGTCGGGTGGATGGCGTATAGCACCCCCACAAATTATAAATGGAAACCGATCTATTGTATACCGTCGTAGAAACCTAGATTAGAAAACTAGGGATATGGTTAAAAAGATAGTTAGAGATGATATTAGTGATTGAATATATATATATATTGAGATATGAGATTAAAGATTTAGGGATATGAAAAGTGAATGTGAATCACGACTTATAGATATATAGTTGCACTAGAAATGTATGGGTTTTAGAGTAGCATGACATTTGATGTATAAGGTAGAATGTATATATAAAATTGACTTGATGTAAGATGACTTAATGTGATGAAAAGAATATACGATGTGATAAGATGACTTGATTGATATGTCGGTTTATGGATGCGAGTCGATATGAGAGGATTAATACCCTTGCCGGTCCCCCTATATGAGATTGTTATGGATGTGACCTGGGATATAGGCATATAGAGATATAAAATGTTGTGAATCATGAGTGATAAGCTGTACGAGACGTTAGGTCCGTACCTTCTTTGTCATATAGGTTGTTAGGATCCTAAATTGTTTAATGCCGCCGTACGTGATGAGTTTATTTGATGATTGATCCATACCCTTAACTAGAGGATGTCGTACGATGGATTATACTGTACGTGATGTTGTGAGGCCGGATGCCGATTGATAGGTTCACAAACTCGGTCATGTTAGATACGTATACCTTATAGCATTTAGCTGACGATGTACTTTATGCTGCGTTTATGTCATTCTCATTGCATTACATATACCTATGTTAGTACACATACACCATTATCGATGATGCGCATGTTACACTTACACAGATCGGCCGGCTCCCACACTTCATCATCGATAATTTCTTTGTCACTACGTAGTAGAATTGCTGCATCATGATATGACTCATTGCATGATTTACTTGCTATGTTCACATCATTACGATATGTCGCATGATATACTATATTGTTACATCACTGTTTCATGTTGCATGATATACGGATATACTTACATTTCCGTCATATGTCGCATACATCATGCCTTACGATTATACGCATTGAGATATGTTGTTTTCATGAGATTTCTGGATTTGAGAACCGTGGTTATTTCAAAAGAAAGTACGTATTGTTTTAAAAACCCGGCTTCTCTTGATATGATATTTCAGTGCGTCCACTGTTCATAACATAATATTGCATTTTATATTCCCCATTCTTATGCATTTTACAATGAAAACAGGTGCTTTTGACCCATGTCTGCTACATGTTACAGGTTACAGGTTCTGGGAGCAAGAACAGAGAAAAACACAAAAGACGACACAAAAGAAGAAGTTTTGACCAACAAATAGGAAGATCTTAGTAAAGCCCGGCAGAAGAATGGTTCACCATCAACAAGGCGACGCAAGATCTAAATTTGCAAGAAAAACGGTTAAATGATCCATCGCAAAGTGTTTACTGAATATCTGGAATCACTGCAGAAGCCCAACTGATAAAAGGAATAAAGAAATGAAAACCCCAAAAGAACTTGAAGAATACCAGAAAAGCCCATCAGCTGACCTCATCAAAGGGCCGCGGAACCGCGGCCCAAGCCAACCCATGCCGCGGTTCCGCGGCCGTCCTGTGCACGTGGTTCGAGAAAAGTTTACCAAAATTATGTGGCGGCTCTGGAAAGATTTTTAGGGGTATATTTGTAACTTTAGACATGCGGTGCAATTGTAAACCTAGGGTTTCTATGCCCTATAAATAGAACCCAAGACCTTGTATTTTCTTATGCCTCTACTCATGAATAAAATTCTGTTTTCTTGAAGTTAGAGCGCATCAAAAGTAAGTAGGTTATTTTCCTTGCAATAGTTGTAGTTTTTTTTTATCCGCTCTTATTTTCTCGCCTTAGTTTAAATTAGTTTAGTTTTTATTAACTTGCAATCGATGTCTTCTTTCTTTAATAAATTCTTGTTTTCTTTCATCCCCTCAATGAGCGAGTAGTTTCCTCGCTTGTTAGGGTTAGGAATAGGGAAGGATTTGAGAGATGAAGATCTCTCATCTCTTTTCATTGCTAAACTTTTATGAACATTAGAACTCCATACATACCTTTTGATTCCGCTCCCTACGGCACCTTTACCCTTAAGGTAATGGTGAACTCCGTAGTCTAAAGGCCCGGATCTTAAGGTTTTCCATAGAGGTTAGGGTGAAGATTAAGAAAGGAAGGACAAGGATCTAGACGAAGAATCAATCTTCCCAATCATCCTAATCCCCTTTGTTAATATTTACCATAACTCTAATATGATACATTTAATTAATAGCAATGGAAAGAGATGTAGATCTTTGTTTACCAAATTTTCCCTAGACCTAATCCTAGCAAGTTTCTAATCCCAGTCTCATACAACTTCAATTTTTTGGTTTAATTATAAATCCAAACACCATTTGGAATTAACTCGTAAGAACATAAAGGAAATTTTCACATCCCTGTGGACCGACCGGTACTCACCGGCTAGCTTCAAGCGACGCCGTTCTTGATTGCGGTAAATATTTTTGATCGACAAAACATCTCTTAATCAAATGGCGCCGTTGCCGGGGATGGCGTAAAATTTTCTTTTTGTAATTTCGGGTTAATATAAAATCTAAAAATCATAAAAATCTGAAAATTCCAAAAAAAAATAAAAAAAAATTTATCATCTTTTATCGTTTGAAGGGTTTCTTTGTGAATCTTTGCAGGTTCGACGGATCTGAAACAACACAGAAGGGGACTCAGAAAAAGATACATCAAAACAGCAGGATATTGAAAGTACAGAGCAGCTGAAGAAATTTGGAGACCTAAAGCCCCCAAAGAGCCGCATTTCCGCCGCAAATACCAGGTCAAGACCGCGCTTCCGCGGCACTCTGTGGAGATCTCTGCGCAAAAATTGCACTGTTTGTTTCCTTATTCTCCCCTCTGCAAATCCCCATATATCTTTTGTCAAATCTTCTGCAGGATTCTTTGCGCTAAAAATCTTCTTCCCCCTTCCAATAATTGATTTTCTGCAGGATTCTTTGCGCCGCGCTAAAAAGCAAATTGATTGCAAGTGATTTACTGCTTTGCATATTTTAATCTGACTTTAAGGGGCTATTGACCAATTCAGATTGGGTGGGGATTTCATCACCCTTCCCAGGACCCCAGAAATCACTTAAAGCATTTGCATTGACCACTTTTAATTTAAAAAATATTAGACTCAGCCCTAAGGACGTCGAGCTCAATAGGACAGAGGACTAGTATAGGCATCGGCCGTTTATCCTAACTAACATTGCGGTGACTAGGCTGGTGGTTTTTAATTAGGCCCACTGTCATGGTGGTTCCTTCCCACTTACCTGGCCGTACTTGTCCGTGAAGAGGCGGTTTGAGGTCCTATCTCTAGCCCTTTGGAACAGTTAGGAGCTGTCTAGCTGACCTAGGTGACCCTAGACTTAGGCCTGATTGTGCATGTGTGGTTAATTGCATTTGTGTCACTAGTCTTTTTTCAAAATATTTTTGCAAAGGCTCACTTAAAAAGAAAAAGGAAAATCTTTTCAAAACTTGCAACTTGTCGCTAAAGAATCTTTGCACTCACTTACACCACTTCTTCTCATTGACGTTTTCTTACCTTCACATTCTGTCTTTCATCTTTCGACTACACTAACCCTTTTAGTGTATGTCCGGTTGGACTAGGGACCCTAGCGCCCGATTAGTTCGTGTTTCGTTGGTACCGACCGACGAACCTTTCGACTCCAGGATCTTGTCGAAATCTTGTCCACTTCTTCACTTTCACCATCACATTCTTTCGAAGGTATGTCGGGATACGATCCTAACAACACCTTACAGACGGGAAGGAATCCACCTCCGCCATGTGCGAATAACCCGAATCTTCCGCCTGTCGAAGCGCCCGCACGAGTCGCGCTCCAGGATCTTTTCTACCCCATCCGCACCGCCCTTCCTACTTGTCTTTCCCTTCCACCGGCTAATGGGGACAACTTTGAGATCAAACCCCACTTCATCAACATGCTGCCTAAGTTTCATGGTTTGGAATCCGAAGATGCATATATCTTTATCAACAAATTCCAAAACGTTTGCGCCATGATGAAAACTACCCAATTAAGTGATGACGCTATAAGGCTAAAGGTCATTCCTTTCACCTTATGTGACCCAGCCGAGAAGTGGCTATACAGCACCGCATCACACTCAATTAGAAATTGGGACGATTTTGTGAAAGCTTTTCTTAAAAAATTCTATCCTCATCACAAAACTGCAAAAATCCGTAATGAAATCATTCAATTTTCACAGCTTCCTGCCGAACCATTTTGGAAATGTTTTGAAAGATTCAAAGACCTTCTCGTTCAATGCCCTCACCATGGAATCGAAAGATGGCAACTTTGCCAAACCTTATACGAGGGTTTGAACCCGGCAACGAAGCAGTTGCTAGAAACCATTAGTCAAGGTCACTTTCTGTCCAAGTCTAGTGAGGAAGCGTGGCAGTTTCTTGAGGATCTTAGTGAGCAAACAATTCAATGGGAGAGTACCAAGACCACATCATCTTCTTCTATTGGTCAACCTAGGGCAGGCATACATCAAGTAGAGATGTCAATTGCTATGAAGGCCGAGATGGCCGCTCTTACGAAAAAGCTAGAAGCGCTTGAGACCAAAATCTCAGCACCTTCTCCTGCCCCTATCATGCCCCCACGAACTGTTTGTGCTTGTTGTTCGGATCCATCACATCTCACTGAAGAGTGTCCTTACACTGCATCCACTCAAGGACAAGATCAAGTCAATGCTGCCTTTCAGCAACGACAAAGAAATGATCCATACTTTTCAACATACAATCCGGGTTGGAAGAGCCACCCTAATTTCGCTTGGAACCAAAATCAACAAGTCCAAGGAAACAACAATTTTCAAAGAGCTCCTCCTCCACAACAACAACAAGCACCTCCACAAGCTCAATTTCAGCAGCCTCCCCAACAGCAACCTTAACCTAATCAGATGAACAATTTTGTACCCAACAACTTTGTTCCCCCTCAAAATGCTGTTAGCTCGCTCGAAAGAAGTCTAGAAGCATTCCTAAAGCAATCTGCACAGTCCACAGCTAGGATAGAGACTTCTGTTCAATCTTTGGTGCAAAACAGTGCCTCACATGATCAAAGCATCAAAGCTATTAAGGCACAAATTGCACAACTCAACGCAGCATTGAAAGAGCGAGAGAAAGGAAAGCTTCCATCTCAACCACTCTCAAATCCCGGTCACGCACATGTTGCACATGAACAGCAGAATCATAACGTGAATGCTGTGACCACGTTGAGATCCGGAAAAGTGCTGCAAAACAATGTGGGTATTCACCATGACACCTCTGCCGGTGGTTCTTCATCTTCCTCTTCTTCTTCATTAGAGCCTATTCTCCATCTTTCACATGGCTCTACTTCTTCTAGCTCGAACGGACCCTCTCCTCACAACACGAACACATCTACACGGGGTTCCGTTCCAACTCAACAATCTGATCCTCAAAAATTGGACTCAACAACTTTTCAAAATGTTCCTTTTCCAAATCGGTTGAGATCCAATAAACCAACTCCACAGATGGAGAAGATTGTAGAGTTGTTCAAACAGGTTAGCATAAATATCCCTCTTTTGGATGCAATCCAACAAGTTCCTTCAAATGCAAAAATCTTAAAGGACTTATGCACCAAAAAGAGGAAGTCACAAGTACCAAAGAAAGTTTTCGTGGCTAGTGCTGTTAGCGATGCTCTTGTCAATTCTTTACCCCCAAAGCACAAGGACCCCGGTTGTCCTACTATTTCGATCACAATTGGGAACAAGACCATCAATAGAGCACTATTAGATCTTGGTGCTAGTGTCAATTTGCTACCCTATTCGGTGTACGAACAATTAGGCGTTGGAGAGCTCAAGCCTACTCATTGCACTCTCCAAATGGCTGACCGATCAATCACCCACCCTAGGGGAGAGTTGGAGGATGTGTTAATTAGAGTAGGGGATTTCATTTTCCCCGTGGACTTTATTGTTATGGATACACAGCCTGTCGCTAACCCCCGTAATCAAATTCCGGTGATACTTGGTCGACCATTCCTCGCGACTTCTAACGCGGTAATCAACTGTCGTAATGGTTCAATGAATCTATCTTTTGGCAAGATGACAGTTGAACTTAACATTTTCAAGTTAGGAAGTCACCCTTGCGAGCCTAATTCTAGCGTACTTGATGTGTGCTCGATCAATGAGATCGCGGAGGAGGACTGTGAGTTCGAGAATTTCATGTTTGATCACAGTAATATTGAAGCCACTAGTGCGTTCCTCCTAGAATCCGACACAGCTTTCACGACGGACAAAGATTATGAGTGTTTCACCTTTGTTGATGATCTTGAAGACTCTCCACCCGAGTTTGAGTCTTTTACTTTTTCGGATGAGTTAGTTGAACCATCCGACTCGGTAGCGTACACTCAATTTGAACCTTTGATGGAATCCTTCGAGTTTGAAGCAGTTACTCCATTGTTACCATCTATTGTTTCACCACTTAAACTCGAGCTAAAGCTTTTGCCGTCGCACCTAAAATATGCTTATCTAGGTGAAAATGAGACCCTACCAGTTATCATATCGGCCTCTCTAGCTCTTGAGCAAGAGAAGGCTCTTTTAACGGTCTTATATAATAATCGGCAAGCTTTCGGCTGGTCTATGGCAGACATCAAGGGGATTAGTCCCCTCATAGTCGAACATCATATACACTTGATGGATGATGCCAAGCCGGCAAGGGATCCACAAAGACGCCTCAACCCCATCATGAAGGAGGTGATCAAGAAGGAGATTGTTAAGTGTCTTGATAGCGGTATCATTTACCCTATCTCGGATAGCCAATGGGTTAGCCCCATTCATGTCGTGCCAAAGAAATCGGGCATCACGGTCATCACCAATGAGGCAAATGAGTTAATTCCTACTCGCACCCAAACTGGGTGGCGAGTTTGCATCGACTACCGGAAACTCAATGCCGCGACAAGGAAGGACCACTTTCCTTTACCATTCATTGACCAAATGCTAGAACGATTAGCAGGGCACGAATTCTACTGCTTTTTAGATGGCTATTCCGGTTATAATCAAGTCCCCATAGCCAAAGAGGATCAAGACAAGACTACATTTACTTGTCCCTTTGGCACTTTTGCTTATCGTCGCATGCCCTTTGGGTTATGCAACGCACCCGCTACATTTCAGCGGTGTATGATGGGGATCTTTTCGGACATGGTGGAGAAGTTTTTGGAAATCTTTATGGATGATTTCTCCATCTTTGGTGACTCCTTCGATGAGTGTTTACGACATCTTGACGCAGTTCTCACCCGCTGTAGGGAAAAGAACCTAACTTTGAATTGGGAGAAATGCCACTTTATGGTACGAGAAGGCATTGTCTTAGGACATGCAATCTGGAAAAACGGCATAGAGGTAGATAGAGCTAAAATCGAAGTCATTTCTAATCTTCCTCCTCCTAAATGCGTCAAAGATATCCGAGCTTTCCTTGGCCATGCCGGTTTTTATAGACGGTTCATTAAGGACTTTAGCAAGATTGTTAGACCCTTGACTCTCTTGTTGGCCAAGGACACTACTTTTGTTTTCGACTCACCTTGCATGAAAGCGTTCGAGTCTTCGAAACACTCACTCATTTCTGCGCCCATTCTTTCATCTCCAGACTGGACGCACCCGTTTGAAATTATATGCGACGCATCAGATTTTGCCATTGGTGCTGTTCTTGGACAGCATATTAACAAGATGCCGCATGTAATTTACTATGCTAGCCGAACATTAAATGAGGCCCAATTAAACTACACAACAACCGAAAAAGAGTTTTTAGCGGTTGTGTTTGCGCTTGAAAAATTTTGGCCTTATTTAATCGGCTCTCCAGTTATAGTGTACACGGATCACTCAGCTCTTCGCCACCTTTTTGCGAAGAAGGATGCTAAGTCTAGGCTAATACGTTGGATCCTTTTGCTGCAAGAATTTGACCTTGTTATAAGGGACAAAAAGGGATGTGAAAACGTAGTGGCCGATCACCTTTCACGACTTCCTTCTTCGCCTACACTTGAACTGCCTATCACTGATGCTTTCCCCGATGAGCAACTCTTGACCGTTTCTTGCGAACCATGGTTCGCCGATATTGTAAACTACTTAGCCACCGGCTTGATACCTAACGATTGGTCGAAACAAGACAAACTATGATTTTTGTCCCAAGTAAAGCATTTTTACTGGGATGAACCTTATCTTTTCAAATATTGTTCCGACCAAATCATTCGCCGGTGTGTACCTGAAAATGAGGTCAAGAGTGTGCTGTCTTTTTGCCACGATCAAGCATGTGGCGGGCACTTTGGCCTAAAGAAGACAGCCGAGAAAGTTTTGCAGTGTGGTTTCTATTGGCCACGACTCTTCAAATATGCATTCGAATACTGCAAAACTTGCTCCCGGTGCCAACACTTGGGCCGGATATCGCGGAGAAATGAAATGCCGCTCCAACCAATTTTGGTTGTAGACATTTTTGATGTTTGGGGTATAGACTTCATGGGACCATTTCCTAACTCTTTTGGAAATGTGTATATTCTTTTGGCTGTTGACTATGTTTCAAAATGGGTCGAGGCTGTGCCTAGTCGAACGAATGATAACAAGGTTGTCGTTCGATTTCTAAAAGAACACATCTTTTCTCGATTTGGGCACCCTCGCGCAATAATAAGTGATAATGGTTCTCACTTTTGCAATAGGACTTTTGAGTCCCTAATGCGCAAATACTCTATCACCCATAAGCTGTCAACGCCATACCATCCCCAAACATGTGGGCAAGTCGAGATCTTGAATCGACAAATTAAGCAAATCTTGGAGAAAACGGTGTCTAAAAACCGTAAAGATTGGTCACTAAAATTGCTCGATGCACTATGGGCTTTTCGTACTGCATACAAGACCGATCTCGGCATGTCTCCATACCGGCTTGTTTATGGGAAGGCTTGCCACCTTCCAGTAGAAATTGAGCACAAGGCATTTTGGGCCATTAAAGAGCTGAATTTATCTTTAGGAGATGCGGGCAGCAATCGAAAGCTGCAATTGAATGAATTGGAGGAGCTGCGGGATGAGGCATATGATAATGCCGTGATTGCTAAGAATCGAGTTAAGGTATTTGATGATAAAAACCTTTTGTGAAAGACATTTAAACCAGGTCAACAGGTTTTATTATATGATACTCGGTTGCATTTACATCCCGGCAAGCTCCGGTCCCGATAGAAAGGACCTTTTGTAGTCCGCACCGTTTATCCGCACGGTGCGGTTGATCTTGAGAATCCAGAAGACGGTACTTTATTCAAAGTAAATGGACATCGTTTGAAACCGTTCTTCTCAGCGGACCATTCGGAGGAGCTCCTGCTTTTGCAGGAGCCGATCTACACTGAGTAATTTTCCTTCACTTTCACCCCCAAATTTCATTTTTTTTTCCAAAACAGTATTTCAAATAAGTTTGGGGGTGTGTATATAATTTGTAAATATATATTTCGAAAATACCATAAAAATGAAAAAATAAAAAAATAAAAAAATTTTTTTGGACCTAATTGCAAATTTGTAGATTAATAGCTGAATTTACAAATAAAAACCCCACCTATTTAAAGGCACCCGACTCCCCCTGTCATTTTACCCTAATTCTTTCATTCTCCTTAAAACCCTAGCGCCGCCACCGATCTGTTCCAAAAGATTTTCGCCGTGCCGCATCCAACCCGCCGCGCAACCGCCGCATCCGCCGGCTCCAGCCGCTGATCCGCCGCAGTCTCAAAGCTTCACCCCCTGAAATTTTCAGGGGAGGTAAATCTGTGTCTTTTCTCTCTGTTATTACATATATTTTCCTGCACACATCTATATGGCACATAAATTCCAATTTGAAAGGGACTTTTCCCCTGTGTTTGCAAATGAGATTTATGGTAGTCATTTCCCACACGAAATCGCACAACGGGGCTGGAATTTCCTCCTCCACAATCACGGATCTGCATTTGCCCTACCTGAACTCGTTACTCTATTTTATGAATCAATGGAGGAAAATAGTCTAGACAACTTCGGATACATTAAATTGAATTGGGGAACTCAAGAAATTCGCATCGATAGGGACATGATACACGAGGTTACACTCATACCGCGTGTCCCTGCACATGACCACCCACTGCACTTTGAAGACTATATGCCTTTAATGGGTAATAACTGTGCACGAGAGCCGCGTAAGGGTATCCAAGCACGGACCCTTTTCGCAAATGTTTTAACTGTGTGCTGGTGGGCACAAAACAATATTTTTGGAAGTTCTCACAACACGACCTTTTTCACCCCTTTGTTACATGCCGTCCACACTCTAATGACGAAAAATGCTAGGTTCGACATGTGTACGGTTTTGCTCCACTCTATAGGCTCGGGGAAACGAGGTCCTGCATACCCATGCCCCATGCTAGTTACCCAACTCTTCCGTTATTTCCTCCAGCCGAGGAATTTGACTCATATTTGATATACGGTACCCCGGTCCGACCACTTTTAGAGGGCGTCTCGTCGTCCTACTCTAGACTAACGGATATTTGGACACGGACAGAACCGGCAGAACATGTACCTGCACACACCCCGAGCTCGAGCTCGACTTTGAGCGGGGAAGAGCTAACCCCCCAAGAGCATGCGCGATTGATGCGAAAGGCAGTGAGAGGGATTGATTCTTTGAGGGATGAGTTTCGCGCGACCGCACGAGATCACGACCGTCGGTTGACGGAAATTGAGAGGGGGATCCAAACACTTTTGGCTAGAGGGGAAAGATCACGTTCACGTTCACGAGCGCGACGTGGGGCCGGGCAGTGAGGGCACTGCTTTGCTCAAGTTTGCGGGAGAGGGTAGTGTATATAGTTATCTTTTGCATAGCATATTGTATATATTTTTCCCTTTTTGCATATTTAATTTCTGCATTGCATTTTTATAAAAATCATAAAAATTTGAAAAATTTGAAAAAAAAAATTATTAGAAAACAGAAAAACCCATAAAAATTGAAAAATTTCTAAAAGTATAAAAATTAATGTATTCAATTCTGGTTAATTGACTTGAGTTTGATAAATAGGTTAACTAGCTAGGAAAAACTAAATCTTAGACTTAGCAAATTAAAAACCATAAAAATAACCTTCCTTAAAGTTTAACTGTGGAAAGCATATGTCGTTGTAGGTTATTTAGAAATAGGCAAATTTTGGGTTGAGTTCTTGGGCTAAGTCGAAACGAAGGAAAAGTATTAAAACTCTTATTAGAGTATAAGTTTGAAAAATAGTTCCTAGCTTAAGTCTAGATTCTGAAAATGTATACCCTACAAAATGCACAAACACGCACCTTGAAACTTGGATTAGTAGAAGAGACCTTGAAATACTCTTGTCTAACGTCCTTAGCACAATGAAAAAGAAAAAAAAAGTGGATAAAGTAAAAAAATGGACACTGGTTTTTGTGATTACTTAAGGCTGTAAAAAAAAAAGAGAAAAATATTTAGCGAGGGTGCTACTGCTAAAAGCCTTGGGTGTTGCAAAACTAGGAAGTACGCCTTAAAGTGCTAACGCATCTTGTAATCGGTTGTTGGTACCTCAGGAAGTATTAACAGTCGCATGAAGGATGTGAAAGCGAAATTTCACAAGTGCTCTGGACAATGGGCGGGAGTACGATTGCTTGATTTGAATTTCCAAGTGTAGGGGTGATATTTACACACAAGTGGGGATATGTGATTAGAGTTTAGATAAGAGAAAGGAATGAAGAATAGAACTTGTGTCTTTAATAGAGTTGATAGAAATTCCTAAGTGGAGATGGAACTCTAGAAGGAAAACTTAAGAAATGCCGAAAGCTAGGTAATTCTACAGGATATATGTAATCTTAAGTTAAATAATGAGGAAGTGTGAAGAATATGGGTGGATAATTTGCGGGTCAACGATAATAGATTTCCTTGTTAGAAAACCTAAATGGAGAACAAAAGTCGAGAAACCAAGTTGATAGGATTTTGTGGGTAGTATCCGCTGAAAACCCTCAGGAGACAACACTCCTCCTAGTAGGGACAACTAGAGGTTTAACGGCTTGTTGCACGAGCTCAGTGCAATCGCGTTTCCCTGCGAAAGTGCGGCTAGGTTAGATTTTTATTTAAATAATCAGCTTGCTCGAGGGCGAGCAAAAGATAAGTTTGGGGGTATTTGTTCATAACATAATATTGCATTTTGTATTCCCCATTCTTATGCATTTTACAATGAAAACAGGTGCTTTTGACCCATGTCTGCTACATGTTACAGGTTACAGGTTCTGGGAGCAAGAACAGTGAAAAACACAAAAGACGACACAAAAGAAGGAGTTTTGACCAACAAATAGGAAGATCTTAGTAAAGTCCGGCAGAAGAATGGTTCACCATCAACAAGGCGACGCAAGATCTAAATTTGCAAGAAAAACGGTTAAAAGATCCATCGCAAAGTGTTTACTGAAGATCTGGAATCACTGCAGAAGCCCAACTGATAAAAGGAATAAAGAAATGAAAACCCCAAAAGAACTTGAAGAATACCAGAAAAGCCCATCAGCTGACCTCATCAAAGGGCCGCGGAACCGCGGCCCAAGCCAACCCATGCCGCGGTTCCGCGGCCGTCCTGTGCACGTGGTTCGAGAAAAGTTTACCAAAATTATGTGGCGGCTCTGGAAAGATTTTTAGGGGTATATTTGTAACTTTAGACATGCGGTGCAATTGTAAACCTAGGGTTTCTATGCCCTATAAATAGAACCCAAGACCTTGTATTTTCTTATGCCTCTACTCATGAATAAAATTCTGTTTTCTTGAAGTTAGAGCGCATCAAAAGTAAGTAGGTTATTTTCCTTGCAATAGTTGTAGTTTTTTTTTATCCGCTCTTATTTTCTCGCCTTAGTTTAAATTAGTTTAGTTTTTATTAACTTGCAATCGATGTCTTCTTTCTTTAATAAATTCTTGTTTTCTTTCATCCCCTCAATGAGCGAGTAGTTTCCTCGCTTGTTAGGGTTAGGAATAGGGAAGGATTTGAGAGATGAAGATCTCTCATCTCTTTTCATTGCTAAACTTTTATGAACATTAGAACTCCATGCATACCTTTTGATTCCGTTCCCTACGGCACTTTTACCCTCAAGGTAACGGTGAACTCCGTAGTCTAAAGGCCCGGATCTTAAGGTTTTCCATGGAGGTTAGGGTGAAGATTAAGAAAGGAAGGACAAGGATCTAGAGGAAGAATCAATCTTCCCAATCATCCTAATCCCCTTTGTTAATATTTACCATAACTCTAATATGATACATTTAATTAATAGCAATGGAAAGAGATGTAGATCTTTGTTTACCAAATTTTCCCTAGACCTAATCCTAGCAAGTTTCTAATCCTAGTCTCATACAACTTCAATTTTTTGGTTTAATTATAAATCCAAACACCATTTGGAATTAACTCGTAAGAACATAAAGGAAATTTTCACATCCCTGTGGACCGACCCGTACTCAACGGCTAGCTTCAAGCGACGCCGTTCTTGATTGCGGTAAATATTTTTGATCGACAAAACATCTCTTAATCATCCACCATGTGTTTTCTCGGTTCTGAGATTGGCATGTGAAACCCGATTCGAGGAGCGGTATGCACCGTCTATGGGTACATGGTGGACCCGGTGAGGTGCCCCGGGGCATGAAGACTCGTATTGTTAGGCGGTGAGCCTGGCAGGGGAGCACTACCTACGGTTGATAGTATTTGAACTCAGCGGTTATCCGGAGGATACCGACCGGAGTCATGATATGGATATGAGGGCCGACCAGAGTAGGCGGCGCCTGAGGGCCGATCTGTGGATGCGGCGCCTGAGATATGAGGATTTACGTGTCGATGCTGGACACGGGTTTCATGATGTTTCGAGTGTCGGTGTTGGACACTCAGGTTCCATGATTTGATGTGTCATTGATGGACACACATTCTTTGATATCCTCAAATATTTACATGCATATGCTTTTATGATATTTACATGCATGACGTTGTTGTGTCATTGATTGACATGTGGACGAGATCCACATGCATACAGGCATTGATTATTGTTGGCACATATTTACATACGGTCACCCTAGATATTATAGTATTACCTTTATGATATAGTTGACCTAGGAAATCGTTGTTTATTCGATTTCTACCTGTTGATGTTTTCTACTCACGAGTTAGCAACTCACCCTCATTGTGCCACAGTTCTTGCAGGTTGACCGCATGGATCGGTAGCGGCATCGTTGGCACACAGCTGCATTCGGGTGTTTTACTTTGGTAGGTGGTACATGTTGGATCGTACCACTCTTGTATTTATTATTCATGTTGTATCTAGTTAACTCAATCAAATCAGAAACTAGTATTTGTATATGTTGTAAGACTTAGCAAGACTTGTAGTTGCGAGATTTGAGCGATGGGTTTTATGTTTGCTTATTGGGTTGATGTCTCGCTTTATTCATTATCTTTTGTGAAGATCTTCGCCGTTGGGCGTCGTATTCTTATTTTATGACTTGCGTGGTTGTGAATCCACCGATTGGCAAAGAGCTAGCTCCCGCTTGGGGATGCCTTTATTATCATTATGTATTTGTGGTTTTGGATCAAAATATACAAAGAAGGTGCTGCCCAAATTTTTAAAAGACGAAACATATTTTTCAACTAGTAAAATAAACTTGCATTTTTCATGTTCCCTTTTCTATGCATTTAAGAAAACATTTGATTTCATCATACCTTTATTTCAAAACTTCACCTCTTTTATTTCTTAAAAAGGTTTAGATTTCTGGGTTTCGGCTTACTTGAATTTCGTTACGCCTTTAGACGTTGCGTGATTTAAGTGCCGATCACGAGCTAAATTTCGGGTCGTGACAGTGACATAGCAATTATCAATAGCGTGTATGTGTATATAGGATAGTGCACGTGCGGCATGAACCATTGGTAATGGTGGAAGTGTCCTAGTGTGATGATGTCAGTATGCAAGATTATGCGCATGCAATATGGATATGTGTATAAGCATATGAATACAAGAATTGTAATTAGTACTAAACATCGGGTACTTTACGCCATCCGAATGATTCCCCTATAGATGTTAAATCTAATCACCAGAATGTCTCGGCTACTCGAATCCGACCACCTCCTTTCCTTTCCTAGTCGCGTCCAACGTCTCCGCAACCGATCCTAGAATCGCACAAAACCTAGCAATGAGGCTAGAAATCCGATATGACGCAAAAATCAATTACTACACGTGTAAACTTGGTGCACTAATCGTGTGTAACAACATCTAGGACTACCCCTAAAGGCTGTAGTCCAAAGGAAACGTCAAAACAAGAATCGGAATATCGCATCGCACGTTAATCAAAACGCCTAATTTACGGTAAAACAGTTCCAGATTTTTCGATACAAACAATTAGATAAAGTTGCACATTCCATAGGCCTATTTAGAGTTGTAGAGAGCTCTCTACAAAGACCCACGACCTAGCTCCCTCACCTGGCCACAATTTGCGGCCGGAAGCATTAAATCTGCGGCTTCAAGGTTAAGATGGGGCGCTCGTGTCTTGAGTGTGTATTCCTAGTCCTATAACTAGCTTCCAGTAATTGTAACTTCTCAAAAAGGTTTCTGGGTTGATAGAAGATTCGAAAGGAAATCCTAAACTTAACTAAATACGATATTTAACACTAAATTAAAGCATTAAGGTGTTTTAGTGCAAACTTGGTAGTTAAACAAGACTATTAGGCACTAAACTATTCTTAACTACCCTAATTTAAGTCAGGATTACCCTAAAGGTCATAACAACCCTAAACTCCACTTAACCCTCTCTTAAAACTTTAAATTTACCTTAAACACTACCTTAAGTCTAAATTAAGAATAATTAAGGCAAATGATTAGAAAAACAAGTTATAAGCTTGACTCATACCTCAATAGTGACTTGAAGGTGATCCTAACTTGACGAGATTGCCACAAGTGAAGACTTGCTTCAAGAAACTCTTGAAGAGGTTTAAAAATGGGATTTTAGAAAATATTAGTGAAGGATTTGTGGTGATTTGGG
The DNA here is from genome assembly GCA_030015575.1 of Agapanthus africanus. Classification (NCBI taxonomy): domain Eukaryota; kingdom Viridiplantae; phylum Streptophyta; class Magnoliopsida; order Asparagales; family Amaryllidaceae; genus Agapanthus; species Agapanthus africanus. Next base: position 258,998,586 of record JASDDO010000012.1, on the reverse strand, counting down.
TAGGGTTTTGGGATTTTAGAGAGGTTTTTTAGTGGAAGAGAAAGAAGAAGAAGATGAAGAGAGCGAGTCAGTGAGAAGAGTCTAGAGAGCGAGAGAGCATGAATCAACCATGGATCACCTCTCTCCTCATTTAATGCACCATGCTTTAATTTCCATTTTCATTTTCATTTTTCTTTTTTCTCAATAATTCTAGAACCATTCATCTTTTACAATGAAATAACCATATTAATAAATTGTGTTTTAGTTGTCATGGTTGCATAAACTTGTTTTAACCTATACTAACATAATGTTAACACTAGATTAGGGTGTATGTGCATATAAAATAATTTAATAAATAATTAAATAAATAAATAAATAATTAAATCATAAATAATTAATTAAATAATTAATTGAATTCATAATTAATAAATATTTACATAAGTGAATAAGTATATTTATGCCTATGTGATAATAATTATTAACTAGTTTTTATTAAAAACGCATGTTAAACTGCTAATTAATCTATAATTATTCTAAACAATTTTTAAAACGTTACAATCTTCCCCTCTTAAGGAAATTCGGTCCCTGAATTTAAAATCTAACAACGCGTACCTTCGAAGATATGGGAAAATTTCTTCCGCATTTCGCCCTCGACTTCCCATGTGACCTCTTCGCTATTCGGGCCACGCCAAAAAACCTTCACGGATGGTAAAACCTTTGACCGTAGTTTCTTCACCTGCTGGTCTAGGATAACTACCGGCTGCTCGTTGAAAGAAAGATCGCGTTCCAGCTGGATCGTCTGATGCTGAATCGCGTGAGAAGGGTCATGAAGGTACTTGCGAAGTATCGATGCATGAAATACGGGGTGTACATCCGGAAAATTGGGCGGAAGTGCCAAATGATAGGTAACGGTACCGACTCGCTCAAGAATCTCAAAAGGACCTACATATCTAGGACTAAGTTTCCCTTTCTTTCCGAACCTCATCACACCCTTCATTGGCGAGACCCGTAAGAAAACATGATCACCCACGGCGAACTCAAGTCTGCGACAACGGCAATCGACATAAGACTTTTGTCTGCTCTGGGCTGCTCTCATCCTATCCTGGATCAACTGGATCTTCTCCGTAGTCTCCTGAACTAGCTGTGGTCCCAAAATCCTGCTCTCACAGAGCTCGGTCCAACATACTAGCGATCGACACTTTCTTCCATATAAAGCCTCGAAAGAAGCCATCTGAATCGTCTCCTGAAAACATTTATTGTAGGAGAACTCTATCAAGGGCAAGTGACGATCCCAACTTCCACCAAAATCTAGTACGAACGCTCGGAGCATATTCTCGAGAGTTTGTATAGTCCGCTCTGATTGACCATCGGTCTGTGGATGGAAAGCTGTACTGAAACTCAAACGGGTGCCCAAAGCCTACTGAAGTTTCTGCCAAAGACGGCTGGTAAACTGGGTGCCTCTGTCGGAAAAAATGCATGTCGAAACGGCGTGTAGCCATACAATCTCATCAATATATATCTGAGCATACTAAGAAAATTCGAAAGTGGTCTTCACTAGAAGGAAGTGAGCCGCTTTCGTCAACCAATCTACAATCACCCAAATAGAGTCATACCCTTGACTGGACCTAGGTAGACCCACAATGAAATCCATAGAGATCTGCTCCCATTTCCACTCCAGAATGGGCAAAGGCTGTAATTCTCCCGTCGACTTCTGATGCTCGGCCTTGACTTGCTGGCAAGTCAGGAATCTCTAAACGTAATCTGAGACATCTCTCTTCATCCCTTCCCACCAGTTGACATCTCTCAAATCACGATACATCTTGGTAGAACCCGGATGAACGTCGTATGCTGACTGATGTGCCTCCTCTAAGATCTCACGTCTCAGCCCCTCAGATCTGGTACACATAGACGAGTCCCAAATCGTAGCACTCCATGTCCATCAATAACAAACTCTGAATCTCTCCCGTGCAGAACCTTCTCCATAATCTCAGACAAACAAGCATCGTCGGACTGTGCCTCCCGAATGCGATCAAGTAAAAGTGGACGGGCGCGTACATGAGCAAGCATTCCTCCAGTGGTGGTGAACTCGAACTATACTCTGCTGTCGCATAAAATCTGCCAATCTGTAGAAGACTGTCTCTGAACTACGCTCAAATAGGACAAACTACCTCTGGGCCTCCGACTCAAAGCATCAACTATAACATTTGCCTTGCTCGGGTGATAAAGGATTTCACAATCATAGTCCTTCACAAGATCTATCCAACGGCGCTGCCTCAAATTCAGACCCCGCTGCTGGAAGATGTACTTTAAGCTTTTGTGGTCCGTAAAGATGTTGCACGACTCTCCATACAAGTAATGTCTCCAAATCTTGAGCGCAAAGACCACTGCGGCCATCACTAGATCGTGAGTGGGGTAGTTCTGCTCGTGCTTCTTCAACTGCCGAGAAGTATAAGCGATGACTCTGTCGTGTTGCATCAATACATAACCTAGACCCACTCAAGAAGTATCACAATAAACAACATAGCCGCCTGATCCTGAAGGCAAAGAAAGAACTGGTGCAGACGTCAAACGAGTCTTAAATTGCTGAAAACTCTGCTCACATGCCTCAGTCCAAAGAAATGGAACTCCCTTCTAAGTCAGTCTAGTCAGTGGTGCAACGATACGAGAGAAATCCTGTACAAAACGATGGTAACAACCGGCTAAGCCTAAGAAGCTGCGAACCTCTGTCACTGAAACAGGTCTGGGCCAATGTTGTACGGCCTCGATCTTCTTGGGGTCCACTCGTATACCATCCCTCATAACCACATGACCCGAGAAGTCAACACTGTCAAGCCATAAAACACACTACGAGAATTTAGCAAATAGCTGGCGCTCTCTCAATGTCTACAGTGTAATCCTCAAATGCTGCTCATGCTCCTCTCGACTCTTGGAGTACACCAGAATGTTGTCTATGAATATGATAATAAACCGGTCGAGAAATGGCCTGAAGATCCAGTTCATCAAATCCATGAACGTTGCTGGGGCATTGGTGAGCCCGAACGACATCACCAAGAACTCGTAATGCTCGTAACGCATCCAAAAAGCAGTCTTCGGAATGTCATCATTCTGGACCAGTAACTGATGATAACCCGAACGCAATTCAATCTTCGAAAAATATCCCACACCATGGAGCTGATCGAATAAATCGTCAATGCGAGTTAGAGGATACATATTCTGCACCGTATCTCGGTTCAGCTGACGATAATCAATGCATAATCTCATACCGTCATCTTTCTTCTTAACGAACAGGACAGGAGCTCCTCAAGGCAACACACTCGGTCGAATAAGTCCCTTGTAAAGAAAATCTTGCAACTGATCCTTAAGCTCTTTAAGCTCCGCCAGGGCCATCCGATAAGGCGGTTTAGAAATAGGCCCCGTGCTGGGGATCAAGTCGATGCAAAACTCGATATCGCGCTCTGGCGGCAACCCAGGTAACTCATCAGGAAACTCTCTCACAATCGGAACCTAGTCCAACGGGACATCTGTGGCTCCAGCATCACGAATATATGCCAAGAATCCCCGACATCCTTTCCTCAAGAGCCAACTAGCGCAAAGAGAAGAAATCAAACTGGGAAGGGTGGCACTACGGTCTCCCTAAACAACAAGAACTGGCTCACCCGGAAAACTAAATCTGACCGCCTTCTCACGGCAGTCCACGGATGCATAACACATGGCTAACTAGTCCATGCCGAGTAGAACGTCGAAGTCTAATATGTCGAGAAAGATCAAATCAACCAAAGAATCTCTATCTCCAATACGAACGGAATGACCGAAACACATGTCGAGCGATAAAAGACTCTCCTACCGGAGTAATCACAACGAGTGGCTGATCTAACAGAGACGAATCTCGGCCCAACCTAGGTACGAAGTGTGTGGATACATAAGAGTGCGTGGAACCTGGGTCGAACGATATGCGCGCGTCGAAAGAACACACAGAAAGAGTACCTGTCACAACTGCATTCGGTGAATCCGCATCCTGAGTAGTCAAAGAAAAAACTCGGGCCTGTCCTCTACCGGTACCCGGCTGTCCTCTGCCTCTACCACCTCGTCCTCTCTGAATAGGACCACCACGACCACGGCCTCTTGGAACGTCGGTCTGGAGTGAAGTAATGACGGGCGTAGAAGGTAAAGCTCTCGGAGGAAGGGGTGAAGGTGGTAAGGTGATCTGTGGAATGGCCGCCTCACCCTGGCACCTCATAGTACAATGTCTGACACGGTGATGCAGACTCCTACACCGAAAACATCCTGGCGACGGCTGCTGACCCGGTAAGTAAGAGCTAAATAACTGGCCCCATATCATGCCCTGACTACCACCACGACCTAGAAAGAATCTGCCGCGGCCTCTGCCTGCCATACCCCTACCAAACTGCCCGGTGTTGGGGTTCCTATCACCCAGGCCGTCGACCGCGGTCATTGCGGAACAAAAAATTTTGGTATTTAAAAACTTGGCGCTTGAAACAACTACCTAGAATCGAAACCAAACAAGAAACTAGCAATCTAAAAGAGTCTATCTACTATGACAGAAGTGTTTTACCAAAAGATCAGTATTCTTCAGTCTTCTACCTTCTTCCTTAGATCCTTAAGGTCTCTTTGATTGAGCTTGACCGTCGGTCTTCCTCTCTCGAAGATAATCCACTCGGGGGATGTGGTTAATGGCTCTAGCTCCACACTAAAAATCTAGTGAAGCAACTAGGGACTCTAGGTTGCTAATCTAGAGTGTCTAGAATGTAGTGAGTTGTTCTAAGTGTATATCTATCTCTCTTCCACCCTTGATTCTCAACACATGAGATGATAGGGTGGAAGATCAAGAAGAAGAAGGAGGAACTCAAGAAAGGCTAGTGAGGAGAGATGAGGCAAATGGTGAGAGTGTTTTCATAAAAAACCAACTAAGTGTTCATCCAACATCCAAAATGAGAGTATGATATGAAGCATGGTTTTGTAAAAACCATTTTCCAAATAAAATAAAGCAACCATACTTGAATAGTTTTCACAAATGAATTTTCAATTCATTTGTCAACACTATTCAAGCATGGTTCTCACCATTCACTCTTCATTACCTTTACACCTCATTTTCCATTTGTTAGTTATATGTATGCCCTAGAGGCCATTACTGTACATACGATGTATATTGTAATGGATGCTTGGACATATATAGGGATGACTTTCTTGCTCGACATGATAGTACACTAACTGGTTGCTCTTTATCTTAACATGTACTCTGATTGTCTCTATGTTACATGTTGATAAAGCCCTTAGGATATGTACTCGACTACTGGGACTATGATGAGATCATACTAGTGGGGCCACGGTAGTCGATGAGTACATCCTATAACTGTTCCTAGTCGAGGGTGTATCGAGACAGGGCATCGATACACCAGAGTAGACTAGCGTATACGCATCTTGACCCATATGATGGGCGATGGATGATCCCATATCAATCGGTGTTTGACATCAAAGATGGTGTACGGGTGCTCAGTAGAGACTGGGTACACTGGACGGACTCGCCGAGAACTCCCAGATGGTATTATACCTCACGTCAGATGGCAGTTCTCCGGTGACACTGGTACAAAGTAGTCTGTTGAACCGAGATCGTCATAGAGTCTTGTGTGATTCCCATTGTGCTTTGATTTCCATCATACCACGTCCAAGAGGGCGTGCAAATAGGCGGCTTTTGGGTACAGTCCCGAATCACATGGAGGCAATGAGCGATAGGAGGGGATTCGTCTCTCCCGGTATATGGAGTTGATGTTGTGCTGTGTTCGATTGGCTATAACTGGAAATCCCTGGCCAGGGTTGCTGAGATTTACTGATAAATGTTATCAGTAGTTTCTCAAACTGTTATAGACCTCAAATCGACACGACTTATCGAGCTACTGGGGTCTGACATTTACCACCCCTAGGCGAGATATGCGACATATCAGACGACGAGAACGGACTGTACGCGAGTGTTACTGATTGGATTCACAGGAGAATGTACAGGCTTGCTTGTTGATCTTCTGAGCGCTCAATACCTGGGTGGCTGTTACGTTTAGCTGACCGCTTGCAGCTTGTGGGTGTTTGATATGATCATCACCTACTGCAGGCGTATTGACGATTCTTTAGAGTCCTACACAGAGCTTTCTTGGCTTAGGCAAAACGGAGTAGGAGCACATATGTCATATGTGCGGGACCAAGGATAATGCGGTATGTGATACCGTATTGGATTCTCGCGATATGAGATATCGACCGGGTATATGTGATATAGCCGGGTCATCGTATTAGTCGGTTATATGCGATATAGCCGGATTGTCGGATCAAATGTTGATTCGATAATTTAATGTATAATAATATATATGATATATTAAATTACATTAACTAATATTAGCTCACTAAAAGATTCTTTTTCTCACTCGGGTAATACATTGATATATATGTGATATATGTTAATTGTATTATTTTATATTGTTACGATAAATATTATATATGTGATATATAATATTGTAACATGATATGATAACTAATGCAACATGTTTAGTGGAGATTAAACAAGGTTAGGGTTTGTTTTTGGTTAGTTCCTTCTTGATGATTGTAGAAGTTTTCTTTTTGTTTTTGCTAAGATATTTTCAAATGACTCATGCTTTAACCCAACCCAAACCCTAGCCCTAGTTAAATCTCTACAAAGGTTTAGTTAACCATGGTTGCATTATTCATCATGATTATATTTTCATTATTCATCACAAAAGGATTCAATTCATTATTCATCTTCTTCTTGCTTGAGTTCTTCATGAAAAGCTTTCTTGCTTTGATTTTGTGATGAAAAATGAGTAAGAATAAGAAAACAAATGAGAGCGAAAATCATACTTCATCATCCTCATCAACCCTTGCCATTTAGATGAGAGTGTTCACATCATTTTATGAGTGAGAGCTTGTGTTAATGAAACTTCAAGGTAGATCATCTTTGTTATCGAAGATCGGAAGCAAGCTTGCATCATTCTCTTCATGGAACCTCTCGAGAGTCCGGAGCACGATGATCGCAGCGAATGGACCTCAACATGGAGCTTATGAAGTGAAGGACCGGATCTACATAGGTTGTAATCCCTCTCACTTAGTGTTAAAGTGTTTAACATGATTGTTTTTGTAAGTCCATGTCACGCACCCCACAAACTTGCGGGGAGGCGGAATATATGAAAAACGATCATCAAAGGTTCGTAACACGGACTTGAGTGCATGAATCGTATCTAAACCGTTACTAGCAAACTACGAAAGGTTTAACTACTCTGATTCGAAGTTATACCTCACGTTTCTTGTCCTTCGGGTCTTCATCACTATCCTCCACTCCTTGTAGGCTCTTTGGAACGTCGGCACCTCAACGGCCTCCTCGAGTCAAAGACGATCCACCCGAGAGCTCCTACTCCAAGCTTAACCTCTAACTTGAGGTAACTAGGTTACTCAAAGTGCTAATCTAAGCAACCTAGGTGATATAGAGTTGGATTATGGAAGTATTAGTCTAGCTAACCCTTGATCTCAACACATGAGAGGTTAGGGTTAGGGTTTGAAGATGGAGAGCTTGAGGAGAGAGAAGGTGAGAGTGAGAATCCTTTTGGATGAATAGATCATGTGTGTATATATGAAACATAACATATATATTAAATGAATAACAAATAATGATATATCATCATGTTTCATTAATACACTAAGTGATTCATCACTTGAGTCATATAAATCATAATTGATTCATTAACTCCATGTATGAATCACACCATGACTCACTTATCCAATTAATGCAAATGCCACCTTAACCCCCAAGTCACCATGCTTCAAGAAGCATCCCGACAAATTACGAGAACGCCCCTCCTATCCGTAAAAACACGGAAAAACTTTAGACTGTATAAATCCAATAATCCGATACTAGAATCTGGCTTAAACCAAAGCCGACTAGTAAAAACTGTTCGAACATCGTACGTGCGTAAAAACACGTATGCGTCCGAACCCTGTCGTAAAACCATACGACCTCTATATCGTTTCGCCCGAAGCAGGGAAACTCTCTGTGTGGGACTCTAAAGACTCGACACTACGCTGGCAGTGGGTTTAACCATAGACCGCAAACGACACTAGCTGTACGTAACGGTCCCCAGGTAGATGTCGATAAGAAGGTCGATGAGGAAACCCATCCGAACTCCTACTGAGCCTGCTGTGACAATCTCCGTACAGTCCGGTCTGTTCGTCTAAGACTATCGCATATCGGGCCTAGGGGGCGGCAAGCATCAGTCCCCTAAAAGCGGTATAAGTCGTGTCGGAGCGTAGCCCATTACACCCAGAGAAACTACTAGAACCTACCAGCAAATCTCGCTTGCCCTGGCCAGGGACTTTGCGTAATGGCTCTCTGACACAACGCGATATCAACCCCCAATAACGGGAGAGACGAATCCTATCTAACCGCCACTGCCTCCAAGTGCTCGGGACTGCACCCAACTGTTATCTGTTTGCATGACTCCTTTAAGCCATGGTAGGGTAGCAATCTAAGAACAGTGGGACACACTCGAAGCGAATTAGCAGTGTCAAGTCTGCAGACTATGCTGTACTCATGTCACCTCGGAACAGTTAACTGACGACTGGTATAAAACCTGTTGGAGATAGTGCCCTCAAAGTCAATTATTGGATCGCAGGTACGTGATTGCAATGATTACGGAGGACCTATACCGGTAGGACAGTCTTACTCGAGATGATAGTATGCTATCTGGTTTGCCTTTATCAGTCGTGTACATGTTCAGGTGACTGATTACATATTACACTTTGATAGAGCCCGTAGGATCTTGCTTTACCACCAACAGTATGATGGCGATCATATACATGAGAGTTGGGTGGTTTATACGCATATCCTTAATTGTGGTCCCTAGTCGTGGGAGTTTCGAGACAGGGCATCGATACTCCGGAGTAGACTAGTGTATACAGTCGAGACCCCGACGAGGGGCGGTGGCCGGTCTCACAAGCCACTGGTGTCAGTTGGATCACCTAAGATGTATACAGGTGCTCATTGGGTTATGAGTACACCGGACAGGACTCGCCGGGAACCCGCTAGTTGGTATTATACATATCGTCAGATAGCAGTTCCCTGGTGACATGTGTACAGGTTAGTTCATCGACCTGAGGTCGTCATTTATCTCATATGAGTTCCCACTGTGCTTTGATTTCTACCCTACCACGGCTCAAAGGAGTCGTGCAAACCGGTAGTTTTTGGGTACAGTCCCGAGCCATATGGAGGCACGTGAGCGGATCGACAGGGGATTCATCTCTCCCGGTATTTGGGGCGAGATCGTGCTGTGTCTAGGTGAGCCATTACACAAAGCCCACGGCCGTGGCAGGAGATTTACTGGTAGGTACTCCAGTAGTATCTCAGGGTGTTATTGGGCTACACACCGACACGACTTATACTGCTATTGGGGGTCTGACGTTACTAGCCCCCTAGGCAGATATGCGATACTCATAGACGAACGGACCGGACTGTATATACATTGTCACTGTTAGGCTCAGTAGGGTTTCCGGATGAGTTCGCTCATCGGCCTCCCTTGAGGTCAGTCCATGGGCAGCCGTTACGCATAGCTAGTGCCGCTGACGGTTTGTGGTTAAAACCACTGCCAGGGTACTGACGAGTCATTAGAGTCCCCCACAGACAGTTTCCCAAGTTCGGGCGAAACGTTGTAGAGGCCGTATGGATTTATGGCAGGGTTCGGAAAATGCACGTGCGTTTACGCACGTGTTATTTTTCGGGCAGATGATACTGGTCGGCTTTGGTTTAAGCCGGATCCGAGTATTATATTGAGTAGATATAATATCTTTGTCTCAGTTGCATTTGTATTCGGTCGTAATACAAATGCGGGTATATTTATACAGTTACGGGGTTATCCTGAAATTCGTTTCGGGATCACTTTTGGAAGTTGCCAGTTTCCAGTTTTCTATCAGCCGTCTTTTAATATTCGGTTAAAGACGGATTTATCTTTTCTTTGGAAGAGTGTGGATGCTTCTAGAAGGTTCTAGAAGCGGTGAGGTGTTATTGTTTCATTGGTTGCTTTCTTTGTGTTCACACTGTGTGTTCACACCAGATATTTAGTTGTGTTCACACTTGATTTTTGTTTGTGTTCACACTAGATATTTTCTCTTAAGGTTACCTCCCCTCTCCTACACTCACCCCCCATTGCTATATATGGCCGGCCCCTTCCCCCTCTCTCACTCACTCTCACATGATGTTTCATTTGGTAAAAAGATTATGATAGATTTTGGGGTGTATGGAATTTCACAGATCATTTCATTCCATCACCCGATTCATATGGCAACTTCATTAACCGATCGTCCGCGGCTTTGGACGAAGTGAGACAAAGTCTTCTACTCATTCTCTACATCATTCTTGGTCGTCTCTTTTAGCAAACTTGATGACCGATTCGCCTCGAGTCAGAGGCGGGAGCCCGTTTAAAGAATCGTTGACGTGGTGCCACCTGGACGAGCAGATAGGAGATCGACGAGATCGGAGCAGCCGCAACGGAGCGTGGGATGATGGTTAAAGAACGAAGGGCTCGGATCGTTCGGTATAACCTTTCTACTCTCTTTACAGTTTGTTAGTTTAGCAATAATGGCAGATCCGGGTTAAAGTATACGATAGCGCCAGTTAAAAAGTTTTTGTTCCGCATTTGGCGTCTGTAGACGGCCGGGGCGCTACCGTAGACTTTCAGTGGTATCAGAGCCTCACCATTATGCTATACTAACTTGTGCTAACGCGTTTAAAACATCGATCGAACCGGAATTCAAAAACTGCAAAATTCAAGTTCACAGTTTATGTCGATTTTAAATGGAGTCCTAAAATTATTCTACATATCACAGAAATCTGTGCAGGGTTTTTTAAGCACACCGACCAAATTTGGGCAAGTGATTCGACTATACTGCTGTGCAATCGCGGCCAAACCCATGGTTTGGCCGCGCTTCCGCGGCCATGCTATTGAATCAGTGCACCAAATTTGCACAGTGTCTTCTCTGTTAGAATTTGGGGTTTTTGGTATATATCTTTTGGGCCCATATTTTGTTACTGTTCAACAGATGTTCGTGGGGCCCACTTCGTGATATTCAGTCGATCGAAATTTAAACATGTTAGTTTACAGTGCTTACATTATATCTCCGAACGGGAATGTCATTTGATCGGTAAACCGTGTCTGATTGCTATAGTTCTTTTAGACGGGTTTGCGAACGTGACATTCGCGTTGATGTTCTGTGTTGTGCTGCGATGTTGCGGATTTGTCATGGTGGATAGCAGTGTGCAATGGTAGTGCAGTTTGAGTTTATTTGTACATTTGATATTGCGGGGCGAGCGTCCAACATGTGGACTGCAGTCACTGCCTGTTGTATAATATTCTTTTGGGGCACGACCAGGTTGCGGTCGATGTACCTGTTGTATTATTTTTCATTACTGTACTAGGTTTTGCCCCGCGACGGAGTGCACGGATAGCCGGATTCTGGGGGGCAATGGGTCCGCATCTCATGGTTTTGAGAGGCAGAGGGGCCTTACTCTAAAATTGGCAGACTATTCGCCGCACTCGTATGGGGTACAGGTTGACCCAAGGAGGGGTGCTCAAGCTACCGGATTCCGTGAAGTGCAGGGTGGTCCATTCACTTTGCTGTAGGGGGCTGCCTCGCTTCAGGTTTTGTCGGGTAACTTGCCGCACCCGTAGGGGTCTAGGTTTCATTGCACAGGCTATCCACACGACCAGGGGAACGTTGGGTTTCAGCAGCGGCTCTGTGAAACCCGGGGATCCCAGATTATCTGTATTGTTCTGTGATGCTTTTTACTTTTATGTAATGTTGCATTTTATCACGCCTGGAGCGATTATTGTATATTGGTATATATACTATTAGATGTTGTATATGTTTTACACCTGCGCTAGTCCAGTCCCCGCTCTGTCGTTAGTTAAATAACCTAACGGGTGTTGACGGGACCCAGTGACGAATGCGGATGGAATATACGTACATTTTATTTTTGTTCTTTTCTGGTGTGATTAATTGATGGGACTGCGTTGATTCTGATCAATGCAAAGTAAAACAAACCTGTTTGCAGTTGTTGGAACAAATTTAAAAGTGTTGTTGCAAAGATGTTTCCTTTTGTTATGCATAGCGGTATTCAGTGGAATATCCTGCACCTCATTCGACGGGGCAAGGGCCGATATCACTTCACCGGGACTGACCCCTTGGGCAGAAGTTTGCGTCAGGGTAATAACTTCACTATAGTCGATTACAAGTTGCTTTGCATCGCGGTATTCAGTGGAATATCCTGCACCTCATTCCACGAGGAAAGAGCCGAGATCCCTTCACCGGGAATGACCTCTTTAGCAAAAGGTTTTCGCCACTATATTTTAAAAAGCTATCAGGTTCCTTCAGCGATATCAAGTTCGTTACGTTAAAGGTTTTTCGCCAAAAACCAGCCGTAGCCCTCCGTCACTTCTTTTGGATATTCAGTAGTATTCAAGCTATGCATTTTAGCCAAAGTTAAGGCATAGTGTTTGGTAGCTGCTGGGTATTCATTTGTTGCATAGATAGATGAGTTGGTTTGGGACAGTCGTTCTGCCATTTGGCCAAAGCCAGGGGCATGTGCGGGTGGGTTCAAATTGACAAGATAGTGACGGGTAGAACTTGGCATGTGACTTATGACATTTTGACCAAAGCGAAGGTTATAAGAGCATGGGGCAAAAATCATATCGGGAGTTTCAAAAGAAACTGAAACTTGCCAAGTATGCGCATACCTTCTGGAGTATGAGTAACGTGGATGCATTCCATCACGTTATCATGCGATGAGAGTTGGATCCCGATTCCCACTGATGAGTTGGTTTACTCTTCGGGTGATCCCGATTGATTCTTCTTTCAGGTTTGGAGGAGAATTTGACAGGACAGTGGGAGGTTTCCGGATTAGATAAAGTGATAACCATTCTGATCTAGGTTAGAGTGCACGCAGAGTGTTTCTTTTCTCTCTCTCTCTTTGGCAGCGACCTTTGACCGACCCTAGACTATGACTCGGTGACCAGGTTGACCGAACTTTCTTAAAATACTGGCTTTTGGATTGTCTATGTTGCATAAGTCATTGCCACTCCTTCTTTTACGCTTTGCATTTCTCAGAACACCCGTTTTACTACGGACATCCACTTCCATTGGATAGATCCATCGTATGGTTATATACGAACTCGAATAGACTTCTTCGAGGATGGATGTAGGTTCAGGAGAAATAGAATTGGTTTATTCAGTTGTCTTTTATTATCACCTTCTCTCAGGTTGCGAGGGCTCCTTGGTTTAGGAGAGTACACCTATTACGCTTATTGGATAGTCTTATTCCAAACCATAGGCAGGTGCCGAAAGGTAGGGAATGAAGAAAACCAATTAGCCTAAGTAGAGTGTGCAGAAGGTAATATGTAAAGACAAAATAAAGGGATTAGAAAGAGGGCAAAGTAAATTGCGACTGATATCATTCATGACCAAAACCGCGTACTTCATCGCCACTCCTATTTCACCTTTAAATGAATAAGGTATTATTTAGTTGTATTTTATCATCACCTTCTCTCAAGATATGAGTACTCCTTGGTTTAGGAGAGTACACCTATTATGCTTACTGGATCTTCTTCTTCCAAACCATAGGCTGGTGTCGAACGGTAGGGGAGGAAGAAAACCATTTAGCCTAACGATGGTGTGCAGGAGGTAACGACTAAAGACAAATAAAGGGACTTGGAGAGATGGCAGTGAAATATACGGTTAAAGTCATGAATTGGATTATGGAAGAGGCATTGCTATGAATACCAGGATACCCCTACGAAACATTTTCATGTTTCAGTGCATTGTTAAAAGAAAACTGTTTTCCCAATTAGATACTTACTCCAAGGGTATGTATTTACCAGGTTTCATTCTCATATCTGTATGGTTTTAAAGATGATGAGTGGGAGTAAGTTATTGGGAATTAGGTGATTATCCTCATTATGTCGGAATTCGTTGTAATTGGTGATATTTGAGGAAATCGCCAGGGTACAGTTTTTAACCTACGACACACAGGTTTTGAGTTGCTTAAACTCAGCGGACTTATACAGAGTATTGTATGTTGTCCAGTGTCCATCAGGACAAAGGGGTAGGTCCTCGTACTATGTTCTGTTAACTTATGACTTCTCTAATATTTAGACAAGTGTTTCGTAGAAATACAAGGTCGAAGTTTTGAGAAGTTATGGGTATAAGAATAAAGTAGAGAACCAGGTGTCACAAGTATCGGGATTCTTCAAAGAGATCAAAGATATAGATTCTTATGATTGGTATTCAGATGATAGTGATGGTTTTGAGAAACGTGTTTCTCTTTCAGGTTACTCATAATTGGATGGATTCCTAAGTTGAGTAATGCTGATTAGCCTCTTTCCATTAAGATGATATGTACTGGAGACAGCTGCATGATTTGAATATGGTTCCAATTAAATAAGTGCCAAAGTTTCTATATTGGATATAGAATAGTTCGTACCTTAAAAGATGTAAAGGTACGGGGAGTTGTCCAGCTTATGCTTAAAACCAGACTCTGGACAACTCAGGGCACGTTTCTGTAATGACTGTTTGTGGGTTGACCCTGGCTATGACGAGGGTAGATATTCTACCATTTGGAAGATCAATAGTGATATTGTTCTTGACTCGCCACAGTTTTAGTAAAATGGATTTTTTCAGAAAACAGTAGTGGGAGTATGGTAGAACTGGAAGTGATTCCAGAACCGCAAACGATTACGAAAAATTTAATACGACCTATATATTCAATCAGGTTTGACATTCCAATAGCCACTCCGCAGATATGGTGGGTAACCTCAGACACCCGAGAGGTACTCCGGTAGCCTCAAGGACGGTGACAGGGAGGTTCTTATCAACCCAGACTTGACACTACTGTTGTTCCAGGCTACGAGACCCGGTAGGAGGGTTGTCGTAGTCAGTGGGAGCATCGGAAACATAGAGGGCAAAATGTTTATATCTATTTATAGACTTGAGCAGTTATAGCGGAGATAGATCATCTATTTTTGATGTGACAGTCATGGGTTTTGACTTCAATCAGAATAGGGGATGGATCTGTTAAGAAGGTAGTAGGGTGTGATGTCATGGTATTTGGATGACATACACAGGGTAGGAAGTAAAATTCCTATACTACGATCGGTTGTACTGTGGTCGTCACACAGTTGTTTCTCCAGACAGGATATGGATATAATATTTGACATTCTGGTTTCTAGATCTATGGTTTTAGATCTGGATTTGGGTAGTTTCCCAATGTGGGTACTTTGACAGTATTCCAATGGTTTTTAGAATAGATGACTCCTGGCATAGTGGTGTACCTGCAGGTGATGGAGTCACCCTCTCTAAAAGTGTCTTACAGACTAAAGGGGAGAGGGATGGGCATGATTGGCAGATCACTTGCTTAGGCAATTGAGTCAATCATGAGATGTCAAGTACCACACCAGATGTTGTTTTTGCACTAGATGCAATAAGTTTGTATTAATCCAATCCTGAAGAAACATAAGGAAGCAGTTTTAGAACATAAGTACATGTTCTACGGATTTGATGACGACAACCTCTTTCGGGAGACGATTATCATTCCAGGCTTCAAAGGTGACATGGTGGACAGAGTGATTGTCAGAGTTATAGTTTTCCCTCTGACGAAGGGGGCAGTATTATGGACAGGTGGTCCAAGAGGATACTGTGGGTGGCATGGTGCCGGATACTGATTAAATTCAGTGATCGATACAGTCTAAGAAGTTTGGATTTAGAGTTCATTTATGAACTAGGTCCCATCAGGTATCCAGACATATTCTAAGACAGGTATTACTCAATTCGGGAGATGGTTTTCTCCGCGAACTTGAGATTAAGAGAGATATATAGAAAGAAACATCTGGGCGGATCCACTCACTGAGGCTATTTCTCGAACACAATAGTTTTACAAACGGGCTTTGTGAAACTGATTAGTAGAGGAGTTGGATGTTCGGTTTCACACGGGCTGTGAGTAGTCGACATCGCAATAATTAGCCTTAAGTGCAAGTGGAAGATTGTTGGAGATAGTGCCCTCAGAGTCAATTATTAGATCGTAGGTACGTGATTGCAATGATTGCGGAGGACCTATACCGGTAGGACAGTCTTACTCGAGATGATAGTATGCTATCTGGTTTGCCTTTATCAGTCGTGTACATGTTCAGGTGACTGATTACATGTTACACTTTGATAGAGCCCTTAGGATCTTGCTTTACCACCAACAGTATGATGGCGATCATATACGTGAGAGTTGGGTGGTTTAAACGCATATCCTTAATTGTGGTCCCTAGTCGTGGGAGTTTCGAGACAGGGCATCGATACTCCGGAGTAGACTAGTGTATACAGTCGAGACCCCAACGAGGGGCGGTGGACGGTCTCACAAGCCACTGGTGTCAGTTGGATCACCTAAGATGTATACAGGTGCTCATTGGGTTATGAGTACACCGGACAGGACTTGCCGGGAACCTGCTAGTTGGTATTATACATATCGTCAGATAGCAGTTCCCTGGTGACATGTGTACAGGTTAGTTCATCGACCTGAGGTCGTCATTTGTCTCGTGTGAGTTCCCACTGTGCTTTGATTTCTACCCTACCACGGCTCAAAGGAGTCGTGCAAACAGGTAGTTTTTGGGTACAGTCCCGAGCCACATGGAGGCACGTGAGCGGATCGGCAGGGGATTCGTCTCTCCCGGTATTGGGGGCGAGATCGTGCTGTGTCTAGGAGAGCCATTACACAAAGCCCACGGCCGTGGCAGGAGATTTACTGGTAGGTACTCCAGTAGTATCTCAGGGTGTTATTGGGCTACACTCCGACACGACTTATACTGCTATTGGGGGTCTGACGTTACTAGCCCCTACGCAGATATGCGATACTCATAGACGAACGGATCGGACTGTATATACATTGTCACTGTTAGGATCAGTAAGGTTTCCGGATGAGTTTGCTCATCGGCCTCCCTTGAGGTCAGTCCATGGGCAGCCGTTACGCATAGCTAGTGCCGCTGACGGTTTGTGGTTAAAACCACTGCCAGGGTACTGACGAGTCATTAGAGTCCCCCACAGACAATTTCCTAAGTTCGGACGAAACGTTGTAGAGGCCGTATGGTTTTATGGCAGGGTTCGGAAAATGCACGTTCCTTTACGCACGTGTTATTTTTCGGGCAGATGATACTGGTCGGCTTTGGTTTAAGCCGGATCCGAGTATTATATTGAGTAGATATAATATCTTTGTCTCAGTTGCATTTGTATTCGGTCGTAATACAAATGCGGGTATATTTATACAGTTACGGGGTTATCCTGAAATTCGTTTCGGGATCACTTTTGGAAGTTGCCAGTTTTCAGTTTTCTATCAGCCGTCTTTTAACATTCGGTTAAAGACGGATTTATCTTTTCTTTGGAAGAGTGTGGATGCTTCTAGAAGGTTCTAGAAGCGGTGAGGTGTTATTGTTTCATTGGTTGCTTTCTTTGTGTTCACACTGTGTGTTCACACTAGATATTTATTTGTGTTCACACTAGATATTTGTTTGTGTTCACACTAGATATTTTCTCTTAAGGTTACCTCCCCTCTCCTACACTCACCCCCCCATTGCTATATATGGCCGGCCCCTTCCCCCTCTCTCACTCACTCTCACTTGATGTTTCATTTGGTAAAAAGATTATGATAGATTTTGGGGTGTATGGAATTTCACAGCTCATTTCATTCCATCACCCGATTCCCATGGAAACTTCATTAACCGATCGTTCACGTCTTTGGACGAAGTGAGACAAAGTCTTATACTCATTCTCTACATCATTCTTGGTCGTCTCTTTTAGCAAACTTGATGACCGAGTTGCCTCGAGTCAGAGGCGGGAGCCCGTTTAAAGAATCGTTGACGTGGTGCCACCTGGACGAGCAGATAGGAGATCGACGAGATCGGAGCAGCCGCAACGGAGCATGGGATGATGGTTAAAGAACGAAGGACTCGGATCGTTCGGTATAACCTTTCTACTCTCTTTACAGTTTGTTAGTTTAGCAATAATGGCAGATCCGGGTTAAAGTATACGATAGCGCTAGTTAAAAAGTTTTTGTTCCGCATTTGGCGTCTGTAGACGGCCGGGGCGCTACCGTAGACTTACAAAACCAACCAACAGTTCCCTGTGAGTCCTGTCCGGTGTACCCGTAACCTAACGAGCACCTGTATACTATCTCCAGTACTACGTACTGATGGCTGTGGGACAGACCATCTCCCCAACTGGGATGAGAAGCGTATACACTAGTCTACTCCGGAGTATCGATGCCCTGTCTTGACAATCCAACGACTAAGGACCTGAAAAAAATGATGTGCTTGTAGACTACCCAGCCCCCACTAGTGTGACTGCCATCACAACGCTGGTAGTCAAGCAAGATCCTAAGAGCTCCATCAATACGTATACTTACATATTAAGATAGATAAAACCAAGTAGCATACTACCATGTTTAGCAAGACTGTTATATAACTGTGAATATCCTAAGCTTCCATTAAGTAATATACAAACTAGTATGATATAGTAATGGCCTTTTAGGGCATAAACACTAACAGTTTTCGCCTAAACTCTAGTTTAAAGATCAGGCTTTGGGTTGTTCGGCACGGCTAAAATTTTAATCGGGCAAGGTTGATGCCTCGTAGACCCTTATACGTGTGCCTAGCAACCCAGCACCATTTAAATTAATAAATGGATAAACTAAAATAAGGTGTCCACCTTCTAGAATGTTTTTCGTATAAATACGGAATACACTCAACTGTATATACATACCCGTATTTGTATCAAAATACGAATACCCAAAGATATAGAATAACACAAAGAACATAATACTAGAATATACATATCGAAAAATATATACGTAAATTATTAAATCAATACCAAATTTAATAATCCGTCTCAATCCTAAGCCGGCTAGTATTAACAACCGTCCGATCAAATGTCCGGGTAACTAGTACAATCATTCGATCGGAGCCCAAAACGTATCAAAATACGGCCACTACATCATTTCCCGTGAACCAGGGAAACCCTCTATGTGGGACACTAAAGACTCATCAATACACTGGCAGTGGGTTTAACCACAAGCACGTCAGCGGCACTAGCTGTATGTAATGGCTACCCAGGAATTGAGCAAAAGGAAGGCCGACGAGAAAACTCATCCGTACCGCTACTGAGTCTGTCTATGACAATCTCCGTACAGTTCGGTATGTTCGTTTAAGAGTATCGCATATCGGGTCTAGGAAGGTGGATAAAGTCAGACCCCTAATAACGTGATATTTCGTGTCGGTGTGAAGCCCATCACCCACTGAGAAACTACTGATCCAAATCAGTAATTCTCGTCCACCTTGGCCAAGGATTTCTGGTGATGGCCACCCGTGCACAGAGCGACATCAACCCCCAATATCGGGAGAGACGAATCCCCGACGATCCGCTCACTGCCTCTACATGACTTGGGACTGTACGCAACTAAAACCTGTTTGCACGACTCCTTTGAGCCGTGGTAGGGTAGTAATCAAAGCACAGTGGGAACTCACACGAAACAAATGATGATCTCAAGTCGACAGACTAACCTGTACTAATGTCACCTGAGAACTGCTTCTGACAATAGGTATAATACCATCTAGCATGTTCCCGGTGTGTCCGTCCAGTGTAACTCATAACCCAATGAGCTCCTGTATACTATCTTAGGTGACTAACTGACACCAATGGCTTGTGAGACCGTCCAACGCCTCTTGTTGGGGTCTCGAAAAGTACACACTAGTCTACTCCAGAGTATCGATGCCCAGTCTCGATACTCCTTCGACTAGGGACATTTAAGGATGTGCTTATAGTCCATCCTTCCCCCACATATATGATCGCCCTCATAATGCTGGTAGTCAAGCAAGAATCCTATAGGCTCTATCTGTTAGTGTTTATGCCCTAGAAGGCCATTACTGTATCATACTAGCTTGTATATTACTTAATGGAAGCTTGGGATATTCACATGTATATAACAGTCTTGCTAAACATGGTAGTATGCTACTTGGTTTCTCTATCTTAATATGTGAGTGTACGTATTGATAGAGCTCTTAGGTTCTTGCTTGTCTACCAGCGTTGTGATGGCAGTCACACTAGTGGGGGCTGGGTAGTCTACAAGCACATCCTTATTCAGGTCCCTGGTCGTTGGATTATCGAGACAGAGCATCGATACTCCGGAGTAGACTGGTGTGTACGCTTCTCATCCCAGTTGGGGAGATGGTCTGTCCCACAGCCGTCAGTACGTCGAACTGGAGATAGTATACAGGTGCTCGTTAGGTTACGGGTACACCGGACAGGACTCACAGGGAACTGTTGGTTGGTTTGATACCAGTCGTCAGTAAACAGTTCCCATGTGACATGAGTACAGCGTAGTCCGCAGACTTGACACTGCTACTTCGCCTCGAGTGTGTCCCACTGTTCTTAGATTGCTACCCTACCACGGCTCAAAGGAGTCGTGCAAACAGGTGGCAGTTGGGTGCAGTCCCGAGCACTTGGAGGCAGTGGCGGTTAGACAGGATTCGTCCCTCCCGGTATTGGGAGTAGATATCGTGCTGTGTCAGAGAGCCATTACGCAAAGGCCCTGGCCAGTGCAAGCGAGATTTGCTGGTAGGTTCCAGTAGTTTCTCAGGGTGTAATGGGCTTCCCTCCGACACGACTTATACCGCTATTAGGGGACTGACGTTTGCCGCCCCCCTAGGCCCGATATGCGATAGTCTTGGACGAACGGACCGGACTGTATGGAGATTGTCACATCAGACTCAGTAGGAGTTCGGATGGGTTTTCTCATCGGCCTTCTTATCGACAACTACCTGGGGACCGTTACGTACAACTAGTGCCGCTTGCGGTCTGTGGTTAAACCCACTGCCAGCGTAGTAGTCGAGTCTCTAGAGTCCCACACAGAGAGTTTCCTACTCCAGGCGAAACGATATAGAGGTTGCATGGTTTTGCGACAAAGGGTTCGGACGCATACGTGCGTTTACGCACGTACGACTTTCGGACAGTTTTTACCAGTCGGCTTTGGTTTAAGCCAGTTACTGGTATCCGGTTATTGGACTTTTACAGTCAAAAGTTTTTCCGTATTTTTGCGGATCGGAGGGGCGTTCTCGTAATTGTACGAGAAGCTTCTAGAAGATGTGACTAAGGAGGTTACTTTGGATGAGGTTGTGAGTCATGGTGGTGATTCATTCATTTTATTAATGCACATTTATTGCTTAATGACTCATGCTAATGAATCACCACTAGATATTTTATGAAGCATGCTTATTCATTTCATTTATTCATTATTCTTAAAAAAGAATGCTTCATAATATATTATGATACACTCTCTCTCTTCTCTCATTATCTTATCTCATATTCTCTCTCCTCAAGCTCTCATCTTCAAACCCTAATCCTTACACCTCATGAGTTGAGATCAAAGGATTAGTTAGACTAAACAATCCATAACCTTCACTCTACATCATCCTTTCATCTTTGATTAGCAATCAAAGTTGATTAGTTACCTCAAGTTAGAGGTTTAGCTTGGAGTTTCGCTCTCGGGTGGATCGTCTACTACCTAGAGAAGGCCGAGGAGAACAAAGGAGGACACAAAGACGAAGGACTAGTTTCGATAGGTATAATCCCTAATCACAAGTGATAAGAAAATCTTTGTGTACGGTTATTTATAGTTTAGCTTCGATTTAAGCGGTTAGTCGATGTTCGTTCTTTAAACTTGATTGTTTTTGAAAATTCCGCCTCCCCATAAGTACTGGGGTATACTACATCGACTTACAGTGGTATCAGAGCCTCGCTAAACACTAAATAACTTAATCGCAAATTTGTACGAATTTCGAACGGAAAAACGAAACCGGAAAACCCTAAAAAATGCTAGTTTCTGTCGAATTTAAAACGATGTCAGAAAATTTTTCAGGTGTGTTCAGAAAGCTAGAAAGGAGTCCAGGAGAACACCCAAGAAATTCGAGCCCATGAATCGGCAACTCGGCCGCGGAAGCGCGGCGGATCGGTGGGATCCGCCGCCCTTCCGCGGCGCTTTGGCCGAGTCATGGACTCATCTTTCTTGTGTGGGTCCCCTGTGATATTTGGGGTTTTCTGGAATATTTAATAATTGCTCAGGTTACTGTTTAACAGAGCAGATTTTGGAGCAATATTGATGTTGTTTAATCGATCGAAATTGTACAGTATTTGCGTAATGGATTATATCTGTGATTGTTTAATGTGTTCGTAAACCTCCCCCAACTGCTAGTATGTCGGTTGGCAGGGGGTTGCACATTTCTGAAATGGTTATATCTGTTTGTGCATATAAACTGTATTGGACTGTTGTGGTGTATAGCCGGGGTTAGCAATGGGTTATTGTTTAATTCATTTGTTGTAAATGTAATTTGTTGTAATATTATTTTTCGCGGGGCACTTCCAGGTTGCGGTCGTACCCACCGTTGTATTATTTCATTTTACTGTTTTTGCTCCTAGGACTGACCCAAGGTGGGGTACACAGACTGCCGGGTGGGTAGTTTGCCGTACCCGTAGGGGTCGAGGGTGGGGTAACGGCTATTCATCACAACTGTGTAATCTGTCTTTTCTTGCAGGCTCAAAAGAAATACAGATTGCTTGCAAATCCAATATTGTTTATCTGTGTTCTGGAATGAATATCATTGCGTCAGACGAATGTAAAATATCTATATTTATGATAGCTATTTAGACGCCACTTATGTTTTTCACCCGCGCTAGCCCAGCCCCCGCTCTGTCGTTAGTTAAGTAACCTAACGGGTGATGACGGGACCCCGTGGCGAATGCGGATGGCATAAGAGGACGTTGTATTTTCGTTGTTTTCTGCAATGATAGGTTAATGATGGGACCCATTATCTATAATGCAAAGAAAATAAACCAAAGTTTAAATCGTTGGAACAATTTAAAAGAAACCACTCGGTTATTTTTAAAACAGATATTTTTAAATGCGGAGATTTAACCACTCCTTTTAAAAAGCTATCAGGTTCCTTCGGTTATATCAAGTTCACTACGTTCACGGTTTCGCCAAAACCAGTCGTAGCCCTCCGTCATTTCTTATGAATGGTCAGTAGTATTCAAGCTATGTTTGTTTGGCCCTTAGTCAAGACATAGTGATTGGTAGCTGCTGGGGTATTCATTTGTTGCATAGATAGATGAGTTGGTTTGGGACAGTCGTATTACTTTGTTGGCCCTTAGTCAAGAGTATACGGATGGGTTCAAATCAACAGGATAATGATGGGCAGAACTTGACATGTGACTTATGATTTGTTGGCCCTTAGTCAAGATCATAAGAGCATGGGGCAAAAATCCATATCGGGAATTTCTAAAGAAACTGAAATTTGCAAAGAGATGCATACCATTTGGAGTTTGATGAATGTTGGTAGGATTCCTTCAACATTATCATACGATGATATTTGGATCCCGATCCTACTGTGAGTATATGATACTTATCAGGATATTCGTCACTTAACGATCAATGCTATAAACCTAGTAGGTGTCCAGAAAAGTGTCAGCGGGGTTACGCCCCCAGAGAAAAGAGGTTATTTAATTAAGGAACTTCGCGAAAGCGTTGGAAAACCTCCCTCGAAGTATCGACACCGGCCTGGCAGAACGGTTAAGCAAGAATTGTACGGTGAGAATAGTCTTGGCTAATTCTTCTTTTATGGTTTGAGGAAGGATTCGAAAAACAGTGGGAGCCATCCAGTTTAGATAAACTAAAAACCACTCTAAACT
The DNA here is from genome assembly GCA_030015575.1 of Agapanthus africanus. Taxonomy (NCBI): domain Eukaryota; kingdom Viridiplantae; phylum Streptophyta; class Magnoliopsida; order Asparagales; family Amaryllidaceae; genus Agapanthus; species Agapanthus africanus. Next base: position 258,974,781 of record JASDDO010000012.1, on the reverse strand, counting down.
TGCAAGAGCATCATGCTAAAGAGTTTTCTTCTCTCTCTCCTAATTGCAGCGACCCTGAAAATGACTGGACTTAAGTTACTTTTAGAGAAAAATATACTGACGGGGCCAAACTATAAAGATTGGCTGCGGAATGTCAAGATGGCTTTGACCTATGACAAACTGGGGTACGTCCTCACCGCTACGGCACCTGCTGTCCCTGGTCCCAAATCCAGCAATGCGGATAAGGAAATCCGCAAAACCTGGGATTTAGATTGCGCGAGAGCCAAGTGCATCGTGCTTGCCTCGATGAACAATGAACATCAGAGGAGGCACGAGGATATGTCCCTAGATGGCATATTTCTCCATACAAAGGAACTTTATGGAGAGCAATCTCGTATAGCAAGATACGAGACCTCTAAGAAATTGTTTCGAGCGAGGTTGGTTGTCGGGTCATCGGTAGGTGAACATGTCCTACAGATGATTGGCTATATAGAAGAGCTCGCAGACCTTGGGACGACTTTGGATAATGAGCTCTATACAGACCTTGTTCTCCAGTCCCTTCCTCCCACCTACGCCCAGTTTATCCTCAACTTCAATCTTCAAGGAAAAGAAGTTGAACTTGCGGAACTCCTGAACATGTTAAGGAGTGCGTAGGGCACCTTGCAGAAGGCAAGGGAAACACCCGCTATGTTTGTTGGCGGTTCATCTTCTTCCGGGTCCAAGGCTAGGGCCAAAGGAAGGAAGAAGAAGGCCGCACCCAGACCTAGAGGAGGTGTTAGTAAGGTGGGAGGGAAGGGAAAAAAAAAGAAAGCAGTACCGATAGTTAGCCAGGATGAGTGCTTCCATTGTCACAGGAAAGGGCACTGGAAGAAGGATTGCAAGGCGTGGAACGCCAAGAACCAGGAACCGAAGCAAGCTGTGGCTTCGACTTCAGGTGTGTTTGTAATTGAGAATTGTCTGTCGATCAACTCTACTTCCTGGGTATTGGATACCGGATCAGGATCTCATATTTGCAATTCATTGCAGGCACTGAGAAACCGTAGAGTGCTGAAGGAAGGTGATATGATCGTCAGGGTTGCTAACGGAGCTAGCGTGGGAGCTGCGTCCGTCGGGGATTATCACCTAGGATTGACGAGTGGACACATTTTGGTTTTACATAACTGTTATTTTGTACCCAGCTTAACGTGTAATATCATATCAGTTTCCTTGTTATCAAATAAAGGTTATGATTTCACGTTTGTAAGAGATGTTGTCAACATCCACCATAATCATGGTTTGATTGGGTCCGGTACATTAAATAACGGTATATATGTTTTAAACCAACTCCAAATTTTCAATGTCCAGAACACACTAAAAAGAAAGTCTCCAGATTTAAATAAAGCTTTCTTATGGCATTGTAGACTGGGTCACATCAATGAGAGAAGGTTGACTAAGTTGCATAGAGAAGGATATTTGGACTCGTTCGAATATCAATCTTATGACACTTGTCAATCCTGTCTCAAAGGAAAGATGACAAAGACTCCATTTACTGGACAAGGAGTAAGAGCGGGCGAGCTCTTAGGACTCATACACAGCGATGTATGCGGTCCAATGTCTACACATGCGAGAGGTGGTTATTCCTACTTCATTACTTTTACAGATGATTTCTCTAGGTATGGATATGTATTCTTAATGAAGCATAAATCAGAGGCCTTTGAGAAATTCCTGGAATTCAAGAATGAAGCGGAAAACCAAACAGGCAAAAGTATTAAGACACTAAGATCTGATCGAGGTGGAGAATACTTAAGTGCCGAGTTCCTAGGTTACCTAAAAGAGAAAGGAATTCTCTCTCAGCTTACTCCTCCATACACTCCACAGCACAACGGTGTATCGGAGAGACGGAATCGAACCCTATTGGATATGGTACGATCCATGATGAGTAATGCTGAGTTACCGCGATCTTTCTGGGGTTATGCGCTAGAATCAGCGGCATATCTTTTGAACCAGGTTCCAACCAAGACTGTGCCTACCACACCATATCAGATGTGGAGTGGGAAGAAACCCTGTCTAAAACATTTTAGGACATGGGGGTGTCCAGCTTTTGTAAAAAAGCAGCATGTGGACAAGCTCGAGGCACGTTCAGTACAGTGTAAGCTTGTGGGATATCCAAAGAACTCCAAGGGATATTATTTCTATTACGCAGAGGAACAAAAGGTATTTGTTTCTCGTCATGCCACCTTCTTAGAAACTGAATTTTTAGAAAATCAGAAGAGTGGGAGCGAAATAGAACTGGAAGAAATTCCAGAACCACAAGCTGCTACTGAAAGTTTGGTAGAACCAGAGGTTCAAGAAGAACAGAACATTCCCGCACCCCTCCGCAGGAGTAGTAGGCCGTCTCATCCGCCTGAGAGATACTACGGTTTTCTCATTGACGGGGATAGAGAGGATTGCATCATAGATGATGATGAACCTACTGACTTCTAGCAGGCCATCCAGAGCGGCGACTCGGTACGATGGCTAGATGCAATGCGGACCGAAATGGAGTCCATGTACACCAACAAAGTATGGACTTTGGACTTTGCTCCAGATGGGGTAAAACCCATAGGATGCAAATGGATCTTCAAGAAAAAGATTGGTGTAGATGGACAGGTGGAAACCTATAAGGCTAGACTTGTTGAAAAGGGTTTTCGTCAAAGACCTGGTTTGGACAATGACGAAACTTTTTCTCCAGTGGCTATGCTCAAATCCATTCGGGTCCTTCTTGCTATTGCTGCCTTCCATGATTATGAAATCTGGCAGATGGACGTAAAGACGGCTTTTCTGAATGGAAATTTAGAAGAGAGCGTCTATATGGATCAGCCAGAGGGTTTCAATCAGAGTGGGAGCAGCGGGAAAGTATGCAAGCTGCTTAAGTCTATTTATGGACTAAAGCAGGCATCGCGGAGTTGGAACATCTGTTTTGATGAGACAGTCAAAGAATATGACTTTATCAAAAATCCAGATGAACCGTGCATATATAGTAAAGTTGTGGCCAGAAGTGTCGTATTCCTCGTCTTGTACGTGGATGACATTCTATTGATAGGAAATGACATTCCTATGCTACAATCTGTCAAAGGATTCTTGTCACACAGGTTCTCCATGAAAGACCTGGGTGATGCCTCTTACATTCTGGGGATCCGGATCTATCGTGATAGATCCAAGAGGATGTTGGGACTTTCGCAGTCCAGGTATATCGACACTGTACTGAAAAGATTCAGTATGGAAGATTCTAAGCGCGGTAATCTACCGGCTTGTCACGGAATCACCCTCTCCAAAGAGATGTCTCCCAAGACTGATTTGGAAAGGGAACGCATGTCTATTATACCCTACGCTTCTGCGGTAGGCTCTATAATGTATGCGATGTTGTGTACCAGACCAGATGTAGCTTACGCACTGAGCGTGGTAAGCCGGTATCAGTCAGACCCAGGGGAGAAACACTGGATAGCAGTAAAGAACATTCTCAAGTACCTGAGGAGGACTAAGGAGATATTCTTGGTTTACGGCGGAAAAGACCTCAGGTTGGAGGCCTTTGCCGATTCCGGCTTCTAGAGTGATAAGGACGATTCCAAGTCCATGTCGGGTTATGTCTTTACCCTCAATGGAGGGGCGGTGTGCTGGAAGAGCTCCAAGCAGGACACCGTTGCTGACTCGACGATGGAAGCGGAGTATATAGCTGCTTGCGATGACGCAAAAGAAGCAGTCTGGATGAAGAAGTTCCTAACAGAACTTCAGGTTGTTCCTACCATAGTTGATCCAATACCTCTGTATTGCGACAACAACGGAGCTATAGCTTTAGCAAAGGAACCAAGGTCCCATCAGAAGTCCAGACACATCTTGAGGCGGTATCACCTGATCAGGGAGATCATTGATCGTCAGGAGATCGAGGTTCGGAGAGTTGCTTCAGAAGAGAACATTGCTGATCCATTCACGAAGGCCCTTCCTCAGATTCAGTTCGAGAGGCTACTCGAGATCATTGGTCTACGATATGCCAGTACATGGCCCTAGTGCAAGTGGGAGATTGTTAGTGTTTATGCCCTAGAAGGCCATTACTGTATCATACTAGCTTGTATATTACTTAATGGAAGCTTGGGATATTCACATGTATATAACAGTCTTGCTAAACATGGTAGTATGCTACTTGGTTTCTCTATCTTAATATGTGAGTGTACGTATTGATAGAGCTCTTAGGATCTTGCTTGTCTACCAGCGTTGTGATGGCAGTCACACTAGTGGGGGCTGGGTAGTCTACAAGCACATCCTTATTCAGGTCCCTGGTCGTTGGATTATCGAGACAGAGCATCGATACTCCGGAGTAGACTGGTGTGTACGCTTCTCATCCCAGTTGGGGAGATGGTCTGTCCCACAGCCGTCAGTACGTCGTACTGGAGATAGTATACAGGTGCTCGTTAGGTTACGGGTACACCGGACAGGACTCACAGGGAACTGTTGGTTGGTTTGATTCCAGTCGTCAGTAAACAGTTCCCAGGTGACATGAGTACAGCGTAGTCCGCAGACTTGACACTGCTACTTCGCCTCGAGTGTGTCCCACTGTTCTTAGATTGCTACCCTACCACGGCTCAAAGGTGTCGTGCAAACAGGTGGCAGTTGGGTGCAGTCCCGAGCACTTGGAGGCAGTGGCGGTTAGACAGGATTCGTCCCTCCCGGTATTGGGAGTAGATATCGTGCTGTGTCAGAGAGCCATTACGCAAAGTCCCTGTCCAGGGAAAGCGAGATTTGCTGGTAGGTTCCAGTAGTTTCTCAGGGTGTAATGGGCTTCCCTCCGACACGACTTATACCGCTATTAGGGGACTGACGTTTGCCGCCCCCCTAGGCCCGATATGCAATAGTCTTGGACGAACGGACCGGACTGTATGGAGATTGTCACATCAGACTCAGTAGGAGTTCGGATGGGTTTTCTCATCGGCCTTCTTATCGACAACTACCTGGGGACCGTTACGTACAGCTAGTGCCGCTTGCGGTCTGTGGTTAAACCCACTGCCAGCGTAGTAGTCGAGTCTCTAGAGTCCCACACAGAGAGTTTCCTACTCCAGGCGAAACGATATAGAGGTTGCAAGGTTTTGCGACAAAGGGTTAGGACGCATACGTGCGTTTACGCACGTACGACTTTCGGACAGTTTTTACCAGTCGGCTTTGGTTTTAGCCAGTTACTGGTATCCGGTTATTGGATTTTTACAGTCTAAAGTTTTACCGTATTTTTGCGGATCGGAGGGGCGTTCTCGTAATTGTACGAGAAGCTTCTAGAAGATGTGACTAAGGAGGTTACTTTGGATGAGGTTGTGAGTCATGGTGGTGATTCATTCATTTCATTAATGCACATTTATTGCTTAATGACTCATGCTAATGAATCACCACTAGATATTTTATGAAGCATGCTTATTCATTTCATTTATTCATTATTCTTAAAAAAGAATGCATCATAATATATTATGATACACTCTCTCTCTTCTCTCATTATCTTATCTCATATTCTCTCTCCTCAAGCTCTCATCTTCAAACCCTAATCCTTACACCTCATGAGTTGAGATCAATGGATTAGTTAGACTAAACAATCCATAACCTTCACTCTACATCATCCTTTCATCTTTGATTAGCAATCAAAGTTGATTAGTTACCTCAAGTTAGAGGTTTAGCTTGGAGTTTCGCTCTCGGGTGGATCGTCTACTACCTAGAGAAGGCCGAGGAGAACAAAGGAGGACACAAAGACGAAGGACTAGTTTCGATAGGTATAATCCCTAATCACAAGTGATAAGAAAATCTTTGTGTACGGTTATTTATAGTTTAGCTTCGATTTAAGCGGTTAGTCGATGTTCGTTCTTTAAACTTGATTGTTTTTGAAAATTCCGCCTCCCCATAAGTACTGGGGTGTACTACATCGACTTACACTATCAACACTTAATAGTGATCTGTAATACCACATAATGCATGTACATGATGATAGAGACAAACCAGATAGCATACTATCATCTCGAGTAAGACTGTTCTACCTGTATAGGTCCTCCATCAATCATCATAATCACTTGCATGTGATTACAATAATTGCCTTGAGGGCACTATAGCCAACAATCTCCCACTTGCACTTAAGGCTAATTATTGCGGTATCGCATACTCACAACCCGTGTGATACCGAACACCCAACTTCTCTACTAATCAGTCTTGCAAAGCTTCTTTGCGAAACTATCATGTTCGCGAAATAGCCTTAGTGAGTGGATCCGCTCCTATTGGCTATAGTGCCCTCAAGTCAATTATTGTAATCGCAGGTATGCGATTAGATGATTGAGGGAGGACCTATATGGGTAGAATGGTTTTACTCAAAATGATAGTATGCTATCTGGTTTGTCTTTGTCATCATGTACATGCTTTAGGTAGCATTACAATTCACTATTACATGTTGATAGTGTAAGGTTACGGTAGCGCCCCGGCCATCAATCCGAGGCCAAACGCCGAACAAAAACTTTTATAAACTGGCGCTAACGCATCCTTTCACCCGGATCGTGCCATTAACCCTAAACTAGCTAACTACAAAGATGTTAGAATGGCTATACCAATCGATCCATGTCCTTCGGTCTTTAGCCACCATCCCAAGCTCCTCGCGGCTGCTCCAACGAAGTTCGCTCTCCGGTCTCGCTCGTCGAAGTGGCACCACGTCAAGGATTCTTTATACGGGCTCCCGCTTCAAACCGAAGCAACTCGGACATGAAGTTTGCTAGACTACATGTCCAAGGTGAAGTAGAGATGGTGTGTGATTACTTTGTCTCATAACACCCATGGATTCTCAACTCATGAGAGGGATGGGTGGAGGTTGAAGAAGAAGCCATTGATGAAGAAGTTGTGAGCACAAGAAAAACTAGAGAAGAAAATGGCATTGCTTATCTTGTGTGAGATAAATTGTGAGAGCTATCTTAAAATCTCAAGACAAAACCCAAGCCCTTAGTGGCTGCCATCTATCTTTCCACAATTAATCCCACACTATAAATCAATCAAGAAAATAGACATGGCACAAAAAATAACACCATGAATCACCAAACTAGCACATGCCACATTCAATGCTCTAGGACAAAACTTGCACTCACAATTTCCACATAATAAACATTAATCCAAATGTTTAGAACAATAAATAGAATGTCATCTTCTAAAGTAAACTCGTGACGGATCACAAGAATACCCCTCATCTATATATACATACCTGCATCCGCATTCCAACTGAATACGAAAACAACGAGATGAAAATAATCCAACAATCTAATACTAGGATCCGGCTTAAACCAAAGCTCACTAGTATGATCCGTCCGATCATGATCCGTGCACAAGTGCACGTATATGATCGAACCCTGCCATAAAACCATACGGCCTCTACAACGTTTCGCCCGAACTTGAGAAACTTTCTGTGGGGGACTCTAAAGACTCGTCAATACGCTGGCAGTGGGTTTAACCACAAGCACGTCAGTGGTACTAGCTGTACATAACGGCTGCCCAGGTATTGAGCAAAAGGAAGGCCGACGAGCGAACTCATCCTAAAACCCTACTGAGCCTATTTATGACAATCTCCGTACAGTCCGGTCTATTCGTCTAAGAGTATCGCATATCGGGCCTAGGGAGATGGTAAACGTCAGACCCCCAATAGCGGTATAAGTCGTGTCGGAGTGTAGCCCAGAACACCTTGAGAAACTAATGGAATACCTACCAGTAAATCTCACTTTCCTTGGCCAAGGACTTTGTGTAATGGCTCTCCAGAAACATCGCGATATCAACCCCCAATACCAGGAGAGACGAATCCTCTCTAACCGCCACTGCTTCCAAGTGCTTCGGGACTGCACCCAACTACTACCTGTTTGCACGACTCCTTTGAGCCGTGGTAGGGTAGCAATCAAAGAACAGTAGTAACACACTTGAGGCAAAGTAGCAGTGTCAAGTCAACGAACTAAGCTGTACTCATATCACCTGGGAACTGCTCCAGACGATAGGTATAGTACTAATCAACAGTGCCCCTGCGAATCCGTCCGGTGTACTCATAACCCACTGAGCACCTGTATACTATATTAGGTGAACCAACTGACACCAATGGCTTGTGAGACCAGTCACGGCCCCTCGTCGGGGTCTCGATCAGTATACACTAGTCTACTCATGGAGTATCGATGCCCAGTCTCGAAACTCCCACGACTAGGGACACTTTAAGGATGTGCTCATAGACTAACCAACTGTCATGTATATGATCGCCAACATACTGCTGGTAGTCAAGAAAGAATCCTATGGGCTCTATCAACGTGTAATAGTGATCTGTAATGTCACCTGATGCATGTACACGATGATAAAGACAAACCAGATATCACACTATCATCTCGAGTAAGACTGTTCTACCGGTATATGTCCTCCCTCAATCATTGCAATCACTTGCCTGTGATCCAATAATTGACTTTGATAGCACTATAACCAACAAATAGAGCCCATAGGATTCTTGCTTGACTACCAGCATTATGATGGCGATCATATACGTGGGAGCTGGGTAGTCTATGAGTATATCCTTAAATGTCCCTAGACATGGGAGTATCAAGACCGGGCATCGATTCTCTAGAGTAGACTAGTATATACTGATCGAGACCCCGACGAGGGGCGGTAGCCGGTCTCACAAGCCATTGGTGTTAGTTTGTTCACCTAAGATAGTATACAGGTGCTCATTGGGTTATGAGTACACTGGACGGACTCGCCGGGAACCTGCTAGTTGGTATTATGCCTATTGTCAGATAGCAGTTCCCAGGTGACATGTGTATAGAATAGTCTGTCGACCTGAGATCATCATTTGTCTCGTGTGAGTTCCCACTGTGCTTTGATTACTACCCTACAACGTCTCAAAGGAGTCGTGCAAACAGGTTTTAGTTAGGTACAGTCCCAAGCCACATGGAGGCAGTGAGCGGATCGTCGGGGATTCGTCTCTCCCGGTATTGGAGGTTGATGTCGCGAGGTGCAAGGGTGGCCATCACCAGAAATCCTTGATCAAGGTAGTCGAGAATTAGTGGTTTGTATCAGTAGTTTCTCAGTTTGTGATGGGCTTCATACCGACATGAAATGTCGCGTTATTAGGGGTCTGTCTTTATCCACCCCCTAGACTCGATATGCAATACTCTTAGACGAACAGACCGTACTGTACGGATATTGTCACTTACAGGTTCAGTAGGGGTCAGGATGAGTTTGCTCGTCGGCATTCTTTTCGCTCAATATCTGGGTAGCCGTTAAGTACAGCTAGTGCCGCTGACGTGCTTGTGGTTAAACCCACTGCCAGCGTATTGACGAGTGTTTAGAGTCCCACACAGAGAGTTTCCCTGCTTCGGGCGAAACGATGTAGAGGTCGTATGGTTTTATGGCAGGGTTCGATCATATACGTGCACTTGTGCACGTATCATGATTCGGACGGATAATACTAGTGGGCTTTGGTTTAAGCCGGATTCTAGTATTATATTGTTGGATTATTTTCGTCTCATTGTATTGGTATTTTTCGGAATACAGATACGGGTATGTATATACGAATGAGGGGCATTCTTGTAATTTATTACAAGAATAGTTTCTAGAATATTACACCTCATTATGTTTATTAACCATTTAGTTTAATGGTAAATTGAGGTGAGTGATGAGTGTGCTTAGCTTAATTCAAGCATGCTTGATTTAGTGACTCATTTAGTGACTCATGGTAGTGACTCATGGGGTGACTTATTGGGTGACTCATGATACACTATTCTTGCATGCTTGATATTTTTGTTTTGTGGAGGTGAGATATTTTCATTGGACTTGAGATATTTTTCTTGGCTTGCTATTCTCACACACTCTCACAACAATTCATCTCTTTCATGAGTTGAGCTTCAAGCTTCACACTCTCATCTCTAATGGTTTCTTCTTCTCCCTCCACCCTAACCCTCTCATGTGTTGAGAAACCTAGGGTGTTTTGAGACAAATTAATCTCTCATTAGACTCTACATCATCTTGGCTATCTAGTTTAGATACCCTAGTTACTTTGGTTATGAAGTAGGAGCTCAATTCATAGACTCTCGGGTGGATCATCTTCGATGGAGGGAGACCGGCGACCAAACTTGATCATGGTGGCCATTAGGAGCTTGGGAAGAGGTTAAAGACCGAAGGACACGGATCATTCGGTATAAAATTCCAAACTCCTTTTTATAGCTTGCTAGATTTAGGGTAAATGGTCGATCCATATTCGGGGGTTGTAGTAGTGCCGGTTTAGAAAAATTTTGTTCCACATTCGGCCACGGTTTGATGGCCAGGGTGCTGCCGTAACCTAATATGGTATCAGAGCCACCCCATAAACCCTACTAGCTAGTTTGCACAAGATTAAAATCTCGATGGACCAATTTTTCCGGATCACAGTTCCATGTTCATGTGCTTGCTATCGAATTTCATAGTTGTTCAAAAAATAATTTGGGTATCTTAAAAATATGTGCAGGAAAAACTAGAGCTTAGAAAAAAATTTGGACACCTAACTCCAAAATTCCGCTGCGAAACCAGAGCAAAATGTCACATTTTGCGGCGGAACCGCCGCGCTTTTTAGGCTATAGTGCCCCAAATCTTTTCTGGGGCTCAAGTTCATGGAAATATGATTTTTGTGATATAAGGTTTTGGCCCATATTTGTATGAGTGCTGGATTTGCATTTGGGGCCAATTTGGAAAGGTTTAGCCGATCGAAATTTTAAATGTGTGGTTTTCAGTGCATACATTACTATCTGCGACCGTGAATGTCATTAGAGCGGTACAACTCGTTTAATTGCTATATATCTTTTAGACGGGTTTGCGAACATGACATTCACGTTGATGTTTTGTGTTGTGTTGTGGTTGAATCGTCATGGTGGATAGCCAGGTGGTGCAATGATTATACAGTTTAGTTTCATTTGTACATTTGATATTGTGGGGCGAGCGTCCGACATGTGGACTGTCGTCACTGCCAGTTTGTATATTATTTGTTCGTGGCACGACCGGGTTGAGGTCGATGTCATCGTTGTACATATATTTTCTTTTCTGTACTAGGATTACCCCAAGGTGAGTGCATGAATAGCCGGGTTCTAGATGGCAGCGGGCCCGCATCTCATGGAGTTGAGACAGGGGGGCCTCTCTCTAGAATTGGCGGGCTATTCTCCCACTCGTAGGGGGTATGGGTTGACCCAAGGTGGGGTGCTCAAGTTACCGGATTCCGCGAAGTGCTGGGTGGCCCATTCACTTTGTTGATTGGGGTTTCCTCGCTTCTGGGATTGGCGGGGTAACTTGCCGCACTCGTAGGGGTTTAGGTTTTCATTGCATTGGCTATCCACACGACAAGGAATGTCGGTTCTCATTTGCGGCTCAAGTGAAACCCGGGTCTCCAGGATTATCCACCACTCTGTGTTTCTTGGCTGAGATTATGTGATGTTGCTTTATATCATATCTTCGTTCTTTTGTGGTGTGATTAATTGATGGGACTGCTTTGATTCTGATCAATGCAAGGAAAACAGACTTATTCGATGTCGTTGGAATTTTTTTCAAAAGCTGTTATTGCAAGGACGTTTTCTTTTGTTTTGAACAGCGGTATTCTGTTATGAATATCCAGCACCTCATTCTACGAGGCAAGAGCCGAGATCCCTTCACCGGGACTGACCTCTTGGGCAGAAGTTTGCGTCAGGGTAATAACTTCACTATAGTCGATTACTTTTTGCTTTGCATCGTGGTATTCAGTGGGAATATCCTGCACTTCATTCTACGAGGAAAGAGCCGAGATCCCTTCACCGGGAATGACCTCTTTAGCAAAGGTTTTTGCCACTATATATTTGTAAAAAGCTATCCGGTTCCCTCAACGATATCAAGTTCATTACGTTAAAGGTTTTTCGCCAAAAACCATTCATAGCCCTCCATCATTTCAGACGGGTAGCACATAGTATTCATGCTATGTTTGTTGGCCTTCGTTAAGGCATAGTGTATGGTAGCTACTTGTTACCTTTCTGTTGCATAGATAGATGCGTTGGTTTGGGACAGTCGTACTACTTTGTTGGCCTTCGTCAAGGGTATGTACGGGTGGGTTCAAATTAACCTGGACAATGATGGGTAGAACTTGACATGTGACTTATGATTTGTTGGCCTTCATCAAGGTCATAAGAGCATGGGATAAAAATCACATCGGGACTTTCAAACATACAGGAAACTTTTCAGGCATGCGCATGTTGGATATAGTGCCCTCAAATTCAATTATTGGATCGCAGGTACGTGATTGCAATGATTGAGGGAGGACCTATACAGGTATGACAATCTTGCTCGAGATGATAGTATGCTATCTGGTTTGTCTTTATCATCGTATACATGCTTTAGTTCACTATTGCATGTTGATAGAGCCCATAGGATTCTTGCTTGACTGCTAGCAGTATGATGGCGATCATATACGTGGGAGCTGGGGTCTATAAGCACATCCTTAAAGTGTCCCTAGTCATGGGAGTTTCGAGACAGGGCATCGATACTCCAGAGTAGACTAGTGTATACAGTCGAGACCCCGACGAGGGGCGGTGGCTGGTCTCACAAGCCATTGGTGTCATTTGGTTCACCTAAGATGTATACAGGTGCTCATTGGGTTATGAGTACACCGGACATGACTCGCCGGGAACATGCTAGTTGGTATTATACATATCGTCAAATAGCAGTTCCTAGGTGACATGTCTACAGGTTAGTCTGTCGACCTGAGATTGTCATTTGTCTTGTGTGAGTTCCTACTGTGCTTTGATTACTACCCTACTACGGCTCAAAGAAGTCGTGCAAACAGGTTTTAGTTGGGTACAGTCCCGAGCCACATGGAGGCAGTGAGCGGATCGTCGGGGATTCGTCTCTCCCGGTATTGGGGGTGAGATCGTGCTGTATTTAGGAGAGCCATTACAGGAAATCCCTGGCCAGGGTAATCGAGATTTACTGGTAGGTATTCCAGTAGTATCTCAGGGTGTTCTGGGATACTCTCCGACACGACTTATACGGCTATTGGGGGTCTGACGTTTACCAGCCCCCTAGGCCCTATATGCGATACTCATAGACGAACAGACCGGACTGTACGGATATTGTCACTGTCAGGCTCAGTAGGGTTTCTGGATGAGTTCACTCGTCAGCTTCCCTTCCGATCAATACATGGGCAACCGTTACGTACAGCTAGTACCTCTGACGTGCTAGTGGTTATACCCAGTGCCAGTATATTGATGAGTCATTAGAGTTCCCCACAGACAGTTTCTCAAGTTCGGGCGAAACGTTGTAGAGGATGTATGGTAATATGGCAGGGTTCGATCATATTCGTGCACTTGTGCACGAATCAGGATCGGACGGATAATACTGGCGGGCTTTGGTTTAAGCCGGATCCTAGTATTATATTGTGTAGGAATATTTCTGTCTCATTGCATTTCGTATTCGGTCGGAATACAAATGCGGGTATGTATTTACAGTTGACGTGTAATCTCGTAATTCGCTACGGGATTATTTTGGGAGTTGCCAGTTTCCTTTTTTCCGTCTTTAACATCTTGTCCCTTGTTTAATCATTGTGAGCAATTTGACTCAATTTGACTTTGACAATTTCTTCCCATTGTTTTCTGGCCGAGCACTGTTGATGGACATGGGCAAGGGTGTGGGCAGCATGGGCTTTGGGTACGGTGATTGATTGTTGCTGGTGGGGGGCCCTTTGCAATTTCCCCATTTTCTTCAGTGCAGAGGTTTTCCGTGGTAATGAGTGTGAGTGGGAAAGGGTTTATTTATTAATGTTGGCAGTGATTTTGTGGTGGGGGGTCTTCATGAGTAATTTAATCAAAACATATATATATATATATATACACACACACACTCACGTTTATCTCCATCTCACTTCATACTAGAAATCCCCAGAGAGCTCAATGAGGCCGGCCCCCAAAAAGAATTTTCCTTTGCCTAAAAAGATTCTTATGTGCTCACATTTCTCATCGTAATTGGCAACTTCAGTCTTGAGACAAAATATTCTATACCTTCTCTACCTCATTCGTGGACATGTCGGCTAGCAAACTTCATGTCCGAGTTGTCTCGGTTCGAGGCGGGAGCCCGTATAAAGATTCATAGACGTGGTGCCACTTCGACGGGCGTGATCGGGGAGCAGACTTCGTCAGCGCAGCAGCGAGGAGCTTGGTGCGGAGATTAAAGACCGAAGGACACGGATCGATCGGTATAATCTTTTAACACCTTTTACATTTTGCTAGTTTACGGTTAATGGAACGATCCGGGTATTTGGGCTGCGGTGGCGCCGGTTTTGAAAAAAGTTTTTGTTCCGCATTTGACTTCGGTTTGACGGCCGGGGTGCTGCCGTGGCCCAACATGGTATCAAAGCCACCCATTAACCGCTTACTAGCTTATTCTAACATGTTTAAAATATCGATCGAACAAAATTTCCGAAACCGCAATTTCAAAACATAAGTTTCTGTCGAATTTGTAAACTGGTAGAAATATTATTTTGATTGTTTCAGAAAATCAGGCAGGCTTTTATAAGACAACAGTAAAATTTTGGTAGCATGATCCCTCTGTAGCGCCGCGGAACCGCGGCCGTACCCACGTTTTGGCCGCGGTTCCGCCGCAATGTTGAGTTTTCAGTGCGCTAAATTATTGCTTTGGGTCTTTAACATGGAATTTGGGTTTCTGGAATATTTTGTTTGGGCCCAGATTTTATTTTGAGTACTGGATTTGTACTTGGGGCCCACTTCGGGAATTGTTGTCGATCAAAATTTTAAATACGTTAGTTAGCAGTACTTTACATTTCTATCTGTGACCGTGAATATCATTTGATCGGTAAATCTTGTCTAATCGCTATAGTTCTTTTAGACGGGATTTGCGAACGTGACATTCATGTTGATGTTCTGTGTTGTGTTGTGATGTTGCGGTTTTGTCGTGATGGATAGCTCCTGTGCAATTATAGTGCAGTATAGATTTATTTGTACATTTGATATTGCGGAGCGAGCGTCCGACATGTGGACTGCCGTCACTGCCTGTTTGTATATTATTCTTTTGGGGCACGACCACGATGAGGTCGATGTACCCGTTTATAATATATATATATATATATTTCTGTACTAGGATTACCCCGTGGTGGGGTGCACGGATAGCCGGGTTCTAGAGGGCAACGGGCCCGCATCTCATGGCTTTGAGAAGGAGGGGGCTTCACACTAGAATTGGCGGGCTATTCGCCGCACTCGTAGGGGGTATAGGTTGACCCAGGAAGAGTGCTCAAGTTACCGGATCCCGTGAAGTGCTGGGTGGTCCATTCACTTTGCTGAAGGAGGCTGCCTCGCTTCTGGTTTTGGCGGGTAACTTTCCGCCCTCGTAGGGGTCTAGGATTTCATTAAACAGGCTATCCACATGACCAGGGGAACGTCGAGTTTCATTTGCGGGTCTATGAAACCCAGGGATCCCAGATTATCTGTATTGTTCTGTGATGCTTATTACTTTTCTGTGATGTTGCATTTATCATGCCTGGAGCGATTATTATATATTGATATATATATTAGTAGATGTTGTATATGTTTAACACCCGCACTAGTCTAGTCCCCGCTCTGTCGTTAGTTAAGTAACCTAACGGGTGATGACGGGACCCAGTGGCGAATGCAGATGGCATATACGTACATCATATTTTCGTTCTTTTCTGGTGTGATTAATTGATGGGACTGCATTGATTCTTATCAATGCATGGAAAAAAAACCTATATTTGATGTTGTTGGAACCAATTTTTCAAAAAGATGTTATTACAAAGGTGATCTCTTTTGTTTTGCACAGTGGTATTCGGTTATGAATATCCAGCACCTCATTCGACGAAGCAAAGGCCGAGATCCCTTCATCGAGAGTGACCCCTTGGACAGAGGTTTGCGTTAGGGTAATAACTTCACTATGGTCGATTACTTTTTGCTTTGCATCGTGGTATTCAGTTTGGAATATCTTGCATCTCATTCGACGAGGAAAGAGCCGAGATCCCTTCACCGGGAGTGATCTCTTTAGCAAAAGTTTTCGCCACTATATATTTATAAAACCACTTGGATTCCTTCAACGATATCAAGTTCATTACGCTAAAGTTTTTCGCCAAAAACCAGTCGTAGCCCTCCGTCATTTCAGATTAGTATTGCTTAGTATTCGTGCTACGTATGTCGTGCATTGCCGAGGCGTAGTGTTCGGTAGCTCTGTAATGCTTTTCTGTCGCATGGATTTGTGGATTGGTTAGGACAGTCGTACGGTTATGTTGGAATTGTCAAGGACTCGTACGGGTGGGTTTAACGCAATCAAGATAATGACGGTTTGAACTTGACTAGGACTCTTTGATATGTTGGCATTGTCAAGGTCACTTGGGTCCTAGGGGTAAAAATCATATCGGGAGTTTCAAACATATAGGAAACTTGCCAGGTATGCGCATACCTTCTGGAGTGTAGTGACTTGAGTGGCTTCCATCAGGTTATCATGCGATGATAGTTGGATCCCGATTCCCACTGATGAGTTGGTTTACTCCTCGGGTGACCCTGACTAATTCTTCATTCAGGTTTGGAGGAGAATTTGAGGATACAGTGGGAGGTTTCCTGATTAGATAAAATGATTAACCATTTTGATATAGGTTAGAGTGCACACAGAATGTTTCTATTCTCTCTCTCTTTGACTGCGACCATGACCCGACCCTAGACTATAACTCAGTGACCAAGTTAACCGAACTTTCTTAAAACACTGGTTTTTGGATTGTCTGGGTTACATACATCATTGCCACTTTTTCTTTTACCCTTTGAGTTTCTCCAGATCACCCCGTATTATTACGAACATCCACTTCCATTGGATAAATCTATCGTATGGTTATATACGAACTCCGAGGAACTTCTTCGAGGATGGATTCTGGTTCTTGAGAGATCGAATAGAATTATTCAGTTGTCTTTTCCATTTACCTTCTCTCAGGTTGTGAGGGCTCCTAGGATTAGGAGAGGGTACACCTATTACGCTTATTGGATAGTCTTCTTCCAAACCATAGGCAGGTGCCGAAAGGTAGGAAATGAAGAAAACCAATTATCCTAAGTTGGGTGTACAGAAGGTAATAAGTAAAGACAAAATAAAGGGATTAGAGAGAGGGCAAAGTAAATTGCGACTGCTATCATTCACGACCGAACCACATATTTCATAGCCACTCCTAATTCACCTTTGTATTTCTCTAGAACACCCCGTATCACTACGAACATCCAATTCCATTGGATAAATCCATCGTATGGTTATATACGAACTCGAAGGAACTTTTTCGAGGATGGATTCTGGTTCAGGAGAAATAGGAATAAGGTTTATTCAGTTGTCTTTTATTCTTACCTTCTCTCAGGTTGCGAGTGCTCCTAGGATTAGGAGAGTACACCTATTATGCTTATTGGATAGTCTTCTTCCAAACTATAGGCTGGTGCCGAACGGTAGGAAAGGAAGAAAACCACTTAGCCTAACGATGGTGTACAGAAGGTAATGAGTAAAGACAAATAAAGGGAATTGGAGAGATGGCAAGGAAATATACGGTTACAGTCATGAATCTGATAATGGAAGAGGCATTACTAAGAATACCCGGATACCCCTTCGAAACATATTCATGTTTCAGTTTCACTATGTATTGTTAATAGAAAACTGATTTCCCAATTAGACCCTTGCTCCAGGGTACGTATTTACCAGGTTTGATTCTCACATCTATATGGTTTTACAGATGATGAGTGGGAGTAAGTTATTGGGAATTAGGTGATCATCCTCATTATATCAGAATTCGTTGTAATTGGTGATATTTGAGGAAATCGCCTGGGTACAGTTTTCAACCTACGACGCACAGAGTTTGAGTTATTCAACTCAGGGGACTTATACAAAGTATTGTGTATTGTCCAATGTCCATTAGGACAAAGGGGTTGGTCCTCGTACTATATTCTGTTTACTTATGACTTCTCAAGTTTCAGACAAGTATTTCGTAGAAATACAAGGTCCGAGTTTGAGAATTTATAGGTAAAAGAATAAAGTAGAGAACCAAGTGTCTCAAGTATCGGGATTCTTCAAGGTGATCGAAGATGTAGATACTTGTGTATGGTATTCAGTTGATAGTAATGGTTTTTGAGAAACTTGTTTCTCTTTCAGGTTACTCATAATTGGATGCACTCCTAAGTTGAGTAATGCTGATTGTCCTCTCTCCATTTAGTTGACATGCACTGGAGACAGCTGCATGATTTGAATCTGGTTCCAATTAAATCAGTGCCTCTATTTCTGTATTTTATATAGAATAGTTCATATCTTAACGTTGTTAAGGTACGGGGAGTTGTCCGGCTTATGCTTAAAACCAGACTCTGGATAACTCAAGGCTCGTTTCTGTAATGGCATTTTTGGGGTTGACTTGGGCTATGACGAGGGTTGACTCTCTACCATCTGAAAGATCAATAGTGATATTGTTCTTGACTCGCCATAATTTTTAGTAAAATGGATTTTTCAGAAAACAGTAGTGGGAGTTTGGTAGAACTGGAACTGATTCCAGAACTACAAACGATTACGGAAAATTTAATAGGACCTAAAAATTCAATCAGGATTGACATTCCATTAGCCACTCCGCAGATATGGTGGGTAACCTCAGGCACCCGAGAGGTACTTCGGTATCCTCAAGGACGGTGATAGAGAGGTTCTTGTTTATCCAGACTTGCCATTACTGCTGTTCCAGACTATGAGACCCGGCAGGAGGATGAGTATAGCGTCGTTCTAAACTGGCTTTAGAAGTGCACATGTATATGACTCTGCCAGAGGGTTGTTGTTGTCAGTGGGAGCAGCGGAAACGTAGTGGACAAGTAGCTTATGTCTATTTATAGACTAAAGCAAATATATCGGAGATAGATCATCTATTTTTGATGTGACAGTCTTGGGCTTTGACTTCATCAGAATAAGAGATGGATCTGTTAAGAAGGTAGTAGGGTGTGAAGTCCTGGTACTTGGATGACATACACATAGTAGGAAGTGAAATTCCTACAGTACGATCGGTTATACTATGGTTGTCACATAGTGTTTTCTCCACATAGGATATGGATATAATATCAGGCATTCTGGTAACTAGATCTATGGTTTTAGATCTAGATTTGGGTAGTTTCCCAATCTGGGTACTTAGACAGTATTCTAAAGATATTTTAGAATGAACGACTCCAGGCATGGTGGTTAACCTGCAGGTGATGGAGTCACCCTCTGTAAAGGTGTCTTACAGACTAAAGGGGAGAGGGATGTGCACGATTGGCAGATCACTTGCTTAGGCAATTGAGTTGATCATGAGATGTCAAGTACCACACTAGATGTTGTTTTTGCACTAGATGCAATAAGTTGATATTAATCCAATCCTGGAGAAACGTTCGAAAGAAGTTTTAGAACATAAGTGGTTGTTATAGGGATTTGATAACGACAGCCTCCTTCGGGTGACAGTTATCATTCCAGGCTTCCAAGGTGACCTGGATGACAGAGTGACTGTCAGAGTTATTATTTTCCCTCTCATGAGGGGCAGTAGTTTGGATAGGTAGTCCAGGCGGATACTAAGGAAGGCATGGCACAGGATACTGATTAATTTCAGTTGATGATTGAGTCTAAGAAGTTTGCTGGACTTGGAGTTCACTTGTGAGCTAGGTCCCATCATATATCCAGACATATTCTAAGACAGGTATTACTCAATTCGGGAGATGGCTTCCTCCGCGAACTTGAGAAAAAGAGAGACATAGAAAGAAATATCAGGGCGGATCCACTCACTGAGGCTATTTCTCGAACACAATAGTTTTTCACACGAGCTTTGTGAAACTGATTAGTAGAGGAGTTGGATGTTCGGTATCACACGAGCTGTGAGTACGCGACATCGCAATAATTAGCCTTAAGTGCAAGTGGGAGATTGTTGGATATAATGCCCTCAAAGTCAATTATTGGATCGCAGGTACGTGATAGCAATGATTGAGGGAGGACCTATACCGGTAGGACAGTCTTTCTCGAGATGATAGTATGCTATCTGGTTTGTCTTTATCATTGTATACATGCTTTAGTTCAATATTGCATATTGATAGAGCCCATATGATTCTTGCTTGACTGCCAGCAGTATGATGGCGATCATATACATGGGACCTGGGGTCTAAAAGCACATCCTTAAAGTGTCCCTAGTCGTGGGAGTTTCGAGACAGGGCATCGATACTCCAGAGTAGACTAATGTATACAGTTGATACCCCGACGAGGGGCGGTAGCCGTTCTTACAAGCCATTGGTGTCGGTTTGTTCACCTAAGATGTATACAGGTGCTCATTGGGTTATGAGTACACCGGACAGGACTCGCCGGGAACATGCTAGTTGGTATTATACATATCGTCAGATAGAAGTTCCCAGGTGACATGTGTACAGGTTACTCTGTCGACCTGAGATCGTCATTTGTCTTGTGTGAGTTCCCACTGTGCTTTGATTACTACCCTACCACGGCTCAAAGGAGTCATGCAAAAAGGTTTTAGTAGGGTACAGTCCCGAGCCACATGGAGGCAGTGAGCGGATCGTCGGGGATTCGTCTCTCCCGGTATTGGGGGTGAGATCATGCTGTGTTTAGGAGAGCCATTACACGAAATCCCTGGCCAGGGTAATCGAGATTTATTGGTAGGTATTCCAGTAGTATCTCAGGGTGTTCTGGGCTACTCTCCGACACGACATATACGGCTAATGGGGGTCTGACGTTTACCAGCCCCCTAGGCCCTATATGCGATACTCATAGACGAACGGACCGGACTGTACGAATATTGTCACTGTCAGGCTCAGTAGGGTTTCTGGATGAGTTCACTCGTCTTCTTCCCTTCCGATCAATACATGAGCAACCGTTACGTACAGCTAGTACCTCTGACGTGCTAGTGGTTATACCTAGTGCCAGTGTGTTGATGAGTCATTAGAGTCCCCTACAGACAGTTTCTCAAGTTCGGGCGAAACGTTGTAGAGGCCGTATGGTAATATGGCAGGGTTCGATCATATTCGTGCACTTGTGCACGAATCAGGATCGGACGGATTATACTAGCGGGCTTTGGTTTAAGTCGGATCCTAATATTATATTGTGTAGGAATATTTCTGTCTCATTGCATTTCGTATTCGGTCGGAATACAAATGCGGATATGTATTTACAGTTGACGTGTAATCTCGTAATTCGCTACTGGATTATTTTAGGAGTTGCCGGTTTCCTTTTTTCCTCCTTTAACATCTTGTCCCATGTTTAATCATTGTGAGCAATTTGACTCAATTTGACTTTTACAATTTCTTCCCATTGTTTTCTGGCCGAGCACTGTTGATGGACATGGGCAAGGGTGTTGGCAGCATGGGCTTTGGGTATGGTGGCTGATTGTTGCTGGTGGGGGGCCCTTTGCAATTTCCCCATTTTCTTCAGTGCAGGGGTTTTTCCGTGGTAATGGGTGTGAGTGGGAAAGGGTTTATTTATTGATGTTGGCTGTGCTTTTGTGGTGGGGGGTCTTCATGAGTTATTTTATCAAAACATATATATACACTCACATTTATCTCCATCTAACTTCACACTAGAAATACCCAGAGAGCTCAATGAGGCCGGCCCCTAAAATGAAATTTCCTTTGCCTAAAAAGTTTCTTATGTGCTCACATTTCTCATCCAAATTGGCTACTTCAGTCTTGAGACAAAATATTCTACACCTTCTCTACCTCATTCTTGGACATGTCGGCTAGCAAACTTCATGTCCGAGTTATCTCGGTTCGAGGCGGGAGCCCGTATAAAGATTCATAAACGTGGTGCCACTTCGACGGGCGTGATCGGGGAGCAGACTTCGTCGGCGCAGCAGCGAGGAGCTTGGTGCGGAGATTAAAGACCGAAGGACACGGATCGATCGGTATAATATTTTAACTCCTTTTACATTTTGCTATTTTACGGTTAATGGAATGATCCGGGTATTTGGGCTGCGGTGGCGCCGGTTTTGAACAAAGTTTTTGTTCCGCATTTGGCCTCGGTTTGACGGCCGGGGCACCGCCGTGGCCCAACAGCGCATACCTTCTGGAGTGTGATAACTTGAGTGGATTCCATCAGGTTATCATGCGATGATAGTTGGATCCCGATACCCACTGATGAGTTGGTTTACTCCTCGGGTGATTTTAGATGATCCCGACTAATTCTTCTTTCATGTTTGTAGAAGAATTTGAGGATACAGTAGGAGACATCCTGATTAGATAAAGTGATTAACCATTCTGATCTAGGTTAGAGTGTACGTTGAGTGTTTCTTTTCTCTCTCTCTCCCTTTGGTAGCGACCATGTCCCAACCCTAGACTATAACTCAGTAACCAAGATAACCAGACCTTCTTAAAACACACTGACTTTTGGATTGTCAGAGTTGCATTTATCATTGCCGCTCCTACTTTTACCCTTTACTTTTCTCCGGAACATTCCGTATCACTACGAAGATCCATATTTTTAGGATATGACCATCGTATATTTACATACGAACTCGAAGAAACTTGTTTCAGCTTCGAGAATGGTTTCCGGTTCTGGAGAAAATGAATAGGACTATTCAGTTGTCTTTTCCTTTTACTTTCTCTCAGGATGTGAGGGCTCCTAGGATTAGGAGAGGGTACACCTATTGCTCTTATTGGATAGTCTTCTTACAAACCTTACGCTGGTGCCGAAGGATGGGGAAGGTAGAAAACCAATTAGCCTAAGTGTGGTGTACAGAAGGTAATGGGTAAAGACAAATAAAGGGATTAGAAAGATGGAAAAGTAAATTGCGAGTGCTATCATTCATGACCAAACCGTGTATATCATCGCCACACCTACTTCACCTTTGAATTTCTCAAGAACTCCCCGTATCACTATGAAGATCCACAGTTATTGGATAATCCGTCGTATAGTTACATACGAACTCGAAGGAACTTGTTCCAGTTCGAGGATGGATTCTGGTTCAGGAGAAATAGAATAAGGTTTATTCAGTTGTCTTTTATCTTTACCTTCTCTCAAGTTGCGAGTACTCCTGGGATTAGGAGAGTACACCTATTACGCTTATTGGATGGTCTTCTTCCAAACCATAGACAGGTGCCGAACGGTAGGGAAGGAAGAAAACCATTTAGCCTAAGGGTGGTGTACAGAAGATATTGAGTAAAAACAAATAAAGGGATTGGAGAGATGGCAAGGAAATATACGGTTATAGTCATGAATCTGGATAATGGAAGAGGCATTACTAGGAATACCCGGATACCTCTTCGAAACATTTTCATGTTTCAGTTTAACTATGTGTTGTGAATTGAAAACAGATTTCCCAATTAGATCCTTGCTCCAGGGTATGTATTTACCAGGTTTGATTCTGTATGGTTTTACAGATGATGAGTGGGAGTGAGTTATTGGGAATTAGGTGATTATATCCTCATTATATCGGAATTCGTTGTAATTGGTGATATTTGAGGAAATCGCCTGGGGTTTTGCCTGATGGCAGATATTTGGTTTTGAATATCCGTTGTTATGCACCAATTTCAACCTGATATATTTATACTTTTATTTTATAAAGTGAGATATAACTTTTTGAAATTATGTCCATGACATTTACCTATATCAGGTGATGATTGGGTAAAGAGCATTAAACGTCGGTGTAATTCTTCTTAACCATAGTACAGTTTTCAACCTACGACGCACAGGGTTTGAGTTATTCAACTCAGGGGACTTATACAAATTATTGTATGTTGTCCAGTATCCATTAAGACAAAGGGGTTGGTACTCGTACTATATTCTATTTACTTATGACTTCTCCAGTTTTAGGCAAGTGTTTTGTAAAAATACAAGGTCCATGTTTTGAGAAGTTATAGGTATAAGATTAAAGTAAAGAACCAAGTGTTGCAAGTATCAGGATTCTTCGAGGTGATCGAAGAAGTAGATACTTGTGTTTGGTATTCAGCTGATAGTAATGATTTTGAGAACTTGCTTCTCTTTCAGGTTACTCATATCTGGATGAACTCCTAAGTTGATTAATGCTGATCGGCCTCCTTCAATTTAGTTGATATGCACTGGAGACAGCCGCATGATTTGAATCTGGTTCCAATTAAATCAGTGCCTCTGTTTTATATTGTATATAGAATGGTTCATATCTTATCGATGTTAAGGTATATAGAGTTGTCCGGCTTATGCTTAAAACCAGACTCTGGATGACTCAAGGCACGTTTCTGTAATGGAAGTTTGTGGGTTATCCCGGGCTACGACGAGGGTTAACATTCTACCATCTGGACGATCAAAAGTGATATTGTTCTTGACTTGCCACAGTTTTAGTAAAATGGATTTTTTCAGAAAAACAGTAGTGGGAGTATGGAAGAACTGGAAGTGATTCCAGAACCACAAATGATTACTGAAAATTTTGTTAGTTATATGTATGCCGTAGAGGCCATTACTGTACATAGGATGTATATTGTAGTGGAAGCTAGGACATATATAGGTAGGACTTTCTTGCTCGACATGATAGTGCGCTATCTGGTTGCTTTTTATCTTAACATGTATACTTTCTGTCTCTCTGATTACATGTTGATAAAGACCTTAGGATGTGTACTCGACTTCCAGGACTGTGATGAAGATCATACTAGTGGGGCCTGGGTAGTCAATGAGTACATCCTTCAGCATTGTTCCTAGTCGTGGGAATATCGAGACGGGGCATCGATATTCCACAGTAGACTAGCGTATATCTTCTCGACCCATGTGATGGGCGATGGATGATCCTATATCCATTGGTGTTTGACATCAGAGATGGTATGCGGGTGCTCAGTGGAGACTGGGTACACTGAACGGACTCGCCGAGAACTCCCAGATGGTATTATACCTCACGTCAGATGGCAGTTCTCTGGTGACACTGGTACAGCTTAGTCTGTTGACCCGAGATCGTCATAGAGTCTTGTGTGTCACCCACTGTACTTTGATTTCCACCCTACCACGGCTCTACTGAGTTGTGCAAACAGGTGGTTTTTGGGTACAGTCCCGATTCACATGGAGGCAATGAGCGATAGGAGGGGATTCGTCTCTCCCGGTATTGGGGGTTGATGTTGTGCTATGCTCGACTGGCCATAACAGGAAATCCATGGCCAGGGTTGCAGTGTATACTGGTAAGAGTTATCAGTAGTTTCACGAATGTTATGGACCTTACGTCGGCATGACTTATCGAGCTATTGGGATCTGGCGTTTACCACCCCTAGGCGAGATATGGAACATATCAGACGAACAGACAGGACTATATGGTAAGTGTTACTGGTTGGATTCACAGGAGTGTGAGCGGGCTTGCTCGTCGATCTTCTGATCGCTCAATACCCGGGTGGCCGTTACGTTTAGCAGACCGCTTGCGTCTTGTGGGTGTTTGATATGATCATCACCTGCTGCCGGCGTATTGACGAGTCTTTAGAGTCCTACACAGAAGTTTCCTGGCTCAAGCGAAACGAAATAGGAGCGCATATGAGATATGTGTGGGACCGAGAATAATGCGTGTATGTGATACCGTATTCTATTCTCGCGATGAATGTATCGAATGGTTGTATGTGATATAACCTAGTTATCGAATCGTTGATTCGATAAGCCGATACATTGGATACTAGTCGGTTATATGAGATATGACCGGATCGTTAAATCAAGTATTGATTTAATGATTTAATGCATAATTATATATTTGATATATTACTTTGCATTAACTAGTATTGGTTCACTTAAATTGGATTTTCTCACTTGATGTACACAAGTTGTATATGTGATATACTTTTGTGCACAAGATTGTATCATGTTTGATGATACATGAATGTTAGTGTGTATGTTTAGATTAAACCATGGTTATGTGATGGTTAGGGTTTTCTTTTTCTTATCTATTTATTTATTTATTTTGGCAAAAGATTAAAGAGAAAATGGTGGCTTTCTTTGTTTGTTATTGAAGCTTCTTGAAGCTTTGACCAAGTGACCATTTTGTCTTCATGCTTAACCCTAACCCTTCCAACTAACCATGGTCTATTCTCTACACCTAATCATGGTTGCCATATGATAAGTGTTGATTTTATTTTCTATTTCAAAAATAACTTATCATATTCTTTTCATTATCTTCTTCTTCTTGAAACATGAAGAAAGCTTGCTCCATCAATGGCAACTTGTGAAAATGAGTGAGAAATCCAAATCCAAAGTGAACCCACTTCCTATTTCTTCATCCTCTATCTCTTGCCAAGTAGTATAGGGTGTTTTCTTCACAAGTTTCATGACTTGGTGAAGTGTGAGCTTGATCTTGTGATGCCTCGACGTAGATCATCTTCGGCATCGACGTCGACGACCTAGCCCGCCTATTTCTCTGATGAAGCCGATGCTAGGGTCATGGATTCGATTTGGACAGCGAGGAGACATCATCACGGAGCCTAGGAGGTGGAGGACCGGATCTACAAAGGTTGTAGCCTCTCTCCTTTAGCTATAATTCGATTACTTGCATCGTATCGCCTATATATCTAGTTAACGATCCGTATTAGGGTTTGTAGGCACTTGTAAAATTTTAATTGGGCATGTTTGATCACTTGTGAGACTTCATTAGTGTGTCTAGGAACCCTACAGTGGTATCAGAGCCAAGCTAGAGCTTTAGGCGATGCGTAGACGGAGTTAGAAGTCCGATCGAACCGAAACCCTAACACAAATTTGCTCTGTGGACATTTTTCAAAAACTGGGTTTTTCCCAAATTAAAAATGCTTAAAAAATTCAGCAGGAAATTCTAAGAATTACGGTGCAAAAATTACCTAATGATGTCTCTAAAGCGCGGCGGAACTGCGGCATTAGCATGCTAATGCGGCGGTTCCGCGCCCATTTAGTCTCTTCAGTCAACCATTTTTGCACAGTAACTTCTTCATTTAAATGCTGAGTTTTATGGGAATTTTTAATATTAACTCAAGAGTTGAGTTTTCTGGGTTGTATTGGGAATTCGTAAATTCGATCGGATTATCAAACTTTGTCTATGTGTTTTTCCGGATAATTTTAGAATAAGTTAAAAAGTTCGACAGGATATAAATACCCACTTTTTCCCCTGCCGCGAAATTTCCAATTGTTGGATATTTCTGTAGTTTAATCACGTTCTAAGTAGTGCAAGTAACGCGATGGTCCCTCTAGAAGACAACAAACCTTAACTCGATTATGTGACCGTCTTGAACTGCTCTTTGAACCTTCGGGTTTGGGGCAGTACGGCGTGCCACATGTGAGGCGTTGGCTTGACCCTTCTACGGCTGGACCGTTGGTACTGAGGCATGAAATGAATGTTTTTAGACTTATTTCATGTGTTGAACTGTATTGGGAAAACTTGGGTGTTCGATTGTTCTATCGGAAAGTTTAACATTTTCTATTTATCTGGAATGGGATACAATAATTGGAATTCACAAGTAGTTAAGAGATAACTGAATGAATGTTATAACACAGCACTTTAGTCTCACTTGATCGGTTGCCACGGAATTTTGATGTGATCAAAAGTCCGTCGCAATCACGTAGCGTACGCGGATACTCGCCGGATAAACTTAATAGACAACTACACCCCATAGCCCCGACCAAGTGACTGTAGGAGAACCCCGTCGCCGAAAGCATCCGTTCGAGTGCTCGCGGCAGCGGTGTTCCGCCTTGGTGCACTTCGTCGACGGTATCAGGGGTGCGGCCGCCTACTAAAGTTTGCGACGAGCATTCAATCAGTTTTTCGGGAATCTTGTTGAATTGCCCGACTTGATATTGAAAAGTGTTTTCGATAATGAGACTAAAATGCGGGGTTTATAATTGTTAGGCATGTGATGTCTAAGTATTTCATTTGGCTAGGCATGCGATGTCTAAAGAGATTGCGGATTCCATCTGTTGTAGTTTTACACTTTCTTTTCTGTGACCGTAAGTGTAATATATGATATCGCCGGTTTCGTTGCTATATGTCAACGATAATTGGGATGCGCATATTTACTTACGTTGATGACATGTGATGTTATGTGTTGCTGGATATGTTATATTGGATCGTCGTGTTCGAATAGCCGGGTTTTTTTTATGTGAGATGAGTGTTTTTCATTTTCATTCATGTAAAAACTTGTATGTAATATTCTTTTATTGGGGCACTTCCAGGTTGCGGAAGATGTCACCGTTTGTATATTATTTACATTTCCGCATTAGGATAGACCCAAGGAGGGGAGCACAAGTAACCGGGTTCTGGGGTCCAGTGGGAGACCAACTCAAGGAGTCGAGTCCGGGTCACCTAACCCTAGAATTGGTAGGGTTGCTTGCCTCTCTCGTAGGGGTCTAGGGGTGTGGGATTGGCTATTCATCACGACCGTGGAATCCGTGTTTTATACTGGCTCGTATTGAAAACACGGACGTCCTAGTATATCCAATATTTCATATGATATTTTCTGCTGCGTTATCTGTGATGTGATCATGTGATGTTCTGTGATAGATATAATATATAGTATATATGATATATTATATAGACGTTGCTTATGTTTTACACCCGCGCTAGCCCTGCCTCGTTTTGGCGTTAGTTACCTAACCTAACGGCGCAGACGGGACATCGAGGCGAATGCGGATGGCATAAGCGTACGTCATATTTATCTGTGATGTTTAGGTAATTTAAATGATGGGATATTCATTAATGAGATTAATGAAAGAAAATAAACCTAATTGATGTTGTGGAATCGAATTTCAAAATAAAAACAGGTAGCTACAGTTCTTGCTTTGCATCGCGGTGTTCCTTATAGAACCGAGATCCCTTCACCGGGAGTGACTCCTTTAGCAATAACTGCCAGATGCTACAACTCTCGGTTTGTATTTTGATTGCTTCTATAGTTTCTTCTTTGCACAGTGATATATATGATATATCCCGCACCTCATTCGACGAGGAAAGGGCCGACGATCCCTTCACCGGGAGTGACCCCTTTAGCAAAACTAGAAAAGCTTCAAAAACATTCCATTTAAAACCATTAGATTCCGCAACGAGATCAAGTTCAAAGCGTTAAAGGTTTTCACAAAAACCATTCGCAACCCTCCGTCATTTTAGGAAGTAGAGTACTTAGTATTCGTGTTGTGTTTGTTGACCATAGTCAAGGCACAGTGTACGATAGCTAAGTGATGTCTTCCTACATCGCATATGATGCGATTAGTTAGGACAGTCGCGTGACTTTGTTGACCTTAGTTAAGGGTCATGTGGGTGGGTCTAATTAATCACGAAATGACGGGTAGAACATGACTAGTACTTATGATTTGTTGACCTTAGTTAAGGTCATAGGTGCTAGGGGTAAAAACCATTATCGGGAGTTTCAAGTGTTGAAATTTGCAATGAGATTGCATACCTTCTATGTGATAGTTGGATCCCGATACCCACTGCGAGTAATTGTTACTCCTGGGAGAGTTTTACACTTTGCAATTAGCCGATCAAGTAGGTGTCTAGAAAGGTGTCAACGGGGTTACGCCTCTGGGAAAACGAGGTTTACAGTAATTAGGTCCGTGCGAAAGCACGGGGAACCTCCTTCAAAGTACCGACACTGGCCTGGCTGAAAGATTGGCGAACTTGTAGAGTGTAATTAATCCCGGATAGTCTTTCCTTTTAGGGTTTGAAGGAAGATTTGATAAAAACAGTGGGAGCCATCCTGATTAGATAAAATAAATAACCAATCTGATCTTGCAAGAGCGCACGCAGAGTGTTTTCTTTTCTCTCTCTCCTGGTAGCGACCATATCACGCCTTAATCAAGATAATAATATGGATGAATTGACCGAACCCGCTTGTTATACTGAGCTGGGGAACGTTGGTCCCGCTCCAACTTATAATTGTTATAAGACAGAGCAGGAAATAGGGGAATACCAGAATTCATATGCCGCCCAAACGAAGAAAGTGCAATGATGCATCTTCTTCGGGTATGTTCATTATAAAGAACTGTTTCTCAGTATTCTCTGTATCCTGAGTATTTGATACCGGATCAGGATCCCAGATATGTACTCTGTTACATAGGGTTACCGAAAGGTAGAAAAACTGAGAACGGGTGATAAGTTTCATGAGACAGAAAATGGGGCAAGTGTTGCAGCCAAGTCTGTTGGTCACTGTCACCCTGTATTACCAATACATTGATTCTGAACAAATGTTATTAGATACCGAACCTGATATACAAAATCATATCAGTCTCTTTATTAGTAAAGAAATGATAGAATTTTCTATTGATGGATAATGTTTTGAACATTTCCTATATCAAAAGTTGATCGGTTCAGGCACGTTATCTAAAAGCATTGATGTTCTAAATCAAACTACAGTTCCTAGTATACAGAACACACACAAGAGGAAGAGTTCAAAAATGAACGAATCCTTCTTGAGGCATTGTAGACTAGGTCATATCAATGCGACCCGACTGGCTGAAGTTACATTTTAGATGCATATTTAAATCAGTTTGAACTTACATCTTGTGAAACTTGCCAGTCATGTAACAAAGATTAGATGACCATAGCTCCGTTTACTGAAAACAGAGAAAGAGTTAATGAACTCTTGGGACTGATACATGATGATGTATGTAAGGTTGATTAATGTCAAAAACATGTAATTTACCGCAATCAGAACGGCGTCGCTTCGCAGCTAGCCGGTGAGTACGGGTCGATCCACAGAGACGGGTAAATTCCTTTAGTGTGTCTTAACGAGTTGATTCTATTTGTCGTTTTGGTTTTATAAAAATCTAGATCTAAAACTTAATTAATCTAATTTAAATTCTTGCTAGAGTTAGGCTTAGAGGAAGTTTTGGAGATTGATGTTTCCTCACCGCTTTCAATGCCGTATTTTAGATCCATTAGGTGTTATAGTAATTATCGATAAAGTGGATACGAATCTTTTGGGAAGATGTTTTCTTCCTCTAGATTCGTATCCTTCCTTTATAGTTAATTACCCTAACCCCCATGGAAAACGCGCGCAACCGGCCCTTTATACTGCGGTTCACCGTTACCTCGAGGGGTAGGGTGCCGTAGGGAGCGGTTGTGCGCGCATGCATGGAGTTCTTAATGGTTTAGTTTAATATGGCATTGAAAGGGGTGAGAGATTTCATCTCTCAACCCTTTCCGTAAGGCTAACCCTAACAAGCGAGGAGACTAAAAGAATAAAAGAAAAACACTTACTAATGGTGATGGCTCCCTCCAAGCGATAAAGAACAGATCTGAATGTCACTTCCAGAATTTCTGAATTTTATTTATTGAAAAGAGGCATAGCATTTTACAGATCTAAAACTACAATTTATAGGAAAATAGGAAATCTAGGGTTACAGGCTCTCGCACATGCGCAATTACAGATTTTCCCACGAAAAATCCTCACATCTGAACCGTCGCGCCACCCCAGAGATTTTCCACCGACACGGGCCTTGTATGGCCGCGGATCCGCGGCTCCAGGTAGGGTTTGGCCTCGGATCCGCGGCCCAATAAAGGAGTTGGGCTCTGAGCTTTTTGGAGCTTTCTTCTGGGCTTCTTGGCATTCTGTTTTTATATGTATTTTCTCTGTTGGACTTCTGGATCTTCTCCAGATTTTTAGTGAAGACTTGTATTGGGCTTTTTAACCGTTTCACTTGACTTTTTGGACCTTGCACTGTTCTTCGACTAGGCTTGACTAGGATCCGTCTACTTGTTGGTCAAAAGTCCATTTTTCTGTTGTTTTGTGTCCTTTTCACTGTATTTGCTCCAGAAACCTGTATCCTGTAATATGCAACAAACGTGCGTCAAGAGTACCTGTTTATTTATAAAAGAGTAAGAAATAGGGGAATGAATAATGCAATATTATAGTCTGAACAAATACCCCCAAACTTACCTTTTGCTCGTCCTCGAGCAAACTTTTTATTCTCTAAAAAATCCTAACCGCACTTTCGCAGGGAAACGCGATTGCACTGAGCACGTGCAACAAGCCGTTAAACCTCCAGGTGTCCCTAGTAGGAGGAGTGTTGTCTCCTCAGGGTTTTCAGCGGATTACACCCACAAAATCCTATCAATTTGGCCCATTAACTTTTGTTCTCCAATTAGGTCTTCTAATAAGGATTCTATTATCTTCTACTTGTAAATTATCCACCCATATTCTTCACGCTTCCTCATTATTTAACCTAAGATTATATATGTTATGTAGACCTACTTAGCTTTCGGCATTTCCTAAGTTTTCCTTCTAGGGTTCCATCTCCACTTAGGAATTTTTATCAACTCTACTAAAGATACAAGTTCTATTCTTCATTCCTTTTTCTCATCTAAATTCCAATCACATACCCCTACGTGTGTCTATAGATCACCCCTACACTTGGAGATTAAAATCAAGCAATCATGCCCTTTGTCCATTGTCCAAAGTACTAATTAGTTGGTGAATTTAATTTGCTTACACATTCTTCATGCGACCGTTAATACTTCTTGAGGTACCAACAACCGATTACAAAATGCGTTTGCACTTTAAAGCGTACTTCCTAGTCTTTGCAACCCCCAAGGCTTTAGCAGTGACTCCCAAACCAGTTGGTCTAAGGCACTAGGTGACGAAGCACCCTCGCTAAATATTTTTCTATTTTTGCAGCCTTAAATAATCATAAAAACCAGTGTCCATTTTTTTTTCTTTATTCACACTTTTTCATACTAAGGTCTTTAGACAAGGGCATTTCAAGGTCTCTTCTACTATTCCAAGTTTCAAGGTGCGTGAATGTGCAATTTGTAGGGTATATATTTTCAGAATTTAGATTTAAGCTAGGAACTATTTTTCAAACTTATACTCTAATAAGAACATTAATACTCTTCCCTCATTTTGACTTAGCCCAAGAAGTGAACCCAAAATTTGCCTATTTCTAAATAAAGTACAAGGCATATACTTTCTACTGTTAAACTTTAAGTAATGTTATTTTTAGGGTTTTTAATTCATTTAGTCTAAGATCTAGTTGTTCCTAGCCAGTTGATCTATCTATCAAACTCAAGTCAATTATAGCCAAAATTGAATACAATAATTTTTATAATAATTTTTTTTTAAATTTTTCAATTTTTATGGGTTTTCAAATAAGTATGCAAATGCAAAGATATGTACAAATGAATGCGAAGGAAGAAGACGTACCGAGCATACCCCCAAACTTGAACTTGACAGTGTCCTCACTGTCATGCTAAACCAAGAGGGTAAAAATACCGATACTCCCCTGTTTATTTATTTATAATTTTTTTTATGTTTTGAAATTTTTTTTTATTATTTTTTTTATAGAAAAAGAAAACAAAAGGATATATACATATATACAAAGGTTCCCCCCCAAACTTAAGCTTGGCCTTACACAAGCCAAATGTTAGCACCAACCATTCAAAAATCTTATCATGGTAATGGTAGAGTTGATGCAAGAATGGGATGGAAAGAAAAGAGATGTAAAGCACGCGAGACCGTGTTGAGAAAAGAATGGTAGAATAAGGTCTCGGTGGGGGAGAAGAAAGACGGAAAGAAGAAAGAAGTGGAGTGCGATTTTGAGGGTGTAAATTGAGTGAATAAATTAGCGCAATTTGTGATGACCGCTGTGTTAAAAGCGATTGCGCCAACCTACCAACTCGTCGTGCAATGTGGTCAAATCCCTCAAGATTCGCAAGAAAACATGGGTACGCCGAACTTGGTATCGGAGATGAAAGCGTAACGGTCATTTGTTCGGTCGGAACAATAGGAAGGAGGGAGGGTGATATAACAGTCAAAGGTTCAGGAGGCTGAATTGGAATATCCGACACATCTAATAAAAATGGTTCAACCTCGATATTATCCTCAAGGCTCTCCTCAGTACTATCCTCAATATGTAATTCATCCATGCCATTATCATCAAAATCTAGACGCATATGAGATTCGGGGGAAACATTTAATAACTCAGGATGATGATTTGAACATAAAATTTCTATTAAATCGACAGGTTCATCATCCGAAATATTCCCGGCGTCTATATCCTCAATCAAGTGAAAATCAATTTCTTTAGACACCTCATCAAAAGCATGGATATCTATAGATTTAGGTTCTAGAGTGGAGGTGTAAAGATCGAAAGGATTAGGTGCGGTTTCACTCGAAAGGGGTTCTTCACAATTTGGCAAATCAAGCACTACAAAATCACACAACTCATTTTTATTTTCAACTGGTGAATCATTTAGGGCAATCGATGGAAAACAGGAGTTGTGGGCTTCAATTGGGTAAGGGTAGGTTTGATTTGAAAATCCTCTCTCATTCTCACTCTGTCCAACTGCCGCCTTACACATTGAAAAATTCGGAGCTAGCGGGACACTAGCTACCGGTTCACTAGGTTGCGTAAGGGCGGCCATGGATGCTTCCATTGTCCTCATCATTTTATTTGTTGCAGCAATATATGCTTCCAACGACTCTTCCAAACTAGACTTAGGTGGTGAGGGGGTTTCAGTAAAAGATTCAAAATTGGTTGGATATGTGAAACTCCCTAATGGCTGTGAAGAAACAGTGTCTAGTGAAGATGGAAAAGTCGGGTAGGACTGATAGGAAGTGGGTGGTAGGACAGGGGTAGAGTCAACATATGGATAAGAAGGTGAATAGTAGTGTGGATCCCTAAAACTAGAGGAGTGGAGAGGGGTGAAAGATCGACTGCGAGATTGAGCAATATGCTCAGCAATGGACATCGGCCTAGGAGTGACAGAAGGACTTGAAGAAGTGGTGTCAACATATGTAGGTTATAAAGGTTGACTCGGTTGACACAAAGTTGGTTGAAAAGTCAAACTGTTTTTCCTAGACTCCTCTATGTGATCTTTCAGAGATTTTTTAGGCATGGAGGGATCGTTTTTAAATTGACCGAACACATTGACAAACGACGCAAAGTTAGGTTCGGGATACCAAGATTCGGCAAGAGATTTATAATGTGGGGACCCATGATAGAAGAATGCAAGGATTTCTTAGCGACAAAATTTTTGCAAGTTTTTAAAAGATTTTTCCTTTTTTTTTTAATTTATGTGAGAGTTTTGCAAATAGGTTTTTGAAAACGAACTCATGACACAAAAGTATCAACCACACATGCACAATCAGGCCTAGATTTAGGGTCGCCTAGGTCTGCTAGACAGCTCCTAACTAGGGTTAAAGATAGGACCTCAAACCGCCTCTTCACGGACAAATACGGCCAGGTAAGTGGGAAGGAACCACCACTACAGTAGGCCTAATTAATAACCACTAGCCTAGACACCGCAATGTCGGTTAGGATAAACGGCCGATGCCTACCCTAGTCCTTTTTCCTATTGAGCTCGCCGTCCTTAGGTCTGAGTCTAATCTTTTTTTTAATTAATGGTGGTCGATGCAAAATGCTTAGGTGTTTTTTGGGGTCCTGGGAAGGGTGATGAAATCCCCACCCAATCTGAGATTGGTCAATTAGCCCCTTAGAATCCGGTTAAATTATGCAAAACAATACAATTTCACTTGCAATCAATATTTTTTAGCGCGGCGCAAGGAAACCTGCAGAGATCTGTTATTTAGAAGGGGGAGAAAGATTTTTTTTAGCGCAAAGAATCCTGCAGAAAACTTTTTACAGAGAAATATATGGGAGGTTGCAGAGGGGAGAGAGAAAAATCAAACCAGAAAATTTGGAGCGCTGACGTGGCAGCCAGAGCGCGGATCCGTGGCGGATTGCCCCCTCATGCGGCGGAAGCGCGGCTATGTAGAGGAATCGGCAGCTGAAAAAAATTCTGCTGTTCTGTTGGGCACTTTCTTCTCTGTTCTGATATGTAACTTTCTGATTCCCTCTCTGTAAAATTCCAGATTCTTGATTCTTCGCTGTTCCTGCAAGATCCAAAAGATACACCCTTCAAACAGATCAAATTTGATTATTTTTTTATATTTTTTATATTTTCAGATTTTTATAATTTTTAAAAGTTATATCAACCCGAAAATTCATAAAAAGAAAGATTACGCCGTCCCCGGCAACGGCGCCATTTGATTAATGTCAAAAACATGTAATTTACCGCAATCAGAACGGCGTCGCTTCGCAGCTAGCCGGTGAGTACGGGTCGATCCACAGAGACGGGTAAATTCCTTTAGTGTGTCTTAACGAGTTGATTCTATTTGTCGTTTTGGTTTTATAAAAATCTAGATCTAAAACTTAATTAATCTAATTTAAATTCTTGCTAGAGTTAGGCTTAGAGGAAGTTTTGGAGATTGATGTTTCCTCACCGCTTTCAATGCCGTATTTTAGATCCATTAGGTGTTATAGTAATTATCGATAAAGTGGATACGAATCTTTTGGGAAGATGTTTTCTTCCTCTAGATTCGTATCCTTCCTTTATAGTTAATTACCCTAACCCTCATGGAAAACGCGCGCAACCGGCCCTTTATACTGCGGTTCACCGTTACCTCGAGGGGTAGGGTGCCGCAGGGAGCGGTTGTGCGCGCATGCATGGAGTTCTTAATGGTTTAGTTTAATATGGCATTGAAAGGGGTGAGAGATTTCATCTCTCAACCCTTTCCCTAAGGCTAACCCTAACAAGCGAGGAGACTACTCGCTCATTAGGGGATGGAATAACATTAAAAGAATAAAAGAAAAACACTTACTAATGGTGATGGCTCCCTCCAAGCGATAAAGAACAGATCTGAATGTCACTTCCAGAATTTCTGAATTTTATTTATTGAAAAGAGGCATAGCATTTTACAGATCTAAAACTACAATTTATAGGAAAATAGGAAATCTAGGGTTACAGGCTCTCGCACATGCGCAATTACAGATTTGCCCACGAAAAATCCTCACATCTGAACCGTCGCGCCACCCCAGAGTTTTTCCACCGACACGGGCCTTGTATGGCCGCGGATCCGCGGCTCCAGGTAGGGTTTGGCCGCGGATCCGCGGCCCAATAAAGGAGTTGGGCTCTGAGCTTTTTGGAGCTTTCTTCTGGGCTTCTTGGCTTTCTGTTTTTATATGTATTTTCTCTGTTGGACTTCTGGATCTTCTCCAGATTTTTAGTGAAGACTTGTATTGGGCTTTTTAACCGTTTCACTTGACTTTTTGGACCTTGCACTGTTCTTCGACTAGGCTTGACTAGGATCCGTCTACTTGTTGGTCAAAAGTCCATTTTTCTGTTGTTTTGTGTCTTTTTCACTGTATTTGCTCCAGAAACCTGTATCCTGTAATATGCAACAAACGTGCGTCAAGAGTACCTGTTTATTTATAAAAGAGTAAGAAATAGGGGAATGAATAATGCAATATTATAGTCTGAACAAAGGTCTCCTGTCTACACATGCCAGGACTGGTTCTTTATACTTCATTATATTCTCTGATAATCTCTCAAGATTCAGTCATATGTTTCTGTTGAAACATAAGTCCGAAGCATTTGAGGTATTCACAGAATATAAGTTAGAAGTAGAGAACCAATAACCGGGTATAAGTATTATGTCCTATGATAAGATCAGGAGGAGAATACTAGTGCATGGCATTCCTGGACCATTCTAAAGGAGAATGAGATTCTCTCTCCGTATTACTCCTCTGAATACACCATAGCACAACGGTGTATCAGGGCGGAGCAATCGCATAATATTAGATATGGTGTGCTCTATGATGAGTATTACTGAGTTACCTATTTCCTTTTGGGGTTGTGCACTTGAGAAGCTGCATACCTATTGAATTGGGTTCGAATCAAATCACTGCCTACCTCTCCATATGAGATATGGTATGGGAAGAACCCATCTCTTAAGCGAGTTAAGATTTGGGGTTGTCCGGCCTATGTCTAAAAGAAAAATCCGGACAAAATCGAGGCAAGGTCAGTTCTGTAGAACTGGAAAGGTTCCAGCTATACAAAACTGCAGTTGATGATTTGACAGAACCAAAGGATTCTATAGTCCCCGACGAACCTCGGCCTCTCCGCCGATTTGGTAGAGTTCCTCACCTGCCTGAGAGATACCTCGGTTTCTCGATGACAGTGGGAGCAAGGATTGCATCATGAGATGATGACCCAACTAGTTTCGGGCAGGCCATCAAGAGTAGGGACTCTGTAAGAATGGCTGGATGCTTAGCGATCTGAGATGGAATCCATATACACCAACAAAGTATGGACTTTGATTGCGATATCTGAAGGGTTAAATCCCCATCAGGAGCAAGTATATCTTGAGAAGATTACTTGGTGTAGATGGAAAAGTTGAGACTTTCAAAGCTAGACTTGTTAAAGATTTTCGTCATTGACCAAGTGTGGATAATGATGAAACCTTTTTCTAGGGACTATGCTTAAGTCCATCCAGATCCTACTTACCATTGCTACATACCATGACTACGATATCTGGTGGTTGGGTGTCATGACTGCTTTTCTAAATACTGATTTAGAATAGAAAGTCTATAAGTACACAGCTAGAGGGCTTCGTAAACAGTGGGAGCAGCGGAAACATGTGCAAGTTGCTTTACAGGATAAAGCAGGCATCGCGGAGTTGGAACATCTGTTTTGATGTGGTAGTCAAAGAGTTTGACTTCATCAAAATGGTAGATGAACCTTGTATGTACAAAAGGGAAGTATGGAGTATGGTAATGATCCACGTAGAGTACGTGGATGACATACTCTTGATAGGAAAGGAATTTCCTATGCTATGATCGGTCGATCTCCTCTTATCACATAGATTCTCTATATAGGATCAAAATGATACCTCCTAAATCCTGAGATTTGGGTCTATGAGATAGATCTAAATGGATGTTAGGATTCTCACTAATTGCAGTGAGATGGTATCAGTTGATCCTGGGGAGAATCACTGGAAAGGTTCCAGGGTGATAAGGACGACTGAATGTCAGTCGCGGGCATTGTCTTTACCCTCAGTGGAGGGAAGGTATGTTGGAAGAATTCCAAGCTAGATACCGTGGCAAACTAGACGATAAAGGCTGGTAACATCGCTATTATAGATACTACCAAAGAGGCAGTTTGGGTGTATATTGGTTCATAAGATGAACTAGGTTCCCACCATTGTGTGACAATGGAATTGTGGCATTGGCCAAGGAACCATGATCCCATCAATGACCCAGACATATTCTGAGGCAGCATCACCTGATCATGGAGATAGTTGATCTCCAGGGTTATCAAGGTAAGGAGAGAAGACTCAGAGGACAACACGGCGGATCCACTCACGAAGGCCTTTTCCCAAAGAGAGACTTTTGTGGGATGGTTGAGTATGTGATACTGCAACCACTGCTACAGATGGCCCTAGTGCAAGTGGGAGATTGTTAGTTATATGTATGCCCTAGAGGCCATTACTGTACATAGGATGTATATTGTAGTGGATGCTGGAACATATATAGGTAGGACTTTCTTGCTCGACATGATAGTACGCTATCTGGTTGCTCTTTATCTTAACATGTATACTTTCTGTCTCTCTGATTACATGTTGATAAAGCCCTTAGGATGTGTACTCGACTTCCAGGACTGTGATGAAGATCATACTAGTAGGGCCTGGGTAGTCAATGAGTACATCCTTCAGCATTGTTCCTAGTCGTGGGAAAATCGAGACGGGGCATCGATATTCCAGAGTAGACTAGCGTATATCTTCTCGACCCATGTGATGGGCGATGGATGATCCCATATCCATTGGTGTTTGACATCAGAGATGGTATGCGGGTGCTCAGTGGAGACTGGGTACACTGAACGGACTCGCCGAGAACTCCCAGATGGTATTATACCTCACGTCAGATGGCAGTTCTCTGGTGACACTGGTACAGCTTAGTCTGTTGACCCGAGATCGTCATAGAGTCTTGTGTGTCTCCCACTGTACTTTGATTTCCATCCTACCACGGCTCTACTGAGTTGTGCAAACAGGTGGTTTTTGGGTACAGTCCCGATTCACATGGAGGCAATGAGCGATAGGAGGGGATTCGTCTCTCCCGGTATTGGGGGTTGATGTTGTGCTATGCTCGACTGGCCATAACAGGAAATCCCTGGCCAGGGTTGCAGTGATTTACTGGTAAGAGTTATTAGTAGTTTCACGAATGTTATGGACCTTACGTCGGCATGACTTATCGAGCTATTGGGGTCTGACG
Source organism: Agapanthus africanus (assembly GCA_030015575.1). NCBI lineage: Eukaryota > Viridiplantae > Streptophyta > Magnoliopsida > Asparagales > Amaryllidaceae > Agapanthus > Agapanthus africanus. The sequence continues at coordinate 258,934,800 of JASDDO010000012.1, read as the reverse complement.
TTTACCACCCCTACGCGAGATATGCAACATATCAGACGAACAGACAGAACTATATGGTAAGTGTTACTAGTTGGATTCACAGGAGTGTGAGCGGGCTTGCTCATCGATCTTCTGATCGCTCAATACCCGGGTGGCCGACGTTTAGTAGACCGCTTGCGGCTTGTGGGTATTTGATATGATCATCACCTGCTGCCGGCGTATTGACGAGTCTTTAGAGTCCTACACAGAGGTTTCCTGGCTCAAGCGAAACGAAATAGGAGCGCATATGAGATATGTGCGGGACCGAGAATAATGCGTGTATGTGATACCGTATTCTATTCTCGCGATGAATGTATCGAATGGTTGTATGCGATATAACCTAGTTATCGAATCGTTGATTCGATAAGCCGATACATTGGATACTGGTCGGTTATATGAGATATGACCGGATCGTTAAATCAAGTATTGATTTAATGATTTAATGCATAATTATATATTTGATATCTTACTTTGCATTAACTAGTATTGGTTCACTTAAATTGGATTTTCTCACATGATGTACACAAGTCGTATATGTGATATACTTTTGTGCACAAGATTGTATCATGTTTGATGATACATGAATGTTAGTGTGTATGTTTAGATTAAACCATGGTTATGTGATGGTTAGGGTTTTCTTTTTCTTATCTATTTATTTATTTATTTTGGCAAAAGATTAAAGAGAAAATGGTGGCTTTCTTTGTTTGTTATTGAAGCTTTGACCAAGTGACCATTTTGTCTTCATGCTTAACCCTAACCCTTCCAACTAACCATGGTCTATTCTCTACACCTAATCATGGTTGCCATATGATAAGTGTTGATTTTATTTTCTATTTCAAAAATAACTTATCATATTCTTTTCATCATCTTCTTCTTCTTCAAACATGAAGAAAGCTTGCTCCATCAATGGCAACTTGTGAAAATGAGTGAGAAATCAAAATCCAAAGTGAACCCATTTCCTATTTCTTCATCCTCTACCTCTTGCCAAGTAGTATAGGGTGTTTTCTTCATAAGTTTCATGACTTGGTGAAGTGTGAGCTTGATCTTGTGATGCCTCGACGTAGATCATCTTCGGCATCGACGTCGACGACCTAGCCCGCCTATTTCTCCGATGAAGCCGATGCTAGAGTCATGGATTCGATTTGGACAGCGAGGAGACATCATCACGGAGCCTAGGAGGTGGAGGACCGGATCTACAAAGGTTGTAGCCTCTCTCCTTTAGCTATAATTCGATTACTTGCATCGTATCGCCTATATATCTAGTTAACGATATGTATTAGGGTTTGTAGGCACTTGTAAAATTTTAATTGGGCATGTTTGATCACTTGTGAGACTTCATTAGTGTGCCTAGGAACCCTACAAATTTAATAGAACCTAAAGATTTAATCAGGTTTGACATTCCATTAGCCACTCCGCAGATATGGTGGGTAACCTCAGGCACCCGAATGGTACTTCGGTATCCTCAAAGAAGGTGACAGGGAGGTTCTTATTTACCCAGACTTTCCATACCAGATGTTGTTTTTGCACTAGCTGCAATAAATTGATATATTGATCCAATCCTGGAGAAGCGTTCGGAAGCAGTTTATGAACATAAGTGGATGTTCTAGGGATTTGGTAACGGCAGCCTCCTTCGGGAGACAGTTATCATTCCAGGCTTCCAAGGTGACTTGGATGACAGAGTGACTGTCAGAGTTATAGTTTTCCCTCTTTAGAGGGGCAGTAGTTTAGACAGGTGGTCCAAGCGGATACTGAGGGATGCATGGCGCAGGATACTGATAAAATTCAGTGGACGATACAGTCTAAGAAGTTTGCTGGATTTGGAGTTCATTTGTGAACTGGGTCCCATCAGATATCCAGACATATTCTAAGACAGGTATTGCTCATTTCGAGAGATGGTTTTCTCCGCTAACTTGAGATAAAGAGAGACATAGAAAGAAACATTGGAGCGGTTCCACTCACTGAGGTTATTTCTCGAACGCAATAGTTTCGCAAACGAGCTTTGTGAAACTGATTAGTAGAGAAGTTGGGTGTTCGGAATCACACGGGCTGTGAGTATGCAACACCGCAATAATTAGCCTTAAGTGCAAGTGGGAGATTGTTGGCTATAGTGCCCTCAAGTCACTTATTGGATCGCAGGAACGTGATTGCAATGATTGAGGGAGGACCTACACCGGTAGGACAGTCTTACTCGAGATGATAGTATGCTATCTTGTTTGTCTTTATCATCGTGTACATGCTTCAGGTGACACTACAGATCACTATTACAAGTTGATAGAGCCCATAGGATTCTTGCTTGACTACGAGCAGTATGATGGCGATCATATACGTAAGAGTTGGGTGGTCTATAAGCACATCCTTAAAGTGTCCCTAGTCATGGGAGTTTAGAGACTGGGCATCGATACTCCGAGAGTAGACTAGTGTATATGGATCGAGACCCCGACGAGGGGCGGTGGCCGGTCTCACAAGCCATTGGTGTCAGTTGGTTCACCTAAGATGTATACAGGTGCTCATTGGGTTATGAGTACACCGGACGGACTCGCCGGGAACATGATAGTTGGTATTATATCTATTGTCAGATAGCAGTTCACAGGTGACATGTGTATAGGTTAGTCTATCGACCTGAGATCGCCATTTGTCTCGTGTGAGTTCCTACTGTGCTTTGATTACTACCCTACCATGGCTCAAACAAGTCGTGCAAACAGGTTTTAGTTGGGTACAGTCCCGAGCCACATGGATGCAGTGAGCGGATCGTCAGGGGATTCGTATCTCCCGGTATTGGGGGTTGATGTCGCAGTGTCCACGGGTGGCCATCACAAGAAATCCTTGGCCAAGGTATTCGAGAATTACTGATTCGGATCATTAGTTTCTCAGGTGTTGATGGGTTTCATACTGACACTAAATATCGCGTTATTAGGGGTCTGACTTTATCCACCCCCTAGACCCGATATGCGATACTCATAAACGAACGGACCGGACTGTACGGATATTGTCACTGTCAGGCTCGGTAGGGTTTCAGGATGAGTTTGCTTGTGTTAGTTATATATATGCCCTAGAGGCCATTACTGTACATACGATGTATATTGTAGTGGATGCTTGGACATATATAGGGAGGACTTTCTTGCTCGACATGATAGTACGCTATCTGGTTGCTCTTTATCTTAACATGTACTTTGATTGTCTCTATGTTACATGTTGATAAAGCCCTTAGGATGAGTACTTGACTACCAGGACTATGATGCAGATCATACTAGTGAGGACAGAGTAATCGCCAAGTACATCCTTCAATTGTTCCTAGTCGTGGGAGCACCGAGACAGGGCATCGATACTCTAGAGTAGACTGGCATATGTGCTTCTTGACCCATATGATGGGCGATGGATGATCTCATATCCATTGGTGTTTGACATCAAAGAAGGTATACGGGTGCTCAGTAGTGACTCGGTACACTGGACGGACTCGCCGAGAACTCCCAGATGGTATTATACCTCACGTCAGATGGCAGTTCTCTGGTGACACAGGTACAGGTTATTCTGTAGACCCGAGATCGTCATAAAGTCTTGTGTGATTCCCACTGTGCTTTGATTTCCATCATACCATGTCCAAGAGGGCGTGAAAAAAGGTGGCTTTTGGGTACAGTCCCGAATCACATGGAGGCAATGAGCGATAGGAGGGGAATCGTTTCTCCCGGTATAGGGAGTTGATGTTGCGCTGTGTTCGATTGGCTATAACTGGAAATCCCTTGCCTGGGTTGCTGAGATTTACTGGTAAGTGTTATCAGTAGTTTCTCAAACTGTTATAGACCTTATATCGACACGACTTATCAAGCTACTGGGGTCTGGCGTTTACCACCCCTAGGCGAGATATGCGACATATCAGACGAAGAGACCGGACTGTACGGGAGTGTTACTGATTGGATTCGCGGGAGAAAGTACAGGCTTGCTTGTTGATCTTATCATCGCTCAATACCTGGGTGGCTGTTATGTTTCGCTGACCGCTCGCTGCTTGTGGGTGTTTGATATGATCATCACCTACTGCCGGCGATTGACGATTCTTTAGAGTCCTACACAGAGTAGGAGCACATATATGATATGTGCGGGACTGAGAACAATACGTGTATGTGATAACGTATTAGATTCTCGCGATATGAGATATCGGCCGGGTATATGTGATATAGCCGGGTCATCGGATCAAGTGTTGATTCGATAAACTGATACAGATTATATTAGTCGGTTATTTGTGAAATAGCCGGATTATCGGATCAAATGTTGATTCGATAATTTAAAGTATAATTATATATTTGATATATTAAATTACATTAACTGATATAAGCTCACTAAAAGATTCCTTTTCTCACTCGGGTAATACATTGATATATATGCGATATATGTTAATTGTATTATTTTATTTTGTTACAATAAATATTGTATATGTGATATATAATTTTGTAACATGATATGATTACTAATGCAACATGTTTAGTGGATATTAAACAAGGTTAGGGTTTGATTTGGGTTAGTTCTTTCTTGATGCTTCTAGAAGGTTTTACTTTGTTTCTAGCAAAAGATATTATGCTTGATATTTTGCTAGATATTTCTAACCCAACCCAAACCCTTCACTCTAGGTTAAATCTTTACATGGGTTAGCCTTGTCATCGTTGACCATGGTTACATTTGTAATCATATTAACATTTCATTATTCATCACAAAAGGATTATTCATTGATATTCTTCTTATTCTTCCTTCGAGAAAAGCTTTCTAGATTTTTCTCTTGTGATGATTATGAGTGAGATTAAGAAAAGAAATGAGTGCTAAAATCCTACTTCATCATCCTAATCTATCCTAGCCATTTAGATTAGGGTGTTCACTTCATTTAGTTAGTGAGAGCTTGTGTTAAAGAAACTTTAAGGTAGATTATCTTAGTTATCGAAGATCGGAAGCAAGCTTGCATCTTTCTCTTCGTGGAGCCTCTCTAGAGTCCGGGTACCCGATGATCGCAGCGAAGGGACCTCAACACGGAGCTTTAGAAGTGAAGGACCGAACTACAAAGGTTGTAATCCCAAACTCTTAGTGTTAAAGTGTTTAACATGCTTTGTTTCGCCTAATCTCTAGTTTAAAGATCTTGGTTAGGGTTGTTCGGCACGTCTAAATTTTAAATCGGTCATGGTTGATGCCTTGTAGACCCTTGTGAGAGTGCCTAGTTACCCTATAGTTGTATCAGAGCCAAGCGAGAGCTTTAGGCGAAGTCTAGGCGAAGTTTAATGTCCGATCGAACTCCGAATACCAGTAAAACCCTAGTTTCTGGAAATTTTTCAAAAAGTTGACATTTTTCATATTAAAAATGCTCAGAAAATTCAGCAGGTAATTGTATGGGTTACTGTATAAAAACGACTCCAAAATATCTTTATTGCGCCGCGGAACCGCTGCCGTACCCTTGCTTGCGCGGCGGTTCCGCGGCGCTACAGTGGAATTAGGGTTGCATTTTTGTACAGTAATGTCCGTATGTATTTCCTAATGCTTCTGGGAATTTTTAATTTTACTCAAGTGTTGAGTTTTCTGGGTTGTATTGGGAGCTCGTTGATTCGATCGGAAAGTATAACTTCGTTTAGTTTGTCCGGGTAATTTTTAGAACGTGTTAAAAAGTTCGAACGGATATCAATAACTCACTTTTTCCTCTGCCGGAAAATTTCCAAGTGTTGGATTTTTCCATAGTTTAAGAACATTCTTAGTCGTGCAAGTAACGCGGTGGACCCTCTAGAAGAACACAAACCTTAACTCGATTACGTGACCGTCTTGAACTGCCTCTAAACCATAGGGTTTGGGGCAGTACGGCGTTGCCACATGTGAGGCGTTGGCTTGACCCTTCTACGGCTGGACCATTGGTACTGTGGCATGTGATGGATGTTTTTAAACTAATTTCAAGTGTTGAGAACTATTTGGGAAAACTTGGGTGTTTGATCATTCGATCGGAAAGTTTAACATTGTCTATTTATCTGGAATGTGATATAATATTTGGAATCCACAAGTAGTTATGAGATAACTAAGTTGAATGTTATAAATCTAGCAGTTTAGTCTCAATTGATCGGTTGCCATAGGATTTTGATGTGATCAAAAGTCCGTCGCAATCACGTAGCGTACGCGGATACTCGCCGGGTAAACTTAATAGACAGCCACGCCCCATAGCCCCGACCGAGTGAATGTAGGAGAACCCCGTCGCCAAAAGCATCCATTCGGGTGCTCGTGGCAGCGGTGTTCCGCCTTAGTACACTTTGTCGACGGCATCCGGGGGTGCAGACGTTTACTGAAGTTTGCGACGAGCATTCGATCAGGATGTCGGGAATCTTGTTGAATTGCCCGACTTGATATTGAAAAGAGTTTTCGATAATGAGACTAAAATACGGGGTTTATAATTGTTAGGCATGCGATGTCTAAGGAATTCATTTAGTTAGGCATGAGATGTCTAAGAAGGTTGTGGATTCCAACTTTTGTAGTTTTACACTTTCTTTTCTGTGACCGTAAGCGTAGTATGTGGTGTATCGCCGGCTTCGTTGCTATACATCAACGAAAATTGGGATACGCATATTTACTTACGTTGATGATATGAGATATTATGTGTTGCTGTGATATGTTATATTGGATCGTCGTATTTTGAATAGCCGGGGGTTTTGTGTGAGATGAGTGTTTTTCTTTTTCATTCATGTAAAATTCATTTGTATGTAATATTCTTTTATTGGGGCACTTCCGGGCTGAGGATGATGTCACCATTGTATATTATTTACTTTTTCGCATTAGGTAGACCCAAGGCGGGGATCACAAGTAACCGGGTTCTAGGGTCAAGTGGGAGACCATCTCGAGGAGTTGAGACCGGGTCTCCTAACCCTAGGATTGGCAGTGTTGCTTGCAGCTCTCGTAGGGGTCTAGGGATGTGGGTTTGGCTATTCACCGCGACCGTGGAATCCGTGTTTTATACAGGCTCGTATTAAAACACGGACATCCTAGTATATCCAATATTTCATATATGTTCTTCTGCTGCAATGTTCTGTGATGAGATCATATTACTGTCTGAGACGAATGTTTGTATTATATATATGAGATATATGTTATATTGCAGATTTCGTTTCAAATGTGATGCTTGTGAAGCATAATAAAAATGGGACTTCATTAATGAGATTAATGAATTAAAAGAAACCTAAAAATGTTGTAGAAACTTGTTTAAAAACTGGTAGCTCTAGTTCTTGATTTGCATAGCGGTGTTTCTTATAGAACATCCAGCAACTTATTCGAGAAGGAAAGAGCCGAGATACCTTCACCGGGAGTGACCTTTTTAGCGAAACTAGCAGATGCTACATACTCGGTTTGTCTTTTGATTGCTTATATAATTTTTGTTTTGCATAGTGATATATGTGAAATATCATGCACCTTATTTGATGAGGAAAGAGCCGACGATCCCTTCACCTGGAGTGACCTCTCTAGCAAAACTAGAAAAGGCCTCAAAAAAATTCGTTTTAAAAATCACTCGATTCTACAACGATATCAAGTTCATTACGCAAAAAGTTTTCTTAAAAACCTGTCGTAGCCCTCCATCATTTCAGATAAGTAGTATTTAGTATTCGTACTACGTTTGTTGGCTTTCGTCAAGGCGTAGTGTGTGGTAGCTATTTATGCTTATCTGTATAATCATATGATGCGATTGAGTTAGGGTAGTCGTGCGGCTTTGTTGGCTTTCGTCAAGGGTCGTGCGGGTGGGTTTAATTCATTCGGGAAATGATGGGTTGAACTTGACTAGTAGCCTATGGTTTGTTGGCTTTCGTCAATGTCATAGGATGCTAGGGGTAAAATATTATTGGTAATTTCAAGTGTTGAAATTCGCAATGAGATTGCATACCTTCAATGTGATAGTTGGATCCCGATACCCGCTGCGAGTAAGAGTTACTCCTGGGAGAGTTTTACACATTACAATTAGCCGATCAAGTAGGTGTCTAGAAAGGTGTTAACGGGGTTACGCCCCTGGGAAAACGAGGTTTACTTTAATTAGGTCCGTGCGAAAGCACGAGGAACCTCCCTCAAATTACCGGCACTGGCCTGGCTGAAAGATTGGCGAACTTGTATAGTGTAATTAATCCCGACTAGTCTTTCCTTTTAGGGTTTGAAGGAAGATTTGACTAAAACAGTGGGAGACATCCTGATTAGATATATTGATAACCAATCTAATCTCGCAAGAGCATACGCTGAGTGTTTTCTTCTCTCTCTCTCCTGGTTACGACTATGTCACGCCTTAATCTAGATAATAATACGGATGTATTGACCGAACCCGCTTGTTATACTGCGCTAAGGAACGTTGGTCCTGCTCCAACTTATAATTGTTATAAGACAGAGCAGGAAATAGGGAATTACCAGAATTCCCGTGCCGCCCAAATGAAGAAAGTATATATTGATGCATCTTCTTCGGGTATGCTCATTAACGAGAACTGTTTCTCAGTATCCTTTACGTCCTAGTATGAGATACCGGATCAGGATCGCGCAAATGTAATTTGTTACATGGGCTACAGATAGGTAGAGAACTGAGAACGGGTGATAAGTTTCAAGAGTTGGAAATGATGCAAGTGTTGCAGCCAAGACAGTTGGCAGTTATCACCCTGTATTACCAGAATACATTGATTCTGAACAAATGTTATTAGATACCGAACCTGATATACAACATCATATCAATCACTTTATTAGTAAAGAAGGATATAATTTTGTATTGTTGGATAATGTTTTGAACATTTCCTATATCAAGAGTTGATCGGTTCAGGCACGTTATCTAAAAGCATAGACATTCTAAATCAAACCACAGTTCTTAGTATACAGAACACACACAAGAGGAAGAGTTCAGAAATGAACGAATCCTTCTTGAGGCATTGTAGACTAGGTCATATCAATGCGACCCGACTAGCTGGAGTTACGTATAGATGCATATTAAATTAGTTTGAATTTACATCTTGTGAAACTTGTCGGTCATGTCACAGAGATAAGATGACCACAGCTCCGTTTATTGGAAACATAGAAAGTGTTAGTGAGCTCTTGGGATTGATACATGCTGATGTATGAAAGTCCCATGTCTACGCATGCCAGGACCGGTTCTTTGTACTTCATTACATTCGCTGATGATCTCTCAAGATTCAGACATATGTTCCTGTTGAAACACAATTCCGAAACTTTTGAGATAATCACAGAATTTAAGTTAGAAGTAGAGAACCAAAAACCGGTATAAGTATTATGTACTTTCATGAGATCAAGGAGAAGAATACTTGAGCACGGGATTCCTGGACAATTCTAAAGGAGAATGAGATTCTCTCTCAGCATTACTCCTCCGTATACACCATAGCACGTCAGTGTATCGGGGCGGGGCAATCACACCCTATTTGATATGGTGCGCTCTATGATGAGTACTACTGAGTTTCCTATTTCCTTTTGGGAGTTATGCACTTGAGAAGCTGCAAACCTATTGAATAGGGTTCCAATCAAATAAGTTGCCTACCACTTCATATGTGATATAGAATGGGAAGAGCCCATATCTTAAGTAAGTTAAGATTTGGGGTTACCCGGCCTATGTCTAAAAGCAAAATCCAGACAAGCTCGAAGCAAAGTCAGTTCTGTGGAAGTTTGTTGGATATCCCAAGCATTCGCAAGGGAATATCTTCTACCTTATCGAGGAACGAAAGATGTTTTGTTTCTCAGCATACCACCTTTGTGAAGGGGAATTTCTTGGGAAGAAATTAGTGGTCATGAGGTAGAACTGGAAAGAGTTCCTGCTATACAAACTGCAGCTGATGATTTGGTAGAACCAGAAGATTCAATAGTAACCAAGGAACCTCAGCCTCTCCGCCGATCTAATAGTATTCCTCACCCACCTAAGAGATACTTCGGTTTCTCTATGACAGTGGGATCGAGGATTGCATCATGAGATGATGACCTAACTAGTTTCGAGCAGGCCATCAAGAGTGGGACTCTGTAAGAATGGCTGGATGCTTAGCGATCTGAGATGGAATCCTTATACACCAACGAAGTATGGACTTTGGTTTCTTTATCTGAAGGGTTAAATCCCCATCAGGAGCAAGTATATCTTGAGAAGATTACTTGGTGTACATGGAAAAGTTGAGACTTTCAAAGCTATGCTTAAGTCCATCAAGATCCTACTAGCCACGGCTACATACCATGACTATGATATCTGGCGGTTGGGTGTCATGACTGCTTTTCTAAATAGTGATTTGGAAGAGAGCGTCTATAAGTACACAGCCAGAGGGCTTCGTAGATAGTGGGAGCAGCGGAAACATGTGCAAGATGTTTTATGTGATAAATCAGGCATCGCGGAGTTGGAACGTCTATTTTGATGTGGTAGTCAAAGAGTTTGACTTCATCAAAATGGTAGATAAACCTTGTATATACAAAAAGGTAGTAGAGAGTATGGTGGTGATCCTCATAGAGTACGTGGATGACATACTCTTGATAAGGAAGGAGTTTCCTATGCTATGCTCGGTCAATCTCCTCTTATCACAAAGATTCTCTATAGGATCAAGGTGATACCTCCTAAATCCTGGGTTTTGGATCCATGAGATAGATCTATTTGGATGTTAGGATTCTCACTAGTTGTAGGAAGATGGTATCAATAGATCCCGGGGAGAATCACTGGAAGGGTTCCAGGGTGATAAGGACGACTGAATGTTAGTCGCAGGCATTGTCTTTACCCTTAGTGGAGGGACGGTATGTTGGAAGAGTACCAAGCTAGATACCATGACTTACTAGACGATTAAAGGCAAGATACATCATTACCAAAGATGCTACCAAAGAGGCAGTCTGGATATATTTTAGTTCATGAGATGAACTTCGTTCCTACCATTGTGTGACAATGGAGTTGTGGCTTATGCCAAGGAACCCCCGTCCCATCAGAAATCCAGATATAATTCTTAGGCAGTATCACCTGATCATGGAGATGGTTGATCTAAAGGGAGATCGAGGTTAGGAGAGAAGACACAGAGGACAACAGCGTGGATCCACTCAGAAAGGCATTTTTCTAAGTAGAGACTTTTATGGGATGGTTGAGTATAAGATACTTCAACCACAGCTAATTGTTGGGTATGCGATACCACAACAGATGGCCCTAGTGCAAGTGGGTGATTGTTAGTTATATGTATGCCCTAGAGGCCATTACTGTACATACGATGTATATTGTAGTGGATGCTTGGACAAATATAGGGAGGACTTTCTTGCTCGACATGATAATACGCTATCTGGTTGCTCTTTATCTTAACATGTACTCTGATTGTCTCTATGTTACATGTTGATAAAGCCCTAAAGATGAGTACTTGACTACCAGAACTATGATGCAGATCATACTAGTGAGGACAGAGTAGTCACCAAGTACATCCTTCAATTGTTCCTAGTCGTGGGAGTACCGAGACAGGGCATCGATACTCCAGAGTAGACTAGCGTATGCGTTTCTTGACCCATATGATGGGCGATAGATGATCTCATATCCATTGGTGTTTGAAATCAGAGAAGGTATACGTGTGCTCAGTAGAGACTAGGTACAATGGACGGACTCGCCGAGAACACCCAGATGGTATTATACCTCACGTCAGATGGCAGTTCTCTGGTGACACTGGTACAGGTTAGTCTGTAGACCCGAGATCGTCATAGAGTCTTGTGTGATTCACACTTTGCTTTGATTTCCATCATACCACGTCCAAGAGGGCGTGCAAAAAGGTGGCTTTTGGGTACAGTCCCGAATCACATGGAGGCAATGAGCGATAGGAGGGGATTCGTCTCTCCCGGTATACGGAGTTGATGTTGCGTTGTGTTCGATTGGCTATAACTGGAAATCCCTGGCCAGGGTTTCTGAGATTTACTCGTAAGTGTTATCAGTAGTTTCTCGAATTTTTATAGACCTCATATCGACACGACTTATCAAGCTACTGGGGTCTGACGTTTACCATCCCTAGACGAGATATGCGACATATCAGACGAAGAGACCGGATTGTACGGGAGTGTTACTGATTGGATTCCCGGGAGAAAGTACAGGCTTGCTTGTTGATCTTCTGATCGCTCAATACCTGGGTGGCAGTTACGTTTAGCTGACCGCTTGCATCTTATGGGTGTTTGATATGATCATCACCTACTGCCGGCGTATTGACGATTCTTTAGAGTCCTACAAAGAGGTTTCTTGACTCAGGAAAAACGGAGTAGGAGCTTATATATGATATGTGCGGGACCGAGAACAATACGTGTATCTGATACCGTATTAGATTCTCACGATATGAGATATCAGCCGGGTATATGTGATATAGCCGGGTCATCGGATCAAGTGTTGATTCGATGAACTGATACAGATTATATTGGTCGGTTATTTGTGAAATAGCCGGATTATCGGATAAAGTGTTGATTCGATAATTTAATGTATAATTATATATTTGATATATTAAATTACATTAACTGATATAATCTCACTAAAAGACTCTTTTTCTCACTCGGGTAATACATTGATATATATGCGATATATGTTAATTGTATTATTTTATTTTGTTACAATAAATATTGTATATGTGATATATAATATTTTAACATGATATGATTACTAATGCAACATGTTTAGTGGAGATTAAACAAGGTTAGGGTTTGATTTGGGTTAGTTCTTTCTTGATACTTCTAGAAGGTTTTACTTTCTTTCTAGCAAAAGATATTATGCTTGATATTTTGCTAGATATTTCTAACCCAACCCAAACCCTTCACTCTAGGTTAAATCTCTACATGGGTTAGCCTTGTCATCCTTGACCATGGTTACATTTGTAATCATATTAACATTTCATTATTCATCACAAAAGGATTATTCATTGATATTCTTCTTCTTCTTCCTTGGAGAAAAGCTTTCTAGCTATTGCTCTTGTGATGATTATGAGTGAGATTAAGATAACAAATGAGAGCTAAAATCCTACTTCATCATCCTAATCTATCCTATCCATTTAGATTAGGATGCTCACTTCATTTAGTGAGTGAAAGCTTGCGTTAAAGAAACTTCAAGATAGATCATCTTAGTTATCGAAGATCGGAAGCAAACTTGCATTTTTCTCTTCGTGGAGCCTCTCTAGAGTCCGGGTACTCGATGATCACAGCGAAGGGACCTCAACACGGAGCTTTAGAAGTGAAGGACAGGACTACAAAGGTTCTAATCCCAATCTCTTAGTTTTAAAGTGTTTAACTTGCTTTGTTTCGCCTAATCTCTAGTTTAAAGATCTTGGTTAGGGTTGTTCGGCACGTCTAAATTTTAAATCGGGCATGGTTGTTGCCTTGTAGACCCTTGTGAGAGTGCCTAGTAACCCTACAGCTCGTCGGCCTCCCTTTCGCTCAATACATGGGCAGCCGTTACATACAGCTAGTGCCACTGACGTGCTTGTTGTTAAACCCACTGCCAGGGTATTGATGAGTCTTTAGAGTCTCACACAGAGGGTTTCCCTGGTTCGGGCGAAACGTTGTAGAGGCTATATGGTTTTATGGCAGGGTTCGATCATATACGTACACTTGTGCACGGATCATGATCGGACGGATAATACTAGTGGGCTTTGGTTTAAGCTGGATCCTAATATTATATTATTGGATTACTTTCGTCTCGTTGTATTCTTATTCAGTCGGAATACGGATGCGGGTATGTATTTACGGATGAGGGGTATTCATGTAATTCATTACAAGATTACTTTAGTGTTGCCATTTCTTTTATGGATTAATAATTTAGTTTAAATGTTTATTGTGGTGAAAAGTGTGAGTGTGAGTTTTGGCCTTGAGCATTGATTCATAGCACTTGCACTTGGTGGCTCATGGTCTTGGGTCATGTGTTGATTCATTTTGTCAAGGCAAGGATATTTTGTTGTGTGATATTTTGTGAGGAGGCAGATCCTTTAATGAGGGGGGAATTTTCTTTAGTTGCTCACTCACAAAAGATCACACTTCACTCATTTTTTCTTCACTTGGTCTTTCTTGAGCTCACACACTTCATTCAATGGCTTCTTCTTCAACCTCCACCCAATCCCTCTCATGAGTTAAGAATCCTTGGGTGTTTTGAGACAAAGTATTCATACACACTCTCTACTTCATCTTGGGTATCTAGGCTAGTGTCACGAACCGAAATGGCACATGACTGGTACTTGAATCATATGAAGTCTATTGGACCCCATCTAATTCAAGTAAGCCAAAAATCCCAGAAATCTAAACCATTTTAAGGAAGAAGTGAAGAAAACATGTTTTAAAGCAAGTGGTTTTTAATAACATAAGCCGAAGTATGCATTTTTAAAACCTCAAATCTTTTCTGAAAATTTCGGCAGAGTTTCCTTTGTAAATACTGACCCTAAACGAGTACAACATGCATGATATAAATGCATCCCCAAGCGGGAGCTAGCTCTTCGCCAATTGGCGGTCATAACCACGCAAGGAATAAAATATGCAACGTTGAAGGGCGAGGATCAAAACTCAAAAGTGTAAGTCCACGTTACCCATCCCCCGGTTCCTTGGGGTTGCGAAAATGGTGAAAAACGATTTTTTCTTTGGGGGGTAACATGGACTCAAAAACAGATCTTTGTTAAACTAACTATCTAACAAACAAACTAAGAGTTTAGCTACTCGGTTAGGGGGTTATACCTTAACTTGAATTCCTTCTCTTCGACTCCTTGTGGTGGTCGGATGGTTCTCTCCTCATCGTCTCTTTGTGCCGAAGATGGATCCACCCGAAAGCTTCTACCTTTGGCTCCAACCTCAATCTTGAGGAAACTAGAACACTTGGTTTGCTAGACCTTGTATACTAGGATGAGTAGAGAAGTGTTTTGGGTTTTATCTCTAAGGAAATGGTTCTCAACTCATGAGAAGGAGTTTCCTTGAGCTAGAGAGAGAGCAAGAGGAAGAGGGAGAGCTTGAGGATGAGAGAGAATGCAAATGATAGAATGAGAAAGACTTTTTTTCAACCATCCTCTCATAATACAAAAATAATCATAACAAATAATAATAATTGAGTATTATGTGATGGTTGTTATCATATCAAATGGCAATATCATTTCATGCATTAAATGCAATTTGTGAACAAGCAAGCAAGCAAAGGTCAATACCAAGAAATGATAGCCATTGTCATGATGATGGTCAACAAGTCCAACCTAGTCAACCGGTCAACTAGGTCAACAAGTCAACAAAGTCAATCTTTCAACCCAACCATGGCACTATTGTAAGTCCACGTTACCTCTCCCGGTACTTACGGGCTTGCGGAAATGATGAAAAACGATTTTTCTAGAGGTGGTAACATGGACTCAAAATACGGATCTTTGTTAAACAACTATCTAACAACCTAACTAGGAGTTTTACCTACTCGGTTAGGGGGGCTATACCTTACTTGAACTCCTTCGTCTTCAACTCCTCACGGTGTTCGGATCTCCCTCACCTCGTCGTCTCCTCGCGCCGAAGATGGATCCACCTGAAAGCTTCTACCTTTGGCTTCTCTTCGAATTAGAAGAAACTAGAACACTTGGTTTGCTAAACCTTGTGAACTAGGATGAGTAGAGAAGTGATATGGGTTTTCTTTTATCTCTAAGGCAATGTTTCTCAACTCATGAGAGGGAGTTGCCTTGAGCTAGAGAGAGAGCAAGAGGGAGAGCACAAGCAAGAGAGAGAAAGCAAATGAGAGAATGAGCAAGACTTTTTAGCTCCCATGCTCTCATAATCCAAAATCATGATAACTCATAATAGTAATTGAGTATTATGTGATGGTTCAAGTCAAAATGGCCATATCATTTCATGCACTCATTTTGCAAAAAGAAACAAGCAAAAGTCTTTGCCATGAAATGATAGCCATTGTAATGATGGTGGTCAACTAGTCCAACCTAGTCAACCGGTCAACAAAGTCAACTCTTCATCTTAACCATGACACAATAATACTTAATTACTATTATCATTAATCATATTTCTTATTCTCATTAGGGTCCTGCAAAAGTCAATAGTCAACAGTCAACAGTCAACAACCCCAATGAGAATCCTTTGCCTCAGTCTCTCTGTCAACTTTGCATACACACCCGTATCCGCGTTCCGAGGAACACGAATACATACGAGATAAAACCAATCCCAAAACGTACACTAGGATCTGGCTTAAACCAAAGCCCGCTAGTGTTACTGTCCGGACACTAAACGTGCACAAGTGCACAGATGTGACCGAACCCTGTCGCAAAACCATGCGACCTGTCGCAAAACCATGCGACCTCTACTCTTTTGCCCAAAGGCGAATAGCTCTCTGTGTGGGACTCTAAAGACTCGACACTACACTGGAAGTGGGTTTAACCACAGACCGCAAGCGGCATTAGCTGTGCGTAACGGTCCTCAGGTAGATGCCGACAAGAAGACGGACGAGGTGAAACCCATCTGAACTCCTACTGAGGCTGAATGTGACAATCTCCGTACAGTCCGGTCTGTTCGTCTGATAACTTCGCATGGAGGGCCTAGGAGGCGGTAAACGTCAGTCCACTAATAGCGGTACAAGTCATGTCGTAGTGTAGCCCAGAATACCCTGAGATAACACTGGAAACCTACCAGTATATCTCGCTTGCCCTAGCCAGGGACGACTTGTGTAATGGCTCTCCAAGACACAACGCGATGTCAACCCCCAATACCGGGAGAGACGGATCCTGTCTAACCGCCACTGCCTCCAAGTGCTTCGGGACAGCACCCAACTACTACCTGTTTGCACGACTCCTTTGAGCCGTGGTAGGGTAGTAATCTAAGCACAGTGGGAACACACTCGAGGCGAAGTGACAGTGTCAAGTCAGCGGACTAAGATGTAATCATGTCACCTGGGAACTGATAACAGACGATAGGTATAGTACCAACCAACAGTTCCCGACGAGTCCTGTCCAGTGTACTCGTAACCTAACGAGCACCCGCATACTATCTCAAGTACGACGTACTGACGGCTATGGGACAGACCGTCTCCCATGCTGGGATTAGAAGCGCATACGCTAGTCTACTCCGGAGTATCGATGCCCTGTCTCGATAGTCCTACGACTAGGGACCTGCATAAGGATGTGCTTGTGGCTTACCCAGCCCCCACTAGTGTGACCGCTATCACAACGCTGGTAATCAAGCAACGATCCTAAGGGCTCCACTAATGTGTATAGGTGATATACTAAAATAAACACATGTACACATTAAAGCAGAAACAAACCAAGTAGCATACTACTATATTGAGCAAGATTGTCAATACAAGGTGAATATCCCAAGCTTCCATTAAGTAATATACAAACTAGTATGATACAGTAATGGCCTCTAGGGCATATACCCTAACAATCTCCCACTTACACTAAGGCCATGTACTGGCGTATCGAAGACCTATCATCTCGATCAGCCGCTCGAACTGAGTCTGGGGTAAGGCCTTTGTGAGTGGATCAGCAGTGTTATCTTCCGTAGAAACTCTCCGAACCTCGATCTCCTGGCGACCCACGATCTCCCTGATCAGGTGATACCGTCTCATGATGTGTCTGGACTTCTGATGGGACCTGGGTTCCTTCGCTAAAGCTATAGCCCCGTTGTTGTCGCAATACAGAGGTATTGGATCAACAATGGACGGAACCACCAGAAGTTCTGTTAAGAACTTCCTTATCCAGACGGCTTCTTTTTCGGCATCTGCAGCAGCGATATATTCCGCTTCCATCGTCGAGTCAGCAACGGTTTCCTGTTTGGAACTCTTCCAACACACCGCCCCTCCATTGAGGGTAAAGACATAACCCGACATGGACTTGGAATCATCCTTGTCACTCTAGAAGCTGGTGTCAGCAAAGGCCTCGATCTGGAGGTCTTTTCCGCCATACACCAAGAACATCTCCTTAGTCCTTCTTAGGTACTTGAGAATGTTCTTTACCGCTATCCAGTGCTTCTCCCCAGGGTTTGACTGATACCGGCTTACCACACACAGTGCATAAGCTATATCCGGTCTGGTACACAACATCGCATACATTATAGAGTCTACCGCAGAAGCGTAGGGTATAATAGACATGCGATCCCTTTCCAAATCAGTCTTGCGAGACATCTCTTTGGAGAGGGTGATCCCATGACAAGCCGGTAGATTACCGCGCTTGGAATCTTCCATACTGAATCTTTTCAGTATGGTGTCGATGTACCTGGACTGTGAAAGTCCTAATATCCTCTTGGATCTATCACGAAAGATCCGGATCCCCAGAATGTACGAGGCATCACCCAGGTCTTTCATAGAGAACCTGTGTGATAAGAATCCCTTGACAGATTGTAGCATAAGAATGTCATTTCCTATCAAAAGAATGTCATCCACGTACAATACGAGGAATACGACAGTTCTTGCTACAAATCTACTATAGATGCATGGTTCATCTGGATTTTTGATAAAGCCAAAATCTTTGACCGTCTCATCAAAACAGATGTTCCAACTCCGCGATGCCTGCTTTAGCCCATAGATGGACTTAAGCAACCTGCACACCTTTCCGCTGCTCCCACTCTGAATGAAACCCTCTGGCTGGTCCATATAAACACACTCCTCTAAATTTCCATTTAGAAAAGCGGTCTTTACGTCCATCTGCTAAATCTCATAATCATGGAAGGCAGCAATGGCAAGAAGGATCCGAATGGATTTCAGCATAGCTACTGGAGAAAAGGTCTCATCATAGTCCAAACCAGGTCTTTGACGAAAACCCTTTGCAACAAGTCTAGCTTTATAGGTCTCAACCTGTCCATCTACACCAATCTTCCTTTTGAAGATCCACTTGCATCCTACGGGTTTTACCCCATCTGGAGCAACGTCCAACGTCCATACTTTGTTGGTGTACATGGACTCCATTTCGGTCCGCATTGCATCCAGCCATTTTACAGAGTCAACGCTCTGAATGGCCTGTTGGAAGCTAGTCGGCCCATCATTATCAATGATGCAATCTTCTCTATCCCCGTCTATGAGAAAATCGTAGTATCTCTCGGGCGGATGAGACTGCCTACTACTCCTGCGGAGCGGCGTAGGAATGTCATGTTCTTTTGAACCCTCTGGTTCTACTAATTTTCAGTAATAGCTCGTGGTTCTGGAATTTCTTCCAGTTCTATTGCGCTCCCACTTATCTGTTTTTCCAAAAACTGAGTTTCCAAGAAGTGGGCATGATGAGAAACAAAAACCTTTTGTTCCTCTTCGCAATTGAAGAAATATCCCTTGGAGTTCTTTGGATATCGCACAAACTTGCACTGTACTGAGCGTGTCTTGAGTTTGTCCGCATGCTGCTTTTTGACAAAAGCTGGGCATCCCCATGTCTTAATGTGATTAAGATAGGGTCTCTTCCCACACCACATCTGATATGGTGTAGTTGGAACTCGGTTCAAAAGGTATGCAGCTGATTCTAGTGCATATCCCCAGAATGATCGCGGTAACTCAGCGTTACTCATCATGGACCGTACCATATCCAATAGGGTTCGGTTCCGTCTCTCCGATACACCGTTATGTTGCGGAGTGTATGGAGGAGTAAGCTGAGAGAGAATTCCATTCTCTTTTAAGTAATCCAGGAACTCGGCACTCAAGTGTTCACCACCTCGATCAGATCTTAGTTTCTTGATACTTTTGCCGGTTTGTTTTTCTACTTCATTCTTATATTCCTGGAATTTTCCAAAGGCTTCGGATTTATGTTTCATTAAGAAGACATATCCATACCTTGAAAAGTCATCCGTAAAAGTAATGAAGTAAGAATAACCGCTTCGTGCATGCGTAGACATTGGACCGCACACGTCGCTGTGTACGAGTCCCAAGAGCTCGCTCGCTCTTACTCCATGTCCAGTGAACGGAGTCTTTGTCATCTTTCCTTTAAGACAGGATTGACAAGTTGCATACGATTGATATTCGAACGGATCCAAATATCCTTCTGTATGTAACTTCGTCAACCTTCTCTCATTGATGTGACCCAGTCTACAATGCCATAAGAAAGCCTGATTTGTTTCCGGAGACTTTCTTTTGTGTGTATTCTGGACATTGAAAATTTGTGGTTGGTTTAATACGTATATACCATTGCTTAATGGACCTGACCCAATCAGAACTTGATTAAGGTGAATGTTTACAACATTACATACAAACACAAATTCATAACCTTCTTTAGATATTAAAGATACAGAAATGATATTACAAGTTGCATTGGGTACAAAAAAGAAATTACGTAAAACCAAAACATGTCCATCTGACATTCCCAGGTGATAGTCCCCCACGGCCTTAGCATCCATGCTAGCTCCGTTTGCAACTTTGAGGGTCATGTCACCTGCCTTCAAAAACCTACGCTTTCTCAACGCCTGCAAAGAATTACAGATATGAGATCCTGATCCGGTATCCAATACCCAGGAAGTAGAGTTTATTGATAGACAGTTTTCAATAACATACACACCTAAAGCTGAAGCCGCAACTTGCTTCAGATCCTGTGTTCTGGCCTTCCAAGCCCTGCAATCTTTCCTCCAGTGTCCACTCTTATGACAGTAAATCACTCTTCCTTCCCCACAAGCTTTCCCGCTACCTTTGTTGCTTTTGCCTTTCCCTTCGTATCCACTTTACTAACACCGGCCCTTGGTTTGGCGGGGGCTTTCTTCTTCTTTCCCTTGGATTTCGCCTTGGACCTAGAAGAGGAAGATCCTCCTACAAACAAAGTGGATGTTTCCCTACCTTTCTGTAGGGTGCCCTCTGCACTCCTCATCATGTTGAGGAGATCTGAAAGTTCAACTTCCTTTTCTTGCAAGTTGAAGTTCAGGATAAACTGGGTGTAAGTGGAAGGAAGGGACTGGAGAATCAAGTCCGTGTAGAGCTCGTTCTCTAACGTGGTCCCTAGGTCCGCGAGCTCCTCAATGAAGGCAATCATCTTAAGCACGTGTTCCGCTACCGATGATCCGACGGCCAATCTGGCCGAAAACAGCTTTTTCGAGACTTCGTATCTGGCGATACAAGATTGCTCTCCATACAGTTCTTTTATATGGAGAAATATGGATTCAAGGTCCATATTCTCATGCCTCCTCTGATGTTCATTGTCCATAGAGGCAAGCACGAGGCACTTGGCCTTCGCGCAATCGATTTCCCAGGTCTTACGGATTTCCCTATCCGCGACGCTAGTTTTGGGACCTGGGACAGGGGGAGCTTTGGTGGTAAGGAGATACCCCAACTTTTCATAAGTGATTGCCAATTTGACATTCCTGAGCCAATCTTTGTAGTTTGGCCATGTCAGTATGTTTTTATCTAGTAGTAACTTAAGTCCGGTCATGATGTTTGGTCGCTGCAATTAGGAGAGAGAGAAGAAACACTTTAGCATGATGCTCTTGCAAGTTTAGAGTGGTTTTTAATTTGTCTAAAAAGGATGGCTCCCACTGTCTCTCGAATCCCTCCTCAAACCAAAAAGGAAGAGTTAGTCAGGATCAATCTCACCGTACAATACTTGCTTAACCGTTCAGCCAGGCTAGTGTCGGTACTTCGAGGGAGGTTTTCCAACGCTTTCGCGAAGTTCCTTAATTAAATAACCTCTTTTCCCTGGGGGCGTAGCCCCGCTAACACCTTTCTAGACACCTACTTGGTTTATAGCATTGATCGTTAAGTGAGAAATTTCCCGAGGAGTAGCATATACTCACAGTAGGATCGGGATCCGAATATCATCGCGTGACAAAACTGAAGGAATCCTACCAGAATCATCACACTCCAAATGGTATGCAGTGCTAGCAAGTTTCAAGTCTTTTGAAACTCCCGATGTGGATTTTTTCCCCATGCTCTTATGATCTTGACTTTGGCCAAAATATCATAAGTCACATGTCAAGTCTACCCGTCATTCTCCAGGTTAATTTGAACCCACCCGTACCAACCCTTGATTTTGGCCAACATGGCAGTACGACTGTCCCAAACCAACACATCTATTTATGCTGCACATGAATACCCAATAGCTACCAATCACTATGCCTTGACTTTGGCCAACATACATAGCTTGAATACTTATTGACCATTCATGTGAAACGACGGAGGGCAACGAATGGTTTTGGAGAAACCGTGAACGTAGTGAACTTGATAGAATCGAAGGAACGAGATAGCTTTCAAAAAGGAGTGGTTCATGCTCCGCATTTAAAATTTGGTTTTGAAAAGAACCGAGTGGTTTTGAAAGTGTTCCAACGACTTTTACTTGGTTTATTTTTCTTGCATTAATTTTAATGCGTCCCATCATTTAATCCTACCATTGCAGAAAACAACCAAAATATGACGTACGCTTATGCCATCCGCATTCGCCATGGGGCCCCGTCATTACCCGTCAGGTTACTTAACTAACGACAGAGCGGGGGCTGGACTAGCGCGGATGCAAAACATAAGCAACGCCTAAATAATATCATATATAGATATATTGCAATGATAGCCATTCCAGATCACAGATGAACACATTGGATATACTAGGAATCCGCAATTCGTACGAGCCAGTAACGAAAAGCGGATTACATGGTCGCGATGAATAGCCAAGACCCCACCCAAGACCCCTACGGGTGCGGCAAACTACCCGCCAAGTACCCGAAGCGAAGCAACCTTCCTCAACACCGTGAGCAGGCCACTCGGCACTTCGAGATACCCGGTAGTTTGTGCACCCCACCATGGGTCTATCCTAGGAGCAAAAACAGTAAAAGAAATTATACAATGACGGCTACAACCCCATCCCGGTTGTGCGGCCATATAAATAATATTACATCAATTAAAAATTTACATGAATTGAAAGAAAAAGAAAAACTCTCATCTCACAACCCCCCGGCTATTCATCCGCGACAATCCAATGAATTCATATACATATACCATCAACATTACAGATCACAGATATGTATAACCCCCACTAATCGACGTATAGCGATTAGCAGACGTTCAATACATATAACACATCACAGATATATACCCGTCAGCTTAAGTCTTTAGAAGTTCGATCAAAATACGGATCTTTAAGCCCCAAACACAAATTTCTCTTTCTGGAAAATCTGGGCAGAAAAATCATACTGTAAAAATCCCAAAACACCCAACTGAATAAACTGCATGAAAAATTGCCCATGGCCGAGTAAACTCGGCCGCGGATCCGCGGTGGGAGCACGCTCCCGCCGCGGTTCCGCGGCGCGTTGATCGGTTCAGTGGACCATTTTTCTACAGTTTCTTCTAAAAACCCTGAGCCGAATTTTAAGATAAGATTTATTATTTTTGGAACAGAAAACAAATGCGGCAGAAAGTTGATTTTACGGGCGTGTTTTGTGACTTTTTCTACAATCGAACTTCTACTTACTTTGCTAACATGTTAGATAGTGTTTAACTAGGCTCTGATACCACTGTAAGTCCACGTTACCTCGCCCGGTACTTACGGGCTTGCGGAAATGATGAAAAACGATTTTTCTATAGGTGGTAACATGGACTCAAAATACGGATCTTTGTTAAACAACTATCTAACAACCTAACTAGGAGTTTTACCTACTCGGTTAGGGGGGCTATACCTTACTTGAACTCCTTCGTCTTCAACTCCTCGCGGTGTTCGGATCGCCCTCACCTCGTCGTCTCCTCGCGCCGAAGATGGATCCACCTGAAAGCTTCTACCTTTGGCTTCTCTTCGAACTAGAAGAAACTAGAACACTTGGTTTGCTAAACCTTGTGAACTAGGATGAGTAGAGAAGTGATATGGGTTTTCTTTTATCTCTAAGGCAATGTTTCTCAACTCATGAGAGGGAGTTGCTTTGAGCTAGAGAGAGAGCAAGAGGAAGAGCAAGAGGGAGAGCTCAAGCAAGAGAGAGAAAGCAAATGAGAGAATGAGAAAGACTTTTTGGCTCCCATGCCCTCATAATCCAAAATCATGATAACTCATAATAGTAATTGAGTATTATGTGATGGTTCAAGTAAAAATGGCCATATCATTTCATGCACTCATTTTGCAAAAAGAAACAAGAAAGCAAATGTCTTTGCCATGAAATGATAGCCATTGTAATGATGGTGGTCAACAAGTCCAACCAAGTCAACCGGTCAACAAAGTCAACAAGTGATCGAATGAAATTCTTGTTGTGTAAGTAACTCAAATGCTCCCCGGCAACGGCGCCATTTGATTGATCTTTTTCTTTGTGTGTCGGTTTAGAAAATAGAATCACAACCAAAAATGTTTGACCGCTATCAATAACGGTGTCGGATGTAGCGCGTTAGTAAGTGCGGATCGTCCACAGGGATTGCGCGATTCGTTCGTATTTTGTTTTGTTTGAATCGAAAATTTTATGAAAAGAAAACAAACAATTCATGATTTATAGTTGAAGTTCAAGAATTAGAAAATCTAGATCTAATAACAAGAAAACAATAGAATCAAGAATTGAGAATTTGTTGATTTTCCAAACCAAATATCAAGAATCGAAATGAGGCTCGTAGGAATCGATCGGATCTATAGATGTGTTGCAATCTCACGATGACGTATTCTTATCCTTCGATGAATTGATACTAGATCGATGATGATCGACGAGAATTAGGGATTTCTAGTGAAACTAGGGTTTCATCATTTATCCCTTGTTCCTTCGTCGATATCATTCACATTCTAGCCTCTAGTAAATTCAAGAATTGATCGTAGATCCCTAATTTCGAGCGATCACAATCAAGAAAGCATCGCAACGAAACTAGGTCATCAATTCTTCAATTTACAAGAGTTTACAAACTCGTAGTACATAAGAATCATTTTAAGATTTGTTACATCATCATTCTATTGATCGTCTCGACTCCTTTACGAGCGGAGTTTTACTCGAACATCACAACAAGAACCACAATTACAAATTGAGATCGAATCATGATGCAAGAATTTAAAGAAAGCGAGATTAACGAATTTCACCTTTTATTTATATCAACAATTCCGTTACAATCACTCAAGAACTACAAAAGGAAGAACTCGATCGTCGATTTGGCTTCGCTCGGCTCCTTGAGTCGCGGATCGGCTTGGATCACTTGCTCGATTGAAGATCGGCTCCGCTTCTAAAAGGTTGAAGGCTTCTCGCTTGATTTGGTACTCGGGATCTTGAATTTGGATTGGAATTAGGGTTAGGGTTTCGCACAAGTCGTGTCACTCAACTTGTGGAAGAAGATGGAGATTAATGAACAACCAAAGATTAAGGAAGAAGTTTAACCCTAGATCTAGGCTCCTATTTATAAACCATTAAAACCCTAGATCTAGGATTCAAATTTAAATTTCCCTCCAAAAGTTAGTTAGAGGGAGAGGCTTCTAGAAGTAGTTAGTTAGGAGGGAGCTTCTAGAAATAGTTTGTTAGGAGTTCGATTAGCTTAATCAAGATTAGCTTAATTATTCAACCTTGCTGATCTGGCAGAATCTTCGAGGGTTTTCTGGAGATTGACATATATTTCTGAGCTGTAGGCACTGATATAGGAATTATGCACTGAAACTGGAGTGCTGACGTGGCTAAGCTGCAGCGGATCCGCGGCACAAGGCTGCTTAGGCCGCGGATCCGCGGTCCTTATAGGGCCTTGGTGCTTGGAACTTCAATGGTAATTCATGGGCTGACTTATAGGCCTTTATCTGATTTGTTGAATTTAATATTTCCCTCTAGATTGCTACCAGTTCTCAGGTCTTTGAGTTGGCGTAATGTTTGATCAGCAAAATGACTTTGTTCCAGCAATTTTCTGCATAGACTCCGAAACAAGTGTTTTGCAATACAAGGATGATGCGATGCCATGATAAACACACAATTTTCCTCGAAATGCCGGTTTTAGAGTATAACACATGCAATCTGGTATTTCAGGACTGTTTTGCTAATATGTGCAATATGACTACCGAACACTTCTAGATGAGTGCAAAAGATAGGGAAATTGCCGTGTTAAAAATGCAGTATTTTCGACTGATCAAATTCCCCCAAACTTATTTTCGGTCGTCTCGAGTGAACTTTAATAAAAAGAGAAGGAGAAAATAAAGAAAGAGAAAAACTAACTAGCACACTTTCGTAGGCAACACGATTGCACTGAGCACGTGCAACAAGCCTTTAAACCTCTAGGTGTCCCTAGTAGTAGGAGTGTTGTCTCCTGAGGGTTTTCAGCGGATTGCACCCATAAAATCCAATAAAAAAAGGAAGATCATGAAATTTACATTTAAAGACAAGAATTGTAAAAGAAAAGCTTTGAAAATTAGGGTTTCCAACTAAGCTAGCTTTTCGGTTGTCATGAGCCCTATCTTAATAGTCATGAAAAGATGTCAGAAATCATGTCCTCCCTCAATAAAACATCGTCTTATTCTTCATTCCTATGTTTCTTCCAAACATCGATCATATAACCCTGCGTGTGTGTAAAGACATCCCTACACCCGGAGAATCAATTCAAGCTATCATACTCTTGCCCATCAGCCTCAGTACTTTTTAATTAATGAATATTTAGATGAGATTGCTCACACACTTTCATGCGACCGTTAATACTTCTTGAGGTACTAACCGACCGATTACTCATGTGCTTGCTTATTTGGTGTTTTTCCTCGTCTTGCACCACCTAAGGCTTAGCAGTGACTCCCAGACCAGTTGGCCTTTGGGCACTAGGTGAAGAGGCACCCTCGCTATATTTTTTTATTGCTGCCTTGGCGATAATAAATCCAGTGTCCATTTTTCTCACCACTTTATATTTTCTTCATTTTTTTTATTTCCTTCATACATCGGCTTTAAGACAAGAGCATTTCAAGGTATCCTCTACTATCCCAGGCTTTAAGACGTGTGTAAGTGCGAATAGCAGGGTATCAACGTTCAAAATGTTTGGCTTCCAGAATAGAAACTATTTTTCAGACTTATTTTTATCCTCAGATTAGCGACTTCATTCATCTTACTAACCTTTGGGACAACGGCTTATAACTACTTATTACTAGTTCGTATAAGAAAACTTCTAATTTTCTAGGTTTTCTTAAATTTTTCTAATCTCATGGATGTAATTTTTCACTATCTAATCTTTTATTATCTTATTTATGTACAAAAATATTTTTATTTTTTTGAAATTTTTTAAATTTTTATAGGTTTTGAAAATGTTTTGTGCTTATGCAAAGTATGATGCAAATGATGTGAAAATAAGCACAAACCTCCCCTAAACTTGTTTTCAACAGTGTCCTCACTGTTGCCATCAGCTAAATCTCGAAAAACCTGTAAGGTTGGGAGGAATTTTTTAGTGGGGGCAAAATATTTAAGTAAAGATCCTCCCCCAAATTTATTTTTGACTCACCATTCTGTAATAATTTTCTTTTCAAGAGCCAGAAAATATACCCCCCCAAACTTGAGTTATGCAATGTTAATCTTTGAAAATCACATGAGGGGGTCAAAAATCGTTGGTCGATTCCAAGCTTTGCAAAGACCGAAAGTTAAAACCAACCATTCGAAAATTTTATCAATGCAGTGCTCTGGTTGGTGGAAGAAGAAGTGGGGAAAGGGTAAGTGGTGGAATAGAATGTGGGTGCGTCTCATTTTGGAGAGACGATGCAGTGAATGTGATGGATTGCTCGCATTCTTTTTACAGTTCAGAAAAAGGGGTGGAGGTTCAATTTCATTGATTGGGACATGATTCATCTCAACACCCGTGTCATTCAAAAATACGAGTTCATCAGCGAAGATCTCCTCAAAAGATCCATTAATACCCCGATAAATAATGTCATCACAAAGTGCGGGGTGATCTTCAGACTCTAAGAACAGTTCATAATCAGTGTTAATTGTTGACCCGGACAACTCGGTGGAAGAGTCCGTATGTGTATGATACATAATTGGGTCAAACAATAACGTATGAAAAGAGTCAAGATCGGTATCAAGAGGATCATCAATTTCGCTGCTGTCGACATCCATTAAGTCGACAGAACAGACCTGAGCAGTAGGTTCGGAGGGTATACTTCCCAACTTGTTAATGTTCAGCTCAATTGACCTATTCCCGAAGGATAGGGTCATAGAACCATTACGACGGTTGATGATAGCGCTGGAAGTGGCCAAAAAGGGGTGACCTAAAATCACCGGAATTTGATTCCGTGGATTCGCTACAGGCTGTGCATCAAGTACAATAAAGTCCACAGGGAATACAAATTCCTCGATTTTATTAACACATCCTCCAGTTCACCCCTAGATTTGGTGATTGATCGGTCAGCCATCTGGAGAGTGCAATGGGCTGGTTTCAACTCTCCGATTCCTAGTTGCTCATAAACCGAGTATGGAAGCAAGTTGACACTAGCGCCAAGGTCTAGTAGAGCACGGTTGCTGTGTTTTTCCCCAATAAAAATGGAAATAGTAGGACAGCCAGGGTCCTTACGTTTCCTCGGTACTTGTTGGGGGAAAGCTGTGTCTACTGTCTTTGTCATGAATATCTTCTTGGGCACTTGAGTCTTCCTCTTCCTAGTGCACAAGTTGTTAAGAGTT
The DNA here is from genome assembly GCA_030015575.1 of Agapanthus africanus. NCBI lineage: Eukaryota > Viridiplantae > Streptophyta > Magnoliopsida > Asparagales > Amaryllidaceae > Agapanthus > Agapanthus africanus. The sequence goes on along the minus strand of JASDDO010000012.1, from coordinate 258,906,366 downwards.
TTCGCATAGGACGGAACTTGTTGGATGGCATCTAGGAGAGGGATGTTGATGTTAACTTGCTTAAACATGTCCATAATCTTCTCCATATGTGGACTCGATGTGTTAGCCCTTAACCGATTAGGATAAGGTGCTTTAGCAATAAGCGCTGGGTCCATCATAGAAGAAGGAAGTGTGTGTGGACCCGATCCCAGAATAGAGTTGGGGATCGTTGGTGGTAGACTAGAAGAGATGGGCTGAGGTGGCGAGCCTTGTGGGAAACGAAGAACTGGGGTCGCAAGAAGGTGGTGGGGTAGAAGAACTGGGGTCAGAATTAGAAGTAGAAGTGGAAGGAAAGGTCTCAGCCGGGGTGTTATTGATTGATTTATCAGTATCATCAAACTCTTCCCCAACGTGGTTGTCAAGCGCTCTTCCAGATCTCAACGTGATTGCATTCACATGATGTGAATAGCCAGGATTGGGTAAGGGTTGAGCTGGAAGTTTCCCTTTCTCTCTTGCACTCATTTCGGCTTTTAATCATGCAATTTCTTCTTCCATCGATTTAATACTCTCGCTTTGTGACGCAAAGTTTTTCTCAATTTTATCGACAGAAGACTTCATTTCAGCCGAAACTTGCATGATATTTGTTAAGACCAAATTCATGTATTGTACAAATGAAGAGGATTCATCAGTCCCGGTCAACTGTAAAGGACTAGACAGTGCAGGTGTGTTGACCGGATTTTGAAAGTTATGTGCTTGGAAGGGGTGCTGACTCAATTGAAGTTGTGGTTGCTGTTGTGGTGGAGGGACCCTTTGGAAATTGTTTTGGGTTGGAACCGTGTTTTGTGGTTGTAATTGGTTCCAAGCAAAATTTGGGTGATTCCTCCGACCCTGATTATATGTGGAAGAAAATGGATCGTTTCTAGGTCTTTGAAATGCGGCATTGGTATGCTCGTGACCTTGAAACAGAGAATTTCGTGGACATTCTTCCGTCAAATGAGAAGGATCAGAACAGCATCCACATACAGTTTTGGAGAGTGATATTTGACTTAGGGCGGCTAAAAATTTGTTTTCAATAGTCTCGAGTTTCTTTTGCAAAGCTGAAATGTCAGCTCTAACTCCTATGGAAATATTATTGCCATCCCTAGACGATTGACTTACACCCTCCCACTGTAAAGATTTTTCAGTGAAATCTTCTAGAAATTTCCAAGCTTCCCCATCATCTTTAGTCATGAAGTTGCCTTGACACATGGATTCAAGGGTCTGTCTTGTGTTAGGAGTAATGCCTTCATAAATGATTCTGCACAGTTCCCATCTAGGGATTCCGTGATGTGGACATTGGACTAACAGATCCTTGAAGCATTCAAGACATTTTGAAAATGGTTCATATGGAAGCTGGGTGAATTGATTGATTTCGCTGCGGACTCGAGCTGTCTTATGATGTGGGTAGAATTTCTTAAGGAATGCTTTGACGAATTCTTCCCAGTTTGAAATGGAATGTGCGGTAGTGTTATACAGCCATTTCTCGGCTATATCGCACAAGGTGAATGGGAGAAGACGTAGACGCATAGCATCCATAGAAAGTTGTGAGGTACCCATCATTGCGCATACATTTACAAATTTGGTGATAAAGGCATATGCGTCTTCAGTCTCGAGACCGTGAAATTTTGGTAGAAGGTTCTTGTATTGGGGTTTAATTTCAAAATTTTCCCCGTTGGCTGGTGGAATGGAAAGACAGGTGGAAAGAGGACCTCGTGTAGGATAGCACCTCTCTTGGAAAGAGATGCGAGGTGAATTCTGCGCACCAACGGACGGCGGCAGAGTAGTGGTAAAGAAGTTCGATGGAGACGGATTCATCGAAATGGGTGTGGTGGTGGGTAAAAGAAAGGGTAAATGTAGAAATACCGACTTTAGGGTCGATCGAAGGAAACGCAGACTTAACGGGCACTAGAATCTCGTGTCCAGCCTATCTTGCACTAAAAAGGGTTAGTACAAGTGGCAGCGTAGATTTATAATTAGGGGAATGATGAATGAATGCGTGTTTGTTTTGAAAAAGATACAGATTTTTTTGAAAAAAAGATGCAACACAACAAATGCAACACACAAAAAACCTAATTCTAGGGGTCACCTAGGTCAAACTCTAGACCGCTCCTAACTGCCAAAAGACAAGTCGCAGGATAAATCCTCCACTGCCTCTTTGTCTCTCCTGTGGCCAGGTAAGTGCCAGGTAAGTGGGAGGTTCTCCACTACGTAAGTAGTGGGCCTAATTAAGTAACCACTAGTCTTCGAAACACTTGCCTTAGACACCACAAGAGAAATGTTGATAAGCAATGAATTACCCACGGCTTTCTTCTGTACTAAGTGAGTGCGACGGTCCTTAGAGTCATCTCTAGATCATTTTTAGTTAATTAGGGTCAATGCGGATGCAATTTTGCGATTTTCGGGGCTTAGGAAGGGTAATGAACTCCCCACCTAATCTTGATTTGGTCATTGCCCCTTAATGTCCGTATTAATTATGTAAACAACCACAAAATCAAAACAAGCACAATTTAATTTTTCTTTTTGCGCGGCGCTGCGATTTTTGCAAAGACGCCTGCACAAAATGTTATTTGGAGCAGATTTTAGACAGAGATAAGAAAGTTAGAGCTCACTGTGAAAAATTTGCACTGAGAACCCTTCACCGACGCGCGGAACCACGGCAATAAGAGGCTCAGACCGCGGAAGGGCGGTCGTAGGTACTGCTCACTGTTCAAAAATTCAACAGCAGCTTGCTGTTAACCCCTTCTGCTCTCTGGAAATTTCCAAAAAAAAATTTCAATTGCACAGCAAGCTCCAGATCTCCTTGCAATAAACCACAACAAATCGTTTAGTGTTTTGTGCGAATTTTGATTACAAAATTATAATGGAATAAATCTTTCAATTCAAATTTCAAATATAGAACGAATTAGCCCGCGATCCCCGGCAACGGCGCCATTTGATTGAATGAAATTCTTGTTGTGTAAGTAACTCAAATGGTCCCCGGCAACGGCGCCATTTGATTGATCTTTTTCTTTGTGTGTCGGTTTAGAAAATAGAATCATAACCAAAAATATTTGACCGCAATCAATAACGGTGTCGGATGTAGCGCGTTAGTAAGTGCGGATCGTCCACAGGGATTGCACGATTCGTTCGTATTTTGTTTTGTTTGAATCGAAAATTTAATGAAAAGAAAACAAACAATTCTTGATTTATGGTTGAAGTTCAAGAATTAGAAAATCTAGATTTAATAACAAGAAAACAATAGAATCAAGAATTGAGAGTTTGTTGATTTTCCAAACCAAATATCAAGAATCGAAATGAGGCTCGTAGGAATCGATCGGATCTATAGATGTGATGCAATCTCACGATGACGTATTCTTATCCTTCGATGAATTGATACTAGATCGATGATGATCGACGAGAATTTGGGATTTCTAGTGAAACTAGGGTTTCATCATTTATCCCTTGTTCCTTCGTCGATATCATTCACATTCTAGCCTCTAGTAAATTCAAGAATTGATCGTAGATCCCTAATTTCGAGCGATCACAATCAAGAAAGCATCGCAATGAAACTAGGTCATCGATTCTTCAATTTACAAGAGTTTACAAACTCGTAGGACTTAAGAATCTTTTTAAGATTTGTTACATCATCATTCTATTGATCGTCTCGACTCCTTTACGAGCGGAGTTTTACTCGAACATCACAACAAGAACCACAATTACAAATTGAGATCGAATCATGATGCAAGAATTTAAAGAAAGCGAGATTAACGAATTTCACCTTTTATTTATATCAACAATTCCGTTACAATCACTCAAGAACTACAAGAGGAAGAACTCGATCGTCGATTTGGCTTCGCTCGGCTCCTTGAGTCGCGGATCGGCTTGGATCACTTGCTCGATTAAAGATCGGCTCCGCTCCTAAAAGGTTGAAGGCTTCTCGCTTGATTTGGTACTCGGGATCTTGAATTTGGATTGGAATTAGGGTTAGGGTTTCGTACAAGTCGTGTCACTCAACTTGTGGAAGAAGATGGAGATTAATGAACAACCAAAGATTAAGGAAGAAGTTTAACCCTAGATCTAGGCTCCTATTTATAGACCATCAAAACCCTAGATCTAGGATTCAAATTTAAATTTCCCTCCAAAAGTTAGTAAGAGGGAGAGGCTTCTAGAAGTAGTTAGTTAGGAGGGAGCTTCTAGAAATAGTTTGTTAGTAGTTTGATTAGCTTAATCAAGATTAGCTTAATTAATCAACCTTGCTGATCTGGCAGAAGCTTCGAGGGTTTTCTGGAGATTGACATATATTTCTGAGCTGTAGGCACTGATATAGGAGTTATACACTGAAACTGGAGTGCTGACGTGGCTAAGCTGCGGCAGATCCGCGGTACAAGGCTGCTTAGGCCTCGGATCCGCGGTCCTTATAGGGCCTTGGTGCTTGGAACTTCAATGGTAATTCTTGGGCTGACTTATGGGCCTTTATCTGATATGTTGAATTTAATATTTCCCTCTAGATTGCTACCAGTTTTCAGGTCTTTGAGTTGGCGTAATGTTTGATCAGCAAAATGGCTTTGTTCCTGCAATTTCCTGCACAGACTCCGAAACAAGTGTTGCGCAATACAAGGATGATGCGATGCCATGATAAACACACAATTTCCATCGAAATGCCGGTTTTAGAGTATAACACATGCAATCTGGTATTTTAGGACTGTTTTGCTAGTATGTGCAATATGACTACCGAACACTTCTAGATGAGTGCAAAAGATAGGGAAATTTCCGTGTTAAAAATGCAGTATTTTCGACTGATCAACAAGTCTACAAAGTCAACTCTTCATCTCAACCATGACACAATAATACTTAATTAATATTATCATTAATCATATTTCTTATTCTCATTAGGGTCTTGCAAAAGTCAATAGTCAACAGTCAACAGTCAACAACCCCAATGAGAATTCTCAGCCTCTGTCTCTCTGTCAACTGTGCATACACACCCGTATCCGCGTTCCGAAGAACACGAATACATACGAGATAAAACCAATCCCAAAACGTACACTAGGATCAGGCTTAAACCAAAGCCCGCTAGTGTTTACTGTCCGGACACTAAACGTGCACAAGTGCACGGATGTGACCGAACCCTGTCGCAAAACCATGCGACCTCTACTCTTTTGCCTAAAGGCGAATAGCTCTCTGTATGGGACTCTAAAGACTCGACACTACGCTGGCAGTGGGTTTAACCACAGACCGCAAGCGGCACTAGCTGTGCGTAACGGTCCCCAAGTAGATGCCGACAAGAAGACGGACGAGGTGAAACCCATCTGAACTCCTGCTGAGCCTGAATGTGACAATCTCCGTACAGTCCGGTCTGTTCGTCTGATAACATCGCATGGCAGGCCTAGGGGACGGTAAACGTCAGTCCCCTAATAGCGGTACAAGTCGTGTCGGAGTGTAGCCCAGAACACCCTGAGATAACACTGGAAACCTACCAGTATATCTCGCTTGCCCTGGCCAGGGACGACTTGTGTAATGGCTCTCCTAGACACAGCGCGATGTCAACCCCCAATACCGGGAGAGATGAATCCTGTCTAACCGTCGCTGCCTCCAAGTGCTTCGGGACTGCACCCAACTACTACCTGTTTGCACGACTCCTTTGAGCTCTGGTAGGGTAGTAATCTAAGAAAAGTGGGAACACACTCGAGGCGAAGTGACAGTGTCAAGTCAGGGGACTAAGCTGTACTCATGTCACCTGGGAACTGATAACTGACGATAGGTATAGTACCAACCAACAGTTCCCGACGAGTCCTGTCCAGTGTACTCGTAACCTAACGAGCACCCGCATACTATCTCAAGTACGACGTACTGACGGCTGTGGGACAGACCGTCTCCCACACTGGGATGAGAAGCGCATACGCTAGTCTACTCCGGAGTATCGATGCCCTGTCTCGATAGTCCTACGACTAGGGACATGCATAAGGATGTGCTTGTGGATTACCCAGCCCCCACTAGTGTGACTGCCATCACAACGCTGGTAATCAAGCAAAGATCCTAAGGGCTCCACTAATGTGTATAGGTGATATACTAAAATAAACACATGTACACATTAAAGCAGAAACAAAACCAAGTAGCATACTACTATATTGAGCAAGATTGTCAATACAAGGTGAATATCCCTAGCTTCCATTAAGTAATATACAAACTAGTATGATACAGTAATGGCCTCTAGGGCATATACACTAACAACTATAATACTTAATTAATATTATCATTAATCATATTTCTTATTCTCATTAGGGTTTAGCAAAAGTCAACAGTCAACAACCCTAATGAGAATCCTCTGCCACTGTCTCTGTCAACCGTGCATACACACCCGCATCCGCGTTCCGAGGAACACGAATACAAACGAGATAAAACCTATCCCAAAACGTACACTAGGATCTGGCTTAAACCAAAGCCCTCTAGTGATAACTGCCCGGACACTAAACGTGCACAAGTGCACGGATGTGACCGAACCCTGTCGCAAAACCATGCGACCTCTGCTCTTTTTGCCTAAAGGCAAATTGCTCTCTGTGTGGAACTCTAAAGACTCGACACTACGCTGGCAGTGGGTTTAACCACAGACCGCAAGCGGCACTAGCTGTGCGTAACGGCCCCCAGGTAGATGCCGATAAGAAGACAGACGAGGTGAAACCCATCTGAACTCCTACTGAGCCTGAATGTGACAATCTCCGTACAGTCCGGTCTGTTCGTCTGAGAATATCGCATGGCGGGCCTAGGGGCGGTAAACGTCTGTCCCCTAATAGCGGTACAAGTCGTGTCGGAGTGTTGCCCAGAACACCCTGAGATAACACTGGAAACCTACCAGTATATCTCGCTTGCCCTGGCCAGGGACTTTGTATAATGGCTCTCCTAGACACAGCACGATATCAACCCCCAATACCGGGAGAGACGAATCCTGTCTAACCGTCACTGCCTCCAAGTGCTTCGGGACTGTACCCAACTACTACCTGTTTGCACGACTCCTTTGAGCCGTGGTAGGGTAGTAATCAAAGTACAGTGGGAACACACTCGAGGCGAAGTGACAGTATCAAGTCAGCGGACTAAGCTGTACTCATGTCACCTGGGAACTGATAACTGACGATAGGTATAGTACCAACCAACAGTTCCCGACGAGTCCTGTCCAGTGTACTCGTAACCTAACGAGCACCCGCATACTATCTCAAGTACGACGTACTGACGGCTGTGGGACAGACCGTCTCCCATGCTGGGATGAGAAGCGCATACGCTAGTCTACTCCGAAGTATCGATGCCCTGTCTCGATAGTCCTACGACTAGGGACCTGTATAAGGATGTGCTTGTGGATTACCTAGCCCCCACGAGTGTGACTGCCATCACAACTCTGGTAATCAAGCAAAGATCCTAAGGGCTCCACTAATGTGTATAGGTGATATACTAAAAGAAACACATGTACACATTAAAGTAGAAACAAACCAAGTAGCATACTACTATTTTGAGCAAGATTGTCGAAACAACTGTGAATATCCCAAGCTTCCATTAAGTAATATACAAACTAGTATGATACAGTAATGGCCTCTAGGGCATATACACTAACAATCTCCCACTTGCACTAAGGCCATGTACTGGCGTATCGAAGACCTATCATCTCGATCAGCCGCTCGAACTGAGTCAGGGGTAAGGCCTTCGTGAATGGATCAGCAGTGTTATCTTCCGTAGCAACTCTCCGAACCTCGATCTCCTGGCGATCCAAGATCTCCCTGATCAGGTGATACCGCCTCAAGATGTGTCTGGATTTCTGATGGGACCTGGGTTCCTTCGCAAAAGCTATAGCCCCGTTGTTGTCGCAATACAGAGGTATTGGATCAACAATGGACGGAACCACCTGAAGTTCTTTCAAGAACTTCGTTATCCAGACGGCTTCTTTTGCGGCATCAGATGCAGCGATATATTCCGCTTCCATTATCGAGTCAGCAACGGTTTCCTGTTTGGAACTCTTCCAACACACCGCCCCTCCATTGAGGGTAAAGACAAAACCCGACATGGACATGGAATCATCCTTGTCACTCTGGAAGCTGGAGTCAGCAAAGGCCTCGATCTGGAGGTCTTTTCCGCCATACACCAAGAACATCTCCTTAGTCCTTTTCAGGTACTTGAAAATGTTCTTTATCGATATCCAGTGTTTCTCCCCAGGGTTTGACTGATACTGGCTTACCACACTCAGTGCATAAGCTACATCCGGTCTGGTACACAACATCGCATACATTATAGAGCCTACCACAGAAGCGTAGGGTATAATAGACATGCGATCCCTTTCCAAATCAGTCTTGGGAGACATCTCTTTGGAGAGGGTGATCCCGTGACAAGCCGGCAGATTACCGTGTTTGGAATCTTCCATACTGAATCTTTTCAGTATGGTGTCGATGTACCTGGACTGCGAAAGTCCTAATATCCTCTTGGATCTATCACGATGGATCCGGATCCCCAGAATGTAGGAGGCATCACTCAGGTCTTTCATGGAGAACCTTTGTGACAAGAACCCTTTGACAGATTGTAGCATAGGAATGTCATTTCCTATCAAGAGAATGTCATCCACGTATAAAATGAGGAATACGACAGTTCGTGCTACAAATCTACTATAGATGCATGATTCATCTGGATTTTTGATAAAACCAAATTCTTTGACTGTCTCATCAAAGCAGATGTTCCAACTCCGCGATGCCTACTTTAGTCCATAGATGGACTTAAGCAACTTGCACACCTTTCCGCTGCACCCACTCTGAATGAAACCCACTGGTCGGTCCATATAGACACACTACTCTATATTTCCATTTAGAAAAGCGGTCTTTACGTCCATCTGCCAAATCTCATAATCGTGGAAGGCAGCAATGGCAAGAAGGATCCGAATGGATTTCAGCATAGCCACTGGAGAAAAGGTTTCGTCATAGTCCAAACCAGGTCTTTGACGAAAACCCTTTGCAACAAGTCTAGCCTTATAGGTCTCAACCTGTCCATCTACACCAATCTTCTTCTTGAAGATCCACTTGCATCCTATGGGTTTTACCCCATCTGGAGTAATGTCCAAAGTCCATACTTTGTTGGTGTACATGGACTCCATTTCGGTCCGCATTGCATCCAGCATTTTACCGAGTCAACGCTCTGAATGTCCTGCTGGAAGCTAGTCGGCTCATCACTATCAATGATGCAATCCTCTCTATCCCCGTCTATGAGAAAACCATAGTATCTCTCGGGCGGATGAGACTGCCTACTACTCCTGCGGAGCGGCCCAGGAATGTCCTGATCTTTCGAACCCTCTGGTTCTACTAATCTTTCAGTAATAGCTCGTGGTTCTGGAATTTCTTCCAGTTCTATTGCGCTCCCACTTATCTGATTTTCCAAAAACTAAGATTCCAAGAAGTGGGCATGACGAGAAACAAAAACCTTTTGTTCCTCTTCGCAATAGAAGAAATATACCTTGGAGTTCTTTGGATATCCCACAAACTTGCACTGTACTGAGCGTGCCTCGAGTTTGTCCGCATGCTGCTTTTTGAAAAAATCTGGACATCCCCATGTCTTAATGTACTTAAGATAGGGTTTCTTCCCACACAGCATCTGATATGGTGTGGTAGGCACAGTCTTAGTTGGAACTCGGTTCAAAAGGTATGCAGCTGATTCTAGTGCATATCCCAGAATGATCGCGGTAACTCAGCGTTACTCATCATGGAACGTACCATAACCAATAGGGTCCGGTTCCATCTCTCCGATACACCGTTATGTTGCGGAGTGTATGGAGGAGTAAGCTGAGAGAGAATAGCTCTAAAGACCATGCGACCATGCGACCTCTACTCTTTTTTCCTAAAGGCGAATAGCTCTCTGTGTGGGACTCTAAAGACTCGACACTACGCTGGCAGTGGGTTTAACCACAGACCGCAAGCGGCACTAGCTGTGCGTAACGGCCCCCAGGTAGATGCCGATAAGAAGACGGACGAGGTGAAACCCATCTGAACTCCTACTGAGCCTGAATGTGACAATCTCCGTACAGTCCGGTCTGTTCGTCTGAGAATATCGCATGGCGGGCGTAGGGGGTCGATAAACGTCAGTCCTCTAATAGCGGTACAAGTCGTGTCAGAGTGTAGCCCAGAACACCCTGAGATAACACTGGAAACCTACCAGTATATCTCGCTTTCCCTGGCCAGGGACTTTGTGTAATGGCTCTCCTAGACACAGCGCGATATCAACCCCTAATACCGGGAGAGATGAATCTTGTCTAACCGTCACTGCCTCCAAGTGCTCCGGGACTGCACCCAACTACTACCTGTTTGCACGACTCCTTTGAGCCGTGGTAGGGTAGTAATCAAAGTACAGAGGGAACACACTCGAGGCGAAGTGACAGTGTCAAGTCAGCGGACTAAGCTGTACTCATGTCACCTGGGAACTGATAACTGACGATAGGTATAGTACCAACCAACAGTTCCCGACGAGTCCTGTCCAGTGTACTCGTAACCTAACGAGCACCCGCTTACTATCTCAAGTACGACGTACTGATGGCTGTGGGACAGACCGTCTCCCATGCTGGGATGACAAGCGCATACGCTAGTCAACTCCGGAGTATCGATGCCCTGTCTCGATAATCCTACGACTAGGGACCTGTATAAGGATGTGCTTGTGGATTACCCAGCCCCCACGAGTGTGACTGCCATCACAACGCTGGTAATCAAGCAAAGATCCTAAGGGCTCCACTATTGTGTATAGGTGATATACTAAAAGAAACACATGTACACATTAAAGTAGAAACAAACCAAGTAGCATACTGCTATTTTGAGCAAGATTGTCTATACAACTGTGAATATCCCAAGCTTCCATTAAGTAATATACAAACTAATATGATACAGTAATGGCCTCTAGGGCATATACACTAACAAAAAGGAAACTCAATATCATCAAGAAAACCCATAATAATACAACGAGCGACTCTAAGGTCGAAATAATATACACTGGTCTTCTAAGTCTATAAAATATACAAGTCTGGTTGATGGAGTTTCTAGATACAACTAAATATAAATAAAATGCAATGGTGGTCACGATACAAGTGAACCCACCTACCAAAGCAATCACCTGGAAGGAAGCAGTGTGCCAGCAAAGCCGCCAAGGAAACCTGTACGGCAAAACCTGCAAGAAACTGTGGCACAACGGGGGTGAGTTGCCAACTCAAGAGTAGAAAACATCACCGAGTAAAAATCGCATGTATGACTCAATCCTAGGTCATACAATTATAATATATATCCTCAAAATGATAAATCCTGAAGCATGATAAGGTGGCAAGGGTAAACATCTATACATAAGTGTAATACCAAGTGCTCGTGTCAGTGCCTCAGGTAGCAACTGTAAGTCCACGGTAGCGCCCCGGCCGTCTAACGGACGCCAAATGCGAACAAAAACTTTTACAACTGGCGCTATCGCGTACTATAACCCGGATCTGCCATTAAAGCTAAATTAACAAACTACAAAGTGGGTAGAAATGTTATACCGAACGATCCGAGTCCTTCGGTCTTCAACCATCATCCCACGTTTTGTTGCGGCTGCTCCGATCTCCTGAATTCCAGTCTTCTCATCCAGGTGGCACCACGTCGACGGATCTTTAAACGGGCTCCCGCCTCTGAACCGAGGAAACTCGATCATCAAGTTTGCTAAAAGAGATTACCAAGATTGACGTAGAGAATGAGTAGAACACTTTGTCTCACTTCGTCCAAATCCATGGACGAACGGTTAATGAAGTTGCCTTTTGGATCGGGTAAATGAGAAAATGAGTATACAAATTATCATGAACCAAAACTATATCTTTTTTCCAACTCAACAACCATCATTCTATCAAGAGAGGGGGCCGGCCACTTATAGAGGAGGGGGTAAGTGTAGGAGCAAGGGGGGTGACCTTAAGCTAAGCTTATCATAACACAAAAGATCTCACTCAAATATCTTAGCAAAAACAAAAGACATTAATGAAAAGGTGACTCACAAATAACACATCATCAACCTTTAATGCAAATGAATGATTCACTAACCTAGTCTTCATCCAAGAAGCTTCCACACGCATGACTCACCTCATGACTCACCCTCAAGAAGAAAAGATAAATCCGTATTTAACCGAATGTTAAATACGGGCGATAGAAAACTGGAAACTGGCAACTTCCAAAAGTGATCCTGAAACGAATTTCAGGATAACCCCGTATCAGTATAAACATACCCGCATTTGTATTACGACCAAATACAAATGCAACTGAGACAAAGATATTATATCTACACAGTATAATACTGGGATCCGGCTTAAACCAAAGCCTACCAGTATTATCTGCCCGAAAATTGATACATGCGAAAACGCACGTGCGTTTTCCGAACCCTACCATAAAACCATACTCCCTCTACAACGTTTCGCCCGAACTTGGGAAACGGTCTGTGGGGGACTCTAATGATTCATCAACACACTGGCACTGGGTATAACCACTAGCACGTCAGAGGTACGAGCTGTACGTAACGTTTGCCTATGTATTGATTGGAAGGGAAGCCGACGAGTGAACTCATCCATAAACCCTACTGAGCCTGACAATGACAATATCCGTACAGTCCGGTCCGTTCCTTAATGAGTATCGCATATCGAGTCTAGGGGGTGGATAAATTCAGACCCCTAATAACGCGATAAATCGTGTCGGCATGAAGCCCATCACCATCTGAGAAACTACTGATCCAAATCAGTAATTCTCCACTACCTCGGCCGAGGATTTCTAGTGATGGCCACCCGTGCACTGTACGACATCAACCCCCAATACCGGGAGAGACGAATCCTCGACGATCCGCTCACTGCCTCCATGTGGCTCGGGACTGTACCCAAAAAATACCTGTTTGCACGACTCCTTTGAGCGTGGTAGGGTAGAAATCAAAGCACAGTGGGAACTCACACGATACAAATGACGATCTCAGGTCGACAAACTAACATGTACACATGTCACCAGGGAACTGCTATCTGACAATATGTATAATACCAACTAGCATGTTCCCGGCGAGTCCTGTCCGGTGTACTCATAACCCAATGAGCACCTGTATACAACTTAGGTGAACCAACTGACACCAATGGCTTGTGAGACCGGCCATTGCCCCTCGTCGGGGTCTCGACTGTATACATTAGTCTACTCTGGAGTATCGATGCCCTGTCTCGAAGCTCCTACGACTAGGGACACTTCAAGGATGTGCTTATAGACCCCAGCTCCCACATATATGATCACCATCATACTGCTGGCTGTCAAGCAAAATCCTATGGGCTCTATCATCATGCAATCGTGAACTAAAGCATGTATACGATGATAAAGACAAACCAGATAGCATACAATCATGTCGAGCAAGACTGTCATATCGGTATAGGTCCTGCCTCAATCATTGCAATCACGTACCTGCGATCCAATAATTGACTTTGAGGGCACTATCTCCAACAATCTCCCACTTGCACTTAAGGCTAATTATTGCGATGTCGCATACTCACAGCCCGTGTGATACCGAACATCCAACTCCTCTACTAATCAGTTTCACAAAGCTAGTTTGAAAAACTCTTGTGTTCGAGAAATAGCCTCAGTGAGTGGATCCGCCCTGATGTTTCTTTCTATGTCTCTCTTAATCTCAAGTTCGTGGAGATAGCCATCTCCCGAATCGAGTAATTCCTGTCTTAGAATATGTCTGAATATCTGATGGGACCTAGTTCATAAATGAACTCTAAATCCAAACTTCTTAGACTTTATTGATAACTGAACCTAATCAGTATCCAGCACCATGCCTCCCACAGTATCCTCTTGGACCGACAGTCCATAATACTGTCCCTCGTCAGAGGGAAAACTATAACTCTGACAATCACTCTGTCATCCATGTCACCTTTGAAACCAAGAATGATAACCGTTTCCCGAAGGAGGCTGTTGTCACCAAATCCGTAGAACATGCACTTATGTTCTAAAACTGCTTCCTTATGTTTCTTCATGATTGGATTAATGAACTTATCGCATCTAGTGCAAAAACAACATCTGGTGTGGTACTTGACATATCACGATCGACTCAATTGCCTAAGCAAGTGATCTGCCAATCATGCACATCCCTCTCCCCTTTAGTCTGTAAGACACCTTTAGAGAGGGTGACTCCATCACCTGCAGGTACACCACCATGCCAGGAGTCATCTATTCTAAAATACTATTAGAATATTGTCAAAGTACCCATATTAGGAAACTACCCAAATCTAGATCTAAAACCACAGATCTAGTAACCAGAATGTCTGATATTATATCCATGTCCTTTGTGAAGAAACAACTGTGTGACAACCACAGTACAACCGATCGTAGTATAGGAATTTTACTTCCTACTCTGTGTATGTCATCCAAATACCAGGACATCACACCTTACTGCCTTCTTAACATATCCATCCCCTATTTTGATGAAGTCAAAGCCATGACTGTCATATCAAAATTAGATGATCTATCTCCGCTATAACTGCTCAAGTCTATAAATAGACATAAGCTACTTGCCCACCATACTTCCGTTGCTCCCACTGACTACGACAACCCTCTGGCACAATAATATATACGTATATTTCTAAAACTAGTTTAGAACGACGCTATACATATCCTCCTGCCGGGTCTCATAGTCTGGAACAACAGTAGTGTCAAGTCTGGGTAAACAAGAACATCCCTGTCACCGTCCTTGAGGCTACCGGAGTACCTATCGGGTGTCTGAGATTACCCACCATATCTGCGGAGTGGCTAATGGATGTCAAACCTGATTGAATATATATAGGTCCTATTAAATTTTCCGTAATCGTTTGCGGTTCTGGAATCACTTCTAGTTCTACCATACTCCCACTATTGTTTTCTGAAAAAATCCATTTTACTAAAACTGTGGCGAGTCAAGAATAATATCACTATTGATCTTCCTGATGGTAGAAAAGTCAACCCTCGTCAAAGCCAGGGTCAACCCACAAACTGCCATTACAGAAACGTGCCTTGATTTATCCAGTGTCTGGTTTTAAGCATAAGCTGGACAACTCCCCGTATCTTAACATCGTTAAGATATGAACCATTCTATATACAATATAGAAATAGAGCCACTAATTTAATTTGAACCAGATTCAAATCATGCAGCTGTCTCCAGTGCATATCAACTTAATGGGGAGAGGCTAATCAACATTACTCAACTTAGGAATTCATCCAATTATGAGTAACCTGAAAGAGAAACAAGTTTCTCAAAACCATTACTATCAACTGAAAACCAATCACAAGAATCTACATCTTCGATCTCTTTGAAGAATCTCGATACTTGCGACATTTGGTTCTCTACTTTATTCTTATACCCACAACTTCTCAAAACTTAGACATTGTCTTTCTACGAAACACTTGTCTAAAAACTAGAGAAGTTATAAGTAAATAGAACATAGTATGAGGACCAACCCCTTAATCCTGACGGACACTGGACAACATACAATACTCTGTATAAGTCCGCTGAGTTGAATAACTCAAAACCTGTGTGTCGTAGGTTGAAAACTGTACTTATGGTTAAGAACTACTCCGCTGTTCAATGCTCCTTATCCAATCGCCAACTGATATGGGTAAATGTCATCGACATAATATCAAAAAATTATATCTCACTTTATAAAAATAAACGTACATATATATCATTTTGAAATTGGTGCACAACAACGGATACTCAAAACCAAATACATGTCTACCGGCAATAACCCAGGCGACTTCCTCAAATATCACCAATTACAACGAATTCCAATATAATGAGGATAATCACCTAATTCCCAATAACTTACTCCCACTCATCATCTGTAATACCATATAGATATGAGAATAAAACATGGTAAATACATACCCTGGAGTAAGTATCTAATCGAGAAATCAGTTTTCCTTTAACAATGTACTGAAACATGAAAATGTTTCGTAGGGGTATCCAGGTATTCCTAGTAATGCTTTTTCCATAATCCAATTCATGACTTTAACCGTATATTTCATTTCTACCTCTCCAAATCCCTTTATCTGTCTTTATTCATTACCTTCTGTACACCATCGTTAGGCTAAATGGTTTTCTTCCTTCCCTACCGTTCGGCACCAGCCTATGGTTTGGAAGAAGACTACCCAGTAAGCATAATAGGTGTACCCTCCTAAACCAAGGAGTACTCGCAACTTGAGAGAAGGTGATGATAAAAGACAACTGAATAATACCTTATTCTATTTCTCCCGAACTAGGAAAAAGCAAAGGTGAAAAATAGGAGTGGCTATGAAGTACGCGGTTTGATCGTGAATGGTAACAGTCGCAATTTACTTTGCCCTCTTTCTAATCCCTTTATTTTTTCTTTAGTTATTACCTTCTGTACACCCTACTTAGGCTAATTGGTTTTCTTCATTCCCTACCTTTCGGCACCTGCCTATGATTTGGAATAAGACTATCCAATAAGCGTAATAGGTGTACTCTCCTTATCCTAGGAGCTCTCGCAACCTGAGAGAAGGTGATAATAAAAGACAACTGAATAAACCAATTCAATTTCTCCTGAACCTGGATCCATCCTCGAAGAAGTCCCTTCGAGTTCGTATATAACCATACGATGGATCTATCCAATGGAAGTGGATGTCCGTAGTAATACGGGGTGTTCTGAGAAATACAAAGGGTAAAAGAAGGAGCGGCAATGACTTATGCAACTAAGACAATCCAAAGACCAGTATTTTAAGAAGGTTCGGTCAACTTGGTCACTGAGTCATAGTCTAGGGTCGGTCAAAGGTCGCTGCCAAAGAGAGAGAGAGAGAAAAGAAACACTCTGCGTGCATTCTAACCTAGATCATAATGGTTATCACTTTGTCGAATCAGTAAACCTCCCACTGTAATCTCAAATTCTCATCCAAACCTGAAAGAAGAATTAGTCGGGATCACCCGAAGAGTAAACCAACTCATCAGTGAGAATCGGGATCCAACTATCATCGCATGATAACTTGATGGAAGCCACTTAAGTTATCACACTCCAGAAGGTATGCGCATGCCTGGCAAGTTTCCTGTATGTTTGAAACTCACGATATGATTTTTGCCTCATGCTCTTATGACCTTGACTTTGGCCAACAAATAATAAGTCACATGTCAAGTTCTATCCGTCATTATCCAGGTTAATTTGAACCCACCCGCACATGCCCTTGACTTTGGCCAAAAAGGCAGAACGACTGTCCCAAACCAACGCATCTATCTATGCAGCAGACGAATATTCAGCAGCTACCAAGTACTATGCCTTGACTTTGGCCAACAAACATAGCTTGAATACTACTGACTATCCATAAGAAATGACGGAGGGATACGGCTGGTTTTTGGCGAAAAACCTTTAACGTAATGAACTTGATCTCGTTGATGGAACCTAATAGCTTTTTATAAAAATATAGTGACGAAAACCTTTTGCTAAAGAGGTCACTCCCGGTGAAGGGATCTCGGCTCTTTCCTCGTGGAATGAGGTGCAGGATATTCCAATTGAATACCGCGATGCAAAGCAACTTGTAATCGACTATAGTAAAGTTATTACCCTGACGTAAACTTCTGCCCAAGGGGTCACTCCCGGTGATGGGATCTCGGCCCTTGCCTCGTCGAATGAGGTGCAGGATATTCTAAACTGAATATCACTATGCAAAACAAAAGGAAACATCTTTGTAATAACACCTTTTAAAATTTGTTCCAACAACATCAAATATAGGTTTTTTTTATCCTTGCATTGATAAGAATCAATGCAGTCCCATCAATCAATCACACCAGAAAAGAACGAAAAAAATATACGTATATGCCATCCGCATTCGTCACTGGGTCCCGTCATCACCCGTTAGGTTACTTAACTAACGACAGAGCGGGGGCTGGACTAGCGCGGGTGTAAAACATATACAACATCTAATAGTATATATAACAATATACAATAATCGCTCCAGGCATGATAATATGCAACATTACAGAAAAGTAATAAGCATCACAGAACAATACAGATAATCTGGGATCCCCGGGTTTCACAGAGCCGCTACTGAAACCCGACGTTCCCCTGGTCGTGTGGATAGCCTGTGCAATGAAACCTAGACCCCTATGGGTGCGGCAAGTTACCCGCCAAAACCTGAAGCGAGGCAGCCCCCTACAACAAAATGAATGGACCACCCGGCACTTCACGGAATCCGGTAACTTGAGCACCCCTCTTTGGGTCAACATGTACCCCCTACGAGTGCGACGAATAGTCTGCCAATTCTAGAGTGAGGTCCCTCTGCCTCTCAAAGCCATGAGATACAGACCCGTTGCCCTCCAGAACCCGGCTATCCGTGCACTCCTTCGCGGGATAAACCTATTACAGAAATAAAAATATGTACAACGAGTACATCGACCTCAACCCGGTCATGCCCCAAAAGAATATTATACAAACAGGCAGTGACGGCAGCCCACATGTTGGACGCTCGCCCCGCAATATCAAATATATAAATAAATCCAAACTGCACTACCATTGCACACTGCTATCCACCACGACAAATCCGCAACATTACAGCACAACACAGAACTTCAACGCGAATGTCACGTTCGCAAATCCGTCTAAAAGAACTATAGAAATTAGACGCAATTTACCACTCGAATGACATTCCCGGTCGGAGATATAAAGTAAGTACTGCAAACTAACATGTTTAAATTTCGATCGACCAAATATCCCAAAGTGGGCCCCATAAACATCTGCTATACAGTAACAAAAACTGGGCCCAAAAGAATAGTACCAAAAATCACAATTTCCAAAATAAAGCTCTCTGGAAAAAGTTGGAGCACTGTTCCCACAAAAGAGCCGTTGTTCCGCAGTCAAACCCTAGGTTTGACCGCGGATCCGCGGTGGTCTTGTGGGATCACGTGCCCATATTTTTCCAGAATGCTTAGAAAAGCGTGCTTAGTTTTTCCGTGATGCTAAAAATAATTTTAAGACCCTTTTAAAAATCGACAGAAACTTTAGTGCTGAAAAATGTGATTTTCGAAATTACGTTCGATCGATATTTTAAACGTGTTAGCATAAGTTAGTATAGCTTAATGGTGAGGCTCTGATACCACTGTAAGTCCACGGTAGCTCCCCGGCTGTCTAACATACGCCAAATGCGGAACAAAAACTTTTACAACCGGCGCTATCGCGTACTATAACCTGGATCTGCCATTAAAGCTAAACTAACAAACTACAAAGTGGGTAGAAATGTTATACCGAACGATCCGAGTCCTTCGGTCTTCAACCATCATCCCACGCTTTGTTGCGGCTGCTCCGATCTCCTGAATCTCCAGTCTTCTCATCCAGGTGGCACCACGTCGACGGATCTTTAAACGGGCTCCCGCCTCTCAACCGAGGCAACTCGATCATCAAGTTTGCTAAAAGAGATGACCAAGATTGATGTAGAGAATGATTAGAACACTTTGTCTCACTTCGTCCAAAGCCATGGACGAACGGTTAATGAAGTTTCTTTTTGGATCGGGTAAATGAGAAAATGAGTATACAAATTATCATGAACCAAAACTATATCTTTTTTCCAACTCAACAACCATCATTCTATCAAGAGAGGGGGCCGGCCACTTAAAGAGGATGGGGTGAGTGTAGGATCAAGGGGGTGACCTTAAGTTAAGCTTATCATAACACAAAAGATCTCACTCAAATATCTTAGCAAGAACAAAAGACATTAATGAAAAGGTGACTCACAAATAACACATCATCAACCATTAATGCAAATAAATGATTCACTAACCTAGCCATCATCCAAGAAGCTTCCACACTCATGACTCACCTCATGACTCACCCTCAAGAAGAAAAGATAAATCCGTATTTCACCGAATGTTAAATACGGGCGATAGAAAACTAGAAATTGGCAACATCCAAAAGTGACCCTGAAACGAATTTCAGGATAACCCCGTATTAGTAAAAACATACCCGCATTTGTATTATGACCGAATACAAATGCAACTGAGATAAAGATATTATATCTACACAGTATAATACTGGGATTCGGCTTAAACCAAAGCCTACCAGTATTATCTGCCCGAAAAATGACACGTGCGAAAACGCACATGCATTTTCCGAACCCTGCCATAAAACCATACGGCCTCTACAACGTTTCGCCCGAACTTGGAAAACGGTCTGTGGGGGACTCTAATGATTCATCAACACACTGGCACAGGGTATAACCACAAGCACGTCAGAGGTACGAGCTGTACGTAACGTTTGCCTATGTATTGATTGGAAGGGAAGCCGACGAGTGAACTTATCCATAAACCCTACTGAGCCTGACAGTGACAATATCCGTACAGTCCGGTCCGTTCGTCTATAGAGTATCGCATATCGAGTCTAGGGAGTGGATAAAGTTAGACCCCTAATAACGCGATAAATCGTGTCGGCATGAAGCCCATTACCATCTGAGAAACTACTGATCCAAATTAGTAATTCTCCACTACCTCGGCCGAGGATTTCTAGTGATGGCCACCCGTGGACTGTGCGACATCAACCCCCAATACCGGGAGAGACGAATCCCCGACGATCCGCTCACTGCCTCCATGTGGCTCGGGACTGTACCCAAAAAATACATGTTAGCACGACTCCTTTGAGCGTGGTAGGGTAGAAATCAAAGCACAGTGGGAACTCATACGAGAGAAATGACGATCTCAGGTCGACAAACTAACCTGTACACATGTCACCAGGGAACTGCTATCTGACGATATGTATAATACCAACTAGCATGTTCCCGGCGAGTCCTGTCCGGTGTATTCATAACCCAATGAGCACATGTATACATCTTAGGTAAACCAACTGACACCAATGGCTTGTGAGACCGGCCATCGCCCCTCGTCGGGGTCTCGACTGTATACACTAGTCTACTCTGGAGTATCGATGCCCTGTCTCGAAACTCCTACGACTAGGGACACTTCAAGGATGTGCTTATAGACCCCAGCTCCCACGTATATGATCACCATCATACTGCTCGCTGTCAAGCAGAATCCTATGGGTTCTATCATCATGCAATAGTGAACTAAAGCATGTATACGATGATAAAGACAAACCAGATAGCATACTATCATGTCGAGCAAGACTGTCATATCGGTATAGGTCCTGCCTCAATCATTGCAATCACGTACCTGCGATCCAATAATTGACTTTGAGGGCACTATCTCCAACATCAACATATCATAAATATGAGGTATGAATGCAATATAATGAAAACAGAATACATCATGAATGAGAAAACGGTTTTCTTAATTTAGTAAGATTTCTGTATATATAAATCGAGGTATCAACAATGAAATCAACATAAAATCAGCGTCAAGTATCGACACAAAACATATATCCCAATATCTCAATATCTCAGGCTCCGCCAAACCGAACTGGCCCGTATCCTCGAATCTCAATATCTAGGGCTCCGGCTATCCGGACTGGCCCATACTCCGATCGGTATCCTCCGGATATCCGTCGAGTCACAATAAAATCACCGGTCAGTAGTGCTCTCCTGCCAGACTCAACGCCATCATCTGCGACCATCTTGTCCTGGGGTACCGCACCGGGTCGACCATGCACTCACAGATAGTTCCTCCTCCTCCTCGAATCGGGTGTATGATATCGCTCATGAGTCGAGAAAACTCATGGTGGACATATCCCAAATCATATCATGAGAAAACCGTAACTTTCATTTTTAAAATGATAATCAGTTTATAAAATCCTTGCGGTTTCTCCAAATCCAGAAATCTCATGGAAATCCGAAATCCCAATCTCAAGGGTAAATAACAATGAATTCCATAATATTGGTCTCCGGCAATCCGGACTGGCCCATAATGTCGTGGCAAATGAATATATAAATATACATGAAAATCACAGTAATAAATGCAATGTCTAAGCTATAATATAAAAGCAAGCGCTCTAGTACCATGTCGAAACTATCAGCTAACAATTTATACTAATGAATAGTGTTTTCTAATGTGTACGTGACATGGCAATTACCGATGATGATGTGTGTGAGCCGGAAAGCAGGTGTACGTGGAGCATACGCATCATCGGTAATGGTGCTGGTGTCCTGACAGCATGGGTTTCATAATAATTACGTAAACACAAATAAGCATGCAATGCGATGCGAATAAAAGAATATGCGGAACATGAATGGTAAACGCAGCAATAAAGAATATATATTTATATAATCGAATCATACCGTTTTGGATTTTGAAAAAACACGAATCTTGGTGTTTAGAAAATAGGACTACTTTGTTTTTAAGAAAAGGTACGTCCTTTGAAATGTCCGTAGTATCCCTTGGCCTGTCTTTAAAATACTCACGATTCGTTAGTTTTGGAAATAGGTATGACTCGAGCCCGATCTAACATCTACTAAGTAAACTACAGGACTAAACTAACAGACTAATCGAAAGGTAAGGAAAACCATCTAAGTCTGACTCGATATCTATATATATATCTAGTAGTCGGTGATCCCTCCTCAATAGTATCACGTACGATACAATATATATAGTATGACATCCTCAAGTCAAGAGTACGGATCTATCATCATAATCATATCACGTACGGTAAATCCATCGTACGGCATCCCAAATCTGGGTACGGGTCGAATATCACATTTATCTCATTATTCATCTGGTATCCTTATCATCTTATCCTGTATTCGGGGTACTGTTCTAAATTCTAGTACAAACTGATACCATCTACATATATATATGCGTGTGTATGAAAACACATCGCCTAAACACCCACTATAATAACATGCCGTATCTCATAATACGAACCAATTCATATCACCGATCTCGTAGCACCGTGCCTAATCTCATCGACTCATCTCCAAGTACTATGTACTATCCTCATCATCCATGTATATGTATACATATATATATATATATATATATATATATATATATATATATGTATACATACTCACAAACATATATGTATATATATATATCCCCATATACGCACAAGTAAACAAGTGTATGCGTGTGTGCGTGCGTGTGTGCCAAACTGAACTCTAGGGTTTCGCGACTAGGAAACCACACTATAAGCGTTATCCTACAACTACGCTAAACTAACCCAAAGTCACATAAGCATTTCTTACTAAGTATGCACATCTCATAAAACATATAAGTATATAAATATATATATCATAACGCATTCGCGTTCTATACTACGAAACTGCGGGGGTGCTATACGCCATCCACCCGACTTCCCCCGTAGATATATATCTACTCACCTTGATTCTTGCTTGCCGAAGTCAATGTCGCTATCCTCTTCTTCAGCGTTCGAAAATCGTGCGGAGGTACCTACATATCAAAGCGCATCGTATCGTATTAAAAATCCAATTCAAATCCAAAACGACACGCGAGGTGCCTATAGGTTAGAACCTATAGCCTACGCATGCAATTCAACCAGATAACACCCGATATAGACGTACAAACGTCAAGTGACCGATATAAAACCAGATATCAAAACTTCATGCAACGAAAGTTTACAAAAACAATGCAACAACTCATGAAAACATGCTCCAGATTTTAGTTCAGGTGAAAATTGGTTAAACAAACAGTACTGGGTGTTGTACAGGGGACATATGAGCTACAGAAGAAACCTGGGCACCAACTTCCACAAAGTGGCCAGCCACATACCCCCTAAATCCGGCCACCTCGGTTTTTTGGCTTGGATTGGGTTCGTTTTCATAGGGTGGTCTCGTAGGGGGTTATCTAGGGCAGTGGTGTTGTTTGGTTTTCTAGAAAAACTCCCGGGTCACTCCAGATTCCCTGTAGGCCACCAATGGTTCACAAAACCGATACGGAAAGTTTCAGATTTGGGTTTCAGGTTTTAATTCATGTTTGGTCTGGGTTTTAGACATTAAGGGGTTTAAGGTCACCAATTACACCTCAATTCCATCCCCATTACTCAAGAATCCCTAATCCACATCTATGAATTTTCAATGCTCACAAAACTACACAATATCGATGCTAAAATAAATGCAATGCTACTCTAATGGTTCAAAGATTACCTCATTTGGCAACTAAAGAATCTTCTTGAGTTGCCCCAAGTCTTCAAAATCCAATTTTTCTTGGTCGAAAGTGCTTGTAGTGAGCTTGTGCATGATTTTAATGAAGTGGAGATGATGTTTTGATGAGTATTTTATGATGAAGTGAGGGGTGTAGTGGAGGTGAAGGGAGAGGGCAGCCATGGGATAGGAAGTGGGGAAAAGATGAAGGAAATAATGAAGATGGAAATGAGCCAAGACTAAGGTTGACCCCTCACCCTCTCTCTCTCTCTCTCTCGCCCATACCTCATACCTTTTCTTTTCTTTTCTTTTCTTTTCCTTTCCTTTCTCTTTTCTTTTCTTTTCCTTTCCTTTCTCTTTTCTTTTCTTTTCAATTAAAAGCCATGCATGAAAAACATAAGGAAAAGCCAAGTTAAGAAAAATGTAGCAAATGTGAAAAATGATTTGGTGCATGTCACATGCACAAAACAAGCTTAATGCACGATTAGTGATATTTAATCGCGATTAGCATTAAAAAGGAATATAGTTAATTATATAAAATCTATGAATGCTCCATTCTTATAATTTCTTTCAAATTCCATAATTAATATAATTTCCAAATATTTCCCAATTATCGGTATATAAATATACCGCATTATTAAAATATTCAAAATATTTATTATTTAATTATAAAAATTCCCAAAGATAATATTTTATTTTTCTGAAATGTTACAGCTAGCAAACTGGATGCCTGAGTTGCTTCGGTTTAGAGGCGGGAGCCCGTATTACGAACCCTCGACGTGGATCTTCTTCGATGGAGGGAGACCGGAGATCAAAGTTGATCGGGGAAGCCGCGAGGAGCTTGGGACAGAGGTTGAAGACCGAAGGACACGGATCGATCGGTATAACCTCTCTAAACTCCGTTATTCTTAATAGTATAGGGTTAATGGTATGATCCGTAGATTTGGGTTCCGTTAGCGCCGGGTTTTAAAAAGTTTTTGTTTCCGCATTTGGCCACGGATTGATGGTCGGGGCGCTGCCGTAACCTAACATGTGCATACCTTCTGGAGTGTGGTGACTTGAGTTGATTCCATCAAGTTATCATGCGATGATAGTTGGATCCCGATTCCCACTGATGAGTAGGTGTTACTCCTCGGGTGATTTTAGATGATCCCGACTAATTCTCTTTTGGGGTTTGAAGGAGAATTCGAGGAAACAGTGGGAGACATACTGATTAGATAAATAAATAACCAATCTAATCTAGTTTAGAGTGCACAATGAGTGTTTCTTTTCTCTCTCTCTCTCTCTCTCTCTTGCCATCTACCTTGACCCGACCTAAACTAAAACTCATGAACCAAGCTAACCGAACCTTCTAAAACACTTTGGCTTTTGGATTTTCAAAGTTGCATATATCGTTGCCGCTCCTACTTTTACCCTTTTCATTTCTCCAGGACACACCGCGTCACTACTAAGATCCACATTTATTGGATATGACCATCGTATAGTTATATACAAACTCGAAGAAACTTGTTTCAGATTCGAGGATCGTTTCCGGTTCTGGAGAAATAGAATATGACTATTTAGTTGTCTTTTCCCTTTACCTTCTCTCAGGTTGTGAGGGCTCCTTGGATTAGGAGGGTACACCTATTGTGCTTATTGGATAGTATTCTTCCAAACCATAGGCTGGTGCTGAAAGGTAGGGAAGGGAGAAAACCAATCAGCCTAAGTGTGGTGTACAGAAGGTAATAAGTAAAGACATATAAAGGGACTAGAAAGAGGGTAAAAGAAATTGCGACTGGTTTTATACACGACGAAGCCGCGTATATCATCGCCACTCCTGCTTCACCTTGGCATTTCTCCTGAACACTCCATATCACTATGAAGATCCACATTTATTGGATACACAATTGTATAGTTACATACGAAGTCGAAGGAACTTGTTCCAGTTCGAGGATGGTTTCCGGTTCAGGAGAAATTGTCACGACCCGCAGGGTACGGAACGTGACTGGCACTTAAGTTTACGAAACGTCTAAAGGCGTCCGTAAAATAAGTAAGCCAAAGCCCAGAAAACAAAACCAATGAAGCAAAAGAGTGAAGAAAACCCAATCAATTGAAAGCGAGTTAACAAATAAGTCATGTAAAACCCTTTTTAAAAACAATATCAATTTTTCCGAAAATTTCGGCAGAGTCTCCTTTGTAATTACTGGCCCCCAAAAATGGGTACAACAAGAATATATATAAAACCAACAAATAAGGCATCCCCAAGCGGGAGCTAGCTCTTCGCCATAAGGCGGTCACAAATCCCACGCAATATAAATGACAACAAGCATAATGAAGCATAAGGAAGCATGAAAAAGTAGCATGTCGGCTCAAGTGAGCTCGACCCCAAAATACAGCATAAAATCCACAAACCTCACAGTCTCATCTCTAGGTCAATATACAATAATCTGGTAGAAACAGTAGATGGAGTACACTAGATACAAAGAATATACAAGGTGTTACAAAAATGATAACATAACCTACCTATGAGCAAATCTCGAGCTCAGGCAAAAGAGGCAAAAGCACAAGTGCGCCCGCCGCTACTGAACTGACGGAGCGGACCTGCAAAAGACTGTGGCACAACGGGGGTGAGTTGCCAACTCGTGAGTAATAAATAACATCTACAAAGGCTATCGTATGCATGCACACAAGCATCCTAGCATCTAAAATACAGGTATGACTGGATGCACTAGCAGGTGTGTATACAACATTAGTGTGCTAATATGTATTCAACATGGAAATCTGGGGTCTCAATAGGTATATATAAGAAATATTTTATCTTCTTTTGTTTTTGAAACTCTTTTAGAATGCCAGCATAATGTCAATGAATCGACGAAAATCGGTGTCCAGCAACGACACCCAAAAGCTGTCTCAAATCCCATAAATCCATGTCATAGTGTCTCTGGCCTCAGCCATCCGGCTGACCCATCTCAGTATCAATATATCATCCTCTCGCGGCCCCGGTCGGTATCCTCTGGATATCCGCCGTGCCCAATGAAGTCACCGGTAGGTAATCCGTCCCCTGCCAGGCTCATCGTCAACACCACGAGCTTCTTGCCCCGGGGTACCCTACCGGGCCCACCATGTACCCGAAACGGTTCATCCAACTCCTCGAAACGGGTCTCCAAAAACCACAGCAAACTCATGGTGGACGACACTTACATCACTAGAAAACCGCAATTTACATGTTTTAAAAATATATAATAAGTTTAGAAATTTTGCGGCTTTCCCCCGAAATCCAGCAATATCATAAAATCCCAAGAAATCCTCATAAGTGCATATATCAATGATAATGAATGCGTATGATATCAATAATCAAGTTGCGATGTGTGATTAATGTATTAAGCATGAACAATTAATATGATGAAGTACATGCACATGAATAGCAATACTACGGTTTCATTTTTAAGGAATTAAAGGCAATAGTACCATTTTAAGTATCAATTAGTAAAAGGTTTCAATTTAAAAGTTAGCTAGTGTGGTGGTATGGCAATTACCAGGGTGTGTGTGTAAACATGAATAGTGCTCGTGCTGCATATAAAAACCCTGGTAATGGTGCAGGTGTCCTATGAAATGGTTTCGTATAGATATGTCAATATAATGCATGGATGCAGCAAATAGTCGAATAGGTATTTCACCCCTAATTACTAACATCACTTAGGGTCTTGTAAGTTACTAAAACTATCGGGCGGCTTGCGCCATCCAACGATAGTCCCCCGTAGATGTTACATCTACTCACCGGAATCCCTGGCTAGCTGTGTCCAATCACCGCCTTTCCCTTTCGCCCCGCGTCTGACGTCTCCGCGACCGAACCTGGAATTTACATCAATACCAAATATAAGGTTACATATCAAGAACGACGCAAAACCCCAACGAAACTACTAAAGTTCGCTAACTAGGTACAACGTGCGCAAAGTGCGCGGAACACACGCGAAAATCGCAAAAACTGCCAAAAACGCCGATTTGGGTCGCCCGGCAAAACTAAAACCCGACTACCCAAAAAACCGCACTCACGCATCCTAAAAGTCGTAGGACAAGCCAACACAATCATCAAGGTGTCACAATTAATTCATCACATAATTTTATACAAAACTAGTAAGCATTGCGTCCCAAAATCGGTGCAAAATCGCCGATTTGCGACAAAACGACTACAATATAGCATAATTACCCAAGCACACTACAAGCAATCTACAAACACTAATTACAACACAATAGCAATGATTCCAATCCTATTTCCATAAACAACCATTTCTTGAATCATAAGCTAGCAAGCTAGAAATTGCAATTTGATGCAAACATCGACAATCTAGCGACAAAGTTAACACCATGCAACACCAACATCCAAACTAACCAAATAGCTAGCCAATACACAAATTTTAAACCATTAACTAAGCTTAAAAACCTAATTTCCATAAACAAAACCTTCTCTTGATTTTTGTAATTAGCAAACATAAACCAAACTATATATGAAAAACCTTAATTTAACACTAGATTTTAGCCTAATAAGCAAGTTAACCACTTAGATTAAGGTTAGCAAAACACTAGCTAGCAAAATAAATTTAATTAACTAATACATGGATTCTAAAACCCTAGCTTAATATCAACCATTAACTAAAAGAAACTATATTAGGATTAACACTAAAATTAACACTAAACCATGCATTTAAAGGAATTTGCAACAAAGAAAGTAACTTTGATGGAATTATATCTCTTGATCTATGGATCAAGCAAGAAAATTTGCTCCAAAAATGCCTCCTTTCCACATGTTTTCAACTATATTAGGCTTGAGAAGAGGTAGCACAAGGATTTGTTTTGGTTTTGTAAACAAATTTGTGGATTTATATGGATTTTTGTAGCAATTTTGATGAAATTTGGAGGAAATGAAAAGAGGAAGGTGAAGGGGGAGGGCTGCTGGAAATTCTCGGCCAGAAGAGGGATGGGGGAGGGTGTGGGCAAGTGGGGAAGGTCATGGGTCAAGTCTCCAAGTCAATGTATCATACTTTATTCATTTAAATTAAAATAAACCCAAAAAAACCCCTTAAATCAACTGAAGAAACAACTAAAGAAAAGAGGCCAGAAATTTCTGGACTTGGTCATGGTTGGGCTGTCCTAGGGCTGAGGGAAATGAGAGAGGGGTTTTACAAAAGAAGTTTTATGCAAAAAGGCCCCCTACAACTCAAAAATTGCAAGTTTTAGCTCAAAAAATCAATAAATTCGTTTCAAATCATAAAAATTTGTTAAAAATCAAAATAAATTACTAAAAATTTATGTTATCACTAGATTATAATTATCATAATTTTAGAGATTAAAATTAGCCCGGAAAAATTTGTATTTATCGCTTATTTAATGTATTTTCTTACCGGCTTAAAATAATATTAAAAAATTGAAAAATAGGGAAAAATTTTTAAATGACCAAAATTTCATAATTAACTCATTAGCTACTAAAAACAAGTAATTACCTATCCATTTAAGGTATAATTAGCCCTAAACTGCAAAATATCGAGAAAGACGGTTTTAGGAAAAATACCGAATTTTCACCGAATTTCAGGAAAACACCAAAACGACTTTTTAAGACGCTACAATCTTCCCCCCTTAAAGAAATTCGGTCCCCGAATTTAAAAATATAGCTACGCGTACCTTCAAAGAGATGGGGATATTTTTTCCTCATCTCGCCCTCGGTCTCCCAGGTAACCTCCTCGCTGCTCGGGCTACGCCAAAGGACCTTGACGGTTGGTATACTCTTCGACCTCAACTTCTTCACCTGCCGATCCAGGATGGCCACCGGCTGCTCTGCAAAGGAAAGGTCGCGCTCTAGCTGGACTGTCGGGTGCTGAATCGCATGCGAAGGGTCGTGAAGGTACTTGCGGAGCATCGAAACATGAAAAACGGGGTGAACATCGGGAAAGCTGGGTGGAAGAGCCAAACGATATGCAACAGCGCCGACACGCTCGAGGATCTCGAAGGGACCTACGAATCTAGGGCTCAGCTTCCCCTTTCTCCCAAAACGCATCACGCCCTTCATCGCAGAGACTTTCAGAAAAACATGGTCGCCAACTGCGAACTCTAATCTGCGACGGCGTCTGTCTGCATAGGATTTCTTCCTGCCCTGAGCCGCTCTCATCCGGTCTCGGATCAACTGGATCTTCGATGTCGTCTCCTCAACAAGCTGCGGCCCCAAAATGCTGCTCTCGCTGAGCTCTGTCCAACAAACGGGCGATCTGCATCTCCTCCCATACAATGCCCCGAAAGGTGCCATCTGAATAGTATCCTGGAAGCTGTTGTTGTAGGAGAACTCCACTAGAGGTAAATGACGATCCCAGCTACCACCAAAGTCTAAAAGGCACGCTCTGAGCATGTCCTCGAGAGTCTGAATGGTCCGTTCTGACTGTCCGTCTGTCTGCGGATGAAACGCTGTGCTGAAGCTCAAACGAGTGCCCAAAGCCTCCTGAAGTCTCTGCCAAAGTCGGCTGGTGAACTGAGTGCCTCGATCTGACACGATACAAGTTGGTACGCCATGTAGTCGCACGATCTCGTCAATATAGAGCTGAGCATACTGAGCGAAGCTGAAAGTCGTCTTCACTGGAAGGAAGTGAGCCGCTTTCGTCAATATATCCACGATCACCCAGATGGAGTCGTACCCTCGACTGGTCCTGGGTAGACCCACAACGAAATCCATCGAAATCTGCTCCCATTTCCACTCTGGAATGGGTAACGGCTGTAGCTCTCCTGCGGGCCTCTGGTGCTCGGCCTTGACTTGCTGACAAGTCAGGCATCTCGAAACAAACTCCGCAATGTCCCTCTTCATCCCGTCCCACCAGTAGTTCTCTCTCATATCATGGTACATCTTGGTGGAACCGGGGTGGACACTATACACTGATCGGTGTGCCTCCTCGAGAATGTCGCGCCGTAATCCATCAGCATCTGGTACGCACAGTCTAGATCCATATCGTAAAATCCCCTGATCGTCAACCACGAACTCAGAAAATCTGCCCTGTCCCATCTGTGCCACGATCTCTGAGCAACGGTCGTCACTGCGCTGTGCCTCATATATACGGTCAAGCAACTGTGGGCGTGCACGAACATGCGCGAGCTGTCCCCCTGTCTGAGTGAACTCGAACTCAACTCGGCTGTCGCATAATATCTGCCAATCTGCTGACGACTGCCTCTGCACTGCGCGCAAAAAGGATAGACTACCCCCGGGCCTCCTACTCAACGCATCTGCCACCACATTTTCCTTGCCGGGGTGATATAAGATCTCGCAGTCGTAGTCTTTCACCAACTCCATCCAACGACGCTGTCTGAGGTTCAGGTCTCGCTGCTGAAATATGTACTTTAAACTCTTATGATCGGTGAATATCTGACAAGACTCGACATAAAGGTAATGTCGCCAAATCTTCAGTGCAAAGACCAC